>CM051235.1:115306600-117706600 GCA_027917425.1 Gastrophryne carolinensis | reverse complement strand
GCCCGGCAAGTAGCGTGCCATCTGAGCGGGTGTTTAGTGCGGCGGGGGCCATAGTTACGGCGAGGAGAACTCGTCTGTCAACTAAAAATGTGGAGAGACTCACCTTTGTCAAAATGAATCAGGGATGGATCAGCCAGGATTTCCACCCACCAATGCCTGATGCATGCGACTAGATTCAGCATGGTGCCACGTTTTACACTTTCCAAATGGTGCAAAACATATTTATGTCTTTAGGACAATTTTTGGGCTCCTGCTGCTGCTGCTGCCGCCAACTTCTGCCAACTCCAGGGTGTGATTCATCCAATTTTTGGGCTCCTGAAGCCAACCCCAGGGTCTCTTTAAAGTAATGTTTGGGCTCCTGCTGCTGCTGCTGCCAACTTCTGCCAACTCCAGGGTGTGATTCATCCAATTTTTGGGCTCCTAAAGCCAACTCCAGTGTATATTTGGGCTCCTGCTGCTGCTGCTGCCAACTCCAGGGTGTGATTCATCCAATTTTTGGGCTCCTGAAGCCAACCCCAGGGTCTCTTTAAAGTAATGTTTGGGCTCCTGCTGCTGCCAACTTCTGCCAACTCCAGGGTGTGATTCATCCAATTTTTGGCCTCCTGAAGCCAACTCCAGTGTATATTTGGGCTCCTGTTGCTGCTGCTGCCAACTCCAGGGTGTGATTCATCCAATTTTTGGCCTCCTGAAGCCAACTCCAGTGTATATTTGGGCTCCTGCTGCTGCCAACTCCAGGGTGTGATTCATCCAATTTTTGGGCTCCTGAAGCCAACCCCAGGGTCTCTTTAAAGTAATGTTTGGGCTCCTGCTGCTGCTGCTGCCAACTTCTGCCAACTCCAGAGTGTGATTCATCCAATTTTTGGGTTCCTGAAGCCAACCCCAGGGTCTCTTTGAAGTAATGTTTGGGTACCTGCTGCTGCTGCTGCCAACTTCTGCCAACTCCAGGGTGTGATTCATCCAATTTTTGGGCTCCTGAAGCCAACTCCAGTGTATATTTGGGCTCCTGCTGCTGCTGCTGCCAACTCCAGGGTGTGATTCATCCAATTTTTGGGCTCCTGAAGCCAACCCCAGTGTCTCTTTAAAGTAATATTTGGGCTCCTGCTGCTGCTGCTGCCAACTCCAGGGTGTGATTCATCCAATTTTTGGGCTCCTGAAGCCAACCCCAGGGTCTCTTTAAAGTAATGTTTGGGCTCCTGCTGCTGCTGCTGCCAACTTCTGCCAACTCCAGGGTGTGATTCATCCAATTTTTGGGCTCCTGAAGCCAACCCCAGTGTCTCTTTGAAGTAATGTTTGGGCTCCTGCTGCTGCTGCTGCCAACTTCTGCCAACTCCAGGGTGTGATTCATCCAATTTTTGGGCTCCTGAAGCCAACTCCAGTGTATATTTGGGCTCCTGCTGCTGCTGCTGCCAACTCCAGGGTGTGAATCATCCAATTTTTGGGATCCTGAAGCCAACTCCAGTGTCTCTTTAAAGTAATATTTGGGCTCCTGCTGCTGCTTGCAACTCCAGGGTGTGATTCATCCAATTTTTGGGCTCCTGAAGCCAACCCCAGTGTCTCTTCCAGCCAATGTTTGGGCTCCTGCTGCTGCTGCTGCCAACTCCAGGGTGTGATTCATCCAATTTTTGGGCTCCTGAAGCTAACCCCAGTGTCTCTTTAAAGTAATATTTGGGCTCCTGCTGCTGCTGCTGCCAACTCCAGGGTGTGATTCATCCAATTTTTGGGCTCCCGAAGCCAACCCCAGGGTCTCTTTAAAGTAATATTTGGGCTCCTGCTGCTGCTGCTGTCAACTCCTGCCAACTCCAGGGTGTGATTCCTCCAATTTTTGGCCTCCTGAAGCCAACCCCAGTGTCTCTTTAAAGTAATATTTGGGCTCCTGCTGCTGCCAACTCCAGGGTGTGATTCATCCAATTTTTGGGCTCCTGAAGCCAACCCCAGTGTCTCTTTCAGCCAATGTTTGGGCTCCTGCTGCTGCTGCTGCCAACTCCAGGGCGTGATTCATCCAATTTTTGGCCTCCTGAAGCCAACCCCAGTGTCTCTTTAAAGTAATATTTGGGCTCCTGCTGCTGCTGCTGCTGCCAACTCCAGGGTGTGATTCATCCAATTTTTGGGCTCCTGAAGCCAACCCCAGTGTCTCTTTAAAGTAATATTTGGGCTCCTGCTGCTGCTGCTGCCAACTCCAGGGTGTGATTCATCCAATTTTTGGGCTCCTGAAGCCAACCCCAGGGTCTCTTTAAAGTAATATTTGGGCTCCTGCTGCTGCTGCTGTCAACTCCTGCCAACTCCAGGGTGTGATTCATCCAATTTTTGGGCTCCTGAAGCCAACTCCAGTGTATATTTGGGCTCCTGCTGCTGCTGCTGCTGCCAACTCACGGGTGTGAATCATCCAATTTTTGGGCTCCTGAAGCCAACTCCAGTGTCTCTTTAAAGTAATATTTGGGCTCCTGCTGCTGCTTGCAACTCCAGGGTGTGATTCATCCAATTTTTGGGCTCCTGAAGCCAACCCCAGTGTCTCTTTCAGCCAATGTTTGGGCTCCTGCTGCTGCTGCTGCCAACTCCAGGGTGTGAATTATCCAATTTTTGGCCTCCTGAAGCCAACCCCAGTGTCTCTTTAAAGTAATATTTGGGCTGCTCCTGCTGCTGCTGCCAACTCCAGGGTGTGATTCATCCAATTTTTGGCCTCCTGAAGCCATCCTCAGTGTCTCTTTAAAGTAATATTTGGGCTCCTGCTGCTGCCAACTCCAGGGCGTGATTCATCCAATTTTTGGCCTCCTGAAGCCAACCCCAGGGTCTCTTTAAAGTAATATTTGGGCTCCTGCTGCTGCCAACTCCAGGGTGTGATTCATCCAATTTTTGGGCTCCTGAAGCCAACCCCAGTGTCTCTTTAAAGTAATATTTGGGCTCCTGCTGCTGCTGCTGCCAACTCCAGGGTGTGATTCATCCAATTTTTGGGCTCCTGAAGCCAACCCCAGTGTCTCTTTGAAGTAATTTTTGGGCCCCTGCTGCTGCTGCTGCCAACTTCTGCCAACTCCAGGGTGTGATTCATCCAATTTTTGGGCTCCTGAAGCCAACTCCAGTGTATATTTGGGCTCCTGCTGCTGCTGCTGCCAACTCCAGGGTGTGAATCATCCAATTTTTGGGCTCCTGAAGCCAACTCCAGTGTCTCTTTAAAGTTATATTTGGGCTCCTGCTGCTGCTTGCAACTCCAGGGTGTGATTCATCCAATTTTTGGGCTCCTGAAGCCAACCCCAGTGTCTCTTCCAGCCAATGTTTGGGCTCCTGCTGCTGCTGCTGCCAACTCCAGGGTGTGATTCATCCAATTTTTGGGCTCCTGAAGCTAACCCCAGTGTCTCTTTAAAGTAATATTTGGGCTCCTGCTGCTGCTGCTGCCAACTCCAGGGTGTGATTCATCCAATTTTTGGGCTCCCGAAGCCAACCCCAGGGTCTCTTTAAAGTAATATTTGGGCTCCTGCTGCTGCTGCTGTCAACTCCTGCCAACTCCAGGGTGTGATTCCTCCAATTTTTGGCCTCCTGAAGCCAACCCCAGTGTCTCTTTAAAGTAATATTTGGGCTCCTGCTGCTGCCAACTCCAGGGTGTGATTCATCCAATTTTTGGGCTCCTGAAGCCAACCCCAGTGTCTCTTTCAGCCAATGTTTGGGCTCCTGCTGCTGCTGCTGCCAACTCCAGGGCGTGATTCATCCAATTTTTGGCCTCCTGAAGCGAACCCCAGTGTCTCTTTAAAGTAATATTTGGGCTCCTGCTGCTGCTGCTGCTGCCATCTCCAGGGTGTGATTCATCCAATTTTTGGGCTCCTGAAGCCAACCCCAGTGTCTCTTTAAAGTAATATTTGGGCTCCTGCTGCTGCTGCTGCCAACTCCAGGGTGTGATTCATCCAATTTTTGGGCTCCTGAAGCCAACCCCAGGGTCTCTTTAAAGTAATATTTGGGCTCCTGCTGCTGCTGCTGTCAACTCCTGCCAACTCCAGGGTGTGATTCATCCAATTTTTGGGCTCCTGAAGCCAACTCCAGTGTATATTTGGGCTCCTGCTGCTGCTGCTGCTGCCAACTCACGGGTGTGAATCATCCAATTTTTGGGCTCCTGAAGCCAACTCCAGTGTCTCTTTAAAGTAATATTTGGGCTCCTGCTGCTGCTTGCAACTCCAGGGTGTGATTCATCCAATTTTTGGGCTCCTGAAGCCAACCCCAGTGTCTCTTTCAGCCAATGTTTGGGCTCCTGCTGCTGCTGCTGCCAACTCCAGGGTGTGAATTATCCAATTTTTGGCCTCCTGAAGCCAACCCCAGTGTCTCTTTAAAGTAATATTTGGGCTGCTCCTGCTGCTGCTGCCAACTCCAGGGTGTGATTCATCCAATTTTTGGCCTCCTGAAGCCAACCTCAGTGTCTCTTTAAAGTAATATTTGGGCTCCTGCTGCTGCCAACTCCAGGGCGTGATTCATCCAATTTTTGGCCTCCTGAAGCCAACCCCAGGGTCTCTTTAAAGTAATATTTGGGCTCCTGCTGCTGCCAACTCCAGGGTGTGATTCATCCAATTTTTGGGCTCCTGAAGCCAACCCCAGTGTCTCTTTAAAGTAATATTTGGGCTCCTGCTGCTGCTGCTGCTGCCAACTCCAGGGTGTGATTCATCCAATTTTTGGGCTCCTAACGCCAACCCCAGGGTCTCTTTAAAGTAATATTTGGGCTCCTGCTGCTGCTGCTGTCAACTCCTGCCAACTCCAGGGTGTGATTCATCCAATTTTTTGGCTCCTGAAGCCAACTCCAGTGTATATTTGGGCTCCTGCTGCTGCAGCTGCCAACTCCAGGGTGTGAATCATCCAATTTTTGGGCTCCTGAAGCCAACTCCAGTGTCTCTTTAAAGTAATATTTGGGCTCCTGCTGCTGCTTGCAACTCCAGGGTGTGATTCATCCAATTTTTGGGCTCCTGAAGCCAACCCCAGTGTCTCTTTCAGCCAATGTTTGGGCTCCTGCTGCTGCTGCTGCCAACTCCAGGGTGTGATTCATCCAATTTTTGGCCTCCTGAAGCCAACCCCAGTGTCTCTTTAAAGTAATATTTGGGCTGCTCCTGCTGCTGCTGCCAACTCCAGGGTGTGATTCATCCAATTTATGGCCTCCTGAAGCCAACCCCAGTGTCTCTTTAAAGTAATATTGGGGCTCCTGCTGCTGCCAACTCCAGGGCGTGATTCATCCAATTTTTGGCCTCCTGAAGCCAACCCCAGTGTCTCTTTAAAGTAATATTTGGGCTCCTGCTGCTGCTGCTGCCAACTCCAGGGTGTGATTCATCCAATTTTTGGGCTCCTGAAGCCAACCCCAGTGTCTCTTTAAAGTAATATTTGGGCTCCTGCTGCTGCTGCCAACTCCAGGGTGTGATTCATCCAATTTTTGGGCTCCTGAAGCCAACCCCAGGGTCTCTTTAAAGTAATATTTGGGCTCCTGCTGCTGCTGCCAACTCCAGGGTGTGAATCATCCAATTTTTGGGCTCCTGAAGCCAACTCCAGTGTCTCTTTAAAGTAATGTTTGGGCTCCTGCTGCTGCTGCCAACTCCAGGGTGTGATTCATCCAATTTTTGGGCTCCTGAAGCCAACCCCAGTGTCTCTTTAAAGTAATATTTGGGCTGCTCCTGCTGCTGCTGCCAACTCCAGGGTGTGATTCATCCACTTTTTGGCCCCCTGAAGCCAACCCCAGTGTCTCTTTAAAGTAATATTTGGGCTCCTGCTGCTGCTAACTCCAGGGCATGATTCATCCAATTTTTGGCCTCCTGAAGCCAACCCCAGGGTCTTTTTAAAGTAATATTTGGGCTCCTGCTGCTGCCAACTCCAGGGTGGGATTCATCCAATTTTTGGGCTCCTGAAGCCAACTCCAGTGTATATTTGGGCTCCTGCTGCTGCTGCTCCTGCTGCTGCCAACTCCAGGGTGTGATTCATCCAATTTTTTGGGCTCCTGAAGCCAACCCCAGGGTCTCTTTAAAGTAATATTTGGGCTCCTGCTGCTGCTGCCAACTCCTGCCAACTCCAGGGTGTGATTCATCCAATTTTTGGGCTCCTGAAGCCAACCCCAGGGTCTCTTTAAAGTAATATTTGGGCTCCTGCTGCTGCTGCTGCCAACTCCTGCCAACTCCAGGGTGTGATTCATCCAATTTTTGGGCTCCTGAAGCCAACTCCAGTGTATATTTGGGCTCCTGCTGCTGCTGCTGCCAACTCCAGGGTGTGATTCATCCAATTTTTGGGCTCCTGAAGCCAACCCCAGGGTCTCTTTGAAGTAATGTTTGGGTTCCTGCTGCTGCTGCTGCCAACTTCTGCCAACTCCAGGGTGTGATTCATCCAATTTTTGGGCTCCTGAAGCCAACTCCAGTGTATATTTGGGCTCCTGCTGCTGCTGCTGCCAACTCCAGGGTGTGATTCATCCAATTTTTGGGCTCCTGAAGCCAACCCCAGGGTCTCTTTAAAGTAATATTTGGGCTCCTGCTGCTGCTGCTGCCAACTCCAGGGTGTGATTCATCCAATGTTTGGGCTCCTGAAGCCAACTCCAGTGTATATTTGGGCTCCTGCTGCTGCCAACTCCAGGGTGTGATTCATCCAATTTTTGGGCTCCTGAAGCCAACCCCAGGGTCTCTTTAAAGTAATATTTGGGCTCCTGCTGCTGCTGCTGCCAACTCCTGCCAACTCCAGGGTGTGATTCATCCAATTTTTGGGCTCCTGAAGCCAACCCCAGTGTCTCTTTAAAGTAATATTTGGGCTCCTGCTGCTGCCAACTCCAGGGCGTGATTCATCCAATTTTTGGCCTCCTAAAGCCAACCCCAGTGTCTCTTTAAAGTAATATTGGGCTCCTGCTGCTGCTGCTGCCAACTCCAGGGTGTGAATCATCCAATTTTTGGGCTCCTGAAGCCAACTCCAGTGTATATTTGGGCTCCTGCTGCTGCTGCCAACTCCAGGGTGTGAATCATCCAATTTTTGGGCTCCTGAAGCCAACCTCAGTGTCTCTTTAAAGTAATATTTGGGCTCCTGCTGCTGCTTGCAACTCCAGGGTGTGATTCATCCATTTTTTGGGCTCCTGAAGCCAACTCCAGTGTCTCTATAAAGTAATGTTTGGGCTCCTCCTGCTGCTGCTGCTGCTGCTGCCAACTCCAGGGTGTGATTCATCCAATTTTTGGGCTCCTGAAGCCAACTCCAGTGTCGCTTTAAAGTAATGTTTGGGCTCCTGCTGCTGCTTGCAACTCCAGGGTGTGATTCATCCAATTTTTGGGCTCCTGCTGCTGCCAACTCCAGTGTCTTTTTCAGCCAATGTTTGGGCTCCTGCTGCTGCTTGCAACTCCAGGGTGTGATTCATCCAATTTTTGGGCTCCTGCTGCTGCCAACTCCAGTGTCTCTTTAAAGCAATATTTGGGCTCCTGCCCCTCATAGTGATGCCACTTCAACTCTCTGCAATTGTGCCGCTCTGCGATTCTATTAGCGATGCCTCTGATCTGCATGTGATATTTCTTCAAAGTATTATTTAACTAACCCAGCACGCATCCTGTGCGTGTTACAGCAAGGCAGAATGGTTTACAACCCTATTGAGGCTCTAGGAGGCTCAGAAATAGCCGTTTTTAATAGTGATTCGTCGCGAATTTATTCGGGTCGAAACGATTTTTGTCGGAAAATTCGGCGAATCAGTCGAATCGAATTTTTCAAAAGTTCGCTCATCTCTACTCATTATGATGGGAAGAGGCTGAACAGAAGAAATAGACTACAATCTCTTCACTGGTATGGAAGGCAAAGATAACCCTGGACCAAAATCCCGGCAAAAGGCAAAATACTACCTTGTCTTTGCGAAAGACCTCTTAGGCCAAATCCACACAAAAGTGAGTACAACCTCCCTGGACAGGACAACCAAAGATATACAGACCAAAGGCTCAAAAAGGACTAGATGCCAGCCCCAAAGCCCCACAGGGGACTGCATTGAAGGATCTACTAAACAATACACTGATTTCATAACATTGAGGCACAATGTTTCTAGAAGAGGATGGTTAATGGTAACAATTGTCCCTTCAGCATGCTGACCATGGGGCCAAAATCCAGGTCTGACTGGAGAACTGTCATTGACCACACTTTCTGTGGGACTAAGCCTTGCCACTGACCGCACATTTAGGAGCGTGTCCATCATGAGCAGGACAAGGAAGGGGGAAGTGCACAGCAGCAACCTCCTGTGACATGGAGTACGTTGCTCAAAACCAAGCGTTTCAACACATTGTCCATCATTTAGCAGCTGCATAGGGCCTATCTATATCTGTCAGCATAGCAAATCTCTGTACCATAGCAAACATCAGCACCTACTTACATTGTGATACCAGTTACAAGAGATTTATCCATTTCTGTCCTACACACTCCACATCCTCCTCCATGCCTTCTATATTGTCAGGACCTTCCAAGGCCTATACACCTTCAAGCACAGCATACTCAATGTAATAGGCCTATGAGTGGCTTTATGTTGCCGTGCTTATAGATGTTATCATAGGGACCATTAAAACCACTGATGATACTGATTGACCTTATGACACTGATGATACTAGGTGACCAATCTCCGGGGTTCAAAATTGCAGAACACGGAACATAGACTCTGACGGCTCTTTGTATAGACTTATAGAAACAAAAAACACACCTTTGCCAACATAACTTCAAGACATTATTCTGACACACAATAATGAACACTTCCAAAAATGTAATTGGAAGAGCACTTCAAGCAGCCTGCTCCGTACTGAGTTTTGTATTTTTTTATTCCAGTTTTAGTCTTATACAAGAGTAAGCCTAGAAACGCTCCCTTATGATATTATAGAATTTTGATAGCAATATTATTTCATCCTCAAAATTCCTGTCTGCAATTGGGCCTTGGGGAACTGTCATACAAGTGCCTTGCTGTGTGCAGATGACAATCATGGAAACTACTGAAAGCAGCTTAGCTGAGTCAAATGTGACAAGTATGAACCATAATTATATTATAGAAGGTACTTAAATGAAACCAGGATTCTGTCTTTCAATCTGACAGCTGGGATAAGCAGGCTATATAAAGTGTACATGGCTCTCTCTAGTGTCTCAGGGACTTGCCACTATAGGGTTGATTCAGCACCACAAGTATCTTTTTTACTGCTTTAAATGCTTTTTCCCTCAGTACAATACAGTACAATACTTATCTGTGCATTTTTTTATTGCACAGGTAAATATGGTGCTGAATCAACCGTTATGTGTTTGCTGGTATCACCAGGGTCTCCAGCGTCTTTCCTTTCTTTTCTTTTTTAGTCTGTAGCCAGTATTTTCCTCCAACCTGTATACAAGGATCAGCTCTGGTTATGAACCTTGACTCTTTATCTACCCTTTTCATGGACATTCAGAGCTACCTTCCCTACCTAGTGGCTGGCCAGAGTAAGGAGTGTAGTAGGCAAAACACTCCAACGCCACTTTATTTATTAAAAGAGGATTTATTTGGAGAAAGAAGGATGGTAGGATGGGTAGGACACAGGCAGAGTGGGGTTAACGGGGTCCAACGGAAGTGATGTGGAATGCAGGTTCCTGTCATGGGCAAAGAAGGGGATTCAGTTACTAGGGTTTAGTGTCCCACCCAAGGGCATCCCCAAATTTCTACATTTAAATGTCCACTTACCAGGTGCATGCAGGAACATTAACAATTGGGTAAGCTGTAGACCCGCCAGCGGGTGGTCCAGGTAGAAGGAGTCTTCCAGGGGAGCCCCATGCCATCACCAGGTGTCTCTGGTGCATCCAGACAGGTCCCCATCCATGTCTGTGAATGCAATGGTAAAGGTTAGTAAGGAGGACACAGAGGGTTCCCTAGGCCTAGAGAGGGGCAGTGAGAGTGTAGCTTACCATGGCAGGGGATGTGCGTCTTCGGTCCTTGTCCTGGCTGCACTGATCCTGGATGGGTCGGGGAGAGGCGGTTGGTTGCCCTTTTTTTTTTAACCCGCCACAAGGAATTCCTTATATGTATGAAATCTAAACCATTGTATGAATGAGGAATAATTCAAATTGCTAGTCCCCAGGAGGATGGCGACATCTAATTTAGTGATTTTCTTTCCTTTGTAACCCTAGATGACAGAAAGCAGCAGTGAGCAGGCTTAGGTAACTACCAATCCTAGACGCCAGATGGTGAGCTCGACTTGACGCGTCACCCAGTAAGACCCATACACGCCATTTACCTTTTAGGGTGTTACTAGAAATAAAGCAGAATATGCTCCCAGGTCCATCTGGCTCTTTTTATGGCTGCTGGAAGAGCTTCCAACTGCCCCTACATTGCAAAAATTGTAGATTAAAAACGGTCTTTTCAGCAATAGAACTACGCACATGCAGGCAAATCCACACCACCTCTGACGCCTAGAGCAGCATCCATGGCAAGGGACAGTACATGGTCTCCATGGCCCATTTAGCGATAAAGTTAGAACAACTTGGATTTCTTAAACCAGGAGGTCAAACCATAGAGCATGTAGCCTTTGCTTCTCCTTCTGTGCTTCCTTGTTCTCCCCTGGCCAACACTTACTTTTTTCATGCTATGCTACTCTGGGCCCCAAAACACATGGGCTATGGATCTCCATGCAAAAACAGGCTGATTCCTTTTTATTTTTGTCATCTGGAACTGTGCAGTCGAAGTCAAACACTGTCCTGCTTTGCCGACAGGTTCCGCTTTGTAGTTTGGGAAAAAAGAATAGCCACCACCAATGGGTCCTCCTCTGCTGCTTATCATCCTCCTGTCTACAACAAACACACACTGCGGTCCCAGTTCACCGCAAATCGGACAATACCCAGATCGGCACCAATCACCCCACAATAATCACTTATTAATCCCATAAATATCCACAAAATGATCTTTAATTAATGAAGGTTAAAAACAACACACAAAAATGACATCACAAACAACAAACCATTAAAAAAGACAAACAGGGCCACAGCAGGGGCATCCCAATTCATACCTAAATCCCAAAGTATATCATATATCCTGAATATTCATCCATATTAGGAAAACCATACTACTAAACAAAGTGCTATTGTGCTGATCAAAGTGCTACTAGTGCCAATACAGTACAGTACATGATAATACAGTGCACAAAGAGTAACTATTAGCAATAAGATCACCTATGTGCTGAAAATAATCTCCCTGCTGGGCCCCACTGGAATCATCCTCCTGTCCTTGCTGCCTTCTTCACAGCCACCAATCAGCTTCTCGCTCTCGCCACTTTTTCTAATGCTGCCAGTCATGATCCTTTTGACCTTACCCACTGCTGCCTATTGCCCCCATTCCTGCTTTGTCCACTGCTACTGATAATTCTTTAGTCCTGTCTGCCTTCTCCCCTGCCACTAAAGTGTCAACTATTGCTACCAGTCATCCTCTGGTCCATAGCACCTTCTGAACTGCCGCCAATAGTGCTCTGTTCCTTGCCACCTTCTCTATTGGTACTAATCTTCCTCTGTTCCTGAGGCCAGTTTTAATCTGCTTATCGTATGAGCAACACTGAAGCCACCTTTAATTTTTGCAACAAAAACCTACAATAGAAAGTCTAAAGGTCTAAATAGATTTTTGGCCTGCAAATATGTCCCTAGACATCCTGATTTGGGAAGAAGCCAATGCAACATACTCACCTTTTTCCCACGCATTACATATTTCCCATCGGTCAAACCTAGACCTGTGCCTAGGGCATCCACCCACAGTGCTGTAGAGTGCGCCATTACTACTACAGTAAAAACATCCCATTGCCGGTGCTTTAATGCCCTCTCTTGAATGTCCCCACCCAAACAATGGAAAGATACACACAGTGTGTGGAGGAGGGAAAGGGGGCAATGGGTTAAATTTAGTCCACAGATCAAGCTATCCTGGTTGGCAAAAGGATCTTATTTCCATGTCTACACGCTGTGAATGTGTTACTTCTGTGTGTCCAGAGCCGGAAAGCTGGTAAGAGACATAGGCTTTTCTGTGACTCTGCATTTAACCCCTTGCACCCAACTCCCCACTATTTTTACATGACACAACTTTGCATGGGGCCCCAGAAATCAAACGCTCGCCCCTGCCTGTGGGCCAGTCCGAGCCTGGTTGTGATTTGTGATGTTTGTCAAAGGAAAGTTACATGGTAGTGTCTTGGATATGGAAGAATTCTTTAGGTGACCTTGTGCCCACCCTATCTTTTGATTGACAGCTGAGGCAAATCATGTGACTGCTATCGCGCATCCTACCCTCATGTGAATTATTTGCGGCCACTCAGGGTTGGAAAACAAGCCAGCTGTCAGCACTAGTGGGATTGAGCCTGCTGTCTGGCATGTATGTGCCCTTTTTTGGTTACATTCTGGACAGCTGCAGCAGAGAGGCTTCAGATGTGGCATCCCCGCTCCCTCGCCACAGCCATGCCAGGCAACGTGATGGTCTGCAGGTGGTGGAGAAAGAAGGGCTGCCACCATGACAGGAAAATTTGTCCTAATGTGCGTAAGCGCTAGAAGGAAGGGGTTTTTAGCTAGTTAACTTTAGGGGGTCTAGTGGAAGAAAACACAGGATTTCTTTCCCACCCGGCGGTATCCCAGTTTATGTGAGACCCATATGTTCATAAAAACTCATCTTCCCCAGTCCAGGACCAGCTTTAGGTTTGTGGGGGCCCTTGGGCAAGAGAGTCTTAGTTGACCCCAAAGCAAACCTTCCAACTTTTCAGGGTGGGAAAAAGGGTCAATTGTTAAATTAAGCCATGCCTCGTCATTGATTGATGGATAGGAGATTGGATGTAACCGTTACAACAATATAAACACTTTGAATAGGCAAATGAATCATGTATTACTGCATGTTACATCTCAAAGAAGGACAGATAACTACGAGGGGCTCGAAAGAGGGACAGTCCCTCCAAATCAGAGACAGTTGGGACGGGAGGTATGCCAAAGCAGTGTGTCACTTGATGTCACCTTTCAGCTCTGCTGCCACAAATGGGTCATCTTGTGGTGCTGATCGACCTCCAGTCCTAATTGCCTTCCCTATAGCCACCGATTGTCCTCCAGGCCTTATTGCCTTCCCTATAGCCACCAATCACCCTCCAGGCCTTATTGCCTTCCCTATAGCCACCAATCACCCTCCAGTCCTTATTGCCTTCCCTATAGCCACCAATCACCCTCCAGTCCTTATTGCCTTCCCTATAGCCACCAATCACCCTCCAGGCCTTATTGCCTTCCCTATAGCCACCAATCACCCTCCAGGCCTTATTGCCTTCCCTATAGCCACCAATCACCCTTTAGTACCTTGATGCATTCTTTACTGCCACCAAGCACCCTTCAGCCCTTACTGCTTGCTCCACTGCCACTAAAGACTCCATGCTTTCTGTTGTCACCTGGTTCTTGCCACCCTCAGAGCTTCCATCAACTGCCCTCCATTACATGCCACCTTCTCCATTGTTGCTGATCATCCCCTGTTGCTGAAGCCACAACACCCGGCATTCGATGGTTCAGGTCCACTGTAAAACAATACCATGGCCAGCTGTAAGGCTCAGTGGGCCCCTGGCATCTTGCAATTGCCTGGCGATTGCCCAGGTTTGCCCTATGGTGGCGCTGGCCTTGCCCCAGTCCTATGGGACATTTGCAGGCTCTCTTCCAATCAGAGCTGCTTGCTGTGCATAGTAATGCTCCCGTCTGTTTATGGGAATAGGGAGCGAGAGGGCGTAGTCCCGCCACCAGCCATTCAGATAGTGCCCCACAGTCCAGGGATGCTGGGGATGCAGCCTGCAATATTTACAATAGTGAGGGAGCCAGGAAGAAGGCGAGTTTTGCAGTGACACAAACAGGGGTGTCACACAGTGGGGCATCCCGATTCGGGACGCCCCAGGGGAAGGCCTACGGCTGGCCTCGGAACCTTTTAGGTAGCGCGTTGGGTTTTGTTCTGCTTTAATCGTTTGAAAAGATGGTTGAGATTGTACAGATCAGCTTGTAAGTAGTATAGCCAGTGAAAATCTTCACTACATGATCACAAGTGGTGGAAAGAGCATTTGGTTCAAAACTTCCAAATAGAAAACCAATGTTTTGGCTGAAGCCTATTTTAGGAATAACAGAGAGCTCTGCTGAGTTTGTGTAGCACACCCTGCTCAGACCCCCAGGTGCAATCTACATAGCGTGCGAGTCATGCTAGGAACGATTGTCACTAGGAACTGAAGGCACGGTTTATTTTCCCTGCACGGAGCCTGTTCTGGGTTGCACAGTGTAACCAGGGAGACGCTGGCTTGCCATAGCACGGGGAGCAGACGCTGCTGATCGCTGTGTGGAGTTTGAGCTCATCCAGAAAGTGAGTTAATGATATTTGCCTGTTATTTATTCCTGAGGAAGTAGAGTCGCACATGCTCGCTCGTGTCAAGTGTTTCATATTTACATACCTCCCAACTTTTCAGGGTGGGAAAGTGGGACAATTGTTACATTTGGCCAAGCCCCCTTATTGAGGGATGGATAGGAGATGGGGTAACAGTTATTGCAAGTGACATTCTCAATAGGCAAATTAATGATTTATTGATGCAGATCTGCATGTTATACCTCTAAGAGGGACACATGAGAACAATGAGGGACAGCGGGGCATGGACCCAAATGAGGGACAGTCCCTCCAAATCAGGGACACTTGGGAGGTATGTTTTTTATCTAGAATTCACCAGTGGGAGCAGTCGATTCCATTGTACACACACTCAGTGCCTGTAGCTTTCTTCTTCTATGAATAGGGGCAGCCGGTGCTGGGAGGAGGAGTGTTGGTGTAAAATGATTTCCTTATCCCTGGGGCATCCTGATTTGGGATGACATCCTTGGGACCCCCCATAAAAATTCACCTTTCAAGTGTTCCCACAGTGATTGTGTGGTCAGTGGCCTCATCCCTGTCCTCAAGGCATTTCTGAATGGCTGGTGCAGAAGGAGCGAGTGGCCAGGGGCACCTACTCCATTTATGTTTGCAAGCTGTCATGATGTCAGATCGTCTAAGTCAGGAAAAATAGAGACTGAGCTGCTGAATGGCTTGTGCCCTGCACATGTGACCTGGGATTGCCAGAAGGTGAGTTTTTATGGGCGATGCACAAATCTGGATTCCTCACTGTAGAGGAACAACCCCTAAGAGAATTATGTTGTTCCTCTTTAACCCAGTATTTTCACTCACCTGGGTTTTTGGTCCGATTTGGGATGCCCCTGTTTGTGATACTCGAACCACGCTCCCATGGCACATGCACGGGCTCTGGTCCAATCAGAACTCATCATCGTGCATATTAATATGACCCAAAACCCCTGTGGGTTGCCGGGGCATCCCAATGTACTTTTCCGGCAATCCCATGGCCACAACATTCCTCCTGTTGATGTGCCAGGTTTATCTGAATGGCCAGTACAGGCACTTTGAGAATCATAATTATGCACTGCAATTTCTTTTTGGCTGGAAACAGCACATGCACTGTGGGAGCGTGGCGATAAGTAGGAGATCTGTTCAGCCCAGGGGTTTCACACACAGGGGTGTCTGCTAAAACCAGGGGCTTTTACACATTTGAAATTGGGATGCCCCAAGGGAAGTGCTTTCATCTGGCCCTGGAGTTTTTTTAGACTGTCGGGTGTGCAGGTTTTTGGTCTACTCTAAAGGATCTATGCTCCCATTTTAGATTATTTTCCAACTGGCATTTCCTACATATCACACTATCACAGTGCTAAAACCCTCCCATCCCATTCTGATTGCCAACCTTTACTCTCATAAATAAATTACCCCTATATTTTTAAAGTGGGAATCTAGTTGGGGGGGGGGGGGAGGAGGGTTACCCGGTCATTGGACTTCCACTTTAAGCCTAGTGTGAGGAGATTCATACTGCCAGGTATTATATAATATATTATTCTTTATTTATAGCACTCCATCATATTCCCTGGGACTGTACTAGGTTAGAGGAGAATTCCAGTCTTTGGGTAACCCCCTGCCCTGGCGCCCTCATCTGGTGCTTGTGTGGGCGGGGAGGAGGGTTACAAAAGTAGATCAACTGGGCCCCGCACGTAGAAGAGGAAGCTGCTTTTTCTTTCCCGTCCAAGATGGCAGCGTCTGGAGAACAGTACATGACCGTGGGCGAGGTAAGGCCTGCAGGTGCTGAGCTGATCTGGTATTTATTTATTTTTTCTGTGTTAGAAAATGAGTGATTTATGGAAGCAGTTTTTACTACCTGCAATCCGTTACTATTGACAGCATACACAAAGTCTGTATACCACGAAGAGAGATGTGAGCGCTGTACACACAGAACACTGCTGAGGTGAGGAAGCTCACTCAACCTTACACATGCCCAGCAGCGGTGTTCTGTGCAACTATCTGCAATCTCTTGCTATTGCAATGTACATTAAGTCTGCACTTGGTGTATGTTGCCTATAGCAACAGATGAAATCTGCTTCCATAAAACACACAGTTGCTAACATTAGAAAAAATAAAAAATGCCAGATCAGCTTAGCACACATAATTGTGCCACACAAAAATATACACTTTCCAAAAATCGAAAGTGGACTTACCCTTTAAAGTGATACACTTATAAAACGCACAGTATTATGAGTCAGAAGGGCAAAAGTGCAACAAAAACACATTGATACTAGGATACATTAGAGGAGAGTGTACAATCTATAGGAAAGGAAGGAGACTAGAGGTTGTACCAAGCATGGTGGTAAGTGCTTTGAGGGATGACAAGATTGTAAGTTGGGTTGGTTATGCCAGGTGATAGGCTTCTCTAAATAGATGAATATATATATATATATATATTCGTTGTGGCAGAGAGGCTCACTGCAACAACAGCTAGGGGAAGTGCAGCTCCTGATTCAAGGAAAATGAAAGAGTAAAGGCCGGGATTTTCCTGAACTAGTGGCCTGCTACCCAGGAAGTAATTTCCATTACATGGTGCCACATGGTGGAATCGCAGTGCAAGTAAATGTGGGGATTGAGGCACAGAGGCTGGAGTAGAGAAAGGGTTAAGAGCTCTTCCTGAACTGTTGGCCTCCTGCCCAGGCCCAGTTTCCATTCCAAGATGCCACAAGGAGGGGCTTCTGGTCCAAGGAGTGAAGAGAAGAGTAGTGGGCACTGGAGAGATTAGCGTTGATAGAAGATTACACAAATAAGACAGGGATGCCAAGTTGACCCATTCCCACAGGGATGATTTTCATTTTTCTTCAGTCCTGCACTTGGCACTGACCATTTCCTTGAACCCACCTGGACATCAATAATTAGAACTTCTATTTAACCAAGTTATTAATGTGTTTAGGAAAATGGTCAGTGCTATGTGCAGGACTAGAGAAGGGTCACCCTGCAGGAATGGGTCAGGTTGACATCCCTTAAAAGGGATCTTCTGTTCAAAATAGACTGAAGTTCTGCTCCCCCTCTCATGGAAGAGGGGACGTACAGTGTTTTATTTATTTTCTAACCTCCTTGGCCTACCTGGGCACTGGGAGGAGGGGTTGTGGGACGCACAAGTATTAACTCTGGACTTCCAGTGGTTTTAATGGTACATTAAAATGTAGCCACCAACTAAGGGACCCTTAAAGTGGACCAAAGCCCACACTTTTAACTATCATCCCCTGAATTGCTCCCCCTATAAAGAGTACCTTATGCTAATTCCCACTGCTCCTGCTTTACTCTAATCCTAGATAATGGCCCTTGTTTTAGCGGTAAAGCTTCAGCTCCTCCATTCATTGCCACTGTAGTGTGTGGCAATGATGTCATTGCCACACCTATGCAATGACTAAGCCTGCCTTCTCACACCAAGGAACAGCAAAAAAATCTGTGTTCCAGGACAGTTCGAAACGTGAAAATATCAATTTCTAGTTCTACATCCTAAGAAGGGTGCATCGGCAGGGCCTTTGGCCAGATGTATTTCACAAGTTCAGTGTGTTTTGGTCCGCTTTAAACTTGGCGGGCGCTGGCCTCAGTACTCACCTACTTCTGCATTCCCATGCATCATTGTGGCAACAATGGCAGGCATTTAGGTTCATGTGGTGATCGGGTCGTAAAAGTTACTCGGGTCGTAAAAGGAACTCTGTAGGCAAAGTGTATAAACTATCATTCAGCAGCTCACTTCATCATGGCTGCCCTCTCCCTTCTTGTCAGAATGCAGGCATAGAGTATTGGCACACCCCTAAAATACCTTTCCATAGACCACCAATAATAGGGCTTGACTAGTGGTTTATAGCTCGGTTCCTGTTCGTCAGCTCAGCCAGAACGAGCACACTAGTATTACAGCCTTGGAACTGAATGGATTTGCATGTGGCTGCCATTCAACATCATACTACTTCCTGTTAGTTTTTTTTTTTTTTAATATTGAGCAAAGATTTTAGTAAAAGAAGAGACACATGCTGTTATGGGGAATTGGGCTGGGGATAGAATGTGGTGATATAAACCTTCTTCCTGGGTATAGGTACACATTAAGCCTGGCAAATTCCCAAAAGATCAGGCTTGAAGCTGGGTGAGTATTTGTGCCCGATTTAAGGCAGTTTCAGGGGTAAATCAGTGGACAGGATGCCCATGTGTGTGGTATGCATCTGTATTGTAGGCAGCTAAGTGAATGGGGTCTGGTGTTCTGTGGTGCACAATTTATGCATTTTATCATTTACCTTTGCTGTGTGGAGCAGACCATCAGAGTGACTGAATTATGGCACGCCCCTACGCCTTGCGACCTTTACAAATCTTATTAGTGAGCACAGTGTGGAGTCATTGTACCTGAACTCAGCAACATATTAAATCCTTTTAAGCCCAGAACCTCCAGAACAGCTTATCCCAGACTTTCCGTTCAGCGTTAAATCCTCCGCTGGATGTCATTCATTTAAAAATTCAATCTAGGTTGTATGAAATATGCCAAGTAATCTTTAGGAAGAAAAAGTTTAGAAGGCTTTAAACACAGGCCTAACCGCAGAGATTTTCAGTTTTAGACAAAGTGGGGTAAGATTAGATCCCTTTATAAAATTTATAGTTATTCAGCATTACCTTATTTTCTCCCCTCGTCCTTCAGGACAACCCTTGGAGACCATCCCGCCTAGGAGGAAATACAAACTGAGCAGCGGTTAAAAAAAGCCCCACCCTTCCCCTCCCATTCAGTTTTGCGTTTCCTAGTAGGAAACTGCTGGACAGTAGGCAATGTCCCTTTTATTTATTCAGCTCCAGGACCCATCTGGAGAACCCTGCTGAGCCCTGGCCTCGTTAGCTTATCAGATGGATTTCACCCTTGGTTCGGAGTGGCCAGGGCTGTCCCCCATAGTCTATACAGAGGTGCGCTGGAGGAAGCGCTTCTGGACAATGGATAGCAGGAGCTGCCGGGACCCCAGGTGACACCGCGTCCCGCAAGTCAGGTCCTCGTTTTCGGCTGCATTGAGGGGTGGGGGAGCACTGCTGTCCCATTGACGCACTTCTCATGCGCGATAACATCACTTCCGGGCGTGCCTCCTGTTAGTCTGGAAATGTGTGATTGGCGCCCTCAGCCGGGAGTGAGGGCTGAAAGGCACCCTGCAGACATCTGCAGATAGCGCAGCATGGAATCCTCCTCCCCACCTCCTAGAGAAAAAAGCTACTGCACAGCACAAGATGGCGAAATCCCGGGCTGTGGCAGTGTATGTCTCTGGGCTAAGCATCCCAGAGAATAAGGTGAGACGGGAAGGGGGATTCCGGAGGACAATGGCAGAAGCCTGATACCACCTTATTCTCTTAAGATGCCTTGGAAAAAGCCAGTAGGCTGGGAGTATGCTGGTCAGGAGTTACTTGATTTCTTTGGTCTTCCTAGTACTTATTTTGTTCCCTCTGTCTCCCAAGCTGTGCCTCCCAAGATTAAAGAAAAGACGAAAGACAGGGAAAAGGAAACCTCCAAAGGAAAATCAAGAGACCAGACCCATAAAGCGGTGTAACACTTGTGGCTCGGTGTTGCCGGATTCCTGGCATCAGTCTTTATGTCCTTAAAACTTTTTCCCCTCTGTCTGGGGGATCCACCTCTGCTGTGTCTGTCTCATCCACATAGGCGCAGTGCACCCGAGAGTTGAGGTCTAATATCTTTTTAACAGGCAACATCTCCCAGGTAGATGCAAGTTCCCCAGGACCTGCACTTTTAGTGGCAGGTTCGGTAGTGGCTGAGAGTGAAGGGGAGCTCACTTCCGAGGACTCCCTATGTGAGGGTCTCCCTTTAAATGAAGGTAAGGACAGTACTTCGGGTATGTCCAGGCCTCTGCCAGAATAATTAGCTGCATTTTTAGAGGAGGACATCGAACCCTGGCTTATGTGCCCAAGGTTGGATGCTCCTCTCAGTCCGGTGTCCTGGTCGGCTGACCTAAGCTTTGAGGACATGGGGCAATGTGCGACCCTATGGACCTTAGAATGTAAGGCATACTTTTTATTCGGTGAGAAGCCTCTTAGTCGAGGAGGCATTTATGGTCAATTATGATCTTCAAGATGCCTATCTTCACGTGCCAATTCTTGCCCACCGCAAATACTTGCAGTCGAGATCTAGCAGGAAATTCGCTATTTTCAGTACAGAGTCCCGCTGTTTGGCCTTTCCTCGGGCCCACATATCTTTACAAAAATTTTGGCAGAACCTATGGTGCATCTGAGGCAGGGCAGACTAACAATCGTTCCATACCTGGACGATCTCCTGCTTTTGAACAGATCAAGTGAGACTCTTCTGGTGGATTTGGAACAGATTAAGGTCTTACCTCTCTGGGTTGGATTTTCAACCTAGAGAAGTCCAATCTGATTCCAAATTCATGCTGCAGGTTTCTGGATTGTCCTGCTGCTAAAAGAAATAACATACAGAATGATCACAACAGTTCAGTCATTTCTTACAAACCCTCTAGTATCTCTAAGAGACATTATGAGATTGCTAGGATTTATGACTGCAGAAATTCCAACAGTTTCTGTTGTCCGAATAGGACCAAATAGTCAAAATAGCAAAGTCTTGTTGTCAAATCCAGAGATCTTAAGAAAAGGAAGGCCATGGAGACAAAAGGATCCAGTGACAATTACTACAGATGCCAGTGCATGGGGCTGGGAGGCTCATCTGCTGGACTTTCAAATACAGGGCCAATGGTCCCTGCATGTAGCCCGAAAGTCTTCAAACTATCGTGAGTTAATGGTGGTGAAGCTAGCACTGGAGCAGTTTCTGCCGGCAGTAGCGGGCAAGAATGTTCAGATATGCTCGGACAATGCTTCCACTGTGGCATATTTAAACCATCGGGGAGGGACCATATCTTTTTCCCTGATGCACCTTGCATGTTCAGTTTTGTTTCTGCTTCAGGATCAGGTTTAGTCAATTTCTCCAATTCATTTAAACAGAATCATGGGCTTAGGGTGGAGGTTCTGCAGACAGAATAGTGTCTGAACCAGGAGGTTTTTCTCCAGTTGGTCTCTCGGTGGGGACAACCTCAGATAGACCTATTGACCTATTTGCCAACGCGAGCAATTCTAAATGCAGGGGAATTTTTTTCGCGAGTTGGGGGGGTGCACTGGCACAGGCGGTGGCTCTGATTTGGAACTTTCGTCTGGACTATGCGTTCCTCTTTTCAGACTTCTTCCTCAAGTAGTCAGGAGGATTGCAAGAGAAAGGACCGAAGTTCTGCTGATGGCACCCTACTGGGCAAAAAGATCTTGATTCACCGAACCTACAAGAATGCCACAAGGAGATCCCTGCCTGCTTCCAAAAAAGAAATCTACTCCACCAGGCTCGCATTATACATCTGAACTCAGACAGTCTTCGACTCTCTGCATGGATCTTGAAGGGGCCCTCCTAGAAGAAAGGGTTTGTTCAGCTAGAGTAATCGAAAACTTGCTGAACAGCCGTAAACTAGTCATCAAACACATCTACCCCAAAGTTTGGAAGTGCTACTTCTCCTTTGTGAACCTAACAATTTGAGGAGCAGTGCTATTCCTTCAGTCCCGGAATTCCTACAAGAAGGATCCGAAATCGGACTGGCAGACAGTACCTTGAAGACACAGACCTCTGCAATTTTTTTTTTTTTTTTTTTTTTTTTTTTTTTGCAGCTTCAGTTGAGACAGAATCAACCGGTTCCTTTTAAGAGGTTTCCAGCCTGGGATCTTACTGTGGTCCTAAAGGGTCTATTAGAAGCTCTTTCGAACCATTGGACGAGGTACTGGTGAAGTGGTTGTCCCTAAAGTTTTGCTTCCTTTTATCAAATACATTGGCCAGGAGGGTCAGTGACCTACAAGCCCCTAAAAGGGAGCTTTATTGCATTATTTTGCCAGATAATGCGATTTTACATCTGGACCTGTTGTTCCTACCCACGATTGCTTTTTCCTTCAATAGATCCCAGGACATTGCACTCCCATAACTGCCCCCACAAGACAGGAAAAGAGGATCATTTGACTCTCTTGGATGTCAAACAAGCTTTAAAGTGGACCAACACCCGATGCTGATCGGCCCGGGAATCTTATAGATTCCCGGGCCGATCAGCTCCCTGCCTGCGGGGCACCCCGCTGTGTGAAACCCCCCAGGACGCCCACAAATCCTACCTGTTCCTCGTTCCAACGGCGCATGTGCGGGCCACCACCGCCTCTCGCGCATCCCTCTAGCAGGGCGCGCACCCGTGCGCCATCCGCTCTCTGCGTAAGAGGGACGCGCAAGAGGCGGTGGCGGCGGGCGTTCTCACCTTGTCTGTCAACGGACCTCGCTTGTCCGGCATCGGTGATTGGTGGAGCGAGTCACGTGGGAGCGGGGTCAGGTGAGTTTCACACACAGCGGGGCACCCCCCATAGGGGGGAAGTGGACCGCGGAAGTGGACCAACACCCAGGATAGTGAAAATCCTGGGTGTTGGTCCACTTTAATCATTTATCTGGAAATTACAGTTTTCAGTGGTCATTGGCACGGTCTGGCAGCCTCCAGCATCATCGCTAGATGGATCAAGCTAGCTATCGCAGAGGCCTACACATCCAGTGGTCTACTACCACCAGTAGCGTCTGCTCATTCAACTAGCCCTTCAACAGAGAAATTTTTTTCGGTCCAGAGCTAGAAAAAGCGTTAGACAGATCAGCTGACATAAATAAGTCTTTTCCCACTAAACGTAAGGAACTATCAGGTAACTAACTTAAACCGGACCTTCAGCGTGATTTAATGAAAAGCCCAAACTCTTAAAAAACATCTAAAATTAATATATTTTACGTTTTTAGTCACTAACTTATTATTCTTTCCCCCACTGGGCTGCAACTCTGTTCAGGAATTTAGGATACGGGCGCCGCCATCTTGACTCAGAAGCATCACACTTACTGAGGAGAGAAGAGTGGGAAAAGGTAAGGCGGGGCGGGTTATAGCTGTGCTTTGCTCAGACAGAGCAGAACTGGGGTCAGGTAACGGTCAGCAGTCCCAGAATGCAGAGCAGCACAGTCAGGAGGCACTTCCTGTTTGCAGGCTGCCTGATAAGATGGCGGCTTCCATAAGCCACCATCTTGGATGTTTAAAGGCTCATAACATGCAGTAGATGCAGGTAGGATGATTTTTAATGTGGGCAATCTGTATGTACAGGGTGTGGGAAACATATAAGATAGACTCTTATTCAGAGTGAAGGTCCGCTTTAAGTTTTCTAATGCAGGGCTCACTGATGGTGTGAAGCGGTAGGTTAGTTAGTGTCCCTGTAAACCAGGACCCACTATGAAACATAGTTGCAAGGGAGATTGTAGGTCCATTTTTTACTGTGTGTGCAGCTATACAACCTAGGAATACCTCCAATCTAAACTTTATTCTGGAAATGATTGTGAGAGATTTATAATTTGGGGTAGAATAAGGCAACTTTTTAAATAACTACATAAAGATGCGATGTATTCTAGCAGCACTAAGAAGCTCCCTATCTCCTGCAGATATGTTAGACGTGCCTCTGTGCTCAGTGTAAATGAAAAGAAAAATGAAATTAGGGAATGATAAAATTCCTTAGCTCCGCTTTGTGCCTCTTTGTGCTACTGACAGAGAATAAATTAAAATATCTTGAAATGTTTTAGCTCTGTGCTTCACTTGTACTATATGCAAGTAAATTACTGTAGCATATTAGAAGGTAAAATGTGTTTTTTTCATATATATTTTAGTGATTTATGTATCGTGGATCTTCTTGCATTATAACTTTTCCCTTAATGAGTCCTAGAACCCCGCAGCGACTTTTTATTGTACAGCTTCAAGCCTTTCAAGGGGAATTTAAGGCTACTGTAATAAACTTCCGCAATGGCTTTCTTCTACAATATGTCTTCTAAAATGTTTCAAATCGTTGTTATGGCTGGGAGCCTGTTGTCGGCTTATGCTGTCATCCTCTGCTGAAGAAGTTATAAGAAGGTTTTTTGAGGACAATATAATAGGTTCCAAAAGAGTAAGATAAACTGAGATGTTTACCCTAAGATTTAGTGAGGGGCTAGGGCAATGCGATAAAGATCGACCGCAATTGCTTACCTTTCCACCGGTCCCTCACCGCGATCACATCCCCGGCATCCCTACATGCACAGTAGGAAAGGCGGAAAGGTCAGGGGAGTGGGAGATCTGGGGTTTTTTGACCAGCACGGCATCCCAAATTAGGGTTTAAACAATCGCCAGAAAATCATTGTGATCTTTCCACTTTAAAGGGTTATTAAAGTGGACCAACACCCAGGATTTTGACTATCCTGGGTGTTGGTCCACTTAGGTGGGGCACCCCGATCGGGGGTGCCCCGCTGTCTGAAACCCCCCCGATCGCCGCAAAAACTCACCTCTCCCCGCTCCCACGTGACCTCGTCCGGCCAATGACAGCGCTCAGAGCAGCTCTGGTATGCGCGTCCAAAGCTGCTTGGACGCGCATACCAGAGCGCTGTCATTGGCCGCGTCTCTCGCTTCCCTCTAACAGGGAGCGCTCCTGCGCCGGCCATTCACAAAACGGCCGGCGCGGGAGCGCGCCCTGCTAGAGGGAAGCGAGAGACGCGGCCGCGTCTCGCGCATGCGCCGTTGGATCGCAGGTAAGGTGAGGATTGTGGGCCTCCTGGGGGGTTCCTCCCCGCGGGACATCCCGATTTCGGATGCCCCGCGGGGAGGGATCTGATCGGTCCGGGAATCTTATAGATTTCCGGGCCGATCCCCCCTGGGTGTTGGTCCACTTTAAATCTAAAACAAAAAAAAGCCACTTACCTTCTCCCCCATGCAGCAGCTCCTGGCTGGTTTGCAGCTCTGTAACCTCCTGGTTTCCAAGAAAGAAGGGCACAGCGAACCATTTTTGGAAAGGGGAAGGTTTCTTCTGAGCAGCATAACAGCCGGGAGAGAAGGTACCCTGTTTCCCTGAAAATATGACTTAACCCAGCCTTTTTTTCTGGATGTTTTAAATATAGGCCCTACCACAAAAATAAGCCCTAGTTATTTAAAAAAAAACACCCAAACAGACCGAACAATAAGAGTTGACAAGTGTTAAACTCTCTATGGGACAGGAGCCTAAGGAATCCCATCAAGGTCAGGGCCCCAGTCAGAGACATTTCATGCTCTTGTTGCCAGATACCACAGCTCACTAGCAACCCGCCACCATGAATTTTTGCTATGGGCGCTACTGTTCCTGTAGCAGGTTTGCAAATTGAGGCAAGTCCCGACTCTTGCTTCCCGCCCCGGCATCTGTGTGACAGACTGTGTCATATTGTGGAGCCACGCAGAGGCCAGGAATGAGGATTGATCTTCAGCTAAATAAATTAATGTAGATTGTTGTTAATGGGAAAAAACAACAGACCCATCGCATCTTTTGGAGAAAAGATTCATATAAGACCCTGTATTGTTTTAGGGGAAACACAAGTGCTGTTTTTTTTTTGGGGGGGTGGCTTTTAGTAACCATTTAAAGTGGAACAAACCCAGTATTTTGTCTATCCTGTGTTTTGGTGCTTGCCCCTGTGACACCCCGATCAGGGATGCCCCGCTGTGTGAGACCCCCCAGGTTGAAAAAAACCAAGCTGGGGGGGGCAGATCATAATCCCCCAGAATGCCTGATAGACTTACCTTCACTTTGGCTGCTGGCGCACACGTGGGAGGGGCATTCTGGTGGCCGACGCAGAGGATGCTACCATGGCCCATGTGACCGCCCAACGGCCAATCACGGGACTCCTTTCCCGGCGCTGGCTCGAGGTGAAGGTAAGGATATCGGGCGTTCTGGGGGGGTTATGTTTGGGGGGGGCTCCAGCATTGGGGATGCTCCCCTGAGATTGTTCTTATTTGCTGTCTGCAGCACCAACACCCGCCCGGATTAATAGGGGGGAGGTCTCCTTTAAAAATGTTGCCTGTTCCACTGCCCCACATTGACTGGTTTTGAAGATGACCTGCATATTTTTACTACAGAGCAGTTGAGAACATTTTTTTGAGTTATGACATTCTTAAAAAAATAATCATGTACAAGGGCAGCATTGTACTCACCCAAGCGCACTGGTGCATAAAAGAAAAATCATGGTGTGCGGAATAAGCACATTGAATACAATGCACCTATGCAACCACCAGCATGTGTTTAAAGCAGACCTTCACCCTCTCCAGTAACCCTATACTAGGAATGGGCATGGTCCACAGGGTTACAAACTATTAACTTACAGGAAATAGTCACACACACATGGTAGGCACAACCTCCTCCAGTAGGATGCATGCTTCTTGCCAGTGTGCAGCTGTTTCCTGTTCCCCCTCACAGTTTCTTGAGTGATTTTGGAATCCTAATCTGTACCCGAAGAATCCTCCAAAGCCAATTGATAAAGGAGACCTAAAATAATTTTGGAGTTGTGTCCTGTTTTAAACCACCCATCATGATTTAATGCTCGTCACCCCATCTGCATTGTTAGTGAGATTGTTAGAAATATGGGAAGTGGTTGGAACCTCTGATCTAGATGAAAACAAAATGTCCTTGTAGAAAAAAAAAACTTAAAAACTAAAACTGAAAAGTGTTGATTACCATACAAAAGCTTGTACAACCCCCTTAAATATCCTATACATAAGCCTAAAAGTGGCACTCCTAAGATTGCATCCGCAATATTAATAGAGAACAACGCCAAGAAGGGAGGCACACAATTATCCCACTCTATATACAATTTTATTTAATCAAATAAATGACAAAAAACACAATTACCCAGACAAGTTAAAAACATTAAAAAACATATAAACACAGAACATACAGGACATACCAACATAGACAGGTATAAGGGCAGTGGGGAGAGACCAATATCTATGGCCATTAAAATCCTAACTCAAAAAGCGACATATTTAAACAAATAATGTGGCCACCTAGTGACCTTTCTACTGCACATTCATAGGTGGCTTTATTATTTGTTTAAATATGCAGCTATTTGAGTTAGGATTTTAACGTCTAATAGATATTGGTCTTTCCCCACCGCCTATATACATGTCTATGTTGGTATGTCCTGTATGTTCTGTGTTTATATGTTTTTTAATTTATTTAACATGTCTGGGTAATTGTGTTTTAAATACATTTGTGTTTGTGTGTAAATAAAATTGAGTAGGATAGTTGTGTGCCTCCCTTCTTGGTGTCGAAACGTGATGATTACGCTGCCAGCTTTCTAATATCTGGATTTATGCTTCATATGTCGTAGAGATGAATGTTCGCATGTTTGGGGCCCCTCATTTATAGTATAAAAATCCCTTCTACTCTGCTCTTATCATGAAGCCTCCTGTAAACTGTTTTATACATAAGTATCGTTAGAATTGTGCTTATGATGATGATCTTGTTAACTTTGTTTTGCAGAGCTCTGATGGCGCAGCACCTCGGCAGCTATAAAATTCCTGATAATGAAGAATTGTTGGCACAGAGCGGATCTGTGAGAAGTTCAGCAAGTTATTCCGATGAATCTTTTGAATCTCTTACAGATGAATCTAGTTGGGAGGATGAAAGTGATTTGTTTAACTCTGTTACAAATGAATCTGTTCCGAACTATGAAAGTGATTCTTTTGAATCATTCTCCTCAAAGGCAAACTCCTCTCCTATTTCATATTCTGAAACCAACAGTGTTGCTCCCGAAGCCAGCAAAGACACTTTGGATAGGAATATATCAGGTATGTTAACTTTGTTGTTGCAAAGTTATGCAATGTATACGACAAATTCAAATGTAATCAATTTTTTACGCTTTGGTTTTAATGGGAAAAAATTTACTAAATTGTGGATATTATATCAATAATTTATAGAAAAATTCCATAAAATACACTCTGCGGGAAAAAAAATCAATCTTAATTAATAAAAGTCTACTAGGTCCTGGGACTAGGCCCTTCCCAGGTAGTTTTTTGTACAGCCTCTATAAATGACCACACCTTTTTATCTAAAAAAATAAATGTATTTATAATTATTATTTTTTTATTTCACTGACATGAATCTACATACAATACTCCATATAACATGATTTTATAATATAATAGTTCTTTCACCATTTCATTTCGTTCCATCTTTTTCCTCCTGTTGGAGATTTAGGGCAGACATGTTTCGCCCTTACTGGGCTTTTTCAATGCCCTATCTATTCCTTCTGTCTCTGCCCCCTTCCTCCTGTTTCCCGATAGGTGATCAAATGGAAACTGCCAGAAAAAGTAAGTACACTAAAATGATATGATGGATTAGTTAGTATATATTCTAAAGCCCAATTCAGACAATACTGTAATTAAAATATTTAATTAGGATTGGATCTATACCCATAATTCTCTTTTTGCAACTAATAAATGCTGACCAGTGCAAGTTTGTCACCACAGATAAGGTTCCCAATTGTAGCCAGGCAGCACATAGAAGGTTAAAGTGGTTCTCAACCACCAAATCTAAAACAACTTCTGGAGCTGGGTTGCATAGTAATATAATGTATACAGTTGTCTAATATGGTCTTGTGGATTTTGTTTAGAGAGATACTTAATTGAAAAATGGATCAGGATCCTTGGAGAACAGAAGTCCCAGAGAGTTGCATCTGCTAGACCTCAGCCTGGTAAGAAGAAATATCTTGTTGTATCTCCTTTGGTTAAAGTGGACAGAAATCTGGAATTTTGCATATCCCGGATTTTGGTCCCTGTCCCTGGTTTTGGACTTTTTTTTGTTATACAGGGAATTCAGTTTTTGCTGCCTAAATATATCAGTCTTATTTGGCCTTTCCTTACATCTTCTAAATCTAACTAAATGTGACAATGGCATTATGTTTGTCCAATGTCTCATGCTATCACTCATTGCATACTGCACCCACAGATACCCCTAGAGTTTGGTTCTTCCCTTACTTTGCCATATTTAAGCTTTTTTTCCCCAGCCACTCACCGAATGACAGTTGGGAGGTGCCTGTGAAACAGATTTCAGTTCTCCACCCTAAACATCCACCTCCTTCCACCCCCAGCCTTGCAGTAGGCCTATTCTCCACATTGTCTTGGTCTATTGCGGCGGTGTTTCATAATTTTTTTTTATTTTACATTCACAAACTGCAGACCATATTTTCAGGTTGCAGTACAGATTAGAGGGTTCTCATGAAGTAGCTATCTCTGCAAGCCTTTGGCTATCTAAGAAAAGGTTTGTTGTGTGCCATAAGCCCTTAACTCAGAGCATCCCTTAGAATTCAAAACAAACTGCTGCTTCTGAGAAGTAAGACACTGCATTGGTTTTACAATCAGGCTTTATTGGTACAGTTTAGACGATCAGATGAAGGGATTTCAGGGCCTAGTTGAAAGCTAAATTAGTTGATAAAATGAGTCTATAGATCTAGATGGTGAAAAGTAATGGTCCTAGGACAGAAATACTGCCGTCACAGCACAAGAAAAAATACTGGCTATTGTTTTTAAAGTGAACCAAATCCCACTGTGATCGGCCTGGGAATCTATAAGATTCCTGGGCCGAGCGAGTCCCTCCCCCGGGGCATCCAAAATCGTGATGCCCTACTGTGTGAAACCCCCCAGGTCGCCCCATACACTTACCTTGCTTCCCAGTGCAACAGCTCATGCGCGAGCCACATCCCCGCAATCCCTCTAGCAGGGTGCGTGTCCGCGCCAGGCATGTGAATGGTCAGGACGAGACATCTGTGGTTCCGAGCAGTCGCTCATGCGCCGTAGGAACGGGCAGAGGTGAGTTAATTTCAGCGATCTGGGAGGTTTCACCCACTGGGGCACCCACGATCGGGGTAACCCGGGGGAAAGGACCAAAACCGAGGATAGTCAAAATCCTGGGTTTTGGTCCACTTTAATGGGGCAGTTCACATATATATGCATCTTATATATGTGAACTGGCTCATTAAAAATATTGGGAAGCATTTTCCTTTGCTTTGGGATTTGTTGACCTAATGCAGTGGAGAGAAAGTGGAGAGGTGTGAGCCTTAAAGCGGACCAACAGTCAAAAATTACTTAAACCAGACCAACACAACAAACACCGCTCATATGCATCCCTCCCCAGGCCAATTTAGATTGTTGCACATAAAAATTCATTTACCTTTTTCTAACTCCTTTTGTGGTAAATTTCACAAACAAAATGGCAGCTCATGCATTTGCAGGCCACCTGCAAACTGGAAATGCTGCTGGGCTTCCTGTTACTGTGCATTGTCAGTTATGTCACTTGGGAGAGGAAGCTCCAAAATGGCTGCTACCTGTCTTTTTCAACTGTGTCAGGCTGTTGTTCCAGTTTAACACAACAGAGAGGTGTGAACAGAGCCTAAAACTTCACCCCTCTAGTTATATTTTTAAAGTATTTACCTTTAACTGCCAAAATCCATTCTATGTTGGAAACATGGTCGTAACTAGGCCACAAAAAATGGGTTTTGATCTCCTCTAAAAGGTGGTAAAAATGACTGTAAACCCATCAGCATTAATAAGGCAGGAAGCAGCTTGTCCGATTCCTATACCATGTGACTCTCTCTCTCTCTCTCTCTCTCTCTCTCTCTCCATTTTCTGCAGTGCAGGGTAGAAACTGTAGCATCTACAATACAGGCAGTGTGTGTGTGGCATCCCAAATACAGGCAGTGTGTGTGTGGCATCCCAAATACAGGCAGTGTGTCAGTGGCATCCCAAATATAGGCAGTATATGTGGCATCCCAAATACAGGCAGTATATGTGGCATCCCAAATACAGGCAGTGGGTGAGTGGCATCCCAAATACAGGCAGTGGGTGAGTGGCATCCCAAATACAGGCAGTGTGTGTGGCATCCCAAATACAGGCAGTGGGTGAGTGGCATCCCAAATACAGGCAGTGTGTGTGGCATCCCAAATACAAGCAGTGTGTGTGGCATCCCAAATACAGGCAGTGTGTGAGTGGCATCCTAAATACAAGCAGTGTGTGGGGCATCCCAAATACAGGCAGTGTGTGTGGCATCCTAAATACAGGCAGTGTGTGTGGCATCCCAAATACAGGCAGTGTGTGTGGCATCCTAAATACAGGCAGTGTGTGTGGCATCCCAAATACAGGCAGTGTGTGTGGCATCCCAAATACAGGCAGTGTGTGTGGCATCCCAAATACAGGCAGTGTGTGTGGCATCCCAAATACAGAAAGTGTGTGTGGCATCCCAAATGCAGCGTGTGTGTGGCATCCCAAATGCAGCGTGTGTGTGGCATCCCAAATGCAGCGTGTGTGTGGCATCCCAAATGCAGCGTGTGTGTGGCATCCCAAATGCAGCGTGTGTGTGGCATCCCAAATGCAGCGTGTGTGTGGCATCCCAAATGCAGCGTGTGTGTGGCATCCCAAATGCAGCGTGTGTGTGGCATCCCAAATGCAGCATGTGTGTGTGTGGCATCCCAAATGCAGCATGTGTGTGTGTGGCATCCCAAATGCAGCATGTGTGTGTGTGGCATCCCAAATACAGGCAGTGTGTGTGTGTGTTGCATCCCAAATACAGGCAGTGTGTGTTGCATCCCAAATACAGGCAGTGTGTGTGGCATGCTAAATACAGGCAGTGTGTGTGGCATCCCACATACAGGCAGTGTGTGTGGCATCCCAAATACAGGCAGTGTGTGTGGCATCCCAAATACAGGCAGTGTGTGTTGCATCCCAAATACAGGCAGTGTGTGTGGCATCCCAAATACAAGCAGTGTGTGAGTGGCATCCTAAATACAGGCAGTGTGTGTGGCATCCCAAATACAGGCAGTGTGTGTGGCATCCCAAATACAGGCAGTGTGTGTGGCATCCCAAATACAGGCAGTGTGTGTGGCATCCCAAATACAGGCAGTGTGTGTGGCATCCCAAATACAGGCAGTGTGTGTGGCATCCCAAATACAGGCAGTGTGTGTGGCATCCCAAATACAGGCAGTGTGTGTGGCATCCCAAATACAGAAAGTGTGTGTGGCATCCCCAATGCAGCATGTGCGTGGCATCCCAAATGCAGCGTGTGCGTGGCATCCCAAATGCAGCGTGTGTGTGGCATCCCAAATACAGGCAGTGTGTGTGGCATCCCAAATACAGGCAGTGTGTGTGGCATCCTAAATACAGGCAGTGTGTGTGGCATCCCAAATACAGGCAGTGTGTGTGGCATCCTAAATACAGGCAGTGTGTGTGTGGCATCCTAAATACAGGCAGTGTGTGTGTGGCATCCTAAATACAGGCAGTGTGTGTGTGGCATCCTAAATACAGGCAGTGTGTGTGTGGCATCCTAAATACAGGCAGTGTGTGTGTGGCATCCTAAATACAGGCAGTGTGTGTGTGGCATCCTAAATACAGGCAGTGTGTGTGTGGCATCCTAAATACAGGCAGTGTGTGTGGCATCCTAAATACAGGCAGTGTGTGTGTGGCATCCTAAATACAGGCAGTGTGTGTGTGGCATCCTAAATACAGGCAGTGTGTGTGTGGCATCCTAAATACAGGCAGTGTGTGTGGCATCCTAAATACAGGCAGTGTGTGTGTGGCATCCTAAATACAGGCAGTGTGTGTGTGGCATCCTAAATACAGGCAGTGTGTGTGTGGCATCCTAAATACAGGCAGTGTGTGTGTGGCATCCTAAATACAGGCAGTGTGTGTGTGGCATCCTAAATACAGGCAGTGTGTGTGTGGCATCCTAAATACAGGCAGTGTGTGTGTGGCATCCTAAATACAGGCAGTGTGTGTGTGGCATCCTAAATACAGGCAGTGTGTGGCATCCTAAATACAGGCAGTGTTTAGCATGCCCTTCCCCCCCAAAAAAAACTTGCATTCCCAAGCTCCCATGCCGCAGCACCCATCTCCCGCTGACGCACACAAACACACACACAAAATAAATTACCGTCATCCTCCGCTGCTTCATTTGACGCTGGCACAAGTCACAGGCCTTGCCTACCACAACCACATACTGGGAACTTGTGTATGTGGAGGCGTGGGGCAGCACAGGCAGGGGGCGGCGGCGGGGACTGTGGAGGCAGTGGGTGACGGTAATGTATTTTGTACATTTGCCCAATAAGACGCACTGACACTTTTGGGGAGGGGGAGTGCATCTTATAGGGTGAAAAACAAACTTTTAGAGACAAAGCAGCTCATACACTGTGGCTGGCAGGCTCATATCTTTTGGGATGATTCCTTGTTATGCTCTTCAATGATTGTGTTTCATTTCTAAGCAAATTTAAATTGGAGCTAAATCAATTACCCAGCTAATATTCAGATTCCAAGCGCAATAAGCATCTGTTTATTTTAGACTTTCTGGACACTTTCATCCATTGGGATTTTGCCACATTGTTTTATACACTTAGATGCAGACTTGATTACCTTCTAATTGTTTTTTCATAACATTGGAATGGTCTTGGTTAATACATTTAGCTTTTTGATTGAAATGGGAGTAGGTTGAATTTAAATCCCTTATTCCCTGTTTATTGTTGATATACTAAGATTACATTGCTACTTGACTTTCTATCAATTCTGTAGTCCTGCTGCACCGTAATAGTTAGGTGTAGATTGTATTACACACAATACAGATATAGTTGTCCAAAACCTTATATATTTTAAAATGATATAAACTTGTTTGATAATATATTATAATAGATAAGACTTAGATTGTGTTTGGTGTTTGCCTGTATTTGGGATGCCTCACATATTGCCTGTATTTGGGATCATTGTTGTTATAGCTGTTCTAACTTAGCTACTTTCTGTGTCTAGGAGGTTTGTGCCCATGGATGCTATTCTCACTCACACTGCCTGTATTTGGGATGCCACACACACTGCCTGTATTTGGGATGCCACACACACTGCCTGTATATGGGATGCCACTCACATTGCCTGTATTTGAAATGCCTCACACACTGCCTGTATTTGGGATGCCTCACACACTGCCTGTATTTGGGATGCCTCACACACTGCCTGTATTTGGGATGCCTCACACACTGCCTGTATTTGGGATGCCTCACATACTGCCTGTATTTGGGATGCCTCACATACTGCCTGTATTTGGGGTGCCTCACATACTACCTGTATTTGGGATGCCTCACATACTACCTGTATTTGGGATGCCTCACATACTGCCTGTATTTGTGATGCCACTCACACTGCCTGTATTTGGCATGCCTGACACACTGCCTGCATTTGAAATGCCACACACACTGCCTGTGTTTGGGATGCCACTCACACACTGCCTGTATTTGGGATGCCACTCACACTGCCTGTATTTGGGATGCCACTCACACTGCCTGTATTTGGGATGCCACTCACACTGCCTTTATTTGGGATGCCACACACACTGCCTTTATTTGGGATGCCACACACACTGCCTGTATTTGGGATGCCACACACACTGCCTGTATTTGGGATGCCACTCACACTGCCTGTATTTGGGATGCCACTCACACTGCCTGTATTTGGGATGCCACTCACACTGCCTGTATTTGGGATGCCACTCACACTGCCTGTATTCAGGATGCCACTCGCACTGCCTGTATTCAGGATGCCACTCGCACTGCCTGTATTCAGGATGCCACTCGCACTGCCTGTATTCAGGATGCCACTCGCACTGCCTGTATTCAGGATGCCACTCGCACTGCCTGTATTCAGGATGCCACTCGCACTGCCTGTATTCAGGATGCCACTCGCACTGCCTGTATTCAGGATGCCACTCGCACTGCCTGTATTCAGGATGCCACTCACACTGCCTGTATTCGGGATGCCACTCACACTGCCTGTATTTGGGATGCCACTCACACTGCCTTTATTTGGGATGCCACACACACTGCCTTTATTTGGGATGCCACACACACTGCCTGTATTTGGGATGCCACTCACACTGCCTGTATTTGGGATGCCACTCACACTGCCTGTATTTGGGATGCCACTCACACTGCCTGTATTTGGGATGCCACTCATACTGCCTGTATTTGGGATGCCACTCACACTGCCTGTATTCAGGATGCCACTCACACTTCCTGTATTCAGGATGCCACTCGCACTGCCTGTATTCAGGATGCCACTCGCACTGCCTGTATTCAGGATGCCACTCACACTGCCTGTATTCAGGATGCCACTCACACTGCCTGTATTCAGGATGCCACTCACACTGCCTGTATTCAGGATGCCACTCACACTGCCTGTATTCAGGATGCCACTCACACTGCTTGTATTTAGGATGCCACACACACTGCCTGTATTCAGGATGCCACTCACACTGCCTGTATTTGGGATGCCACTCACACTGCCTGTATTCAGGATGCCACTCACACTGCCTGTATTTGGGATGCCACACACACTGCCTTTATTTGGGATGCCACACACACTGCCTGTATTTGGGATGCCACTCACACTGCCTGTATTTGGGATGCCAATCACACTGCCTTTATTTGGGATGCCACACACACTGCCTGTATTTGGGATGCCACTCACACTGCCTGTATTTGGGATGCCACTCACACTGCCTGTATTTGGGATGCCACTCACACTGCCTGTATTCGGGATGCCACTCACACTGCCTGTATTTGGGAAGCCACTCACACTGCCTGTATTTGGGATGCCACTCACACTCCCTGTATTTGGGATGCCACTCCCACTCCCTGTATTTGGGATGCTACACATACTGCCTGTATTTGGGATGCCACTCACACTGCCTGTATTTGGGATGCCACTCACACTGCCTGTATTTGGGATGCCACTCACACTGCCTGTATTTGGGATGCCACTCACACTGCCTGTATTTGGGATGCCACTCACACTGCCTGTATTTGGGATGCCACTCACACTGCCTTTATTTGGATGCTACACACACATAGACCAACGAGAGGCACAGCTCCTACCCTGTAGTGGCTGCTTGTTTTAAACCTCTTGCCTGAAGTTTTAAGTTGGTCATGTGCCCCAAAGTTATATGCTCAGGGAAGGAACGTTGTTCTTAGTTTCCAGCCTCCTGGTGAGCAGTTCCTAATCCAAGCGCAATGATTGGATGATGCTGCTTCTTTCTCTGGACCTGAAAATGATTTTCTATTGAGAAAACGAAAATCTTTCTTTTACTAATATTCCTACTGCTAATTCTAAATGAATACTTGAAACTTTGCCACTCACACTGCCTGTATTCAGGATGCCACTCACACTGCCTGTATTCGGGATGCCAATCACACTGCCTGTATTTGGGATGCCACTCACACTGCCTTTATTTGGGATGCCACACACACTGCCTTTATTTGGGATGCCACACACACTGCCTTTATTTGGGATGCAACACACACTGCCTGTATTTGGGATGCCACTCACACTGCCTGTATTTGGGATGCCACTCACACTGCCTGTATTTGGGATGCCACACACACTGCCTGTATTTGGGATGCCACACACACTGCCTGTATTTGGGATGCCACTCACACTGCCTGTATTTGGGATGCCACTCACACTGCCTGTATTTGGGAAGCCACTCACACTGCCTGTATTTGGGAAGCCACTCACACGCCTGTATTTGGGAAGCCACTCACACTGCCTGTATTTGGGATGCCACTCCCACTCCCTGTATTTGGGATGCCACACACACTGCCTGTATTTGGGATGCCACTCACACTGCCTGTATTTGGGATGCCACTCACACTGCCTGTATTCGGGAAGCCACTCACACGCCTGTATTTGGGAAGCCACTCACACGCCTGTATTTGGGAAGCCACTCACACTGCCTGTATTTGGGATGCCACTCCCACTCCCTGTATTTGGGATGCTACACATACTGCCTGTATTTGGGATGCTACACATACTGCCTGTATTTGGGATGCCACTCACACTGCCTGTATTTGGGATGCCACTCACACTGCCTGTATTTGGGATGCCACTCACACTGCCTGTATTTGGGATGCCACTCACACTGCCTGTATTTGGGATGCCACTCACACTGCCTGTATTTGGGATGCCACTCACACTGCCTTTATTTGGGATGCTACACACACATAGACCAACGAGAGGCACAGCTCCTACCCTGTAGTGGCTGCTTGTTTTAAACCTCTTGCCTGAAGTTTTAAGTTGGTCATGTGCCCCAAAGTTATATGCTCAGGGAAGGAACGTTGTTCTTAGTTTCCAGCCTCCTGGTGAGCAGTTCCTAATCCAAGCGCAATGATTGGATGATGCTGCTTCTTTCTCTGGACCTGAAAATGATTTTCTATTGAGAAAACGAAAATCTTTTTTTTACTAATATTCCTACTGCTAATTCTAAATGAATACTTGAAACTTTGTCTCTAGCACAATATACTTTGTATACTTCCACTCTTAGCTGCAATATTTGCTGTAAAGAATATTTTAGTTGTCTTTTGTTGGAATGAGGAGCTGTGGGTAATTTTTTTGTTTTTCTGTAGAAGAATTTATTTTTATGCTGCAATTTACTGTGATGATCAACAATAAAATTTGTATTTCCTATTACTGTTGTTTTTCAAGAGGTTACAGAGATCGAAAGCCCTGCTTTGCAGGCGTTTTGCTCATCAAAGATGCACCTTCTGCGTCAACAATCAAGAGCAAGTAAACAGGACAAGCAACCTCCAGGTTCCCACAAAAGAAACTCAAATAGAAGCAAACCTTCATGTCATGTTCCTCCTGAACTTCTGAACAGATTGCAGCTTCAGAATATGAAGGAGACTATAAATCAGGTACAGGAGACTTTAGCATGAAATAATATTGCACAAGTGTTTGGGATTTACCCTTGCAGTTAGGGTTTTTGTTGGTATAGCCTGTTATTCCTTGGGACGTATTCACAAATGTGTTTCATAAGATTGTATTGCGAGAACACAAAATCTACATCAATTCTATTTTGTAAAGATGTATTATTAGATCTTTGACTTCTTTTATTTTGCTTTTAGTTATTACAGGCTGAGATACACGAGCCATTATCTTGCCCAAACTGTAGCCAGAAACAGGCAGAAATGGCCCAAAGTCAGTTTGTGAAGCTAAGAAAGTCGAAGTTGGAATCGATTTTACTGCAAGCAAAACTGGAGGAGTTTACTTACACTAAAGTAAGTATAGATACATTTTTGTACAGTCTTAAGCAATTGCAATAGAATATTTGGCTTCAACATATGCGCCCTCTCGCAGATTCACATATATGTCTGTCCCCCAGATGCACATTCGCCATCCTCAGCCACCCAGATGCGCATTTATTTACTCATGCACCCCCAGATGCGCAGCTGTGCACCCTCAGATGTGCATGCGTTCACTCCCAGACATGCACCCCAGATCAGTAGGTGGACAAGTAGGTAGGTAAGTGGGTGGGTCAGTAGGAAGTAGACAGGTATGTAGGTAGGTCAGTGGGCAGGTAGGTGTGCACATGGGTTTATGGGTCTGTGGACAAGTAGGTGGTGGTTGGCTGGGCAGGTAGGAAGAGGGAAGGTAGGTAGCTGGCTCAGTGGGCAAGTAGGTAGGTGGGTGGTTAGGTAGGTCAGTATGTAGGTAGGTGGGTGGCTGGGTAGGTAGTAGGGATGCTAGGTAGCTTTGTCAGTGGCTTGGTAGGTGGTAGTTCTGGCCCCGGAAGGGTGGGGAATGCTGCACTCGCCTCTGATCTGCCCGGCACAGCTCCAGCCTGACCCCATGCCAATTTTTCTTGAATTTTTAAAGGTTTAACCCTTGATAGCAGGATTTCATTTGAACATGTTAAAAAGCTCTCTCTTCTCTTTGGGGAGTCTACTGGGCAGAAAAAGGGTATCTACTGATACAAAAGTGGTTCCATTGTAATCGGGAGGAATAGGGCTTTCACATTTAATTTTTTATTACAAAATCTATAATAATATACATTTTTTTTCCTGGAACTCTCAGTTAAACATATATAGGGAAAAATGGTAAAACATTGCCTGGCAACAGAGGGAGACAACATATCTGGGTAGGCTGGCACTGAAAAGATTAAAGATGAGACTTGGAGTATTGGTCTACTGCAGATAACTTGTTAATCACTGCAATTATAACATGGTTGCTGGTTGTGCTGTGAAATGTATTAATTTATCTCTCTCACAGGACGTGGTTAGTCGTTTTGGAGAAATTCATCAATCCCTGCCCAAACCCTCTGATGGTTCCAGTGCCATCTGGCAGAGACTCTGTGCTAGTGTTAACACATGACCTGCATCCTGTGTTTCTTAAGGTTTTATCAACAATTGTCATTTTTTCCTGTTTTTGTTCAATTTAATGACGTCAGGAGTTGTCTGTAACTTGCTAAAATAAATTATTTTTTAGTTTCTTACATTTTATACGTTTATGATCAAGGGAAGGCAACTGAATAGTTAATGTATGTTTTAGTAAGTTAAATCATAAACCAAGCATGTTAATTGTAAATAATAACACCCTTGAAAGAAAATGAAGCTGATCATCCACAAATAATTGAACTGCTGTATTGGGAAAGAATAGTTTATTGACTCATATGTGGCAAATGGGAGGATTCACTAACTTGTCCCTGCTGTTGAAGGCACAAATAGTGGCTTGGCCTTCAATCCCTATAAAGATTTCAAAAATGTTAAAAAGTATAATTTTTGATATAAAAATCAGCATATTTCAAAATGGTGAACCTGAAATAGACTGCTTGCAAACACTGCTGTAAACATACCCCAGCCTCCCTCAGCCAGTTTTAAAGTGTTCTAAAAGTGTCCTGAGGAGATCAGACCTAAGCAGTGACCTCTTTGCTATATTCTCTATTATATCCTTTCTTTATTCATTTTTTATATACATTTTCCACCCAGTTATATAAAAAAGTGTGATGTTCCACCCTGGCAATCCCCTCTTTTCCCCCAATTGGTTGTAAGTTACACTTTAACAATGCTTTTTTCATCTTAGTCTTTCTGTCTCAATTTTAACATTTTATTATAATTTTTTTTTTTCTATTATGTAATTATACTTTTCTATTTATAATTCCTTCCTGAGAGGTAAAACATTTTATATTTACATTATGGTCAATGCAAGAGGTGAAGTATGGTGATATGTGTGTGTGTGTGTGTGTGTGTATATATACTTGGGCCAACGGCAATGACTCGGAAGACGGTTCTTATTCAAATAATAAGCAATTTATTGAAAATGAAGTCCAACAGGCAAAATCTCTTAACTTCAGAGTATGATGCAGCACCAACTTTAGCAATGTCCTTGATATAACAGGTCCAGGGCATACAAGTCCAGGCTGTTAATCCACAGGTTCCAAGTATAGATAACACATAAAGTCCTTTCGCTGCAATTCACCACTGTCAGTATTGGGAGCAGCAAGGCACGTGCTCCTCATCCCAGCCCCTTCAACTCCACTCTGAAAGCCTCAGAAATTCCTTTTATAGGGCTTCCTTCAATTAGTCTCCTCACCTGGGAAGACCTGTGAGTAGGGGAAAAACCCATAGAGGACCCGGGATGTGGATTGGATCTCTGATATCCCGACATGGATCGTGTCTGCCTGAAAAACTTATGGGAAAAATAGACCCCATCCACCACTTTTACATACACTACACACCACAACATATATATTTATTTATTTTTTCTTAATGCCATGCAGAAGTCTGCCATACTTATTGTATATAAGCTGTTGTATACATTTCTGGGTATATTCCCTACTTACTTTTTTTCCCTGTTCATGTATGTTCATTTGTATTTTTATTTTCTGTGAAAAAAGTGGAACTTATTTGCACAGAACTGAAAATGGAACAAAACCTGAGAATTTGACTTTCCCAAGTTTTGTTCTATTCCTGTGTGAAAACCCCCGAACGCCCGGTACAACTCACTGCTTTTTCCATTCCTATGGAGCGTGCATGCAGCCAGTCAGAGCCGTTTGCCGTCTTAACAACTTTCAATAACTTTAATAGGGAGCATGTGCTGAGCTCTCTAAGAAGCAAATGGGAGGATTCACTAACTTGTCTCTGCTGTTGAAGGCACACATAGTGGCTTGGCCTTCAATCCCTATAAAGATTTCAAAAATGTTTAAAAGTATAACTTTTTATACAAAAATCAGCATATTTCAAAATGGTGAACCTGAAATAGACTGCTTGCAAACACTGCTGTAAACATACCCCAGCCTCCCTCAGCCAGTTTTAAAGTGTTCTAAAAGTGTCCTGAGGAGATCAGACCTAAGCAATGACCTCTTTGCTATATTCTCTATTATATCCTTTCTTCATTTTTTTATATACATTTTCCACCCAGTTATATAAAAAGTGTGATGTTCCACCCTGGCAATCCCCTCCTTTCCCCCAATTGGTTGTAAGTTGCACTTTAACAATGCTTTTTTCATCTTAGTCTTGTCTGTCTCGATTTATGTAATTATACTTTTGTATTTCTAATTCCTTCCTGAGAGGTAAAACATTTTATATTTACATTATGGTCAATGCAAGAGGTGAAGTATATATATATATATATATATATATATATATATATATATATATATATATATATATATTCAGGATCTCGGGCCATGCATTGCTTCATGCATTCCCTCCTCTACCACTTATGCATTGGCTTCTGCATCGATTACATCTACAATGAGTCAAGATGATCTTCATCGCTCCAGATTGGCCAAGGAATTCCTGATATGCAGATCTAGTGAACCTTTCAAAAATCCAGTACATCTTCGTCTTACCCAGACTTGTCACAGGGGCCAATCTTACACCCTAATCTCAAGTATTTATTTGACATGGCTACTGGTTCCAGGTTGATCCTGGAATTAAAAGGATTTTCGCAAGCTGCGATTTCTACTCTAATGAAGGCTCGAAAATCTTAATTCTCCAAGGTCTATTACAGATACTGGTGATCTTTAATTCGGTTTCGTTCTCCTATGCCCCTGTGTGTGTGGGTTTCTGAGTTTCACTGTGTGTGTGTGTGTGTGTGTGTGTGTGTGTGTGTGTGTGTGTGTGTGAGACTGACAGGATGTTTTTCACTTCTGGGACCATATCTGGTGCTTTGATTTAGCCTGGGGGAGCTTCTCCCCCTCAGGCTGTGTTCAGGGAGGGGGCAGGGCCGGGCTCTCGGCGCGGCCGCGGTAGCCCTGCCCCCTTCTTTGGCGCGATTCTGTGGCTCACTCCTTGGGATCCGTGTTGCTGGGAGGGGGGCGTGGCCTGGTGAGCGCGCGCTCTGCGCTGGCCCGCCCTCCCCCTTCTCTTCCTGTCTTTCTGCATGAGGCACTTCTCGGGGGCCATTTTGGATGCTGTTGCTGAGCTGCGCTCCTGGTGGTAAGGGCCGGATGGCCACTTCCTTAGCTTATGTGAGGGCCCCTCTCTAGCGGGGGCCCCCACTGATTTGCGGGCGTGTGTGTATATTTGTTTTTGGTTACGCATGTCTGGAGCTGGGACATATATATATATATATATATATATATATATATATATATATATATATATATATATATATATATATATATATATATATATTATATATATACAATTATGTATGTGTTATTGCCTTATATATGTAGGGGATTGCACTTATGTTGCCTGTTTGTGTGTTACAGATTGCATTGTATTTGTGCATATTAAGGGGTTCCTCCTGGTCCTGGGGTCCCTAGTGTAAAATGTATCACCTCAAATCCTCCCACCGGGTTGCTTAGGCGTAAATTTCCTGCGGTCTTGCGACTGACCACAAAAATCACCATATGGAGGCTCCGCAGGATACTGGGCTCGGGCTCCCTCTGGGACAATCCGGGCCATGTGTGGGGTATCCCTTACGGGGGAGAATGTGCTGATCTGTATACCATGCGCACAAAAGGCCATAACGCGGCAGTCTGGTACCCAGCCTTCTGGGTCGGCTCCTCCCGCTTCATTGCCTTCCCCTCCCTGCCTTATCCATACCCCAAGTGACATTGGTGCCAGCGGGGAGTCGCACTCTGATGTTTGGGCTAGGTTGGCCAGCATCGAGAAATTGATTGCTAGCATGGTGGGCAAGAAGGCTCAGGCTAAATAGAGACATTTGTCGTCGGCCCAGCCCTTCCGTTGATTTGTCAGATTATTCCCAGTTAGAGGAGGGGGAATTGTATCAGGAAACCGAAGCTGACTATGTTCAGTCTGGGGATGCCGATGTCGGGCAGGCGCTGGGGGATGCCGTAGATACGGCCACTGTTTTGTCACATCTATTGAAGGTGTTGGATATTGAACCGCCTGAGGCGCCCCCTCTCAAGAAGGGGGAATTTTTTGGGGTCCGCAAGCCCCGTCTGGAATTCCCTACCCAGGGTCACTTTGATGCGCTGATCCTTAGAGAATGGGAGAGGCTCAGTTGGCTTCCTGGTATTCCTCAGGGATGGGATAAGAAGTATCCTTTCCCGGTGGAGGCGGTTAAGCACTGGTCTTCTCCTCCCAAGGTCGACGCGCCAGTTTTAGGTTTGACCAACTCTTCTGTGCTGAACACCCCTGACGCCACTTCCCTTAAGGATGGCGAGGATAAGCGCCTTGATCAGATGGCGTGCCACGCATTTGCCAGCGTGGGCTCGGCCCTGCGTCCTGTGCATCTGCCCTGGTGTCGCTTGCTACCAGGTCTCTTATCAGGGACTGGCTGAATTACGCTCAATTTGATCCAGCTTGCGCTGAGTTCGCTACCCGTAAGAGATGTGAATTGTTCATGGATTTTGTCATGGCTGCTATGGAAGATTCTATTGTGTGTAGTAGGACTTCAGCCTTACTGGTGGCTATGCGCAGATCGGTCTGGCTCCGCCAGTGGACGTCAGACGTTGGGGCCAAGAAGTCGCTCACAGCTCTTCCCTTCTTGGGTACGCGGCTGTTTGGAGATAAATTGGATGCTGTTGCTAAAGCAGGTAAGTTACCTCAGCGGAAGAAACAGCGCCGCCCCTTTCGGGGGGCTGGCTCGTTCACTCCTTCCTTTCGAGGGGCCAGAGCGGCTAGGGGTTTGGCCTTCTTGGGTGTCAGGGGCTCGTCCTGGAACAGGGGCAGAGGTCGGGCACGTCCTGCGGCTGCCTGGGGTTCCAAGCCTGCCATTAAACCACCTCAGCAATGAAGGGGCGCCCTCACCCGCAAGGGTGGGGGGACGGCTGCGGCTCTTCTTCCGGGTCTGGGCCAGGGAGGTCACAGACAATTGGATCTTGGAAGTGGTCTCCTCCGGGTACAAACTGGCGTTCGAGTACTGGTCGCCCCCAAGATTCTTAAGGTCTCGGGTGCCCTCGGACCCTCAGGGTGCACAGGGGCTCCTTTTAGCAGTGAAAAACCTTCTGGACATGGGGGTTATATGCCTGGTGCCTCCGTCGGAGAGAGGCAGGGGTTACTACTCCAACCTTTTCACGGTTCCCAAAAAGGAGGGTTCGGTGAGATTCATTCTAGATCTCAAGGTTCTCAACAGGTTTATCAGAGCCAAATAGTTCTGCATGGAGACTCTGCGCTCGGCTATCAATTCCCTTCGCCAAGGGGATTTTATGACATCCATAGACATCAAGGAAGCGTATCTGCATGTTCCGATTTTTCAGGCACATCAGAGATTCCTCCGGTTTGCGGTGGAGGATCAACATTTTCAGTTTGTAGCTCTTCCCTTCGGACTGACCTCGGCGCCGAGGGTCTTCACCAAGGTTTTGGCGGGAATAATGGCTCTGCTCAGAGCTCAGGGGCATTCGCATTGTGCCTTATCTGGACGACCTGTTGATCTCAGCTTCTTCCCTCCTTCAGGCGGAGCTAGACACCCACCAGGTGGTGTCGACCCTGGAGAGGTTCGGGTGGGTGATCAACCGCCCCAAGTTTTCTCTCTCTCCGTCTCGTGTGATTTCATTTCTGGGCATGAATCTGGATTCCATTCTGGCCAGAGTGTTTCTGCCCCAGACCAAGGTGCAGGGGATTCAGGGTCTGATCCGCCTTCTTCTGGCCAATCCTTGTCTCTCTATCCGACAGGGGATGAAACTGGTGGGCTTGATAGTATCCTCCTTCGAGGCGGTACCGGTTGCACAGTTTCACATGAGATCTCTTCAACTTCACCTATTGACGCATTGGGACAGGTGTCCGCAGTCATTGGATCAACCTTTCAGGATGTCTCCTAGGGTTCGGCAGTCCCTTCGGTGGTGGCTGGAATCGAGCAACCTGTTGAAGGGCAGATACTTTCTGGACCCTTGTTGGGAGACGGTTACCATGGATGCCAGCCTGTCGGGCTGGGGAGGTTATTGGAAAAGTCATCAGTTCAGCGGGGTGTGGGGTCCTCTGGAGGCTCACACCCCCATCAATGTCTTGGAGCTCAGAGACATCCGACTGGTTCTGGCTCGGCTGACCTCACATTTACAGGGTCTACCGGTTCAGGTTCGTTCAGACAACCGAACGGCCGTAGCTTACATCAATCACCAAGGAGGGACTCGCAGCAGGAGTGCCCCCAGGGAAGTCTCTCTGATCCTGCACTGGGCGGAAAGCAATGTTCCTTGCATTTCGGCAGTCTACATTCCGGGAGTGGAGAACACGGAGGCGGATTCCCTGAGCAAGTGGGGGACTCCGGAGGTGGATCTCTTTGCCTCGAGGCACAATCACAAACTTCCGGCCTTTGTGTCTCTTTCTCAGGATCCTCTATCTCTGGCAGTCTGGCAGTTCGCAAACTGGTTCTAGAAGGGGCACCAGCGATTCTGGTGGCTCCAAGGTGGCCAAGAAGGGTTTGGTACGCAGACGTGGTAAGGATGGCCGTAGATCAGTACCGGCTTCCCTTGTTGCCGGATCTGCTATCTCAGGGTCATCTACTTTACCCCAATTTAGAAACGCTGGCTTTGACGGCTTGGCTGCTGAAACCTTCGTCTTGAAAGAGGAAGGTTTGTCTGAGGCTGTTGTTCAGACCTTGATTAGGGCTAGGAAGCGGTCCTCTTCTGGCATTTACTATAGGACTTGGAGGTCCTATATTGATTGGTGTGAGGCTAGGGCCTTGCCTTGCAGGGTGTTTTTGATACCCAGGATTTTGGAGTTTCTTCAGCATAATCTGGATCTTGGGTTCCAGCTTAGTACTTTGAAAGGACAGGTTTCTGCTCTGTCGGTTTTCTTCCAGAGGTCTTTTGCCTTACACCCGCTGGTGAAGACCTTTTTCCAAGGGGTCGCGCATGTGCGGCCCCCTCGGAAGGCTGTGGTTCTTGTTTGGGATTTGAATCTGGTTCTTTCGGCTCTGCAGGGTCCTCCTTTTGAGCCGCTACAGGATATTGCTCTTTCGGTTCTCACTCAGAAGGTTGCTTTCTTGGTGGCTATTACCTCTGTTCGGCGGCTCTGTCGATTCAGGCCCCTTACTTTGAGAGACACCAGGACAAGGTGGTTTTTCGTTTTAAGCCGGATTTCCTTCCTAAGGTGGTGTCTGCTTTCCACCTCAAGCAGGATATTGTTCTTCCTTCCTTGTGTCCAAAGCCTAACAAGGGCAAGGAGAGGGTTCTGCACAATTTGGATGTTGTTCGCTGTGTGAAGTACTATTTGGTGACTACTTCTTCCTTCCGCAAGACGGACGCTTTTTTCGTGGTGCCCTGCGGGCCCAGGAAAGGTTTGGCGCCTGCTAAGTCTACGATTAGCAAATTGATTCGTCAGGCCATTGTTGGGGCCTATTCTGCTAAGGGGAGGACTCCTCCTTTTAGGGTCACTGCACACTCTACTCGTGCTGTTGGTGCGTCCTGGGCTTTTCAGCACCAGGCTTCTGTTGAACAAGTTTGTAAGGCTGCTACTTGGTCTTCCGTTCATACTTTTTCCAAGTTTTACAAGGTTGATGTGTGGGCTTCAGCGGATGCTGTTTTTGGCCGCAAGGTTCTGCAAGCTGCAGTGGTTTGAGTTGGTACATTCTTTATTGTTTCTGGTTCCCACCCATGACGGACACTGCTATTGGATGTCCCACATGTCATGAAGATCGAAGTGGAGTGTATGGCACACTTAGAATAATACCGTTTTGTCAGTACTCACCTTTAAAACGGGTATTATGAGTGTGCAATACACTCCACTTCGCCCCACCCATTTTTTTCAGGTATTCTGGGGCTTTTATATGGTGAACCATTGGTTTTGATTGTTAAGGTTATAATTGGTTCTTCCTGGTCCCCTTACTGCTTTTTTACACTGGGAAATTGGTGGGAGGTCCCAGGTATATATGGACCTGGAGGGGCTTTCTTTTTTGCATATTCATCTCTGCAGAAGTTCGCCCTCTACTGGAGATTACCCACATGTCATGAAGATCGAAGTGGAGTATATGGCACACTCATAATACCCGTTTTAAAGGTGAGTACTCACAAAACTGTATTTTTTTCTCTTCTCTAGACATTGGAACCTTAATCTAGTTCTATCGGCTATCCAACACTCTCCCTTACTTAATTTGTCTCAACACTTTAACTGCCAGACACAGTTCCGTGGTTGTCTTTCCTACCGTTAAATGTCAGCCATGGAAATTTTACGTACCTGGCTTTCCCTCCTGCTAGTAGTAAAAAAAAAAAAAAGCCACTTGACCTCTAAAGCGATCCGGCTGTGTCTCCTCTTCACCTCCGCTCCCCCCCTTGGGCTTTTCCGGCTTCAGGAGAGGGCCCGGAATAGCCCCCCCCACCTCTGCAGCCGTCGCTGACACTCACAGAAAAAAAAAATGACATTTACCTCAGTGCACGATCCTTGCAGCTGGGTCTCCACTTCATCCGCCCCCTCCCCCCCCCCCCCGGGCTGAAACAGGCACACTTCCATTACCGCAGCAGCCCTGTATTTTTGGGGGTCGGGCGGATGATGTTCTCTTGCTCCTGGCCTGACAGTCTCTGACACTGTGATCTGTGGAAGGAGGGGGGAGGCAATCTCGAATTTCTTAGGGATAAGTCATCAACCCAGATGTAATGAATAGGAACAAGGCTGCATTTTCCATAAGCCCAAAAGTAAAACTTTTTTTTTTCTACTATCGTCAAATTCCCCTCAGCCACGTATGTCTTAAATCAAATATTTGATCAGAATTGCAGGATCCTATGACCCAGCCTTTACCCTGCATAACACCCAGAATAAACAAGACAGGTTGTGTCAGGTCTTATAGTACCATAACAGGTGGGAAAGGAAGAACCACATGATCATTGACCCACAAGCTTATGCAAAGGTTATTACACTATAAATGGGGATGTGCAGCTTTTAAACTTGGAATGAAGGTTCAGCTTAATTTACTAACCCATCTGCATTCCTGTGGCACAACCTATTGTCACAGCAAATGTTTAATCAAAGTCATATTCTGTCAGAGAACCCCATTGGTCACCATGCCTGACTTAGATATTATGGGGGAGTGAGTAAATATACCAACTGTGTGAACAGGAATACCAATTAAAGGGCTGCTTTATGTGCGTTGTGAAAGCTGCAATTATTTCAGCAGTTTGATTGTCCTGATGACACTGCTTTAATGGGTCTGTACCAAGAGAATTAACATAGATAGGCCTTTCTGAAGGCAATGCATCTCGGGTTTTTCACAGCCAACACTTCCTTTGCCCCAACCTTACAAGTAATTTAAAGAGACTGTAAACAGGGACTGTCTAGGTAGAAGCCATAGCACAGGTCCAAAGTTTGCTCCCCTTACAATTCAATTCCTCCAGAAAAATAAAGAGAAAAGTGGAGCAACAGCCACCCTGATCCTGGTTGCTTTCAGTGTGAGAGTCTCACAGCTGTCTCTGACCATGGCAGAGCATACTTATGACTCCTAAAGCTGCGCCATGACCTGTCCCTCCCAGTTAAGCCACGACCCAGAAACTGATGTGAAGAAAGCATCTTTGTTTGGAATACATAAGGTATTTATGCAGGTACAAACTCAGATTTTACTACATATATATATATATATATATATATGTATATATAATGTCTGGAGGTTTGCTTTGAGAAGTGCAATTGCTTTTAATAAGGTCTTGTTAACTCGTTTGTGTGACCTACAATGATTTAAAGTGGAATTCTAGCAAAAGGTATATGAGGAACACCGCGCACACAAAACATACAAAATTTCAACTATTAAAGCTCAACGTGTAAAACTTCTTATTCCAGAGAAGATCAGGTCACAATATAAATAAAAAACACATGCCGTCATGTGACATAGCAGATCGAGGGGTGTGTCTTAGTAAGTAAGCCTCGCTATTTATTTGTCGCCTTTCCGCCATGCCACCAGCCTCGTGAAAGTTGTCCCTGGCAACGAAACGCGGTGGCTATTGGCGGATGTCTATACAGCTGTACCTTTTCATCTTTCATCTTGAACCTCTCTCATCTATGGTTGTCAGATTCTGGGGCTGGTGAGACCTTATGAGATGCGCTTTTTATCTTCCTGCTTTTGTGAGTGCATTTTTACTGGGACTTATTACATTGGAATTTTTTACAGAGTTACACTAGACTTGTGTTTCTTTTGTGTTTTCTGTGTGTGACCCTACTTATTGTGAGGAAAAAAAACGCTTGCTACAAGGAGATTGCTGTTTCCAAACTTTCTCCAACAATTCCCGGCTATTGGATAATCTAGTGGTCATAAATAGACCTGGATATTGAAGCTCTCCCTTTTAAACTAGTTGGTAAGAGGCTGTGTTATTGGTGGCGGGCGAATTGCTGTCTTTCACACCTGAAGTGCATGTGTTTTGGGACACTGATTCATCTGCTCGTTTATCTGGACGTTTTTATTGCGTATGTTTTGCTCTGTGTTTTTTATTTATAAAGTGGAGTTCTAGTCAAGATTAGCACCGCTGTCCTGCCACCCTTCTCTGGCTCTGAGACAGGACAGGGAGTTAAAAGAATACAAAACCCTCAACTCACCCGCGTCGCCAGCGACGCTTTCCTGTTTCTGCTTTAAAGCACGCCTAATGCCAAAATGACCTGCTGCTTTTAACTGTGTTAAATACGGTAATCATTAACTCCCAGCAATACTGTTCAGCTTGTTTTTCCAAAACAACAAAGCAACATAATTGCTTGAGTCATTTTGTTCTCTTTTATTTTATAAAAAAAAAAAAAAAGAAGGTTGTGCTCACAGTGTGACTTTCAGCGATCCTTACTGAGAAGAATAAATGCATTGCCATTATTAGTCAAGGCTGTATTTATTGAAACACTGTGCAATATTCTGCTATCACAATGCTTAAATGATTTTCTAGCTGACTTGTTAAGCCATTTATGGTTATTAGCCCTCTTGTTTTACCCCGTGTGATAAGTTCACAGAAGAAAAAAATACAGTTAAACACAGTCTTTTAAAGGAAAGCTGAATTATACACTATTTATTAGTCAAGCAAGTTTCTTTTAATGGGTTTGCTTTTCAAAATGTATTGTAAAACACCTACACTTAAAATACATTCAAATTTAAAATATTACGCACAGAGTGGTCTTGGCTGCATTAGAAATAGGCATTGTTAAAAAAAAAAGGGGGTATGTAATTAAGCTCAGATATGAGTAAAATGAACATTTCAGATTTGCATTGGTGGCTGCCAAGCTCTACCGCATGCTGGTTACATATAGCAACTGTAGATTTCGATGCCAAATGTTATCTTCCATCATTTCCTAGGAAAGTAAAGAAATAAGGCGATACCTTTTGTAGGCTAACTACATATAGTTTAAGGTGAGCTTTCGAGAATGCATAGTTCTTTTCGTCAAACATGATGTTATACAATGGAAGAATGTCTGACAAAGAGAACTAGATATTCCCGAAAGCTCACCTTAAAATATATCTATTTAACCTACAAAAGGTATCACCTTATTTCTTTACTTTTCTACTCTTCGCAATGGCTAACACAGTAAAGCACAATACTGCTTGCATCATTTCCCATACATCCCTTAAAGGGACTGTGCAGTCTAAATAACTTCATCATGGACCCAATTCCCTCTGATGAAGCAGCACATTGCCAGGCTGCGTCATGCCTTTGCGTAACTTGGTGCCCTGCATCCTGCTTTCTTTCTGTCTATTTTTTTCTTTCTACATGAGCATACCTTTGAACTGATGGTTTATTTGTATATTCTTTTATTTGTCTTATATAATCTTGGTTATAGCTGTTATATTTTATATTTGTCCTATGGACAGTTGTTCTTATGCAAATTGCCTTTGTATATATGTTTCTTAGGATAGTTATAATAGTTTTGTGTTGAGTATATGTAATGTGATTATTTACTGAAGATATTTATATTTTTGGACACTTTAGTTGTTAATGGTATTGACAGAGGGTGTCCTATAATATTCTAATATTATTCTATAATAACAGAACTATTATAGAAGTTGACTTTTTGTGCTGGAGTAATACTGCACACAGCCTTGCTGTTTCTAAAGATCTACCGAGATCCTGCGATAAAATTAATTTGGGATGCCCTCCATGTGGACAGAAATCCGGTGATCAGTCCGGTTCCCGCAGGGGTCAACTGCGGTACAGAACAGAGCGCGTCGGAAGTTCATCTGGATCTGTTCCATTTTACACTGCAGGACATAACAATTTGTGATGCTCCCTGGGGGCATTGGGCAATAAACCAAGAGTCTGTTTTGACTTTAAGTCCACAGTCGAAAGGGGTCTTCTATCTGACATAATCATTAACCTGCTAGAAGTGCTGCAAAGGAAACCGAACAGGAACATCAAATGCAAGATGGAGTGTGGCCCAGTGGTAGTAGTTTCCTCTATTCCTTTTAGCTGCGAGAATAGTAAAAATGCTGCCTATTTGGTACTAATAGTACTTGTAGTAAATATAGTATATAAGTCTTTACATAGCACAAATAAATTCCTTAATAATGTCTGATTTTAACAAAGATAATAATAATAAAGCGTAGTATAATGCACTATGATTTACGTAGACTGCTTTAAAGTAAAAGTCCACTTTGTTGGAATTTTTTGGCGAGCAAAGTGTGGTTTGGGAGCTGGTGGCAGGTATGTGGATCCTCCCGTGCCCTCTGGCAAGTTTGATCTGTAAGGGTCATTTAGGTGTATCTAGGTGGACCACCAAAATGGACTTTTCCTTTAAAAGTCATTTAATGGGTCATGCCTAAGCTACTTATCACTGCTACAGATGTGCAGAACAATTATGACATTAAACTAAAGGATAGATGTATTTAAAACAAACGCTGGAAACCCTGCACTTACTCCAACCCTCACCCTGGAAGTCAGGATGCCCCTAATTTCTTTGTGGTGTCCAGCTATTCGGTGAGGCTTCTATTATATAAAAACAGTAATGGCAATATTCACAAGCAGCTAGTGGATGTAAAATGCAGCTATAACACCAAATAAAACAATGGTGGTGTCTGTGAGCTTATGGCCTGGCGGTTTAAAGGCCCTTAATCTGTGATGAAGTAAAAGGAAAAATCCATAAGATTGAGGGATGTAACACATTGAAATCAATGAAACAAAAATAAAAGTCTACCAAACCCACAAGGCATTGTATTTCACTGTATTTTGTACAACACGTGAATCTTAGTGTTTTGTTCCGTGCTCTTTACTGTTTTCCACATATGAACATATGAATGTTTATAATAAAATTATTGTGTATAGATGTGATTGTCAGTTGGTAAGAATGTTATGGGAATGATTGAGTTTGGACCCATCAAAATTACTATTCCTTTTTCCAAAATTATATAAACCTTCTTTACTAATGTAAGAGACCTGTGTATACCAGGTTATTGAAAATGTAACCCCTGCCTTTATCACACCTACAAGAACTATATCCAAATATGTGAGATTTAGAGGCAGGGTAATTTGCAATTGGCTGTTCAGACTTTTTCTTACCACAGTAGCTATTTTTTTAGGAGTATGGAATTTCCATGCAGTTGCTCTTAAATTGGAGGCCCAGCCTTGGATACTTAAAGTGGACCAAAAGCCTCCTGAGACTCCAGGGCAGGCTTACTCCCACCCTTCAAAGCTGGATATCCTGCTTATGCTGGGCATGCAAAGGCACATATTGTCAGATCATATATAACAGTATAAGATTGTCACCAGATGTTGCCTTGACTCCTACTAATGCCACTTACACTGGGGGCCAGTACTGGAGAAATAGAGCACCTATAAAAGTTTCGGCTTTTTATTCCATCTGTTATTTTGATGGACATTTATTTTTATTACAGGTTTGTTAAAGACAACCAGACTATGAAGGCATCCATTAGCTGACCTCACCCTTAAAATACCATTTTGTGAATACTCACCTTGTAAAATGGGTATTATAAGTATGTCACACACCCCGCTTCAAGATATTCATAACGTGTGGGTATACTGACCTGAAGAGGGCGATCTGCAGAGATGATTGGAGGAAAGAAAGCCCCTCCCAGTCCATAAATACCTGGGACCTCCCACTCATTACCCAGTATAAAGAAAGCAGTAAGGTAAGGGACCAGGAAGAGCCAAATATAAGGCATAACAACGCAAAGTTCACAAAATGAAGGATCCAGAATACAAAAGGGCGGGTTGAAGCGGGGTGTGTGACATACTTATAATACCCATTTTACAAGGTGAGTATTCACAAAATGGTATTATTCTAAGTATGTCACACACCCCGCTTCAAGATATTCATAACGTGTGGGACATCCAATAGCAGTGTCCATAAAGGGTGGGGATCCAAAACAAGGCATAAAGCACAACTTAAACTACTGCAGCCTGCAGAACTTTGCGGCCAAAAACAGCATCCGCTGAGGCCCGAACGTCAACCTTGTAAAACTTTGAAAAAGTGTGAACAGAAGACCAGGTACGGCCTTGCAAACTTGCTCAACCGAGGCCTGGTGCTGAAAAGCCCAGGAAGCCCCAACCGCACGAGTAGAATGAGCTGTAACACAAAAGGGAGGATCTCTCCCCTTAGCAGAATAGGCCCCGACAATGGCCTGACGAATCCACCTGCTGATGGTAGACTTTGTGGGCCCAAATGGCACCACGAAAAATGCATCAGTCTTGCGAAAGGCAGACGTTACCACCAAATAGTACTTCACAACACGAACCACGTCCAAAGAATGCAGGGCCCTCTCCTTGTCATTGCTGGGATTAGGACACAGAGAGGGCAGAACAATATCCTGATTTAAATGAAAGGACGAAACCACCTTAGGAAGGAAGTCCGTCCTAAAACGGAAAACCACTTTGTCCTGATGTCTTTCAAAATACGGAGCTTGAATAGATAGAGCCGCCAACTCAGAAACACGTCTAACAGAAGTGATAGCTACCAAAAAGGCCACCTTCTGCGTAAGGGAAGACAAAGGAATATCATGCAAAGGCTCAAAGGGGGGACCCTGGAGAGCAGAAAGAACCAATTTCAAATCCCAAACTGGAATCATAGGCTTCCTAGGAGGCCGCACATGTGTAACCCCCTGGAAAAAAGTCTTAACCAAAGGATGAAGCGCAAAAGACTTTTGGAAAAACACCGCCAGGGCAGACACCTGTCCCTTCAGAGTACTGAGTTGGAGCCCCAGGTCCAGACCATGTTGCAAAAACTCCAAAATTCTAGAAATAGAAAATTCCCTACAAGGGAAAGCCCTAGTTTCACACCAATCAATATAAGACCTCCAAGTCCTATAATACACAGACGATGAGGACCTTTTCCTAGCACTAATAAGAGTCCGAATCACAGCATCCGAAAGACCTTCCTCCTTCAAGATGGAGGTTTCAGCAGCCACGCCGTCAAAGCCAGCGTTGGTAAATTGGGGTAACGAAGATGACCCTGTGTGAGTAGATCTGGCAGCAGGGGTAGAACGAACTGATCTTCTGCCAACCTTACCACATCTGCGAACCAGACCTGTCTTGGCCACCTTGGAGCCACCAGGATTGCTGGTGCTCTCTCCAGAGCGAGCTTGCGCACTACTCTGGCCACCATGGGAAACGGAGGGAACAGGTACAGTAACCCCAGATCCCTCCAGTTCAGAGACATGGCATCCGTCGCAAGAGCCAGAGGATCCTTCGCCAGAGACACAAATGACGGAAGTTTGTGATTGTGACGGGAGGCAAAGAGGTCCACCGCCGGTGACCCCCACCTGCGACAAATTGAGTGAAAGACCTTGGGATTGAGAGACCACTCCCCTTTGTGGGCTGACAGCCTGCTCAGAGAGTCGGCCTCCGTGTTCTCCACTCCCGGGATGTAAACTGCCGAGATGCACGGGACATGGCTCTCCGCCCAGTCCAGAATCGGAGACACTTCCTTGAGGGCACCCTTGCTGCAGGTCCCTCCCTGGTGATTGATGTAGGCCACCGCCGTCCGATTGTCCGACCTGACCTGGACCGGCAAGCCTCGCAGTTGATGAGTCAAATGACAAAGAACCCTCCTGATGGCCCTCAATTCCAGAACATTGATAGGCTCGTGGGCTTCCAGGGGACCCCACAAACCCTGAAATTGCAGATCCTTCCAGAAGCCCCCCCATCCCGAGAGGCTGGCATCCGTGGTGACTATCTCCCACTGGGAAGTCCGGAAGGATCTGCCCCTCAGAAGGTTGGTTGAGTTCAGCCACCACCGAAGCGAGTGGCGAACCCGGGGGGACATCTGAAAGAATTGATCCAGCGACTGAGGAGACCTGTTCCAGACCGACAACAGATGGAGCTGTAGTGTCCTTGTGTGAAACTGAGCAAAGGGGACTGCCTCGAAGGAGGCCACCATCAAACCCACCAGTCTCATCCCTAGCCGGATGGACGGCCGAGGAATGGACATGAGTGACCGAACCAACTCCTGAATCAGAAGGACCTTGGACTGAGGAAGGAACACCCTGACCTGATCTGTATCCAGAGACATCCCCAGAAAGGATATTAACCTGGACGGGTAGAGGGAGGACTTGGGGTAGTTGATCACCCAGCCGAATCTCTCCAGAGTGGATAGAACCGTCCTTGTGTCCAATTCCGCTTGGCTGAATGACGATGCCAAGATGAGGAGATCGTCCAGATATGGCACTATTCGAATTCCTTGAGCTCTGAGAAGAGCCATCACCCCAACAAGCACCTTGGTGAAAACCCTTGGAGCTGTGGTGAGACCGAAGGGAAGAGCTACAAATTGAAAGTGCCGATCCTCCAGTGCGAACCTTAGTAACCTCTGGTGCGCGGGAAAAATGGGAACATGGAGGTAAGCGTCCTGGATGTCTATGGACGTCATGAAGTCCCCCTGACGAACAGATTGGATAGCGGAACGCAACGTTTCCATGCGAAATTTTCGCAGCCTGACGAATCTGTTGAGAATCTTTAGGTCCAGGATGGGCCGAACGGAACCATCCTTTTTGGGGACCGTGAACAGATTTGAGTAAAAACCCCGACCCTGTTCTAATGGGGGCACTGGGCAAATGACCGCCATTTCTAGAAGACTCGATACCGCCGCCCGGAGCTGCAGTGCAGCCTGTGCGTCCGGGGACACCCGAGACCTGAGGAAACGCGGGGGGGGGGCGGGACTCGAACTCCAGCATGTAACCAGAAGACACCACTTCCCGGATCCACCTGTCCAAGACCTCCCGAATCCAGACTTGGGAGAAGTGTCGCAGCCGTCCCCCCACCCGCACGGGTGAGGGCGCCCCCCTCATTGTTGAGCGGGCTTGGCCGCGGGCTTGGGTTTAGAACCCCAACTGTATCCTGAGCGGGCGCGACCTCTGCCCCTATTCCAGGAATCTCCTCTTGTGGAAGGGAAGGTAAAACCTCTTCCCGCTCTGGCTCCCCGAAAGGAAGAGGTGAAGGAAGCCGCCCCTCGAAAGGGTCGACGTTGCTTCCTACGTTGAGGTAATTTTCCACCCTTGGCAACTGAGTCCAATTTATCTCCAAAAAGCCTGAGACCAACGAAGGGAAGAGACGTCAGAGATTTCTTAGACCCAAAATCTGCCGCCCACTGGCGCAACCAAATTGAACGCCTAATAGTCACCATTAAAGCAGAGGCCCTGCTGCTCATCATCAAGGAATCATCCAGAGCAGCTAAAATGAAGGACAGAAAAACCTCACAACGTTTCAGTCCAAGAAATTCATCACTGTCCGGATCCAAGCCGGACGAGGATAACAAATCCCTAACCACCTTTCTAGTAGCCACCACCAACAGTGATGAGGCACAAACTGGCCGTATGGCTGCCCCAATACTGGCAAAACCATGACAAGCCATCTGGTCAATGCGTTTATCCTCACCATCTTTAAGAGAGGAACAATCAGGGTTATTTAAAACGGCTGAGTTGGATAACCCCAAAATTGGGGCGTCCACTTCGGGGGGGGGAACCCAGCTCTTAACTGTGTCCGCGGGGAAAGGATACCTTCTATCCCAACTCTGAGGAATGCCTGGGAGCCGAGCTGGTTTTTACCATTCTTTGGAAATAATATTATCAAAATGCTTTTGATTAGGAAATTCTAAACGCGGCCTGGATTCCTCATAAAATTCCCCTTGTTGTTGAGGGGCCTCCGCCGGAGGCGAGATAGCCAATACCTCAAACATCTGAGTCAGAACATTAGGAGTGTCCGAGGAACCCCCTGACCCCCGATCAGAATCAGCGCCAACAATTTGCTGATCCTCGGAATTATCCGAATCCTCAAATACCTCCCCTTCCTCTAGAGGGGAGTAATCTGACCAATCCAGACCGTCCGCATCATCATATTCATAAGGAGAAACCGCAGACAAATGTTTTCTTTTGGCCGGTGCCTTCTTGGCTACCGTAGAGGAAATACATTTTTCAATACTGGCCAATCTGGCACATACATCAGATTGCGACTGCCCCCCGTGACAACATCACATGGGGCACGAGTCATAATGAGGGGGGGAGGGGATGAAGCCGGCGGTGCTGACCCAGAAGCCTGGGGTCCTGACTGCCGCGTAATAGTCTGTTGTGCACAAGATATACATAAAAAGAAATCATCCCCAGTTAGGGATACCCCACAGCCCATGCACGTCCGGGATTGTCCCGAGGGGAGCCCGGTATCCTGGGATGCCTCCATAAGGTGAACTTGTAGCAAATCGCTATGGCCAAGGGAATTACGCTAATAAGCGACCCACATGGGAGGATTTTTAAAACTGAAAGCTAAATGACCCAGGTACTATAGGACCAGGAGGAACCCCCTATTATTACTGTGGGTCCGCCTGAAAGACACAGAAAAAAAGGCCAGTGAGACAAACAGCATGACACACAAGGCAAAAATGAAAGGAGAGGGGGCCAACAGGCCACTCACAGAACCGCCGTGTACCGTAATGGCTCGCACCGAGAGGAGAAAACCGTGAGGAGAAGGGGGCGTGGTCAGCACGGGCCGCGCGCGCTGCGTCATCACCTCCCACCTGGCTAGAGTAGATGAAGCTCCTCAGCGGCGCCGGAGATAGAAGGGGGCGGGCCGCGGCGAAGCGCCGCAAACCGGCCCCGCCCCCCGCCAGAGAATCATGAGGGGACAAAACCCCTCAGCACAGATAAAAAAGAGCGCCAAAAGTCAGCGCCGCGGCATAAGAGACCGCGGTGCTGCGTGAACATAAAGTCAAAAAACACAGACAGAAGTGCTTTTCCCTGCCCGGCCGCACAGACCAGGAGGGGCGGGCCCCGGCCTCGCGCCTAAGTCCGGCCCCGCCCCCCCTTCACCACAATGCGTGAGGTAAATGTAAAACCTCACTGAGGGACCCTGAGCCACCATTGCCCGGCACCATGGCCAAAGCAACAACGGCCGCGGCGCTTGGTAGGGAACAACATGCATACATTTAAAGGGCAACACACAACAAAACATTAAACATAATGAACATAAATAATGTGAATAAAGGAAAGTGAAAACTACCTCACACCCCATCCCCCATAAGGAAGGGAGAATCTATAGTGGTCATCCTAACATTAAAACTAAGGGACAGGGCATCCCAAACCGGGGTCACCAACCCGGTGTACCGTCTACCCTCTGTATAGGGTCTCACGGAGGAGCCTTGCTCCTGGGCACCAGAGGTGCCGAAATACCCTCGTCTAGACCAGCAGCCATAGCTGAGGAGGCATTTATCTTATAAGGAGAAAGGTCTGACGGAAATAGTTAAATAATTGGCCGGGAATTCTCCCGGCTTGAAAACTCCCCCTATGCAAGGAGGAGACATCATCTTCTGACTTGCTCGCCGTCCTGCAGAGATGAAGACTGGGTAATGAGTGGGAGGTCCCAGGTATTTATGGACTGGGAGGGGCTTTCTTTCCTCCAATCATCTCTGTAGATCACCCTCTTCAGGTCAGTATACCCACACGTTATGAATATCTTGAAGCGGGGTGTGTGACATACTTAGAATATGTTGATTGCTTCTCCTTCTTTGTTACCTATAGAGTGACTGCTCCTAAATAGATATGTATTCAAGCTGTTAAGAGCTTTGGGCTATAACAAAATAGCTTCTCTACAGCTCTCATGATGGGTTTTAAATAAATGTTACAATGGTTTATCTGGCAATAACTGCATTAGACAATATTAGAAATGTTGTTTTAGTGCAATTTTCTTAGTAATAAGTTAAACATCTGACAACAGGAGCTTGCCTCTGTGATTAGCACAATATATATTTGGTACTAGTTAAAATATCAAAATATATTGATTCTCCTTTTGTGGTATCTGAGGATTTAACACTTTTTAAAACAGCAAATGTTATATATTACATTATATACACAGTCTGGGGGGTTCACATGAAATTGATTCATTGCTGTTTTCTATTTCATTTTGATGCATTAATACATAATACTATGTAACCTTGTTAATATTTACAACATTTTGATTTTCTAGACACCATACTTGGTATATGTGTTCATGTCTGTCCACTGCCACATGCTGGTGATTCCCAACTTTTGCATTAAATTACAGCCAATTAACAAAACTCCATTTTTCATCCTGTAAAAATGTCCTTGAGATAATTGCCCACTTTTGACAAGTTTTACCATATTTACAAGCCAGAGGCGAACTGCCATGCTTACCAGGATTATGTTGCTAGTTTATTAAACAATGCAGATAAAAAGAGGCATTGCAACAAAATACTGCAGCTTTGATCATTCATTGTCCATAGCTGCTCGGGTAAAAAGAGGGTACACAGAACTGTCTAAAGACTGATTCCCGTACAATGTGTGCCGTGTAATCACTTTATGTGCCAGGCAAGGCGGCACAGTTGCTGGAGAACGAGCTGTAAATGTTGAAGCTTTAAAGATGTCCAATCTAGTTTTTTTTTAGCTAAACCAATTATTTCAAGTACATACTCTGAATCCATTTCTTTTAAAACTGCAGCTGCATTTGAAGTCAAGAAGTGCAAGGTGACATGACTTTCTCTTGGTCCATTTGGTACTCCTCTTGAGCCCGTTGTAATTTTCTCATTTTAAGCTTCCATTTGTGGAAGCAATATGTTAGCAGTGACATCATCACTAAGGTCAAAATAATTGTTAGCACCACAATCAAAACAACCGTAGAAGACAAAACTCCTTCCAAAAGCACTAGCTCCATATCCTCTGTTACATTGTGCTTTGTGAAAGTCTCTGAATCATTGCCATATGATGGTGTTGAGGCTTGCTCCACAGTTGGCCGCATTGGAATAAATATAAAGCAAAAAGTAATGGAAAGTGTTTTCAGTCTGCGCATTAATAGTTCATTCTTGATAATACGATGTTATGAGAAATTCCTTTCTGTCATTCTTGTTAGCGTAATCTTTCATAACGCAACAGGTCATCATTACCTAGTTTTATACAATGTTTCCAGTGTAATTTTATGTCTTTCGGTGTATATTCCACCTCGAATTATGAATGTTGCTCAGTTGAGTAAAATGCTGCCGATCCCAGTAAATGGAGTTGCAAATTCTTCTTTTATTTTTTGTTGCCTTTTTTGACTCTGCAAAATAAAAATCTCATTTAGAACAATTTATTAAAATGAAAGCTGCACCAGTAATATGTTGTATTGAACCTAAAACTCCAAGGGGTTCATTTGTGGAATAGATTAGTCAATATTACAAATAATAATATAAAATAATATAATTAACAACTGAAAATAATTTCCTTAATGCATAACACTATAAAGCCTCTCTCATGGAGATAACAACACTGGAATGCCGGTGCAAAGAGAACCACTTCTAGATGAACGTCTGAAAAACAAGAGCGATCATCATGTAATTTAGTAATACACTGAAGAGGTAGTTTCAACCCCAATTATGATAAATGACATCCCTGTGGAAAGAGTGGACAAGTTCAAGTATCTCTGTGAACACCTCCCACAGGAACTCTTGTGGTCCTGCCACATTATTGCCATCAGGAGAAAAGCAAGCCAGGGTTTCTACTACCATAGGCATCTAAAATACTTCAGCCTACCGACAACAATACTTAAGAGCTTTTACTTCAGTACCTTCCAGAGCATCCTGGTATGAAAACAGCAATAAACCAGATAGGCAAGTTTTGCAGAGAATGATGCGTCTTGCATTGAATGCTCTGTTTATACCTAATCTGGAAACCACCTACTAAGAACAATGTCCAACAAAGGCATAGAGTATATTGGGGACCAAGTTCCACTCCAACAATGTGTTTGTCACCCTAATGCCATCAGGCAAATGCTTCTGAACACCAAAAGCTAACACAGAGAGAATGAGGTACAGTTCCCCAGGCAGTCAGGTTCCTCAAATGCTGTAGCTAAAGTAGAACACCCTGCACTAGTCTAGCATGTACATATGCAGATAATGCTACTAAATTGAGATAGGGTGCGGTGCCTTGCCCATGACTGTACTGTACTGTACATGACACAAAGATTCTCCTTGGCCAGGACTTATTGAACTTACTGTACTGAATTTCTATACCTAAGTTGCTAAATGTTTTTTTTGCTGTACTGCATTACGTTAACTGCATTGTAACTGCTTATATTACATAATTGGTGTTCTTACATCGAGAGCTGTCGGAAAACAGCATTTCACTACATATTTTATACTATGCGTGTATAGATATGTATGTTTAAAACACTCCTTTGTTTTTATTAGAAATCTTCATACATAAAAAATTATTCATATGAAAACACCCTCATTTGGGTGACTATTGCTATACTGTTATTATTATACTCCTATACCATCATGTTGTATGCATGTTTTTCTTGGATGTGTCAATAAAAATATATATCTTATGTTTACACTAGAGCACTGAAGAAGCCAATTTGGCGAAACATATTTGCCCTCATAGTGACCGTTATACCAGTAAGATTTAATCTGGGATAATGAATTATCTGCATAAGATTGCTGCCTTTAAGGAAATACAAGAAAGAAACAAATGATGCATGAATAATGTTTTAATAGATACGAATTGTATGTAACATACACATGCAATAGAGAGGAGTTTATATCTTATAGATCCGAATGGATCATTTTTTTATGTATGAAGATTTCTAATAAAAACAAAGGAGTGTTTTAAACAAATTCAAGAGGTGTGGTGGGGTTGCTGGGTCCTTATATCGTGTCAAGGTTTGGCCTAATCCTGAAAAAACTCTATGCTAGTCTAGATGGGCCAGTCTTTTCCATACCCCCTCTTATTGCATTAATTAATCTTAAGGAGGGTCTCTCAAAAAATAGGACAGACTACCACTTGGTGGGAACCTGCCCAATACATAATTATTTGTTAGATATGTATGTGACAAACTTTGACTATGGCTAGCGCATTCCTACTTTCCAAATTATTTGTATTTCTGCCATTTGTTTAATTTCCTCTCCCCCTTTTTCCTCCAGTGTTCCACAGCCCATTTATTCCCTTGATTGGTTTAAAATGAAAAACTCTCTTCAACCAGGCTCTTCCGTACAATTACTAATCAACAGATACTGAAGTGGAAAATTACAATTATAAATAGTTTTAAAGCGATCAGCCACCTGTGTATGTCTTCCCTAGTGTGGAGCGGAGTTTCACTTCCCTCATATAAGTGACCATCACTAAAATGTGGGCCTCATGGGAAACATATGTTCTTAATGTGTAAGCCAGTATATGTTGTATATATTTGATTTTTCCAATAGAATCATGACATGTGTTCAAGCATCCAATCAGGATGGTCATTTGCATTTCTTTGTTTCCAATGTCTGTAGAAATATAAGGCAAGCACAACAGTTCATGGGTATTTGTTGCAAATCAGTGCAAGCTTTGTTTCCGAATGGTATCCACAACAATATCAACCTGCCCATGATGTTCTCCTGTCTTCTACTTAGGACTTGTATGTATGTATGTACCTTTTCTGCTTTGCTGTTAAGTGAATGTACAGCAAGTGTAGTTAATGAAAAACAGGGGTTTAAGAGGACCAGCACCCATATTATACCAAATAGTGTTGGTCCCCGCACTTAGTGGCATCCTGATTGTTGATGTCTGCAACCCATGCACCACCACCAGCCTAAGATATTCTTACTTTCACCTAATGCAAAAATGCATTCCTGTGATTGGAAGCCATTGGTCATGTGGTTTACACTGCTTTCAGTTGCTGATTCCAGACCATGTGACAAACAGCGGCCAATCACAGCCAAATTTTTCTGGGAGATAGAGGTGCAGGGAAGAATCTTAACCCTTCTAAAACCAGCTATGTAAAATGTATGTATCTCCCTCTCTTACGGTTAAACAACAAAAGAAATCAGGGGCCTCTGACCCCTCTCCCCAGGGCTCTTCCACAGTGAGGAGAGGGCCCGAAAGAGGTAACCGTCGCCGCTAGCCGTGCCTCTTGTTGGTGGGGCTGATGACGTCAGATGCTGAGGGTGATCCCTGGAAGGAGATTGAAGGGGTAGGGGGCCATGATCCCCTGCCTCCCCAGCCCCCCTCCAGTGATCACACACCCTGCTGCTGTCATTGGATTGCTTTGGACACAGGATCGTAAGTTAGTGTTATAAAAAAAAAGTCATTTCTTTTTCTGTGTTTTTTCTACACTTAACCCTTTGTGAACTGGTAAGGGATCCATGAGACCCCTATACCAGTTCAAAAGGCTTAGGGGTCTGCAAGTCACCTGTGGCTAGTGGGTGACTTCCCATTAACCCTGAGTCCCCCCATTACCTGCCTTCCCAAAGCCTGAGGGGGCAGAAGAACCCGGGGCCATTTAGGGTGTGCGGGCTTGTAGCCTGCAGGGCGGGGGGCCACCAAGGCTGGCTCCTGTGCCCTGTTCTACAAGCCCCCATAGCTTGTCCCCGGACTGGTTATGCTGGGTGGGAGGTCCTCAAACTGTTTTTTGGGGGGATTCTTAAGGGTTTTAAAATTCCCCCCAAAAATGGTGCTAGGGCGACCCAATGTCATTTTTTGAATTGACCCATTTTTATCCTTTGTTAGCTATCACCCAGCAGGTATAAAAGGCCTTTTACAAGCCCCCATAGCTGATCCCCGTGCTGGTTATGCTGGGTAGGGGGGACCCTACACCATTTTTTGTTGTTTTATTTAACAATATGGTATTTATTAATAAAATTTTATTTAAAATAAGACAATTTTTAAAAGAACAAGACAGTTCGTGTTAAAGCCTAAACTCTGGTGCAAAAAAATGTTCCAGAAAAGTAATGTTCCAGGTAATTTCTGCAAAAATCTCAAGTAGGCTGGCAGTTAAAAGGGTTAAAAGTTGCTATGCATTTTGGATATTGCTCGAGTGAACTTGTGCTTTCAGATTTAGCTTGTTTTTCTTGTTTGCATATTGATATTTTAGGAAAATGTGTTTTTTTATTCTGCTTTTTTATCATTTTATTTAGGGAAATCCTGTGCAACCAAAGAAATCTTGAAGGGATTACTTCCAGACAGATGAGCCCACTACATGTCTAGAAAGCTAAACGTGTGTACTTTCAGGGAATATATGGTTTGTTGGGGAGGGGGTATTCCAAATGTAAATGTGTAAAATGTGGCTTTGATTCTGCTTTTTTATTCTTTTTTTTTTTTTAGGGAAACCTTGCGTAACCAAATAATTAATTGAGGGATTACTTCCAGAAAACTGTGCACACATCAACAAGCCTGGTACGCCTAGAAAGCTTGAGGTGTGTACTTCCAGAGAATTTAAGTTTGTTGGGGTATTTCAGATGTAAAGGGTTGTTTCTTTAAAAAAAACTGCAAGGTGTACATAGCAGTTGTATTTTATCTGAAAATCTCCTAAAGTACTTTTTCACTTTGGGGGAGTCTCCTGTGCAGAATGTGTACCAATACATATGTGGTACCGTTCTAACCGGGAGAGATGGGGATTTCACATGCTATAAGATTTTATTGAAAAACTTTTTTTATTACAAAAAAATACAAATTGTAAAACAGATTTAAAAAAATAATAATTTAATTTTATTTGCACATATTTCGCCCCAAAACATTAAGAATACACTGGCAAAAGAGAGTGACTCTAAGTAGGCTGGCAGTTAAAAGGACTGCAGTATTGGCTAAAGAATTGGACTGACAAATGTCTGCTGGAAATGAGAGCATTTGGGAGGACTTCCTCAATTAGCCCAGAATAACCAAGAGATGTGCTATCATTGTTCCATTAATTTCTGATCTGAGCTGTGTGTGATTTATTTTTTCCTATACCTTGTAAGGCAGTCGGGACATAAACATTTAAAGTGGACCAACACCCAGGGGTAATCGGCCCGTGAATCTATAAGATTCCCGGGCCGATCACCTCACTCACCGCGGGACATCCGAGATCGGGATGTCCCGCGGGGTTAAACCCCCCAGAAAACCCCCAAACTCCTTACCTGATCCGCCGCCGCTGCCTCCCGCGCGCCCCTCTAGACGTGCCCGCGCCGGCCGTCTGTGAATGGCCGGCGCGGGCGCTCGCACGCCGAAAGTGACGCGCGGGAGGCGGCGGACGCGCTGTCCTGGACGCCGCTGACACCCGCTTGGACGTCGGCGGGGATTGGACGGCGCGGTCACGTGGGAGCGGGGAGAGGTGATTTTTTTGGGGTTTCTGGGGGGTTTCAGAGAGCGGGACACCCCCGATCGGGGTGCCCCGCCGAAGTGGACCAAAACCCAGGATAGTCAAAATCCTGGGTGTTGGTCCACTTTAAGTGCACATTCTGCCTACCTTGTAACCACACTGTCATGCTTTCATCCTGTCATATGTGTCAGTGTGCAGTGTTGTATCAATTTTAATTTTACCCCTACAGTTATCGAGGAATGAAGTTGACGTTTTTTATTTATTTCCTCCACAGAACTTCACTCCAGGCAGCTGTGGTCAATTTTCCTTTGTGTAATTGATCAAATTTAACAATGGCTTATGGCTGTTTCTACTGAGCGATTTCAGGAAAGATAACCACTAAAGCGAACGCATTCAGATGATAGTTGATCTTTGGAAATGCCTGCTGTGATCAAAGCGACTAACGAGAACTCATTCGTTGGTTGAGCATTGTATCATTTAAGCTGACTGAAAATTTCTCGTTCGTCACATACTATTATTATTCGGAAGCTTGTTTTCCTTTGTCAAAATGAGAAAAAGGAGAGATTTATCTGACTCTGAATAGTCAAAAAATGTTAAGTTAATCACAGGACCATCAAATGTTTGGTTGTCTATAGTCCGCAGGGTCGCAGGAAAAATTTTAAAAGAATCAAATGTGAAGTGATCAGGAATCCATTATCCTCCAGTGCTGTCATATTCCAGAACTGTAACTCTTCTGCAGTGTCCAGGTGTGCAAGGTGTTCAGAATACAATTTTTCACCCTTTGTACATCATTTTGGAGAGGCCTGCATGACAGCATTGTGTGCAGACACTCCCTACTTCTTCTTTGGTGGGTTTAAATCCAACCAGTAGTAATCAGGTGGCCGCCTCTGCCGTGGCTTCTTGCTAAAACAGTCAGTGTTTATAGTTCTGGTGACTCGTCTTTAATTCTCTACCTTGATGATAAAACCTCCTGCAGTTTTTCCTGATCAGGTCTTGTGGTCTTAAAAGTTATTTAATTGGTGGCACGTCTGGCAGGTTTACAGTATCACACTTCATCTACTGACATTTGGGTTGATTCAGCACTAGGTGGGAAAACTATACTATTTTTTAGGAGAGAAAACTGCTATTCACATTCATAGTCTAAATTGGGAGTGATTCAGCAACCGGATGTAAATTTTCACCTGGTGCTGAACCAGCCCCTAAGTAGACAATAAAAGTGAATGGCAGTTTTCTGTTCTAAAAAGTAGCAGCATTTTCTCACCTGGTGCTGAATCAACCCCATCGTGTCCAATACAAATAAAAAAAAACATAGGCACCAGCAGGAGTAACCCTAGAGCAGACACCCCTGTATCAATTATCTCACCACTCACTAAGCCTTTGGTAGCTGTGGCCTGCAAAAATATAGCATGTCCTTATTTTTGGACAAGCAGAGAAGTGGTCCATTCCACCAGAGCTGGAATCTGCTCACCCTTGCCTGGACTTGTGAGATCACCTTGTAGGGTAGTCAGAACTCCAGATAGGGTGATATAACAATACATTGATTGAAAAAGGGTACCCTGACATTTACGGTCTGAAAAAGAGCCATGAAAATTGTAATTTCTTTGTTTTGTCGGCTTGTGGGGCCGTTGCTCACTGAACCAGCTTTGACATGCTTTAGATTTCCGTGGTTATAGACCACAAATCAAAGTTCTCGAAACTGTATCTTCTATTGCTCAATGTCTTGTTCACACTGAGGCAGTGTGCCCCAATCCCTGTTTGCAATGCAGCAGACTGTAAGTTTGAATCCCTGCCCGGATCAGTCTATGGGTCATTTCGCACTGGAGATGGGATTTCAGTGACTTTGGGAAATCGCAGAACAGTCACCCATGGTGTGAAAGGGTCCATACCATAGACTGACCTGCCCAAAGATTTGTAATAACAATCTCAGTGTGCTGCATCACAAGACAGACCATGGTGCATCGCCTTGGTGTGAACAATACCTATTAATAAAAACTGCCCTGAATGCCCTAAATTGCCCCTCCTTCCCTACCATAATTTCATGTCATGTGAGGAGCCTTTCCACCTGAAAGAGAAATCTACTCAGCCAGTGAAACAGTGATCCAGTAGCAAAGGTAGAGCTGGAAGTCCTTGTTCAGCTAGTAACCTTTATAATTATGATAGACTTAGTATATATACTATATTTACTGTCACAATGCACTCACCTTCTCCCTGGTCCTGGCCACTCAGGCAGCTGCGTCAGCAGTGGGTGCTGGCTCGGGCAGCGCCGGCTTGAGCGGCACAGAGCGCTTCTGCTATCTCCTCTCTTGGCTGCAGCCTCTGATCCTCGGACCATGCTCGTGCGCGATTTGACTTATGTCCTCCAGAAGCGCTGCAGACAGTGCATCCTCTGGAGGCTAGTTTAAAAGGGCCAATGAACCCTAATTGTTAGTGGGGATATCAGCCCTTAGGATATTCAGGGGCCAAAGAGCCCAAAGTATTCCAGCCTATCCCCAGCACCCTAGCCCTATAAAGTTATTCCCCACCATTCCGTTGTTGCCCATGATAGCGTGCTGCTGGGTGCTATAGTTCTTATGACCTATGTGATTGCTTTTCATTGCTGACCTAGTTTACCTTACCACTCAGTGACTGCTGCCTGTATAAACACCTGCCTGATCTCTGACTATGAACCTGTCTTATTCCTTGTACCACAAACCCTCTGACCTCCCGGCTTGAACTTTGACCCTTCTCTTGCTTCTCACTTGGTGCTACAAGGATTGCCAACTTGACCCCGGCTTATCTGACATCGCCCAGTCTTGCCCCAGGTGCATGCGCCTTCACCCCTGTAAGTCAACAACCTGTGTGCTATTAAGTTCTGGGGGCAACCTGCCCGGTGAGGTGTATAAAGCGCCCCGGCAATTGGGGTCTTGGTTATAGGTGAAGCTAGCAGCGGAGATTGGGGGTTGAAATTATAAAGAGCTTATCATTTTAGGAAAGCTCATGTGTTCAGCACTTAAATATTATCTGCGAAAATGTTTAAAATAGAATTCTTGGAAACTTTACCCCAAAAAGAGGAAAAGTTCTATACAGCATAGGAAAGTTATATAGACGTACTGTCTGACAATTTTAAACATAAAAGCCGCTATTAGGTCAAACCACTTGGTTACTCACGAGGATAGTGGATGGGAAAGACCCAATAGCACTATCAAATGGGCCAATCAGAGGGATTGGGATCAAGGGAGGAGAATACCAACTTTCAGAAAAAAGAAAAGGGAGGAGCTGGGGGGGGGGGGGTTGGGGACAGCATTCGGGTGAACAGGAACCATAGAGATTGCAGAGGGTAGACAATATATTTAATGGTTTCAACAATTTTAAAGTACAAGGGCCCATGGGATGGGATGGTTACAAAAGTTTAAACCCCGGCTTGGGGCAATTCGTTTTTGGAATAAGAGTTAAAAATGTTCAGTGTCGGAATAACAGACTCATTCGTTGCTGTGATAATGCTGATGTGTCTGAATTGCTGACCAACCAAGGAGAATATATAGAACTCAAACTGATTTACAGGAAAAAATGCAAAACAGAAATGTACATTCCACTGCAACCTGATATTGTACATTTGTACATTTTATTTTTTCAAATGCCGAGCAGATTTCAACCCAAACCTTATCTTAAAGTGGTCCAAAAGTAAAAAAAAAAGTAAGTTAAATTGCTTTCCTAAAGCCCCCTCTCTGGAAAAAACTATTTGAGAGGGCGTAACTCCATGCAGATGCTCTGGAATAACAGGCCGATTCTTTGCAGCAATAACTGCAAGGGAGTGGCCATCTTGTCATACATATAAGCATGAGGGGAGATCTATGCAAGCAGCAGCCCACACCAGACTGAGAGAAGTAAATGCCTCAGAGACACGGGCAGCTTGTGTATGTATATAAACACACACACTGAATAACCAGCTGCTAGAGAGAGCGTGTGTGTAAATCTGCAACAATGTTTCTTTATCACTGTTCACTGCATACTTTGGAGTTACTGCATATCATTCAGTAAGTGTATCTTCTGATACACTTTGCCTTGCAATATAGTAATGGGTCATCACAGCTGATGGCTTTCTACTAGAAATAAAGGAGGATTGCACTGATGTGTGAGGCAATTTTGACTGTAGGGCCGGGTTTTCCTTAAGCTGGGCTCATGTATGTGGCAAGATGGCCACTGACAGTTATGCGGCATAGAGTCTGCCTGCTATTCCATAGCATCTGCATGGAGTTAAACCAGACCTTCAGCATGATTTAATGAAAAGCCCAAACCCTTAAAAAAACTATTCCCCAGTATCTAAAATTAATATATTACAAGTTTTTAGTCACTTATTATTCTTTCCCCCACGGGGCTGCAACTCTGTTCAGGACTTTAGGATACGGTCGCCGCCATCTTGTCTCAGAAGCATCACACATACTCAGGAGAGCAGAGTGGGATAAAGTGCAGGGGCTGGGTTATAGCTGTGCTTTGCTCAGACAGAGCAGAGCTGGGGTCCAGGAAAGGACAGCAATCCCAGAATGCAGCGACACAGTCAGAAGACACTTCCTGTTTGCAGGCTGCCTGATGCTCAATGAGCCGCCATCTTGGATGTTTAAAGGCTCATAACATGCAGTAGATGCAGGTAGGATGATTTTTAATGTGGGCAATCTGTATGTACACGGTGTGGGAAACATATAAGATATGCTCAAATTCAGGGTGAAGGTTCGCTTTAAAGTGGACCAACACCCAGGATTTTCACTATCCTGGGTGTTGGTCCACTTCAGCGGGGCATCCGAGGATGCCCCGCTGTGTGAAACCCCCCCAAAAAACGTACCTTTTCGGCGATGGACAAGCCGCCGCCGCTGCCTCCCACGCGTCCCTCTTACAGGGCGCGCGCCCGCGCCGGCCATTCACAAATGGCCGGCGCGGGCGCTCGCACTGCTAGAGGGGCACGCGGGAGGCGGCGGCGCCTGATCCATCGCCGATAAGGTAAGGTTTTTTGGGGGGGTTTCACCCCGCGGGAAATCCCGATCTCGGATGCCCTGCGGTGAGGGAGGTGATCGGCCCGGGAATCTTATAGATTCCCGGGCCGATCACCCCTGGGTGTTGGTCCACTTTAAGCCCTCTCAAATAGTTTATGTGCTATTATGATCTGCTTTAAATGCAAGTAAGGATTTTGTCATTTATACTGTCAACAAACAGGAGCTGCTAATTTTATTATGGATGTTCTCAAACATCTATCTCTGACAAGCGCATAAAAAGAAGTTGTGGGTCACCTGCCTCCCATTCTTAGTGGCTGTATAGTCACAGGCTGGCTCCATGCTATGTGTGTGACAGGCGACTCTGGGCTTTCTGCAGTGATCCTGGGAGCAGCAATATGCTTTCTTACAGCTGGGAAAAATAGTCCGAATCTATTTTTAGTATCCAGTGTACATACAGCTTTTTCCTTTCAGCCTGGCATACTTATTATTAATAACTGCTTTAGTGTGATGCCTTCAAATGGAAAAGAAGATACAATTTTAAAGAGTCTTACACCGTTCTCTCTTTAAATTGGTAATGCAGATATTGTGGATAATGTGGATATAATAATAAGGCCCGATTCATCAAGCATCAGAAAAAAGTGAAGCAAAATTAGAGTAACTGCGCAGAACAACACAAGCAATAAGTATAGACATGCCTGGGCTAAGCACCTAATACCCCCCAACTGCTTCCCAAATGCTGTAATTACGGCAGCCCACTGCTCCGGGCATGTGTATACTCACTGCTTGTGTTTGCCTCACAGCACGAATGGGTTAAATGCTATTTCTACTTTCATTTTTTCCAATCATATCCCACTCCCAGCATTCATGCATAAATGTCCTAACTTTTTCTAAAAAACGTCGGGCAAGCCTATTGACTCTGATAGAGACCTACCTAGTGCTGCATGCACATAAGTCTCTGATCCTGAGCCTTCCAGGTCGCACATTTACTTTTGAGAAGTTCATCCATAAAGCTTTCAGCACCAGTGCTCCAAATATTTAAACTTTTACTTTAATAGCATTAAAATCATCTTACAGAGGGACCGACCTTCCCATTCCCAGAGCCCCCAGCTGGGCAGCAACGTGTTTCAGGGAAAAACCCCTTTTATCAAGCAGCCTGGACTTACCTGTTACCCCTGAGGTATTTGAATAATGTCCATCGCTCGGGACAGCGTGAAGCCGCACTCCCGGACCAATCCCCTGCCCTGCTCAGGAAATATCAGTCAGTGGCAGAATGAGTGTCTAAGGGCCAATCAGCTACGCCATAGTAACTCAGTACATTCGGCTGTGTATTAAGAGTGGCCAATCAGGAGCCAGGGGAAGGGAAGGATTGCAGAGCACAGAAGCAAGAGAACAGCTCCGCTTGCTAGTGAGGGACATAGATACCAAGGGGATAACAAAAATTCAAGAATTTAAAACAAGATAACTTTAAAATCAATTGGGGACTAAAATGGAGAACATAATTCTAACATCAATTTAACCAAAACCCAACAACTTTTACTTTTTAGGGCAAAAACTGTGGAATGCTCCTCCAATTTAATTACATTAAAAGGCGCATTTATTTGTATTTGATTTTTTAAAATTCTTGTTTGCTGCTATTATTTTATTCATCAGGAACTTAAAGTGGATGGAAAGGCATTTTTCCACTGTGTGTCCCACCCCGCCTTCCACGCCCCAGTACCTTGTGTGATGCTATTGGCTCAGTGGTTGCCCAGTTTTAAAAAAGTTTGTCTCAGGCAATGTCCATCTGATACCTTTTGAGATCGTCTATTGACTGGTTCAAAAATATTGGGGTGATAGCCTGTGCACTGGGGGGTGCCCACAACCCTGGCTTCCCTATGGTGTGTGCACCCCCCAGTGCACAGCCTATCTAATTGGCTGGGAGCAGGGGATTCAGCGACTGGCATTTGCAGCATTGTGAGAGCCATCAGGAAGGGTGAGTTTACTGCTGGAGAATGCTAGTAAACTCCCCAACCCAAATGTTTATATGTTTACCCAAGTTTTTTTACAAACATTGTTAGCAGGGTCAGTGTTAGGGAGGGGAAAACCAGGCAATTGTGCAGGGACCCATCACCAACGGGGCCCCTTGCCTCAAAGGAAAACTCATTTTTGCCAGATTTTTGTGTTCTGCCTTACTGTTTTTTGGAACGTAAAATAAATATTTGTTTTAGGACTGTGCCCCCATACCCGTGATTTAATTATCAACATACAGTTTCCATGTTTTCTTTATACCTGTGGCTTTGTGTTACTAAAGTGGGCAAGGCTTTCCTGGCCTTAAACCGGACCAGCAGCCTGGCACAGTTGGAAAAGAAAGGTAGCCAACATTTTGGATCTTCCTCTCCCAGCATCTCAGCCATGCTGCTGCCTAGATTCAACTGACATAACTGACAATGCAAAGTAACAGGAAGCCCAGCAGCACTTCCTGTTTGCAGGTGGCCTGGAAATGCACAAGTCACCATTTTGATTTTAACATTTACCACAGCAGGAGTTAGAAAAAGGTAAATGAATTTATGTGCAGCAATCTAAATTGCCCTGGGGAGAGATGCATATGAGCACTGTTTTGTTGGTTTGGTTTAAGTCATTTAAGTCATTTTCGACTGCTGGTCCACTTTAAGTAAAGCCCCTTAGTATAGCTGCTTACTACAATCCCAGAATCCTTCCATTGATAAGGGGGAGCCCCCCCCCCCCCCACACAGCAGAACTTGGAAAAATCAGGCAGGATTCAGATGATTATCAAGCCAGAGTCAGGAAGTATCTGATCTGTGCACCAAACACACCAGTTCATGTTTATTATTATTTTAAAACACAGAGTTGCAAAAAAAAAGAAATATGATAAAAATAAGCTCAGCTCATTGAGGACATCCACTTTAAAGCAGAACAAACAAATAAAAAATTCCCCTCCCAAGATATTTACTTAGAACCACTTAAGAAGAATTTTGGTACGGTGCAAATCAAAGTGGATCATATGATCCAACCCCAACCCCCCACTTACCTCTGTGTAGCTATTTGTGGAAAGGGGCATAATTTGGGGAACACTAGCAATTCTTCTGGTATGATAGTGAATGATTCTGTCCAATAGTATGGCCCAATCCAGACCTCAGTGGTCAGCACACAGGATTCAACACTAACAGCTGCACAGAGGTGAGGTGCACAAGGGTCAGCAGCAGGTCCACCTTTTGTTTCAGACATGGTGGAACACTCACATTTTTAGTTCAGGCCTGATTTTCTATTGGTATTGTGGAATTCTGCTGGGCCTCTTAGCAACTAGATTCTGACCCCTCTTTAGTTCCTTGAGGACACTCTGAGGTTGTATTAAGATTACTAGGCAACATTATACCATCACGTGGCTCAGAAACCTGGAGCCATACTGTGTTACTGTTGCTGAGCAACAAGATGCTTTCACTTTATTGAGCAAATACTTTCACCCAGTCTTGGAAAACAGAGCCCTAATGCATGAATATTGCCAGGAAATGAAACACCTTGCTCCATTGTTCTATGAAAAATAATTTTACCATAAGTGTAACATTAGAAACACATTGGCATTACATATTCTGTTTGTCAAGTTGCATAATATTGCATATATAATTGAATGTATTGGGTTGTATTTCCTTGGTGGTATATATTGTTACATTTTATATCAACTTATGTAGGTATGATCACTGTGACCCCTTATGACATAGTGGAGGTGGCAGCAATTTGTTCTTAAGGATAGAACAAAACAGAGTTGCAAGCCACCACGTGGATAGACCCATCCTAGGCCTCTTTAGATCCCCATATTATGCCTAAGATAGGTCTCTCCACATGGTGCAATTCTGTTTTGGTAGTCACCCCCCCCCCATACAGCCAAATGCTTAGAGCCATGTGTTTATGAGAGCTACATGCCCCAAGCGCGTGTCCACAAGTGAAGGGTGTTTTTGTCATTCTTAAGCTAATTTAAGTTACATAGTTAATACGGTTGAAAATGTCCATCAAATTCAACCAAGGGTGTTGGGGTAGGGGGAAGTTATTTTTATTTTACAGGGGAAGCTATTTATTTTATTTTTTGTCTTTATTTTTATTTTTTAATTGATAACCGCTAATAGTAACTGTTAATGTTATTTTCTTCTAAATAAGCATCTAATCCTTTTTTTTGAAGCTGTCAGCGGTTGATGCTGTAACAAGCTTCTGTGGGAGGCTATTCCATAGATTTATAGTTCTCATGGTAATTTAAGCTTTATAAGTGCCTTGGATGGCCCCGAGATACAAAGAGCTAATTTGAATGGTTACACACACTGCAAGGAGGGGGTATATATGTTAAATACTTTACATCCTAGGTAAGCCCCTTTTCTTTCTTTTTCTCTAGGTACCGCTAAGACTTAATTCTATTGTTAAAAAAACATATAGATATACTTGCTGGAATGCTCTGCAACTTTGGTCCAGCTACTGTTCTACCCTCCTGATCAAGTTAAAGGTCCTATCTGACCCTTTGACCGAGCAGCTGTTCTATTGGATAGAGGGGACCACATGGTAGGAAAGGCTGTATTTACATATACTGGCCACCGCATAATGGATCCCAGCAACAATGGAAGTAGGGTTACTACAAACTTATCCAAGGTTCAGTTTAAGTCCTATAGTGTATGTATGTTATTTCACATTTGCCATGTTACCTTTAGAAGCTCTGAGAACAATTTGCTGTTAAGTGTAAGCGATGGATAAATAGATGTTTTAAAAACCTTACAATGCTGCCACTAAATGAACAATAGACACATAAAGACTTTTACATTTCGCTCATACAATGAGTCCTTAGAATGAAACTATACAATAAAAAATGTTATACTATACAATAAAAAGCTTTTTTATTGACCTTTCAACAAATGCTTTCAACCATTTTCTTTTCGCACAGTTTTTTTTAACTCCTATTGAAAATAGATATTATCATGGTCTTCCTTAATTGATCATCCACAGCTAAATCAGACTCTGATTCTACAGGAAAGTATGCCCTAAACAGCATCTCCGTGACTTTCGTTAATCAGATCCTTATTATTTTGCTGAATTTGCCTTAAAAATCTAGCTATGTGCAAGATGTTGCACTAAAACAAACTGTTCTGACTATTATGCACAGTGAAAATCTGACACTGTTCAATCTCCCTTATTCAGCCCCCATTACCAGATCACAACAATTTTTTGCGAGAAGATGACTTGAATGGGAAAAAAATTGAAACCTTTTAAAAGAATTGTACCCAAATATGATATATCCTGCCATAAGTATAGCTTTTTGCCTCTTAACCTCTACAGACTGCTAGTATTATCCAGAAAAGGCATATGTTTTTTACTTGGTTAATAGTTTAAACAGAACACGACCTACACTAATTAACAGGTAGGCAAGTGTTTGATTAGCATCTCAAGATTGTTCTACCAGATCAGTACAATGGTAAAACGTGTAACCACTGTAGCCCAACTACTCAATTTATCATCCCAGTGCAATGATTTCTGAAGCTTTTGCCAGGTTAGCATCTTGGCATAGACTGATTTAGACTGATTTAGCTGTTCCTAAGTTATTCATGTGTTGATGTATTGCACTCACTTTCTCTGCTGCATTGTATCTGCAGGATGTACTTGCATGCTGAACACAGCCGATGGATTCAGGATACGGAGAGAAGACAACGGATAAAGGGATTCAGTTTTTTTTTAGTCTACCCTTAAGCGCAGAAATGGACAGACTGTCATATTCATCAATATGAAGACATTGGTAACTTGCCCGTGTCAGTTATTTCCTAACAAGCTTTTGGTTATGTAAGTCTGTTAATGAAATGTGTTAAAGATCATCATGAGCTTTCTTTCTATTTCTTTTGTAAATCATTTCCTTGATGTTTTAGAAAACATTTCAAAGGCTACTTGCATCGGATAAGATTTAGCAATACACATATTAAGATCTTACCTTTCTGTTGCCCAAAATAGTAAAGCGGATTTCTTCTAAAAGCTTTCCATAGCAAGCATCAAATGGTTGCAAAAGGATGATCAGTGGAACATCTACCCTGAATCCATATGATGAAAGTTTTGTTGCAGGCTGGAGGAGATCCACAATCCAGGCACCTCAGATATCAAAGCAGCAATATGCTCAACTTTATTTGGGAAGGGCTGTATGACACTGGGCTGTTAGAGAACTGGGAGGGGCCATGCCATCGAAAAATCAGGTCAGCATCAGCAGAACACAGCATGCACAGAGTGTTGGCATCCCAGAAGCAGCCGAGAGCCTGATGATCATTACTGGCGAGCCGTACGCAGTGTGAACTTGTAGCTGCTCGTGATAATGTGCCTTGCAGCTCCGAGCATGCTGCTTCTGCAAAAAGACAAAGGATGCACCATTCAGAGATGTTATGACCCTATGTGTGACCCTCATTAGTTAAAGACTTACCATGCAGGCAGGCTTTCACTGCTGGGGGATGGTGGTGAGCACATTCTTTGCACTACAGAATTGTTGGTACGTGCAGATGATTTTTTTTTACAGCATCTGTTTTTATTTGCGGATTAATTTGGAACAAAATGCTTTCGTTTTAAAATATTATTTTAGTTTAATCTCTTTTTATTAAGATTTTCAAATATAAAGACAAGAAACAATACAAGTATAGAAGAATAAGCAATACAGACATAGAATCAATCCGGGCTCCCCCGCCTCCAGACGCAGCTGGGGCATCATCAAATCCCCCGCCCCTCCCCGACGCGTCACCCCTATAAAACATTTTATAAACTGACGTACATTGTGCTTACATCTCGTACTTCCGATGGTGAGAGTCAGAGTTACTGAGTTAATCAGTCATCATTTGTAGTGAGGCAAGTGTCACCATCAAAAGATGTACCCTACCCTACGAGGGGAGGCCATCCGCATTGCATCATATCCAACCAAGTCCCCGCCTCTGGCTCCGGGGCCCAAAGCAGGGGCTAAGGGCTCCCCCCCGCCAGCCGCCAGGGCGGCAAGGGAGTCCGGGGCGTATAGACCCCATCGGCGAATCCACCGCGGGGCACAAGCACCGATCGGAGAAAGACCCGGGGAGGCGGAATGAGACGAGACGGGGGGAGGAGAAGAAACCCATCATGCAAATAAGGGGTGAATGAGGGAAACCGGAGAAAAGGCAAGACAAGCGTGGAAAGAGAGAAAGAAAAGAAAGAGAGAGGGAGGGAAGGAGGAAGAGGGTGGGGAAGATAATGGGAGGGAGGGGGTGGGACAAACGGGGTAGGTGGGAGTAGTGCTGTAAGAGGGACCTCATACCGACAGATCGCCACAATCCCCTCCGCAAGGCATATCATCTTCGGCCCACGTCAATCGCCATGAAAATCTTCGCTTCGTCCGACTCTCTGAATCTGATCCAATTCATCCAAGTTGTCCAGTGCGCCTCAGTTCCCTCTCCATCGTCCGCCATCAACTCTTCCATCCTCAAGATATGGTCCATTTCAGCGAACCATTCCGCTAAACTTGGCGGGAGAGGGGACTTCCAATGTCTGGGGATAATTGACCTTACAGCCGTAAGGAAGTATTTAAGGACTCCTTTCTTAGCCTTGGCAATGGAGCCAGGAATCAGGGAGAGCAGTGCGACTCTCGGGTTGTTCGGCACCACAGATCCCTCCACCTCCGTATGGATCTTGAGAACCATATCCCAGAGCCTCTTGATCGGGGGGTAATCCCACCAGACATGCAAGATCCCTCCTCGGGGTGCCCCGCATCTCCAACATGCATCTGATCCCCACGACGAATACAAAGCAATGTCCATTGGGCATCTGTACCATCTTGTGAGTACTTTGTAATTTTTTTCCTGCGCTGAACTGGCCCCCGCAAGCTTATGCATCAGCGTAAATATCTTCTGAGCTTCTTCCCCCGTGATCGGCATCCCCAGGTCCCTCTCCCACTTGGACATGAATTCCAGCTCTGAAGTGTGCGGCTACCAGTATACTGTAAAAAGCTGATATCACGTGTTCCAGTGGCTGCGACTGTGTAAGGCACTCCTCCAGGGGTGTCAGGGGTAGAGCTGCATTGCTGATGCGCCCTCCTGAGGCAAGGAACGTCTCGAGCTGCCAATGATGTAACCAGGACAAGTGGCTATTTCCGTTCTGTGCCCTCATTTCTGCTAGGGAGGGCAACCTCCCTCCTGACAGGATGTCACGTAGCCTAGTATCGTCCGTCTCTCTCCAGATCAAAAATCGGGAGGTGTTCTGTCCCGGTGTGAACTCCGAGTTGTTAAACAGTGGAGTGAGAGGTCCAGGCCTAGTTACCAACGCCCCCTGCCGTTGCAATCTATCCCAGCTGGAAAGAAAATGCTGGGTCAGGTAAGGGAACCCCTTTCTGTCGGCATCCCCGGCGGTGGAAACCCACGGGAGGGAGCACGGGTTAAACCCCAAAATATCCCTTTCCAGCTGGACCCAGAACTTGTCCTCTCTCCTGTACGTCCAGTCCGCCATCCTTGTAATGGCAGCCGCAGCATGATAAAGCCTTAGGTCCGGGGCCCCGGTTCCGCCTGCGCTCTTTGGTCTGGCCAATATATTAAATCTGATGCGCGGCTTCCGCGAGCCCCAGATGAACTTCAGGAATTCCGCCTGTATTGATTTGAAAAAATGTCTGGGAAGCATGATCGGTATTGTCTGGAAGAGATACAAAAACCGGGGGAGTATATCCATTTTCAGAATGTTGATCCTGCCAAACCATGAATATCGACCTCTATCATGTTTTGTAAGGTCTAAGGGAACCTTAGCCTGTAGTGCCTTGAAGTTTAGCTCGTAAAGGTTGTCCAAATCGGATGGGATGAGAGCACCAAGATATTTTATGGCGGTGGGTTGCCACTTAAAGGGGAAACTGTTCCAGAGCCTCTCCACCAGGGGCTGCGGTAGAGTAAGGTTCAACGCTTCCGACTTTGCGTAATTAATACGGAAGTTGGACAACTGGCCGAACCGCTCAAGCTCCCTCAGAGCCGCCGGGAAAGATATAGCCGGAGATGTTAAGTGGAGGAGCAGGTCATCTGCAAAAATCGAGGCCTTGTATTGTCTCCCTCCACACTCAATCCCCTTGATATCTGGATTGTTCCTGATGGCTATCGCTAAGTGCTCCATTGTTAAGATGTACAGCAGGGGTGAAACAGGGCAGCCCTGGCGAGTGCCATTTGTGATTGTGAAGGGGTTTGATAGCACTCCGTTGGCTCTAACACGGGCTGAGGGTTCCTGGTATACTGCCAGGATCTTGGAGATGATAATAGGGCCCAAGCCTATCTGGGAGAGGGTTGCCCTAAGGAAGCGCCAACTCACCCTATCGAACGCCTTCTCTGCGTTGCAGGATAGAACATATGCTGGTTTAAGGGGCAGTTGTGGCCTAGAGGTAAGGGGAGTGGACTTGTGACTGGAGGGTTGCAGGTTCGAATCCCGGTCATGGGACATAACTGAAGTGCTCTTGAGCAAGGCACCTAACCCCCCAACTGCTCCCCGGGCGCCGTAAATAGGGTAGCCCACCGCTCCAGGTATGTGTATACTCACTGCATGGATGGGTTAAATGCGGAGGACAAATTCCTATGTGTGCGCAAGCATACAATGGCCATCTATGAATTAAAAAAATTAAAAGAACACATGCTGGTATGCCATTCTTGTGAACATGGGAAATGAGGTCCAAAAATTGGTGTTGGCTCTGGCTTCGCGGCCAGGGACAAATCCTACTTGGTCCAAATGTATCAGTTGAGGAATCAATGGTTTGATTCTGGTGGCTATTACTTTTGCGTATAGTTTTAAGTCGACATTGAGCAAGGAAATGGACCTATAGCTGCCGCACGCCGAGGGGTCCTTGCCCGGTTTAGGAATCACTGTCATTGTGGCTTCCAGGGCCTGTTTTGGGAAGGGGCTGTCTGCCCCTATGTGATTGTAGGCTCTCACCAACCAAGGAGCAAGCTGGGGGGCCAAGGCCTTGAAGAATCTCGGAGTGAAACCGTCGGGTCCCGGGCTTTTCCCCGCAGGAACCTCCTTGATGGCTTTCAGGACCAGCGCCTCTGTGAACGGCACTTCCAAGTCCGTCGAGGAGTCTTCCAAAATAGTTGGAAGTGGAGTCTCTGCTATGTAATTATTTGTATTCGCCTCCAACGCTGCAGCCGAAACATGGGTAAGGCCTGGTTGAAGGTTGTACAAGTAGCTGTAAAAGCCTCTAAACTCTTCCGGAATCTTAGATGGGTCTGTGACGTTCTCTCCTCTTCCCGTGCTGATGCTTGGGATGAACGTAGTTGCCAATCTGCAGTGGAGCAACCTGGCTAAAAGCTTCCCGCACTTATCTGCGTGTTCATACATTAGAGACACACTTAGACTTGGTTAACTGCTGGAACAGGCACAATAACGTCATGTAGCCTCATAGCCATTACAACACTAAATTTATTGATAGTAGAAAATCATGGCACTATTATAGGTACACAAAATGAATAAAAACACACATACATAGTGAATCTAAAAAACGGGGGCCCCCCCATGCATGCAGCCTCTTCAGCCACACTCGCTTCACACTCACTCCTCCTCCTCTCTAACTCAAATACACATTGGGGATGTAGATAAACACCTCAGGGTGTATAAATTGTAAGTTGATCCCGGCGCTGTCTGTATCTGTTTTAAATCTGTGAGTGTTCAACACCTATACTGGCTATTTGTTCAAAGTGGACCAGCGTCTTAAATAAAGTTCACAGCTGAATACATAACGCCCCTTCGGCTGCCACCATAGACGGGACAATGTTTGGGGTTAACCTTATGAAAAAGATCCACCGTTGCAGGCCTGTTAAGTTGGGGGATCCCCTCTCTCACCAAATGGTACCAACGCAGCTCTGTAAGGCTTAGTGATCAGCCCGTTGCTGGCTTAGATATCAGCCAAGGTGTGACACCTTAATGATAACAACCGTCCGCCGCTCACAGAGGTAAACATGCCATTGGATATGCACTTTATAGCAGATACTTAGCTGCGCTGTGCGATCCTGTGCTCTGGCACTCGCAGTCACGCTATTCAAGGAACAGCCTCCATGCTTCAATCATAACTGCGGGCTGTAGCAGTCCTCTGCTCATGGACTTCCTTCCTGCCACCTGCGTTAGTCAGGCATATCCGCGAGCCGGCGGGATTCCAGCAGCGACAGCACTCACTGAGAGCCGAGAGTTGGAGGAGCGGGGAAGGTGGTGGGCTGGCCGTCCGCCGACACGTGTTTCGCTCCGCCCACCGGAGCTTCGTCAGGGTCTCTGCTGGACGGCCGTCTCTGCTGGAATCCGAAGGGGCGTTATGTATTCAGCTGTGAACTTTATTTAAGACGCTGGTCCACTTTGAACAAATAGCCAGTATAGGTGTTGAAGATTTAAAACAGATACAGACAGCGCCGGGATCAACTTACAATTTATACACCCTGAGGTGTTTATCTACATCCCCAATGTGTTTTCGAGTTAGAGAGGAGGAGGAGTGAGTGTGAAGCGAGTGTGGCTGAAGAGGCTGCATGCATGGGGGGGCCCCCGTTTTTTAGATTCACTATGTATGTGTGTTTTTATTCATTTTGTGTACCTATAATAGTGCCATGATTTTCTACTATCAATAAATTTAGTGTTGTAATGGCTATGAGGCTACATGACGTTATTGTGCCTGTTCCAGCAGTTAACCAAGTCTAAGTGTGTCTCTAGTGTTATATGTGGGTTAGCTGGACGCCAGCAAAACTGGCAGTGCTCATTAAAGTATTAAGTGGGACTCCCCTTCCTTTTACTACTAATTGTGTTCATACATTGTAGCACGTCGTCTGTCTCTATACCTGAGATGGGCTTGATCGTAAAGTTTGAGTAACTTATTTCTGTTGAGCGAAAGCTCAGCGAGCAATTCTGGTGTGAGATCTTGCTTATGCCTAGACTCTAGATCGCAGATGGTTTGCATCGTCTTGGTGATCAAGGCTGTTTTCTCGCGTTTCAACCTTGAGCCCTCTTGAATAAAAACACCCCTGAGAACACATTTTAATGCCTCCCACTGGATTGCTGGTGTGCAATCATCCCGTTCGTGATCGGCTGCAAAGTTAGTGATTGTCTCCTTCACTCTGCTCATACATGCCGTGTCCTTCAGGAGGTTATCATTTAGGCACCAGTTCCAGCATTTCGGCGCTGCGTTTGGTAGGACAAACGATACAAAGACTGGCGCATGGTCCGACCACAGAAATGGCCCAGTGCGGGACTCGGGGTGCCACTGCAGGGCATAATGGCTTAGGAGTATATAGTTGATCCGACTATATGATCCATGCAAGGGTGAGAAGTACGTATAATCTCTAGCCCGTCCATGCTCCAATCTCCATACATCCGTCAACTGCATGTCATGCAGCGCCTTCCGCAGGGACTGCAGCTTCCCCAGTGGCACTGAAGACTTTCCAGATGAGGAATCAAAGGAGGGATTCAACGTGAGGTTGAAGTCTCCCCCAAGAATTAAGATTCCGTCAGCGAACTCCTCCAGTTTCCTGAGATACTTCTGGAGTGTCCCAGCCTGGTCGTAATTTGGTAAATACATATTCGCCACTGTGTAAATTTTTTGGTGTATCTGCACCTTGAGAAAGACTAATCTCCCCTCTGGGTTTGCTAAGTGGTCCACCTCCGTAAAGGGCAGGGATTTGTGAATTGCAATAGATGCACCCCGTGACTTGCTTTGTGGATTGGTACTGTGGTACCAGGATGTAAAGTATCTATGACGCATGTTAGGTACATTACCTTCCTGAAAGTGAGTCTCTTGGAGGAGAAGAATGCCCACTCTTTGCTTGTGCAGATCATATTGGACCTTGGAGCGCTTTTCAGGGACATTGAATCCTTTAATGTTCAGAGACAATATAATGAGAGCAGACTGTCAGCTTAGCCATCCCAAGCGAGAGGCGCCGTACCAGAAACAAGTGCAGGCTAATACAGCAACCAAAGATGCCCGGTGTACGGCCCGGTAGGGGACGGGAGGTGAAAGCGGGCGACCAGGCGGCAGGAGGGAAAAGGCAAGGCCCTAGGAAGGGTTAGGGAGGGAGGGTCAGCAGAAAGGAGGAAAGGTGAAAAAAGTAAAAGAGTGGTGCGGTTAGGGCTAGGTGGGCAGGGGCAAAGCACCAGCAAGAAGTAGGGTTGGGTAGGGGGAAGAAATATATAGGGAGGTTGTGATATGGGAAGGGGTTAATCAGGGTAGCGGGGCACCGGGGTTAGGTGCGACCGCAACAAACTCTGTTGCGAGGGGCCTCGCAGTGCACAAGAACCACGAGTACCCTCGTTTCCCTGTTTAGGGTAGCGCCAGCAAAAATGGCACAAAACCCAAGCAGGGGCTCTTAGTTTTGGGAAGTGTAGGACAAGAACAGCACAGGCGTAGGAGATGCACACACTGAAAAACATTGGCACGTCATACACGGACTAAAAGAAAACATTTTTATAGCTTTATAAAAGGCACAAACAGCAATGCAACATTATGGTGTCTTGTGAGCATGAGGTCCAGAGGGGGCATCCAAGAGTGCCACGCATGGGCGCGGGGGAATGTCCCCCACGTCCCACCACACCAGAGCCCGGGCCCCCACCACTCACCCCCCCCCCCCAAATTGGGTGAGGGGGCAAGGAGTGGCGGTCCCGGTCACCGCCCGCCCCTGGGGTCAAAGGCATCCCTCCCACCAAAGTCCAACCACCGGGCCCAGAAGACACATACATCTATCAGTCAATATTAACATTCTTTAGGCTGAGTAGCAGCCCCGGAACAAGAGCAAACAACATTTCAACTTTTTATACTGTAATATTTTAAACCTGTAGGCGCCGCCCATGCAAGGGAGTACACCCAGAAACGGGTCCAGGAGCGCCACCCCCCACAAAACAGGGAAGCGCGCCCCATCCCGCCACCCGCGCCCCCGCGGGCCAACACCCGCGTGGGGCCCGGGCGGAGGGCCGGACCCCACGGCCCCCCACACACGTGGCACCCACACCCACAGCCGCTCACCGGGCCCGATGTCAAACCAGGAACCAAAACGTTTTAGGCACTTATTAACATTGTGATAACGGGCAGAACCCCTCAAGCTGGACCCCCCCAAGGCAGGCGCCCCCCCCCCCCCCCCCCCCACTCCCACCCACCTCAAATTCTCATCTCTCCACCTTAAAATAATTCTAAGTCTGCATCTGACCTGGCTAAAATAATTCTATGTCTGCATCTGTCCTGGCTAAAATAATTCTATGTCTGCATCTGTCCTGGGCAAAACAATTCCACGTCTGCATCTGTCCTGAACAAATCAATTCTATGTCTGCATCTGTCCTGGGCAAAACATTTCAATCTGTAAATATACATTTGAACTGTCATGTTTGCAATGTGTTTAGTGTTTGCTATTAACCCGCCCTTTGAAGGCAACCAAAATGCCATTGTGGCCCTCTGTGGAAATGAGTTTGACATCCCTGACCTAATGAGACTTATGGTGGGAGGGGCGGTTGATGTGGGTTGTTGGCTGAAGGCGATGTGGGACCTCAAAAAGAACATTGAAGTTACGCCAAACCTAAAAAAAGAGATATTTTGTTTTAAATTACAGTTTATCCTTTAGGAAGCATTAAAAATGTTTCTTTTACTATTTTCTTTGCATTTATTGTTTAGGCTGACAGCAATACACATCATAAAGCATCCACATAAGATAATTGATTTAGAATAAAATGATAATTAATGAAAAATGAAGGCCCCCTCTCATATGCATAAACCAAATAAAAGTTCCATTGGTAAAAAGCTAGAACATGTCATACCAAAGCATTTAAGATACAATTCTTTTTTTCCATGTCCAAATCAGTGAGACGTCCAAATCATATGCACATCACCATAAAGACATAATGAAAAGCTAGATAACGTAGTGTATTTCTCCCCCTATTCTTTCAGTGTGCTCTTCATTACATGTGAAGCGAGAGACAGGTCCTACCAGTATGACGGAAAGATATGCTGGCTTCTTATATCTCTTTGCCCCATTTCATGTCTTTTTTTTCCCTGCACATATTGGCAATTTAAATATTCTCAGCCACATTAAAGCAGTTATTTACTTTCCTGTTACACCCCCGACATTGATTAAACAAGGAGAATATTTTGCATTGGCAGTGGTATAAACCTGCAACACAAAGAAAATATTATCCATCAAGTCCTGAAAACATGAGGCAGCGTAGCCCTTCAGTGTAGACGAAAGACAAAAATAGTGGTTGTTTGTAGAGTGACCCTTGAAATACTGTGATATCTATTGACATGGTAAATTCCTTTCTCAGGACTGCCGAGCCAGCAATGCAAGCTAATTAAAAGGACTTGTCACTCACAGAGACACCACAGGTCCCTTGAGCTGGCAGGGATTGTCACATCATGTTACTGGCTGTTTGTTCACATGACAGTAGCAGTAATTCCTTTGTTCGGTGGTAGCTGTTCATGGTGCTGAATGTGCCGCTGCTGACTGTGCTCAACACATGCAGCATCATCCAGTTACATTTTTACCAGTGCTGTTCTTGAAGGAAACCTATGAGATATTCTCTTATTTTCCTCCTCTCTTATACCTATAACTCCAAACACAAAGTTCAGCTTAAAGGAAAAGGCCACTCTCATGCACTTTTTAAACAGACCAAAGATCAGAATCACCATAGTGAATCTAAAAGATTCCAGGGTTGGCTGCTTGCCTGCCCCCAGTCAGCCTATAGTAGGCTTCCCCGCTGTGTGAAACCCCCAGGGTCACTGGTAAACTCACCTTTCTCGACACTGCAAACGCTGGCTGCCACATCTCCGGCTTTTCTCTAGCTGTGCGTGCCCAGCCTATCTGAAAGGCTGGAGCAGGTACGCCCAGCATGAAAGCCAGGGATGCGGCCAGCAGGTGTTTGAGTGTCACCTGGCACCTTTGAGATCAGCCAATTGGTGTTCTGGAAAGAGCCTCGATGGTGAAAAACCCCAATTTTTTCTGAAGCCGGGTCACCGCCAAGCCAGCGGCGGCATTACGGGGCTGCTCGGGGGGAGGGGTGCCATGATTAGTGGAGCACCCTAAAATGGGTTTTGCCCCCCTTTTCTACATCCAGCATGGGTGCCTGGGAGTGTGCATAGACCAGGGGTTTCAACAGGGAAGGGGACCAGGAGGGCGATACTAAGGTCCCTAGTTTGGTGGCTTTAGTTTCACTTTAAATGAAGCTTGAAATGGGAGGATGAGACTGACCACAAAATCACAGTATATGTTTGTTACCTCCCTGAAAGTTGCCATTGTAATCTCGGTACAGAATTTTGATATCGTGTCTTATGTCCTGTAGCATGACATTTCAAAGGTCTTTGAAAGTAGAAGGAGGTTCCTTGTTTGCATTTGTCTTTACCCCTCTTTTACTCACTCACTTGCATAACAACCCTTGTTAAGCCAGTGAGCATCTTTTACTGAGCTCAGAAACACAAAAGAATCTGGCATTTAGGCAACACCCAGGCTATAAAAAAGTTAGATTGCTATCAGCTACTATATAATTTGCAGTTATTCAAGAAAAGAATTTGAACATTGTAGGCATGCAGTGGGTAAAATGTCAGAAGGAGCGTATATCTCACCCAGGATGCTAAGATGAAGTCATTTATCAATGTGTTTTCTCTGGCCCTGGATTTTTATGGAACCCTCCTTCTGGGCCGGAGTTTACCAATCCACCTCAGCCATCACAGGTGGCTGAAATTGTCTCAGGATACTATCCTCTGAATGAGAGACTTTTGGAGCCTCTACCATGGTGAGGAAACCTATGTCTGTTGATGTTTGTAACGAAAGTGGGATAACCCACTACTCGGAGAGCATTAATTGTAAATTCAATTATTTTTACTATATCAAAATTTTAAATACAAAATATTCTTGCATATTTACACAAAATATACATTACAGATTTTTTTATAGCTGGTTTTGATTAGTTTTAGCCCCCCATATTAAGCCTAACATGGGTCTCTCCACATAGTGGCTTGTGACTCTGTTTTGGTACTCACCAAGTCTCACTCCCCATACAGCCAGAAATATCCGCCCTAGTGCTGATGAGAGCCTAAAGCTTGAAACACGTGTCCACTAGTTGGATGTATTTGGCTGTGTAAAATTGAAAGCTAATCCTTGGCGTTTCTAAGGGTCTCGGATTGCTGAGACATAAAGAGATGATTTGCATAGCTCTGTCTGCTGCAAGGATTGATGGGTAATATTATTATTTTCTTTTGTGCTGGGTGCTGTGCAAATACTTTCCATTTTAGGAAAGCTCCTCTTTTCCTTTACTTTTGAGTAGAGTGTTTTTTGGTCTCTTTATCCCCCCCTATATTAAGCCTAACATGGGTCTCTCCACATTCTTGGCTCTGTTTAGGTTGATGTCCAAATTTGTTTCTGATTCCTCCAACGTGGCTTCCTCAGGGAGGAATATATTACAGCTCTGCAACATCATGGATATAATTATATACAACAATTACATATTTTATTATTAATACAATTCATAAAAAATATTAAAAACTCCTATCTTAAAACAGAGAAAATAATAGGAAAAGAAAAACAACAACTCCATATATTCATCATTTTGTGCATAGATTTTTATCCAATATATATATATATATATATATATATATATATATATATATTTCACTTACTTCTTGCTCTCAATGTATTCACATGCCTTTAGGGATTATTTACTTGTTCCTTCTTTTTTTCACTAAAATAATGGAACATGTTATCAGTTCATCAGCTGCCCTTCTGTCAGCCCCCCCTACTTTTGTTGTTATTATTTTATCCTTTAATTGCCCTCATTTCTGTTGATGTTTAGCCCCGCATCGGATTTTGGTGTTGCTATTTTCATTGCACCCTGTTGTATGCTGAAGGAAATGAATTTATGTTGGAAGTTGTCATCAATAAACTGGACCTTATTTTGAGAACTCTTTTCACATGTTGTCATTGCCAGTAGCAGCCCCAATCCTGACACCATGTAAACAGGCCTGTCATCTTCACATCACATCGGAACGCACATAGTAAATACACGATAAACAATAAAGTATGTTCATAGTTATTTCTTTTGTATGTGAAAAAATATGTTATTTGTAGATTTATAAGTAAATTCAATTATCATTAATATAACCATCAATGAAACATTTCCTCATGCAATTCAAGTGCTTAAGTCACCTAGAGATCTTAGAGGTAGTAAACCAATCACAATGGTTGTGACAAAATGACAATTTATGGCAGCTGGTTGATGAGTTGTTATCTTGTAGGTAGCATATGTAGGTAGGTCATTTGCAAACAATTGTCAGCAGGAATGCTTGTTCTTGACTGTCCTCATGGAGCCATGTAGTCGGCAACTATAGGTGAAAATCTGGACCTTGGATTGAATGTAATTCACATTTAGGGGGACCAGTGCTGATAAAAAGAGGCCACTGGTTGTCAAGGATTTGCCAGGTGCTCATATATTCAAATTCTCGACCAAATATTAGAAGAAGACTGCATCACCAGATTCCAGACGGGATCCTTGGGACCCTAAGTCTCAAGCAAACAATCAGAATTATGGGCCTGATGCAGAGCCTCCTCTGAACTGCCCTTAAAACCCTCCGATTGTCCGGGGCTCCCGTTTGAATCGTGGCTCAAATGTGATGCAGAGCCTCCGTCGGAATGGCTCCCTAACTGATCCGTCAATTTCACTTTACTCGGAAATCTTTTTTTGCTCTCTCGGGTGCCTTCAATTTGATCGGGGCTCCCGTTCACGTTCACACGGGCGGGCCGTTTTTCCCTGATTTTTCCTGCCTTTTTGAACGTACCTGCTTGGTTTCCGTCGTATTTGACCTTCCATTTTGGTGGTTTTCGCAAGTATACTTACATCTCCATGGCTCTTCAGTTGCCAATCTGGCTACACGCAAGCGCACATCCCTCAAACTCCATTGGAATATACATATGGCAACCACTGCCAATTTGACACATATTTTTTTGGGAACAATAAATTTGGGTTCTTCCTTTTTCCTTGCCATTAATGCATACCTTAATCTCCTTTGTGTTCCTTTTTCCTTGCCATTAATGCATACCTTAATTCTTTCTGATTGTTTTGGATTTATTGTACCATATCTAAACTTTTTGTGTCATGGAAATGTGTGATGATGTTGTGTGATTGTACATTTGCAGGAAACCCAACTTTCTTTTTTTTTTTTTTTTTAATTTTATTCCAGCGTTTGAAATTGAATGTTTTAAACAAAGTTTTTTACAAATAATTGAATCTAAATGTTTTAACAAATAAACTATTTTCATTTTAAGCCAAATTAAAATTCTTTAGGCCTCGGTGTCTTGTGCCTGTGATTTTCTTGTATCTGTGAATGAAAAACAACATTAGTTTAGCATTGTTTATTTGGTTTGGTTGTGCGTGTTTTTTTGGTGCCCTTTTTAAACCGGACCTTCTGCGTTTTTTACTGAAAAGGCCAAACTCTTAACCAAAGATTCCGCAGCATCTCAAAATAATAGATAGTAATTTTTTAGTCAATCAATAATTATTCTTTCCACCACTGGGCTGCAACTCAGTTCAGGAATTTAGTATACGGCCGCCGCCATCTTGACTCAGAAGCATCACACTTACTGAGGAGAGGAGAGTGGGATAAGGTACAGGGGTGGGTTATAGCTGTGCTTTGCTCACACAGAGCAGAGACCTCTTGAAAAGGTCAGCAATCCCAGAATGCAGAGCAGCACAGTTAGAAGGCACTTCCTGTTTGCAGGCTGCCTGATAAGATGGCGGCTTCCATAATCCGCCAGCTTGGATGTTGAAAGCCTCATAACATGCACTAGGTGCAGGTAGGATGATTTTGAAGGTGGGCAAACTTTATGTACAGGGTGTGGGAAACATATAAGATAGACTTATTCTGAGTGAAGGTCCGCTTTAAGGGCTTTTTAGACAAAGTCTTTGGTTGTTTTTTTTGGTTTTTACATTTTGTGGCCAATGGATTTGTTGGTTCATTTACTTTGGTACCAAAAAACGCCACTTACCATGTTTTAGGCGCATATTGCGTCAGGGGCGGAGCCTCCATTCTTGCTCCCTTGGTTGCTGCTGTGAATCTGTTTGCTTGACAAAGACACTGATATTAGAGACTGTTGTTGTCTCATGTACACAAAAAGCATTAACATGTTTGCTGGCCTAACTAAAGTCACTTTTTGAACCTCTTGCTGCCTCACATTGCCCTAGTTCTTCTATCTGCATGTAGCCTAGTTTTGAGCTGCGTACATGTGTTAAACTAAGGTGGGCTTGTATGTAACGTGAAAAACGAAGTTGTTTCAGACTATTCTGGTGGGTTTTTTTTTTTTATTACAAGGAATGTGTGCGCGCACATAAACGCACGCGCGCATACTCACATCCATGATGATGTCGTCCTGCTCCGAGGTAAAGATTGCGGGCGCGCACCCGCTGTTGACCACGGCCACACGGAAAACATATTTAAAGCACAAGGCACTCAGCTCTGTGTTGGATACCATATCAATATGGGCAGACCTAAAGGGAGCAAAAAGAGCCAACCAAGGGCCGAGGCACATAGCAGCCGCACACATGCCTCATCCTCCACAAGACAGAAGAGCAGGCACCAGACACATGCCGAACATGCCCCCACTAAAACGGTGGATACTCCACACAAACAGGCACATTCCCAAAAACACAGGACCAAGGGTACATTAACCCATTCACCACCACCTGCAAAAAAACCACGCACACACAAGGGTACCCCATCTAGTCAGACCATGCAGCATCCTCCACCTCCACACACCAAGCATACCCACAAATCCAAACACATAAGCAAGGGTAAGCGCATTGCAAAAACCACCACCCCACCCAGGTCACCCACCCCTCCACCTCCACCCTCTGGTTCCCCCAATTCCAGTACCTCAGATTCCACATGCAGCTCCACATCTGATAGCTCAACAGGAACCCAGACATTAAGCCAGAGAAGCACACACACAACATCCCCCTCCCCCATAAGCCAAAGAAGCACACACGACTCCCCAGATACCCAACCATCAATTTCCTCAGAGGCAGGGGAGACCACACACCCATGTGGCAGACAACTACGGCGTGGCTCACTAACTGCCCGATTTTGCGATGCTCAAAGCATGGCGGTGGCAAATGCAGTTTGCGAACATTATGATGCCCTATTTGGCCGCACCTCCAAAACAACCACTAAGCAGGCTAAGATGGAAATCTGGACTAATATTTGCAGGCAGGTCAATAGTGTGGGATCAGTCCGGAGAGATATTCAGCAAATAAAAAGGAAATTTGGGGACCTGAAATACTACAGCAAAAAAAAAATGGACATGCGCCGTCAGCAGAGGTAATGGACAATTTTTAGTCACATTGTTAAAAGGATGTAACACTTATTAGGTGTAATTTAATCTTCCCCAGCCAACAGACAGGGGGTGGAGCAGAAGTAAAGGAAAAAGTAAAATGCATTTTTTTTAACATTGTTAAAAGGATGTAACACTTATTAGGTGTGATTTAATCTTCCCCAGCCAACAGACAGGGGGTGGCTTACCCACTAAAATTATCCTTACGCCCGCCGAGGAACATGTATATACATTCATACACCCGGCCAGCATCCAGGGACTGGCAGAGGCACAAGACACAGACCGGAATGTAAGGTCCCAAGGTGAGTCTGATTTTGCCATGACCTAGTACAAAAAGTTCAAGAAGGCAGTGTTATGCTACACAACACACTGTACTTGGCCATTTACCTAATCTTCCTATCTACATACTAAGGACGAAGTCAACAGGACACACCAGGCCCCCAAACCCCTGCGTTAGCACCGAGGCCAAGGGCACACCAGGCTTCTACACCACAAACCCAAATTGTGGATTGCGATGAGGTAAGTCACTGGGCCTTGATGTGTACTTTTAACATTGATATTTGCGAGCTTTTGTGGACAGAAATAAACTAAAAGGATGCTATATTTCTTAACAGACCACAGGAAGCCCACCCATCATCGACCATATACGAGATTTGGAGGAGGACACCCCACATATGTCACTAACCACTACTGCACCAGTGGCAGCAACGCAGGCAACCCTGGCACAGCCACCACATCCACAACCACCTTCGGAACCAGAACCAACCACCCGTCCCACTGCTCCTACCCAGTCTAGACGCCATATTTCCCAAAGAAGGCAACTTCAAATTTTGGAAGAAACATGGAGGCAGGAAAATATTGCCTTTGCTGCGACAACACAGCAATTCAATGAGACTGTGTGCACCCAACTCACAAACCTCAACGCCCAATTAGAGGTATTAAACAGCAATATCTCTGCCCTAACCAGCCATATGGCTGAGATTAATCAAAGCCTGGCCCACATTGCAGCCAATTTGCAGGCACAACATCATTCCTCGTCAGCATGCAACCCAACATACCACTAATTTGTGGGGAATACATTTTCTCTGCCCACGTGTAATTTTTCTTTTGGGACCAAAAAAACAAATGACAAAACAAAATTTGTTTGAAAAAAAAAAAAAAATTGTGGTCTCTGAAAAAACACTAAACACTGGTGGTGCACGTATGGTTTGCGCGGTGCCACTTTGGGTGCAAGAAAAAGGAGGGGTGGGGAGGGCTGAAACTAAAGGTGGTGGAGTAGCCCACAAGCCATGATTAGGTTTAGGACCGTTGCAGGCGTCTATTGTAGTGCCCCCCCCAGTCACATCAAGACAACGGAACCTCATCTTCAAGAGAACAAAGCCTGGCTCCAACACAGAGCGAGTCCTCCTGGGGGCAGTATTGTCGTGCTCCTCTGCCTGTGAAGATCGGTGCAGGATGGGGGTCTTCATCCAGGGGACCAAAGGATAGGCAGAGTCTCCTGCCCTAAAACCAAAAAACAAAAAAAATTAAAAAAAGGTGTGCATTGCAACAATAGAAAAGAGGGACAAATAGGTGAGCGGGGTAGGGTGGGAGGAAAGGACATTTGTAATGAGACTACATGCACATCCAACCTGTACTCTGATTTAAAAAGTCTGGGGAATACTACTTACATAAGAGGGCAAGAACATGACGCAATAGGGTACAATCACTTAACCCATTTAATTTGTAGATCAATAATTGGGCTCCAAATATACTACGCCAAAAGTTACCAAATAGTGTGTTACGGGAACAAACACAGTCAGAGAGGGTGGGCAACCAATACAAGTTTCAGACACATACCCAGTAGCCAGCCACCAAATAGATCGGCAGATTTGAATCGCTCATGTAGGCAGGAATTCCTAGGCAGGGAAAGCCAGAAAAACGACTCCCAAAAACCAAATCAGGGCCAGCCAGTGCCTGCACATTTATCCTATGTCCCATCTTCAAATGCCTGCACACAAACAATAAAATAAAAATGATGGAGACCCTGTAAAAAGGATACCCAAAAAAAAGCCAAAAAAAATATCAAATACTCATGCCATCGATGTCCAAAGGCGTGCGGTGCAGCCTGGTTTCTGCCATACTCAGCAGGACAAGACAGCGTAGCTGGCGCTAATGTGCTCCAACAGAGGACTGCATATTATTGCCCGAGTGCAAATACGGCTGCTCTGACTTGCCGTAAGTGAAGGCTCGGCGGCCCCGTTTTATTAGGGTGATTTCAATAGGAAATCAAGGCTCTGCATCACTGAAAAAAACGGACCAATGAACGAGGCGTCCGTTTTCCCGGGAAACAGCCTCGTGCGAGCCGACAATCGGAAAGGCGGCTGAGCGCACACCTGAGCGCATAAACGCACACTAAAATCAACGTAGCACCCTTTCCTGACCCGATCAAAGGCCAAAACCAACGGGAAAATGCACGGGATAGCTGAACGGGGAGGCTCTGCATCAAGCCATATATCTTTTAAATGTATTACATTGCCCTCTGAGAACAACAGTAAGGACCAAAATGTACCAGGGCTTGAGGTACTGTTTCTTTGATGATTATATTAGTGATGTTCACCTGTGAAAACCCACAAATAACCTCAGTTTCGCACGTTATACATGTACATAACTTAATGCAAACACACCTTTCATTGAAAATGTATTATTGTAGCTATGCTCCCATGGAATGTGAAGGTGACGTCCCTTTTAAAGTGGACCAACACCCAGGATTTTGACTATCCTGGGTCTTGGTCCACTTCGGTGGGGCACCCCCGATCGGGGTGCCCCGCTGTGTGAAACCCCCCCGAACCCCCCGAACAACTCACCTCTCCCCGCTCCCAGCGCCGACGGACAAGCCGCGGACAAGCGGCTCCTCCGCCGCCGCCTCCCGCGCGTCCCTCTTGACGCGCGCGTGCCCGCGCCGGCCATTCACAGAAGATAAGGTAAGGAGTTTGGGGTGTTTGGGGGGGTTTCACCCCGCGGGACATCCCTATCTCGGATGTCCCGCGGGGAGGGAGGTGATCGGCCCGGGAATCTTATAGATTCCCGGGCCGATCACCCGTGGGTGTTGGTCCACTTTAAATAGTTAAATTTTTGTCTTTTATGTCTATAGGTATTGTATTGTATTGTAGGTCTATGCATGATGTTAACCTTTACATGCTCCACATGACCCTGGATGCTCATCGTGGTTCCGTGTCATCTTGTCATCAAAATAATGCAGTCTCTTGTTGCCTTGGAATATAGAGGAAGGTTTGGGGGGAGGATAACTAATTGCTTGTGCTGCAGCAGTGGATTATGACATGTGTGGCTAATTATAATGGTTATGTTAAAGATCTGGTTAATCAAGTTTACTTTTGTGTGTATACTGAAGCTTACATCTTAGTGAGCTTTTTAACTTTAACCCACTAAACATTTCTGTAAAATATTCTAGTTTTTCCAAAAAGAAATCGCCTACACCTGTGGAGGTCAGGTACATCATTTTTGCAATTGTGGGGAGATTTTTTTTATGTTTGGAAAAAACAGCACCCTATGGGCTATTCTAAAGAATTAGCCAATTCATTCTGAATTGCCTGTATGGAAAAATTATGCACCTCACCTGTAAAAGGAATTTTTATTGAATTTGTTTTGTAAAAAGCTCACTTAGATTTAGGGCCTCATTTATGATGTGTGCCTTTTTGCATCATTTTTGTGGCTATAGCGCCAGCTTCAAAGTGCCTGCATTCCCATCTTATCTGCTGCTGTGGACTACATTGGCGCTAGCAGTCGCTGCGCTGAACGCTACTAATTAGCTTTGGTTGTTGCTCTAGGTATTGGCTGGCCAAAGTCAGTGCCTGTTGGACCCACTGGCCGATTATCCCAGCGACAGTGAGAGTCACTTTGTACCACTGTTTTCCCAGCACTCCCCAGCATATCTGAATATATGAATTTTCTCCTCCTTGAAATCTTTGAAGCTGTATTTTTTCAGGCACTGGTCATTGTATTTTTAATTACAGGTACAAGACATCATTTCTGGTGACAAAGTTTACAGTGCATTTTGGCTGCATTTTTGTTGTTGGTGCCCAAATTTCACATTATTAAGCAAAATAAGCCATTAAAATTAATTTTAATAACACCCGAAAAAAACATTTTGGCCCATCTAGGTCCTGTGTTTCTATTATTGACCCAACTCAAGTCCCAATGCAAGTTCTATACAAAGAAATGTGTTTAATATTAATTATAAGCAGTTCAGCCCATTGTGCTCTATGGGATCTTGAGCTACAGCGTCCGATTTCATCTGGCCCGGCTTCAACCAGAGTGCTTATCGCTGCATCATTTTCGGCGCTAGTATTATATAAGACGCTACCTGGTGACCGAAACGGCGCTGTCACTTTTTTTTTTCTTAAATCTCACGCTGAGTGTGCTGATGCTTAACCCTTTCGCTGCCAGCCTACCTGGAGTTTTTGTCACCCTTGGTGCCAAACCGTTTTGCACTATTTTGCGCTCCCCATGTTCAAATGTGATTTTTGAAGGGATTTCCAGGGATTTCCCAGGGAAATGATATATTGTTTTTTTCAGCAGAGTCTGGGCTTTAACATGAAATGTCTTGTTTGTAATTTTTTAGGGGTATTCTCAATATTTTTGGGTGAAATATGTGAAAAAAAAATTAAAAAAAAATACATTTTTACAATTTGTAGTTTTTTTTGTAATAAAAAATGTAAGTTTTTCAATAAAATCTTATTGCGTGTGAAATCCCAATTTCTCCCAGTTACAGCGATACCACATATGTATAGGTAGACACCCTTTCCTGCCCAGGAGACTCCCCCAAACTGAAACAGCGCTTTAGGGAATTTTCAGATAAAATACAACTATGCTATGCAATATGCGCACCTTGCAGTTCTTCCAGAAAAACAACCCTTTACATTTGAAATACCCCCAACAAACTATATATTCTCTGGAAGTACACACCTCAAGCTTTCTAGGCGTACCAGGCTTGTTGATGTGCCCATAGTTTTCTGGAAGTAATCCCTCATTGTATTCTTTGGTTGCAAAGAGTTTCCCTAAAAAAAGGATAAAAAAGCAGAATCAAAGCCACATTTTCCTAAAAAACTATGTGCAAACAAGAAAAAACAAGTTTAGTCTGAAAAAGCAACATCCCCCGAACAGAACGATACCCAACATGCATAGCTACTGTCAAGGGAAGAGTCGGCAAACACCCCAAAGTAAAGTATGTGCGTAACAGTGATTTTACTTGAAAATTTCAGCTCTGCAGACAAAGTGCGCACCTTGCGATTTTTCAACCAAAACAACCCTTTACATTTGGAATATCCCCCATAAACCATATATTACCTGAAAGTACACATGTTAAGCTTTCTAAGCGTACCCAACTTGTTGTAGTGGGCTCATCTTTCTGGAATTAATCCCTCAAAGAATTCTTTGGTTGCGCAGGGTTTCCCTAAAAAATGTATAAAAAAGCTGAATAAAAAACACCTTTTCCTAAAATATCAATATGCAAACCAGAAAAAAACAAGCTAAGTCTGAAAGCGCAAGGTCCCCCGAACAGAACAATACCCAACATGCATAGCTACCTTTAACCATTTTAATTGCCAGCCTACTTGAGATTTTGTCACCCTCTGTTGACAGGTCATTTTTCCCCATTTTGCGTCATGTTTTGCGCCATTTTTGCTGGATTTTTCAGGAAAATTATACATATATTTTCTGCAGCAGAGTTTAGGCTTTTACAAGAAATGTCTTGTTTGTAAATTTTATTTAGTTTTTTACAATATTATTAAGTAAAAAATAAATAAATAAATAAATAAATTTTTTTTTAGAAAATTGACTCCTTTATTTCAAATAAAAAATGTATTTTATTAAGGAAAACCGTATTGCATGTGAAACCCCCATTTCTACCGATTAGAACGGTACCACATATTTATCGGTAGCCCCCCGTTCCTGCCCAGGAGACCCCCCTAACTGAAACAAGTACTTTATAACATTTACAAATAAAATACAACTACCATCCACACTACAAAGGGTTAAATCGAGAAAAAAAATGACATAGGGTCCCCCTTCCTGGGGGGGGGACCCCATTTTTTGGGGGGATTTTTAAGGGTTAAAAACCCTTAAAAATCCCCCAAAAAATTGACATGGGGTCCCCCTTACCCAAAGTAACCAGCCCGGGACCAGCTATGCAGGGCTTGTAGAAACAGGGCACAGGGGCCAGCTTTTGTGGCCCCTGGCCCTGCAGGCTACAAGCCCGCATAGCCCGTGGGCCCGGGCTCTTCTGCCCCCCCCTGGGCTTTGGGGAGGCAGGTAATGGGGGTGCCAGGGGTTAATGGCAAGTCACCCGCTAGTCACAGGTGACTTGCCACCTCCCCCAGCCTTGTGAACTGGTATAGGGGTCATGGACCCCTTACCAGTTCACAAGGGGTTAAATGTAAAAAAAAACACAGACACACAAAAGAGAAAAAAATATTTTATTAATTTTTTTTTTACACTGTACTCACCTCCCATCCATCCTGGAGCACTGTGTCCCTCGGCGATCACTGGCTTCTGCTCACCTGCTGGAAGCCTTTTATAGCTGCTGGATGACAGAACACAAAGAGTTTATTAAAAAAGAAAATGACATAGGGTCCCCCCTCCCAGGGGGGCGGACCCCATTTTTTTTGGAATTTTAAGGGTTAAAAACCCTTAAAAATCCAAAAAAAAAATGAAATGGGGTCCCCCTTACCCATCATTACCAGCCCGGGACCAGCTTTGGGGGCTTGTAGGCACAGAGTGGGGGGGCCAGCTTTCGTGGCCCCCCCACCCTGCAGCCTACGAGCCCACATAGCCTGTGTGGGCCCGGGCTCTTCTGCCCCCCCCTGGGCTTTGGGGAGGCAGGTAATTGGGGGTGCCGGGGGTTAATGGCAAGTCACCCGCTGCGGCAAGCGGGTGACATGCCATCCCCCAGCCTTGTGAACTGGTATAAGGGGTCTCATGGACCCCTTACCAGTTCACAAGGGGTTAAATGTTAAATAAAAAGACACAGAGACATAAGATATAAAAGATCTTTATTTATTTATTTTTTTACTTTACTCACCTCCGATCCTGTGTCCCCCGGCGATCTCCGCTGACAGCCTGCTCGTGTGTTTGAAGGAGAGAGCCTGGGGAGGAGGGGGGGGGGCGATCTCAGCCCTCTCCTCCTCCCCATCTGCCCTCCTCCAGGCACACGAGCAGACTGATTGTCTGTCTCACGTCCCGGCATTAAGAGGGCTGCTGGTGACATCATAAGATGTCACCTGGCGCCGCCCCACAGGGGGCGGGGCTAGCAGACCCGTTCCAGGAAGTGGGGGGGGAGGGCAATTTCTGCCCTCTCCTCGCCACCGAAGAGGCTGGGGGGGCGATCGGAGGCCCCCCCAGTGAAGAGGACACCCGTCGGGAGACAGCGCGGCCTCAGGTAAGGAAATGTCATTTTTTTTTTTTTTTTTTTTACATTTAGCAGCTGCTGCTGCCGAAGCGGGGGGGGCCTATTCCGGGGGCTCTCCTGGAGCCATCCGACCCCCCACGGGGGATCGGATGGCACCAAATTAAAGGGGAGACCCGGCCGGATCCAACGAGGGGTCAGGTGAGTATTTTTGATTTATATTTTTTTTACTGTCAGGGGGGAAAGTCAAGCACGTAGATTCTACGTGCTTGGCACTTAAGTGGAGTGGAAGCGAGCACGTAGAATCTACGTGCTTGGCACTGAAAGGGTTAAAGAAGGCCCGCAATCTTCAGTTTGCATCCGAAAGCGCACCCAAAGGTAAATATTATTCACCAGAACTTTATCATGACCCCAAGTAGGTTTACTAAACTAATGCCCACTGCCCCAGAAAAGCATTCACACCTATACCAATGTACACCCCCCCCCCCCCCCATTTTGGAATTAGCACAATAGGCTCGATTCAGAGGCAGATACGTCTGGACTTTCGTATGTGTCTGTGTATGTTTGCTATTGTTGAACATGTTTTGCGGCTATGTGGAGGAGTATGAGCGCCTTTGGCTCCAAGGCATTGCATGTATCACACACACATTCTAAGTGTCATTTGCTTACTGTTGAATCAGACATTTTGAAGTGAGCCTATTTTAAATGTCTCTACAGCCTCACATTCCCAGCAGTGGCAGGCCAGACCATAGGGTGGTCCCCCAAGCAGAGGTCACCCACCACCGAAGTAAGTTGGAATGTAAAAATTTTGAGTATGTGTAAAATATTTGAAAGTTTTTCTATACCAGGACAGAACCCTTATAGTCTGGTATGTCCTGTTAGCGACCCTCCACAGAAATGAGGTATTTAGATATATTTTTCCTTTAGTATTGCATGTCACTTTACATGGAGGGGGTTTGGAATTGCAGGTCCTAATAAAATACACTACTGCAAAATGAATTGCTGGGGTTAGGTCCCACCCCCCAAATCTAATAAGGACCTAGCATTCCCACCACACCTAGGTGCCGGATGCTGGAGGTACGCCCCACGCGCCAACTTAATAGTCTTTTGACATTAAACAGCTCCATTATCCAGACGCAGCCGCGCACTAATACATTTCATCAATTCATGACATTACCTACGCAGGTGAGGCTGCACTAGAAGAGAGCACAACGGCGCTTATACTCCAGCATCAGAGCGGGGACTACAGCGTGCCAGTTTGCAAGGTATTTGAATATGTGTTTGAACACCACCTATAACTAATACATATGCATGCACTGCTGAATATATAACACATACATTATACACCCCCACAGGCTTTGAATTTTAGGACCGCATTCCTTTCTCTTTATCCTGCCAACTTTAAAGGCTATAGTAATAGTCTGCAGCGTACAAGATTTTCACAAAGGCGGACATTCTTGAACAAAGTGGGAGGTATAGTAATTATTTCTATCATAACAGTAAATATATAGTTTATTCTAGCAGCGCAATGCTTTATATAAAATATATTCTTAAAGTGCCCAACACATAAAACCACTATGGTGGATTAAATAGTCTGCTTTTCCTTTCTAAAGGTTTACCCAGCCATACAGAACCGTTCTATCAAATTATTCCAGATATAATCTGAGCTTTATACTGCTAAAAAACATTTTCCAATTTATTATCTATCAATTACCTTCATAATATAGATTTGTATTTTGCATAATAAAGCATTATTGAAATACTGAGACAGCACCAATGCCAAGCATGCCCACACAATGTTATGTAAGGTTACAAAAGCCAGCATAATACAATGGAGGTTGATGTACTAGAAAGAAACACTATATACGTTTCTCATATGTTTATTTATCTGCACTTATATAGTATGTAAATTAATTTTGTTTTTTGATGATCATAATAGGGCACTGAGGAAGCCACAATGGCGAAACATGTCTGCCCTGATCGCTATTTGATCATCAGACCAGTAAGCTCAATAACCACAGAACGCAGATGTTATGAATTTAGAATTTGATTATTTATTAAGATCATCCATAATTATCAACTCACTGTACATAAAAAAAAGAGTACTTTGTTGTATGATGTGTATAATATAATCAATTGTATTGTAAATGATGTGTAATATTAGAACATGTATGAACTGATTGAACTGAACTGAAGTATTTAATAAATATGATCATGAATTTCTAAATCAACCCAGTCTTGAGGTGTGGTGGGAATGCTAGGTCCTTATTAGATTTGGGGGGTGGGACCTAACCCCAGCAATTAATTTTGCAGTAGTGTATGTGTAAAATAACATCATCACCAATCAACCTAAATCCATTGTCAATGTCCTTAGCATAATGACATATTAGCTTGCAACCTAATAATCATTCCAGCCACAGCTGGTAAACATGTATTTGCAAAACAATAATTTTAATTTATTTTTTTTACAGACACCGCAAATGCGAGATTGGCACAAATCATTGCCACAGTGTTTCGGTTGGTGGACGAGATGCAGGAGCTGTGCGATTCGTTGGGGACCACAGATGAAGATTAATTATCTTGGGCCTGCCATTGCTTTGTATATAGTTTTATTGTTAAAAATAAAATGTTTTTAAAAACTGTTAATATTTTTAAATTTTTTACAACAAACCAAACAAAAAATGTTGTACTCCTGGTATTGCAAACATTTGCAAACCTTTTCCAAAAAAAAAGGCAACAAAAATTGCCAGTTGCTAGTAAAAAAAAAAACTAAAACTTGTTTCTGTGTCATTTTCTGTTCAAAATACATTCATTAACCTCCCTGGCGTTATGATTATGTCTGGAACTTTGTACCAAAAGCGTTAACATTTTTTTGTATGGAAATTTGGTGTTATGTATTGTAGGCCTGCAATTCTTATTAATTACTTACTTAAACCTGACCATAGAAGACTCTAGTAGACCTCTCAGATGTGATAAAGTTTGAAACATATAATCATGAATTATAATCTAATAATTGTGTGTGTGTTTCACTTTTACATTTGAATCTGCCGCCCAGTTCCGCCCCCATGAGCCTCTGCGGCTCACAGAGACGGAACCAGGAAGTCAGAGGGACGCATCTGCCAGGGCTCTCACCGGCGATCACAGCGGGGACATCGCTGGATCGCAAGCAAAAGGTAAGGAGACTCCGCTGCCAGACTCTGCTCCTCTGCCTAATCTACCCCGAGCGTGACTCGGGGTTACCGCTACTTGCAGCGCAAATTAACCCCGAGTCACGCTCGGGAACACCGCCAGGGACGTTAAGGGTTGGTTACAGCAAAACGTAGGAACAACCCAAAATTAAAAAATGAAGAATATCCAGACCACGATGTGATTTAGGTAAGCATTGTAGCAGAAGTGAGTGAACAAAACATGTAGACAAGCACATTTATGAGTTAATTTTGTTGTGCGCAGGCGTAAGGTAGAAAAAGGAATTCAGAATCTAACGGGAAACATAAATCATTCGTCCGAGGCGACGTTGGAAAAAGGCCAAAAACAAAAGCCTACGTTGTTTCATGAGGAAAACGAAAGCTGAAAAATGACATTCTCGTTGGCATACGAACGGACGAAAACTTTACTGAAGGCTTGCGATGCATGCTTAGAATCACTTGTACACTCATACGAAAGCGGGAAAATTAAAAAAAAAACAGATCGACACAAAAACGAAAATCTTTTTTTGTCTCTCTGAATCAACCTTAATATGTTCCATATGTTTGGTGGTCTTCCCTTTGGTGCAGTTTGCTGTTCACTATCCAAATTTTTCCAAACGAACTTTTGCTTGGCTTGGGGTCGGCTGAACCTCGAAAAGGTCCTGCCCTACTGATTTCAAACCAAATACCCATTTGTGGGTTTGTCATTAACTGCAAAGCGTGACGTGTGCCAAACTGCTACAACTCCATGGTTCTTTGCCTGTGCTTTTATGTTACAGTCTGGGTTCCTGGCATCTGATTATCCCCTTGATTGCAATCCCTATGGCTTGCTGACCACTGACAATAGATTCACATTTTATCCATGCATGAAATCCTGTCCTGTTCTTACTGATGGGCTTAGCTTAGCACCTATGGCGCACAGTCCTCCTGTGAGATGTGCAAAATAATATTCAGTGCTAAAATACCAGCTTTAATATCTGAAGTAATTTGTGCTAAGAGTCCTTTGTGTATTGATATTTGCTTAGCTTACATACTAAATACCATTTTAATGAAGCCTCATGGGGCATGCTAATGCAATTTAAAATAGCTGTTAACTACATAAATATTAAAACCCTATAAGCCTTTTTACATATTGTGAAATATACATAAGAAAGCTGTGTATAGAATCCTAATGATGATTGCAAGGTTCAAAGCAAATGTACAAGCTGGTTAAAGCTAAGAGGAAGCCTGTTCCTTAACCAAATGACCTAAACAGAATAGAGAATGTAACCTTCCAAAGCATCTGTCAGTTCCCGGGGCATTTGATATACCTGAACAATGATTTTAGATGTTTCTTCTAGGTTTAATAATGCTTTAGTTGAGCCCTCAGAAATATGTAGCTAAACTGTTTCATACCCAGTGGAATTGCGGCAGTGTTCTCTTGCAACAAGACTAATATAACAGCCTGAAGATTTTAACCTCTCTGTTGCAGTTCTTGTTGCCATCTGCTCAGTATAGCTACCTATTATTTATTCTGCTTATAAAGTTCCTCGTGTGAAATATGAATTTATTTTTAAAGTGACCAAGTGGCAGAAATATACTTTATTATACTGTCTGCACTGAACAACCAGGCTACCAGCTTTATTCAAAGCAGGTCTCCCAAATGGTTTGCCCTCAAAACAGCCTAAATTGCAACATACAGCATCTCACAAAAGTGAGTACAGCCCTTACATTTTTGTAAAGGTTTTATTCAATCATTTTGTAGGACAACACTCTTGATACAATGTAAAGTAGTACAGCTTGTAGAACAGTGTACATTTGGTGTGCCCTCAAGTACACCCCTAAATTAAAATGGCCAAATTGTGCCCAAAATTTCAGTCATTTGTGTGGCCAACATTTTGTTTCCAGCACTGCTAACACTCTTGGTCATGGATTTCATTGGAGCTTCACAGGTTGCCTCTGGAACCCTCTTTCAGTCCTCCATGACAACATCATGGAGCTAGTGGATGTTAGAGACCTTGCGCTTCTTCTCCTTCCATTTGAGGATATCCCACAGATGCTCAATAGGGTTTTGAAACATCTTTAGAATGCACACAAATTTGGCACATTGTTTGGCGTATGATCTGAGAACTGACAAACTGACCCCCAACCCCTTTAATCTCTGCAGCAATGCTGGCAGCACTCATACTTCTGTTTTGAAAAGATCCTGAGTATCTGCAATTTTCTTAAACAGGATGAGGCCTGTTCTGAGTAGAACCTGTCTTGTTAAACCGCTGTATGTAGAATGTTGTATGTATGTATGTTGTATGTATGAAAGAGTAGTAGATGCTTGGAACAAACTTCCAGCAGAGGTAGTTGAAAAATCAACAGTCACTGAATGTAAACATGCCTGGGATAAGCACACATCTATCCTAAGATAAAGAGTACATACATTATACACATAAGGGCAGACTAGATGGACCGCATGGTCTCCTTCTGTCGTCAACTTTGTATGTATGGTCTTGTCCACCATGCTGCAGCTCAGTTTCAGGGTGTTGGCAATGTTCTTATAGTTTAGGCTAGTGTTCCCCAACCCTCCAACAGTTCATGTTGTGCAGCTCTCCACACAGATCCACAAGTAACCAGAGCTGCCTGTGTGGAGATCCACAAAACATGAACCGTTGGTGGCTCTCCAGGAAAGGTTTGGGGAACCTTTGACATCTTTATGTAGATCAACAATTCTTTTTTTTGGAGTTCTTTGCCATGAGGTGCCATGAAAATCACTTATTGTTCCTATACCCAGAAAGGAAGTTTATGTCCACGTGACCTTTAGCAGCCTATCAGCATGGCCAGCGCTGGCAGTGGAGGCTGATAGTCTGCTCCACAGTGGCCGTGATAGAGGACCCGGAAGAGGCGAGTCCCTGGGCGGCCATTGTTTTGTTTTACTGCTGCTGAAGCACAGCGGGGCAGCCTGGATCCTGCTGCTGTATAGTAGAGAGGAACTATGGTCATTTTTGACCAGCGTTCCTCTTTAAAAGGCAACCCAAACTTCCTTGCAGTTTGAAATAGTATCTGAGTATACAGTTACCATATGCTCACTCGTTCCATTTTCTCATGCCGGGTCGATGCAGAAAAGAGCAGAGTGCTCTGCATTGCTATGACATCCCTGTGACATCCCTGCACACCCCCTCAACCAGAACATGATTTAAAATGAATCTTATGCTGACTTATGCTGAATTATCAATATGAATACTGACCTGACTAATAACATACCTACCTTGCAACTTCTAGGGACTTAGGGCAGACCCCCAACCCAATATACACAGTGCTTTATACTTGCTATCATCACACCAAGCTAAATAGGTACTTATTACCATTCTACTTTGTCCTATCTATGACATTAAATCACACCTATATACTTCTACATTAGGCTCTCTTGTCCTACTGCTTATCTTGAGGTAGTGACCTCATCACAATACAATATATAGTCATTATATTGAAAATAAAGATCTTAAATTAAACAAACTGCAGTGAAACTTGTAAGGCCAATGTCTTACCCTGTATCAACAGGTTTTTGTTTATATTTATCTACTAATATCCAATATCTGAAATGCTGTTCCACTGGATTGAAAAACACTGTTTTGTGCATATTATATATGTATCATTCTAATAATACATGCATATTGTCCCAGATATCCCACTGGCACGTGGATACACATTAGGAGGCTGCATGAATAAGGGGGGATCCCCGAAACGTGTCTTTTACTGGAGTTTATTTGGATCATGGGTAGGGATATCTCATTTTACATTTTTATCGGCTTGAACAGAGGTTCTGGACTCTTACTGAATGCTGTTAGATTTTATACACTAAGGCACTGTCCTTGTGAGCTTACAGTAAAGTGGTAGGGAAGAGGGAAATAGTGGTGAGCGCTTTGAAAGGTGTCAGGAAGGGGAAGTGGATTGCTTAAGTCAGGTTTTGTCTGAATAGATGAGTTTTTAGGACACCTTTGAAAGGTTGAGTGACAATTTGTATAGGGGGGCATTCCAGAGAATCCAAGCAATCCGCATTGTAAAGAAGAAGGTTGGAGGAGGTGATCAGGGTTGAGGGAAGGAAGAGCTCCTTGATGGAGCAGAGGCTGCATCTAGATTTTCTAGTAAGGTGTTAGAATTTAGAAATGTGTGTTCTGGAAGCCTGACTGGCTTGGATGATATTTGGTTGGGGGGTGGTGGTAAGGTAAGGGGTGTGTATCATGCCCTTTATGGCACTCCTACTCTGAGGTTTTTGGAGTGTTCCTTTTAAGGGTGACCTGCACATGAGGGTGTTTTGTATTTTTTTTTCATCACTACTTTGAACCAATCCTGCAGACAAATGTGACCTGCAGATTATTAGACCCTAAGTGCATTACTTTACACTTATCTACATTTAACTTCATTTGCCTTATTTATAAACAAGTTAAATAATAGTGGGCCCAGCACTGAAACCTGGAGTACACCACTTACAACTGGTAACCATTCAGTGTAGGTATCATTACCCACAACCCACAAGGCACTTCACAAGGCACTTCAGCCAATTACAAATGAAGGACAGTGCCAAGTGCTTTTCAAAAAGCCCTCTGTCCAGTCTTCTAGTCACCTTTTCATGGAAACCAATCAGGTTAGTCTGACAGCTTCTGTCCTTAGTAAATCTTTGCTGGTTGTAACTTATAATATTATACATAGTTACATTTTTGTGTATATAGTTTAATAATAGCCTCTCAAGCAATTTACTCAGAATAGATGTTAAGCTTATATGTCTGTAATTATCCGGAGAAAGCCTTTTTAAAAATAGGTACCACATGTGTCTTGAGCCAAGTTCTTCAAGAACTCTTGGGTGAAGTCCATCTGGGCCCATGGGTCTCTGGGTAGGTGAAATCGGCGGAAGGTGTGCTCAAAGGTTGAAAGATACACATTCATATCTGAATTCTGGTCCACCACAGGGAATCTGTCAAAAGATGGCAAAGAAGCTTTACCTCCCAGGACTCACATGAAGGTGGTGAGGCACAGTCCCTCTGGACGTGGGGAAGACCAAGCTGAAACTGCCTCTCAGCCTGGCGCTCCTCTCTTTCTGCTTGTCTGGCAATGGTTTCTTACTTTGTTTACTGGTGCTACATGAGGAGCTGAAGTTTCATCTGTGGGTCATAGTCACCTAGGCACCTAGGCACGGTAGAACAGCCTGTAGAGAGGGCCTCATTCGATTTGGCAAGGGACTCTGCTTAAAGCCCTCACCTTGATTAGAGTCAGGCACCTTGGGAAATCTCTTGGTCAGGCTAAGAAGCTGTGTCCTCTGGTTCATGCGGCATGGCCAACCGATTATGGTCATTCAATATGCATGGTGGTTTTTGTTGAAGACTGGCAAACCGTTAGCATGAGAGTTAACTAATATGCCACTAATATGTCACAAAATTGATCGTTTGATTGGTTTGATCGAGCGTTCTGTGATGGGCTGTGTTTGCGGGCTGCTTTCAGCACAGAGAGACACACCACACACAAATACCACTAGCTGCCCCCATTAACTACACTTTAAATGATTAAATCAGGCTGGTGGAACCCCAATCACCATCCGATCAAACTCTGCTGGTGAGTAAACACAACGGTCACCACACACCTCTTTTCAAATACAAGCAGGTCACAGGCAATCCCCACTGATCCCATCCTACACTTACCCCGAGATGAGTCTGATCAGTTCTGCTGTCAAACAATCGGATAAAATCAGCTTGCAATTGTCTGCTGTCTAACACACAGGCATTTTGCAGACCTGCAATTTAATTGTGGGTCATTAACCCTGGTTACACTATACGATTAGAGATGCTTATATTAGGTACAATTGATCTTACAGTCTATGGGTGAATACAATTTACGAGCGTTCGTACAGTCTTTAGAAGCAAGTTCCACTTTTAGAGCCTAAAGATAACCACATTAGGAAATTTCCAACTGCCAAAAGACAGGACCGTGCTTAATTGGAAAGTTTTAATTAAAAATAAAAAGACAAAAATACACATACATAGATACAATATACATACAATAGGGTTGATTCAAAGCCTTCTAAAATCCATCTCGTTTTAGTCTCTAAATGTCTAATTTTCACATAGTATTCGTAGGTATACGTGCGTACGCATGATGCAGAGCCTCCATCGGGAGCGTTCCATTTATTTTTCATAGCTGCGTATGCCATCGTAAATGGCTGTGTACAGCTCTCGCAGCGTAGGCGACAGGACGAAGGTTTTCATTTACGTTCAATTGTAATCCTCGTCTCCTACTGTTTTTGAGTGTTTTTCAACGTACCTTCCAACATAGAATTTCAGTGTCCTGCGATATTCAGCTTGCATGTTTCTCAGAACGTAATTTTGCTGTAGAAGCTGCTATGTCTGCAGGCATGTACGCATGCGCGCAGCTTATTAACTGATTCATGTACCCGGTTTCAGCTATTCCATCACTCACTTCTGCTCCAATGTTTACCTTAAGTCCCTTGTCAGTGTGTTTTTTTCATGTCCCAATGGTTTTATGCTTACCTTAACTCCCTTGTCAGTGTGTTTGTTCCATTTACCAATGTTTTAATGCTTACCTTAAGTCCCTTGTCAGTGTGTTTTGTACATGTCCCAATGGTTTCATGTTTACCTTCAATTCCGTTTGTTTTTATATTTTATTAATTTCCTTGTGCCTTCTCTTGGATTTATGTGCAGAAGTGTATTTATTAACACATTACTTTGATTGCAAATAACCATAAATGACTGACATAATAAGCATTGTCAAGGTTTGTATTTTTGTTTTAAACCTTTTGGTATTTTTAATGTAATTTTTTTTTTTTGTTTAAAATATGTTTTATTAAAATATTTCTCGATAAAAATATTAAAAAAAATATACACTTAGTGGCAGGCTCCCAGTCTTTTAATCATTTGTGGTCCCCATGGATGCTGCCAGCTCCTCGATTTCTCCCACCAGCCTATGAGCAGCAGCAGTTAGTTGGTGAAGTCTCTGCTGGGCATCCTGTGTGAGGCCTGTTAAATGAAAATAAGCATTAGTTTCTAGCCTATGCATTGTGTTTACCTGTTGAGGTAGGCATTTTAACTTTAATAAATTAACTTGTCTTTAAAATTACTAGGCTGGTGGGCGAGCTGTGGTTGGGGGACGACCCTCCGCACTGGGACCTGCCACTCCTCTTGGTCTGAATCTGTAGAGAAAGCAAACATAATTTTTTTTTAATTTTTTAATTTTTTTTTTTTACTTGCCTTAGATTGTGTGTGTCACATCACCCACCTTCTCCTTGCACCTGAGGTGCTTGTTCTGGACTCTTCTGTCCTGGCTCCTCGACCTCAGCATCTAAAATTATAGATGTAAGAAATGAGTGTGTGGTTACAGTGCATGTTTCTGTGTGTGCTTCTGTGTGTTAATCATACCTGGTGCTGCTGGATCTCCTCATCCTCTGATTCCCTGCCCAACAGCTGTTGCTCCTCCTCTGCAGGTAGGTCCAGGGGTGGTTGGTGGTGCCTTGCAGAGGAGGTTGAGGCCATTGGCACTGGTCTGCCACCACCTCCCCGTCTCCCAGATCTATCCAGCCTTGGCCAGACTCCTCGCCTCCGGGTGGGCCTTATTCTATAATGATGTTCACTCACTAGAAGAGAATAGCATTGTTATAAACACAGGCCTGCCTAAGGTCACTGTATTCCTAAGATGTAGCGTACTTGGAAAGAGTTTCCTGAAATATCGCCTCACCCTGGCTTCTTCTTCCGTTTAAGGTCCGACCAATGCTGGATGATCTGGGTGAATGTGAAGGTGGTGTCAGATTCCACCTCCAGCGCAGACACGATTTCCACTGCCAATGACTGTTTGGCAAAGCTGCTGGGCAGGAAATCATAGCGATGGGTCATCATCATCTAAAAAGTGGATGAAATACAGATGTTATAAAACAAAGCATCATATACATAAGATAAATTATCATAGCAGGTTATTATTATCACTACCCCCAACATTATAAATCATTATTACTGGGTTTACCTATCTATGCATAGTACATTCTAAATAAATATTTTTACGGCACAGAGCAACAAAGGAGGCAAAATTTCAGCACATCCAAAGAAAAGTTCATAAAGTTGTCCCACGGTGCATGCACATCTAGAATTACTTCAATTTCCACACGTGCCCACCACCTTATGGGTATCTGCTTACCAGCTTCCAAATATATATAAGCCTCTCAAAGGAATTTCCGCTGAGTAGATTGCCAGATCTTTAGTCAAATGCAATAAGAATAATTTCCATAGGCAGACTTATGACTCGAGTATAAAAATCGGAAAAAGAGAGCACAGAAAAGAACCTAGTGCAACTCTGTCATTTAGTCATAGCAATTTAATATTAAAAATGCACTTACAATATCAAAGCACAATAGGCTCATGGGAAATTCCCTATGAGTCTAAAGACAGGAGCACCAAACAATCATTGATTCAAAGCAATATCATTTATTAATAGAAGCAGTGTTTTTAATATGTTAGTTTGTATTGTGTGTCATGTAATGTATGTTTTATGTGGATTTTCTATTAATAAATGATATTGCTTTGAATCAATGATTGTTTGGTGCTCCTGTCTTTAGACTCATAGGGAATTTCCCATGAGCCTATTGTGCTTTGATTTTGATTTTTGCAGTGTAGCACAGCCGTATTAGTATATGTGGTGCACCACTTTGGTTTAGTTCACTTACAATATCCACGAAAATAATTGAGCATATCGATAAGTAAAATCCCAGCTGGTCCCCCCTTTTCCACCTCCACTACGGCCGTTTGCAGAGATGGCAGGGTGGGTGCCGTGAAATGTGCACTACGGGTCCTTCCCCGTGTCAGGCGCCGTCCTCCTACCTAACGCGTTTCGTTGCTGGACAATGCAACTTTTTCAAAGGCTAAGGGGGCGCGGTATAAAAACCTCCATATATACTAAACAAAAGCAATTGGTGAGGTTAATCAACCAATCGCCGTTACCTTGCAGCCGTGTAAGCTATTATGCTCGTTATCAGGGGGCGCGTCCTGAAGCCGGCCGCGTGCTGTATTCAAGCTTTTCACCAATGACGGCTCAGAAAAAAAGATAGACGGAACAAAACGAGTGTTCGTCCTAGTATCTAGCATTAGAGATTGTTATAGTAATTGGACGATAAATTGTATGTGTATGGAGGTTTTTCAATGTAACTATTTTAGGAGGATTTTTAGAATTTTTCTGTGCTGGTTATTATAATTATGGGGAAATCCCTCCTTTTCCATTCCAATATGGCCATGTGCATTTTAATGAAATCATCTTGGTTCCTGGGAACATAATTTAGAATTGATTCCCGTTTAGATTTGTATATTTTTCTAAATTTTTGGATAATCTATTGTTATTGTTTTTAGTAAGTGGCACTTTTGTCTTGTTAATGAAGCTGTATGAACTATTGCATTATAATTGTTCTACCTTTTGCCAATGCAATATATTTCGTACAGGGCTTTAAATAGCCTTCTATCTGCTAAAGAGTGTTCAGCTAAATGACAGGAGCAGGAATTGCCCGAAGTCAGACGATTATTGACGGAAGTTGCCGAACTCAGCGGTCTCCGTGTGTCAGCTGTTTGTACGGAGACTGCCGAGACTATACGAGGGATTAGACCTGACGTCATTGGCTCCACGTGTGTGTGGAGGCCTTGGACAGCCTATCAGGTTAGTCATAATTTGTCCCGCCCTAGGACGAACACTCGTTTTGTTCCGTCTATCTTTTTTTCTGAGCCGTCATTGGTGAAAAGCTTGAATACAGCACGCGGCCGGCTTCAGGACGCGCCCCCTGATAACGAGCATAATAGCTTACACGGCTGCAAGGTAACGGCGATTGGTTGATTAACCTTACCAATTGCTTTTGTTTAGTATATATGGAGGTTTTTATACCGCGCCCCCTTAGCCTTTGAAAAAGTTGCATTGTCCATCAACGAAACGCGTTAGGTAGGACGACGGCGCCTGACACGGGGAAGGACCCGTAGTGCACATTTCACGGCACCCACCCTGCCATCTCTGCAAACGGCCGTAGTGGAGGTGGAAAAGGGGGGACCAGCTGGGATTTTACTTATCGATATGCTCAATTATTTTTGTGGATATTGTAAGTGCATTTTTAATATTAAATTGCTATGACTAAATGACAGAGTTGCACTAGGTTCTTTTCTGTGCTCTCTTTTTCCGATTTTTATACTCGAGTCATAAGTCTGCCTATGGAAATTATTCTTATTGCAAGTGACTAAAGATCTGGCAATCTACTCAGCGGAAATTCCTTTGAGAGGCTTATATGTATTTGGAAGCTGGTAAGCAGATACCCATAAGGTGGTGGGCACGTGTGGAAATTGAAGTAATTCTAGATGTGCATGCACCGTGGGACAACTTTATGAACTTTTCTTTGGATGTGCTGAAATTTTGCCTCCTTTGTTGCTCTGCGCCGTAAAAATATTTATTTAGATTGTGTTTGAACTTTATATGGATGAGAAGTGCTGGCACGTGGTAGCATTAACCCTAAGATTGATTGGTTGCTAAAAATGTATTGTTTTAAGATTCTAGCGCTGTGTTTTTTTCTATAATTTTATGCATAGTACATGTTAGTGTTGCGCACAAACATTTGCTTGCTGCTGTGTTTATATACCCCTTTTTTCCCCACTAGATTTGGGCGTGCAGCCTGACCTTCTTCTGATGCTTAGTTTCATATGTTTATTTTGTGAGTTCAATGTAGCGTTGATGTTAAGGAACAATGTGAGTAGGGGGCTTAGAGCCCACAATCTATATATCAATCAGGGTGCCTGACCCTTTTAAGCCCAGGTGAATATGGGTACAATGTATGGGGGCTAGGAATAGCAACGTAGCGCCCATTAATAGAATAATAAAATATACAGGAGGCATAATGTACAAACTGCGGTATGTGAGAACAAGCAGGCTTCCTTGTCAATATGAGATGTGGGGCGGGATAGGATGTTAATAATATAATTATGATTTGTAAATGCGTTGGAATATTGTGGATTTACATATAGTTTTGGTTTTGCTAAGTAGTGACTGTGGTGTTTGCATCGTGGAGGGGAGAGGCTGCTCCTCCCGCCTGATTGCCCCGATGCCGGGGTTCCCCACCGCGCCCCCGTCAGCGGTCTGTGTTTCCAGTGACAGGCGGCGGGGGGCGGGGCTCGGGGGGCGTTGTCAGGTCATGTGGGCGGGCCGACGCACTTCCGGCCGGAGTGCGTCGGCGCGCGCACACAGGACGGGGACCCGGCGCGGGAGCGGACGGGCGGGTGTGTATATAAGGGGGCCGGGAGCACCAAGAGCCTGCTGAGGCTCGAAACGCGTTGGCTGCACCCCTGAGGGGGACACTCTGCTATTTAAATGTAAGCACCATTTTATTTGTTGTTTTTTTGCACTGTTGCACTTTACCTTGATTGTAGGAGTTTTTAGTAGGGATGAGCGAATCGATCCGGACGAACCCGGATTCGATCCGAATTTCAGGAAAAATTCGATTCGGATCGAATCCGAATTTCCCCGCGATTCGATCACTCGAAGTTTTCCTTTAACATCCATTCATTTACATTACAGGCATTCTAAGATGGCGGGCGGGACATGTCTGGACATGTATCCCGCGCCAGTGCAAGCTGGGGCAGTCACATGCAGCCTATCAGCAGCCAGCAAGCCCGGTGACGTCACACAGCGGTATTTAACGGCGGCCATCTTGCTTTTCCTCATTTCTCTATTGCATTCGTGACAGACAGACAGAACGCTGTGTAGCTGAGGCAGTTAGACAGGCTGGAGACAGGGACAGACAGGGACAGGCTGGAGACAGGCAGGAGACAGGCAGGAGACAGACAGGAGACAGACAGAAAGCCAGGGAAAGGTAGGAAAAACGGAGCTGGCTGACAGGGAGATTTTTTTTTTTTCATCCAGCCTTTGTTAGCGTTTTCAGGCTGCTTATAGTAACTAACTGTGCATATATACTGAACTGATCTTAAGTCTGCTGTGAGGCATCCCATTCTGTGACTAAAGCAGCCTCTGTTTAAGACCATATAAGCATTTGCTCTAATCATATTTGAAATTAGGCCTGATAAAGACACTTTTGCTGGCCAAAGCACTACTGTACCCTGGCAGCTCGATTCCTGCCCGGGGCATCCCATTCTGTGACTAAAGCAGCCTCTGTTTAAGACCATATAAGCATTTGCTCTAATCATATTTGAAATTAGGCCTGATAAAGACACTTTTGCTGGCCAAAGCACTACTGTACCCTGGCAGCTCGATTCCTGCCCGGGGCATCCCATTCTGTGACTAAAGCAGCCTCTGTTTAAGACCATATAAGCATTTGCTCTAATCATATTTGAAATTAGGCCTGATAAAGACACTTTTGCTGGCCAAAGCACTACTGTACCCTGGCAGCTCGATTCCTGCCCGGGGCATCCCATTCTGTGACTAAAGCAGCCTCTGTTTAAGACCATATAAGCATTTGCTCTAATCATATTTGAAATTAGGCCTGATAAAGACACTTTTGCTGGCCAAAGCACTACTGTACCCTGGCAGCTCGATTCCTGCCCGGGGCATCCCATTCTGTGACTAAAGCAGCCTCTGTTTAAGACCATATAAGCATTTGCTCTAATCATATTTGAAATTAGGCCTGATAAAGACACTTTTGCTGGCCAAAGCACTACTGTACCCTGGCAGCTCGATTCCTGCCCGGGGCATCCCATTCTGTGACTAAAGCAGCCTCTGTTTAAGACCATATAAGCATTTGCTCTAATCATATTTGAAATTAGGCCTGATAAAGACACTTTTGCTGGCCAAAGCACTACTGTACCCTGGCAGCTCGATTCCTGCCCGGGGCATCCCATTCTGTGACTAAAGCAGCCTCTGTTTAAGACCATATAAGCATTTGCTCTAATCATATTTGAAATTAGGCCTGATAAAGACACTTTTGCTGGCCAAAGCACTACTGTACCCTGGCAGCTCGATTCCTGCCCGGGGCATCCCATTCTGTGACTAAAGCAGCCTCTGTTTAAGACCATATAAGCATTTGCTCTAATCATATTTGAAATTAGGCCTGATAAAGACACTTTTGCTGGCCAAAGCACTACTGTACCCTGGCAGCTCGATTCCTGCCCGGGGCATCCCATTCTGTGACTAAAGCAGCCTCTGTTTAAGACCATATAAGCATTTGCTCTAATCATATTTGAAATTAGGCCTGATAAAGACACTTTTGCTGGCCAAAGCACTACTGTACCCTGGCAGCTCGATTCCTGCCCGGGGCATCCCATTCTGTGACTAAAGCAGCCTCTGTTTAAGACCATATAAGCATTTGCTCTAATCATATTTGAAATTAGGCCTGATAAAGACACTTTTGCTGGCCAAAGCACTACTGTACCCTGGCAGCTCGATTCCTGCCCGGGGCATCCCATTCTGTGACTAAAGCAGCCTCTGTTTAAGACCATATAAGCATTTGCTCTAATCATATTTGAAATTAGGCCTGATAAAGACACTTTTGCTGGCCAAAGCACTACTGTACCCTGGCAGCTCGATTCCTGCCCGGGGCATCCCATTCTGTGACTAAAGCAGCCTCTGTTTAAGACCATATAAGCATTTGCTCTAATCATATTTGAAATTAGGCCTGATAAAGACACTTTTGCTGGCCAAAGCACTACTGTACCCTGGCAGCTCGATTCCTGCCCGGGGCATCCCATTCTGTGACTAAAGCAGCCTCTGTTTAAGACCATATAAGCATTTGCTCTTATCATATTTGAAATTAGGCCTGATAAAGACACTTTTGCTGGCCAAAGCACTACTGTACCCTGGCAGCTCGATTCCTGCCCGGGGCATCCCATTCTGTGACTAAAGCAGCCTCTGTTTAAGACCATATAAGCATTTGCTCTAATCATATTTGAAATTAGGCCTGATAAAGACACTTTTGCTGGCCAAAGCACTACTGTACCCTGGCAGCTCGATTCCTGCCCGGGGCATCCCATTCTGTGACTAAAGCAGCCTCTGTTTAAGACCATATAAGCATTTGCTCTAATCATATTTGAAATTAGGCCTGATAAAGACACTTTTGCTGGCCAAAGCACTACTGTACCCTGGCAGCTCGATTCCTGCCCGGGGCATCCCATTCTGTGACTAAAGCAGCCTCTGTTTAAGACCATATAAGCATTTGCTCTAATCATATTTGAAATTAGGCCTGATAAAGACACTTTTGCTGGCCAAAGCACTACTGTACCCTGGCAGCTCGATTCCTGCCCGGGGCATCCCATTCTGTGACTAAAGCAGCCTCTGTTTAAGACCATATAAGCATTTGCTCTAATCATATTTGAAATTAGGCCTGATAAAGACACTTTTGCTGGCCAAAGCACTACTGTACCCTGGCAGCTCGATTCCTGCCCGGGGCATCCCATTCTGTGACTAAAGCAGCCTCTGTTTAAGACCATATAAGCATTTGCTCTAATCATATTTGAAATTAGGCCTGATAAAGACACTTTTGCTGGCCAAAGCACTACTGTACCCTGGCAGCTCGATTCCTGCCCGGGGCATCCCATTCTGTGACTAAAGCAGCCTCTGTTTAAGACCATATAAGCATTTGCTCTAATCATATTTGAAATTAGGCCTGATAAAGACACTTTTGCTGGCCAAAGCACTACTGTACCCTGGCAGCTCGATTCCTGCCCGGGGCATCCCATTCTGTGACTAAAGCAGCCTCTGTTTAAGACCATATAAGCATTTGCTCTTATCATATTTGAAATTAGGCCTGATAAAGACACTTTTGCTGGCCAAAGCACTACTGTACCCTGGCAGCTCGATTCCTGCCCGGGGCATCCCATTCTGTGACTAAAGCAGCCTCTGTTTAAGACCATATAAGCATTTGCTCTAATCATATTTGAAATTAGGCCTGATAAAGACACTTTTGCTGGCCAAAGCACTACTGTACCCTGGCAGCTCGATTCCTGCCCGGGGCATCCCATTCTGTGACTAAAGCAGCCTCTGTTTAAGACCATATAAGCATTTGCTCTAATCATATTTGAAATTAGGCCTGATAAAGACACTTTTGCTGGCCAAAGCACTACTGTACCCTGGCAGCTCGATTCCTGCCCGGGGCATCCCATTCTGTGACTAAAGCAGCCTCTGTTTAAGACCATATAAGCATTTGCTCTAATCATATTTGAAATTAGGCCTGATAAAGACACTTTTGCTGGCCAAAGCACTACTGTACCCTGGCAGCTCGATTCCTGCCCGGGGCATCCCATTCTGTGACTAAAGCAGCCTCTGTTTAAGACCATATAAGCATTTGCTCTTATCATATTTGAAATTAGGCCTGATAAAGACACTTTTGCTGGCCAAAGCACTACTGTACCCTGCCAGCTCGATTCCTGCCCGGGGCATCCCATTCTGTGACTAAAGCAGCCTCTGTTTAAGACCATATAAGCATTTGCTCTTATCATATTTGAAATTAGGCCTGATAAAGACACTTTTGCTGGCCAAAGCACTACTGTACCCTGCCAGCTCGATTCCTGCCCGGGGCATCCCATTCTGTGACTACAGCAGCCTCTGTTTAAGACCATATAAGCATTTGCTCTTATCATATTTGAAATTAGGCCTGATAAAGACACTTTTGCTGGCCAAAGCACTACTGGACCCTGCCAGCTCGATTCCTGCCCGGGGCATCCCATTCTGTGACTAAAGCAGCCTCTGTTTAAGACCATATAAGCATTTGCTCTTATCATATTTGAAATTAGCCTGATAAAGACACTTTTGCTGGCCAAAGCACTACTGTACCCTGCCAGCTCGATTCCTGCCCGGGGCATCCCATTCTGTGACTAAAGCAGCCTCTGTTTAAGACCATATAAGCATTTGCTCTTATCATATTTGAAATTAGGCCTGATAAAGACACTTTTGCTGGCCAAAGCACTACTGTACCCTGCCAGCTCGATTCCTGCCCGGGGCATCCCATTCTGTGACTACAGCAGCCTCTGTTTAAGACCATATAAGCATTTGCTCTTATCATATTTGAAATTAGGCCTGATAAAGACACTTTTGCTGGCCAAAGCACTACTGGACCCTGCCAGCTCGATTCCTGCCCGGGGCATCCCATTCTGTGACTAAAGCAGCCTCTGTTTAAGACCATATAAGCATTTGCTCTTATCATATTTGAAATTAGGCCTGATAAAGACACTTTTGCTGGCCAAAGCACTACTGTACCCTGCCAGCTCGATTCCTGCCCGGGGCATCCCATTCTGTGACTACAGCAGCCTCTGTTTAAGACCATATAAGCATTTGCTCTTATCATATTTGAAATTAGGCCTGATAAAGACACTTTTGCTGGCCAAAGCACTACTGGACCCTGCCAGGTGCACTCCTATTTGGGGCATCCCATTCTGTGACTACAGCAGCCTCTGTTTAAGACCGTATAACCATTTTCACTTATCATATTTGAAATTAGGCCTGATAAAGACACTTTTGCTGGGCATAGCACTACTGGACCCTGCCAGGTCCATTCCTGTTGGGGCATCCCATTCTGTGACTAAAGCAGCCTCTGTTTAAGACCATATAAGCATTTGCTCTTATCATATTTGAAATTAGGCCTGATAAAGACACTTTTGCTGGGCATAGCACTACTGGACCCTGCCAGGTCCATTCCTGTTGGGGCATCCCATTCTGTGACTAAAGCAGCCTCTGTTTAAGACCATATAAGCATTTGCTCTTATCATATTTGAAATTAGGCCTGATAAAGACACTTTTGCTGGGCAAAGCACTACTGGACCCTGCCAGGTCCATTCCTGTTGGGGCATCCCATTCTGTGACTACAGCAGCCTCTGTTTAAGACCGTATAACCATTTTCACTTATCATATTTGAAATTAGGCCTGATAAAGACACTTTTGCTGGGCAAAGCACTACTGGACCCTGCCAGGTCCATTCCTGTTGGGGCATCCCATTCTGTGACTACAGCAGCCTCTGTTTAAGACCGTATAACCATTTTCACTTATCATATTTGAAATTAGGCCTGATAAAGACACTTTTGCTGGGCATAGCACTACTGGACCCTGCCAGGTCCACTTCTGTTGGGGCATCCCATTCTGTGACTACAGCAGCCTCTGTTTAAGACCGTATAACCATTTTCACTTATCATATTTGAAATTAGGCCTGATAAAGACACTTTTGCTGGGCAAAGCACTACTGGACCCTGCCAGGTCCATTCCTGTTGGGGCATCCCATTCTGTGACTAAAGCAGCCTCTGTTTAAGACCTTATAAGCATTTGCTCTTATCATATTTGAAATTAGGCCTGATAAAGACACTTTTGCTGGGCATAGTACTACTGGATCTTTTTTGGGGGCATCCCATTCTGTGACTAAAGCAGCCTCTGTTTAAGACCATATAAGCATTTGCTCTTATTATATTTATATTATAAGACACTTTTGCTGGGCATAGGCTTACTGCTGCCTGCCAGGTGCACTTCTGTTGAGGCATCCCATTCTGTAACATAGCATACCCCTCTTTATTTACACTCAGCAGCTCTCTTATTTACACTAAGCAGGCCTGTTGGAGGCTGAGTGTTACTGCTCACTTTTGGTGTGCATTATATTCTGTTTCATATAGACCCACCGCTGCCCGGGGTTTTTTTAAATATCACCTACTACCACGCCAGTTAGACTATGTCGGGCAGACAAGTGCCTGGAAGTGAAAAGAGGAGTGGCAGAGGCCAAGATTCCGCAGGCAGAGCTCGCATCAGACTGGGGGCCAGTAGCAGCAGGAGTCACGCTGAGAGACCTAATCTGCCAGTATCTGCTAGCGGTCGGGTCTCCACCAGTAACGCATCTGCCGTGGTAGATTGGCTGACGCGCTCATCAACAACATCATCACAACTTACATCTGAGACCCCCAGTCTAGGGTCGGTAGGTTCCTCTGACACAACCCTGAGTTGGCATGCCCCGAGAGCAGTCCCTGTCCTCCCATTGCCTCTGTCCTACGCCGTTCCCTCCCCCAGCGACGTATCCTATGCTTTGGGTTCAGCTCCACTCTTTAGTGAGGAGGACGATCAGATACAGGAGGACAGTCAGCAGCTACTGCCCAGCCAAGAAATGGAGGTGGCTTCTTTAGCTAGGCAGACAAATAGTGATGTGGACAGTGTCGTGGGTGCTGCGAGCGTTCCAGCTCCTGCGCCAGACACTGTTGACGAATCCACGAACATCAGTGACGTACAGCCACAACTCGGTGATGATGATGATGATGACGATGAAGCCGATCGCACTTGGGAGCCGGGTGAGGAAGGGGCTTCATCGTCATCATCAGGAGAAGAGGGGCGCAGGTTGCCCCGGAGTCAGCAGCTGAGGCAGCAAGGTGGTAGCAGTCAGCATGGGGGCACAATTCCAAAGGCTGGAGCCGGCCGGGGCCGGGGTCGGGGTAGAGCACCTGCTGTGCGGCAGTCTACCTTATCAGGAGGTAGTGGAGCAGGGGTTCCTGGAGTTGGCAACAGCAGCAGTGAATCAGTGAGGCCAGGGGGTGGGAAAAGTAGCTACTCGGCAGTGTGGCAGTTTTTCCTGAGGCATCCGCAGGAGGGTAACATGGCCACATGCAAGATATGTAGGCAAAAGGTGAAGCGTGGCCAGGGTCCAAATGTTGGCACCACGGCCCTGCGTCAACATATGATGCGTCACCATAAAACGACCTGGGAGAACCGAGGCTCCCAAGGGGTGGTCCAGTCTGCTTCCTCACCAAGTGAGCTCCCAATTTCTGCCAGCCAAGGCTCCAGCACCTCAGCCGAAGGCAGCTGTGCGTCACACCCATCCTCTGTCGCTCCTGCTCCTCCTCCTCCAAGTCATGCATCCCGCCAGCAATCCATCAGCGAAGCCATGTCCAAGAGACAGCAGTATGCGCCCACTCATCCTACGGCGCAGAAGCTGAATGTGCTCCTGTCCAAGTTGCTGGTGCTGCAGTCGCTCCCTTTTCAGGTGGTGGAATCTGCACCTTTCAGAGAACTGATGGCTTGTGCCGAGCCGAGGTGGAGAGTCCCAAGCCGTCATTTCTTTGCCAAGAAGGCAGTACCAGCGCTGCACACTTTTGTTGAACAGAAGGTGGGCCAGTCCTTGAGCCTGTCGGTGTGTAGCAAAATACATGGCAGCGCCGACATCTGGAGCTGTAACTACGGTCAGGGGCAGTACATGTCGTTTACGGCCCACTGGGTGAATGTGGTCCCTTTGCAGCAGCAACTTGGACAGGTCACGCCGCTTCGGCCTCCGCGCTCTCTGCCCATTGGGCCTGTGACACCGTGCGACTCGGCCTCCTCATCCTCCGCCATCTCCTCACCCTCCACTGTAGGCTCAAGTCTCAGTGCCCCTCCAGTCTACCATGTGTGCAGGGCACGGAGGTGTCACGCAGTGCTTCACATGGTTTGTCTTGGCGAACGGAGTCACACAGGGGAGGAACTGCTTAAATGTATTCATCAGGAAATCCAAACATGGCTTACTCCGAGAAAACTTAAAATGGGAATCATGGTTACCGACAATGGGAAGAACATTTTGTCTGCGCTGCGCCAAGGAAGCCTGACCCATGCCCCCTGCATGGCTCACGTCTTCAATCTGGTTGTCAAGCGGTTTCTGAAGTGTTCCCCCCATCTGCAGGACATCCTAACAACTTCAAGGAAACTTTGCATGCACTTCAGCCACTCCTACACCGCCAAACACACCCTTCTTGAGCTACAGCGTCAGAATGGTATCCCCCAACATAGTCTGATTTGCGATGTTTCCACCCGTTGGAATTCCACCCTTCACATGTTGGACCGATTATATGAACAGAGAAAAGCCATCACGGATTTCCTGATGATCCAAGCAGATAGGGGGACTCCCCTGTGTAACTTCAATGTCAACCAGTGGCAGCTCATACGTGACACCTGCCGTTTGCTCAGGCCCTTTGAGGAAGCCACTTTATTTGTCAGTCGGCAGGATTACGGGATGAACGACGTGATTCCACTGCTTCATGTACTACAGCACATGTTGGAAACCATGGCTGGTCAGGGCACTGGAGACATGGCGTTTACATCTTACGGCCACATGAACCCCGTTGGAGCTGAACTGGAGGAGGAGGAGGAAGAGGAGGAGGAGGAGTTGCCCAGCGAAACACAGTTTAGGCTTGGCGAAATGGCTGGTTTATCTAGTCAGCGGACAGGAGAGGAGGAGCAGGAGCAGCCAGAGGAGCTAGAGGTTTTTGAGGAAGGCGAGACAGAGGACCCGGGCACACCGTGGCAGTATGCAGTGGAGATGGAGACAGGTAGTCCATCCGAGTCACTTGCGCAAATGGCACGAAGCATGCTCACATGCTTGCGTAGTGACCCCAGAATTGTTTCCATCTGTCGGCGGGATGACTTCTGGCTGTCCACCTTATTGGACCCTCGCTTCCGGCACAAAATGGGGGCATTTTTTAAACCCACCGAGAGGGAGGACAAACTCAACTACTACAAAGACATTCTACGTAGGCAGTTGGCCGATGCCTATCTGCGCCATGGTCCATACTCTCGCAGGTCTGACTCGAGGGGACCTCTGCGCTCACCTTCCACTGCCATGGCCGCTGGGGGGGTTGGCAGGAGCAGCAGCAGCAGCTCCATCAGCAGCAGCAGCCTCAGTCTTCAGTCGCTAATGAGTAGCTTTCTACACCCGCATAGTGAGGCTACTCATGAGCAGCAGGAAGACCTGGAGCAGGACCTGAACCAGCAGGTCATGTCATACTTTGACATGACCATGCCAACACACCTTGAGGATCCGCTGGACTTCTGGGCAGCCAAACTTGATTTGTGGCCGCAACTAGCAGAGTTTGCCCTGGAAAAGCTGTCCTGCCCGGCAAGTAGCGTGCCATCTGAGCGGGTGTTTAGTGCGGCGGGGGCCATAGTTACGGCGAGGAGAACTCGTCTGTCAACTAAAAATGTGGAGAGACTCACCTTTGTCAAAATGAATCAGGGATGGATCAGCCAGGATTTCCACCCACCAATGCCTGATGCATGCGACTAGATTCAGCATGGTGCCACATTTTACACTTTCCAAATGGTGCAAAACATATTTATGTCTTTAGGCCATTTTTTGGGCTCCTGCTGCTGCTGCTGTCAACTCCTGCCAACTCCAGGGTGTGATTCATCCAATTTTTGGGCTCCTGAAGCCAACTCCAGTGTATATTTGGGCTCCTGCTGCTGCTGCTGTCAACTCCTGCCAACTCCAGGGTGTGATTCATCCAATTTTTGGGCTCCTGAAGCCAACTCCAGTGTATATTTGGGCTCCTGCTGCTGCTGCTGCCAACTTCTGCCAACTCCAGGGTGTGATTCATCCAATTTTTGGGCTCCTGAAGCCAACTCCAGTGTATATTTGGGCTCCTGCTGCTGCTACTGTCAACTCCTGCCAACTCCAGGGTGTGATTCATCCAAATTTTGGGCTCCTGAAGCCAACTCCAGTGTATATTTGGGCTCCTGCTGCTGCTGCTGTCAACTCCTGCCAACTCCAGGGTGTGATTCATCCAAATTTTGGGCTCCTGAAGCCAACTCCAGTGTATATTTGGGCTCCTGCTGCTGCTGCTGTCAACTCCTGCCAACTCCAGGGTGTGATTCATCCAAATTTTGGGCTCCTGAAGCCAACTCCAGTGTATATTTGGGCTCCTGCTGCTGCTGCTGTCAACTCCTGCCAACTCCAGGGTGTGATTCATCCAATTTTTGGGCTCCTGAAGCCAACTCCAGTGTATATTTGGGCTCCTGCTGCTGCTGCTGCCAACTTCTGCCAACTCCAGGGTGTGATTCATCCAATTTTTGGGCTCCTGAAGCCAACTCCAGTGTATATTTGGGCTCCTGCTGCTGCTGCTGTCAACTCCTGCCAACTCCAGGGTGTGATTCATCCAATTTTTGGGCTCCTGAAGCCAACTCCAGTGTATATTTGGGCTCCTGCTGCTGCTGCTGCCAACTCCAGGGTGTGATTCATCCAATTTTTGGGCTCCTGAAGCCAACTCCAGTGTATATTTGGGCTCCTGCTGCTGCTACTGTCAACTCCTGCCAACTCCAGGGTGTGATTCATCCAATTTTTGGGCTCCTGAAGCCAACTCCAGTGTATATTTGGGCTCCTGCTGCTGCTACTGTCAACTCCTGCCAACTCCAGGGTGTGATTCATCCAATTTTTGGGCTCCTGAAGCCAACTCCAGTGTATATTTGGGCTCCTGCTGCTGCTAATGTCAACTTCTGCCAACTCCAGGGTGTGATTCATCCAATTTTTGGGCTCCTGAGGCCAACTCCAGTGTATATTTGGGCTCCTGCTGCTGCTACTGTCAACTCCTGCCAACTCCCTGGTGTGATTCATCCAATTTTTGGGCTCCTGAAGCCAACTCCAGTGTATATTTGGGCTCCTGCTGCTGCTACTGTCAACTTCTGCCAACTCCAGGGTGTGATTCATCCAATTTTTGGGCTCCTGAGGCCAACTCCAGTGTATATTTGGGCTCCTGCTGCTGCTACTGTCAACTCCTGCCAACTCCCTGGTGTGATTCATCCAATTTTTGGGCTCCTGAAGCCAACTCCAGTGTATATTTGGGCTCCTGCTGCTGCTACTGTCAACTCCTGCCAACTCCAGGGTGTGATTCATCCAATTTTTGGGCTCCTGAAGCCAACTCTAGTGTATATTTGGGCTCCTGCTGCTGCTGCTGCCAACTTCTGCCAACTCCAGGGTGTGATTCATCCAATTTTTGGGCTCCTGAAGCCAACTCCAGTGTATATTTGGGCTCCTGCTGCTGCTGCTGTCAACTCCTGCCAACTCCAGGGTGTGATTCATCCAATTTTTGGGCTCCTGAAGCCAACTCCAGTGTATATTTGGGCTCCTGCTGCTGCTGCTGTCAACTCCTGCCAACTCCAGGGTGTGATTCATCCAATTTTTGGGCTCCTGAGGCCAACTCCAGTGTATATTTGGGCTCCTGCTGCTGCTACTGTCAACTCCTGCCAACTCCCTGGTGTGATTCATCCAATTTTTGGGCTCCTGAAGCCAACTCCAGTGTATATTTGGGCTCCTGCTGCTGCTACTGTCAACTTCTGCCAACTCCAGGGTGTGATTCATCCAATTTTTGGGCTCCTGAGGCCAACTCCAGTGTATATTTGGGCTCCTGCTGCTGCTACTGTCAACTCCTGCCAACTCCCTGGTGTGATTCATCCAATTTTTGGGCTCCTGAAGCCAACTCCAGTGTATATTTGGGCTCCTGCTGCTGCTACTGTCAACTCCTGCCAACTCCAGGGTGTGATTCATCCAATTTTTGGGCTCCTGAAGCCAACTCTAGTGTATATTTGGGCTCCTGCTGCTGCTGCTGCCAACTTCTGCCAACTCCAGGGTGTGATTCATCCAATTTTTGGGCTCCTGAAGCCAACTCCAGTGTATATTTGGGCTCCTGCTGCTGCTGCTGTCAACTCCTGCCAACTCCAGGGTGTGATTCATCCAATTTTTGGGCTCCTGAAGCCAACTCCAGTGTATATTTGGGCTCCTGCTGCTGCTGCTGTCAACTCCTGCCAACTCCAGGGTGTGATTCATCCAATTTTTGGGCTCCTGAAGCCAACTCCAGTGTATATTTGGGCTCCTGCTGCTGCTACTGTCAACTCCTGCCAACTCCAGGGTGTGATTCATCCAATTTTTGGGCTCCTGAAGCCAACTCTAGTGTATATTTGGGCTCCTGCTGCTGCTGCTGCCAACTTCTGCCAACTCCAGGGTGTGATTCATCCAATTTTTGGGCTCCTGAAGCCAACTCCAGTGTATATTTGGGCTCCTGCTGCTGCTACTGTCAACTCCTGCCAACTCCAGGGTGTGATTCATCCAAATTTTGGGCTCCTGAAGCCAACTCCAGTGTATATTTGGGCTCCTGCTGCTGCTGCTGTCAACTCCTGCCAACTCCAGGGTGTGATTCATCCAATTTTTGGGCTCCTGAAGCCAACTCCAGTGTATATTTGGGCTCCTGCTGCTGCTGCTGCCAACTTCTGCCAACTCCAGGGTGTGATTCATCCAATTTTTGGGCTCCTGAAGCCAACTCTAGTGTATATTTGGGCTCCTGCTGCTGCTGCTGCCAACTTCTGCCAACTCCAGGGTGTGATTCATCCAATTTTTGGGCTCCTGAAGCCAACTCCAGTGTATATTTGGGCTCCTGCTGCTGCTGCTGTCAACTCCTGCCAACTCCAGGGTGTGATTCATCCAATTTTTGGGCTCCTGAAGCCAACTCCAGTGTATATTTGGGCTCCTGCTGCTGCTGCTGTCAACTCCTGCCAACTCCAGGGTGTGATTCATCCAATTTTTGGGCTCCTGAAGCCAACTCCAGTGTATATTTGGGCTCCTGCTGCTGCTGCTGCCAACTTCTGCCAACTCCAGGGTGTGATTCATCCAATTTTTGGGCTCCTGAAGCCAACTCCAGTGTATATTTGGGCTCCTGCTGCTGCTGCTGCCAACTTCTGCCAACTCCAGGGTGTGATTCATCCAATTTTTGGGCTCCTGAAGCCAACTCCAGTGTATATTTGGGCTCCTGCTGCTGCTGCTGTCAACTCCTGCCAACTCCAGGGTGTGATTCATCCAATTTTTGGGCTCCTGAAGCCAACTCCAGTGTATATTTGGGCTCCTGCTGCTGCTGCTACTGTCAACTCCTGCCAACTCCAGGGTGTGATTCATCCAATTTTTGGGCTCCTGAAGCCAACTCCAGTGTATATTTGGGCTCCTGCTGCTGCTGCTGCCAACTTCTGCCAACTCCAGGGTGTGATTCATCCAATTTTTGGGCTCCTGAAGCCAACTCCAGTGTATATTTGGGCTCCTGCTGCTGCTGCTGTCAACTCCTGCCAACTCCAGGGTGTGATTCATCCAATTTTTGGGCTCCTGAAGCCAACTCCAGTGTATATTTGGGCTCCTGCTGCTGCTGCTGTCAACTCCTGCCAACTCCAGGGTGTGATTCATTCAATTTTTGGGCTCCTGAAGCCAACTCCAGTGTATATTTGGGCTCCTGCTGCTGCTGCTGCCAACTTCTGCCAACTCCAGGGTGTGATTCATCCAATTTTTGGGCTCCTGAAGCCAACTCCAGTGTATATTTGGGCTCCTTCTGCCCCTCATAGTGATGCCACTTCAACTCTCTGCAATTGTGCCGCTCTGCGATTCTATTAGCGATGCCTCTGATCTGCATGTGATATTTCTTCAAAGTATTATTTAACTAACCCAGCACGCATCCTGTGCGTGTTACAGCAAGGCTGAATGGTTTACAACCCTATTGAGGCTGTAGGAGGCTCAGAAATAGCCGTTTTTAATAGCGATTCGTCGCGAATTTATTCGGGTCGAAACGATTTTTGTCGGAAAATTCGGCGAATCAGTCGAATCGAATTTTTCAAAAGTTCGCTCATCTCTAGTTTTTAGCTTTGCACTATTTGTATTAATGGCACTGTTTACTTGAGATGAAGGCACTTTATTAGGCACTGACACTTTATGGTTTATTATAAACATAGGTCCACAATAAATTCAGTATAGTTATATGGTAGAATAATTTTATTCATTTGATAGCCAGATAATTTGAGTGGGAGCTCCCCCTGTTGGTGCATTTTTCTTGTGGCACAGTAATTTTGGTTTTAATAAATGTTTTTAAGTATATGTACAATAAAATTGATTAAATTATGATTTTTTGAGTGCAAGAGTCTCTGTGGGGTTAGGTTTTGGGAGTGGGTGGAGGCCATTCTATAGCTGGTTGTATGCATTATTTGGGGCATACTCCACAGGGCAGTGCACCTATTATTTATACTTAAATCAGTGCCGCTCTAATTCAGCCACTGGCCCAAGTGGCGCTTTGTATCAGCCTGACCTTCTTTCTTTTACAAAGAATTTATTGGGTTTTCATATAAAGTATACATGGGTCAGACATTACATATGCATTAATGATGACGGTTGAACAGGTTTACAGAATATACATAATGACACAGTATCAAATAGTTATCAACAGAGATATGAAGATTCCTGAGTGTACTTGCATTAACAGAGTTTCCAATAGTTATCAAAAGAGGTGTGAAGGTTCCTGGGTATAATTGCACTAAAACATGGTGCTAACTATTAGGATCAACTTCTGGCACAGAACAGCAAGTGCTTGGGATGCGGTGAGTTGTAGTCTGGACTGGGGAGCTTGTACTAAAGGGATGTGTTTAACACGCCCATTTTTCATTGGTGCTAAAGATCAGTGGTTGGAGCTAAAGATTAATGCATAGTTGATAGGGTTGATTGACAGTAGGATAAGAAGAGAAAAGGAAGAGCAGAGGAAGGGAGAAGAGAAGAGGAGGGGATGGGGAGAGGGAAGGGGGATAGGGATGGATCCGAGGAGCCTGACCTTCTATGCATGCATTTTGCCTGTAAATAAAAGCCTGCAAATACACTCACTCGCATAATGGTTTCCTGCTGCTCACAGGTGAAGAATGTGGGGGCCATCTTGGGGAGTTTCTATCGGTTATGTGGTGCTCCAGCAGTTTCCGGGGCACGCGCGGCCATACGCACTGATGTCATAGACAGTGAGAACTTTTTTAAAGGGTAGCCGCCAACACAGCTATCCATCTGTGAACACAGCAATATGACAGAGAACCGTGACCACAAGCACCATGAACGGCAGGATCGCCAAGGCATACACCAGCAAGAGCCTTTGCCTTCAACCTCAATCCAACACAGTGGCAGCCAGCTACCAGGTCCAGCAAAGCCACTCCTACACATACTGGTCACAAAGGCAAATCTCAGGCATGCAAGAATGTAGAGCCAACCAGGGCTTCAACAAGGCAAAGAAAAGTTCCTTTGAGCCAGACTCAAACCAAAACTGCCACAACCAGGAAGGCAAAAGAAACCTCCTCCAGCCATACTGCTCGCCCTACTCACACATCTCATATTACAACATCATTAGCAAGCAAGTGTAGTAAGGGCAAGGGGAAGAGTAGGTCAACACACAATAGCCCCCCAAAAACACCCTTTCCTGCTCGAGGCCACTTTGAAGGTTCTAATTTAGAGAGCCCCATCTCACAGTCTGCCTCAATGGCTGCATCTTCCTGGCGCAGCCAAGAACACACACCCAGCCCCCAAGCAAGTCCTCCTCAGTCATTAGCCAGTGAAAGGTCTTCTTATTCATTATCCACACCTCAACCTCAAAGGTCACCCATTTTCCCAAGTACCCAGGATGATGCAGACAGGCCATCAGTTGGGAGAAACCTGCGGCGTGGCACTTTGTGTGGGCGGTTTAGTGAGGGCCAATGTATGACTTTGGCAACTGGTGTCTGCGACCATTTCCATCAACTGTAGGGGAGCAATTCCAAAGCTACCAGCAAAAACCACAGATTGCAACTGTGGGAGGAGATCACCAGGCAGGTGAATTGCACAGGCACGGAGCACAAAGATGTTGATCAAGTCCAAAGAAAATTTTCTGACTTAAAGTATGCCGTTCGGCAGAAGATTAATAAGCGCAAGTTGCATGGGTACAGATGTATATGGATCTTGTATAAGGTTGCAAACAGGAGATGGATATCCAGTCAAGCTTCAATTTACAGCTGCTGAGGAACTGGTCTGCGGATTAATACACCCAGCTACACTCCAGGGCCTGGCAGGGAGTATGGACTGTGACAATAATATAGAGCCAGTAGGTTAGTATTTAAAGGAATAGTTGTCCTTTATTTGCAAACATACAAGGTATACAACAAATGGGCCAACAGCAAATACCAGTTGAAGGTTCTGGTGCCGCGGCATGTCCTATTACTGAAGAATTGGATCTGGTAAGTGTAATGTGCACAAACTGAGGATGCATGTGAAGCAAGATGATGATTTTCCATAGGTTATATTTGATCCAATAGCTAAATACATTATTTTCTGTCCCTACAGACACCTCCCAATATGACAGACATATATGATCTTAAGGAGGCTGACAACATTCATCAGCCACAAGCACAGCAACAACAACACCAGACTCTGGCCTAACCAAAGAATGCAGCCACAACATCTGTCTGCCCAACTGGAAATACAGCAACAGCATCTGCCACTGCACCAGCTCCAGCATACGACAAACCCTCTGCAGCAGACTCAACCACGCCCTCTGCTGGCACAGCTCGATCCCCAGGTCCAGCATGGTCAGCTGCTGGAGACCCAACAACCAACACTTACATGGACGAGCTCTGTTGCAGAGGTTTTGCCATCCCCATCTCTAAATGTAGCTAGCCCAGGACCACCGCCAGCTGCACGCGTCCAAACCCGGGGAAGAGGACGTCAGCCTCTGCAACGTCACCATCTTACCCTGGTGGCGTGTGGCGTGTGCAGCTAATGGAGTCAGCTTGGCAACTGGATAGCCGCACATTCAGGCAAACCAGTGGCAATCTGTATGTATGGGGGGGGGGGGGGGGCTTGCAAGATAGGCTCTTATTCAGGGTGAAGGTCTGGTTTAAGTAGAGATTTGTGGATACCTTGTGCCAGACCTTTATGATTTTTGCTTTAGATTTTTTACATGCCCATTTTGGGGCTTTATTGCCTGTTTCACTGAAGGTGCCAAACAGGAGAGATTTAACTTTAGTCGCTTGTACATGATACCTATTGGAATAAATGTTGAAATGTTATATTTATTTTGTGGCTGTACGTGAGAAAAGTTTAAGGGGGTATGAAAGCCTTTTCAAGACGCTGTAAATAAACAGCCACCAGAAAAGCCCTGGGGATTTGTATAAATTCTCTGTCGCTGCTTAGCGCTGTGGAGGTGTCCAGGAGGGGTTGTCATTACCACATGACTATAGAGTCTCTTTAGCAAAGCACTCTTTTTTACCAGGAGGGCTACTAAGTACATCAGGGATACAATTACGTGTATTTATAAGTTATCACAGATACAGTAGTTCCTATGTTTTATCTTATTTCAAACTATACTCAGCACAAGCAGATGTAACTCGCTCTCCTTTAAAAGTCAGGATAGTAAACTTCATTGGTGTGAATTAAAACAACTCTTCTATCTCTAAAATGCATGACAAAGTAACATGACAAATGTTTCTGAAGAATTATGTAAATGATCAAAAAGGCTATCACAATCTAAATTGATATTCTGATTTATAATAGAGTGGAAAATGTTTATTTAGAAAAAAGTTCTGAGTCTGCAGTTAGGAGCTGGAAATGGAATGTTTGTGGCCATTTTGCTTGAATACATTATCTTTTTTTGATAACACCACATAATGCATATTCCAAACACTGGGGAAAAGGATGCTGAAGGATAACAGTTTATCTTATGGACTGGCCATAGCACTAATTACACATCTTACAATAGAGGACTGCGGTAAGAACAACATTAAGGGATCAGGCTGCTCTGCCTACGAAAATAAGTTTGGGGATTTTAGTTTAACTCTGGCTTTAACATAACTTCCTGTAGAAACAGTACCACATGCTGAAGCCTCATGTTTACCACTGTTTTTTGTGGTTTATGGCAGTATATTCCTAAAGAGATACATTGGGTTGTGTGAATTGTTTGTAACTTATCGTACGGTGGGGGCGCACACCACATTGGAATAACACTGTCCTCTCTTTCCCTACTGGATACTCACTTGATATTGTAAAGTACTTATATGATATCATCACTGTATATTAATTGTAATGCCATTAGCTGTATCTTTTTCTTGCTATTCTATCTACGAGGCCGATTCATTAATAGCGGCAGGTAGCGACAGTTGAGCGACTGTAGCAGCATTTTCAGAGCGCCCGCTAGTAGTCGCTGTGCTTGGCCGTTGTTCGGTAGTTGATAGCGACTCAGTCGGTTTGCCGTAATGTTGAATATTGGGTGAGGAGTCTCTATTTGACAGGTTCCGCGCTATATGGGAGCGCATGATAGCGACTGGCCATAGCGACCGGCTCCCACCATATTCATTAACAAATCACGCTCAAAAAATTCTCGCGCTGTAAAATGCATGTTTAACCCTTCTAGTGCCAGCTATGTGACTCTCACATAGCTGCCTCTCCAACCGTTAAGTGCCAGCTACGTGAGAGTCACGTACCTGACTTTAGAGGCCCATAAAACAAAAAGTAAAAAACATACAGACTTACCTTACCCCTCATTTGAAAGGGCCAGCGGTTCTGTACAAGAATCCGCTGTTAGATTTCCACCCCCAGGCCTCTGATCTTCAGGAGGGGGCCCGGAATAGGCCCCCCCCCGCCGGCGCCGACATCTGTAAAAAAAAAAAAAAACAGTAAATTACATTTACTCACCTCGCAGCGCGATGGCTCTCCCCGGGTCTTCTCTTCACCAGGGGGGGCTCCGATCCCCCCCCTGGGCTTTCCACGCTGCTTGTGAGGGCCCAGAAACGGGCCCTCACCATCTTCTTCGGCAGACGCTGGCCCCGCCCCTAGCCCCGCCCCTAGCCCCGCCCCTAGCCCCGTCCCTGACCCCCGCCCTAGCCCCGCCCACTTGTTGACGTCATCCCGCTCCTCGGGTTACTGGCACCCGGGCAGCGATCTGACAGTTGTCGGTAGCGATCAGAGCAGGGAGGGTGGGAGGCAGAGAGGCTCTGATCTCCCTGCCTCCCACCCTCCCTGCTCCGATCACTACCGACAACTGTCATCTGCAGCGGCGCGGGACACTGGATGGGAGGTAAGTATAAGTCAAAAAAAGAATAATAAAATATTTGTCTGGTGTCTTTTTTTTTAACTTAACCCTTTGTGAACTGGTAAGGGGTCCATGAGACCCCTTATACCAGTTCACAAGGCTCTGGGTATGGCAAGTCACCTACAGCAAGCGGGTGGCTTGCCAAAACCCCCAGCCCCCCATTACCTGCCTCCCCAATGGCCAGGGGGGGGGCAGAAGGGCCCGGACCACGTGGCTATGTGGGCTAGTAGCCTGCAGGGCCAGAGGCCACCAACGCTGGCCCCTGCACCCTGTTCTACAAGCCCCCATAGCTGGTCCGGGTCGGTAATGCTGGGTAAGGGGGACCCTATGTCATTTTTTGGGGGGGATTTTAAGGGTTAACCCTTAGAATTCCAGAAAAGAAATGAGGCCCCCCCCCCCCCCCCCCCTTGGGAGGGGGGACCCTATGTCATTTTTTTTTTTTATTAACCCCTTACAACTATGCAATCATATTGCATAGTTATATCCTATCTGGAATCTCCTAAACTGCTGTTTCAGGAAAGGGGGTATACCTATACATATGTGGTACCATTGTAACCGGGAGAAATAGGGCTTTCACACGCAATAATATTTTATTAACAAACTTACATTTTTTATTACATAAAAAAACACTACAAATTGTAAACAATAGTTTTTTTTCATTTTTTTGCACATATTTCACCCAAAAGTATTGAGAATACACTAAAAAAAGGCCAAACAAGACATTTCATGTTGAAGCCCAGACTCTGCTGAAAAAAACAATATATAATTTTCATGGAAATCCCTTCAAAAATCAAGGTTGCACACGTGTAGCGCAAAAACGTGAAAAAGGGTTAAACCCCAGAGCGCTGGCGGCGATGGGTTAAAAGTAGTTTTTTAACCCCCAAACAACCATATTTTTGGAAACCAAAAAAAACAAGTTTTTTTAAATAATTTAGTAATATGAATACATTAATATCAGACCTGTAATATCAATTCTGTACTTTTTTTTTTTTTTTTTTACCTTAAAAAAATTATTTAAAATGGCAGAAGTGGTCACAGAATTTTTCACATTTAAAAAAAAAAAAAAATTAATAACAATTAATTATGAATATTTAAAGATTGTTCCATTGAAATGCACTGGAGAGCGCCAGGTAGCGAGAGGGCATACCTGTAGCTGTTCAAGGTCGGACGCTGGCGCTGTGGGCTGAGGCTGGAATAATGATGAATGAGTCGCTATATGGCGCTATCTCAGTCGCTAAGCAGGATTGCCTTGATAAATGTGTGATTGTGGTGGGGAGCCGGCGTTCTCGTGGCGGGGCCCGTCATTACCGGCCGCTCACCAGTCGCTACCTGTCGCTATCCCTTGTTAAATAAGGGCCATAGTCTCGGTTTAGCTCATGATCTCTTGCAACCACTGTATTGTTAATAGTGCTTCAAAACAATGTTGCAAAATCATGGCATCCAGGACGCTTTCAGAGAGATCACCCCACAATTGGCAAACGCCTATGTGAAAAGGGCGATAGGTTATTTATTAGCAGAGCTTTCACATTGATTGCTGGGTGATCGCAAGTGCATCACAATCGCCCCCCAACACCCCTCATGTGAAAGGAGCCATGAACTCAAGTTCATTCACATGTAATTTACCAAAACAAATAGCAGACAATAACAAAATCGAGCCCAGTATGCATAGCACTGTGTCTTGTTTCATTAGCCTGTAGATTTGTTGCTTTTTGTGTATATTATTTTTAAATAACGTATATTACTTGTTGCCCCTAGACATCACAGATACATTACCTGTACTGTATTGTATATTTGAGTCCCTGGTAAACTTAGTTATCCTGGCTTGAACTAATGATGGCTGCTTGCATAACCCTGTTTAATAAACCAGTGTTACATGTTTTGCATTCCCAACTAAAACATACAACACAATCTAAATTTCTAATTTGAAAATGAATGGCTGTTTAAAATATAATACAATCTAAACCTTTCACGCCAAGATTGACTTTATTAAATAATGCAAAAGAATTCATGTCAATATACTGTGCTTAAATGTAGTCTCCAATGCGATTTGATTGAGTTGAAGGTTCTACCCATAGCTAAAAGTGCTAGTGCAGAAAAGGGTAATTGTTACACCATTGCATCGGGCTACATTTGTCGCTGTCCTAAACTGTTTTCCATTTTGAAATTGAAAAAGAAATGGCAGAGATATCGAGGTTTACAGTTTCAGCTTATGATTATTCTTCAGAATAAAGTGGGCTGGATCTGTGATACTGCATAAAAATCAGCAATGTGATGAATCTGGGGGAGCGGGATGGGGATGTGACCAGCAATCCTGTCCCGCTCTGTTGAGCTGATTGGGGGCCCGGAGGAAAAAGAGAATGTCATCGGCTGAACCTGTAAACCCTGATATCTCTGCCATTTCTGCTTCAGTTTAAAAACGGAAAACAGTTTGGGACAGTGCCAAATGTAGCCCAACACAATGCTGTAACAATTACCTTTGTCTGCAGTAGCACACTACGTATAGCTGGATCCATTAAAAGCTCTTATTGATTTAGACTCCAACACCTCCAACCTATAATGGTTGCCTTGCATGGAGGATCAGGTCAATTAAAAAAAACCTGGACAAATCGCAATGCCTAAAAGAAAAAGTCCTTTTCCTAAGATTCCAGGGCCAGACAGACCAAGAAGGGACTTCTGTTACCTTACTGTTGCCCCAGAGCCGCTGATCAGCCAGGAATGTTCCTGGTGTACACAGGCCACGGCCACCCAGAACCAGAAGTCCAGGTTCACAAACCGAGGCTGAAGGTGCTGCAGGAGTGACGGTAGGGTAAGCTAATAGTCCAGTCAATTGTTTGACTGCCTGGTCCTTGAGTTTTATGAAAAGTCCACAGAAATTGACTCATGAAGGACACTCGGGTATTATTTGCATGAAAGCACTTTCTGGAAATTATTTGTGGTTACCTACATAAATTCAATTATTAAAAAATAGAAAATTTTTATTCCAGTCTACAAAATAAGACCACCCAAAGCAGAGATCAGCCCATGTAAAATATTAAAGTGGACCAAAATCCTGTGAGGCCAGCCCTGAAGTCTGTTAGACAATTCTATACTGCTAAGTTAAACCTCATGGGTTCGTTGGTATACTGACATCCATGGCAATCCAATCACACATACATGGGCTGTGGCCACATCTTGTGGCTAATGTGCACAGCCATTCAAAAAGCCTGGCACGTCAGTCAGAGGAATACTGTGGATGTGGCTGTCCCCCACTTTTTATGCTGGGCTTTGTCTATAACAGCATACAGTGCTGATTAGACAGGAGCCCATGCATGCACTGTGGGATTGCTGGAAGGCTGACGGGCGGCAGTTGTGGAGTTTCCTATATCAGGGCATCTTGAATCATGCAGTGCCAAGAAGGCAGAACAGAGCAGCCTTATTGATGTAGTTGCATCCAGCACATGGGCCGATATGTACACAAATAGGCACTGACACCGGCCTATGGGGGGGAAACCTAATGCGCCAGTGCAACCTGATTATTTAACAACAGACGTTTTGACTTGTAGCACCATTCAATGTATGCTAATGGAAAGATAACTGTGCCAAAAAAGCCGACATGAAGGTCAGAAAATGATGCAAAACAACACAGCATGGCACACCTTATAAATGGGGCATCCAGTGGTCTTTATTTAGCCTGGCAGCTTCAGTGCTAGATTTCGCTTCCCAGCCACCCTGTGTGTGACACATTTTCAAACGATATGGAGAAGGAAAGCACTGCTGCTGGTAAGGACGCTTACCCCACACCAAACTATGCATTGCACCCTTATTTGGGGTGGGCCCCCACAGTCAGTTCTACTGGTGGGCCGCAGGCACCCCAGTCTGACACTGAATAAACATAACAGAAAACAGTGGTGTGCCAGCTGTATTAACACGAGAGAAGCAGTCAAGAAACAGTCAAGAGCTATAATATAAAGTGACATTTCCCTTTTTCTATCATGGGGTTAAATGGTTAGAATTAGCCCTATCTAGTATAAGCACAGAATTCTTAATCATAAGACAGTCTTTTTGCATACTCCCCCGGCCCACCAGATACACTTATGTACAATATTGATACTCAGTTCATAATTGCTGAATTGAAAGAGTTTATGGAAATCAACACTGGCCTGGGTATGCAAACTAATTAAATTAGAGAATCGGAGGCTGACTACAACTTGCTATTTGATGTGTGAAACCTGTTGGATTAAAGAATCTGAAGATGGAGAGTATTTATTTTCCAGTTTAATTCACTGCCTTCTGTCACCTTTGAGGAAAAGGAAAATAATGATCTCTTTTACTAACCTTGACTGTGTACCTGTACCACTGTTTATTGTCACATCGAATTAGACTGGATTATGTCCAGCGGGATATGTCTCTGCATAATGTGATATGACAGAAATAATAATGGATAGAAACAATCCACAGAGATTCATGTATTATCAAGCAGATGTGTAAAAATACTCATGCAGGCTCTGAGCAGAGACATCTCAGCCATCGCAGCTTTCCATATTTATTCTTCAAAATTAAAAAGAGAATCAAAGGCAAGTCAATGATTGCATACAGGATTTATCTTCCACGTCCATGAAAAGCACTAATAGCGCTAGGCTCACGTTAATTTCCTAATCTTTTTAAACTGAAGCAATAAAAAAGCCACGAAAGGCTTTTATATACATTTTTCAATGTGTTCATTTAAATCAGGCCTGTACAGCACCCAACAGTGATATACACCATGGCAAGGCTTTTAGGACTTAAATATAATATGAAATCCACTTATATCTGCTTTCAGAATGGACTATTTGCCAGTTCTAAATCTTGGTCGGTTAACAATGGATCTCGGAGAAGCTGAGCAGCAACCACGCTATACTATCTAAAACTTGTATCAAACACTCCTGGCATGCTCAGCCCGGAAGCCCCCTGTCTGCAGAGCACAGGAAAGAGAAGCCAGTCTACAAATCTCCATGTATAATGCCAATAGCTATAGTAATAGATTTATATCATTGATTATAGACTTTATAGACAACTTGGCCCCTTAGGAATGTAACTAGATTTGTAAAAGAAAACCCACTTGCCCATTTGAATAAACTCCATAAAATCCATCCAAATACGCCCTTGAGAACACAGATAGAGAGTTTAAGAATGAAATAAATCTACTCTTAACAACTAAAGCAGAAAAAGACCTATGATGGACTTGGGCCAGATTTTACTCTTTGAGTAATATACCAGGTGAACTCTTGGCAAGGTGTCTCATGCATAGTCCCGGGATTGTAACAATCTCTAAAAAAAACAGGACTCCTGGGCTGTGGCTGAGGAATTCCACCAGCTGAATTCTAAATTATATAGGGTCCCCAAGGATGGAAATGTTAGCAAAACAGAAACCTAGCTCACTTCCTCAGGGATAAATAAAATCCTGGAAGAATACAAAAAAAATATGGATAGGGAGATAACGCCAGAGGAGGTCCAGAAAGCCATAACGGATGCCAGGGGTGCATCCTCACCAAGGTCCCAACAGAGGCCCTGCAGGCTAGTATGGTAGTTATTATTCATAGGAGCAGTAAGCACCCCACAATGTGCAGGAACTGCAGCTGCAATTCTCTGCTAAATTTGGATATTAATTATTAGGATGCTGGCCTGTAGGCTTAACACGTTCTTGGGGAGATCATCCATCTGGACCAGGCAGGGTTTGTACCAGGGCGACTGGGTCCATACCAGACTTGTAGGACCCTGGATATAATCTCTCTGCTGAAGAATTTTTGGGATGAGAGAACAATTATGCTTCTCTCAATTGACCATCAAAAGGCCTTCGATTCATTGAGCTGGGGATGCTTGTGTTTGGTGTTGGAATTCATGGGGTTTGGGAGGAGGTTCCTGTATATAATTTTCGAACCCTAGAGCATGTCTTTCGATGAGGGACTGTTGCGAGGGAGACGATGCAAGGATGCCTGTTGTCACCTGTTGTTTTCCATCTTGCAATGGAACCACTTGCAGAGAGACTACATTGAGATCAAAGTATCAAAGGGGTCAGGTGTGGGCAGCGAGAGCACAAGTGCACTCTCTTTGCTGATGATGTTTTAATGTTTATTAAAGAGCCCTGTGCCTCTCTCCCCAATATTATGAAGACCCTGAGGACATTTGAGGAAGCGTCGGGATGGAAGCTGAATGACTCCAAGTCATGAGCACTTAATGTAAACTTAACTTCCAAGGAGGTGGAGACCCTGAAGACTTTATATCATTTTCAGTGGCCTCCAGATGGGATTGAGTATTTGGGAGTGAAGTTGGGGAGAGATCTAGGGCAGGTCTATAAGTTAAACTTTCCTTTTCTCTTTAAAAAATTACAAGAGCAGATCCAGGTTTGGGAATCTTACCATCTGTTCTGATATGGCAGGATGGTGGCGGTTAAAGTGGACCAAAATCCAGGATAGTCAAAAGTTTTAACTATCCTGGGTTTTTTATCCTTTTCCCGGGGGGACCCCGATTGGGGGTGCCCCGCTGTGTGAAACCCCCCAGATCTCCGCAGCCAACTCACCTTATCCCAGTCCCATGCCGTGTCTAAGAGCAATGGCTCTGACGGCCGCATCCTCCGCCACTGCACAGTAGAATGAGATCCAGAAGATGCTCTGATAGGCGTTGCTAAGATGCAAGGGGCAAAAAAAATTAAACTCGCTTGTTGACATTTATCTTAATTTACAAGAAAGAAAGATTCAAGAAAATTTGGAATCGTTGGCTAGAGTATAAAGCAGCCCAACTAATACCTCCGTAAGGAGGGCAGTTGATTAACAAGAGCACATTGGGGTTGACTGGATAGGAGTTATGAAAAAAAGTCTTCCAGCCAGACAACCAACACACTCGCATAAGCTCCTTTTAAATAGCAGGAGCACATGCAGGAAACAAGCAGGCTGGAATTCCATCACCTGAGGACAAGGGCATGTGAGAACAGCAGATGATCGGTCTAAGGTATCCCATAGACAGGCTATTAACTGTGCACTGATGATTGCAGAGGAATGGCATACTACCATTCCCCACATGCAGCTGAGAGGTCTTAGTTCTGCAGTGTCCGTTCTTAATTCACTGGCGGCTCTCGGGACAGCCGTCCCTCCCGTTAGTCACAAAAGTTGTCTGTGAAAGGAGATTGGGCATGCACAGCACAGGACTTTATCTGGGGAATCCTTGAGTTTTACACTGTGGGAGTGGGACTGCTCAGCTGCGTGGAAGAAAAAGTGAGAAGCTTTTGTTTTTTCATGTTATCTGGACAGGCCCTTTAACAAACTATCCTGGGAGCCAGGAAGATGTCAGAGGGTTATGGCCATGACCGACTCCAGGTTTATGTGGGCCCTTGGGTGGCATGGTCTAAGTGGCATGATGAAGAGTTGTGTCACATCACTGAGGGATGTCCCAAATCTGGATGCCCCCTAAGGATCACGCTATTTGGACCAAAACTCAAATTTTGGTCTACTTTGAGGTGCACCAATCCCCTTTAAACCTGACCTAAATGAATCTAGATTCTCCTGATTTTGGATGCCCCTGTGTTTTTTCATTACTTTCCTCGAACTGGTGAATGCAGTGGGATTTCCAGTTTGAGTTAACAGCCAAACCAGAGGGGTTCTTTCACAAACAGGGGCATCCCAAATTGAGATGCCCCTGTAAAACGGACCAAAACCCAAGGGTGCAATTGCTTGCATAGGGGGTATGCCAGCGATCCCAGGGGGTTTCACACAGTAGGGTATCACAGATTGGGATGCTCCAGGGATAGGAAATCAGCTGGGGTGGGCAACTTAAAAGCAGAAAAAAACTCAGCACTTCCTGCCCTGGAATCTAAATCGAGATGTGTGAAACCCCGCCATTGGAGGAGTTGTGGGCACCTCCCAGTCCCCTGCCATTCAAGCACTGTCGCACACCCCAAAGGCCAGCCCTGTCAGTGGCCCGCCCACCCGGGAACCCGGCAACTGCCCCGCCTTGCTGGGTGCTGAAGCCGGTCCTGTTTAGGGCAGAGGTGTGCTTAAGAGTGTATGCTATTTATGATACATAAAAGTACAGTAAGTCAGTGGAGATTTAGATTCTTCAAACATAATCTGACCTCTAACCTATGTGAAGCCAAATCAGGCAAGTTGCTATTAATAGTACTTTGATTCTTACTGCCTTTTTGCACAAATCATTTCTTTGGTGAAGAAAATGTTCCAGAGACTGATTTAAAATTTTTGCCTGACCCCCGCCCTCAGGCTGACATGAATGGTTGAAGTTTTGTTCTAAAATGTAGTTCCCTTTTTGCCATCTGTTATATGCTTCGTTAAATCCCGGCTAATAAGCCTCTGTTCTGACCCCCATTGATCTTTCCGCCTGGGATCAGTGTGTCTTTAAGCCTTTGAACAACTTGCAGGTTTTTGTTCTATTACAAAGCCCAGTAAAATGACAGAAAAACTCCTGCTAGCTCCAGATGTAATGTGACAGGGGGCAGCTGAGCCAGGAAAAGAGGTTCGCTGTCATAACTCATTACACAAAGGGAAAATGTTACCTATCCTCTTCTGAAAAGCCCAGGGATGTAGAAATACTTATATTATCTAGTTTACGCCCTGAAAACAGGCATTTCAGAAGCAGATGCTGCTCAGGATATATTCCAAAGCAGGTCTGCAAATTCAAATCATAAAAAAATATAATGGTATTCCAACCCAGACAAACGTAACTGCCAGTGTGTTATCCACTACATGTCTCCAGCCAGCAGAAGTGACCCCTTCAGCTTTAAAAAAAGAGGCCCTGGTACTTACTCACGGCTGCTAGGTTGGTGATCCCCCGACATTGGCAGACCAGCATTGCCCCCACCTTGCTGGAATCGTTGGGAGAAGTTGAGAATATCAGTAGGATGGAAGAGATGGCATTGGAGAGGTTTGAGGAAGGTATTCCAAAACGTGGGCCTTGTGGGAGGTTTCGAGGGGAACCGCAGCTTTCCAGGCTTGCCTGGAAAAGGACTGGTAAACCGAAGCGGGGCAAAGAGGGATGTGGCCAGAGACAGGGAGGTGTAGTTGGACGCTGCTGGGTCGGGGGTTGGAGCGTGGTGCTTCGGGTTCCTCTGTTCTTTCTTCTTCTTCTGTTTCTTTATATTTTCTCTCTTTTCCTGCCCTTCCTTTCCTCTTCTTCTCTATAGGTGGGGCAGGCGGGGCGGACGTTGCAGTAGAGGCTTGGATAAGTAGCACGAGGTACGCAAGAGAGTCATGGGTTTAGCATAGAGCTCAGGTGGCCTACATCACCTCTGACGGTAACCATGATGATGGATACAAGGCCCCAGGTCTTGGGAGCAATCTTAGGGCCGTGGTGGGTAAATGGCATAGTCTTGCGGCTTGGTGGAAGGCCTATAGTGAATTTTTAGTGCTGTCATGTTGGCCCTACATGCTATACTTTCTCTTTATTAAATATTTTAACAATGCACAGGATAAAGATATTTGGAAAAAAAACAGACCCTCACACTGCTTTTTTTAAAGAAACTCAAAACATCTGCATTTTGGGACATCAGGATAACCTAAATTAAATATTATTTAGAGCCAGGTGAAAGCTAAAAGCTTGTGCTCAAACACACCTAAAATGACAAAGTATAAGAAATTGTAACTGAAACATGATAATGCCTTTAGTTCCATGTAAGATGTCCTCTATGTAAGATGTCCTCTATCATTCTTGGGACTCACAATTTCTGTGTTGTTTGCATTTATTCATGTGCTTTTGTTGGATAAACCCAACAAGAAAGACAACAAAAAGTGAAATAAGATGCAACAGAACCTTATGACAAGGAACAAAAAACATATAAAGACTTTTAGGTTTTGGGACTTGAATCCTTAGCTACATTGCCACCACCTCCCAGACTTCTCACACCCACAATCTCACTAGATGCTCCTAAGCTCCTCCTTAGTGACTGGGCTGTGTGGCATAAATTACTGGACTGAAGATTTTTCAAAGTACTTTTCCACCAATCCTGGGGTTACCGGATGTGCTTGCTTTCACCCCATGTACATTTATACTCAAGCACTATTACGAAATGATGTTCCAGTAAAAATAATAAGATGGCAGGGCAAGGTGCTTCTTATACACCCTGCATTAAGAAATTCCTGCCCAGCTTGTTTCTTTCTATTACTGAAAGGAAGAAGGAACAGGGTGTAAGGTTTTGAATGTACCATTCTCCTTTTATAGGGGAGGACTGCTATATAGTAATGGCCTGTCCCACCAGTAAGCCCAGGGGTGGACTGGTAGGCCACATTGCTCTGGAGCTAGTTAGGCTGCTGCTTATTACACCCCTATGCATTTACCTTTTTAATCTCCCTCCCACCCCTATACCTGACTCCACTGTACCCTCCCAGCCAAGAAATACAAGCCATATTCTGCTCCCAATGCTATAGCCTCAAAATTATGGCTAGGGGGGATACCCACCCTTGCCACTTTATCTACCCCTTTTATACTACAGCCTCAGTACCATCAAGTTGGCAATATCCAACATACATAACCTGTCCGTGCAAGCTATTTTTATAATACATGTAATTGCCTTTACCCATCATACAGTGCTTTGGGCAGGTGTTAGCATTTAATTCTGCTGTTATCCACAGGCCGGCTCAGCAGACAAGCAGTTGGAGATGAGCATATCTTCCCTATGAAAGTAGAATGGAATGCTTCAACCTGTCACCCCTGGATTTTATTCTTACCAGTACAAGAAAACCATGAGCTTGGTTGGGGGTTTAACTGACACCTATTCTCCAGCAAGTTTATAAGGTTTTTTAATATTCAACAATTTCTCTATAGTCCTTCCTTAACTGATCATGGAGAATGAGACAGCATATAAACATAATATAAATGAATATTCTGAAGGTGTCATATTTAGCTGCATGTCTAGGAATATTATATACTTTAAAAGTTATTTTTGAATTTAAAGCAGATCAGTCAAAAATAAATTAAATCAGACCAGAACAACAAACGATGCTCATATGCATCCTTCCCAGGCCAATTTATATAGCTGCACAAAAAAATTACTTTTTTCTAATACCTACAGGAATACATTTTAAAAACAAAATGGACGCTCATGGGCTTGCAGGCCATCTGCAAACAGGAAGTTGTGCTGGGCTTACTGTTACTGTGCATTTCAGTTATGGCAGTTGAAAGAGAAAGCTCCAAAATGGCCGCTACCTTTCTTTCCCAACTGTGCCAGGCTGTTGGTCCGGTTTAAGTTTTTGATGAGATGCTGCTCCTGTGTGTTCTACTGCTCTTCTCAGGGATGTCTGCTCAGCAATTATACCAGATCGTGTATTTCTGTCTTTGGTGTCAAGCAGAAGTGGGGTATGCAAGAGAGGAACCACACCTGGGATTTTCACTCTACCGAATGTAGTCCCTTTCTGGGGGGGGGGGCATCATGATGTGCGTATCCCCTGTGGATCATCAAGGAAACTCACCTTCCTGTGGATGGCGATCCCTTGGGATCCAAACCTAGACTGGCATTCAGAGCACTCAGCTCCATTTAGCTGCTGCATTGTCCCTATTGAAGTGCCCAAAGAGAATAAATACTGTCTTGGTATCAGCCAATTTATAACTAATCTTGGGATGCACATGGGCAGAGCAGCAGAGTCCCAGAACTCAAACTGTCAGCCATAATCCACATACATGCCCTTAAGTCTGGAAGCAAGAAGAATAGGGTCCCAGCTTTGAGTTCTGCACAGGAGCCACAGCAGCAGCAGTTGAGCAAAGTGGTTTTCCTTTTATAGTGTACCTGTATTGAATGAAGAACAGCTAGGGGCAAGGTAGGCACTGTAAGATAGGCAGAGCCAAAACAATGCCCAGCAACCAGCTTTATCAGCAAGGAAAACGTTTTTTACAGCTTACCTGCATCCTACAATTACAGGCCGAAAGCCAATAAGGCCCACTGGACAATTTTATGCCCCGTCCTCCCAGGTATCCTTGTTTTGGGCCATCAAAAGTGAGGCAACTAGTACCCAACTGTGGTGCAGTACCAGCTTAAATCAGACCTTCACTATGAATAAGAGCATATCTTGTATGTTTCCCCAACCATTAATATACAGATTGACCACATTAAAAATCATCCTACCTGCATCTACTGCATTTTCTGAGCCTTTAAACATCCAAGGTGGCAGCCCATGGAGTTTCAGGCTGCCTGCACACAGGAAGTATCTTCTGACTGTGCCGCTCTGCATTCTGGGATTGTTGTCCTTTTCCTGACCCCAGATCTGCTCAGTCTAAGCAATGAACAGCTATAATCCGCTCCCCCTCCTCTCCTCAGTATTTGTGATGCTTCTGAGGCAAGATGGCAGTGCCCATATCTAGAGATAAGCGAACTTCTTGAAAGTTCGATTCGGGTGATTCGCCGAATTTCCCCAAGAAATTCGGGTTCGCCCGAATCGAACTTTAACAAATCACTCATCTGAAAAAAAAAAAATACAGGCATGGTGGGAGCGGGCAGGCCGGCTACGCTGTCAGCGGGCGGCGGAAGCCGGGCCGCTGACAGCGCAGCCGGCCTGCCCGCTCCCACCATGCTGGCATTTTTTTTTTTTTTATTTCAGGGAAAATTCGATCGTCACGAACCAAATAAAATTCGGGTTCATGCCGAATCGAATTTTCCCTGAAATTCGGAGCGAATTCCGGTTCGTCCGAACCGGTTCGCTCATCTCTACCCATATCCTAGAGTCCTGAACAGTTGCAGCACGGTGGGGGAAAGAATAATAAGTAAGTGACTAGAAATGTAAAATACATTAATTTTAGAAGCTTGGGAATATTTTTAAGGGTTTGGGCTTTTCATTATATTATGGTGAAGGTCCGGATAAATCTTTATTATCACTGATGTACAAGCATACATCATAGCATCATGCAGTCACTTAGCTATAGGCAGATTGAGAAACTGATGCCAATGACATGGGGACGCAGTGGGATTCCTTTCTGAACATATGCTGCTGGAATATGCCACTGTTCTGTTCTGAGAAGAGGGTTATTTATTTGATTACTTGGAATATTTTGGTTTGGCAAACACCTAAATCTAGAAAACCATCCAAGACTACGAGGTAACATTCCGTTGTGTGTTCTTGTTTTCCCGGTTGATAAAAAACAAAGTCAGCTAAATGACTACAAATGCAATGGAAAGAAACATCCACAGATAACCTTTAGTCACAAAATGTTTTTGTAGGGTTAAAGAAAAATCACACTGTAGTTCATGATATTCGAATAATAATAATATAATATTATTATTAATATTATAATATTGCCCCCCTTTTAAATTCAGGAATTCATTGGCAGATCATTTCAGAGAAACCATTTTTATTGTACATAGTAAAAGTACTAACATGATTGCAGTTACTAAAGTTTCAGAATTTCACTAATTATGACTAAACATGGAAGAAACATAGAAGGTTGACGGCAGAAGGAGACCATACGGTCCATCTAGTCTGCCCTTATGTGTATACTGTATGTACTCTTTATCTTAGGATAGATGTGTGCTTATCCCAGGCATGTTTAAATTCAGTGACTGTTGATTTTTCAGCTACCTCTGCTGGAAGTTTGTTCCAAGCATCTACTACTCTTTCTGTAAAATAATATTTTCTAACATTGCTCCTGATCTTCCCCCCGACTAGCTTCAGGTTGTGCCCCCTTGTTCTATCATTAAGTTTCTTCTTTAAAACACTTCCCTCCCCTTATTCAATCCTTTCACATATTTAAAGGTGTCAACCATGTCCCCCCCTCTCCCTTCTTTCCTCCAGACTGTACAAATTAAGTTCTTTAAGTCTCTCCTGATAAGTTTTAAGTTTAAGTCCTTCCACCATTTTCGTTGCCCGCCTTTGGACACGTTCTATTTGAATAATGTCTTTTTGCAGGTAAGGTCTCCAGAACTGCACACAGTATTCTAGCTGTGGCCTCACCAGGGCTCTATACAGCGGCATCACAACCTCCCTCTTCCTACTGGTGATGCCTCGAGCTATGCAGCCGAGCATCCTGCTTGCTTTTCCCACTGCCTGGCTACACTGTCCACTCATCTTGCAGCTATCAGTAATCAGTACCGCTAAATCTCTCTCCTCTGAGGTCCTGGCTAACACAGTACTGCCCATACGGTACTCAGAGCAGGAATTTCTTCTACCAAGTGCATGATTTTACATTTAGAGACATTAAACTCTAGTTTCCACAGTTTTGACCATCTATCCAGTAAAGATAAATCATTTTCCATGTTGCAGACACCTCCAGGAATATCCACCCTATTACTAACCTTTGTATCATCAGCAAACAGCAAACTTTTCCTACCAAGCCTTCTCCTATGTCACTTACAAATATATTAAAAAGAATGGGGCCCAGGACAGAGCCTTGCGGCACACCACTTGTAACTCGCCTTTGTTCAGATTGCACACCATTTACAACAACGCTCTGATACCGATCCCTCAGCCAACTGGAAATCCACTGAACTATCCAGGGATTGAGTCCTACCTTCAATAACTTATCTATGAGCTCCTTATGTGGTACAGTGTCAAAGGCTTTGCTAAAATCCAGATAGGCGATATCCACAGCACCACCTTCATCTAACACTTTAGTGACATTGTCAAAGAAATCAATAAGATTGGTCTGACATGATCTGCCCTCAATAAGCCATGTTGTTTTGGGTCCAACAAGTCATTAATTTTTAGATGGGAAATTATCAGTTTTTTTAAGAGTGTTCCATTAATTTGACCACTATAGATGTTAAACTAACTGGCCTGTAATTACTGGCTTCTTCTCTACTCCCCTTTTTATGGATTGGTACGACATTGGCCTTTCTCCAATCATCTGGAACCTCACCAGTTGAAAGGGAATGGTTAAGTAAATCAGTCAGAGGGGCTGCAATCACAAACCTAAGTTCCCTTAGAACTCTGGGGTGGATTCCATCTGGACCCATCGCCTTACTTACCTTTAGATGTTCCAGCTCGGATAGGACATCAGCCTCCAGAAACTCCGGAGCTGTGCCCTCCCAGCTGGATGCTGTGCTATGGCCATGCCTGCTACTATCTGAAAATACCGAACAAAAGTAGCTATTCAGATGGTCAGCCACAGGCTTATCTCCGTCAATATAATTATTTCCCTATTTCTTATTTTTGAGACTGCATTGTTTTTCTTCTTTTTGTCACCAATATATCAGAAAAAGGTTTTATCTCCCCTTTTCATAGATTTGGCCATTTCTTCCTCCTTTTGCCCTTTAGCAGTCCTTATAATCAGTTTAGCTTCCCTCTGTTTAATTTTATACGACTAGATGGAAAGACAACAAGGGTCCCCTTATCCAAATAATTTCTCTCCAATCAGATCACTTTACTACAGTCACTCTAGGGGCAACGCATTTAAAAGAACTCCCACTCGCCTTAAAGTGAACCAAAACCCAGGATTTTCACTATCCTGGGTTTTTGTCCATCCCCCTGGGGAATCATGATTTGGGATGGCCCTCTGCATGAAACCCCACCATTTGCCTGCTTTCCTTACCTTTCCAACACGTCCACAGCACAGGCATGGCTCTCTTGCAATCTGCATATTACTGTGCAGCTGGTAAACCTTAATGGAATCCTAGCCATACTTTTAATCTGTGTGCGGTGCCCACTTCATCCTTCGGCTGCGCAGTGGTCACTCCAGCTATTTAGTTATCACGGGCTTGGCCATGCACAGCCTGTAAAAGATGCAAGAGATGGCGAGGTGTCACCAGGATTGGCTGTCTAAATCTTTAGGTCCGCTTTAAGTCCCACACAGGTGATCAGTCCAAGGCGGGTAGGTCAAGGCCACCACCCAAGGTTTAGTCCCACATCCCATCCTGGCACCTGTGCAGCAAATTACTGCCCCTCCAGCATCATGAGCGTCATGAGCACTAGCTACACCAGCTCTATTTACTGCAACAGAGAGAATGGAGCAGACAGGCAGGCTGATTCATTAGTAGAGCCAGGTATCGGCAGATGAGCGTCTGTACAGAGGCGCTAATAGACGCTGTAATCGGCTATCGGGCACTGTAACAGAGCGTCTCATTCGCTGTAGTAACCTGGCTGGCATTGATGAATGAGATGTATGTTGAGCGTTCTAACACCAGCACAGTGTTGCAGTGAGCGAAAGGTAGCGCCAGCTCAGTGCGACCGACTCTCAGCAAATCACACCATATTCAACAAAAAACAGAGACACACAGCGTAGGCACTCTGGATCTGGTCGCTATAACAAAGAGCGCCAGACGCTGTGTGATTAAAGTTTTTGAACACATATCCACCTGTAACAAAGCGAAAACACATGGAATGACATTGTTGTAACATTGTGACATTATTACTTTAATGGCAGATAATTCTGCATAAAAATATAAAAAAATCAGAAAAGTTTTCAAAAATTACTTTTTCTAGGTCAGGAGAAGTAACACAATTATTTGAGAGAATTTAACAAAAAATCCTGTTTAAACAGAAGAAAAGGAACATCATTTGAAATGTATGGGAGAGCGACAGGTAGCGACAGGTAACACCTGGCCCTCTGGAAGCCAGAGCACCAACGCTATATGCTGAGCCACCTGTAATGATGAATCGGATGCTACATGGCGCTGTTAGAGTCGCTCACCAGAATCACCTTCATAAATGTGGTATTGCGTACAGCGCCCAGCGTTCACCAGATGCTGCCTGCTGCTACAAAGCACTACCTGGCGCTATCCCTTGATGAATAACCCCCATAGTCAGTCACTGTGAGGGATACAAGTGAGTGAGGCCCCTCAAATCTCAGGCATAAAACTTTTTCATTGTTTACAGGTGGGGGAGCCAATGGTGTCTGTTATCTTCCATTTTATTTGCGACAGCAACATAAGTCCAAGCCTGTAAATTAAATGGGGCCCAACTTTGTACACTCTGAAAGCTGCTCTGGGGAAGAAAAGGTGAGTATAGGCATTTTTAGCTTTGGCCCAGACAGGGGCTTTAATGTAACAATAAACACTGATTTGGAAATATACACCATTTACATTATGACTATAAGTGGTACCTTAAATGCCACATTTTTTAGACTTGGTCTCAATTGTAAAGGTATCTAATATTGTTCCTCTGAGCCTAGAAGCCATAGACAGATGTAACTTTTCTGTAAAATATATTTCATACATATTTCCTTGAAATACAGCAAACAAACACTTCAGTGATGGATGCCCACACTTTGAAACTGGAATAGTAACATGGGAATCTGAAATGTTTTAAAATAGGTACTTTGCTTATCTTACCTTCACGTATTTCCATGGCAACATGTTGTGTCCCAGAAAAATCTACCCCCCCCCCCCCCCCCCCCACACACAGTATCTTATTCTTGGGTGTTGCACAGTCGCCAGCTTTTTAATGAGCGAATACATTTCTCTATCAGATTGTCACATCAAAGCTTTGTGCCACTGCAATGTACCCGTCAGGCATTTCTGGAAATGTATTTTACACTTATTTTGAAAACTGAATTAAATAGTTGTCAAGTGTACAACATACAGTATATAACATACGCTAAGCAGATGTAAAATTCTTGAAGGGAAAATAACAAACAAATAAAGTATTATAATAACATGGCAGGATCTAAAAATTAACTTGTTGACAGCAATGTTTTGTTGTACTCTATGGGCCTTATTTAGGAAACGCTAATGCTTCGCAGCGGCAGGTTTTTTTCGTGAGCGCCTCCAGCAAGTAATATTAATGACCAAAAAAATGTTTAGCACCTCTCCTAGGGCCATGTAGCGCTCCATGTTTTAAGAACGCTGGGTGATTTGTTAGCGCCGGTGCATAACATCAGATGCTCAGTGTCGTTCTCCCATAGACTTCAATTAACTATTCCAGTCCTGTTTATCTTGGTGACTTCTGGTTAGCGTATTTTTAATTTTTTGTGCATATTCAAGTGACATGGTATCCCTGGCCTGTTCAGAATTTTTTTTACATTCATTATTGTACTTAGATTACCTGTGGCTAACTTGGGTTTTTATACCTGCCAGTTATGTGTCATGTCATTTGTATGTTCCCAATGTCATTCCGTGTGTTTTTGCTTGGTCACTGTGCAGCTATCCACAGTTAAAGCCTTTCTATTTGTGTTGCACATGGTGCTGTATGGCTATGTATCGTGGTTTCAGAGCGCCCGAGCTGGCGCTGTTCTTTTACATGTTAAATGCAGATTATTTTGGCCCTCCCCACCGGCACTGTTGCTATCTCCTTTTTTATGGGGCTTTGTCAGATCAGAAATCATTTAGTGCCTATGCAGCAGGGTCGGATTAAGTGTGGAGGCCCCTGATGCAGTAATTTTTTCAATTAAAGACTAGTGTCTTCATAACCCCATCCTTACACTGGTGGGCAGGGTGGGGGGTGACACTCTGGGCACTCTCTGTGGGGCTGCTGCCCATCCCCGAGCAACTGTGCTGAATTACGGGAGAGGTAAGGTTATTTTTTGTAACACCCATCTCAGCATCTGGGGGAGGGGTTATGAAGACACTGGACTATTTAAAGTAATAATCCAGCCAAGTAAAATAACAAAAGAAATGCTTGCCTTGCACACTAAAGGAATGTCAGATGCAGTCCTCTGTGCCATCCCTACCATATCATTTCCAGGCAGCCTCTGTGCTAAAAAGACCACCCCCCTGTCATCTGACACAGTGATGCTGTCAAGCCCAATCTATTCACTGCGATAGAGGGGGCATGCTGGGGTTTTGCATGTATGTAGAAACAGGTTACCCACCCCCTCACTTCACACACTGAGTGGATAAACCATGCACTTCTCCTGTAAAACTGCAAAACCAATCATTGCTTCTTGCTCCAATCACTCTAATGACCACAACACTGCAAATGATTAGACCAACGCATTCACATGTCAGTAACCAATGCCACTAAGATAACAAAGCACAAGTCAATTTCTGCTATGAGTGGATAAGCTGCGCGCCTATTTAAAAATAGTCTACCTAGTGCTGTACATCTGTGCTGTGTGCAGTGTGTGTGTGTGGTCCCCACCCAACAAAAATACAAGTTGGCAGGAAAGTGGGTGGGCAACTGCCACCTCAGCTCCAGTGTCTGATGATTCTGCCTTTTGCACCAGGGCAGCCATCTGCTGCTCCAGGTCTTGGATAGGGAGGTGGATCAATAGGCAGTTGGATAGGTAGGTAGGTTGGTCAGCAGGGAGATAGGTAGAAGGGTGAGTGAGTAAATTGAGACAAATTAAAAAAAAAAAAAAACCTTATAAAAAAGCCCAAATGCTGACAAAAAAAAACAATATATCATTTTCTTGGAAACTCACTGAAAAGTGGCCTGGCAACAGAGGGTGACAAAATCTCAATTAGGCTGCCAGTTAATAGGGTTTAAAGAACCCATGCATGTTATTTATTGAACCCATGCATGTTATTTATTGTTCTGTTCAAGGGTTCTTGCACTTTCAGATTCAATAGTTTTTTTTTTGTTTGCATATTGATATTTTAGGAAAATGTGTTTTTTTTATTTTGCTTTTTTAGACTTTTTTTAGGGAAACCCTGTGCAACCAGTGAATTCCTTGAGGTTTTGCGTCCAGAGAACAGTACGCATGTCAACAAGCCTGGTACGCTTAGAAAGCTTGAGGTGTGTACTGAGATAATATATAGTTTAAATGTAAAGGGTTGTTTTTCTTTAAAAACTGCAAGGTATGCATGGTAGCTGTTTCAGTTTGGGGTGTGTCCTGGGTAGATAAGGGTGTCTACCAATACATATGTGATAACATTTTAAATGGGAGGGATAGGGCTTTTACACGCAATATTTGTGAGAGCACTGAGCAAATTACACACAAGAAATTTCATGTTAAAGCCCAACCTCTGCTGAAAAAACAATATATAATTTTTCTGGAAAACCCTGCAAAAATCACAGTTAAACCAGTATAGCGCAAAATGGTGAAAAATGGCCTGGCAACAGAGGATGACTTAAACCGGACCAACAGCCTGGCATGGTTGGAAAAGAAAACTCCCCAAAATGTACTTGCCCCATCTGCATACATGATACTGAATGATTGTCAGCACTTACATTTGCTCCTGCATCCACTCAAAGCTAAATCACCTTCTCAATGATTTTCTAGTTAGACACTGACATAACTGACACTGCACAGTAACAGGAAACCCTGCAGCACTTACTGTTTGCAGGCTGCCTGCAGCTCCAGAAGACGCCATTTTGTTTTTAACATTTACCACAGCAGGAGTTAAAGTAATTGTTATGTCCAGCAATTTAAATTGCCCTGGCTAGGGATGGAAGGGATGCATCTGAGCACTGTTGATGTGTTGGTCCAGTTTAAGTCTTTTTTGACTGTTGGTCCACTTTATTTTCCAGATAGGCTGGCAGTTAAAGGGTTAAAATGCAGGATCTATTCTTACCATTTCTACCCACATATCAGGACATCATGGTGGACCATCAACCCCAAAACATGTTGCACCACCATGATATCCAGGTATGCAAATAGGAATGGAATGTATGGCTCCTGCATTTTAATGAATATAAATAAATGTTAGACACATTAAAGGAGCACTATTGCGAAAAAATGGACCAATAAATAAAATCCATATAAATATGGCAGATGGTGGGAGGAGGGGTCACTTATACACCCATATCAAGAAATATCCAGCCGGGCTTGTTTTTTTATTTTTATTAATGGAAGGAAGAGGAAATCGGGTGACAGGTTCTGTCACCCCTGATACACTAAACGTGTCACCCCTGGATTTTATTCCTTCCAGGAGAGGAAAACCAAAAGCTTGACTGGAGATTTATTCAGTTTGGGTGCATAAGTGACCCCCTCCTCTCATTAGCCAACATGTTTATATGGGTTTTTAATATTACGAAATATCATTTCGTGATAGTGCTCTTTTAACTTTTTCCCATTTTCCCCTTGGCAGTGTAGAATGAGCCAGTTCAAAGCCTCGCAAAATCTCAAGATTATATGAAAATACGTATTCTATATATAGCTGCTTTCTTCACTTTAATTTCTGGGTTGTAGCTAAGCTGGTAAGAACATGTTATGGCACCGCAATATGAGTCATGAGCATCCTCTGCTGTGGTCAGAGACAGCTCTAGGACCCACTTGCCATGCTCCCTCACACTAAGAGCTTAGGATAGAGTGGCTGGAGAAATAAAATTGAAAGGTGAGTACATTTGAAACCCTGCTATGGCTTTTACCAAGCGCTGCAGGAATGGAGGAGAGGCACACCGAAGAGGCTATGTGATCCCATAACAAGCAGTGTGCGGAATGCCCCCCAATCACCCCATAGCAAAAAGTGGGCAGAGCCCCCCAATCATCCCATAATAGTCAGTGTGCAAAATCCCCCCCCAATCAACCCTTAACATTCAGAATGCAGAATCTCCCCTTTACAGGCCTGTTTGTTCCCTATATTGGGTTAATTATCTGTTAAGGCTTAACCATGCTGCCAGAACTAATCTGGAACTAATCTGGAACTGTGGTCACTTGTTAAGATCACACAATAGGGGTTAACGCTTATATTCAATCATTAGTTTAGCCAGACAGGAAGATGCGTATATACATTATTTAGTACAACAATGTTGCAATGTTGTTATACTGGAGGTGCAATTCCAGCAGTCTCTGCATTTCCAGCATTAGAACAGATGAGCATCACAGAGAAAAGGAAAGGTCTGCTGCTTTTTAAATCTTGGTCATATTTGGATGCTCATTTTATTCTTGGATCTGCTGACACCTTGCCAAAGTATTGTCTATCAAGATGAATGGACGTTATTACTAGTATGGGAATGGAGATTAGGACAAGGCTGTTGTACCAGGAATTGTGAGTGCTTAGAACTAGCAAGGTGTTCGTACTCATAACCTGGGTTTTGATATGATGGATGGTGTAAGTTATCTATACAGAGTCTCAAAATGGCCGTATTATTCTTCATTTCTTCCTTAGTCAGGGTGATTTAGCAGCACAAAATCAATTCTATTCTAATTACACAGATGGTGATCTCACATGTAGCATAAGGAACTGGAAAATTTATTTTTGTGAAGGTTCTTCCAGGTCATTGTGTATTTGTAGTTAAGAATTAGAAAGCAAATAGACTTGTGTTTTTTAAAGATATTTGTAGCAGGCAGATTTAAGGTATTTAATGGGGAACCCGTCAGTGTTCATAGAGAAGTACACCCACATAAGGAATTTAAAATCAAAAGCATTAGGATTCCAAAAAATTGTACCCACTGACCCCAAACCACAACCCATCTGCATTAATGTCGAAGAGGTAACAATAGTACCTGACACCTGGCACATCAAGTGATTTCAAGCTCAGGATGGCTGGAGGGGATGGAAATCAGTGGCTGTGCAGAATGCAGATGAATACTAGGTGTAGGACAACTGGAACTTTAGTCACTGGAGCTTGCCACTCTGAAGAATGTAACTCTAGTTCTTTCTGAAGTCTAATTTGCAATTGCTTGTATTGCCTTGGCTCCAGAAGAATTACATTTAAATTCTTTAAATAGACTCCTATGCAATGATAGGAAAGATATGGCTTGTGGATTCATTGAGGGAAGGTAACTATGAGGTTGATTCACAACCTTTCGAGTCTTTTTTTTTTTTGTTTTTTTTTTTGCGAGAAGGCCTTATTCTTGTCCATTTTCCCCCCTCATCTGATTCAGCAGACTCTGCAAGATTTTTTCAATTCGATTTTATATTTTTAGTGTGATTTTTTTGTTTTCCAAACAAAAAAACACCCCCAAAAAAGCTAATTTGTCGTGTGATTCATGGGGTCTTTTTTTTTTGGGGGGGGGGGGGGGAATTGAGCAAGAATATATATTTTTTTGCCGGCTGTTCACGCTAGCAAAAAGCTGCCGGAAGCTTCAGGCTTCACTTGGTCGTGATTGTTAGCAATCATGCCATCTTGCGTGGCATGATTTTCACACCAAACAATGGTGTCTGTTGGCAGTTCCTGATCAATCATGAGAATGAGTGTATTATATTACAGTACATCTATTTAGTAATTCCTGTCATTATTGGGTATATTGTTAGCTCATAGAACACCAACTACTCCATTGCAATCTAGTTTAGCAAATGATAACAGAGTTAAAATCAAGGCAATACATTTAACATTTTTTCATGTATACATAAGTGTTCTAATAAACACATAACTAGATGAAAGTGTGATACTACCTAGGGTTGTGCTTCACAGTAATCCGCATTTCAACCTGTATTATTCAAACAAAAGGATTAATCATGTCATATTTAATTTCCTTTTATCTCCACATTACTCTCAGCAAGATTTAAAGACAGCTGAACATGTCGACACACTGTATCCTGTCTCCTGCCATAATGGGCTTCATCCGCCTAAAGAGAGCACAGCTGCAATTTCCTTCTCTGTACAATTGTCAGGCAATTGCTGTCACTTTGCGAATATAGAAGACTGGTAATTAATAGAGATGAGCGAACTTTTGAAAAATTCGATTCGACTGATTCGCCGAATTTTCCGACAAAAATCGTTTCGACCCGAATAAATTCGCGACGAATCGCTATTAAAAACGGCTATTTCTGAGCCTCCTACAGCCTCAATAGGGTTGTAAACCATTCAGCCTTGCTGTAACACGCACAGGATGCGTGCTGGGTTAGTTAAATAATACTTAAGAAATATCACATGCAGATCAGAGGCATCGCTAATAGAATCGCAGAGCGGCACAATTGCAGAGAGTTGAAGTGGCATCACTATGAGGGGCAGAAGGAGCCCAAATATACACTGGAGTTGGCTTCAGGAGCCCAAAAATTGGATGAATCACACCCTGGAGTTGGCAGGAGTTGACAGTAGCAGCAGCAGGAGCCCAAATATACACTGGAGTTGGCTTCAGGAGCCCAAAAATTGGATGAATCACACCCTGGAGTTGGCAGGAGTTGACAGCAGCAGCAGCAGGAGCCCAAATATACACTGGAGTTGGCTTCAGGAGCCCAAAAATTGGATGAATCACACCCTGGAGTTGGCAGGAGTTGACAGCAGCAGCAGCAGGAGCCCAAATATACACTGGAGTTGGCTTCAGGAGCCCAAAAATTGGATGAATCACACCCTGGAGTTGGCAGAAGTTGGCAGCAGCAGCAGCAGGAGCCCAAATATACACTGGAGTTGGCTTCAGGAGCCCAAAAATTGGATGAATCACACCCTGGAGTTGGCAGAAGTTGGCAGCAGCAGCAGCAGGAGCCCAAATATACACTGGAGTTGGCTTCAGGAGCCCAAAAATTGGATGAATCACACCCTGGAGTTGGCAGGAGTTGACAGCAGCAGCAGCAGGAGCCCAAATATACACTGGAGTTGGCTTCAGGAGCCCAAAAATTGGATGAATCACACCCTGGAGTTGGCAGGAGTTGACAGCAGCAGCAGCAGGAGCCCAAATATACACTGGAGTTGGCTTCAGGAGCCCAAAAATTGGATGAATCACACCCTGGAGTTGGCAGGAGTTGACAGCAGCAGCAGCAGGAGCCCAAATATACACTGGAGTTGGCTTCAGGAGCCCAAAAATTGGATGAATCACACCCTGGAGTTGGCAGAAGTTGGCAGCAGCAGCAGCAGGAGCCCAAATATACACTGGAGTTGGCTTCAGGAGCCCAAAAATTGGATGAATCACACCCTGGAGTTGGCAGAAGTTGGCAGCAGCAGCAGCAGGAGCCCAAATATACACTGGAGTTGGCTTCAGGAGCCCAAAAATTGGATGAATCACACCCTGGAGTTGGCAGAAGTTGGCAGCAGCAGCAGCAGGAGCCCAAATATACACTGGAGTTGGCTTCAGGAGCCCAAAAATTGGATGAATCACACCCTGGAGTTGGCAGGAGTTGACAGCAGCAGCAGCAGGAGCCCAAATATACACTGGAGTTGGCTTCAGGAGCCCAAAAATTGGATGAATCACACCCTGGAGTTGGCAGGAGTTGACAGCAGCAGCAGCAGGAGCCCAAATATACACTGGAGTTGGCTTCAGGAGCCCAAAAATTGGATGAATCACACCCTGGAGTTGGCAGAAGTTGGCAGCAGCAGCAGCAGGAGCCCAAATATACACTGGAGTTGGCTTCAGGAGCCCAAAAATTGGATGAATCACACCCTGGAGTTGGCAGAAGTTGGCAGCAGCAGCAGCAGGAGCCCAAATATACACTGGAGTTGGCTTCAGGAGCCCAAAAATTGGATGAATCACACCCTGGAGTTGGCAGGAGTTGACAGCAGCAGCAGCAGGAGCCCAAATATACACTGGAGTTGGCTTCAGGAGCCCAAAAATTGGATGAATCACACCCTGGAGTTGGCAGGAGTTGACAGTAGCAGCAGCAGGAGCCCAAAAAATGGCCTAAAGACATAAATATGTTTTGCACCATTTGGAAAGTGTAAAACGTGGCACCATGCTGAATCTAGTCGCATGCATCAGGCATTGGTGGGTGGAAATCCTGGCTGATCCATCCCTGATTCATTTTGACAAAGGTGAGTCTCTCCACATTTTTAGTTGACAGACGAGTTCTCCTCGCCGTAACTATGGCCCCCGCCGCACTAAACACCCGCTCAGATGGCACGCTACTTGCCGGGCAGGACAGCTTTTCCAGGGCAAACTCTGCTAGTTGCGGCCACAAATCAAGTTTGGCTGCCCAGAAGTCCAGCGGATCCTCAAGGTGTGTTGGCATGGTCATGTCAAAGTATGACATGACCTGCTGGTTCAGGTCCTGCTCCAGGTCTTCCTGCTGCTCATGAGTAGCCTCACTATGCGGGTGTAGAAAGCTACTCATTAGCGACTGAAGACTGAGGCTGCTGCTGCTGATGGAGCTTCTGCTGCTGCTGCTGCCAACCCCCCCAGCGGCCATGGCAGTGGAAGGTGAGCGCAGAGGTCCCCTCGAGTCAGACCTGCGAGAGTATGGACCATGGCGCAGATAGGCATCGGCCAACTGCCTACGTAGAATGTCTTTGTAGTAGTTGAGTTTGTCCTCCCTCTCGGTGGGTTTAAAAAATGCCCCCATTTTGTGCCGGAAGCGAGGGTCCAATAAGGTGGACAGCCAGAAGTCATCCCGCCGACAGATGGAAACAATTCTGGGGTCACTACGCAAGCACGTGAGCATGCTTCGTGCCATTTGCGCAAGTGACTCGGATGGACTACCTGTCTCCATCTCCACTGCATACTGCCACGGTGTGCCCGGGTCCTCTGTCTCTCCTTCCTCAAAAACCTCTAGCTCCTCTGGCTGCTCCTGCTCCTCCTCTCCTGTCCGCTGACTAGATAAACCAGCCATTTCGCCAAGCCTAAACTGTGTTTCGCTGGGCAACTCCTCCTCCTCCTCTTCCTCCTCCTCCTCCTCCAGTTCAGCTCCAAGGGGGTTCATGTGGCCGTAAGATGTAAACGCCATGTCTCCAGTGCCCTGACCAGCCATGGTTTCCAACATGTGCTGTAGTACATGAAGCAGTGGAATCACGTCGTTCATCCCGTAATCCTGCCGACTGACAAATAAAGTGGCTTCCTCAAAGGGCCTGAGCAAACGGCAGGTGTCACGTATGAGCTGCCACTGGTTGACATTGAAGTTACACAGGGGAGTCCCCCTATCTGCTTGGATCATCAGGAAATCCGTGATGGCTTTTCTCTGTTCATATAATCGGTCCAACATGTGAAGGGTGGAATTCCAACGGGTGGAAACATCGCAAATCAGACTATGTTGGGGGATACCATTCTGACGCTGTAGCTCAAGAAGGGTGTGTTTGGCAGTGTAGGAGTGGCTGAAGTGCATGCAAAGTTTCCGTGAAGTTGTTAGGATGTCCTGCAGATGGGGGGAACACTTCAGAAACCGCTTGACAACCAGATTGAAGACGTGAGCCATGCAGGGGGCATGGGTCAGGCTTCCTTGGCGCAGCGCAGACAAAATGTTCTTCCCATTGTCGGTAACCATGATTCCCATTTTAAGTTTTCTCGGAGTAAGCCATGTTTGGATTTCCTGATGAATACATTTAAGCAGTTCCTCCCCTGTGTGACTCCGTTCGCCAAGACAAACCATGTGAAGCACTGCGTGACACCTCCGTGCCCTGCACACATGGTAGACTGGAGGGGCACTGAGACTTGAGCCTACAGTGGAGGGTGAGGAGATGGCGGAGGATGAGGAGGCCGAGTCGCACGGTGTCACAGGCCCAATGGGCAGAGAGCGCGGAGGCCGAAGCGGCGTGACCTGTCCAAGTTGCTGCTGCAAAGGGACCACATTCACCCAGTGGGCCGTAAACGACATGTACTGCCCCTGACCGTAGTTACAGCTCCAGATGTCGGCGCTGCCATGTATTTTGCTACACACCGACAGGCTCAAGGACTGGCCCACCTTCTGTTCAACAAAAGTGTGCAGCGCTGGTACTGCCTTCTTGGCAAAGAAATGACGGCTTGGGACTCTCCACCTCGGCTCGGCACAAGCCATCAGTTCTCTGAAAGGTGCAGATTCCACCACCTGAAAAGGGAGCGACTGCAGCACCAGCAACTTGGACAGGAGCACATTCAGCTTCTGCGCCGTAGGATGAGTGGGCGCATACTGCTGTCTCTTGGACATGGCTTCGCTGATGGATTGCTGGCGGGATGCATGACTTGGAGGAGGAGGAGGAGGAGCAGGAGCGACAGAGGATGGGTATGACGCACAGCTGCCTTCGGCTGAGGTGCTGGAGCCTTGGCTGGCAGAAATTGGGAGCTCACTTGGTGAGGAAGCAGACTGGACCACCCCTTGGGAGCCTCGGTTCTCCCAGGTCGTTTTATGGTGACGCATCATATGTTGACGCAGGGCCGTGGTGCCAACATTTGGACCCTGGCCACGCTTCACCTTTTGCCTACATATCTTGCATGTGGCCATGTTACCCTCCTGCGGATGCCTCAGGAAAAACTGCCACACTGCCGAGTAGCTACTTTTCCCACCCCCTGGCCTCACTGATTCACTGCTGCTGTTGCCAACTCCAGGAACCCCTGCTCCACTACCTCCCGATAAGGTAGACTGCCGCACAGCAGGTGCTCTACCCCGGCCCCGGCCCCGGCCGGCTCCAGCCTTTGGAATTGTGCCCCCATGCTGACTGCTACCACTTTGCTGCCTCAGCTGCTGACTCCGGGGCAACCTGCACCCCTCTTCTCCTGATGATGACGATGAAGCCCCTTCATCACCCGGCTCCCAAGTGCGATCGGCTTCATCGTCATCATCATCATCATCACCGGGTTGTGGCTGTACGTCACTGATGTTCGTGGATTCGTCAACAGTGTCTGGCGCAGGAGCTGGAACGCTCGCAGCACCCACGACACTGTCCACATCACTATTTGTCTGCCTAGCTAAAGAAGCCACCTCCATTTCTTGGCTGGGCAGTAGCTGCTGACTGTCCTCTATCTGATGGTCCTCCTCACTAAAGAGTGGAGCTGAACCCAAAGCATAGGATACGTCGCTGGGGGAGGGAACGGCGTAGGACAGAGGCAATGGGAGGACAGGGACTGCTCTCGGGGCATGCCAACTCAGGGTTGTGTCAGAGGAACCTACCGACCCTAGACTGGGGGTCTCAGACGTAAGTTGTGATGATGTTGTTGATGAGCGCGTCAACCAATCTACCACGGCAGATGCGTTACTGGTGGAGACCCGACCGCTAGCAGATACTGGCAGATTAGGTCTCTCAGCGTGACTCCTGCTGCTACTGGCCCCCAGTCTGATGCGAGCTCTTCCTGCGGAATCTTGGCCTCTGCCACTCCTCTTTTCACTTCCAGGCACTTGTCTGCCCGACATAGTCCAACTGGCGTGGTAGTAGGTGATATTTAAAAAAACCCCGGGCAGCGGTGGGTCTATATGAAACAGAATATAATGCACACCAAAAGTGAGCAGTAACACTCAGCCTCCAACAGGCCTGCTTAGTGTAAATAAGAGAGCTGCTTAGTGTAAATAAAGAGGGGTATGCTATGTTACAGAATGGGATGCCTCAACAGAAGTGCACCTGGCAGGCAGCAGTAAGCCTATGCCCAGCAAAAGTGTCTTATAATATAAATATAATAAGAGCAAATGCTTATATGGTCTTAAACAGAGGCTGCTTTAGTCACAGAATGGGATGCCCCGGGCAGGAATCGAGCTGCCAGGGTACAGTAGTGCTTTGGCCAGCAAAAGTGTCTTTATCAGGCCTAATTTCAAATATGATAAGAGCAAATGCTTATATGGTCTTAAACAGAGGCTGCTTTAGTCACAGAATGGGATGCCCCGGGCAGGAATCGAGCTGCCAGGGTACAGTAGTGCTTTGGCCAGCAAAAGTGTCTTTATCAGGCCTAATTTCAAATATGATTAGAGCAAATGCTTATATGGTCTTAAACAGAGGCTGCTTTAGTCACAGAATGGGATGCCCCGGGCAGGAATCGAGCTGCCAGGGTACAGTAGTGCTTTGGCCAGCAAAAGTGTCTTTATCAGGCCTAATTTCAAATATGATAAGAGCAAATGCTTATATGGTCTTAAACAGAGGCTGCTTTAGTCACAGAATGGGATGCCCCGGGCAGGAATCGAGCTGCCAGGGTACAGTAGTGCTTTGGCCAGCAAAAGTGTCTTTATCAGGCCTAATTTCAAATATGATAAGAGCAAATGCTTATATGGTCTTAAACAGAGGCTGCTTTAGTCACAGAATGGGATGCCCCGGGCAGGAATCGAGCTGCCAGGGTACAGTAGTGCTTTGGCCAGCAAAAGTGTCTTTATCAGGCCTAATTTCAAATATGATAAGAGCAAATGCTTATATGGTCTTAAACAGAGGCTGCTTTAGTCACAGAATGGGATGCCCCGGGCAGGAATCGAGCTGCCAGGGTACAGTAGTGCTTTGGCCAGCAAAAGTGTCTTTATCAGGCCTAATTTCAAATATGATTAGAGCAAATGCTTATATGGTCTTAAACAGAGGCTGCTTTAGTCACAGAATGGGATGCCCCGGGCAGGAATCGAGCTGCCAGGGTACAGTAGTGCTTTGGCCAGCAAAAGTGTCTTTATCAGGCCTAATTTCAAATATGATTAGAGCAAATGCTTATATGGTCTTAAACAGAGGCTGCTTTAGTCACAGAATGGGATGCCCCGGGCAGGAATCGAGCTGCCAGGGTACAGTAGTGCTTTGGCCAGCAAAAGTGTCTTTATCAGGCCTAATTTCAAATATGATTAGAGCAAATGCTTATATGGTCTTAAACAGAGGCTGCTTTAGTCACAGAATGGGATGCCCCGGGCAGGAATCGAGCTGCCAGGGTACAGTAGTGCTTTGGCCAGCAAAAGTGTCTTTATCAGGCCTAATTTCAAATATGATAAGAGCAAATGCTTATATGGTCTTAAACAGAGGCTGCTTTAGTCACAGAATGGGATGCCCCGGGCAGGAATCGAGCTGCCAGGGTACAGTAGTGCTTTGGCCAGCAAAAGTGTCTTTATCAGGCCTAATTTCAAATATGATTAGAGCAAATGCTTATATGGTCTTAAACAGAGGCTGCTTTAGTCACAGAATGGGATGCCCCGGGCAGGAATCGAGCTGCCAGGGTACAGTAGTGCTTTGGCCAGCAAAAGTGTCTTTATCAGGCCTAATTTCAAATATGATTAGAGCAAATGCTTATATGGTCTTAAACAGAGGCTGCTTTAGTCACAGAATGGGATGCCCCGGGCAGGAATCGAGCTGCCAGGGTACAGTAGTGCTTTGGCCAGCAAAAGTGTCTTTATCAGGCCTAATTTCAAATATGATTAGAGCAAATGCTTATATGGTCTTAAACAGAGGCTGCTTTAGTCACAGAATGGGATGCCCCGGGCAGGAATCGAGCTGCCAGGGTACAGTAGTGCTTTGGCCAGCAAAAGTGTCTTTATCAGGCCTAATTTCAAATATGATTAGAGCAAATGCTTATATGGTCTTAAACAGAGGCTGCTTTAGTCACAGAATGGGATGCCCCGGGCAAGAATCGAGCTGCCAGGGTACAGTAGTGCTTTGGCCAGCAAAAGTGTCTTTATCAGGCCTAATTTCAAATATGATTAGAGCAAATGCTTATATGGTCTTAAACAGAGGCTGCTTTAGTCACAGAATGGGATGCCCCGGGCAGGAATCGAGCTGCCAGGGTACAGTAGTGCTTTGGCCAGCAAAAGTGTCTTTATCAGGCCTAATTTCAAATATGATTAGAGCAAATGCTTATATGGTCTTAAACAGAGGCTGCTTTAGTCACAGAATGGGATGCCCCGGGCAGGAATCGAGCTGCCAGGGTACAGTAGTGCTTTGGCCAGCAAAAGTGTCTTTATCAGGCCTAATTTCAAATATGATTAGAGCAAATGCTTATATGGTCTTAAACAGAGGCTGCTTTAGTCACAGAATGGGATGCCCCGGGCAGGAATCGAGCTGCCAGGGTACAGTAGTGCTTTGGCCAGCAAAAGTGTCTTTATCAGGCCTAATTTCAAATATGATTAGAGCAAATGCTTATATGGTCTTAAACAGAGGCTGCTTTAGTCACAGAATGGGATGCCCCGGGCAGGAATCGAGCTGCCAGGGTACAGTAGTGCTTTGGCCAGCAAAAGTGTCTTTATCAGGCCTAATTTCAAATATGATAAGAGCAAATGCTTATATGGTCTTAAACAGAGGCTGCTTTAGTCACAGAATGGGATGCCCCGGGCAGGAATCGAGCTGCCAGGGTCCAGTAGTGCTTTGGCCAGCAAAAGTGTCTTTATCAGGCCTAATTTCAAATATGATTAGAGCAAATGCTTATATGGTCTTAAACAGAGGCTGCTTTAGTCACAGAATGGGATGCCCCGGGCAGGAATCGAGCTGCCAGGGTACAGTAGTGCTTTGGCCAGCAAAAGTGTCTTTATCAGGCCTAATTTCAAATATGATTAGAGCAAATGCTTATATGGTCTTAAACAGAGGCTGCTTTAGTCACAGAATGGGATGCCCCGGGCAGGAATCGAGCTGCCAGGGTACAGTAGTGCTTTGGCAAGCAAAAGTGTCTTTATCAGGCCTAATTTCAAATATGATTAGAGCAAATGCTTATATGGTCTTAAACAGAGGCTGCTTTAGTCACAGAATGGGATGCCCCGGGCAGGAATCGAGCTGCCAGGGTACAGTAGTGCTTTGGCCAGCAAAAGTGTCTTTATCAGGCCTAATTTCAAATATGATTAGAGCAAATGCTTATATGGTCTTAAACAGAGGCTGCTTTAGTCACAGAATGGGATGCCCCGGGCAGGAATCGAGCTGCCAGGGTACAGTAGTGCTTTGGCCAGCAAAAGTGTCTTTATCAGGCCTAATTTCAAATATGATTAGAGCAAATGCTTATATGGTCTTAAACAGAGGCTGCTTTAGTCACAGAATGGGATGCCCCGGGCAGGAATCGAGCTGCCAGGGTACAGTAGTGCTTTGGCCAGCAAAAGTGTCTTTATCAGGCCTAATTTCAAATATGATTAGAGCAAATGCTTATATGGTCTTAAACAGAGGCTGCTTTAGTCACAGAATGGGATGCCCCGGGCAGGAATCGAGCTGCCAGGGTACAGTAGTGCTTTGGCCAGCAAAAGTGTCTTTATCAGGCCTAATTTCAAATATGATAAGAGCAAATGCTTATATGGTCTTAAACAGAGGCTGCTTTAGTCACAGAATGGGATGCCCCGGGCAGGAATCGAGCTGCCAGGGTACAGTAGTGCTTTGGCCAGCAAAAGTGTCTTTATCAGGCCTAATTTCAAATATGATTAGAGCAAATGCTTATATGGTCTTAAACAGAGGCTGCTTTAGTCACAGAATGGGATGCCCCGGGCAGGAATCGAGCTGCCAGGGTACAGTAGTGCTTTGGCCAGCAAAAGTGTCTTTATCAGGCCTAATTTCAAATATGATTAGAGCAAATGCTTATATGGTCTTAAACAGAGGCTGCTTTAGTCACAGAATGGGATGCCCCGGGCAGGAATCGAGCTGCCAGGGTCCAGTAGTGCTTTGGCCAGCAAAAGTGTCTTTATCAGGCCTAATTTCAAATATGATTAGAGCAAATGCTTATATGGTCTTAAACAGAGGCTGCTTTAGTCACAGAATGGGATGCCCCGGGCAGGAATCGAGCTGCCAGGGTACAGTAGTGCTTTGGCCAGCAAAAGTGTCTTTATCAGGCCTAATTTCAAATATGATTAGAGCAAATGCTTATATGGTCTTAAACAGAGGCTGCTTTAGTCACAGAATGGGATGCCCCGGGCAGGAATCGAGCTGCCAGGGTACAGTAGTGCTTTGGCCAGCAAAAGTGTCTTTATCAGGCCTAATTTCAAATATGATTAGAGCAAATGCTTATATGGTCTTAAACAGAGGCTGCTTTAGTCACAGAATGGGATGCCCCGGGCAGGAATCGAGCTGCCAGGGTACAGTAGTGCTTTGGCCAGCAAAAGTGTCTTTATCAGGCCTAATTTCAAATATGATTAGAGCAAATGCTTATATGGTCTTAAACAGAGGCTGCTTTAGTCACAGAATGGGATGCCCCGGGCAGGAATCGAGCTGCCAGGGTACAGTAGTGCTTTGGCCAGCAAAAGTGTCTTTATCAGGCCTAATTTCAAATATGATTAGAGCAAATGCTTATATGGTCTTAAACAGAGGCTGCTTTAGTCACAGAATGGGATGCCCCGGGCAGGAATCGAGCTGCCAGGGTACAGTAGTGCTTTGGCCAGCAAAAGTGTCTTTATCAGGCCTAATTTCAAATATGATTAGAGCAAATGCTTATATGGTCTTAAACAGAGGCTGCTTTAGTCACAGAATGGGATGCCCCGGGCAGGAATCGAGCTGCCAGGGTACAGTAGTGCTTTGGCCAGCAAAAGTGTCTTTATCAGGCCTAATTTCAAATATGATTAGAGCAAATGCTTATATGGTCTTAAACAGAGGCTGCTTTAGTCACAGAATGGGATGCCTCACAGCAGACTTAAGATCAGTTCAGTATATATGCACAGTTAGTTACTATAAGCAGCCTGAAAACGCTAACAAAGGCTGGATGAAAAAAAAAAAATCTCCCTGTCAGCCAGCTCCGTTTTTCCTACCTTTCCCTGGCTTTCTGTCTGTCTCCTGTCTGTCTCCTGCCTGTCTCCTGCCTGTCTCCAGCCTGTCCCTGTCTGTCCCTGTCTCCAGCCTGTCTAACTGCCTCAGCTACACAGCGTTCTGTCTGTCTGTCACGAATGCAATAGAGAAATGAGGAAAAGCAAGATGGCCGCCGTTAAATACCGCTGTGTGACGTCACCGGGCTTGCTGGCTGCTGATAGGCTGCATGTGACTGCCCCAGCTTGCACTGGCGCGGGATACATGTCCAGACATGTCCCGCCCGCCATCTTAGAATGCCTGTAATGTAAATGAATGGATGTTAAAGGAAAACTTCGAGTGATCGAATCGCGGGGAAATTCGGATTCGATCCGAATCGAATTTTTCCTGAAATTCGGATCGAATCCGGGTTCGTCCGGATCGATTCGCTCATCCCTAGTAATTAATAAAATATTCTGTTTCTTGAATCCAGCTCCTACATAATGCAGGGTTATACTGCAGTGGTTCTCAACCTTTTTTAAGCCATGTCACCATGATAAAACATCAAAAAGCAGCACAGCATAGCTAAAGAAGGCAATGGCTAAATTAAAAAAAAAGCCTGAAAAAGTCTAACATGAACTCATACTGATACTAGGATGTTACTGTTACGTGCCAGCAGCTCAGCCCTACTATTCATTCAAATTTGGGAATGCAATAAAAAGCACAGCCAAGCGGAGCTCCCCTATATTTGCTGGGGTCTTATAAAAATAACATGGGCAGCGCACCCAGACTCATTTCTGAGAAGGATGAGGCGGAGGAGAAAGCAAGGGCCATGTAACAATTTCGCCCTCGTCCAGCCTCATAAACATAGAATTATCATTTGACTTGCCCAATCTACAAAGTAACTATATACTGTCCAAGATCCCAGCTAAATCAGGTAGATTGACACCAAGCAGATACCTTGAAATGATAAATTCTGAAGTTCAAGAATATGTGTGATCTAATCTAACCTAATCATTTGCCTACAATAGTAAAGTGTGACATTTTTTGTACACTCTGTATTCTAAAAGTAAGTTTGCAAATCAGACATGTTGTCTAAGACTCTAGTAGGCACATGGCAGAGGAGAAACAGACATAAAGTAAAAAAAAAGGGCCTGTGAGTTTAAAGCAGAACAAAACCCAGCAATTTGACTTTCCGTTGAGATGCCCTGCTGTGTGAAACCCCCATAACGCCACTGTTCACTAACCTCTTCCTTGTTCCTGCTGCATTTGCGCGGGCTCTCGTCCAATGAGAACCCTCGGTCGTAACTATGTAATTCAAAGGCTCTCATTGACTTCAGTAGGGAGCACAGGTTGATGCATTCCCCATACCCCCGGCGGCATGTGCGCTGCCACCCCAGCCTCTCTGAATGGCTGGAATAGAAGTACATGGTGAGGGGAATGTGGCAGTGCACCCTCCCCATTAGAAACAATGAAAGCCATTTGCCAAATTACATCTCATTGGACAAGAGCCCTTGCATGCATCATAGGAATGAGAAAGAGGTGAGTGAATAGCGACGTTCTGGGGGGTTTCACAAAGCGGGGCAAGCCAGGGGAAGCCAGCAGCCTGCCATGGAATCCATTAAGCTCAGTAAACACGCCTTCTCCCTGATCCAACGGTGCATGCACAGGCAGCGGCTGCTCCCTGCTTCACCTTTGGCAGGATGACTGGAGGCGAGTCCTTAAACGAGCCTAGACGAGTTAACGGCAGCACAGTTGAGCACGCTGATTGGACAGGATGCCACACATGCGTCGTAGGAAAGGTGAGTTTGAGTGGGCAACCTGGGAGGTTTCAAGGACAAAAACCTGGGATAGTCAAAATCCTAGGTTTTGGTCCACTTTAAAGAACTAGAGTAATAATAATAAAATCTTCTTTATCAATCTTTTTATTGTGTATATTGGGCTATAAGAATAATACTGTTAATACACAGAATTTAAAGATTACAGACAAGTTAAGTAACAATTAGAAGCTTATTCACTGCATACAAGAAAATTGATTCAAGAGTTACTAAAAAAGTTCAATTCAAATAAATTAAATAAAAAGAACAACCCCTATGAGGGGGGGAAAGGAGGTAGTGGGAGGGGGGGGGGAGTAAAGGAAGGGGTCAAGGAAGGATCAGATACTCATTAGTTTTACGTCAAAATCTGTAGGCAGAAAATTCCGGACCCAAGGATTCCACCCCTCCCTGAACAGCTCCAAAGTCCCATTGTAAATGGCGGACATTTTTTCCATGGCCATAATGCAGTTGACCTTGTTTTTAAAGGCGTTGAAGCTCAAGGTGGGGGATCTCCAAGCCCAGCCACCATCAGCCTCGCCCCCGATAGGACATAATAGATCAACCGCTTTTTCAGTCTAGAAATGTGGGGGATTGGCGCGTTGAGGAGAGCTACCCAGGCGTCTCTGACCACAGATCTACCACATACCTTGCTGAGAACTATAAAGATTCTTGACCAAAATTCCCTAACTACTGGGCAACCCCACCACACATGCCGGTACGACCCCGGTGAGAGGCACCCCTGGAAGCAGTTCTCCTGGAACTCAGTGAAAAAGTGTTTAATTCTCTCTGGGACCATATACCATCTTGCCATTAGTTTTACATTAGCCTCGATTAAAGTCACAGACGCCGAGCAACCAAAGGAAGCATTCCACATCCTCTGCCATTTTTCTTGATCCATCTCACTACTCAGTTCATGGTGCCAATTTTCGGTATAGGATGGGCATGTATCCGTACCCCTTGAGGCCAAGTTATGATATATCTCTGAGATTGCTCCTCTGCCTCTGCCTGGGATCCCTACAGCAGCGCGTCTCAAAAAAGTTAGTTTTTCAAACTCCTGCCAATTCCCCACCGTGGATCTCACAAAATGGCGAACTTGCAGAAAACGAAAAAGCTCATTAGATGGCAGGTGAAATTTATCCCGCATCTGTTGGAATATACTGATCTCTGAAGATTTAAGACAATCTGAAACTCGCCGTATGCCTGCCTCCTTCCATGTATTAAATCTACCAAGGTCCTCTGCCCCTGGGGGAAACATTGGATGGTTCCACAAAGAAAGGAGAGGGAGGTATGGGGACACCAGTCCGCCCGAGTATTTACCATCATCCCACACTTGGAGCGAATGTCTAACAATGGGGTTTCGTAATACCCGTCTAAATTTAGGCGTAATCCACAAAAGGTTATTCACTGAAATTGGCGCGCACACATCTGATTCAATCTGCACCCAGCTTGGCAAATCTAAAGTGGAATGGAGGGCAAGTAGTTGTGCAATTTGAGCTGCTTGGTAATACTTTGCTAAATTTGGCAACCCCCAGCCCGCCCTCCTTCCTAGATCTAAGCATGACCCCCTTGGGGACCCTAGGCCTCATACCACTCTAGACAAAGGACATGACCTTGCTTTGTAATGCTTTTAGCTGTTGTGGGGGGACTCTAGTTGGGAGGACTCCGGTGACATACAGAAACTTAGGCAACAACGTCATTTTAACTGCCGCGATCCTCCCCAGCCATGACACATTGTAGTCTTTCCATTGATCTAACAACTTATAGAGCTTCTGAAAGAGGGGTGTGTAATTTGCTGAAGCCAAGGAGTCATCTGAGCCAGTTAAATATATCCCAAGGTATTTGATGTTTTTTTCCTCCCAACTAAAATCAAATGATGTCTTAATTAGAGTCCAGGACTCCCTAGGTATCGTGATATTCATTGCTTTGGATTTTGCCGTGTTCACCTGAAGGCCAGATACAGTCGCGAACTTACCCATAATTTGGAGTAGATTTGGGAGAGAGAGCATTGGGTTTGTAATGAATATAAGGACATCATCCGCAAACAGACACAATTTGTGGTGCTTGCCCGCTACTTCCAGACCCGATATGTTCTCAGATTTTCTAATCAATTGGGCCAGAGGTTCCACAACCAGGGCGACCAAGAGGGGGGAAAGTGGGCATCCCTGTCTTGTCCCTCTAGAAAGTTTGAAAGGTTCAGACTTATACCCGCTATACTTTACATACGCTAAAGGGAATGAGTAGAGAGTCTTTAAGATATTAATAAATACTGGTCCGAACCCCCATCTCTCCAAAAGGAAAAACAGATACTCCCAGGAGACCAAATCAAATGCTTTCTTAATGTATAGGGACAATAGCATAGCTGGAATCTGTTGCTCTCTTGCTATATGGGACAACTGTACAATCCTTCTAATGTTGTCCCCTGCCTGTCGCCCATGGTATAAAGCCCACCTGGTCATTATTTATCAGTTTTGGTAAGAATCCTGAGAGCCTGTCCGCTAGCACCTTAGCTAGGATTTTGACATCCAAATTAATTAGGGAAATGGGTCTAAAGTTAGACCAATAGAGAGTGGTCTGTATCTGGTTTTGGGATCATACTGATAGAAGCCCTGAGCGACTCTCCTGTAAAAGTACCCCCATTTCTGATATTATTAAACATTGCAGTCAGCTTAGGAGTTAACACTTTACTAAACTTTTTATAATAACAGGCTGAGAAGCCATCTGGGCCCGGTCTCTTATTAAGTTTCAAATTCTTCACTATCTGTTGAACTTCCCATTGCTGAATTTCGTTATCTAAAATTTCTTTCAGATTTTCGGGTAGGCTGGGTAGGTCGCTTTCCCTAAAAAATCTCTCAAATGTCTCCAAGCTCGACGGTGAAGGATTAGAGTACAACTTCTGCAACTGTTGTTTGAACAATTTTACTACCTTAGTTGGATTACTTGTGACAACCCCTCTCTCATCCTTTAATCTAATCGGGCAGCAACTTTGTGGTGGAGCTTTTAATTTCTTAGCTAATAGTGAGCTTGGTTTATTCACTTTACAATAATATTTATGCTTCAACCAACACAAAGCTTTCTCTGCTCTTCCTGCTAGTGCCATATTCAACTCCTGTGACGTTTTATGAAGTTTGGCCCGCAATTCTGGAGTCATACCCCGCTTAACTGCCTCCGAAACCAGAAGATATTCTTTTTATTGCCTGTCAACATACTCGTTCCTATCTCTTTTCTTCCTAGCCGCCACCTGAATCAGCTTCCCTCTAATCGTAGCCTTATGGGCCTCCCAACATAATGTTGCCGATACCTCAGGGGTTACATTCACTGCAAAGTAATCAAGCAACGCCTTCTTAAGAGTGGTAACAATTGTGTCATCTGATAACAGAGACTCATTAAGAGACCAGGAATATTCTGATGGTCTGCTGATCAGGGAGCCCAGGTTTAGCAGCAAGCCATCGTGATCAGACCACGAGATGGGAATAATTTTAGCTGATCTCATAAGCGCTAAAGATCTCTGCGGTAAGAAGATATGATCAATTCTCATATAAACTTCATGTGGATGGGAGTCATGTGTGAAATTTTGCGTTCCTGGGTGTGCCTCTCTCCAGCAGTCCACAAGCCAACATCTATCCAATAACTTTCTACAAGATCTAGCAGACGTCGTCATATGGGGGGGTTACTAGAGAGCAAGACCGGGACTGCCTGTCTATATGGGGGTTTAAAACCATATTCGAATCCCCACAGATTATGGTCGTACCTTGTGCTACTGCCGCCACTTCATCAAAAAACTTAGAAAGAAAATTAACCTGGTTGACATTTGGAGCGTAATAACCAGCTACTGTTACGTCCACATCCTGAAGGGAACCAACTAAAATCAGAAATCTCCCTTCCGGATCACTAATTTCTTTTATGCAATGGAATTGGGAGCCCTCCTAAACCCTATTAGGAAGCCCTTTTGTTTCCTGTCGGCACATGCCAAGAAAATTTGGGGATATGAGGAGTCAAAGAATTTGGGCTTGGAGCTGTTCGAGAAATGTGTCTCCTGGAGACACAGTATATCAGGATGCATTGATCTAATTTTACGAAATGCTAAACTTCTTTTCTGTGGTGAATTAAACCCTTGTACATTGAGTGAAAATACAGTAGCCATTGTTTAACTTGTAACTTGATATTAAAAGAAAAGGTAAAAAGAAGTGGGCAGAAGAATAAAGAATAGAGAGAGAAAATAAATAAATAAGGAGGAGGGGAGGGAAAGGAAGGAATGAAAAGGAGATGGAGCGAAAGAAGAGGAGAAGAAAAAAAAAAATTAGTAATGCAATGAAATAACTTTTACATTAGGAGAAAAAATCCCTCAGACTTCTCCGGGGATAGAACAATGTCCCCAGAACAAGTTTGATTAACTGAGAGCTAATAAAAAAGGAAATAGTAAAATAAAACTATATATGTCTATCTGCCAGACTAAGTCTCCCAGATAGATATAAGTGCAGCATGTGAATGCCGCTGAGCAGAGGGTCTTGACACCTAAACGCTATAACTGTGAGCTAACTAACTTAAACACAGATGAGGCCTGAAAAAGAGAGCCACAACATCGCGTCGCTGCTCCCCTTCTCAGGACCCCTCCGACTTTTTGCAACAATTTACAAAAAAATATCCTACAACAACCTATCAAATAGGTCAGAGAAAAGGAAGAGAAAAAAAAAATCTCCTTCCTTTCCCTCTCCAAGAGCTAGTCCCGTTGTTCCAGATGAACCACTGACAAAATAGCAATCGTATATTTAACTTCAGCCGCAGGCAACAATGACATAATAAACCAAGAACCTCAACGTGGGATCACCTCACGATTTACTAGTTATTCTGGAGCTATGAGATGAGCGCCGCTCTACCGATTGTGCTCTGCGTCTCGGTCTTTTCCCTGCCCGTTGTATTTTGAGAGAGTCATCTCTGGTTCTGGGAGATTTTATTGAGCTTTTCTGCCTTGCATCCCGTAGGAGACCCGCCGAAGCCAGATGCCTTTGTAACTCCTCGACAGATACTGCTGAAAAGGAATCACCCCTATAGGAAAAAAATATACAGAATGGGAAACCCCATTTATAGGCGACTTTACTGTCCTGTAGAATTTTTAGAAACGGCTTCATCTCCCTCCGTCTTGCCATTGTTGCAGGTGAAAGATCAGAGAACACCTGGAATTTGTGGCCTTGAAATGACAGGTTAACAGCATCCTGAGCAGCTCGCATCACTTGTTCTTTAGTGTTGTAAAAGTGAAACTTTGCTAGAATGTCCCGTGGAGGTTCCTCAGGTGTCTTTCGGTGCCCCAGTGCTCTATGGACACGTTCCAGCTCGAGGCATTCAATAGCAATTCCCGGGAGCAGTTCTTGGCATAGAGCAGTGACCACAGATTTCACATCCTCCATATGTTCAGGTAACCCCTTTCCATTTCCTCAAGCTTAGCATGCAGAACACTATTATCTTTCTGCAGCTGATTAATTTCGGCAGCATGAGATCCCTGAGTGGATATAACATCTCCTCTCCAGGGCTCCCAAGCTCCTTGTCACTTTCTCAATTTCCTTAGTAAGATGATCAGTAATAGTCTTTGTATTGGTAGAAAGTGCACTCTGAAGTATATTGACAAATTTATCTACCAGGTCAGGGCTCCTTGCATGCTGGTTCACATTACCCGCTGAGAGCAGCTCCCTTGCCCCTCACTTCCTGATGCCTCACCTGCCCCTCACTTCCTGATGCCTCACTTCCCACCACCTCAAGCATTTCAGTCTCACTGAAACTGGCGGCCATCTTAAACATGCTATGCTGAGGCACTGAGGTCTGCGGCGCTGTGCACCCCTTTAAGGCTTGAGAAGCCTTTGAAGAGTCTGAGGTAAAATTTCTCCTTGGGCCCCTTTATTCCCACTTTACCACAGAAATATGGTCTCAGGAGCTCTTATTTTGTTTATTCTAATATTAGCTGGCGGCCATCTTAAACTCCAGACTATGCTAAGGCGCTGAGGCGTGTTGCACTGTATTCCCCTTTAAGGATTCAGAAGCTGGTTGTCAGGAATCGCCACTTACCTGGGCCCCGTTCCGGCGCTGTTTTCGGGTGGCCGGCCGGCCGCAGCAGCTCCTGCCCTGCGGCCACGCCGAGCGGCGGCGGCTTAGGCGGCGCCGAGCACGGCCGCCCTCCTTCCTCGCTCCCGCGTCACTGTCTCGCGTGCTTGAGCCCAAAGGAGGTTCTGGGCTACTTGCCCTTTTGTCCAGTCCTTGTCTGGTTCTGAATATGCACCAATCACTTCACTGGTTCCCCATGGCCAATCATACCTAGTCCCTATAAAGGTTCGCCCCCGTCACTTGTTCAGTGCCTGTTATAGCGCCTGGTACCTAGCCTGCCTTGTGAATTGAAGCTCTACTGAATCCCTGTTGCCGACTTTGATTGTACCGACCACTCTCGATCTGAACTCCTGTTGCCGACTTTGATATTACCGACCACTCTCGATCTGAACCCCAGTTGCTGACCTCTGCCTGAATCCTGACTACGAGTTGCCTGATCCCTGGTGCCGCTACGATCTCTGTCTTCACGCTGTCGACCTCTGGCCTGTCTCTGGACTTCCTCTGCCAACGCTCTAGCTATTGGTTCTCCAGACCTCCCACATATAAGCTCACATCCTTTGAGCCATTAAGTCCTGGGGGCAACCGATCCCGGGTAGGCGTATTCTGCGTCCCGGCAAGCAGGGGCTCCTACAGGTGAAGCTCGCTGCGGAGATTTGGGGTTGTGGGCTTATCAAGAGGGCTGGAGTACCCCGAGCGTGACACTGGTGAATAGTCTGAGGTAAGATTTCTCCTTGGGCCCCTTTATTCCCACTTTACCACAGAAATATAGTCTCAGGAGCTCTTATTTTGTTTATTCTAATGTTAGCTGGTGGCCATCTTAAACTCCAGACTATGCTAAGGTGTTGAGGTGTGCTGCTCTGTATACCCCTATAAGGCTTGAGAAGCTGGTGAATAGTCTGAGGTAAGATTTCTCCTTGGGCCCCTTTATTTCCACTTTATCACAGAAATATAGTCTCAGAAGCTCTTATTCTGTTTATTCTAATATTAGCTGGTGGTCATCTTAAACTCCAGGCTATGCTGAGGGAAGCTGCGCTGTGCTCCCCTTTCAGACTGAGAAGCTGGTGAATAGTCTGAGGTAAGATTTCTCCTTGGGCCTATTTATTTCCACTTTACCACAGAAATATAGTCTCAGGAGCTCTTATTTTGTTTTTTCTAATTTAGCTGGCAGCCATCTTAAACTCCAGGCTGTGCTGAGGCATGCTGCGCTGTGTACCCCTTTCAGACTGAGAAGCTGGTGAATAGTCTGAGGTAAAATTTCTCCTTGGGCCCCTTTATTCCCACTTACCACATAAATTTAGTCTTAAAGTGGACCAACACCCACGGGTGATCGGCCCGGGAATCTATAAGATTCCCGGGCCGATCACCCCCCACCCCGCGGGACATCCGAGATCGGGATGTCCCGCGGGGTGAAACCCCCCCAAACACCCCAAACTCCTTACCTTATCTTCGGCGGCGGCCGGCCGCCGCCGCCTCCCTCGCGCTCCTGTAGGCGTGCGCGTGCCCGCGCCGGCCGTCTGCGAATGGCCGGCGGGGGCGCGCGCGCGCCGAAAGTGACGCGAGGGAGGCGGCGGCTGCCGCTTAGACGTTCTTGTACGTCGGCGCTGGGAGCGGGGAGAGGTGAGTTTTTCGGGGGGTTAGGGGGGGTTTCACACAGCGGGGCACCCCGATCGGGGGTGCCCCACCGAAGTGGACCAAGACCCAGGATAGTCAAAATCCTGGGTGTTGGTCCACTTTAAGAGCTCTTACTCTGTTCGGTGTGTGTGCGGAGCTAGTTTAGCTGGTGGCCATCTTGGATTCCTGTCAGCATTAAGCTGCCTTTTTTGCTCTGGGCTGATAGACTAACATGAGGCAGGGGCTCTTCTGATGTCCCCTTACTCTCACCTCACTGCCTGGATGCTGTGGTGAGCACCGGTCACTTCTCTAACACCCCTTCCACTCGGCGGGTACGGAGCCAAACTAGCAGTCTGTCATCAGCTTCACGTGCGCGTGCGCACTCAATAATAATTATCTTTATATAGTGCCAGCATATTCTGCAGCCCTTTACACTTAGGGGATGCATGTACAGACAGCTATTAAATCCATAGCAACAATCAAGAGGAGTCAGGACCCTGCCTGCAAAATCTTACAGTCTAGAATGAGATAGGAGTGGAATAGAAGGTAATACATTCTTGCTTTATATCATGGTTCAGCCATCTTCACTAAATAGGAAGGTATATGCAGCTGTATGGTCCAGCAAGCAGCCCATGTCTTATTGCTTATGGGTGCAAGGGTATGGTGTATTGTGCTGGATAATGGTTTGGATTTAGTAGAATGCTGTTGAAGGGGGTGTGAAAGGAGAAGAGTTAAATTAGGGGATGTGAAAGGCTACCCTAAAAAAGGGAGCACTTAAAATCCGTTTAAAAAAAATGTTTTAAATTCACTTAACTACATGGGGTAGGTCATTCCAGTGAACTGGTGCAGCTCAGGGGAAGTCTTGTTGACGGGAGTGGTAGGTTTGGATTGAGATGGGTGTTAGTTGTAGATAGTTTGCAGAGTATAGAACAGCGGTAGACAGAGATTAGGGAAGACCTGTAGGGGAGTGCAGCGCCATGGAGAGCTTTGTGTGTAAGAGTGAGCAGTTTAAACTGAACACTATATTGCAGTGGCGTAGCGACCCGGGGGCGGGGGGGGCGGACCGCCCCGGGTGACACCAGACCTAGAGGGTGACACCGCACACCCAGGGCCGGCCCTACCGAGATGTATGTTAAATCTCAACGAGGGACTGTCCCTCCAATCAGTGACACTTGGGAGATATGATAATGAGAGCAATTGATGTAGATGTATTGTGACAAGCCGCCAGAAAATGATAGCGCAGCACAATTATGAAACAAACCACTGCAGGTTTACGGGCATTGGGCGTGGTTATATCTCTGGATAAACTGTTTACGAGCGCGAGCTGGGCATGCGCAGTACTGGAATCAGCGTTGTGCAGGCGAATCAGTTCATAGAATGTTATGAGGTCGGTTTTCCCTGCGCCCGCCTCTAAAGTAACAGAGCACGTGATCAGGCTGGTTTGCTAGTCGCATGGTGGTGACATCACGATCCTAGTGGAATCCCGCAAGCACTCTCGGGCGATAGGCGATGGAGGCTCCTCCGGTGACCACTATGCCTGTATCAGGCGGAACCATCAATATGATGGAATATCTGCTTCAAGGTGAAAGCCTGTGTGACACGGGCCGGCACTGATGCTGTGCACTGTGTGTGATTAATCATTCATTGGATTGAGGATAAAAATCAGATCAGCTATTGGCAGACTGGATTTATTCAGCCACCAATCAGGTTCACTCTGCTGTGTGGCAGCTGTCATTTTCTCTTTCATTCTGAATTGTGATTGGTGGGCTTAGCACAGTCCAGACACATAGCGAAAGTGGGCTGTGGTGCGACATGAAAGAATTAACACACAAGGAATTAGCTAGTTTTAATTAGTTTTGTTCCTCTCTGGTGGGGCAGGATTTGGGATGCCCTGCTATGTGTAAACCCAGGATCACCCAAAAACTCACCTTTCCTTTATTCCACAGTGTATGACGCATTCTTACAGACTCAAGGGAGGCATTGCCCCGTTTTAAAGCATAACAAAACCTGAGAATTTACTATCCTGGGTACTGTTCCCTACTCTGGGGGCATCCTGAATTGGGATGTGCTACTGAGTGAACCCCCCCAGATCCCTAAGAACCCATGGGTGGGGGGCATCCCAATTGATCATACCCCCCCCCCCTGCTGCAAAACAGGTTATTTATTCAGTAAAGGTTGCATTTAAAATAAACGTTATTTTTTAAGAGCATTAACATTGAGTTCTTTCAACATACAAAATTTTTTTTTCTTTGGGGGGGGGGGGGGGGGGGTGACACCATTTCCTACCGCCCCGGGTGACACCAGCCCTAGCAACGCCACTGCTATATTGTATAGGCAGTCACATGACTAGCAGAAGGCGGCGGCATCAGAGTAATGGTTAGACAAACAGATGGACCGGGAAAGATTAGAGAAGAGAGAGTTTAGTAGGCAGAAGTCCAATTGAAAGAGACTTATAGTAATCCAGACAAGCATAGATCAGGGCAACAACTAGAGTTTTTGTTATCGCCACTGTAAGAAATGGGCAGTAATATATAGTGGTAAAACATTTTATCAGTGCCGTAACTCTGGCATGAACATAGAATTGGGCTCTTTCTAGGCTCATACAGTAAACTTTTGCTGTCTTTTAACGCAGTCGGATGCAACTAAAGACTGTAAGTAGAAACGGTTGGTGCTTCCCTCTAAATGATGGCAAGTGAGCACAGAAAAGAAAAATAAGGAGGAGGAGCAACAATGATAAGGCCCCATGACCTCCTGGGCCCTGGTCCAGTCGTACTCCCTATAGTTACACTCATGCATAATACATAGGTCTAATGATCAACAAATGAAAATAGAATGAGATTGGCATGATTTATATGGAAATACAAATAACATATATCTTCAGCTGCAAATTAACTGAACGTGCCTTTTAAAAGTTTTTACTAATTTACCAAAACGTTTTTGCCTGCAAGTCCTTCCAGTGTTTTGTTTTTCTATATCTTTATGTTCTGAAAAAAGTAATGCTCCACATCGCAAGTCCCCACATCGGATTTCAGTTTTCACTTCAGTAAATATTAACGTATGCATGAAAACTAAAAAACATAGTGATCATAGTGATCCTTTTCTGTTTTCCAGGCTTTGCCAAATGTAAAACATTCAGTTTTAGTGTAAAACGAGCGTAAAACATGGAGCAAACAAAAACAAGTGTAAGGATAGCTGGAGTAAAATAACATTGTCCAAAGCAACTGGTGAATTTTCCGCTCCATAAGACCCCCCCCCCTCCCCCCAAATTGATCACATTGGAGAATGTCTGTGCATTGGATGAAGCGAATGTGGTAGTGGGGGTTTACAACAAAAAAAAAGTCCTTACCTCACCCAGGATTCGCCGCTGTCTGGCATGGGGAGATTCTGTATGCTGCCTGTTATGGGGTAATTAGGGGGATTCTGCACTCTTCTTGGTATGTGGTGATTGGGGGGTTCTAAATGCTGCCTGTTATAGGGTGATTGGGGGGCGGTCCTGCATGCCGTCTGATATATGGTTTTAGGGGGGATTCGGCACACTGCCTGTTATGGGATAATTGAAGGGGTTCTGCATGCTGTGTTATGTGGTGATTGGGGGGCGGTTCTGCATGCCGTCTCATATGGGGTTTTAGGGGGGTTTCTGCACACTGCCTGTTACTGGGTGGTAGGGAGGATTCTGAATGAGTATTTTGGAAACTGCTGGAATTTTTAGTTTTAGTGAAAGGTGGGATTATATCTTGCATCATTTGGTAGAAAATACATTTTGGGGGAGATGCATATTGTGCATAACCAGTGTATTTGGGATCATTTTAATACTGTAAAAAAGTACATGAAAGCAAAAACAGTCACTGACTAAAGATCTCCATTATTAGTTCTGAGTCCTTCCATATTTAAAAGGTCAACCCAAAACCCTCTACCAGGGCTGGCTCCAGGATTATGTCAACCCTTGTGCAAAAGAGTATCAATGTGCCCCCTTGCAATGTGTGACATCACACACTGCTATCTCCACTGCAACCCACCAACCTCTAATTCTTGCTGCCTTCTTTGCTGTTGCCAATTGTCCTCTGGCTTTTGTCACCTTCTCCACTGCTGCCAACTGTCCTCCAGTCATTGCTGCTTTTTCCACTGCTGGCGATCTTCCTCCAGTCCTAACATCCCTCTCTGCAGCCACTGAACAGCTCAGTACTGCTACCGGTCATTGCTTTTTACTGTCTTCTTTGCTGCAGCTGATAGGTCCACTGCTACTGCCAATTGTTCTCTGGTCCTCACCACTGCCACTGATGGAAGACGGTAGAAAAATCCCAAAGGACAAGGCACCGAGCAGCGAAGAGAGACTTTCTAAAGGACACACTTGTTGTGTGTGAAGCAGAGCAGGGCCCTTTGGGTGCTGCTTGTGTGGCTGTATGAAGAAGAGGATGAACAGAGGAGACAACCGCCAGCCGCTACATGCAGGACACACAGCTTGCCAGTCTGGTGGGTGGATGGGGCTCCACCAAAGTATTAATCAGCGACCAGCGATCTGAGCCTCAGTGTGCTCTCCTCAAAGAATGTTGGTTTGGTATTGTATCTGTGTTTACCAAAATACAAGTGATCCATCAAATGGAAAAATTGACACAATTCACCATGGACCTACTGCCCTATAACATATCCTTTATTGCCACTGTTCAGCAGAAGTATATACTTTATTGCCACTGTTCTGCAGAAGTAAACAAGGAAATCCAGTCTATAGTCACCAACCCCGTCCTGCCTCAGTCCTGAGGCAGGATGAGGGATGACAAAGCAAAAAACCCTTACCTCGCCTAGGATCCCCTGACACTTTGGGTAGGGAAAGCCCAGAACAGCTTCTCCTGCTCTGTGTGACCCCATGGGAATGGCATGGGATCTGTGTGAGGGAAGGGGACTTTTTTGTTCCCCCTCATCCTGCCTCAGTACCAGGGAAGGGAGGCAGGGGTGGTGACCCAAGACCGGACTTCCACTTTGACACTATTGTAAGTTGTCATGATTCATGTGTGGTCAACAAAAATGAAACACACCTCATGCAACACTAGAAAAAATAAAATATGGCTGTTGATTCAAATGAAAATAAAATAGGACTAGTCTACTGTATAACCAACTCCCAGTCCCATAGGGGAAGTTTCTGTGTTTTAGGTCATTGTCCAAAAGTCCCGGCAACACTGGCCCTCAATGGCAGCAGACCAAAGCAAAAAAACAAATACACTTGCTGGGAGGTAAGTCACCTGCTTAGGAACACTTTAACATGGACCTCATTGATAAAGTAGTGCACATCCCACATAGGATATATGGAAAATATAACCTTACTAGCAGTCACACTGAATAGTAGGCTGGGGTATAGGTGGAGGGGTAAGCAATACTGCACCAGAGTTATTACAAGTTAATACTAAAATGTTACAGAATTGGTCTGGGTGGGGTCATATCATGTTGCATCACAATCCGCAAAGATTAAATCACTTACCTCCAGTTCCAAATATATAAAATAGCAGAGACAGAACTCAAAAACAAAAAAAAAAACAGTGAAAGACATAATAGCATAGTTACATCAAATAGATGAAATCAGAGGAGTATAAATATCCCGGGAAGCTGTGTCTGCCAACGCTTAGCAACAGATCTACTGTGGTAAATAGTAGTCAATTTAAGCAGTAATCAGATCTAAACATCTTACTGCAGGAAGAAGCAGCACCTTGAAGATTAACTCTTATCTCACTGCTGATATTTTCAATGTGACCTAAAGCTAATATAATGGCTTTATAAAATGTATATATTTAACATAAATTAGATTTTATATTTTGTAAACTGTTTTAATATCTCTACAGAAATGCAGGGTTCTGAATAATATGCATCATCATATATGTGCAAAGGAGGCCATTCTACCCATCAGGGTGGCACTTGCTGTAATCTGCAGAATATATTTTTCCATAACTCAATCCCTAGGTAACCAACATCATGGATGTGTTCATTTATTCATAACATATGAACATTCTGTTCCCTGGTCCAAATGGGAACCCCTCCTGGTATCTGGACAGACAGCTGATTTGACTAGGACAAATAAAGTTCATCCAATTGGCCCTGAAGGGAAAAGTACTGGCCTGTAAGCACTGCTAGGTTTTGTAAGCAGTTAGCTTAGCTCCACTCCAGGGAGCTCCAGGGCTGGCAACTGCCCTTGCGCTGTGTAACCCTTCCCGCTCTCCGGTTCACCGCAAATCTCAACTTTCAAATATGCTGAGGGCATGAGCACACACCAATCTAAAGGTAACTCAGGATGCTCTCCTGATTGCCGAGCTCTGCATGTTCATGAATATACACGGCATATGGAGCTGATTGGAGGAGAACCCACACATGTGCTGTAGGACTGGGGAAGTATAGGTGATCTGGGAGGTTCACACAGCAGGAGCATCCCTAAACTGGGATGCCCCTGGGCAAGGAACAGACCCTGAATGTTGAAGTTCAATCTGGAAGCAGCCAGACCCTTTCTTGTTTCACCTAGTTGACCCAGATAGAGCCAGTGTGCCCAATATACTCATTTGGTGAATTACTAAAAAGTGGGCATTTATCTTCACTTGGGGGTTTTAGGACATTTTAGTGATACGAACTGAAATCCACTGCAGGTAGTTGGGTTTATGTATGTAGATACAACATCTCTTTCAAATGTCCAGTCCTCATGTATAACAAAGCATAACCCATATCAGATTCATCAGCTTTGTCTCCAATAGAACTTCAACAAGTGGATTTTATGGTAAGTGTACAAAAATGATTTTGACCACCTCAGCAAGGACATGTAAATATTGTGAATACATTCAGTCTGGTAAAATTTTCAACCAACTTAGCCATCAATACCCAGGGATATACACAGCAGGGCATCCCATTTCAGGATGCCGCATATAGAGAAAAAACACTGGCCCTACAGTCTTATTGACTCTAGGAATGTGGTGTCTCCTCTTTTAAAGGAGCACTATCGTGAAAAAATGGCCAATAAAATAAATAAAAATCCATATAAATGTGCTGGATGGTGGCAGTAGAGGTCACTTATACACCCAGCATCAAGAAATATCCAGCCAGGCTTGTTTATTTTTATTAATGGATGGAAGAGGAAATTGGGTGACAGGCTCTATCACCCCAATACACTAAACCTGTCACCCCTGGATTTTATTCCTACCAGGAGAAGAAAACCACAAGCTTGGCCGAAGTTTTATTCAGTTTGGGTGTATAAGTGACCCCTCCTCTCATTAGCCAATGCGTTTATATGGATTTTTAATATTATACAATTTTGTGATAGTGCTCCTTTAAGTAAGCCCCGTTTAGACAAGTTTGTCTAGTTTGTCTAGTGCCCAATTCAAATATTCTTTACCCAATGTGGTAGCTACAAATGTAAATGTTTAGTCCCACAGACCTCTTTGAATTCCCATACCACTCTTAACCTTAAACTGGACCAACACCCTTACAAGAAACAGTGCTCATATGCATAAAACATAAACATAAATGTACCTTTTTTTAACTCCTGCTATGATCAATTTTACAAACAAAATGCCATTTCGTGGAAGTTCTGCTGGGTTTCTTGCTGCTGTGCATTGTGGGTTATGTCAGCTGAATTCAGGCAGCAGCACTGATAGGAAAGGAAGCTCCAAAATGGCCGCTACCAGTAGAAAATCAGCGAGGCGGCATTTCAGCTTTGATTGGGTGCAGGAGCAAATGAAATTGCTTCATTGTGGCCGGCGAAAAGTGGTTAATGGAAAATAATAAAACATCTACTTTCAGAGGTTTTAAGAGGGATGGCTCAGTTCTGTCCTGCAGTTACAATACATCACCACATGATGGTACTGTTGAATGAAGGAATGAATTATTTCATATGGAGGTTTCTCACACAGTTTAACCGGACCTTCACCCTGAATAAGAGCTTATCTTATATGTTTCTCCCACCCTGTACATACAGATTGCTCACATTAAAAAACATCCTACCTGCATCTACTGCATTTTCTGAGCCTTTAAATATCCAAGATGGTGGCCCATGGAGTCTCAGGCTGCATGCAGACAGGAAGTGTCTTCTGACTGTGCTGCTCTGCATTCTGGGATTGTTGTCATTTTCCTGACCACAGCTCTGCTCTGTCTGAGCAAAACACAGCTATAACCCCGACCTCCTGCAGTTTTCCCCCCTCTCCTCTCCTCTCCTCAGTATGTGATGCTTCTGAGCCAAGATGGCGGCGCCTGTATCCTAGAGTCCTGAAAAGAATAGCATTCCACTGGGGTAAAGAATAAAAAGTATGTGACTAAAAACGTAAAATATATTATTTTTAGATGCTGAGTAATAGTTTTTGTAAGGGTTTAGCCTTTTCATTAAATGATGCTGAAGGCTGGATAACAGGAGCACTTTTAACAAGAGGTGCTGTCATTGGTTAAAGTGAGTAACATTGTATTGAACAACAGAAAGTATATAGGGACCCCCTTAGTTATATACCATGGGAATCTATAAAGGGAGGTCATGAGACGCTTCTCATTATTCTAGTACCCGGGAGTGTGGATGGGGGGTACAAGCAGAGTCAGGTGAGAGCAGTCGCTGGAGAAGAAAAGAGCAGAGGAGCCCCATTTGTACCTAACAAGTGACCACAGGAAAGGTGAACCTTCAGCCCGAGGTGATGACGGAGGAAGCTAAGGCGTCAGTATCCTGCTAAGGGAGCAGAATGCATGACCATCACCTGTACAAGTCCATATGGCTCTAACGCTGTGCTATGGAAACTACTAATGGAGCAATTACTGGATTATGACTGTATGACCTGCTGTAAACATTCAAGTGTACCTGAAGTCCTGCTAATGATGTAAGTGCCTTTTCCATAAAGTCTGTCTCAATGGAGCTATTGAAGATAGATCCACATTAGAAGTTCCCCCAGTTCCATGACAAAAAATCCACTCCCCATGCGCCTTAGTAGCTAAACCCTTCGGGTATATGTGTGCTACATCATTATCATGCATACAGATGGGACAAGTGTGTTGTTTTCCAACTGTACCTGACTGTTGGTCCAGTTTAATCCTTTGTTCACCTTCCCAAAAACTTGCCATGGTCTCTTCATACCATATTGGACCCTCAATAACACTCTGTAGCCCCATAATGCAAACCCTGTACCCCAACTAACACCGTGAACAGCCTATACTGTCTTGGATCATTACCCGTTTGGGTAGACATTAACAATTCACATAGCCATGAATGGTGCAAGCATGAGTTGGGCCATTCTGAGCCGTCAGGAGAATGTCAATGTTGGCAATGTTCTTCTATATAATGTGTTTTGTCTATGACATCAACGCTGCTCCCTAATGTTTTACTTTCATTGAAAAGATCTATTTTTTTCTAATATAACATGATTATATATGTAAGTACTCCATAAACCAGAGTTGTTTTATTATTTAAAATGTTTCAGTAACTTTAGACACTGTATACTGAATTTTTTAATTTCTTATTACCAGGGAAACGAATGCCATGTGACAACCACATTAAGTAATGTAATCTGTTGCTTTTTATTTTCTATTTTTAATGTTACAGGCCCAGCAGTAAGAGCTCAACAGATTGCAAAAGTGTAAGTAAGGGTGCCTGTTAACCAATGATCAGCTGAGTTTTATCAGTTTTGCATTTTAACCCTTTTGTTGCCAAGCACGTAACACCTACGTGCTGGCTTGGCTGGGCCTTAAGTGCCAAGCCCGTAGGTGTTACGTGCTTGACTTTCCTCGCTTCTAGTTTAAAAAATAAAAATCAAAAATACTCACCTGACCCCTTGTTGGATCCGGCCGGGTCTCCTCTTTAATTTGGTGCCATCCGATCCCCCGTGGGGGGTCGGATGGCTCCAGGAGAGCCCCCGGAATAGGCTGCCCCCCCCCCCGCTTCTGCAGCAGCAGCTGCTAACTGTAAAAAAAAAAAAAAATAAAAATGACATTCCCTTACCTCCATGTGCGCTGGCTCCCGCTGTCCCTCCTCTTCACCTGGGGGGCCTCCGATCCCCCCCCAGGACTTACCGATCTTCAGGAGGGAGCCTGGGAGGCTCTCTCCTCTCTTCTTCAAGATGGCGGCCGCCATCTTGCCTCTAAGCCCCGCCCCCTTGGGGGCGGGGCTTATGACGTCATCCCGGTCCCGATCACCGGCTTCAGCTTTCTCAGCTTCTCAGATGCCGGTGATCGGTGCCCTGGAAGGAGGTGACAGGAGATCCTCTGATCTCCTGCCTTCTCCTTCTCTGGATGCCGATCACAGGCATCTGTCAGCTGAGCGGCGAGGGACAAGAGCTTGCAATCGAAGGTAAGTACAGTTAAAAAAATTTTTTTTTTTTTGAATAAAATACTTTTTATTATTGTGTGGTGGTTTTTTTAACAGTTAACCCTTTGTGAGCTGGTAAGGGGTCCATGAGACCCCTTATACCAGTTCACAAGGCTGGGGGGGTGGCAAGTCACCTGCCCTAGCGGGTGACTTGCCATTAACCCCCGCACCCCCATTACCTGCCTCCCCAAAGGCCAGGGGGGGGCAGAAGAGCCCGGGCCCACATAGGCTATGTGGGCTCGTAGGCTGCAGGGTGGGGGGGCCACCAAAGCTGGCCCCCCCACTCTGTGCCTACAAGCCCTCATAGCTGGTCCCGGGCTGGTTACTTTGGGTAAGGGGGACCCCACGTCATTTTTTTTTTTGGATTTTTAAGGGTTTTTAACCCTTAAAAATCCAAAAAAAAATGGGGTCTCCCTCCCCGGGAAGGGGGACCCTATGTCATTTTTTTTTTTTAATTAACCATTTGTCATCCAGCAGCTATAAAAGGCTTCTGGGCAGGAAAGGGTGTCTACCTATACATATGTGGTATCGCTGTAACCGGGAGAAATTGGGGTTTCTCACGCAATAAGATTTTATTGACAAACTTACATTTTTTATTACAAAAAAACTCTACAAATTTAATTTTTTTCACACATTTCACCCAAAAATGTTGAGAATACACCTAAAAAATACAAACAAGACATTTCATGTTAAAGCCCAGACTCTGTTGAAAAAAACAATATATAATTTTCCTGGGAAATCCCTGGAAATCCTTTCAAAAATGACAGTTGAACATGTGTAGCGCGAAACAGTGAAACTCAGTCTGGCAACAGGGAGTGGCAAATGCTGCAGGTAGGCTGGCAGCGAAAGGGTTAAAACAGTTTCTGCCATTTGGAAATATTTGTTGAAGCAACAGTAAGACAGACAAAGTCAGGGCTTGTGTAGGTTATGGGGTTTATTCATCAAGGGATAGCGTCAGGCAGCGTCTGGTGAACGCTGGGCGCTGTACGCAAAACCACATTTATGAAGGTGATTCTGGTGAGCGACTCTAACAGCGCCATGTAGCGTCCGATTCATCATTACAGGCAGCTCAGTGTATAGCATCGGAGCTTTAGCTTCCAGAGCGCCAGGTATTACCTGTCGCTCTCTCATACATTTCAATGGACGTTCCTTTTCTTCTGTTTAAACAGGGTTTTTTGTTTTTAATTTTTTTTTTACTCTTAAATAATTGTGTCACTTCTGGCCTAGAAAAAACTTTGATTTTTTAATATTTTTATGCAGAATTGTCATTACAGGTCTGGCACTAAAGTATTAATGTCACAATGTTACAACAATGTAATTTCATGTGTTTTCGCAATGAGTTCTTGGGCTTCATCCTATCCAAATCTAGTCTGACTGTAGATCCAGCTAAAGTTTAGGCTATGGCTATTCAAAACTGGTCATTAGAGCAACGCAGCACTTCTTGCCAATTTTTATAGAAACTTAATTTCCAATTATTTTAACTGTAGCCCTAGTTACAAGGGGTTGATCTCCAAGAATGGCAAGGCAATATCAGATTTCTTTGCTCTCGAGGTGGCCTTTTTTCAACCCAATTCCTCAATAATTGTCATCCAGCTTACCTTTCATCATGAAAGTTCATGTTCATATGAAAATTAATTTCAGCGGAGAAAAATAATGTTAACTATTGTGAACTCTTGGCCAGGTTGGCATTTAAATAATGGCAACACTGGTTGGAAGGAGCTTATCATTCCATTATGGTGTACATAGACCACAAGAATCTCAGTTTCCTGCAAAACACCTGAAACCATGTCAAACAAGATGGGCATTAATCAGTGCATGCCTCTCTAGTTCCAAAAATATAAATGTAGATTTCTTACCATCCAGACATGTGACAAAACTCTTCATCCACCCTGGCATCCTTTTTAGATCTTTAAAGCTATGATCCAAAAGAAGCTATGTTGCTGCTCTTTCCTCAGACCTAACTTCAGAGATCCATTGCTTCCGGGCACTTCAAGATGATCCTGATGGGTTTGCAATCATTCCTATTCAACTTGGTGTAAAGTTTTGCAAAAGGTTAATCTGCTAGTCATCCAGAAACTAAGAAAACTTTACAACTGATCCAGTGATCTGCTGCCCTAACCTCTAGGCAGATGTTACTTCTTATACAAAGGCTTGCAAAGTTTGGGCCCATCGGAAACCTTGTCTTCTGTGACCCACAAATGAGCCTTCTTCTCCCTTGTCAATTTCCATGGTTTCATGGAGATGTTGGAAATTATTTTCGTTCATTCATCAATTATTAGCAAGGCCTTTTACACTGGGCTGTTTGTCTTCAACAATCAGATTCACTCTACAACAGGAATGTCACATTACTTCTGTGATTACAGTCATCATCCAAGGAGTGGATGGTTCTAAATCACCTGATTTATTATCAAGTGTAAAAAGTGCACTACTTTTTTTGGAGTAAAAAGTACCATTCATTGTCTACCTTATTCAGTGCCAGATTAAAATGGAACAATTTTTTTTCACCTAATGTGAGCTTTTTACAAATGGCCCTGAAATGACCTGAATTTAAAATAAGGTGTTACATTTTGCATCCACTGGATTCTGGTCCACTACCCAGAGGGATTGCGATCTGGGATACCCTGCTTCGTGAAACCTCCCTGGTTCTCCATTTCTCAAATACATTTTAGGGCTAATTTTAGGGTAGTTTTCTAGTCACATCTTCAATTGTTAGGGCCTAATTTATGATGTGCACCTTTTAACACCATTTTTGTGGCTATAGCGCCAGCTTCGGAGCGCCTGCGTTCCCGTCTTATCTGGCACTGTGCTTTGGCTCTAGCAGGGGTTGCAGTGACTGCTTACTGATTAGCTTTGATTGTTGCACTGAGGTATTGGGCGGCCTATGTCAGATCTGTTGGACCTGGCTGCCAATTATCCCAGCACCACTTTTTACTGATGCTTCTCCTGCGCTCTCCAGGATATTTATGACATTTTTCCTCCATGAAATCTTTGGTGCTGTATTTTTCCGACGCTGGTCAGCATTTCTTCATTACAGTTACAAGAAATCACTGCTAGGGACAAAGGGAACAGCTAGGTCCTGCGTTTCAATTACTGACAAGTCACAATGAAAGTTCTGTACAAATAAATATGTTTAATATTACCTATAAGCATTAAACACTTCAATCCTGTTCTGCGCATTGTGGTCTATGGGATCTTGACCTACAGCACCAGGTTTCAGCTGGTGCTGTTTCACTCAGGCCGGCCAACACTGCATCCTTTTCTGCGCTACTGTTAAATAAGACGTTAGTGGGTGCATCAGCGTTAGCGTTTAGTTATTAAATCAAATGCTAAGTGCCACAGAGGCCAAAAAAAGTGGCACTGTGTGGCGCTGACACTTCTTAAATAAGGCTCTAAATGTACTTTGTGCTAGATCCCCCTTTTGATTTATTATCCAAAATGTTTTGGTTTTCAGCTTTTTGTCACTTTGCAGAGCTAATCCTGTTTAGGCTTACGACTAATATTGTTAGCTTTACCTTTCACAACATTTGTTTTAAAGGAGCCAAAATGCTGATTCAGCTGCTGGAGCAATTCACCATGGTAACTGCCATTTACCTGTCCGCACTGTTTTTTTTCTAGCAGAACATCACAGGGGAACCTTTTAATGAGAGTTAACAGTGCTGAATGTTCATTCAGGAAGAACAACCTTCAAGCCTAAGCTCTTTCTCCCGCACTCCAGCAGCTGGGGAAATAAGCCAGACTATATATAGATGCTGGGTATTTTCCAGTTCACAATGAAGTGTCAAGAATCAGCAAAAGCTTTAAGCTGCAAAAAGGAATCCAGCACTGAACTCATCATCTTGAAGCAGTCTTAGTGACATTAGTGAGCTTAAAAAATTAATCAGTGGAGGAATGTTAGCCTTCCATTCATTAGCTAACAATAAAATTCAAAATAGTCAAATGCAAAAGAAAAGCGCTAGCATAAATTGTAGATAACTGATAACTTAAATCAAGTCAACCCAATCTCTAAAAAAAGAAACACAATTTAAAAGTTTCTAATGAGCAATCTAGCCCAGGATAATTTACGTAACTGGTAAATTCACACATCAGCATTTAAGAAATTGCTTCATAAATATATGTTAATCCAATTCTTGATCAGTAGTATTTCTGTTGACTTGCAGACAAAATATTTTCCTTAATTCATAATTGGGCAATCCCAGAATTAGTGAAGCAGGTCTGCCAAGTCCATCTTGCATCCTATTAGGAGAGGTAGACTAATGTTAATTTATCATCTCCTCAAGACTTGAGTTTCCCTGGAGCTGTAGTCAAAGGGGTCACTGAGGAAAAAGTGAAGCCTAGCCATTAAATGAAAGAGAGATGACCGATCATTCAACATCGTATGTTATCCAGTAATATATCAAACCTTCTCAGACAGTCTCCTAGATGCGTTTAGTATTACTGGAGATTGACATGTATGCTTCCAGCTCAATATTTAAAGTGGAAATTTCTCCTGCACCTGGATTCATGAGAGAGGCTCTCGGGTTCTTTTATCTAGCGAGATAAAGAATCTCCCATATATGAACTCCCTATTATCTGACACTGTCAGAACAATTGACGTGTTCAAGAGAACAATTAGCACATTTTTTTCCAAACATACGACATTACATGAAGCTGGGGAGGGGGGGGGGCTGTGTCCAATACAGAGGGGGATTTAGTTCCATGTGCATATGTAGGATATAATTAGATGTGGGATCAGATTTTTGGCTGACTTCTATATTATCCATATGGTTAGCAACCACGCTCTGTTTACACCTACAGAGGTGTCACAATAAATTATAATATCATTGAAAAGTTTATTTCAGTAATTCAATTTAAGTGAATAGCTTCATTACACACATAGTGATCTATTCATGAGTTTATTTCTTTGACTGTTGATTATTATTGCTTACATCTAAGGAAAAAAACACAACATTTTGTATCGAAGAAAAGAAGAACATTTGGAAAAGGTCAATATTTTAAACAAATGGTAACATAGTAACTTAGTATGTAAGGCTGAATAAAGACTTTAGTTCATTCAGTTCAGTCTGTTATCTCATTTCAGTGGTCTAGTAGCCATTGCTGGAAATGTTATTACATGCCAGGAAGGCATCAAGGACACTTTTGAACGTTTTACTGTATCCATCATTACTACCTCCTCTGGCAGCGAGTTCCATATTCTCACTGCTCTTACAGAGAAGAATCCCCTCCTATGTATGTGGAAAAAGCACCTTTCCTCTAACCTTAGTGGATGCCCTCGGGTTATGTTTACACTCCGGGGTATAAATAGATTGATGGATAGATCTTTGTATTGACCCCGAATATATTTATACATAGTTATTAGATCACTCCTCAGGCTTCTTTTTTCTAAACTAAATAAACCTAACTTTGACAATCTTTCAGGGTATTCAACCCCCTGCATTCTTTTTATTAACTTCGTTGCCCTCCTTTGAACATGCTCCAGTTCTGAGATGTCCTTTTTAAGCACAGGTGCCCGGAACTGTACACAGTACTCAATATGGGGTCTGACCAGTGACTTGTACAGGGGTAAAATGATGCTCTGGTCATGAGCACCTATGATGCACCCCATGATCCTGTTGTCTGGCATTGATTACTACAGTTAAGCTGATTGTTCACTAAAACCCCTGGGTCTTTTCCATTGTTGTTTTACCAAGTGTTCCTTTATTTAGTATGTAATCATGACACAGATTTCTCCTTCCCATGTGCATAACTTTACATTTATCTGTGTTAAACTTCATTTGCCATTTAACTGCCCATGCTTCCAATTTATCTAAATCTGTCTGTCTGTAGCTACCTGTTGTCCTCTTTTGTTTTAATTACTTTACACAGCTTTGTATCATCTGCAAAGATTGATACTTTACTGTTTAATCCGTAACCAATGTCATTAATATATATAGTGTGCGGTGGCACACTCTATTCAGCTAATCAACACAAAACACCTGCAAAGGCTTCCTCTGCCTTTAAATGTTCACTGAGTCTGGTTCAGTAGGCACCACAATCATGGTAATATTTGCAGATTTGATAGTTGTCCAGAAGACCGCTATTGACCCCCTCTACATGGAGGGTAAGCCACAAAAGGTCATCGCCAAGGAAGCTAGCTGTTCACGGAGTGTTGTATATAAATGGAAAGTTCAGTGGGAGGAAAAAGTATGGTAGAAAACAGTGCAAAAGCAACAATGCTTTAATATTGGAGCACTTATTATCTATCACCACTAGAACAGCAAGCTGCTTCTTGCTTATAAATAGGGCCTTGGATTAAGGGATTAAGGGAACATAAATTATGTTTATGATTAATATTTCTAAACTTTCTATGAAAGTTACTTCATTAAACAATATTAGGAAGAGATTGATTCTTATGCTGGAGTCAGAACATGATCTGTACATTGAACTGGCTCCATACTTTAAGGCTGTTCTACCCAACTAAAAGTGGGGCCAGGAAAGAGATTATACTTTGTAAAGACAAGGGACCCTTATGCCCAGGAGAGCTTATCAGCTTCTTGAAATGTTATGCCAGTAGTTTTGTTGGTGTACCTAATGAGAAAAAAGTAAGTGGCTTGAATGTTTCAGGTAGGTGGTGGCTCACCCTTCCAGCACATTCTGATGACTTCCAGCATAAGTCATAATTTAGTAAAAGACTGCAAGTGCAGCTTATACATTTCTCATAAATAATGTCCTGCATTGAGAAGCCTGCATTTATAAAATAGCTTACTGCATTATTTGTAGAATTTGTACTATAAATAAATGCAAATACCACTGAAAAGATCTATTGTACCTGTTAAACCTGGATTGCCAACACACTCTGCCTATGTGCCCATGCATTTACTAGAATCTTATTATCTTATAATAACCTATGGTAAAATAGTTTGAGTGACATACCGTATTTTTCGCACTATAAGACGCACCTAGGATTTTGGGAAGGAAAACTAGTAAAAAAATATTCTAAGCCAAATGTTGTGCTAAAACACCCAATTGCAGACAGTGTGGCGTTCCCCCATCCCATTCCCATAGGCAGTGTGGGATGCCCCCGTGCCATAGGCAGTGCGGCATTCCCCCCTTCCTACTTCCCATAGGCAGTGTGGCACCCCCTATCCCATTCTCCATATAGTCAGTGTGTCATCCCCCCTCCCATTCCCATATAGGCAGTGTGGCATTCCCCCCAAGTCCCATATAGGCAGTACGTCATTCCCCCCTCCCATTCCCATATTGGCAGTGTGGCATCCCCCTCTCATTTCAATATAGACAGTGTGGCATTCCCCTCCCATTCCCATATAGACAGTGTGTCATTCCCCCCTCCCATTCCCATATAGGCAGTGTGTCATTCCCCCCTCCTATTCCCATATAGGCAGTGTGGCACCCCCCCCATTCCCATATAGGCAGTGTGGCATTCTCCCCATTCCCATATAGGCAGTGCGTCATTCCCCCCTCCCATTCCCATATAGGCAGTGCGTCATTCCCCCCTCCCTTATTGGCAGTGTGGCATCCCCCCTCCCATTCCCATATAGGCAGTGTGACATTCCCCCCATTCCCATATAGGCAGTGTGTCATTCCCCCCTCCCATTTCCATATAGGCAGTGTGGCATCCCCCCGCCCATTCCCCATATAAATAGTGTGGCATTCCCCTTATAGGTAGTGTGGCATTCCCCCCCCCTTCCATTGCCCATATAGGTAGTGTGGCATTCCCCTTATAGGTAGTGTGGCATTGCCCCCCTTCCATTCCCCTTATAGGCAGAAGTAAAATAAAAAAAAACAACGCTCGAGCATCGGCCACACCCACCGCAGCATAGTCCGGATGTTTCTGTCTGCCGGGGCCATGGAGAAGTGACAGGGACAGTGCGAGTGGCGATACCTCTGCCACTCGCACTGTCCCTGTCACTTCTCCACGGCCCAAGCAGACACAGACACCCGGACTTTACAGCGGTGGGCATGGCCGATGCTCGAGCATCGGCCACGCCTACCGCTGTATAAGGCCGTGCATTAACTCTGTATGCTGGCGCCGCAGAGAGGAAGCGATGGAGGCAGCTGCATCTGCCACCACCTCCGCAGTGCCTGCACGTGCAGGCGCCGCAGAGGAGGTGGCAGATACAGCTGCCTTCATCGCTTTCTCGCTCTCTGCGGCGCCAGTGCACCCGAGTGAACACCCGGCCTTGGTATAGTGGTGGCCGTGGCCGATGCTCAAGCGTCGGCCACGCCCACCACTGTGACAGACCAGTGCCTGTGTGTGCTGGTGGCGCTGCCTCTGCCGCTTCCGGGAAAGCGCGAGCGATGGAGAGGTGAGTTACCCTTTTCCTTTTTATTTATTTTATTCCCACATTCGCCCGATAAGACGCACTGCCATTTCCCCTACTTTTGGGGGAAAGTAAGTGCGTCTTATAGGGTGAAAAATACGGTATATATTTTTGAAAGGCTAACCAAAGGCCAATTACACTTCCAGGCAATCTAAACTTCAGTTGTATATCCTTTTGCATATTTTTAACCTACGTTTTAAAAAATGAAATAAACTATAACAGTTACGTTTACCCCACAATTTAAATCCATTCTCCTCTATTACTGTTGGTTAGTTAGTTTTAAATATTTCATACATCCATTTCCATAAGCACAATAGGCTCGATTCAGAGAGACAACAAAAACCTTCCGTTTTAGTGCCGATCTGTTTTTTTGTGAAATGTTTCCGTTCTCGTATGAGTGTACAAGCGATTCTATGCATGCATTGAAAACCTTCTGTAAAGTTTCCGTCCGTTCGTACGGCAGATTACGAATACGAGGATGTCATTTTCCAGCGTGACTTTTCCGTTTCATTTTCACATGTTACACGTAGGCTTTCATTTTTGCCCTTTTCCCATCGTTTCCCTTTTTCAATAAATATTCATCCAGACGGAAATCCTTACGATCTAGCGCCTGCGCACTACAAACTTAACTCATTAAAGTGCTCGCCTACATATTTGCCACTTTCACTTCTACTACAATGTTTAGCTTAAACACTTAGCACTATCCTCCATCTTTCCTTTTGGACCCTTAAAGCTCATCCAAATCACTTCTTGGTCATGTGAATATTCATCTTTAAATATTTCTGGGCCCATTAATTTTGTGTTAATGTATTTTGTAAATGAAATGACACTGTAACATTTTTTTGGGGGATTCCATCATAAAATATAAATTTTTTAAAAATGTTGAAAATTTCTAATTTTTAAAACTATAAAAAAACAAAATACATAGCAATGGCAGGCCACAGAACATTATTCTTCATCTGTGGTCCCCAATGAGTTGCGCAGCTTCTGCATCTCGCCCACCAACTGAAGGACCCTGACACTCAGTTGTGCCACTCTGGCACGTGTGGTCCCTGTTAAAAAAAACTTAAATTAAAATATTGGTATAACCTTGTTGGGGTCATACTGCAGTGCCCCCCCCCCTGTATGGTCCAAACACCTAAATCTGGACTTCAAATCCAGAGGGCCCTCACCACCACGACCCGGGTTTTGCATAGTGCCCGATTAGAGAACCCCTGGCCTGCATTCTGCAGGCAAAGAACGGGCGTCAGGAGCAAGGGCAGGAGTGGATATCCAGAATCCCCTGAAAAGAATTTAAAAATACTAACATAAAATAAACATTCTAAGCTACAATATTGTTTAACATGTCATCAAGGGATAAAAACAGCAATAGGTTAAGTCATGAGTCATCAACTATATTCATTGCCATACAGTGAAAATGGATTGATGGAATGTGAGCAAACTTACCCAGGAGCCATCCACCAGATAATTCTCCTGACTCAAACTGACGAAATAAGCCGGAGCTCTGCAATATATAAGCATCATGGGACGACCCTGGATGCCCTGCAAGAACACTGAGGAATCGCATTGCTGGACCAAAGACTGCTTGTATGTTGTGTGAGTGGCACATCTTGCGGTTCCTGCAACCAAATATAAAATAATTACACAAAGCAAAGGTAACCGACTAAAACAATAACTCCTACAACAAATTTAGATTCAAGTTCAACAATCCAAATATAATTCACAAAGGACATAGGTCTAAAAAAATATAGCAATTATATGGATGTGTGGGAAAATAAATGTTTACATGCTAAGGACTAATTAAGGTCAGCATTAAATGCATCTATAAGGCATACATGAAATGTATTAATTCAGGTATGCATTGCTAGACAATTTATGGCCTCGGCCATGCTGATACATGCAATGCCTTGGTGCTAAAGGCGCGCAGACTCCTCCACATAGCCTCAGAACATGTTCAACAATAGCAATCCGAGGCCTCAAAGGTCCCGTAAGTGGATCGGAAATGATTCGGATTTATAGGGTGGTGGTCCGTCGGAAATCAGCTCTCTGGATCAGACGGAAACCCATCCCAACAACGGAAGTTATCTGAACGAACGAAAAATTTCCGATTTTGTTTGCAAAATGATCCGAACTAACGTAAATGTTCCGATTTGCTTCCGTTCAGCGAAAGCGCATTCCCGAACGTTCGTACGAATGAAAAATGAACGAAAAAAAGCAAAAAAATGACAAACACCCACCAAAACTTTCACAGACAGCTACGGAAGTCCAGACGAATGTGTCTCTGAATCGAGGCTAATGTAATTGATTCAATACCTCTTCATTATCATAGAAAATGGATAGCTTGATTTAATGCCTCACTTATTTATAGCCCTTTTGGTGATACTTAAACAACTTCAGTGATGTGTTAAATGAACACAGTTTCAATGATTGCTAAATGACATTCTAAATGTTTTAGTGGATTATGGTATGCTTTATTCAATAATTATTAAAGGGCATCTTTAGTACACAATTAACACTTATATGTCAGATCTTTTTAGATGACATATAATTTGTATGGTAATTCTCATTTTAACAATTGATGAAGAGATGAGCATATCTTCCCATACAATACATGATTATGATGAGTATTATAATTCATTGGAAGCAGGCATTTACTCACTTTATTGATCATTGAAATAATGCAGGCACCCAAACTACCTTTTTTGCTGTGAATTTGTAGTGGAAATGGGTGCATGTAATAGCTTTATTTTTAGTGCATGAAAGACTAATAAAAAGGTGGCGTAAGTTGAAAGTGAGGTACACGTATTGATGCTGAACAGAACTGTACTACACATAAACTGCACAGTTACATAATTAATACGGTTGAAAAGCGTCATATGTCCATCAATTTCAAACAAGGGTTGGGGAAAGTTATTTTAAAATATTTACTGAACAGCTAAGAGTAAGTGTTAGTGTTATTTTCTTTTTTTTTTTTGAAGCTGTCAGCTGTTGATGCTGTAACAAGCTCATGTAGGGGGTTTCCTCAAATTTATAGTTCTTATGGTAAAAAATGATTGATGCCTCTGGTGATTGAATTTTTTTTTTTACCAGGTGGAGGGCGTGTCCCCTTGTCTTTAGAGATGATTTTACATGCAAATGTTTTTGCCCATATTTTTTGTATTAGTCATTTAATCCAAGATAATTATTTCTCCCTATAGACGCCTTGTAAGGACTGTACCGGACACCTTTCTGTCTTAAGCTGATAATCCCCAATCTCCACCGCCTCTTCTGCCTATAGACAAGTCCCCGCTCGCAGGAGACGCGGATTATGCCTCTCCTGACTCGGTTACCCCCAGGACTTATAGGGCGCAAAGATTACCAGCTTAAGGTGGAGACTGATGAACGGCAGGGAGTCCCAAATATGGATGCCAGAAGGCGGAAGTCCAATTAACAAGCCGAGGTCGAAACTGGGAGATCACGGAGCGAGGTATCCAACGGAGGTAGCAAAGAGAAGTCAAACAAGCCGAGGTCAATTCCAGAAGGTCACGGGGCGAGGTATCAGAGGGGTCAGGCGAAAATCGTGGTCAGGCAGGCAAAAGGTCAGGGCAGGCAGCAAGCAAGGGTGGTCAAAATACAAAGCCGAGTATGATTTGAGAAAAGACAATCTATAATGCTCCCAACAACCCAGAGGCTATAACGGGCACTGGGATAATGGAGCAGTCAGAATATAAAGGGGATACTGGCCACTAGGGAAGGGGGCAAATGGAGGGAAGGACAGTGATTGGTGCAACTGTAAAAACGGGAGCGGTCCCAGGAACTGGACGGCCCAGGCCAGACAGGCCGACCAGTCCCTGGGTCCGCTCCCAGGATAACGCCAGGGATTGGTTACTTCAAATTTGCCCCCGGCAGGCGCGCTGGGGGAAGCGCCGCCGGGAGGCATAAACAGGACGTGCTCGCGCGCGCGCGCGAGCACGTTGATGATCGGGCGCGCCCCCGCCAGAGGGAGGAAGCACCACACTCACAGGAAGCCCGGCGGGGCCGCCCAGCCGCGCAGAGCGGGCTGCGGCGCAGCCACCCGCACCACCCAATGCCGCCGACCCCAGGTCCCCACGACAGCGCCAAGGAGCCGGCACACCAGAGGACCGCCGGGTAGGAGACAGCCGCGGGCCACCCGACGACGCGCCGCGGGACCAGGGACGGCGACGAGGTAAGTGCCTAACACGCCTCCTCTCAAGACTGAATAGATTTAATTCCCATAATCTTTCTTTATAACTGAGATCCTTTATTTCTTTTATCAGTTTGGTGGTTCTCATTTCCTCTGCACCCTTTCCATAATCAAGGTATCCTTTCTATGTTGATCAAAAAGGTACAAGGTAATCCTCACTCTCCAATCCTTTGGGGGTAGTGGTAGTCTGATCTTTCTCCAATTTTCTGTTCAGGGCTTGTCTTCTGGACTGGATTCCTAAATCAGTGATAACCTGTGAAGCGAAAAACAAAGAGGCTTTTCTGTTTTCCATAACAGCACAAAAGCAGTAGATCCAGGTCCTTCAGCCACTATCTCAACCTTTACTGGTCTTTTGCCTTGGTCTCTGGCACTTTGCGCCAACCTGCACCCATTTACTGTCCTCCTAGATTAAGCCAGGATTAGGACAGGTAGGATATACACCACTGCTGCAAAGAGGAGTCCTTGTGGGGAACTTTATTTATGTACTGGAGTCTGCACTACAAACTTGGAACCCGCAGATCTGCGTTGCGGGGTTGAGGTAATGTACTTAGTGATAAGGGGCTTGGTACATCAGAAAAGCTATATACAATGCAATTATCCATCCAATCCAACCATTTGATAATGATTTTACAGTAGATATATTTAAAATTAATAAAAATATGTCCATAGCACTACAGGCCATTATGTTCTACACCATACATCTACCAAAAATGGGATCCTAATCTCTTAGCCTTTTTAGGTCAGGGTATAAATCCCTGCATGTGCTCTGGCCAGACCCTCGTTGACACTTCTGAGGGCAATCACAGAAGTAGCAGCTAGTGGTGTTCCACTGAATTGCAGAAGGTTTTACACACCATGAACCTCAATGGCAGGTAAAAGTGCAATCAACAGCTCAGCCAAAGCAGCTTTAAGTTATGCCACAGACAAAAATAGGCATATCTATCAAATGTGGTACATGTCTCCATTACAGATATAGCCTTGAAAGGAATTGGTAGGATAATTTTGAACATATATGCCTATACTTTGTTGTTACATTAATTGAACAAGAGAACACCCCGCCCCCAAGATCCTAGTCCATTTAAGATAGTTATGTAAAGTGCATATCTATTTTTTCGTCAATACGATATTTGTGGGCCTTTACACACCCCATCCATGAATAATGAATGGCATGGGCATACAGAGCTGTGGGCATATGTCTTGGAGAGAGACTGGTACATTTTGTCGCTTTTCACCCCGGTTGTATTTAACTATTTGTATTATTCATTTTTCAGTAATTTGGTTTAGTTTAGATTTCCACTTCTGTCCTTTATGATATTCACACCATGCTGGAAATACTTTCCTCAACCATCTATCTCTCTATTGACCAACATATCTATTGACCTAGAAGTGTGGTTGTCCACTGCACTAGCATTTTAAACAAAAAAACATGGTAACACATTGCCTTTCATATGCCTTCAAACAGACAGGCAGTATTGAGCTTCTGCTCTGTATGTGCCTCACTGACTATTTAATTAAGATGAAGTTATGGTTGACAGTCTAATTAGTTTGAAATGTAATCTCCGGCTTAATATGTCTAGCCCCATGTGAGTATTGTGTTATGTGCAAAATAAGAGATTTAGCTCATAACAGTTATAAAAAAATGCTAATTGCCAGGATATGACACCGAAACACTGCTGTGCTACCTGATGTTTCACTAGAAATGTTGGCTTTTCATCTTTTTCTCCAAAGTTTCTTAATAGGCAAACGTGAGATTTACCGTATATTGCTGTCATTTACACACTGATAGAAATGTTTACATGACCTTTATTAGCCACTTCTTGTAATGCATGCTATGTCACTTTTTCTAAATGGGGTGTATAGGTTATATTTTACAACTGTATTTAATCAATTATTGTATTGTCAATACATAAATATATATGACAAAATAAAACTCTTCGAGGTGCTAGCAAAAGGGACCAGTATTTTTTTAGTTAAGGTGCAATTGACAAAAGATGATTTTAAATAAAAAATGTACGTTTATTTTAAGAAATTTATATTGCGTGTCAAAGCCCCATTTGTTCTGCCCTGGCACTGAGGAGGTTAACCATTTGATCCCCTAAGTGACATATTAGGTAACATATAGAGAAGAGTGTGAAATCCTACTATACATTTCCTGTCTGCATTGACCATGGCACCAAGAGGCATGGTCAGGTGAGCAGATTGGGTCAACTTTGGGGTCTTTACACAGCATTTGGGATAGCCCTTAAAGAGGTATTGGGGGGGGGGGTTGTTGCTCTTCTTTAAGAAAAACCTTAAATGTGGTTTTTGAACAATCTACCTGCATCACATGTTGATGCAACAATCTGCCCCCCCTCGCACCGCCAACCAGTGTGTGAGTGTGTAACATCAAGAAGAGATTGCTCACCTTGCTCCTGGAGTGTGGAAACATTATTTCAAAACATTTTACTGTATAGCATAAGTATACACATGTATGGCTGTGCATTGGACCAATAAATTTGGCTTGAAATAACCCATGAAAAAGAGAATAACAAAGGACCAAATAGATGGATGAATTGCTTATATAAGATTAAGCAAGCAGCAGAATGTTTTGTGACCTGGGCTGGGTGGTTAATATTTAACCCTTTAACTGCCAGCCTAGCTAGAGATATTGTTGCCCTCTGTTGCCAGGCCATTTTGCACTAATTTTGCGCTATACATGTTTAACTGTGATTTTTGAAGGAATTTCCAGGGATTTCCCATGAAAATGATACATTTTTTCAGCGTATTAGGGCCCTAATTTAAGAAGGGATAGCGTCAGGTAGCGCCTGGTTAATGAGAGGTAGCAACAGATAGCGACTGGTCAACGCCGGACACGGCACATAATTACACATTTATCAACCTGAATCTGTTTAGCGACTGGAATAGCAACATGTAGCGGATGATTCATCAATTTCACAGCCTCAGCGAACAGCGCCATTGTTCTGCCTTGCACAGCGCCAGGTATTACCTCTCGCTACCAGTCGCTCTCCCATACATTTCTATGGCAGACACGTTTGTTTTTTTTGGGGGGGGGGTATTTTATTTATTTTTTTAATATTAATGTATTAAGTATTATTTCTGAATTGTCTGGAATGTTTCCAATGGTTTTTTTTTTTTTTCTGAAAATGTATTTAGGTCACTTGGATGTAAAAATCACAGCCCTCTCCCAATGTCATTTCAGTTATTGTTAGCGTTTTCGAAGGTGTCAAACCACCCAAATAATCAATCTTTTTAAAGCGTTACAGGCGCACTATGCCGCAGTCAGCTGAAAACAGCGTCCACGCTATATCCTTGAACTTTCTTTATTGAATCAGTGGTGTTGCGGCGAGGGCCAGTCGCTATGCCGAGTCGCTATGTGTCGCAGGCGGCGGCGCTGTGCTGATCATACATGTTGTTTTTTTTTTTTTTTTGGGTGAATGTTCTTTTAACGCCCACAGTCGCTGTTGTTGAATACGCAGCAGACACAGGCGCATCTGACTCATCACTAGCATGACTGCCACGTTTTTTTTTTTTGGTTTTGCGTATGCTAGCGATTTGGTAAGCGTATGTTAGCGTATTTTAGCGATGATTGTCCTTTTTTTTTTTTTGCCTTTCACTTTCATTTTGCAACTTCCAGTTTCCACCCCTGACGAATCACCATGCGGCCTAGACGCCCTGCCACACGCCTCCCCAGCTACACCTCCGATTCTTCCCCCCCAACCCCTCCCCACCCTCCCCTCCCTGTCTCCCCTGGCCCCTCAACATCCCCTGTTCCCCCCACAACCACAAAACTGCACCGCAAAAGGGTGGATATGCGTGTTAACGGCCAGGTGGTTAAAGTGAGTATATGTTCCATTTATGTTGTGCAACAATATAGCTTGTTATATATGTTTATTATATATATATATATATATATATATATATATATATATATATATATATATATATTGATGTTTTTTTTTTTTTAAATGTGTTTTTTTTATAGGATTTATGTGTAGCGGAATATGACTATGCCCGTGGTGCAAAGAGGCGCATAGCGTTGGAGGTGAAGGCCACTATGTCCCGGCGCTTCCAGACAAATCTCAGTGTCCGTTTCATTATCCAGAAGTGGTCGGATTTCAAGCGCCGGGACCCAGAGGGCGTTTACAGGCTCTATGATGCCTATGCTTCAGGTATCAAGTGTCACCTCACAACATGTAAATCCATACAATAATGTTGTATTATAATGTAGTACATTTTTGGTTTTATTTTTAAAGGTGTCCTTATTTTTTTACCTTCTACTCACATAAGAGTCCTCCCCTGGGCAAACGTGGGAAGGGTTTCCTCCCCCACAGAAGAGTGGTGGGGTGGAATGAATCTGCGGGGGAGGGGCCCTCTCACCAGTCCTATCTTGAGGACCCAGGGGAGGAAGGGTATGACGCCCCAGAGGAGCGTGCTGCTGGGGGGAGGGCAGTCTGGAGCCTCAGCTCCTCACAATCGGACTCAGTTGAGTCTCTAAACCCTGTGGGCCACTCTCAAGTGGGGAGTCCAAGTGGGGAGGTGGAGTTGGACTCACCCACACTCCCTCAAGTATCTGGGAGTGAGAGGGAGGAGGGTGGCCCATGTGTTTTGGGATCTTCTGGGCCGGTTGTGAGGAGTCAAGGCTCCCCACCTCCTCCTCAGAGTCCTCCCTGGGATACCAGCGGCAGTTCATCCCCTGGTGAGTGCATTTCTAATTGTTGTTTGTATGTGTCACGGGGGTCACGAGCCACTCACCCGGCCTTCGGTCCCGCGCCGGCTGCGGTCGGTCGGCCAGAGCACTGGGGGGGCGGCGTCCTCGGCAGGCGGCTGCTCGGCGGCTTCCGTCCCTGACCGCCGCTCGGCTGTTTCCGCCGTGAGCGGCCGCTCGGCTGTTTCCGTCGCGAGCGGCGGCTCGGGCAGTTCCGTCGCGAGCGGCGCCTGGAGCGCCCGCGTCCCCGGCATCGCGGCGCGCTCCTGACGCCCAGGATCGTGCTCGCGCGCGCGAGCACTCAGGATTTATGGCCTCCGGCGGCGCTGCACACAGCACGCCCGCCGGAGGTAATCAGTTTAGGGCCAATGAGCCCAAGGTTGTTTTTGGGCGGAACGCCCTTTAGTTTGAATGGGGCAATCAGCCCTAGTTTCCTAGTCTGCACCAATCATGTCCCTTAATCTGGTCGGCCACTTCCTATAAAGGTGTTCCCATTACATTTGATCCTTGCCCATGATAGCGTGCTGCTGGGTGTGAATTGGTGTCTGTTCCGTCTACGTTATCTTGCCGTGTATGACCATCCTTGATCGCTGCCTGGACCGACCTTAGCCTGTTTTCCTGACTACGATTTTGCCTGCTCCTCTGTACTGCGTACCTGTGATTCCCCGGTTTGACCTTTGGCTCGACTCGACTATTCTTCTGTCTCATCCTCCTGTACTGCGCTTCATTGGACTGATCTGCCGTGTATGACCTCTGCTTGTTTCACCCTGCCCAGTCTCGTTCCTGATTCGTTTGCCTTCCCCTGCATAAGTCTGCATCCTTTGTGCTATAAAGTCCTGGGGGCAACCGTGCCCGGTGAGGCGTGTTCAGCGTCCCGGCAAATGGGGTTTGTCTATAGGCGAAGCTAGCAGCGGAGATTGGGGGTTGCAGACTTAATTGGAAGGTGGGCGTCCCACGGGACCTGACATTATCACGGGCCATACATTATTTCCTAGATGGAAGAATTAATGCAGCAGGTGCAAGCTATGGCCACCGCCATCAACCAGCTGGCCCAGCGAGTGGCTACGCAGGAAAGTCGCCAACTACCTGCGCCACTGGATCCTGGGCCTTCAGTTGAGCCGAAGATTCCCCTTCCAGAAAAATTCTTTGGGGAACGGACGAAGTTCTCTAACTTTAAGAACTCATGTGAACTCTACTTCCGCCTACGGCCCCACTCATCTGGGTCAGAAACTCAACGAGTGGGCCTAGTTATCTCACTTCTCCAGGGTGATCCTCAGACCTGGGCATTTGGATTGGCATCTACGGATGAAGCCTTACAGTCAGTCTCCTCCTTCTTTGCTGCCATGGAGCTGTTGTATGCAGACCCTGACCGGGCTTCAACGGCAGACTCCAAACTACGGAGTCTTAGACAAGCGAAACGCTCGGCTGAAGAGTATAGTGCAGAGTTCCGTCGATGGTCCATTGATTCCAAGTGGAATGACCCAGCTTTGTGCAGCCAATATAGAATTGGACTCTCAGAAAACATTAAAGATGTTCTAGTGAATTATCCGCTACCCAAAAGCCTTGATGAATATATGCAACTGGCAATTAGAGTGGATAGACGTCTCAGGGAAAGACGCCAAGAAAAAGTCAAGGATCAACCTTGGGGATCCCCACGCCAAGAGTTAAGCCCTAGGGGTGCTGCCGCCCCTTCTTCTATGACATCTGAAGAGCCCATGCAGCTTGGCGTGACCCATCTTTCTCAGGCAGAGAAAGTTCGGCGCAGATCGCAAGGTCTTTGTCTATACTGCGGGAATCCTGGCCACTTCGCCAAGAATTGCCCTAACAAGGCTCCGGTGGCGGGAAACTACAGCGCCTAGATCCAGTTGAGGGACTTCATCTAGGCGGTCAGGTATCATTCCCTCATGTAAATCGGTTACTCCTACCAGTTATGGTCTCTTGGGGCCTTTCCAAGACTTTTGTCTCCGCCTTCATAGACAGTGGAGCGGCTGGCAATTTCTTGGATACGTCACTTGCCTCCACCCTTAATATTCCATTGATTCCATTAGATAATTCACTTCGGGTCCTGGCTGTCAACAACGAGCCCATCATGGGAGGGTTGGTTTCCTTTAAGACCCCCTTGGTGAATTTAGTTGTGGGATCTGCCCATTCTGAAGAATTAGAATTTTTTATTATTGAGAGTCCTGTATCTCCTATTGTGTTAGGATTCCCATGGTTAAAAACCCATAATCCGGTTATTAATTGGGAATCTGGGGATCTTGTTAAATGGAGTCCATTCTGTTATGAGCATTGTTTCTCCACATCCCTTAGGTCCTCACAGGTCATTCTTGATGGTTTACCACCAGCCTACGCAGATTGGGCGGATGTTTTCTCTGAAAAATCCGCTGACACTCTCCCCCCACATAGGGCCTATGATTGTCCCATCGATTTGCTTCCAGGTACTATGCCCCCTAGGGGGAAGATATACAATCTCACACGATCTGAAGAGCTGGCCATGAAAAATTATATTTCAGAGAACCTCAAGAAGGGATTCATCTGTCCTTCTACCTCACCTGCTGGTGCTGTTTTTTTCTTTGTCGAAAAGAAGGACGGCGGTTTACGCCCCTGTATTGACTACCGGGGATTAAACAAAATTACGGTCAAGAATAGATATCCGTTACCTTTAATCAATGACCTATTTAATCAAGTATCTGGGGCTCAGATTTTTTCCAAACTTGATCTTAGAGGGGCATATAATCTTATTCGTATACGCCAGGGGGATGAATGGAAGACAGCCTTCAATGTCAAAGATGGTCACTATGAATACTTGGTTATGCCCTTCGGCCTATGTAATGCCCCTGCAGTCTTCCAAGATTTCGTGAACGACATTTTCGCGATTTCTTGGGTCGATTTCTGGTGGTCTATTTGGACGACATACTCATTTTTTCCCATTCCCTGTTGGAACACCGTCAACATGTAAAAGCGGTGTTACAAAGGTTACGGGAGAACCATCTGTATGCTAAAATTTCTAAGTGTGTATTTGAAGTTTCTGAAATTCCGTTCCTAGGATATTTAATCTCTAAGCGTGGGTTGGTTATGGATCCCTCCAAAGCATCCGCGATACTGGAGTGGGAGCAACCAAGAACCCTAAAGGCGCTTCAGAGGTTTTTAGGATTTGCACATTTTTATAGACAATTCATAAGGGGGTTCTCTTCCATAGTGGGACCCTTAACTGATTTCACTCGGAAGGGCGCTTTTGTTGAGGAGTGGCCTCCCTCAGCAATAAGCGCCTTTCAACTACTGAAAAAGACCGTTACTTCAGCTCCGGTGTTGATCCATCCCGATACTAATCACCCGTTTCTGTTGGAGGTCGACGCTTCCGAACTTGGTGTGAGAGCAGTTCTCTCTCAGTATTCTGGTAATCCGGAGAGACTGCATCCCTGTGCCTTCTTTTCACGTAAATTTTCTCCTGCTGAACGTAATTATGATGTTGGTAATAGGGAACTATTGGGTATTAAACTGGCCTTTGAAGAATGGCGACACTGGCTGGAAGGTTTTCTACATCCCATTACTGTATATACTGACCACAAGAATCTAGAATATATAGAGTCCGCCAAAAGGCTCAATTCCTGTCAGGCTCGCTGGGCACTCCTTTTCTCTCGTTTTAACTTCATTATCACCTACAAACCAGGGAAAAAGAATACCAAAGCAGACGCCCTTTCTCGCAATTTCGGAGACTGTAAGGATCGATTTGATCCTGCAGAACCGATTTTACCCTTAGGTTGTATTGTGGGTGCCCTTCTCCCTGATTTGTCTAGTTCTTTGACGCCATATCAGATTGATACTCCTCCCAGTAAACCCTCTGAATGCTTATTTGTTCCACCTCATTTACGTCTCGCCGTCTTATAGGAACTTCATGATGCCAAGTCCGCCGGTCACTTAGGGGTTCGGAAAACATTGGCTATCGCCAAACGCCATGTCTGGTGGCCTACCATCAGATGTGACATAACCGCCTTTGTTGAAGCATGCCCTGTATGTGCGCAGAGTAAGACCACCCATGGATCTCCAGCGCGATTATTAGTACCTCTGGAGATTCCTAGTGAGCCATGGTCCCACATATCCATGGATTTCATTGTCGATCTACCTCAATCGCAGGGGAATACTGTAATCTGGGTGGTGGTTGACCGCTTCAGTAAAATGGCGCACTTTATTCCTTTGGTAAAACTTCAGTCGGCGCCAGAATTGGTGCAGTTATTCATTAAGCATGTTTTCCGTCTCCATGGTATACCACAGAATATTGTTTCAGATCGGGGGGTTCAGTTTGTATCCCACTTCTGGAAAGCCTTTTGTAATCGCTTGGGCATTAAAGTTTTCCTTTCTACAGCTTATCATCCCCAGTCTAACGGACAGACTGAGCGGGTGAATCAGAGTTTAGAAAAATACTTACGCTGCTTTGTATCTGATCGTCAAGAACAATGGGCGGAATTTATCGAGTTTGCAGAGTTCGCCTTTAACAATGCGCCTAGCGAGTCGACTAAGTTTTCGCAGTTTTTCTGTATTTATGGCAAGAATCCCAAGGCGTCGTCCTTCTCTGGTCCTTCCTCCAACCTGCTGGCCTTGGAGGAATGGTTACGGGAAAGGACTAAGGTGTGGTCTGAAATACAGACGAACCTTAAGAAAGCCTCTGAGAGATATAAAGTGTTCGCGGACCGACATAGATCGCGGGAACCACCATTTCAGGTGGGAGACTGGGTCTGGGTATCCACTAGAAATATTGCTCTTAGACAACCCTCGCCTAAGTTAGGCCCTAAGTACATTGGTCCTTTTCCCATCACAAACAAGCTGAGTAATGTTACCTTTAAAGTCAAGCTACCTATGTCCATGAAGATTCCGTCTACCTTTCATGTTTCCCTATTAAAATCCGCCAGAAATGTTCAGGTGTCATCTCCTCCTCCAGTTGTAATGGGAGATGAACCTGAATACGAGGTTAACAGAATACTCGATGCTCGAATGGTCCGAAATTCATTACAGTATTTAATTGATTGGAAGGGTTTTGGTCCTGAGGAGAGGTGTTGGGTACCGGCCAAAGATGTTCATGCCAGAACCTTAGTCAATAGATTCCATTGTGAGAATCCTGATAAACCTGGTAAGGGTCCAGAGGCCCCTCGTGAAGGGGGGGGTAGTGTCACGGGGGTCACGAGCCACTCACCCGGCCTTCGGTCCCGCGCCGGCTGCGGTCGGTCGGAGCGCGGGCAGGGCGGCGTCCTCGGCAGGCGGCTGCTCGGCGGCTTCCGTCCCTGACCGCCGCTCGGCTGTTTCCGCCGCGAGCGGGCGCTCGGCTGTTTCCATCGCGAGCGGTGGCTCGGGCAGTTCCGTCACGAGCGGCGCCTGGAGCGGCCGCGTCCCCGGCATCGCGGCGCGCTCCTGACGCCCAGGATCAGCGAGCACTCAGGATTTATGCCCTCCGGCGGCGCTGCACACAGCACGCCCGCCGGAGGTAATCAGTTTAGGGCCAATGAGCCCAAGGTTGTTTTTGGGCGGAACACCCTTTAGTTTGAATGGGGCAATCAGCCCTAGTTTCCTAGTCTGCACCAATCCTGTCCCTCAATCTGGTCGGCCACTTCCTATAAAGGTGTTCCCATTACATTTGATCCTTGCCCGTGATAGCGTGCTGCTGGGTGTGAATTGGTGTCTGTTCTGTCTACGTTATCTTGCCGTGTATGACCATCCTTGATCGCTGCCTGGACCGACCTTAGCCTTTTTTCCTGACTACGATTTTGCCTGCTCCTCTGTACTGCGTACCTGTGATTCCCCGGTTTGACCTTTGGCTCGACTCGACTATTCTTCTGTCTCATCCTCCTGTACTGCGCTTCATTGGACTGATCTGCCGTGTATGACCTCTGCTTGTTTGACCCTGCCCAGTCTCGTTCCTGGTTCGTTTGCCTTCCCCTGCATAAGTCTGCATCCTTTGTGCTATAAAGTCCTGGGGGCAACCGTGCCCGGTGAGGCGTGTTCAGCGTCCCGGCAAACGGGGGCTTGTCTATAGGCGAAGCTAGCAGCGGAGATTGGGGGTTGCAGACTTATTTGGAAGGTGGGCGTCCCACGGGACCTGACAGTATGTTACAGGTGGAATCGGTGCATGTTCAATAATCCTCTGCCCTTGTTATCTGGTTTTTAGGGCATCATAGAGCCGGCACCTCCAGCAGCTATGCGCCAGCCCTTGCCTGCGGGCATAGTCGTGGTAAGTGTTTGTTGTTATCACTCACATGGCATATGTAATGACATTCCAAACTACATACACATGTTTGCTGCTACATAGCATCATTTTTTTTTGTAATTATAAGAAAATTCTGGAATCCCACTCCAGTTCAATCCAAATGCAACCAACCCCAAAGTTACTGCGTACACTATGATGCTGCCTAGCAATTTTTTTTTTTTTTTAATAGTTTAATGCAACACACATGTTGCACACTTTACTATGAATATGATCAGCTCAATTTAAATTACTGCATTAGCATTACACTGTAAATGTTTGAGGCACATTATATTGATGTGTCCATGTTGCACACCTAAATTATTCACCTGACCTCACGGACCAGTAAATATGCTAATGTATTACAAACGTGTGTAAACATGGTAGCATGATTTACCAGACTCCCTAAACAGGTGGATGTATAATCTTAATTTGTAAGCGCAAACCTTATGATTGTTTTTGGTTTGTTTTTTCCAAACAGATGTTTCCACGCAGATGGACCCTGTGACCATACTCCCCACCCAAGCTCCAGAGACACCCAGCAGCATGGGCGCGAGCCACAGCTGCGATGGTAAGTACACTAACCTCATATCCAAACATACTTTGGCCACCTATGTGTCACCCTAAAAGCTATAATAATTGGCAATGTCCCTATGTGGTAAATTAGCACACATTTAGTTGACATTTGCGTGACCCACAATCATAAATGCATGTCTGCACGCTAGATTGTTGCATCCCCTTTGTTTCCTTTCAAACCCATAATACATTTTGTTTAAAAAGTTTTGGTGTCCAAATTAAACTAATTTCAAAATAAGGTTGAGAACTAGAATAGGAATAGCAGAAGGGCTAGAATCTTTAGTACCAAAATAACCCAATCAATGCCCACAATCTTATTTCGCCCTTCATTTAGTACAAATGGTTACTTCAATATGTAGGGTATTGCTGATAAATGCACATGTAAGGCACTAGTACTCATATAATGGACCCACATAAGGGCCCAGTTTGCACAAATGTTAATGTAGTTGGTCACATTGTGAGACCAAACTAGATAATGTGAAATCATCTGTGTACGTTTGTCTCACGTTCTATTGACTAATCCATTTTTTGGTCTCCATACAGCTTGCGTTAATGAGCATCGCAGACTGTGGCAGTACGTCCGGCGGACGCGACTTATGCTGCTGGGAAAGAAGAAACAGTGGTAGGGTGGGGGGTATGGTTTTATCCGCTGTGCAGAGTAATTTTGGCCATGTTGGCCCCTTTTATAAAGAATAAATGTTTTTTAGGTTTCTACTTTCAGTGTGTCGTGCCTTTTAAACCATATTTTAAGAGTATAGCAACCCATTATTTTTTTGGATTCTTAAACACATTGTTATGCATTTTATTTTGTAAACATAGTAATGTATGGCAAACAATGACTGTAGTAATTTTCAGTCAACATTAACATATCTAGATATAGAGAGGTATCCCTGACTGTGTTTGTAGGTATGTTTTTTGGTAACCCAAACAAATTCTAGCGTTAACAAATACATTTCTTTAAGTCAATCAAGTCAATACAAATTCAAGCATTTCAAATGTCTAACAACTGGACCAATTAGTCCCTGGGTGGGTGGGGAGGTTGCGACTCATGGCTAGGGGCGGTGTTGGGGGACAACAGTGCAGTAAAAAAAATTGACTGCTGGTGTATTAGCTGCTGTAACAACAACAAAGTTTCGTCCTGCGGCTGTAAAGATTGTTGGATGCCATGCATCATTTCTTACATGGCATGCATCACTCCAGACTGCTGTTGAGTCCGCACTTCATTAAGTTGTTGGCGCAGTTCATTCATTTGTTGTTGGTCCAGCAGCGACTGATTTTCCAACGCCGCAATGCGCTCCAGAGTTCCATCACGCGGCTGTTGGCAACTGTAGGCCTCCAGCATCCGGGACCCTAGCTCATAAAGCTCAGCACTTGTCGGTGCACTTCGCCCAGTTGTTGGTTGAGCAGCCTAAAACAAAAAACACAGTTGTTTGTAGTATATTGTAGTCAAGCTTGAATAATGAAGGTAAGAACAACAAAAAAAAATGTATGGCTCCATTAGAATTTACCGTTGGTCCAGCCTCTGCAGCCTGCGCACATGGCACTTGTGCGGAGGGCACATCCTGTGTTTCAGGGAAGGATTCCTGCTAACAACAAAGTATGTTGTATGTTACATGGTGGGACCTGATTGACCCCCAAACAGGTAATCGTTAATCTCAAAAACATTCATCCATGGTACCTGAGTGTGCTCCTCCACAAATAGTTCCAGTGTCTGGCTGCCAGAAAGGGGCAAATCATCATCTGAGAGATGTAGCAAGCTCGCATATGCTAAACAGGAAAGTCGTGTTAGTGTGTCATTTGATATTGTGTGACTAGTTCTTACCAACATTATCAAGCCCATACCTCTCCCAAGTGACTGGTCATGCAAGACACAAAATCTTTTAGTTTCTAACATATTCTGAAGATGTATGGAAGAGCAAGATGAGGTAATCAGTGTGCCAAACTAGAACATACACACATAGGTCAAATTACACAAACCCGCCACCTCAAGGATGTCCAGACCTAGGGCCTCACTCGAGCTTTGCCCTAAAATCACATGTTTCCAAACAAATGTCAAGACACAAACAACATTTCATTGAAAACAACATCCTTACTAGAACCTAACAAAAACCAGTCTTACCCTCATCCCTAGCAGCCGCACGGTGAAGGACCCTTTCTGGACGCGCACTTCCTGTATTTGGGTCTAAAACAAGCCACAATGGATATCAATATTAACAACCATAGTATTGTTAATGTTTGCATTTCTTAAATAATGACCTTAGCATGGACATCATTACAACATTATCATGTAAGATCCGGTTGCTGCCCAATCCCCTTTAACTATCCAGCTTGGAGTTAGAATTAACATGATTTTGAAGTTTCAACTAACAAAATATACACATTTGAACTCAAACAACAGAAAGGATACAGTGTGCTTTGCAAAACACACCAACAGGGTCTTGTCGACCTGCAACACAGGAAGTGGGGTCCAAAGATGAAGCAGGGACTTGGACTACAATGAAATAACATGACTGAAAGCCATGCACACTTATATGACAATGCCAAAATCAAGGTTGACACATGCACTTACTGGCATCCAAAGAGTAGGTAGCCTCATGAGGAGATGCTGGTGAAATTCTGAGGGCAACTATGATAAAGCAAAGTAATGAATTATGCATTGTTAATGTGTGACAAACAAACAAAAAAGTTAAGAAAACAACCAAAAAAAACAAACCTTTAATATCAGACTGTGTTAAGCTTGAGGGTGGGGGAAGGGCAGGATTCCGTGTGACCTCATCAGGCGAATCATGTGAGTCATCATGTGCCACTATCCATAAAGCAAGAGACAGGAAGTTAAAATATTACAGAGGTTTAATCTGCTACTTAACATGTCCTACTGTAAGTATGGCAAAGAATTGGTTAACAAATAAGAAGATACATTAAACCAACCATAATTTGCAATGTTAAAACAATGTACCTTCACCCCAACCTGTGGTGTCATCCCCAGCATCCACACCCTGCAGGCGACTGAGAGGAATCTTGCACTTCAGTATCTCCTCATATGGCCTGTATTTACTCTTTGGACCCTGCTTGGTTCCACTGTCTACAAGTAGATCATTCTTCATCTTTTGCATAAGGGCCCTTTTCAAAGTGTAGAAGCGTTTCTTGCAGGATGTGCCACTACGTGGGTATTGAGCAGTGCTAGTAAGCTGCTCACCAATGGCATCCCACAATTTGCTCCTTTCTTGTTTGCCTAAACACTGACTTTGGTAACCAAATAATAAGTCCCATTTAGCCAGTGTCAGACGCACAAGAGTATTGTTATCCGCCAAATTAAATTCTGGCTCCCTCTTGGCAAATGGACGCTTGGCCTTGGGTGGTGCTTCACCTTCCGGCTGTGCCCTTTTCCTTAAGGAAGGTCTCCGGCCAGCACCCACCCCACTGGTACTCGGTCCAGCAGTGGCCGGCAGATGTCCAGAATTTGGCTCCATCCTGTAGCTGCACACACCACAAAACAACACACACCAGCACGCATGCAGACTACAAAATGGCAACAACTGCTGTTTGAGTGTGCCAGATTTTATGTGCTCTAAGAACCAATCACAAACAGGCCCAGTTAATTGTTTCACACATACTGGCCAGGTGTTTGTAGCTACATCTTGACTCCAATGACTGAGGTTTCTGGCAAACATGTGTGTCAGGCAATGAACTAATTAATTACCTACTTAACGAGGCAGACAGACATTAGGAAGAAATGTGAACCATGTCTCTTAACAACATTGGAAATGTGGTGCCAAAAATGGCTATTTGAATTTTTAGCAACATAACTTTCATTGGCCAAAAGATGTCTGAGCAAACAGATCCACAAAGGTACGCTATTATGCTTGCGCTATCCGTTTCCAACACACCTGTGGTAAGCTAATTACAGACCAGAAACAGCTAACAAATGCAAGAGGCGGCTAAGCGGACCAGTCCTTTGGATAAGTATAAATACCTCTTTTCTTAGGCATTCTTTTAGTGATACACTGTGGCAAAGGCTGTGGTGTTTTGGTTTACTTAGCCCTAGCTTGCAATAAGTGTCTGGCTGTGTTTCTTGCTTACTGTCTGTGACTTTGTTGAGGTTTTCTGGCATCAGTGCTGTTTCTTTGGGAGTTTCTTTTTGGTGGCATATGCAAATATTGTGTGGAATACAGCAAGTGAGGATTGTTTTGGGGACCTTTTGTGGGTTGTGCATCAACTCCCCTCTTGGTTGTGCCAAACTTTGAAAGCATACTTGCAGCAGGCTCATGGTTCTAACCACTATACATCTGGTTTTGTGGTGAGCTGCATTTGTGTGATTGTGTGTGGATTGTGATTGTGTATGTGGAGTGGTTGGTCTGTTTGTTGATATTGTTTTTGGTTTTTGGGGCAGTGCCTGAGCTCTAGCCAGTGATTGTGAGATGGATGAGAGGGTGATGTTTGGGTTATGGATGTATTGTTGTGGCAGCATACAGGAAGGTCAGGAGGCAAGGGAGGAGGGTGCTGTGAGGCTTAGGGCACCCCGATCCTTTGCCATCCGCCTCTCTGTCTGGGATTTAAGTGACGAGCAGATCAGAAGCAGATTTCGTCTGAATCGTGCAGCACTACAGTCCCTATATGATCAGATTAAGACCAAAATCGATCCATCCACCAGACGCACCCAATCCATCCCTGGCATAGTTCGCCTATGTGCCATGCTTAATATTGTGGCACGGGGGAATTTTCAGGCAACCTCTGCCCTCCTCAGCGGGATCAGCCAGGCTACAATGAGCCGCATATTTTACCTGGTAGCCCTGGCTATTTGTGACCTTATCCCTGTTTATATCAAATTTCCTGAGGATGAGGAGGAGGTTGCCAAAATCAAACGTGTGTTCTACCGCATGGGAGGGATCCCTAATGTGCTAGGGTGCGTGGATGGTACACATATCCCCTTCCGCCCTCACCGTGCACAGGAGCTGCATTACTGGAATCGGAAACAGTTCCATTCCATGAATGTCATGGTAGTATGGACCATGACATGAAGCTGCAGGCCGTGAGATCTGGCTTCCCCTGCTCATGCCAGGATTCTTATGTGCTTCAGCAATCAGTCCTGTGCCGGAAGTTTAAGAACAATGAAATGCCACCTGGCTGGCTACTGGGTAATTACTAATCCATGACATCTATTTACAAGTTTAATATGTGGACTATTAACTGAACCAAATATATAACCGAACCTATACTGTTTACATTATGTTGTTTGAAATTTACTAATTGCTTGCTCTCTCAATCTGTTTATTCAACAGCGGACAAGGGATATGGGCAGAAAACGTGGCTAATGACTCCGGTCAGAAATCCACAGACCTCTGCCCAAGGACGCTACAATGCAGCACATCGCAAAACCAGATGCATTGTGGAAAGAACCATCGGCCTGCTGAAAGCACACTTTCTCTGTTTGGCACGCCCAGGAGGAGAGATGTTGTACAGTCCACAAAAGGTCTCCAAAATAATACTCGCATGCTGTGTCCTACACAATATTTGCATATGTCACCGAATTGAACCCCCTGAAGATACATCACTGGTGCCAAAAGTCCCCAACATGGCCGCAGACAGTACTGAGGACACCCAGACGGGATTTGAGCGACGGGAAAGCATGATTACCTCTTTTTTTTTGGTAAGCTAGGTCACCTTAACTCTAAAACACCTACTGTACTAGAGGGCCCTTCAAAAAAACTAAAACAACAAATGTGGTTGGTCTTCAAGTTCCAACCCCCCAAAAAAAATATGGGTCCCAAAACTCCCAAAAAAAAAGGGTCTACTTATATGGGAAATGACAAAAATTCAAACAAGAAAAAAAAGGGGGTTTGGTATGTAATTAAATGCAACAAACCAAATAGGGAACTATAAAAAAGAAAAAAAATAACTAACTACACTTTTGTTTCTTTTTTAGGCACCATGAAGATTGAAAACCCAGATTTTGACTTCTGTAAATATACCAATTTAATATAAATAAAAGTTATCAAAACATACATGGTTCAATGTGTTTTCTACAGAATGTTCTAGCAGATTGATTTCTAGCCACCAGAAAAAAAACGCTCAGGTGCTGTATTGAACACGGTGTAAAAACTCAACAGCGCCTATAAAGCAGATCTTTAACATCACATTCACCAATGTCAGCGTGATTCCCAAGAGCGGTAGATAGCGACTGAGGAGCCCTGCAATAGCGACTGACAGCCGATCAGGGCGGACAATAGCGGTCGCTCATAGCGCCGCACTCCAGACGCTCATCTGTCGCTACCTGCCGCTAGTATTGAATCAGCCTCCCGTGTATTTTTGGGAGAAATATGCGCAAAGTCTTTTTTTTACATATTGTATATATTTGTAATCAAAAATTGTATGTTTTTCAATAAAATCATATTGCATGTAAAATCCCCATTCTTCACGGTTACAACGGTACCACACATGTATTGGTATACACCCTTTCCTGCCCAGGAGACATCCCAAACTGAAAGAACGCTTGGGGAGATGCGCACTTTGCCATTTTTACACTTGGCACTGTCCTAAACTGTGTTCTATTTTTATATTGAAGAAGAAATGACCGAGATATTGAGGTTTACAGGTTCAGCTTATGATTTTTCTCCTGAAAATGCATAATAATCAGCTCTCTGTGCTGACAGCAATGTGATGAATCTGGAGGAGGAGGTGGAGGAGGGGCAGGAGGAGGAAGGGACCAGCAATCCTGTCCCACTCTGCTGAGCTGATTTGGGGACGGGATGCAAAAGAGAATGTCATTGGCTGAACCTGTAAATCCCAATATCTCGGTCATTTCTGATTCAATTTAAAGTAGAGCAAAACCCACGGCGATTCCCGGGCTGATCAATTCCCTCCTCCCGGGGCATCCAAATTTGGGATTGGTCCACTTTAAAAATGGTCCTCTTTAGGACAGTGCCAAATGTAGCCCGACACATTGATGTAACAATTACTTTTACCTGCAGTATTATTTTAAGCTAAGGCTGATGCTGTAACAGACACATACAAATGCATTGATGAGCATGCTCATACTGAAAATAGTCCCTTGTGGCACCGTATCGTTCCTATTGGCAAAACTGTATATATGAAAGCAAATAAATTAACTACCTGAAATGTCATTCATACTGAACTGATAAATATTTACTGAAAATCTAATCGTGATTTAAATAAAACATCATCACATTCACTAAGTGGTTTTTAATGGTCTAATGGATTTTGAGCTGTACAGTGAATAACAATTGGCTCCAACTCTCAATCAGCATAAAAGGGTCATGTATAGGGGCTATAGATACTTAATTAGATTCACACTTCAATTACTGCCTTGCCTTAATTTTAGTAATTGTCATTGTTCTGTGCATTGGCCTGAAAAGCTTAGTGTGCCTATATGTAAAGGTTGGCAATAAAAATTGAAGGGGAATGCTACAGTTCTGTTTTCAAAAATAATTTGCAGAGAATGTGTTTGTTCCTATTAAATTGAATCATATTTTAAACAAATTTATAGCAAATAAAAAAAACTGTCAAATTAAAAATGTTTTATGTAAGGCAGAAGAAGCCACATTCAGCCCTGTTTCCCCTGAAAGATCACCCATGTTCTGTCTTTGAGTTATGCTTCAGGTGTGATTTCCTTCATGTCTCCAGTGTGCACCAAACTGGCAATGCTGAGCTAGGGGCACTCAGTATGGATGGAAGGGGACATGGGAGCCTGCTCTTTCATTATTAGAGGCAGAAGCTGGTGGAGGGAGAACATCTGCAGCCCAATGCAGAAGACACATTTCAAAGGCTGGAACCGTGGAACCGTGCTGGATCAAGTCTCAAGTGGGTATGAAAGGGCGTGGCTTTTTTAAAGGACAGCAGTAAAAAAAATAAAATCCCTGCATTAAAAAACCCACCTTCATCTCCCCATCCTCCCTCCATATCTCAATTATAAAAAGTATTCAAACATTTATACCAAATTACATGTTGGTACAGAAGAGATTACTGATGCCACCCCCCCCCCCCCCCCCCCGCATATGCTGCCCCTGTTTTTCTTACCTTCACCCTTTTTTTCTGGAAAAATCCGGGTCCACAATTAGCTCCAGGCTGCCAGGGGGTTCCCTTCTATTATTCAATCTGACTGCCGGAAACCGGACCAATCTCACCGCCGGTGAGCAAGTTTATACAGTGCAGGTAAGTGAGACGGGCATCTGGGGGGTGGAAAGGGGGGTCTGCTTTAATTTGCCATCTTGCTTTGCTGTTCCAGCCAGTGCTCTCCCTGGTGTCATTTTATATGCACTATTTAATTCCATAGGAATATATTAAATTTGCTTACATTAAAGTGGACCTCCTTTCAAAAAAGAAAATGTCATGACTTGCTTCCCTAATCCCATCTCTGATGATCAGCAGCATAAGCTGTTTGAGAGGGCTTAACCATGCTTAATCAGATATTGTGAAATAGCTTGCGAATGCCACTCTCCTGAAACTACATGGGGGGGGGGGGAATCTTACTACACAGCTCACAGTCTGGTTTGCACATGAGCAAATAAGCATGAGAAGAGAAAGGCGCAAGCAGCATCCCACTCCAAACTAAGAGCGATAAATGATTCAGAAACATGTCTGTCATGTCACACACACACACCGAATAAACAGCTTTTGTAAGCAAAATAAATATGTCTGTTTGAGGGTGATGCAGGTACTATATTACTTCATTTATCTCTATGGAGCAGTGAAAACACAGCTTTAAGACAGTGAAAACAATGTATCTTAAGAGCTCTCAGCTGTTAGTAGAGCAATGAGTCGTGGTAGAAAAGTCCAGCACTTCAGCAGCCAGGCGACAGTGATGGTCCAATATATAAAACATAACTTTTAATTAAAAAAATGGTACCTCCTAACCCTAAAATCCATTTAGCTCAAGGCAAGAGCTATCCCATGGGTGACAGCGACACATTTCAAGGTACTCCCCTTAGTCATTCGGCATACCCCGAAATGCGTGGTAGCTCTTGCCTTGATCTGAATGAATTTTAGAATTGTGATGTACTGTGGGATGTACACAAGGGAATTGCACACATTGGACACACCTGTGAATAAACACCATAACACAGACCACACACAGGTGAATAACACACGGGGAGGCCGATTCATTAATAGCGCCAGGTAGCGACAGATGAGCGACTGAAGTATGGCGCTATGAGCGCCGCTAGCGTACGCCGCAGGCGGTAGCGATTCGCTATAGCAGGCCTCCTCAGTCGCTACCTGGCGTTGTTGGGAACAATGCCTACATTGCTGAATATGATGTTGGAGCTCAGCTTTGTAGGCACTGTCAGTTTGACCACGCTATTCAACACAGCGCCTGCGCTTTGCTTTGCTGTGGGCTTGAAATCAAGTACCTTCAGAATTAAACACATTGCAACATGTTTCTTTTGTTTTTTTTTATTTTGTTTTGAAAAGTAAAGAAAATTAACTTAAATGTTAAAGCAAATCAAAACGCCTGTCATGCTGCATCTCAGGGTGCCTGAAAAAGATTAAAAAGTGCAGTTAGTATATATATTTAAAGTGGCTTTTTCGCTGTTAAAAAATATTGCATTAATTGGTAACCAACATTTGGGTCCAACTTGCACAACAACCCTAATTGTTATGTTGTTCAGCTTCCACCCCCCCCCCCTTATAGTGGTTTTGGTCATCTTACACCTCCCTTATAGTGGTTTGGGTCATCTTACACCCCCCTTATAGTGGTTTTGGTAATCTTACACCCCCCTTATAGTGGTTTTGGTAATCTTACACCCCCCTTATAGTGGTTTGGGTCATCTTACACCCCCCTTATAGTGGTTTTGGTCATCTTACACCTCCCTTATAGTGGTTTTGGTAATCTTACACCCCCCTTATAGTGGTTTTGGTCATCTTACACCTCCCTTATAGTGGTTTTGGTCATCTTACACCCCCCTTATAGTGGTTTTGGTCATCTTACACCCCCATTATAGTGGTTTTGGTCATCTTACACCCCCCTTATAGTGGTTTGGGTCATCTTACACCCCCCTTATAGTGGTTTTGGTCATCTTACACCCCCCTTATAGTGGTTTTGGTCATCTTACACCCCCCTTATAGTGGTTTGGGTCATCTTACACCCCCCTTATAGTGGTTTTGGTCATCTTACACCTCCCTTATAGTGGTTTTGGTCATCTTACCCCCCCCCTATAGTGGTTTTGGACATCTTACCCCCCCCCCCCCCCCTTATAGTGGTTTGGGTCATCTTACACCACCCTTATAGTGGTTTGGGTCATCTTACACCCCCCATATAGTGGTTTGGGTCATCTTACACCCCCCTTATAGTGGTTTGGGTCATCTTACACACCCCCTTAGAGTGGTTTTTGCCAAATTATGATGGGAGGTCAAATAAATTTTCCCGGTAGTGCAGTACTTGGATTAGAGTGAAGGGTAGTTAGCTTACCGCAAAAAAGGAAGTGATCATCCTTTCCCTTAGCTCATCGCCAGTCTGGGTGTCCTCACTTCTTTCTGCGGGCAAGTTGGGGATTTCGGGCACCAGTGCTGTCTCTTCAGGGGATTGAATTCTGTGGCATATACATATAATGGGGAGCACACAGCAGGCGAGGATGATCTTGGAGACCTTCTGTGGACTGTACAGCATCTCTCCTCCTGGGCGTGCCAAACATAGAAAGCGTGCTTTCAGCAGGCCGATGGTTCTTTCCACAATGCTTCGGGTCTTGCGGTGTGCTGCATTGTAGCGTTCATGGGCAGAGGTCTGTGGGCTCCTGACCGGAGTCAGCAGCCACGTTCTCTGCCCATATCCCTTATCCGCTGTTGAAAAAACACAAGGAGAGAGACAGCAATTAGTACTAGTACATGTTTTTGTTTTCATTTTTAATAATTTGGCTTACTAGGCCACATATTTTAGGCAAAATACTTTGACATGGTTAATTATTTACCCAGTAGCCAGCCAGCTGGCATTTCGTTGTTCTCAAACTTCCGGCACAGGACTGTCCGCTGCAAGACGTAAGAATCGTGGCATGAGCCGGGGAACCCCGATCTCACCGCCCGCAGCTTCATTTCATGGTCACAGACCACCATGATGTTTAAGGAATGAAATTGTTTTCTGTTTCGGTAATACAGCTCCTGTGCACGGGGAGGGCGGAAAGGGATATGTGTACCATCAATGCACCCTAGCACATTCGGGATCCCTCCCATTAGATAGAAAGCATGTTTTATTTTGGCAACCTCCTCCTCATCCTCAGGAAACTTGATGTAAATTGGGATCAAATCACAAATCGCCAGAACTACCTGGATTAATATGCGGCTCATAGTAGCCTGGCTGATCCCGCTGAGGAGGGCAGAGGTTGCCTGGAAGGTCCCTCGTGCCAAAATATTCAGAGTGGCACACAGGCGTACTATGCCTGGAATGGATTGAGTGCGTTTGGTGGATGGCTCGATTTTGTGCTTAATCTGATCATATAGGGACTGTAGTGCAGCACGATTCAGACGGAAGCGGCTCCTGATCTGCTCGTCACTTAAGTCCCATACTGAAAGGCGGATTCCAAAGGATCGGGGTGCCCTAAGCCTCACAACACCCCGCTCCCTGTCCTCCTGCTCTTCCAGCATACGCATACATCCATCCACCCAGACACCATACATCACCCTCTTATCCATCACACACACACTCAACAGATATACAAAATCAAACAAACAAAAACAAAAACCACAAACACACCACACACACAAACAATCACACTCCTCACACACTCACTACAATGCAGCTCACCACAAAACCAGAAGTATAGTGGTCCAAACCACCAGCCTGCTGAAAAACAGCTTTCTAAGTTAGGCACAACCAAGAGGGGAGTTGCTGCACAGCCCACAAAAGGCCCCAAAATCAAGCCTCACTTGCTGTATGCTCCACAATATTTGCATATGCCAACAAAATCAATCTTCTAAAGAAACAGCACTGATGTCAGAAATCACCCAAAAAGCCACAGAGAGTGAGGACCAAACCCAGACAGACACTCAAATGAGCTAAGGGAAACAAGCACCACACCACAGCCTTTGCCACAGTGTAACAATACCAGAAGCTTTCAAAATCCTTCCATTTATACTTCACTTTCAAAAAGGACAGGTCCTCTTTGCCGCCTTTTGCGTTGCTCTGCTATTTCCGGGCGCCAATTAGCTGACCCAGGTGTGCGTGAAACGGAGTGCGCACGCGCACGCTAGTAGCGCTAGTAGCGTACGTGAGCCGAAACTTGCGTGCATTAACGGACATGGCAGAAAATTCAGTGGTGGGCCAATGAAAGGTAAGCTGCTGTTTATTTAAATAGCCGTTAGGATAGCCACATGTCACAAGTGTTTAATATACATGAGTACATTGTTGTATTTGGTTGTGTGTTGTTTGGTTAATGAGGTCTGTAATTAGTTAATTGGCTAACACACATGCTTCAGTCAGTGCAGTGGAGGTGTGGCTACAAGCACCTGGCCAGTATGTGTGAATCTATTAAGTGGACTGGTTTGTGATTGGCTGTTAGAGCACATAAAACCTGGCCAACCCAAAGAGAGTGCGATGCCATTCTGTAGTCTGCATGCGTGCTTGTTGGTTGTGTATTGGTGTGTGTGTGCAGCTACAGGATGGAGCCAAATTCAGGACATCTGCCGGCCACAGCAGGCCCAAGTAGGAGTGTGGTGGGTGCTGTGCGCAGACCTCCCTTAAGGAAAAGGGCCCAGCCGGAAGGTGGTGCAGCACCCCAGGCTAAGCGCCCAGGTGCCAAGAGGGAGCCTGAATTTAATTTGGCGGAGAATAATCATCTTGTGCGCCTTACCCTTGCTAAATGGGAGCTGATATTTGGCTCCCAAAGCAAGTCAATAGGCAAACAAGAAAGAAGCAAACTGTGGGATGCCATTGGTGTTGAGCTTAGTAGCACTGCTCAACACCCACGTAGTGGCCCATCCTGCAGGAAACGCTTCTACACTTTGAGAGGGGCCCTTATCAAAAAGATGAATCACGATCTTGATGTGGACAGTGGGACCATCCAGGCTCCAAAGAGTACCTACAGGCCGTATGAGGAGATGCTGAAGGCCAAAATTCCACTTGCTTGGCTGCAGGGTGTGGATCCTGGGGATGACACCACAGGTTGGACTGAAGGTACATATTTTCTGCATTTTTTTTCCAGCTAATGTTAATGTATGTGATTTGCATTTTCTCTTTCTGGCCAACTAACAGTAGGACCTGTGAAGTAGTACATTATACCTCATAAATGTTTTACTTTCCTGTCTGTTGCTTTCTGCATAGGTGCATATGGTGCTGTCCAGGATTTGGCTGAGGACACACCAACTCCTGCCCTTCAACCAACCTCAAGCCTAACCCAGTCTGCCATTGAAGGTATTTAACACTAATTTAGGTGCTGGTTGTTTGGGGACCAAATGGGTGTGGGTGCACCTCAAACAATAGAGTGGGGCACTGTTGAGGATTAATAATATGGACCTGCGGCCTAATTTCACGGCCACTTTAACCCTCACAGCAACTAACTAACAAGGCCCTAACATGTGTAGCTATGTTGGAAGCCAGAGATGTGTGGCCATATATCTGCATATACATGTGGAAGCCACACTGGCCTTGATTAGTGAATATTAGTGAATGAGCTGCTCACACACACCTTAATGCATGTTTTATTTTTTGCCGCACATTACCAATGGCTCAATGTTTGCTTTGTTTTTGCCTAGCTGCCCCGCCATTGGCCCCAGCATCTCCTCAGGAGCCAAGCTACTCTTTGGATGTCGGTAAGTGCATGTGTCAACCTTGCTTTATCCGCTTTAACCCAAGTGCATGTGTATCATTCCTCTTTTTTATTTGTAGGCCAAGTGACTGGTTCATCTTTGGACCCCACTTCCGATGTTGCAGGTCAACAGGACCCTGTTGGTGTGTATTGCAATAAATAATGTATCCTTTATGCTGTTTATGTTACACTGGTTCTATTTGGTTAGTCTAATAATCTACATGTTTGCTCTGTCAACTTGAAGATGCCTATTTTGAGTGCTTATTCCATCCCCAGGGTCAGTCTAATAGTTTTTGGAGTGATTGCAATGCATTTTTTTAAAAATATTTTTAGACAAACATTCACCCAAGTAGTTGGAGGAATATTTTGAGACATTAATTGTGTATTTTTGTTGGCCAGAATATCGGAAGTGGCTGTCCGGAAAGGGCCCTTCACGTTCAGGCTGCCAGAGATGAGGGTAAGTTGTTTTGGCTTGATGATCTAGTATGTATTTTGGCTCTACTTTTGTGGCACTTTCTTCAGGCAACTTGTGTTTCAACGTGTATTTTCCAGGGCAAAGCTCGAGTGAGGGCCCCACTCCAGACATCTGGGAGATTGCGGGTATGTGTAATTTTAGCAATGTGTCTGATCTTATTTGGCCCAATTATTGCCTCATATTCCTCTTACATACATGTTAGCAATCTGAGTTTCTAATATACCTTTTGGCTAGTGTGTAATCTTGCACTTTGTGGAGGTATGGGCTCGAAAGGCTATCCATGTTACATTTGAGTTTTGTCCACTGACCTACTAACCTGACTTTCCTGTTTAGCATATGCCAACTTGCCGGATATCTCGGATGTGGATTTGCCCCTCTCTGGCAGCGATACCCCGCTCCTACCTGTGCCGGACGACACGGAGGTAACATGGCTGATTTAGAGGACCAATAACCACATTGCCATGTTCGTGGGTAGGCGATGAACCAACATGTCACATTTCCTTTCTTGGTCGTTTTTGCAGGAGGCGGGACCAGAACCCCAAGCTGGGACCTCTTCCCAAGTGCCATGCGGCCAAGCTTCAGAGGCTCAAACAAGGGTAAGTTGTATTGTTACAGTTTGGGCAAATGATTTGGAGGGGCATAGCTGCATTGGTTCTGTTTGACTAAAATGTGGTTTTCTATTTTGTTAGCCTCAAACCACAGCAAGAGGAGGTGTGGCACCAACCAGTCAGGATTTTTATGAGCTAGGGGTCCGGATGCTGGAGGACTACAGTCGCCAACAGCCGCGTGATGGAACTAATGAGCGCATTGCGGCGTTGGAACATCAGGTGCTGATGTGTCAGCAACAAAATGAGGCCCAGCAGCGCCAGATCGACCAGTTGCTCCAAAACCAACAACATAACCAGGAACTTGGTCGCCTCGGCAATCTAATGGAGCAATCTCTCCAGTGACAGGACCAAACTTTGTTGTTGATACAACAGCTCATACAACAGCAGTCTATTTTTTTTACTGCACTGTTGGCCCCCAACACCGCCCCTAGCAATGACTCCCAACCTCCCCGGCCACCCAGCCAAGAATATTAATTTGTTTGTGGTTATATTTTTTTTCTGTAAATAGATTTGATTAACCCACCTCTAAATTGTGTTTTTCCTAAGACATAGCTAAGAACACAGTCAGGGATGAGTATCTTGATCTACATATGTAAATGTAGTCCCAAATTTATGCCACACATTTGTGACCATATCTTACTATGGTTTACACATTAAATGGCTCCAAAGGTATGGCAAAATTTACACACAAATGGGTTTGTAGACACTTAAACTATGCTTGACAAGGCACAACACTGTAATTAGCAAAATATAAAAATTTTTATTCTAAAGGTGGGCAACAGGCCCAACATTGGCCCACAAAGGGGCTCCAACAAGGGGCCAGTCATCCCCCCACCCTAACGATGCCGCCGCCTCTTCTTGGCCAGCAGCATAAGGCGAAGACGCCGGATCGACAGCCACAGTCTGCGATGCTGGTTTTCACAAGCTGTAGAGATTTTTTAAAAAAAACAGATTTAATAAATGGAATGTGACCTCAACAGACACAGATGTAGCAATGTAATGTCAGTGGGTCCAATTAGCTGACACTCACATTAACATTGTTGCCCACTGTGCCCTTAGTTGTTAACATTATATGAGTACTAGTGACTGGCTTAAATGTGGCCACCACATCCCAAGCATACATTTACCCTTAACTCTTGGGAATCAAAGAAGGTATAAGTCCCAGTGTGGACATTTATGTGTTTAGTCACAGCCAAACATCAGGGCCTAAGTCCTAACGAGTAAACTAGTTTGTCCCAGAATCTTAGAGGTCACGACCTAAGCAGGCCCATTTGGTTGTGTCTAAACCACAAATTGTCTCGATGTGGCAAACTCAAGAATGTGAGGCAACAATCAAGCATGCAGACAGGCATGTAGGATTGTTGCCCAAACACATGTAACCTAGATGTGTGTTAATTAAACACATAGGTACATTGTAAATGTCTGCAGATTTGACTATAAGACATAGGGTTCACAAGTCTTTAGGCATATGAAGTGGGATGTACTCACCATCGCAGCTGTGGCGGGGGCCCATGCTGCTGGCCGTCCCTGGAGCTGGGGTGGGGAGGATGGTCACCAGCTCCGTCTGCGTAGCAACATCTGTCAGGAGAAAGCAAAAGAGAAAAGCAAAATTAGTGGGCCAATGACACCTGACTATTTGACATCCATCTGGTTAGGGAGTCTGAAAAATCAAATGCTTGCATGGTTACACACATGTTGTCCAACATTAGCATATTTCCTGGTCCATGAGTTCATGTAAATTATTTATGGTTGCAACATGGACCCCTAAAGATAATGTGCCAATAACCTTGACAGTGCAATGTTAAGGACTAATTTGCAGTTGATTGTCGAATGTTACTAGTGTGCAACATGTGTTAGCCGAAACAACTTAACCAAATAACACATTTGCTAGCCCCCATCATGGTGTGGGCAGAAACATAGGGGTGGTTGCCAGTTGGATTGCACTGTAGTGGGGTTTGTGATGTTAATGTACATTATCAAACCAGCTTGTACTATGGACCAGGAAACATGTGTCTGTTAAAAGTGGGCCAAGACCCAGGATTGATACTATTCTGTGTTTTGGTCCACTTTGGCAGAGCACCACAATTTGAGTGAGACACCGTCCGCCGCCGCTGCCTTCCGCACATCACTCCTCCAGTGTGTGCGCACGCGCAGCCCATTAGGAAACAGAGAGCGCAGGCGCACACACATCTAGAGGGGCACGCAGGAGGCTGCGCCGGTGGCTTCTGCCACCCCCAATGAGGTAAGGAGTTTGTGGGGTTTTTTGGGGTGGGGCCCTGGGTGAGGGAGGTGATTGGGCAGGGAAGCTTCGAGATTCCAAGCACAATCAACAATGGGTGTTGGTCCACTTTAAGGAATGTCATAACATAGGGAATGTGATGGATAACAACAAACACTTACCATGACTATGCCCATGGAGAAGGCTTTGCCAAAAGGCCATGGAGGTGCCGCCTATATGATGCCCTGCAAATTAGAGAGGAATGGCAAGGGCTAAGTAGAAATGGCCAGATGAAACCTGTCACAGACTAACAATGACAAAATGTGCACTCACCAGGGGATGATCCGCCACTTGAAGCCCAGGGAGGGCTCTGAGGAGGAGGCGGGGAGCCTCGGCTCCTCACACTCTGCTCGGAAGATCCCCCAGCCAAAGGGCCACCCTCCTCCCTCTCACTCCCTGCTCCTTCAGGGAGTGTGGGAGAGTCCATTCCTTCCACCCCACTTGGACTCCCCACTTGAGAGTGGCCCCTTGGCTGGTGAGACTCCTCAGAGTCAGAGTGTGAGGAGCTGAGGCTTGATCCTGCCAGCCCCCCAACAGCACACTCCTCTGGGGCTTCATCCCCTTCCTCCCCTGGGTCCTCCAAATAGGATCCGCGAGAGGGACCCTCCCCCGATGACTCCCCCGAGTCCGCCTGCCTGGTTCGGGGGAGGAATCCCTTCCCACGTTTCCCCAGGGGAGGACGCTTATCTGTGTTGAGGGGGTGAAAGAAAATAATTAATATTAAGACCACAAAGGGACACAGCTTAGCAGATTATTTAAACAAAAGTATAAACATAGCATAAGCTTAAACTTACCTGATGCGTAGGCATCATATAGGCGGTACACGCCTTCAGGGTCCCGGCGCTTGAAGTCCGACCACTTTTGTTGTATTGCTCGGACGGAGAGCTGGGTGTTGAAGCACCGGGACACTGTGGCCTTCACCTCCATGGCTATTCTTTTTTTTCCCCCACGGGCATAGTCATACTGCTTGATGCAGAAATCCTATGAGAAATGAAAAACCAACACAAATCAATACATGACATCAGAACAATGGCATAAACAGTTATACTGAGACCAGATTAAAGTGGACCCACACCCCGGATTTTGACTATTCTGGGTTTGGGTCCACTTTGGTGGGGCAAACCAATCGGGGGTGGTCCGCTGTCTGAAACCCCCTTGGAAGGCCAGAAATACACCACTGACCACGCTCCCACGTGACTGCGCCAGGCTAGCACTCTGCGCCGCTGTGGTATGCGCATCCAAGGCCGCTTGGACGTGCATACCAGCTCAGCTGCCTCTGAGCGCAGAAGGACGCGTGTGGCGTTTGACTCTAACAGGGAGGGCGCCTGCGCAGGCCATTAACAAATGTCTGGCGCAGGGGACCACCCTGCTAGAGGGAAGCGCAAGACGCATCCACAGCTCACGCATGCACAGATGGGACGGGGCTGAGGTAAGGTTTATGGGCCTCCAGGGGGTTTCATCCCCGCAGGACATCCAGATTGGGGATGCCCCACGGGGAGTGATCAGATTGGTCCCGAAAACTAATAGATTTCAGGGCCAATACCCCCTGTGTGTTGGTCCACTTTAAACATAAAATGCAAGAAAAACATACTCACTTTGACCACCTGGCCATTTACGCGGCTATCCACGCGCATTCTTTTTTTTTTGGCTTGCCCAGGAGGGGAAGGGGTGGGAGGGGTGTTAGGTGGGGGAGGTGAGGTAGGTGGGGGAGGGGTCAGATTCGGAGGAGGAGCTGGGGAGGCGCTGAATCCGTCTCCTGGGCAGCATGGTGGAAACGCTAAGGAGGAAACAGGAACCGGATATGACCAAAGCGACAGGGACCCAAAAAAAAAATTTAAAAAAAAAACGCTCCGCGCAACAGGAACAAGCTAATATCAGCTATGTGCAAGCTAAGTGGCGGAAAAAGTAAATTGACGCATTACAACTAGCTATTGGCCTAAGCGCTAGTCATTTTTAGCTTTAGGTGGCTTTGAAACGCAAAGGAGGAAACCGGAACCGGATATGACCAAAGCAACTGTGAAATAAATTTCAAAAAACAAGCTCCGCGCACCAGGAACAAGCTAATATCAGCTATGTGCAAACTAAGTGGCGGAAAAAGTAAATTGACACATTACAACAAGCTATTGGCCTAAGCGCTAGTCATTTTTAGCTTTAGGTGGCTTTGAAACGCAAAGGAGGAAACCGGAACCGGATATGACCAAAGCAACTGTGAAATTAATTTCAAAAAACAAACTCCGCGCACCAGGAACAAGCTAATATCAGCTATGTGCAAGCTAAGTGGCGGAAAAAGTAAATTGACGCATTACAACAAGCTATTGGCAAAGACGCCATAAATTATTAGCTTGATTTAGCAGGGGGTTCAAGATACTGTAATGCATAGGTCCTTGAAAACCAAAAAGCTTGGTGCTTAAAAATACAAATCTTATTCCTTCATAAAATAATCACACAATAAAACTATCCAACTACATGATAATGTGGCACACAGGAGAATGCATAACGGGTTGTTATGAGCTTGTACGCCTGAATAAATCCTGCAGAATGTGGACATGCACGCTCAAAACTACAGTGTATTCATTAAGAACGACTGGGGTCGCGGGAAGTGAATTCCTTGAAAATGGCAGAAGGGCACATGTATGAACAGCACAGCGCAGCACAGCGCAGCACAGCGACGCTCGCGCCGCCACATAGAAAACAAGCGATTTTGAGCCCAATGAGTTTTGTGGGAGGAGATGCATTTTAGATGTCACTCACAACATTACAGTGTAAAAATAACAACTTTCATCTAAAAAAGAAAAATAACAAGACAGATTAATAAAGCATATCCAAATAAACATGTGTTGAATTTTGTGCCAAAGACAAGAACACAAAAACCACTTAAAACAATCATTGCAGCGTCTGCCATTGAAATGTATGGGAGAGCGCCAGGTCATACCTGTCGCTGTGATGGGATTAGCAGCGGCGCTGTTCGTTGCAGTCGGCTACATGATGAATCCCGCGCTAGCCGTCGCTCTCGCCGGCGCTAGCCTCATTTAGCTTGATAAATGCGTCATTGTGGCCGACGCCGGGCGTACTTGAGTCGGTAGCCGCCGTTAGCTGGCGGGACCTGGCACTCGTCAGACATTACCTGGCGCTATCGCTTGATGAATAAGGGCCTAAGTTGCAGTAAAGTGCAAATGTGCCCAGAGCAGTAGTCTGCCCTTGGAACCCGAGGAGCAATTGGGGAATTAGGTGCCTTGCTCAAGGGCTCTTCAATCATGTCTCATGGCTGGGAATCAAACCTGCCACACTGCAGTCACTACCTCTAAGCCATGACCGCCCCACAAAAGGTACAATATATGACTAGCAGCCTATATCATGCTACTGGTGGCTTTTAGAAAGAAACAAAGGACTAACTTAACAATGAGGAACCGAAACCCATGGACAACTCTCTAAATTAAAAAAGAATCCCATGTATAAGATCTTGAGGTCACTTCTGAGCCCTTTTTTAGTAGAGAAAACCACCATTTACCTTCATTGACTACCTTGGGGCTGATTCGGAACCAGGTCAAAATTTACACCCGGTAGCAAATGAAAGTGAATGGCAATTTTTTCTCCTGAAAAAGGATTGAGAATTCTCACCTGGCTCTGAATCGGCCCCTTTGAGTAAATAAAAAGAGGCTACAGCATGTGAACAGCTGATAACCAGGGATTGGTTGGCTAAAATCAAAATACCATTAATAGGTTGATGGTTTCAGTAGCACAAATAATTTAAAGGGACCTACCTTCACTCCCTGCAACTTAGCAGCCATTCCTGCAATGATTCCTATGTAGCCCTCTTCACATATCTCTATTGCGGCGCAGATAAAACCCACCAGAATTATGTGTTTATGTGCACAGATTGGTTAATATAAGGATTTCTATGATCTGTTATACCAATAGTGTTTATATATATCTTCAATAAAAATTATTGAAAAAGAAAGTACAGATTTTCATCTGCATTTTTAATAGAAAAAATGGGGTGGGATCCCCCCTACCCAAAGCTACTAGCTGATGTTCCAGGCATAGGGGATGGAGTCCCCATGGCTTGGTGACTAAATGGCTGGCCTACAGCCATCCCAGCCACAACAAATAATGCCCACCTTACCCCTAAGCCTCAGATGATCAGTCTAGGTCACCCTTTTCAAAAAGTACCCACTCAAATGAATTGGCCATGATCTCCTAGGAGCAATGTGTTTCTTGGAATACTGACCCCTGCTGTGTGCAAGTGGCACATGCCTTTAGACACAATTGCTCCATATTATATTGTAAAATATACATATTTATTAAAATATACAGTATATGTATTTTATTGAAGCTATACACAAGGCCCTAAACTTTCCCATAATATTGCATTGAGTATAAGGATACATTTAGTTAGTTAAATGTGCATTTTAGCTAGTTTTGGTTTGACACCAATTAAAATCAACCGCTTTGGTGGCGTTTGCCCTGAAAAGATTTGCTGAATGCTGAATTTTAAAAAGATATAAAGACAGAAACATTTTGCACATATGCTATTTTCAGAAGTAATATGGTTTTAAAGCTTGCATTTGGTGAGCTAATCATTTTTACTGCAGAGACCAGACAGGCTTTGAGACGCAGGTTCACAGAATGCCTGTAATTGTGTCACTGGTTCCAAACGTTTTTGGCTGGGGGCTTCCACTGCAGATGTAAAGATAAATATACACTGCAGCAAAAAGTGCTGTACCAGCCAAGTCAGGGAATGTTTAGCTCTACTCTCGATAAAGGAAAGAGGATAATGTAGGGGTCCTTTTAACTTTCTCCTAAACTTTAGCCCTATCCAATAAAGAGATTGAAAAAAAAAGCCAACTGACCAATTTGGGTGCCAGACACATACCCCTCGATTCAAAGAGCAAAAGTTAATTGATTTCGTATCGAGAATCGTAAGTTTGGGTGGGTGTTAGTCATTTTTTCCTGTTTTTTTGGCCATTTCCGACTCGCACGAGCCTACGTACGAATGCGTATATGCTCTTACGATCAGCGGAAGTTCGTTCCTAAATTTTAGGATCAAAACGTAAAACTTAGGATCAAATCCTAAAACTTACGAACAAAACGTAAAACTTAGGTTAATTGGATGTGTTTAGGTGTGATTCAGAGAAACCTCTAAACGCGTTTTAAAAGAAAGCCACAGCCGACACCTTTTAGCAGCCGGATTGCTGTTCGTGAACAGGTTTTTTGGCTATGTGGAGGAGTCTGCGCGTCTTGAGCTCCAATGAACTGCATGTATCAGCATGGCCGAGGCCATAAATTGTATGGCAATGCATACCTGATTCATGTATGCCTTATAAAAGCATTTTAATGTGGACCTTAATTAGTCCTTTGCATGTAAACCTTTATTTTGCAATATATTTGCGTTAATTAAAGAAACTTATGTCCTTTGTTATTTATTTTAAAATTGAGGTACTAGAATAATATTTTTAGATTGCATTTATTGGTGTAGTTGTTTACCTTTGCTTTGTTTAATTATTTAAGCACATCTTTGGTCAGATGCATCACACTTACTGAGGAGAGGAGAGCGGGATAAAGTGCAGGATGTGGGTTACTGCTGTATTTTGCACAGACACAGCAGAGCTGGGGGCATGGAAAGGTCAGAAATCAAAGAATCCAGAGCAACACAGTCACAAGGCCCTTTCTGTTTGCAGGCTGCCCGATAATACCTGAGCCGCCATCTTGGCTGTTTCTAGGCTCATAACATGCAGAAGTTGCTGGGTGTTTTTTAATATTTGTGAGCAATCTGTATGTAGAGGGTGTGGGTAACCACACTAAAAATTAAAAGTTGTACCATTTGAAGCATAAATATTAAAATTAAATCCACAAGTAAAAAATGCAAGTTAACTAAAAATTAAACAAAGTAAGATTTACTTATGCAAATGCATTCATTAATGGTTGGTTACTACAAAATGAATGAAATAAAGAAAATTAAAAGACCAAATATTTAGAATGCACTTTAATGAGGTAAGTTTGTAGTGCGGAGCCGCAAGATCAGAAGGATTTACGTCCAGACAAAAAAGGAAAAAGTGCAAAACCAATGTTGCAACCTGAGAAATGAAACGGAAAATTCAGGATGGAAACTGACATAGGTCTGATTCCCGAACTGCCATACGAACGGACGTATATTTTAGGATAGAAACGTATTTGCTTATTGAATCACTCGCAAGTTCATACGAACGCACGAGCGGACGGGAAAAATAGGATGATCGTGACCCAAATCCAAGCTGTTACATGTTTCTTTGAATCAACCCAATAAGCTGATAGTCTCAGTACCTTATTTTACAAACACTAGCGCCGCGTAGTGACAGGTGTTTTTCTTCAGTATTTCCAGCAAATTATATTTATTATGAGAAAAAATGTTTAGCGCAACACATAGCACCATGTATTGTTCCATGTATCAAGAGCACCGGGTGTTTGTTTAGCGCCGGCGCTGTGTTTCCTCCAGTGCCACATTACATCAGGAGCTCAGTGTCAGTCCTTCATAGATTTCAATTAGCCATTCCAGTTATCTTATTTTTGTGGACTTCTGATTAGTGTTCCTTTTTAGCTCAGTCAAGTGACACGGGATCCCTGGCCTGTTTTTTGCTTAATTATTGTAATTTGCTTACCTGCAGCTAACTTTTCATGCCTGCCAATCATGTGTCACGTCATTTGTATGTCAGCAATGCTATTCCATGTGTTTTTGCTTGGTCACTCTGCAGTCATCCTATGGTAAAGCCTTTTTCTCTATTGCACCTGGCATTGTATGCCTGAGAGTCACGGTTTTAGAGCGCCAATGCAGGCACTGTGGTTTTACATGTTAAATACAGCATGGAGCAGTGGAGCGGCACTACCTGTCACCATGTCCATTGAAAAATGATTAAGCAAAGGTATGCGACACATAGCCTTCAGCGCTGATCTCTAGCAGTGCCGTTTGGCCAAGGCTGGCGTTGAGGTTGAGGTGCTAATAGCGTCTCTCTGTAGATGCTCAAGTGGCACTTGTGATAAATTGGCCTCCCTGTTTAGCTGATACACCCAGAGTGGTGCATTTCCTAATTATGTTTTGAACATTTATTTTTCAATAGATTGTTATTGCATAAAAACTAAATTTTACAGAATTACGTGGAGGAAACAACAACATAAAATAAAAAGGGAAGGAGATAAATAATAATAATAATCAAAGAAAGCCAGTTTTTTCTAGTGTAACAAACTAGATTCCAACAAATCGTTTAATGGATAATTTATGTATTACATAGGGAGGTATTCAGATGGAAACATACCCATCTTACACAAACAAACATGAAGATTCATTGAAAAGGCTTCAATGAGTCAACAGAAAAATATAATTAAACAAAGTAGATAATTATGAAGAATTTATGTATCTGCATCCTCCCCTGCATCCCTGCCAGCCCCTCCCCACCTAGAAAAGCCTGCTAAGGAAACCTTGTTTCTTCAAACTTCTGTTAGTAGTCTGATACAAAAAAACTATGTTTTTCATTAAGACAAATCCAATTCATTTTAGTTATAAAATATATCCACCTTATTTTTTGGATTTTCTATTCCCAGAGCAGCAGCCATTAGAGATGAGCGAATCGATTCTGATGAACCCCAATTCGTTACGAATTTCATGAAATATTTGATTCGTTACGATTCCAAATATCGCCACGATTCGATCGCTTCCTTAAAACTCCATTTACTGCTATACAGCCCATCTAAAATGGTGGATCCACATGTCAGGATATGTCCCATGGGGCAAGGAATACTGGGTAGGTGTCACATGCTACCTATCAGCAGACAGGCTTACCGATTATGTCACAGCCTCATATAAGCGGCGGCCATCTTGCGGAAGCTTATTCTGACACTGTATTGCGGCCAGAGCAGATCAGGCAGGGAGAGAGCGAGGGAGAGATAGATAGATAGATAGACACAGCGAGGGAGAGACAGATAGATAGATTGATAGAACAGAAGAAGCAAGGGACAGATAGAGAAGGAGAGAGCCTGTGACAGTGACAAATAAAGATAGGGACAGTTTAAAGTGTTTGCTTTAGCTTCCAAGCCTATTTAGTGTTAATAACACACCTGCCTATTTAGCTTTTCCTTTTCCTGGTGTCATTCTTTAAAAAGCATTCTAACATTAATATTTCAAGACTACCTGTCTATTAGCTGGTTGCATTTTGTAATCAATGTCACTTTACCACTATAAAAGGAGCCACCCTCTGTATGTGAGGAGGGGGCACCCCAAACACTAGCATTAATATTTCAAGACTATTTGTCTATTAACTGCTTGCATTTTGTAATCAATGTCACTTTACCACTATAAAAGGAGCCAACCTCTGTATGTGAGGAGGGGGCATCCCAAACACTAGCATAAATATTTCAAGACTACCTGTCTACTAACTGGTTGCATTTTGTAAGCAAAGTCACTTTTCCACTATCAAAGGAGCCAACCTCTGTATGTGAGGCGGGGGCATCCCAAACATTAGCATAAATATTTCAAGACTACCTGTCTACTAACTGGTTGCATTTTGTAATCAACGTCACTTTACCACAATCAAAGGTCAACAGTCACTGAATTTAAACATGCCTGGGATAAGCACACATCTATCCTAAGATAAAGAGTACATACAGTATACACATAAGGGCAGACTAGATGGACCGTATGGTCTCTTTCTGCCGTCAACCTTCTATGTTTCTATGAGCCAACCTCTGTATGTGAGGAGGGGGTATCCCAAACACTAGCATAAATATTTCAAGACTACCTGTCTACTAACTGGTTGCATTTTGTAAGCAAAGTCACTTTTCCACTATCAAAGGAGCCAACCTCTGTATGTGAGGAGGGGGTATCCCAAACACTAGCATAAATATTTCAAGACTACCTGTCTACTAACTGGTTGCATTTTGTAATCAACGTCACTTTACCACAATCAAAGGAGCCAACCTCTGTATGTGAGGAGGGGGCATCCCAAACACTAGCATAAATATTTCAAGACTACCTGTCTACTAACTGGTTGCATTTTGTAATCAACGTCACTTTACCACAATCAAAGGAGCCAACCTCTGTATGTGAGGAGGGGGCATCTACACAATTTGTGGGCTGCCAGTCAGACCACTTGTTGCCTGTAAAATGATAGCCGCACTGCAGTATTATAGGATCAATTAATACTTTATTCAAATATTTTAATAAATACATATGAGGCCCAAGAACAACAGACATTTAAAAAACACATAATTTAAAATCCAAAGGACGGGAGTATGGTGGATTATCCTAGACTACAAAAAAGGGGGGTAATATATACTATATAATTTAATTAATAAGGATGCATTTGTCTGCCAAGTGTAAGAGTAAAACCCCCGCACATGAGACAGTGATGACAGGTAGTGAATAGGCAATACTGAATAAGAATATAAATAAAGATGTGCAAAAGAACTTTGAGCAAAAATGGATACAAAGATGTGGAGACGTAAACGCTCCACAAGATACCAATAGAGGTGCAAAAGTATTTATAAAGTGCCGTGTGCTAAGTGCAGAATTGTGCAATATGTGCACTAAGAGTGTGTACAGTGGTATTCCTGAAACACCAGGCAGACTTTAAGCCTATAACTAACAATGATAAATGTTAGTGAGGCATCACCTGTACTCCTCGTCTAGGTCCACACAGACTGACCGTCCTAACAGCACCAACGCGGTTCGTGGCGTTCCGCTCCCGCCACTTCCTCAGGGTGTAGCTATTTACTGGCTTTGTGCCCCTTTTGTAATGCCTCCCCTCCCTCGCCATCCCGTGTACCGGAAGCGCTACGCCACTTCCGGATAACGCAGCCGACAGTGCTGACGCTGGGCGTCATGAGAGGCCCGTACTGCGCAGGTGCCTCGCATGGGTGACACTGCGCAGACGCAACCGGCCCCACACGCTGACACGCGCCCTGCGCATGCGGCCCTTGAGGCACCCTGCAAGTGTGGTGGCCTGGATCGAGGTGAATCCGCGGGCACCCCGTCTGGTGCGACGCAGCCCCCCCAGGCCGGCTGGCTTAGGAGAGGAGACAGGGCAACCGGACAACCAATCAGATACATGTAGCCTAACATACATCCTGGGCTAACATTCCATATGAGGATTCTACTATAAGACATAATAATAAAGATGTACATGCTTTTCTATGCATAAATAGAGATTCACTGAGGTATCATCCATGTATGATATGGGCATAATTATCAATATTCCCTAAGACAATTGGGATATCATTGTGACCACAAAAGTTTCAATGATTAATGAAGCGAGGGGAGGGGGGGGGGGGAGGAGGAAGAGGAGGAAGGGGGGGGAAGAAAATGGAGAATGCTGTTAGACATATTATTAAACTAATGTCTTCATATTGAGCAGGGCAAACAACGGCTCTAAATTTCAAATATATTTACAAAAAGCAATAGACAGAGGTCCCACGGCATATTCATTTTACACCAGGATGTTCCGGTCAAAGGATGGCCGGACCATGGTTGGCTGGAGTGGATCAAGAAGGGCAAACCTGGTCCCAACTGGGCAAGTGTGAGCATCTGTAATGAAAAAAGAAAAAAAGAAAAAAGAAGACAGAAAGAAGAAATAACAAAGCAAACGTTAGAAGCTAGAATTAAACAACACATTGTCACTCTACTTTAATTGACTAAATCTCCCACATAATCTAACTTATTGATATACTGAGTAACTAGTGAACCACTAGATGTTAAAACTAAAATGTGCATTTACCATTATAAAGAACCGTGCCCATTAGTCACTCAATCCCTCCCTAAAAAAGGTGCGAAGGAACAGTCTTCATTGATGCCCCAGGGTGCCTTAGTGCCCAATTTATACATCCACTCCAGCTCCCTCTGCTGGAGTCTCCTTTTTAAATTTCCACCCCTCCCCCCCATGCATACCTTATCGATGTATGAGACTCGTAAATTCTGGATATTACTGTTATGATGTCTTAAGAAGTGTGCTGCTACTGGGGACAAGGATTTGCCCAGTTCTTCATCCCGCTTTGCTAACTTGATATTGGACAAGTGACCTTGAATTCTAATTTTAGCTTGGTTTTTAGTTTCTCCAACGTATTGCTTTGGGCAGCTACACTGTAAGACATAGATAACGCCTTCTGGTTGGCATGTGAGAAAGTCCCTAATTTTATGTGACGTGCCTCGGCTAACACTCTTTATACTTCCTGAATTTTTAACTAATAGGCATACACTACATTTCCCACAGGGTCTACTGCCTCCCATGATTCTTCCCTGACCTAACCATGTCTTGGCCCTTTTAAAGTGGCTATTGCACAGTTTGTCCCGTAGATTGGGTGCCCGGCGTGCCGTCATCAAAGGTCCTTTATATTTTTATTTTAGCATCCCAAACACTAGCATAAATATTTCAAGATTACCTGTCTTATTCAAGATTACCTGTCTTCTTTTGTATAAAAAAGTCTGGTTTACAAGTTTAAAGCACCCATTGGCTTTTACTGGGGGCCATTGTCAATGCTAGCACTTTTCTTTTAAGAGTACCTGCCTACTAACCTTTTGCCTTTTGTATAAAAAAGTCTGGTTTACAAGTTTAAAGCACCCATTGCCTTTCACCGGGGGCCATTGTCAGTGCTACCACTTATCTTTTAAGAGTACCGGCCGACTAACCTTTTGCCTTTTGTATAAAAAAGTCTGGTTTACAAGTTTAAAGCACCCATTGCCTTTCACCGGGGGCCATTGTCAGTGCTAGCGCTTATCTTTTAAGAGTACCTGCCTGCTAACCTTTTGCCTTTTGTATAAAAAAGTCTGGTTTTAAAGTTTAAAGCACCCATTGCCTTTCACTGGGGGCCATTGTCAGTGCTACCACTTATCTTTTAAGAGTACCTGCCTACTAACCTTTTGCCTTTTGTATAAAAAAGTCTGGTTTACAAGTTTAAAGCACCCACTGCCTTTCACCGGGGGGGCATCCCAAATACTAGCACTTTTAACCCTTTAAGTGCCAGCCTACCTGCAGCTTTTGCCACTCTCTGTTGCCAGACCATGTTTCACTATTTTGCGCTCCCCATGTTCAACTGTGATTTTTGAAAGGATTTCTAGGGATTTTCCAGGAAAATGATATATGTTTTTTTTCAGCAGAGTCTGGGCTTTAACAAGAAATGTCTTGTTTGTAATTTTTAGGTGCATTCTCAATATTTTTGGGTGAAATATGTGCATAAAAATAAAAAATAAAAAAATTTTTTACAATTTGTAGGGTTTTTTTGTAATAAAAAATGTAAGTTTGTCAATAAAATCTTATTGCGTGGGAAATCCCAATTTCTCCCGGTTACATCGGTACCACATATGTATTGGTAGACACCCTTTCCTGGCCAGGAGACTCCCCCAAACTGAAACAGCGCTTTAGGGGATTTTCAGATGAAATACAACTATGCTATGCAATATGCGCACCTTGCAGTTTTTCCAGAAAAACAACCCTTTACATTTGAAATACCCCCAACAAACTATATATTCTCTGGAAGTACACACCTCAAGCTTTCTAGGCGTACCAGGCATGTTGATGTGCCCATAGTTTTCTGGAAGTAATTCCTCAATGTATTCTTTGGTTGCAAAGAGTTTCCCTAAAAATGGATAAAAAAAGCAGAATCAAAGCCACATTTTCCTAAAAAAACTATATACAAACAAGAAAAAACAAGTTTAATCTGAAAAAGCAACATTCCCCGAACAGAACAACACCCAACATGCATAGGTTCTGTCAAGGGAAGAGTTGCCAAACACCCCAAAGTAAAGCATGTGCGTAACGGTAATTTTACTTGAAAATTTCAGCTCTGCAGACAAAGTGCGCACCTTGCGATTTTTCAACCAAAACAACCCTTTACATTTGGAATATCCCCCATAAACCATACATTCCCTGAAAGTACACATGTTAAGCTTTCTAAGTGTACCCAGCTTGTTGTAGTGGGCTCATCTTTCTGGAATTAATCCCTCAAAGAATTCTTTGGTTGTGCAGGGTTTCCCTAAAAAATGTATAAAAAAGCTGAATAAAAAACACCTTTTCCTAAAATATAAATATGCAAACCAGAAAAAACAAGCTAAATCTGAAAGCGCAAGGTCCCCCGAACAGAACAATACCCAACATGCATAGGTACTATTAACCCTTTTAATTGCCAGCCTACTTGAGATTTTGTCACTCTCTGTTGACAGGTCATTTTTCCCCATTTTGCGCCATGTTTTGCGCCATGCTTTGCGCCATTTTTGCTGGAATTTTCAGGAAAATTATATTTATATTTTTTTGCAGCAGAGTTTAGGCTTTAACAAGAAATGTCTTGTTTGTAAATTTTATTTTGTTTTTTACAATATTATTAAGTAAAAAAAATAAATAAATAAATAAAAACATTTTTAGAAAATTGACTCCTTTATTTAAAAAAAAAATGTATTTTATTAAGGAAAAGCATATTGCATGTGAAAGCCCCATTTCTACCGATTAGAACGGTACCACATATTTATCGGTAGCCCCCCGTTCCTGCCCAGGAGACCCCCCTAACTGAAACAAGTACTTTATAACATTTTATAACATTTAGAAATAAAATACAACTACCATCCACACTACAAAGGGTTAAATCGAGAAAAAAAATGACATAGGGTCCCCCCAAAAAATTAACATGGGGTCCCCCTTACCCAAAGTAACCAGCTATGCAGGGCTTGTAGAAACAGGGCACAGGGGCAAGATTTTGTGGCTTCTGCCCCCCCTGGGCTTTGGGGAGGCAGGTAATGGGGGTGCCAGGGGTTAATGGCAAGTCACCCGCCAGTTACAGGTGACTTGCCACATCCCCCAGCCTTGTGAACTGGTATAGGGGTCATGGACCCCTTACCAGTTCACAAGGGGTTAAATGTAAAAAAAAACACACCACACGCAAAAAGAAAAAATTATTTTATTATTATTTTTTTTTTAATACTTACCTCCCATCCATACTGGAGCACTGTGTCCCTCGGCGATCACTGGCTTCTGCTCACCTGCTGGAAGCCTTTTATAGCTGCTGGATGACAGAACACAAAGAGTTGATAAAAAAAAAAATGACATAGGGTCCCCCCTCCTAGAGGGGGGGGACCCCATTTTTTGGGGATTTTTTAAGGGTTAAAAACCCTTAAAAATACAAAAAAAAATGACGTGGGGTCCCCCTTACCCAAAGTAACCAGCCCGGGACCAGCTATGGGGGCTTGTAGGCACAGAGTGGGGGGGCCAGCTTTTGTGGCCCCCCCACCCCGCAGCCTACGAGCCCACATAGCCTATGTGGGCCCGGGCTCTTCTGCCCCCCCCCCCGGGCTTTGGGGAGGCAGTTAATGGGGGTGCCGGGGGTTAATGGCAAGTCACCTGCTAGGGCAGGTGACTTGCCACCCCCCCCAGCCTTGTGAACTGGTATAAGGGGTCACATGGGCCCCTTACCAGTTCACAAGGGGTTAAATGTGGAATAAAAAAACACAGAAACATTAAAAAAATGATCTTTATTATTTTATTTTTTTTACTTTACTCACCTCCGATCCTGTGTCCCCCGGCGATCTCCGCTGACAGTCTGCTCGCTGTTTGAAACAGAGAGCCTGGGGAGGGGGGGGGGCCATCACAGCCCTCTCCTCCTCCTCTGCTCTCTGCTCCAAGCACCGAGCAGACTGATTCAGTCTTGGGGCCTTGGACAGAAGAAGCCGGCTGCTGGTGACATCACAATGATGTCACATGACCCCAAGGGGCGGGGCTAGCAGTCGCGATGCAGGAAGTGGGGGAAGAGGGCATTTTCTGCTCTCTCCTCGCCACCGAAGAGGCTGGGGGGGGGGCGATCGGAGGCCCCCCCACTGAAGAGAAGACCCGGCGGGAGGCAGTGCGACCACAGGTAAGCAAATGTAATTTTTTTTTGTTTTACAGTTAGCAGCTGCTGCTGCCGAATGTCTTTTTGCATTAGCTTTTAGCTACAGTTTGTGCCTATTTTGATCTAACTTTTCTACACATCTGCTGTTACAAAAATACTGTTGTAGGTGTAGTGTAGTATATTGTTTTCCCCTCCTAAACGCAGTAAAAATGTCAGGCAGAGATGTGCCAGGATGTGCACCGAGGAGAGGCCTAGATTCATCAGGCAGAGGTCACAGCAGACTAGGGGCAGCAGGAGTCGTGGTGAGAGGCCTGATATCTGCTAGCGGTCGTGTCTCAGCCAGCAACGCATCTGCCGTCTTCGATTGGTTAACGCGGATATCGACCTCATCACAAGTGGCATCTGACACCCCCAGTCAACAGTCCATAGGTTCCTCGGACACAACCCTGATTTGGCATGGCCCAGGAGCAGCCCCTTTCCTTCCATTGCCTCTGTCCTATGCCCCCCCCCTCCAGCCGCTGTAGCTTATGCTTTGGGTTCAGCTCCGCTATTCAGTGAGGACGATGTGTTAGAGGACAGTCAGCAGCTACTGCCCAGCCAGGAAATGGAGGAGACATCCGCCGCTTCTACCACTAGGCAGACAAACACTGAGGAGGAGAGTGGCGTGGGAGGTGGTGTGGCTAGCGTTCCGTCTCCTGCAGCACACGCTCTTGTGGAAACCGAGGAGGACATCAGTGACGTGCAGACACAACTCGATGATGATGATGATGATGAAGCCAATCGCACTTGGGAGCCTGGTTCAGAAGGGGCTTCATCATCATCAGGAGAAGAGGGTCCCAGGTTGCCCCAGAGTCAGCAGCTGAGGCAGCAAGGTGGCAGTAGGGTTGGCAGTCAGCATAGTGGCAGAATTGGGATGTCTGGAGCCACACGTGGCCGGGGCGGGGTAGACCACTTGCTGCGCAGCAGGCTGCCTTCCCGGGAGGTAGTGGAGCAGGGGTTCCTGGAGTTGGCAGCAGTAGCAGTGAATTAGTGTGGACTGTTGGAGGGAAATTAGCTACTCGGCAGTGTGGCACTTTTTCATCAAGCATCCGCAGGAGGTTAACCTGGCCACATGCAAGATGTGTAGACAGGAGGTCAAGCGTGACCAGGGCCCCAATGTTGGTACCACAGCCCTGCGGCAACACATGCAGCGTCACCATAAAGCGGCCTGGGAGATCCGAGGCTCCGAAGTGGGGGTCCAGCCTGCTGCGTCAGCCAGTGCCACGCTGCTTCCAATTTCACCCAGCCAAGGCTCCAGCACCTCAGCCGAAGGTAGCTGTGCGTCATACCCATTCTCTGCCACTCCAGATGCTTCTGCTCCTCCTACTTAAAGTCACTCATCCCACCAGCAATCCATCAGCGAAGCCATGTCCAAGAGACAACAGTATGCGCCCACTCATCCTACAGCGCAGAAGCTAAATGTGCTCCTGTCCAAGTTGCTGGTGCTGCAGTCCCTCCCTTTTATGGTGGTGGACTCTGAACCTTTCAGAGAGCTGATGGCTAGTGCCGAGCCGAGGTGGGGAGTCCCAAGCCGTCATTTCTTTGCAATGAAGGCAGTACCAGCCCTGCACAAATTTGTTGAGCAGAAGGTGGGCCAGTCCTTGAGCCTGTCGGTGTGCATCAAAGTGCACGGCAGTGCCGACATCTGGAGCTGTAACTACGGTCAGGGACATTACATGTCCTTTTCGGCACAATGGGTGAATGTGGTTCCTGCACAGCAACTTGGACAGGTCACACCGCTTCGGCCTCCACGCTCCCAGGCCGTTTTGCCTGTCACAGTGTGCGACTCCGCCTCCTCATCCTCTGCCGTCTCCTCAGCCTCCACTGTACTGTCAATTCTCAATGCCCCTTCAGCCTACCATGTGTGCAGGGCGGCGGTGTCACGCTGTGCTTCACATGGTTTGCCTTGGCGAACGGAGTCACACAGGGGAGAAGCTCCTGAAATTCATTCATCAAGAAATCAAAACATGGCTTACTCCACGGAAATTGGAAATGGGAACCATGGTGACTGACAATGGGAGTAACATCTTGTCTGCGCTGCAACAAGGAAGGCTGAGCCATGCGCCCTGTATGGCACACGTGTTCAACCTAGTTGTCAAGCGTTTTTACCCCATCTGCAAGACAACCTAACCACGGGAAGGAAACTTTGTATGCACTTCAGCCACCCCTACACCCCAAGCACACCCTTCTTAAGCTACAGCGTCAGAACGGTATCCCCCAACATAGTCTGATTTGCGATGTTCCCACCCGTTGGAATTCCACCCTACATATGTTAGATCGACTATGCGAACAGAGAAAAGCCATCAATGATTTCTTGATGATGCAAGCAGATAGGGGGACTCCCCTGTGCAACTTTAATGTGAACCAGTGGCAGCTCATACGTGACCCCTGCCGTTTGCTCAGGCCCTTTGAGGGAGCCACTTTATTTGTCAGTCACCAGGATTAAGGCATGAACGACGTGATTCCGCTGCTTCATGTAATACAACAGATGTTGGAAACCATGGCTGGTCAGGGCACTGGAGACATGGCGCATACATTTCACGGCCACATAGTAACGCCAAGGAGAACTCGTCTGTCCACGAAAAATTTGGAGAGACTCACCTTTGTGAAGATGAATCAGGCATGGATCAGCCAGGATTTCCACCCACCAATAGCTGATGCATGCGAGTAGCTGATGCATGGTAGCTCCTTCTGCTGCTGCCAACTCCTGGGTGTGTCTTTCAGACAATATATGAGCTCCTGCTGCTGCTGCTGCAAACTCCTGGGTGTGTCTTTCAGGCAATATATGAGCTTCCTATGCTGTTGCCAACTCCAATGTGTTTTTCAGGCAATATATGGGCTTCCTATGCTGCTGCCAACTCCAATGTGTTTTTCAGGCAATATATGGGCTCCCTATGCTGCTGCCAAGTCCAGAGTGTGTCTTTCAGGCAATATATGGGCTCCTAATGCTGCTGCCAACTCCTGGGTGTGTCTTTCAGGCAATATATGGGCTCTCTATGCTGCTGCCAACTCCTGGGTTTGTCTTTCAGGCAATTGATGGGCTCCTAATGCTGCTGCTGCTGCAAACTCCTGGGTGTGTCTTTCAGGCAATATATGAGCTTCCTATGCTGTTGCCAACTCCAATGTGTTTTTCAGGCAATATATGGGCTTCCTATGCTGCTGCCAACTCCAATGTGTTTTTCAGGCAATATATGGGCTCCCTATGCTGCTGCCAAGTCCAGAGTGTGTCTTTCAGGCAATATATGGGCTCCTAATGCTGCTGCCAACTCCTGGGTGTGTCTTTCAGGCAATATATGGGCTCTCTATGCTGCTGCCAACTCCTGGGTTTGTCTTTCAGGCAATTGATGGGCTCCTAATGCTGCTGCTGCTGCAAACTCCTGGGTGTGTCTTTCAGGCAATATATGGGCTCCTAATGCTGCTGCCAACTCCAATGTGTTTTTCAGGCAATTTATGGGCTCCCTATGCTGCTGCCAACTCCAATGTGTTTTCAGGCAATATATGGGCTCCCTATGCTGCTGCCAACTCCTGGGTGTGTCTTTCAGGCAATATATGGGCTCCTAATGCTGCTGCCAACTCCAATGTGTTTTTCAGGCGATATATGGGCTTCCTATGCTGCTGCCAAGTCCAGAGTGTGTCTTTCAGGCAATATATGGGCTCCTAATGCTGCTACCAATTCCTGGGTGTGTCTTTCAGGCAATATATGGGCTCCCTATGCTTCTGCCAACTCCAGAGTGTGTCTTTCAGGCAATATATGGGCTCATCATGCTGATGCCACCTCAAGGCTCTGTAATTGTGCCGCTCTGCGACAGCGAATCTAATAGAGACGCCTCTGATCTGCATGTCATACTTCTTTATAATAGTATTTCACTAACCCAGCATGCATCCTATGCATGTTGCAGCCAAGCAAAATGTTCTGCAACCCTATGGAGGCTCTCAGACGCCCAGAAATAGCCGTTTTTAATAGCGATTCGCCGCGAATAAATTCGGACCAAAACGATTTTTCCCGGAAAATTCGGCGAATCGGCCGAACCAAATTTTTCAAAAGTTCGCTCATCTCTAGCAGCCATGCATAAGTAGAATAATACGGATTGTGAGTTTTTGGGAATATACCTGGGTCACAATCTTAAAAGACTGATCCATGGGTGTATGGCAACTCTGGAGCCAGTTAATGAGTTAATAAAAACTCATGGTGGGCAACACCATGAAAGAAAAATCCTCTGAAACACTGAAACTGAGAAGTGTTTGGGAAGACCTTAGTTAATCTATTAGGAGCAAGGTTTTCTGCAATGCCTGTAGTTATTTCAAAATCTCTATTCTCACAAATATTACTAAAGGCCTTATTCATGAAGGGATAGCGCTAGGTAATGCCTTGTAAGTGGCAGGTAGCGGCAGGCACGCAATTCCACATTTATGAAGCCAAATCTGGTGAGCGACTAGAACAACACCATGTAGCGTCCGATTCATCACCATCCCAGGCTCAACTTACAGCGCCGGCGTTCACCTTGCAGAGCGCCACGTATTACCTCTCGCTACCTTGCGCTCTCCCATACATTTCTATGGACGATCCTTAAATCCCTTTCCTGATCCCAATTTTTTTTTTTTTAATAAATCACATGTATCCTGGCCTAGAAAATGACATTTTTTTAAACTTTTTTGATTAATAATATTTTTATGCAGAATTGTCCTTACATGTCTGGTATTAAAGTTGTTCATGTTACAAGGTGTTCATGTTACAATGTAATAACAATGTAATTCCATGTGTTTTTGCTTTGTTACTAGTGGATACATGTTCAAAAACAGACTTTAATCACACAGCTTCTGGCGCTATGGGCTACAACAACCCAATTTTAAGCGCTGGAGCTGTTTGAGACTGTTTTTTGGATGAATGTGGTATGAGTCAGTCTTACTGAGCTGGCGCTACCGTTCGCTCCCTTACAGCGTAGTACTGCGACTCACACAACATATTCATCAATGCCGGCCAGCGACTGAGGCAATCTGAAACAACTAACCATGGCCGAGCACAGCGTCTACTAGCAGTCTCTCTGAAATGCTCGCTACAGACGCTCATCTGTCGCTACCTGGCGTTAGTAATGAATCAGCCTGCCCGACTCATCAGAGACTTCCACATTCACCCTTGATAAATCTATGTGGCCAATGGCCCACCTTTACTTTGGTCATCTGCCTTTGGGATGCCTGTCTGGATAAAACCCTCAGGATAAGGAAAAAATGGTACTGACCCTTGCTGAAAGCTGGTCGGGGGCCACATTGGCACCTCCACTGACCAAAAGTGTCTGTTGAGTGGTCACCAGTGGTCACATGGTTGCTAAAGTGGTGTGAGAGTCTAGATTGAATGACTATAAATTCAGGCTTCCTTCAAGGATTTTTTTTGTTTTGAATCCTGGATTATTGGATTTGATAGTGTTAAAGGGGTATTGAAGTGGGTCCAGGCCCCAAGTGTGAGTGTGTATGCAGTGGGGTCCATATCAGGATGCCCTGGAGTTGGGGATAGGTGGACCTCCAGTCATTTTTAAATTGGTTCACTTTAATTAAAGAGGAAATCTGATCAGAGTTGACCAGGCTCCTGGATGGGGTCCCCCTGCTGTGCATTGGCACCGCTAACCTAGAGAACGGACCACCAGGATACTTACCTCTTCTGGGTTGCATGTTCCACGTAACCACGAGCAGCCCATTAGGGTGGGCAGTGGCCGAGAAACTATAAGCCATGCAAGCTGTTGCAGGATCCCTTTCTCTAGTTTAGTAGCGGTGACTTACAAGCTCATTTACTGACTTTCCTCTGAACCTGCCTAGGGCTATAGATTCAAATATACGTATAGATGCAAACATAATGATTTTATATTGCAGTGAGTCACCTTGACTTGAATGTAACAGAGAGAAAAGTTGCCATTACTGCCTGAACAAAAGGGTGATAGCAAAGTAACATAAGTGTGATAATAAAGCTCTCTCCAACCAGGCTTCTCCCTACATTTCATCTCTAATCCAGTGATAACAACCCAGGTGCAACCTCCACTCTGCCTCTGACATTCTCCTATCTGTCCTCCTTGGTCACCTCCTGGCACCCCCCTTCAAGACTTCTCCCATGCCTATCTACTTCTCTGGAATGCACTCCCCTGCTCAATCCATTACTCTCCAACACTCCAAGCCTTTAAAAGTGCCCTCAAAACTCATCTCTTCAGACAAGCATATAACCTGGCTTAAAGTCCACCTATACTCAGAGGGAAGTATATGTAGTCACCTTTTATCCCGAGCCCAGTGCCCCAAAACAACCTGTGTTTCTTTTTTTACCTCAGCATTTGCCCAATATCCATAACAACATGCAGTCGACCATATTTCTCCCCACCCCCAGTAATGATGCAGTCAATTAGAGTACACACGCTCAGCAATGGGGAGCACTTCAACCTAACTGCCATTATGTAACTGTAATGAATTAGCATATGGCAGGCCATTCACCATAATACTACTTCCTGTTGTTTTTTCCTGGTGTTTTTATGGATATTGGACAAAGGCTGAGGCATAAAAACAGGCTGTTTTGGGGCACAAGGCTGGGAATGGAAGGTGACCACATGAACTTCCTGAGTATATGTGTAATTTAAGCATAACCTTCATTGGACACATGCCTCTGAACTCAAGCTCTACCACCTCTGCCCCATTTTGTCTCCATCCCCGAACCTTTAGACTGTAAGCTCACAAGGGCAGGGCTCTCTTTTCTATTATTTTTTTGTTATCACATTTGATTTGAACTTTGTAACATGTAGTTTATAATTATTCCTGTACAGTATTTTTATCTTTACAGTACAGTTTTACCTGGTCTGTAATTATACCTTGTACAGCGCTACAGAAAAAGATAGCGCTATATGAATAACAATAATAATTTGTTTAGTAAAAAAGGGTCATGGTATGTTGTGAGTTGGAAATAGGCTCCCAGACAAGGTAAATTATTGTGGCTAAGCTATCGCATCTGAAATGAATTCAAAGCGTTTGTGGCTGGAACAATGAGGGCCTTTAATTAGAAAGCTTAGATGATGCCTGGCTATGGCCATGTTTGTGTATACAATGCCTGCTGTTCCCTCTGAGATCAGTATTCTCACTGAAACTACTAAGCCAATAAACCACATGCTGCCAGTTACCTTTTCTTTTATAGTCTTGAACCTGAGATTATTGCCAATATGACCGAGGGCAAAGATCAACCTTTAAATGTTCCTAGAAAAAAACATCAGAAGTAAGACATTGCTGGAAATAATAATACACAGTTGGAGCATTGTGCGATTCTAGGTGAATACTCACAGAAATATTCTATTACTGAGCTTGCTGTTTTTAGACCAATTACGGTATTCCAACACTGAAAAGAAAACAAAATACAATGATATACTTACCTAACCCCTCATATGTCTTCTTCTGTAATGCCTTTTTCTTGGAAGTCATATAACTTCCTGGAATAATTGTCTGCACTCAGCTCTGTGGCCGACCGAAGCTAGAGAACATTCTTAGCTGATCAGACAGGATATAGCATGGTCACAAGCATAACAGGTGCCTCCATGTTCTGAAGGCACTTAATCATCTTTTGCATAGCAAACAATGAGCTTTACACTGTGTCCTGACCCCCTCTGGGCAATAGCAATCTTCCAGCATTGAAGCCAGGGGTCCTCCTTGGTGATGGGGTCTCTGGGCAATTGCCCAGTTTGCCACCCCCTAACACTGACCCTGCACTCAAAAGTCTGCTGGAGCTGGTCATGGGACTGATGCACTGTATTACTAAGAATAATTGGATAGCAACCCCTACAGCAGTGGGGAATTCTGATTTGCCCAAGACTAGAGAGAACAACCTGCCGACTTCAGCTTTCTATCACTGCCTGGCTACCCACGCAACTAAAGACAGATAAAAGGGTTTGGGTAGCAGGCTTGCACACAGTGCTGTGAGGGACCAAGACATTGGGTAAGTAACTGCCTAGTCTCAGGCAAGCAAGAAGAAGATTAGTTCTCTTCCCTTAAAGGGCATCAGAACCGAGTAGCCGGGCACTGTTGTCTCCCCACTGAAGCCAAATCCCTGGCAATTTTGATAGAGCCTACTGGTCAGCTGGTCGCATCCCCGGAACGCTGTTCGGGGATGCGTTCTCCGATCTCCGCCGGCGCTGCAACCCTGGCTTCTGTGCAGCTGTGCGCTCTCACAACCAGCATTTCTAAATGCTGGGTGCAGGAGCGAGTTCACCTGAACAGCATGCCAGGGATGCGGGCAACTGGCTGCACCTCGTCACAGCAGCAATTTTGGCAAAATTGCCAGGGAGCGTTGCATCAGCGTTGAGGCAACAGCAGTGCCGGCCGGGGGGAGGCCTACACATTGAACGGTGGACCCAAATATAAGTTTACATCCGCTTTTTCAAAAAATCAACCGCTATTTTCTTCAGCCAAAATCAACTGCTACACCTACAGTACACTGTCTACCATAAGTTGAAAGGAAATGGTTTCCTTCTACATTATTCACCAAACAATATTAATTTCATTTTTACTTCACACTACACATTGTAGGTTTGCTTTTCAGTTAGAAAAAGTCTGAAAAAGAAGCTCAAGAAAAGGTGCCAATCAGTCTATAAAACTATTATAAAACTTTTATTATAAAATTTATGTTTGGCTGCTGACAGCCAGGCAGGTTTCATATATAAGATTAGAACAGGTATTTGCATCCAGATGGGAAAAGCGATTGCCAAATTTATAATCTAATCATTCTAATGAGGCAACATTTGAACTTTTAAAGCGTTTGATGTTTTCTGATTCCCTGATTTTGCCGACCTTCCAGAAAAATGCCACTTCAGTTTGCAATCTGTGGGCTGCCTGTGTGGGAAGTAGAATCTCAGACTCTGTACTATCCATGTGGGAGTTTGCATATTGTACTACAATGAGGACTTCATCCATATTGTACATTAACTCTTTGCCTGGAAAAATAAAATACTTAGCTGTTTTTTTTTTAAACTTAAACAGGCTTTAGATTAGAATGATAGAATATATATATATATATATATATATATATATATCTTAATGATATATATTAATTATAAACCTTAAAGAAGCATTGTCAAGAAAAATCGCCCAATAATAAAAATCCATATAAATATGCTGGATGGAGAGTGAAGGGGTCACTTGGCATCAAGAAATATCCAGCCAGGTTTTTTTTTATTTTATTGGAAGAAAAATGATATCATGGGCTCTGTCACCCCTCATAGACTAAACATATCACACCTACCAGGAGAAGAAAACCACAAGCTTGGTGGGAGTTTATTCTGCTCCGTTGTATATGTGACCCCTCCTTTCATTAGCTGATGTGTTTATATGGATTTTTTATATTACACAATTTTGCGATAGTGTTCTTTTAAACACTTCAATCCATTTCTGCCCATTGTGCTCTATGAGATCTTGACCTCCAGCGTCAGGTTACAACTGGCGTTGCTTCAATCAGAGCGTCCGGAGCTGCAACCTTTTTGTCGCTAGTGTTAAATAAGACACTAGCCATCGGCCGCATCAGCGCTGCTGTTTTTTTATTTCTAAATCCGGACCAACGTCTGTTTTTTATTTAACGGGTGTTGGTCCAGCAGACAGTGAATAAGAACGAGCTCGGAGGGCATCCAGAACGCCGGAACCCCCCCAAACAAAACCCCCCAGAATGCCCAATGTCTTAACCTTCACCTCAAGCCAGCACCGGGTTGCAATGTGTGTGGAGGATGCAACTGCTGAAGGGAGCCAGGTGACAGCAAGCTCGCTGATTTGGTGAGCATGCTGGCTCAGCCATTTGGCACACTTGCTCTTGTCCGAGTCTGCACTATGGGAGCAAAAGGACGGTAAGTGAAATGGGGGCTCTTTAAATGAGACTCCCTATTGCATTTACATTTACTGTACACCCCTCTTACGTCCCTTTTCAGCATTGGGCTGCATCTTCCATGCAGATCTACAGGGTTCAGCTACTGGTCCTTTTCTGCTGGGAATGGTGGCCATAGTCAGTGCTCCGCCAACATCTGATCTTTGGGGGGACAGAGGTCCTCCATCCTACAGCTCAGGCATCTAGCCCCCAGAGGAGGGGCCCCACATAATGTTTTTCTTTTTAATGAAACATACAAAAGCTTGCATTATGCTGTTAAAATCTGCAAAACAGAATGCCAAAATGCAAGCCCAAAACATTTAGACTAGCAATAAATGTGCCCTACAGATGAAAATACCATTTTACTAAGTGCTCACATAGTGGACCTATAGACAAATTAGACTATAGGTCCTCTAACAACTTATTTAAATAGACCACTGGTTTGCTGCACCCTGGGGCATCCTAGTTTAGAATGCTAAAATAAGTGCTAAATACTCTCCCATCTGCACGCCAGTGCTATAGAACACTCCTTTGCCAATAAAAAAGCAGGCTCCAGTGCTATAGAACACACCTTCGCCAATATAAAAGCAGGCTCCAGTGCTATAGAACACGCCTTCGCCAATATAAAAGCAGGCTCCAGTGCTATAGAACACGCCTTCGCCAATATAAAAGCAGGCTCCAGTGCTATAGAACACGCCTTCGCCAATATAAAAGCAGGCTCCAGTGCTATAGAACACGCCTTCGCCAATATAAAAGCAGGCTCCAGTACTATAGGACACGCCTTCGACAATATAAAAGCAGGCTCCAGTGCTATAGAACACTCCTTCGCCAATATAAAAGCAGGCTCCAGTGCTATAGAACACGCCTTCGCCAATATAAAAGCAGGCTCCAGTGCTATAGAACACACCTTCGCCAATATAAAAGCAGGCTCCAGTGCTATAGAACACGCCTTCGCCAATATAAAAGCAGGCTCCAGTGCTATAGAACACGCCTTCGCCAATATAAAAGCAGGCTCCAGTGCTATAGAACACGCCTTCGCCAATATAAAAGCAGGCTCCAGTGCTATAGAACACACCTTTGCCAATATAAAAGCAGGCTCCAGTGCTATAGAACACGCCTTCGCCAATATAAAAGCAGGCTCCAGTGCTATAGAACACGCCTTCGCCAATATAAAAGCAGGCTCCAGTGCTATAGAACACTCCTTCTCCAATATAAAAGCAGGCTCCAGTGCTATAGAACACTCCTTCGCCAATATAAAAGCAGGCTCCAGTGCTATAGAACACGCCTTCGCCAATATAAAAGCAGGCTCCAGTGCTATAGAACACTCCTTCGCCAATATAAAAGCAGGCTCCAGTGCTATAGAACACGCCTTCGCCAATATAAAAGCAGGCTCCAGTGCTATAGAACACTCCTTCTCCAATATAAAAGCAGGCTCCAGTGCTATAGAACACTCCTTCGCCAATATAAAAGCAGGCTCCAGTGCTATAGAACACTCCTTCGCCAATATAAAAGCAGGCTCCAGTGCTATAGAACACGCCTTCGCCAATATAAAAGCAGGCTCCAGTGCTATAGAACACACCTTCGCCAATATAAAAGCAGGCTCCAGTGCTATAGAACACGCCTTCGCCAATATAAAAGCAGGCTCCAGTGCTATAGAACACGCCTTCGCCAATATAAAAGCAGGCTCCAGTGCTATAGAACACTCCTTCTCCAATATAAAAGCAGGCTCCAGTGCTATAGAACACTCCTTCGCCAATATAAAAGCAGGCTCCAGTGCTATAGAACACGCCTTCGCCAATATAAAAGCAGGCTCCAGTGCTATAGAACACTCCTTCGCCAATATAAAAGCAGGCTCCAGTGCTATAGAACACGCCTTCGCCAATATACAAGCAGGCTCCAGTGCTATAGAACACTCCTTCGCCAATATAAAAGCAGGCTCCAGTGCTATAGAACACTCCTTCGCCAATATAAAAGCAGGCTCCAGTGCTATAGAACACTCCTTCACAAATTTAAAAGCAGGCTCCAGTGCTATAGAACACACCTTCGCCAATATAAAAGCAGGCTCCAGTGCTATAGAACACGCCTTCGCCAATATAAAAGCAGGCTCCAGTGCTATAGAACACTCCTTCACCAATATAAAAACAGGCTCCAGTGCAGTCATTTCTGATTTTTGAGGATAATATTTCACTTCTTTCACTTCACTTTCTGTCACTCTTAATTCCCCCTCGCACATTTTGAGAACTTTACTGCAACATTTAGGCAGGTGAGAGAAGTCATTTGTGAGTGTTGTGACTTGTGAGTGATGTTTCAGTGTAAGGAAATAGGAATAAATCAGGAACACTTTTAGGGCCTTGGAATCAATTACAAACACAGATATTTTACCTAGAAAGGGTTATTATACATTTTTATTGGTGAAAAAGCCATGTATTTGTTTTGCACACACTGTAATTCATTCTAGTGTCAAAAGTGTCTAATGCCAATTACAGTATAACTTGTGCCAAACATTTTAAATATGGACAGAGGGAAATGTCACCACATCAAAACCTTCTGCACCTCATCTGAATAACCTCAGACCCAACCATGTGCATACAGTTTACGTAGGAACTAAGCCCAGGGCTGTATTTCCCATTAGGCAACCCTAGGCATGTGCCTAGGGTGGCAACCTGGAAGGGGGGTGCAGCCCTTGATACCTTAGTAAAGAAAAGAAATTAAAACTCCCATAGTTGGAACATTAATGCCTCCCAACAAACAATCAAACAATGCAAGGGTTTGAACACAGGTCAGGGCATCTCCCCTCCACTGCTGTGGTCATGTGACTCCTGTATATCTGAAACAGATGAAATATACTTGCCTGCTCCTTTGTATTTCCCCCCCTTATGCCCTCTCCCTCCTCCACACAAATACTCTGCATCTAGCCTATTGCGCCCTCTCCCCCTCCACATTTTTTTTTTATATGGACCATGACCTAACTTTAAAAAAAGGGGGACGCAAGTACTTACGTTCGGGTCTGAAAAGCGCAGCTGAGGAACCAAAAGCCCGACGCCATCTTGATGAAGTCCCGGCTAGCTGCTTGGAGCTAAAGCTCTCTGCATCGTGGGCGAACGGAGAGCGCCAGCTCCCAGCAACCTGCAGGGACTGCAGGAAAATGGCGGCAAGCTTTTGGTGTCTCAGCTGCGTCACTGCTGGCTGGATTCGGGTGAAGTTGAGTGTCTATTTTTCCCTTTTATTAGACGTTCAGTATTGCTAATAGGAGGGGGTATGTAATTTTTTTGGAAAGGGGGCTGGAGTGGCCCTCTAAAGTGCCTAGGGCACCATGAACATCAAATACGGCCCTGACTAAGCCCTCCCTTGTAACCCTGTGCCAAAGAGGATCACGCTCCACATGGATACTAAAACTGAAACCTAAAAGTTCCCCTCACACAACTTTTCTTAGTGGAGCTCCAACAATTCCTTGGCCATCTGAAGATTTATGGGGAAAAGGTGTGTGTGTCCTAAAGGAATGGCTCACGAGCAGTGGGAGTGGATAAGGTCTTGTAGCAGACCTGACAGATAATTTCAAGATAGATAGGTTTAGGTTGTCTTTTAACAGTCCAGGCAATGGCACCTGAAGCCTTCCCCATGTGTCTACCCCTCACTTCTTGCAGAGCACTGTAGATGCGGTAGCAGGTCTTCAACATTTGGCTCTCCCTTTTTCTCTTTTTTCCATGCCCACGCTACAAATGTGGTCACATGGTCATGTGGTCTCCTAGCATGAGCAAACCTAGCAAGCTACAATGGTTGCACTTTCCAAGCTTCCGCACACTGCCACAACCACTTACGAAGCATGGTCATGGAAAAATGGACATGAAAGGAAGGGCAAACTTTGAAGAGCTTTGAGAAATGGAAAAGAGGCCCATGGGACAAGTTTCAGGTTAGCTCCTTGCTGTATTACTACCATTTCCTGGGCTGCCCCTTAGCATGCTTTTTTTTAGTTTGAGACTTGCCAAACATTATTGAAATACCAACCAATGCAACAAGAAAAAACTGGCACAATCAGTATCCTACAGGTGCATGCAAGCTGTAAAACAAAATTGCTATAAATGCAAATAAATAAGCATAGACACACCAGCTGCAACAAACAATATAAATAATATATTTTATTCAACAACCACAAAAATACAATAGACACCTATACAATAAACAAAGATACAAGACATTTAAAAGCAGGAATGTATGGGGCTCTGTCATATATAACAGTCACATCCAAACTGAAAAAAGTGCCATAGTGCCAACTAATTATTTATAAAGTACAAACATTCACCATAATTAATAAAACCAATACAACGTTAGTGACAGACACAATAAAATATGTTACAATATCTAGCATTAAAGACATTTTTCATGCAAAAGGTTAAAACAATTAATCAGTGGTTTACCTTACCAGTATTCCCCCAGTGCTGTGCCTCCTCTCAACCTAGCACCATGAATGAGGAAATACACTTCCTCATCTTACCCTCCAGCACCACCTTGCTTATGTGGACCACCAATACCACCATGAGGAGCTAATCCAGACCACACCCCCCTCTGTATTGATAGCACTTTTAGAGCTGCCATTCAAGCCCACCCGCTTGAGTCCACCTGCAGCATCCATGCGCTCCGTAGTCAGTGATACCACTTCCAAAGGTGTGTCTGTGTGAGCAAACTCTTCGCTTATCTGCATTTATAGCAAATACCAACCAATGGAAATGGCAAGCTGGGCATGAAAGTCTGAAGGCTGTTGCACATGAGATGAAGTGCCACATTTTAACTAATAACCCCTTCTCCCAGTGGCAAAAAATCAGCCCGGGATTTTTCCAGCACCTGGCCTGCCCATGACCAGCCAGTGGCATCTCTGCTGCTTCCTGGCAAGCCAACCAGTATAGTCTGAGGCTATATCATTAGGGGGAAGACATGGGCTTGGTTTGCTTGGGCGAGGGGGTAGGTTGGTGAAGGGGATGGGGCAGAGGGGAAGCAGGGATTGAATGGTAGTGTTAGTAAAGGTAGCAGCCTAACTACCTCAAAGCAATGCAGCCCACCTCATTTGCCCGGGTCTCCCTGTGGCCCCTGCCCTTTCCCATTCTCTTCTAGAAAACTAAGGTCTAAACCACACATGCTCGACCATGTGCTCAAGGGCCACCAACAGATCATGTTTTTCAGATCTTCACACAGATGCACTGGTGGAATAATTAGTGCTCAGACAGATTTATATGGAAGTACACAAAACATGACCTGTTGGTGGCTCTTGAGGAAAGCGTTAGGCACCTGTGGTCTAAACCCTTAATAATGATTATTTCTTTCTTTGTCGTGGCTTTTTGCATTGTTGGAGAGGGGGAGAAGAAGTGTGGAAATGATTTCTGGTTTCTGTGCACAGAAGTATGTTTTCAAGAATGGTAAAAATATCATTTAAACGTATCTTTTTTTTATAAATATGTATTTTCTATGCGTAGAGGAAGTGACCCAGGTGTGGCTCCATGCAGTGAATTATTTGGATGATGTAATTAGTAGAATGGCAGGTGCATCTGATTAGAGGAGCCAGTTGCCTGTTTTATGGAGAATCATTTCGATCTGCTTTCTGTTTTTATTTATGATGGAGCTCAGAAAGGATATATTGGTGTTATGTTTCATCCTGGGAAAAAAATAACACATGTGCTTCCAATAAATGATTAGACAAATCACAGTACATTCTTTAATTATAGATATTTTTTAATGTTATTGTTTCCTCTCATTTAATCTTTTAATTAAACCTAGCATTTTCTTCTGCAGTATGTGGTTATAATTGATATTGTATTTCTGTTCACTTGATATTCCTAATTGTTTTTGAATTAATAGTATTACTGTGGGAACCAATCAATATTTGACATACTCAACATGGCTGACAACTGCCCAAGAACCAAAGCCAGGGGAACATCTAAAGGTCCAACCGAGTAGTTATTATGTTATACATCAAGCCAAGACAAGATACTGAAATGTTGTTCTACTGATGACCCCTTAAAGTGGAAAGATTCTAGGTCCAGCTGACTAGATGCCCCTGAGGCATTCCGAATTGAGATGCCCCACTGTGTGAATTCCCCACAGTAGACCACAAACCCCTTATATTTCCTGAGTTCTCTTGCCATGGTTGCGGGTCACATCCGAGATCCCTGCACTAGGGTGTGAGAGTGTGACTGCCTCCGCTCCCTATGCCAACACTCAGTCCAAAACTATGAAAATGTGTGTTGAATGGGCGATCTTGGGTGTTTCACATATTGGGGCGTCCCAAATCTTGATGCCCCAGGGACAAGGGACAATTACCAGGATAGTGAAAATTCTAGTGATTGGTCCACTTTAACTGGTTTTTCATTCTGTGAAATTCAGTAACCTCAGTCAGTATTCCTATAATGCACTGGTCATCCAATCAGCCAGACATAGGCAGGAATCTATCTTGGAGGTGGCACTGGCAGGCATCCTATTGAAGTAATTATAACCAACCTTAAAGTGGATGTCCAATCTTTTTTCAAATGTCCTATAGGTTCACTAATATGCTCTGGGCTTTATAACCATATATAAGTTTTCGACCTGAACTGGCCCCTAACTGGCAAACTAAGTAACCAACACATGGGTATGCCAGCTTATACAGCAATTTCGAAAAATAGGTAGTAACTACATGGGTTGGTGCAGAGGATACAATATCGACAGAATAGTGCTTCCACCAGGTCATTCTGTGATGTGGAGACCAATTTGCTCATGAAAAGCTCATAAGCCAGTCGGTGCCCAGGTCAAGTGGTTCTAAGGTTTAGAGTGTGAAGATCCAATTAGCTTTTTTTTATCTTAACATCTTATGAAACTCAACTTTCGCTGGTGACGAATGACTGCTGCTATATATCAATCATGTGTAGACATTCAGTTCTCATCTGATAGTAGTGCTGAAAGTACATTGCAACCTGACTTTTTTATTTACTATTTTAATATCTCATAGATGTTCTGTTTTGTCTTTCCGATGATTTTCTGCATGAACATTTCAACAAACTTCGAAGATTTGTAGAGATCTTTAAAATATATGCTGCATATGATTGAGATGGAGGTACCTCCAGGGGTCGTGACTAGTCTTGGAGGTGTATAGGACAGTGCTATCCATTAGAGATGAGCGAACTTTTGAAAAGTTCGATTCGGCTGATTCGCCGAATTTCACAAAGAAATTCGGGTTCGGCCGAATCGAACTTTTACGAAGTTCCCCATCATAAATGCCGGCATGGTGGGAGCGGGCCGGCCCGTTCCCACCATGCCGTCATTTAAAAAACAAAAAAAAAAAAAAAAAGCATTTTTGCCGGCATGGTGGGAGCGGGCCGGCCCGCTCCCACCATGCCGGCATTTATGATGGGGAACTTCGTAAAAGTTCGATTCGGCCGAACCCGAATTTCTTTGTGAAATTCGGCGAATCAGCCGAATCGAACTTTTCAAAAGTTCGCCCTCTGATGACGCGCCCTCAGATGACAGCTGAGAGCGGCGCCGGCCTCCACGCTCCGGACCTGCAGGTAAGTGTTTGCTTTTTTTTTAAATGCCGGCATGGTGGGAGCGGGCCGGCCGGTTCCGCTGACAGCGGAGCGGGCCGGCCGGTTCCGCTGACAGCGGAGCAGGCCGGCCCGCTCCCACCATGCCGGCAAAAATGCTTTTTTTTTTTTTTTTTTTTTTTTTTTAAATGCTGGCATGGTGGGAGCGGGCCGGCCGGCTTTACCGGCCCGCCGGCCGGCTCCGCTGACAGCGGAACCGGCCGGCCCGCTCCCACCATGCCGGCATTTTTTTTTTTTTAATTTCAGGAAAAATTCGATCGGCACGAACCACAAAATATTCGGGTTCGTGCCGAATCGAATATTTCCTGAAATTCGGAGCGAATTCCGGTTCGTCCGAACCGGTTCGCTCATCTCTACTATCCATCTTTATATTGGTAATTTAATTTAAAGAGGAGCAAAACCCAGCAGCGGCCGACGTGGAATCTAAAAAATTCCAGGGCTTGCCGCTGGCTTTCGGAACGCGATTCCATGCTTTGTGAACCCCCCCCCCCCCAGTCGCCGGTAATTGCTTACCTTTCCCAGATTCAATGACATTTAATAGGGAGCATGCGCTGCTGCATCCCCTGAATTCCCACCATTGTACACGTGCTTCCATCCCAGCCATTCAGATATGCTGGGACAGGAGTGCACGCACTGAGATTGATTTGATTTTAGGGTTTTAGTTAGAATAAAGGGGGGTGGGAGTAGCTCAATCACTATTATTTATACAAAATTATTATTATTATTCAGGGCCTGGGAACTAATTTACAGCTCAGTTTAACCCTCTCATCATCTAAATATCAAGCGACAAACATGTCTAGCTGTGTTGAAAGACAGAGACTTGGTTGCATATATCTGCAGATACGTGTGGAAGCCACACCGCCCCGGCAAGGCACTCTGTGTTTAGTGTGGTCCCTACTCTTAATTTTGAGTCCCCAACATTGGGACATGCAATGCAGACAAATATTTGAGAGCTACTCACCTGGGAAGCTGCCAGCCTCCCTTTAGGGTTTTAGTTAGCAAAGGATTATCTGGGTTAAGTATATAATTTATTGGAAATTAATCAAAAATAGTTGCACTTTTTAAGCCTATTTGTCTCGCTATCAGGTATGCAATATGTGCATAGTTTATACTAAGAAGCATATAAACCATCTTGAGAAAATGGCTCACCCATGTGAAGTAAAAAAAGGAAGACAAGGTAAAACAGCAATAAAGAGTTAAAATAAAATGATTTATTTGGATGATTGAAAATACGTAGCTCTGTGCTCATATGACAAGCAATGTGTCTGCCAGAAGACAGCAGCCAAAAAAACCAAAGAAGCCTACAAAAAAAACATTTTTAAAGCTTGCATTTTAAATCTACTAACCCTCTGTTGCTTCAAGAAATAGATTTGGCTATTATACAGAATTCATCTAACATTAAATGCAGCCTAATTAATATTAAAAGATAGGGATAGGGAAAATATAGGGGGTTGCTCATGAAGGGAAAGCGCCAGGTAGTGCCTCGTAGCGGCAGTCAGCGTCTGTAGGCAAAACCACATTTATAAAAGCGAATCTGGTGAGCAACTCTAACAGCGCCATGTAGCGTCACATGTATTATTACAGGCTGCTCAGCATATAGGGCCGACGCTCTAGGATCAGGAGTGCCAGGTATTACCTCTTGCTCAATGTCGCTCTCCCTTACATTTCAATGGTAGTTTATTTGCTTGTGTTTAAACAGCTTGCGTACAGGAAACACAACATGCAGCAGAGAATGTACAATAGAGACTATGCATTGATATATGTACAGTGCCATCTTCTGTCATAAATAAAAAACTGCATTAACCTAACAATATACTGTAGATGCAAATCGCATACAGAGACAAGCTGTAAGCTGTTGCACAGTATCTCCAACAGTAAAAACATAGACTTTATAGTCACATATCAAAAAATTACTATATTTTTCAATCTACACAGCCAGGGAGATATTTAAATGGATGTACTAAGAGATGGAAGGGCAATTCTGGACTATTCTCAAAAGGGACCAGGAAGTGCTCTCAAAAGATTGTGTCTTTGCTTGTAATTTTCAGTGTATCAATTAAAAACTCCCACACAGAGAACAATCCTTTAATTTCATTTTTTTTCCTTATCTAGAGCGTTTTCAGCCCAGGCCAGGGGGTGGGACCTGAAGAATATACTCCTTTACCACAGAAGATTTATCAATGCTAGTGTTCTGGTCCCCTTGTCAACCCTTACGCCATCGATTTCTAATCTGCCAAATCTGCTCACTTGTGCTGGGATAATCGGCTGGCGGGGCCAACAGGTGCTGACATAGGTCAGCCAATACCTAAGTGCAACAATCAAAGCTAATCAGTAGTGTTCGGATCATGGACTGTTAGCACCAATGTAGTACACAGAACAGCGCCAGATTAGATAGGAATGCCGGCATTCCAAAGCTGGCGATACGGCCACAAAAATAATGCTAAAAAGAGCACAACATAAAATTAGGCCCTAAATTACATGTAAGGAATAGTATACTAATGTTTAAAAAGGAACAATATATTTGGAGACACTTGCTACATTTTGGGAGAACCTCTGTAAAATGCCTAAATGGCAAGCCTCTTCTTGATGTTCTCTCATGGCCTTTTTATTTTTATGACTACCTCATACGGGGGAGCAATTTGCCATGGGTAAAAAATCTTTACCTCAATTGCAAAACATTGTACCTAACCCGTAGAGCCCTCCTATCACAAAACCAAATACGGCATATGGGATTCTTATAAAAAAAAAATATAGGAGCTCTTATTTTGTACTCCACTACACAGTGATGCAATATGCTGTAAATGAAAGAGACATACAAACATAGAAACATAGAAGGTTGACGGCAGAAGGAGACCATACGGTCCATCTAGTCTGCCCTTATGTATATACTGTATGTACTCTTTATCTTAGGATAGATGTGTGCTTATCCCAGGCATGTTTAAATTCAGTGACTGTTGATTTTTCAACTACCTCTGCTGGAAGTTTGTTCCAAGCATCTACTACTCTTTCTGTAAAATAATATTTTCTAACATTGCTCCCGATCTTCCCCCCGACTAGCTTCAGGATGTGCCCCCTTGTTCTATCATTAAGCTTCTGCTTAAAAACACTTCCCTCCTGAACCTTATTCAATCCTTTCACATATTTAAAGGTCTCAATCATGTCCCCCCTCTCCCTTCTTTCCTCCAGACTGTACAAATTAAGTTCTTTAAGTCTCTCCTGATAAGTTTTAAGTTTAAGTCCTTCCACCGTTTTCGTTGCTCGCCTTTGGACATGTTCTATTTGAATAATGTCTTTTTGCAGGTAAGGTTTCCAGAACTGCACACAGTATTCTAGCTGTGGCCTCACCAGGGCTCTATACAGCGGCATCACAACCTCCCTCTTCCTACTGGTGATGCCTCGAGCTATGCAGCCGAGCATCCTGCTTGCTTTTCCCACTGCCTGGCTACACTGTCCACTCATCTTGCAGCTATCAGTAATCAGTATCCCTAAATCTCTCTCCTCCGAGGTCCTGGCTAACACAGTGCTGCCCATACGGTACTCAGAGCAGGGATTCCTTCTACCCAAGTGCATGATTTTACATTTAGAGACATTAAACTCTAGTTTCCACAGTTTTGACCATCTATCCAGTAAAGCTAAATCATTTTCCATGTTGCAGACACCTCCAGGAATATCCACCCTATTACTAACCTTTGTATCATCAGCAAACAGACAAACTTTTCCTACCAAGCCTTCTCCTATGTCACTTACAAATATATTAAAAAGAATGGGGCCCAGGACAGAGCCTTGCGGCACACCACTTGTAACTCGCCTTTGTTCAGATTGCACACCATTTACAACAACGCTCTGATACCGATCCCTCAGCCAACTGGAAATCCACTGAACTATCCAGGGATTGAGTCCTACCTTCAATAACTTATCTATGAGCTCCTTATGTGGTACAGTGTCAAAGGCTTTGCTAAAATCCAGATAGGCGATATCCACAGCACCACCTTCATCTAACACTTTAGTGACATTGTCAAAGAAATCAATAAGATTGGTCTGACATGATCTGCCCTCAGTAAAGCTGTGCTGTTTTGGGTCCAATAGGTCATTAATTTTTAGAAGGGAAATTATCTGTTTTTTTAAGAGTGTTTCCATTAATTTGACCACTATAGATGTTAAACTAACTGGCCTGTAATTACTGGCTTCTTCTCTACTCCCCTTTTTATGGATTGGTACGACATTGGCCATTCTCCAATCATCTGGAACCTCACCAGTTGACAGGGAATGGTTAAGTAAATCAGTCAGAGGGGCTGCAATCACAGACCTAAGTTCCCTTAGAACTCTGGGGTGTATTCCATCTGGACCCATCGCCTTACTTACCTTTAGATGTGCCAGCTCGGATAGGACATCAGCCTCCAGAAACTCCGGAGCTGTGCCCTCCCAGCTGGATGTTGTGCTATGACCATGCCTGCTACTATCTGAAAATACCGAACAAAAGTAGCTATTCAGATGGTCAGCCACAGCCTTATCTCCGTCAATATATTTATTTTCCCTATTTCTAATTTTTGAGACTGCATTGTTTTTCTTCTTTCTGTCACCAATATATCGGAAAAAGGTTTTATCTCCCCTCTTCATAGATTTGGCCATTTCTTCATCCTTTTGCCCTTTAGTAGAGATGAGCGAACTTTTGAAAAATTCGATTCGACTGATTCGCCGAATTTTCCGACAAAAATCGTTTCGACCCGAATAAATTCGCGACGAATCGCTATTAAAAACGGCTATTTCTGAGCCTCCTACAGCCTCAATAGGGTTGTAAACCATTCAGCCTTGCTGTAACACGCACAGGATGCGTGCTGGGTTTGTTAAATAATACTTTGAAGAAATATCACATGCAGATCAGAGGCATCGCTAATAGAATCGCAGAGCGGCACAATTGCAGAGAGTTGAAGTGGCATCACTATGAGGGGCAGAAGGAGCCCAAATATACACTGGAGTTGGCCTCAGGAGCCCAAAAATTGGATGAATCACACCCTGGAGTTGGCAGAAGTTGGCAGCAGCAGCAGGAGCCCAAATATACACTGGAGTTGGCTTCAGGAGCCCAAAAATTGGATGAATCACACCCTGGAGTTGGCAGAAGTTGGCAGCAGCAGGAGCAGGAGCCCAAATATACACTGGAGTTGGCCTCAGGAGCCCAAAAATTGGATGAATCACACCCTGGAGTTGGCAGAAGTTGGCAGCAGCAGCAGCAGGAGCCCAAATATACACTGGAGTTGGCCTCAGGAGCCCAAAAATTGGATGAATCACACCCTGGAGTTGGCAGGAGTTGACAGTAGTAGCAGCAGGAGCCCAAATATACACTGGAGTTGGCCTCAGGAGCCCAAAAATTGGATGAATCACACCCTGGAGTTGGCAGAAGTTGGCAGCAGCAGCAGCAGGAGCCCAAATATACACTGGAGTTGGCCTCAGGAGCCCAAAAATTGGATGAATCACACCCTGGAGTTGGCAGAAGTTGGCAGCAGCAGCAGCAGGAGCCCAAATATACACTGGAGTTGGCTTCAGGAGCCCAAAAATTGGATGAATCACACCCTGGAGTTGGCAGAAGTTGGCAGCAGCAGCAGCAGCAGGAGCCCAAATATACACTGGAGTTGGCTTCAGGAGCCCAAAAATTGGATGAATCACACCCTGGAGTTGGCAGGAGTTGACAGTAGCAGCAGCAGGAGCCCAAATATACACTGGAGTTGGCTTCAGGAGCCCAAAAATTGGATGAATCACACCCTGGAGTTGGCAGAAGTTGGCAGCAGCAGCAGCAGCAGGAGCCCAAATATACACTGGAGTTGGCTTCAGGAGCCCAAAAATTGGATGAATCACACCCTGGAGTTGGCAGAAGTTGGCAGTAGCAGCAGCAGGAGCCCAAATATACACTGGAGTTGGCTTCAGGAGCCCAAAAATTGGATGAATCACACCCTGGAGTTGGCAGGAGTTGACAGTAGCAGCAGCAGGAGCCCAAATATACACTGGAGTTGGCTTCAGGAGCCCAAAAATTGGATGAATCACACCCTGGAGTTGGCAGAAGTTGGCAGTAGTAGCAGCAGGAGCCCAAATATACACTGGAGTTGGCTTCAGGAGCCCAAAAATTGGATGAATCACACCCTGGAGTTGGCAGAAGTTGGCAGTAGCAGCAGCAGGAGCCCAAATATACACTGGAGTTGGCTTCAGGAGCCCAAAAATTGGATGAATCACACCCTGGAGTTGGCAGGAGTTGACAGTAGTAGCAGCAGGAGCCCAAATATACACTGGAGTTGGCTTCAGGAGCCCAAAAATTGGATGAATCACACCCTGGAGTTGGCAGAAGTTGGCAGTAGCAGCAGCAGGAGCCCAAAAAATGGCCTAAAGACATAAATATGTTTTGCACCATTTGTAAAGTGTAAAACGTGGCACCATGCTGAATCTAGTCGCATGCATCAGGCATTGGTGGGTGGAAATCCTGGCTGATCCATCCCTGATTCATTTTGACAAAGGTGAGTCTCTCCACATTTTTAGTTGACAGACGAGTTCTCCTCGCCGTAACTATGGCCCCCGCCGCACTAAACACCCGCTCAGATGGCACGCTACTTGCCGGGCAGGACAGCTTTTCCAGGGCAAACTCTGCTAGTTGCGGCCACAAATCAAGTTTGGCTGCCCAGAAGTCCAGCGGATCCTCAAGGTGTGTTGGCATGGTCATGTCAAAGTATGACATGACCTGCTGGTTCAGGTCCTGCTCCAGGTCTTCCTGCTGCTCATGAGTAGCCTCACTATGCGGGTGTAGAAAGCTACTCATTAGCGACTGAAGACTGAGGCTGCTGCTGCTGATGGAGCTTCTGCTGCTGCTGCTGCCAACCCCCCCAGCGGCCATGGCAGTGGAAGGTGAGCGCAGAGGTCCCCTCGAGTCAGACCTGCGAGAGTATGGACCATGGCGCAGATAGGCATCGGCCAACTGCCTACGTAGAATGTCTTTGTAGTAGTTGAGTTTGTCCTCCCTCTCGGTGGGTTTAAAAAATGCCCCCATTTTGTGCCGGAAGCGAGGGTCCAATAAGGTGGACAGCCAGAAGTCATCCCGCCGACAGATGGAAACAATTCTGGGGTCACTACGCAAGCACGTGAGCATGCTTCGTGCCATTTGCGCAAGTGACTCGGATGGACTACCTGTCTCCATCTCCACTGCATACTGCCACGGTGTGCCCGGGTCCTCTGTCTCGCCTTCCTCAAAAACCTCTAGCTCCTCTGGCTGCTCCTGCTCCTCCTCTCCTGTCCGCTGACTAGATAAACCAGCCATTTCGCCAAGCCTAAACTGTGTTTCGCTGGGCAACTCCTCCTCCTCCTCTTCCTCCTCCTCCTCCAGTTCAGCTCCAACGGGGTTCATGTGGCCGTAAGATGTAAACGCCATGTCTCCAGTGCCCTGACCAGCCATGGTTTCCAACATGTGCTGTAGTACATGAAGCAGTGGAATCACGTCGTTCATCCCGTAATCCTGCCGACTGACAAATAAAGTGGCTTCCTCAAAGGGCCTGAGCAAACGGCAGGTGTCACGTATGAGCTGCCACTGGTTGACATTGAAGTTACACAGGGGAGTCCCCCTATCTGCTTGGATCATCAGGAAATCCGTGATGGCTTTTCTCTGTTCATATAATCGGTCCAACATGTGAAGGGTGGAATTCCAACGGGTGGAAACATCGCAAATCAGACTATGTTGGGGGATACCATTCTGACGCTGTAGCTCAAGAAGGGTGTGTTTGGCGGTGTAGGAGTGGCTGAAGTGCATGCAAAGTTTCCGTGAAGTTGTTAGGATGTCCTGCAGATGGGGGGAACACTTCAGAAACCGCTTGACAACCAGATTGAAGACGTGAGCCATGCAGGGGGCATGGGTCAGGCTTCCTTGGCGCAGCGCAGACAAAATGTTCTTCCCATTGTCGGTAACCATGATTCCCATTTTAAGTTTTCTCGGAGTAAGCCATGTTTGGATTTCCTGATGAATACATTTAAGCAGTTCCTCCCCTGTGTGACTCCGTTCGCCAAGACAAACCATGTGAAGCACTGCGTGACACCTCCGTGCCCTGCACACATGGTAGACTGGAGGGGCACTGAGACTTGAGCCTACAGTGGAGGGTGAGGAGATGGCGGAGGATGAGGAGGCCGAGTCGCACGGTGTCACAGGCCCAATGGGCAGAGAGCGCGGAGGCCGAAGCGGCGTGACCTGTCCAAGTTGCTGCTGCAAAGGGACCACATTCACCCAGTGGGCCGTAAACGACATGTACTGCCCCTGACCGTAGTTACAGCTCCAGATGTCGGCGCTGCCATGTATTTTGCTACACACCGACAGGCTCAAGGACTGGCCCACCTTCTGTTCAACAAAAGTGTGCAGCGCTGGTACTGCCTTCTTGGCAAAGAAATGACGGCTTGGGACTCTCCACCTCGGCTCGGCACAAGCCATCAGTTCTCTGAAAGGTGCAGATTCCACCACCTGAAAAGGGAGCGACTGCAGCACCAGCAACTTGGACAGGAGCACATTCAGCTTCTGCGCCGTAGGATGAGTGGGCGCATACTGCTGTCTCTTGGACATGGCTTCGCTGATGGATTGCTGGCGGGATGCATGACTTGGAGGAGGAGGAGGAGGAGCAGGAGCGACAGAGGATGGGTGTGACGCACAGCTGCCTTCGGCTGAGGTGCTGGAGCCTTGGCTGGCAGAAATTGGGAGCTCACTTGGTGAGGAAGCAGACTGGACCACCCCTTGGGAGCCTCGGTTCTCCCAGGTCGTTTTATGGTGACGCATCATATGTTGACGCAGGGCCGTGGTGCCAACATTTGGACCCTGGCCACGCTTCACCTTTTGCCTACATATCTTGCATGTGGCCATGTTACCCTCCTGCGGATGCCTCAGGAAAAACTGCCACACTGCCGAGTAGCTACTTTTCCCACCCCCTGGCCTCACTGATTCACTGCTGCTGTTGCCAACTCCAGGAACCCCTGCTCCACTACCTCCCGATAAGGTAGACTGCCGCACAGCAGGTGCTCTACCCCGGCCCCGGCCCCGGCCGGCTCCAGCCTTTGGAATTGTGCCCCCATGCTGACTGCTACCACCTTGCTGCCTCAGCTGCTGACTCCGGGGCAACCTGCGCCCCTCTTCTCCTGATGATGACGATGAAGCCCCTTCATCACCCGGCTCCCAAGTGCGATCGGCTTCATCGTCATCATCATCATCATCACCGGGTTGTGGCTGTACGTCACTGATGTTCGTGGATTCGTCAACAGTGTCTGGCGCAGGAGCTGGAACGCTCGCAGCACCCACGACACTGTCCACATCACTATTTGTCTGCCTAGCTAAAGAAGCCACCTCCATTTCTTGGCTGGGCAGTAGCTGCTGACTGTCCTCCTGTATCTGATCGTCCTCCTCACTAAAGAGTGGAGCTGAACCCAAAGCATAGGATACGTCGCTGGGGGAGGGAACGGCGTAGGACAGAGGCAATGGGAGGACAGGGACTGCTCTCGGGGCATGCCAACTCAGGGTTGTGTCAGAGGAACCTACCGACCCTAGACTGGGGGTCTCAGATGTAAGTTGTGATGATGTTGTTGATGAGCGCGTCAGCCAATCTACCACGGCAGATGCGTTACTGGTGGAGACCCGACCGCTAGCAGATACTGGCAGATTAGGTCTCTCAGCGTGACTCCTGCTGCTACTGGCCCCCAGTCTGATGCGAGCTCTGCCTGCGGAATCTTGGCCTCTGCCACTCCTCTTTTCACTTCCAGGCACTTGTCTGCCCGACATAGTCTAACTGGCGTGGTAGTAGGTGATATTTTAAGAACCCCCAGGCAGCAGTGGGTCTATATAAAACAGAATATAATGCACACCAAAAGTGAGCAGTAACACTCAGCCTCCAACAGGCCTGCTTAGTGTAAATAAGAGAGCTGCTTAGTGTAAATAAAGAGGGGTATGCTATGTTACAGAATGGGATGCCTCAACAGAAGTGCACCTGGCAGGCAGCAGTAAGCCTATGCCCAGCAAAAGTGTCTTATAATATAAATATAATAAGAGCAAATGCTTATATGGTCTTAAACAGAGGCTGCTTTAGTCACAGAATGGGATGCCCTGGGCAGGAATGGACCTGGCAGGGTCCAGTAGGGCTTTGGCCAGCAAAAGTGTCTTTATCAGGCTAATTTCAAATATGATAAGAGCAAATGCTTATATGGTCTTAAACAGAGGCTGCTGTAGTCACAGAATGGGATGCCCCGGGCAGGAATCGACCTGGCAGGGTCCAGTAGGGCTTTGGCCAGCAAAAGTGTCTTTATCAGGCCTGATTTCTATGAGAATAAGTGCAAATGTTTATTATGCTATTAAATAGAGGCTGCTTTAGTCACAGAATGGGATGCCAGTGCCACAAAAACCAGAGAGCGTGCACAGCAAAAGTGTCTTTATCAGGCCTGATTTCTATGAGAATAAGTGCAAATGTTTATTATGCTATTAAATAGAGGCTGCTTTAGTCACAGAATGGGATGCCAGTGCCACAAAAACCAGAGAGCATGCACAGCAAAAGTGTCTTTATCAGGCCTGATTTCTATGAGAATAAGTGCAAATGGTTATTATGCTATTAAATAGAGGCTGCTTTAGTCACAGAATGGGATGCCAGTGCCACAAAAACCAGAGAGCATGCACAGCAAAAGTGTCTTTATCAGGCCTGATTTCTATGAGAATAAGTGCAAATGGTTATTATGCTATTAAATAGAGGCTGCTTTAGTCACAGAATGGGATGCCAGTGCCACAAAAACCAGAGAGCATGCACAGCAAAAGTGTCTTTATCAGGCCTGATTTCTATGAGAATAAGTGCAAATGTTTATTATGCTATTAAATAGAGGCTGCTTTAGTCACAGAATGGGATGCCAGTGCCACAAAAACCAGAGAGCGTGCACAGCAAAAGTGTCTTTATCAGGCCTGATTTCTATGAGAATAAGTGCAAATGTTTATTATGCTATTAAATAGAGGCTGCTTTAGTCACAGAATGGGATGCCAGTGCCACAAAAACCAGAGAGCATGCACAGCAAAAGTGTCTTTATCAGGCCTGATTTCTATGAGAATAAGTGCAAATGTTTATTATGCTATTAAATAGAGGCTGCTTTAGTCACAGAATGGGATGCCAGTGCCACAAAAACCAGAGAGCATGCACAGCAAAAGTGTCTTTATCAGGCCTGATTTCTATGAGAATAAGTGCAAATGTTTATTATGCTATTAAATAGAGGCTGCTTTAGTCACAGAATGGGATGCCAGTGCCACAAAAACCAGAGAGCGTGCACAGCAAAAGTGTCTTTATCAGGCCTGATTTCTATGAGAATAAGTGCAAATGTTTATTATGCTATTAAATAGAGGCTGCTTTAGTCACAGAATGGGATGCCAGTGCCACAAAAACCAGAGAGCGTGCACAGCAAAAGTGTCTTTATCAGGCCTGATTTCTATGAGAATAAGTGCAAATGTTTATTATGCTATTAAATAGAGGCTGCTTTAGTCACAGAATGGGATGCCAGTGCCACAAAAACCAGAGAGCGTGCACAGCAAAAGTGTCTTTATCAGGCCTGATTTCTATGAGAATAAGTGCAAATGTTTATTATGCTATTAAATAGAGGCTGCTTTAGTCACAGAATGGGATGCCAGTGCCACAAAAACCAGAGAGCATGCACAGCAAAAGTGTCTTTATCAGGCCTGATTTCTATGAGAATAAGTGCAAATGGTTATTATGCTATTAAATAGAGGCTGCTTTAGTCACAGAATGGGATGCCAGTGCCACAAAAACCAGAGAGCATGCACAGCAAAAGTGTCTTTATCAGGCCTGATTTCTATGAGAATAAGTGCAAATGGTTATTATGCTATTAAATAGAGGCTGCTTTAGTCACAGAATGGGATGCCAGTGCCACAAAAACCAGAGAGCATGCACAGCAAAAGTGTCTTTATCAGGCCTGATTTCTATGAGAATAAGTGCAAATGTTTATTATGCTATTAAATAGAGGCTGCTTTAGTCACAGAATGGGATGCCAGTGCCACAAAAACCAGAGAGCATGCACAGCAAAAGTGTCTTTATCAGGCCTGATTTCTATGAGAATAAGTGCAAATGTTTATTATGCTATTAAATAGAGGCTGCTTTAGTCACAGAATGGGATGCCAGTGCCACAAAAACCAGAGAGCATGCACAGCAAAAGTGTCTTTATCAGGCCTGATTTCTATGAGAATAAGTGCAAATGTTTATTATGCTATTAAATAGAGGCTGCTTTAGTCACAGAATGGGATGCCAGTGCCACAAAAACCAGAGAGCATGCACAGCAAAAGTGTCTTTATCAGGCCTGATTTCTATGAGAATAAGTGCAAATGTTTATTATGCTATTAAATAGAGGCTGCTTTAGTCACAGAATGGGATGCCAGTGCCACAAAAACCAGAGAGCATGCACAGCAAAAGTGTCTTTATCAGGCCTGATTTCTATGAGAATAAGTGCAAATGGTTATTATGCTATTAAATAGAGGCTGCTTTAGTCACAGAATGGGATGCCAGTGCCACAAAAACCAGAGAGCATGCACAGCAAAAGTGTCTTTATCAGGCCTGATTTCTATGAGAATAAGTGCAAATGGTTATTATGCTATTAAATAGAGGCTGCTTTAGTCACAGAATGGGATGCCAGTGCCACAAAAACCAGAGAGCATGCACAGCAAAAGTGTCTTTATCAGGCCTGATTTCTATGAGAATAAGTGCAAATGGTTATTATGCTATTAAATAGAGGCTGCTTTAGTCACAGAATGGGATGCCAGTGCCACAAAAACCAGAGAGCATGCACAGCAAAAGTGTCTTTATCAGGCCTGATTTCTATGAGAATAAGTGCAAATGTTTATTATGCTATTAAATAGAGGCTGCTTTAGTCACAGAATGGGATGCCAGTGCCACAAAAACCAGAGAGCATGCACAGCAAAAGTGTCTTTATCAGGCCTGATTTCTATGAGAATAAGTGCAAATGTTTATTATGCTATTAAATAGAGGCTGCTTTAGTCACAGAATGGGATGCCAGTGCCACAAAAACCAGAGAGCATGCACAGCAAAAGTGTCTTTATCAGGCCTGATTTCTATGAGAATAAGTGCAAATGTTTATTATGCTATTAAATAGAGGCTGCTTTAGTCACAGAATGGGATGCCAGTGCCACAAAAACCAGAGAGCATGCACAGCAAAAGTGTCTTTATCAGGCCTGATTTCTATGAGAATAAGTGCAAATGTTTATTATGCTATTAAATAGAGGCTGCTTTAGTCACAGAATGGGATGCCAGTGCCACAAAAACCAGAGAGCATGCACAGCAAAAGTGTCTTTATCAGGCCTGATTTCTATGAGAATAAGTGCAAATGTTTATTATGCTATTAAATAGAGGCTGCTTTAGTCACAGAATGGGATGCCAGTGCCACAAAAACCAGAGAGCATGCACAGCAAAAGTGTCTTTATCAGGCCTGATTTCTATGAGAATAAGTGCAAATGGTTATTATGCTATTAAATAGAGGCTGCTTTAGTCACAGAATGGGATGCCAGTGCCACAAAAACCAGAGAGCATGCACAGCAAAAGTGTCTTTATCAGGCCTGATTTCTATGAGAATAAGTGCAAATGTTTATTATGCTATTAAATAGAGGCTGCTTTAGTCACAGAATGGGATGCCAGTGCCACAAAAACCAGAGAGCATGCACAGCAAAAGTGTCTTTATCAGGCCTGATTTCTATGAGAATAAGTGCAAATGTTTATTATGCTATTAAATAGAGGCTGCTTTAGTCACAGAATGGGATGCCAGTGCCACAAAAACCAGAGAGCATGCACAGCAAAAGTGTCTTTATCAGGCCTGATTTCTATGAGAATAAGTGCAAATGTTTATTATGCTATTAAATAGAGGCTGCTTTAGTCACAGAATGGGATGCCAGTGCCACAAAAACCAGAGAGCATGCACAGCAAAAGTGTCTTTATCAGGCCTGATTTCTATGAGAATAAGTGCAAATGTTTATTATGCTATTAAATAGAGGCTGCTTTAGTCACAGAATGGGATGCCAGTGCCACAAAAACCAGAGAGCATGCACAGCAAAAGTGTCTTTATCAGGCCTGATTTCTATGAGAATAAGTGCAAATGTTTATTATGCTATTAAATAGAGGCTGCTTTAGTCACAGAATGGGATGCCAGTGCCACAAAAACCAGAGAGCATGCACAGCAAAAGTGTCTTTATCAGGCCTGATTTCTATGAGAATAAGTGCAAATGTTTATTATGCTATTAAATAGAGGCTGCTTTAGTCACAGAATGGGATGCCAGTGCCACAAAAACCAGAGAGCATGCACAGCAAAAGTGTCTTTATCAGGCCTGATTTCTATGAGAATAAGTGCAAATGGTTATTATGCTATTAAATAGAGGCTGCTTTAGTCACAGAATGGGATGCCAGTGCCACAAAAACCAGAGAGCATGCACAGCAAAAGTGTCTTTATCAGGCCTGATTTCTATGAGAATAAGTGCAAATGTTTATTATGCTATTAAATAGAGGCTGCTTTAGTCACAGAATGGGATGCCAGTGCCACAAAAACCAGAGAGCATGCACAGCAAAAGTGTCTTTATCAGGCCTGATTTCTATGAGAATAAGTGCAAATGTTTATTATGCTATTAAATAGAGGCTGCTTTAGTCACAGAATGGGATGCCAGTGCCACAAAAACCAGAGAGCATGCACAGCAAAAGTGTCTTTATCAGGCCTGATTTCTATGAGAATAAGTGCAAATGTTTATTATGCTATTAAATAGAGGCTGCTTTAGTCACAGAATGGGATGCCAGTGCCACAAAAACCAGAGAGCATGCACAGCAAAAGTGTCTTTATCAGGCCTGATTTCTATGAGAATAAGTGCAAATGTTTATTATGCTATTAAATAGAGGCTGCTTTAGTCACAGAATGGGATGCCAGTGCCACAAAAACCAGAGAGCATGCACAGCAAAAGTGTCTTTATCAGGCCTGATTTCTATGAGAATAAGTGCAAATGTTTATTATGCTATTAAATAGAGGCTGCTTTAGTCACAGAATGGGATGCCAGTGCCACAAAAACCAGAGAGCATGCACAGCAAAAGTGTCTTTATCAGGCCTGATTTCTATGAGAATAAGTGCAAATGTTTATTATGCTATTAAATAGAGGCTGCTTTAGTCACAGAATGGGATGCCAGTGCCACAAAAACCAGAGAGCATGCACAGCAAAAGTGTCTTTATCAGGCCTGATTTCTATGAGAATAAGTGCAAATGTTTATTATGCTATTAAATAGAGGCTGCTTTAGTCACAGAATGGGATGCCAGTGCCACAAAAACCAGAGAGCATGCACAGCAAAAGTGTCTTTATCAGGCCTGATTTCTATGAGAATAAGTGCAAATGTTTATTATGCTATTAAATAGAGGCTGCTTTAGTCACAGAATGGGATGCCAGTGCCACAAAAACCAGAGAGCATGCACAGCAAAAGTGTCTTTATCAGGCCTGATTTCTATGAGAATAAGTGCAAATGTTTATTATGCTATTAAATAGAGGCTGCTTTAGTCACAGAATGGGATGCCAGTGCCACAAAAACCAGAGAGCATGCACAGCAAAAGTGTCTTTATCAGGCCTGATTTCTATGAGAATAAGTGCAAATGTTTATTATGCTATTAAATAGAGGCTGCTTTAGTCACAGAATGGGATGCCAGTGCCACAAAAACCAGAGAGCATGCACAGCAAAAGTGTCTTTATCAGGCCTGATTTCTATGAGAATAAGTGCAAATGGTTATTATGCTATTAAATAGAGGCTGCTTTAGTCACAGAATGGGATGCCAGTGCCACAAAAACCAGAGAGCATGCACAGCAAAAGTGTCTTTATCAGGCCTGATTTCTATGAGAATAAGTGCAAATGGTTATTATGCTATTAAATAGAGGCTGCTTTAGTCACAGAATGGGATGCCTCACAGCAGACTTAAGATCAGTTCAGTATATATGCACAGTTAGTTACTATAAGCAGCCTGAAAACGCTAACAAAGGCTGGATGAAAAAAAAAAAATCTCCCTGTCAGCCAGCTCCGTTTTTCCTACCTTTCCCTGGCTTTCTGTCTGTCTCCTGTCTGTCTCCTGCCTGTCTCCTGCCTGTCTCCAGCCTGTCCCTGTCTGTCCCTGTCTGTCCCTGCCTAACTGTCTGTCCCTCAGCTACACAGCGTTCTGTCTGTCACGAATGCAATAGAGAAATGAGGAAAAGCAAGATGGCCGCCGTTAAATACCGCTGTGTGACGTCACCGGGCTTGCTGGCTGCTGATAGGCTGCATGTGACTGCCCCAGCTTGCACTGGCGCGGGATACATGTCCAGACATGTCCCGCCCGCCATCTTAGAATGCCTGTAATGTAAATGAATGGATGTTAAAGGAAAACTTCGAGTGATCGAATCGCGGGGAAATTCGGATTCGATCCGAATCGAATTTTTCCTGAAATTCGGATCGAATCCGGGTTCGTCCGGATCGATTCGCTCATCCCTACCCTTTAGCAGTCCTTATAATCAGTTTTGCTTCCCTCTGTTTAATTTTATACGCCTGTCTGTCAGCTACACTTCCACTTACTTTATACTTCTTATAGGCAGACTTCTTATCTTTTATGATAGTGCTGACTTCCCTAGTAAACCATAATGGTTTCTTCTTCCTTTTATTCTTGCTAGCGAAACGTGAAAAGTATCTTCAAATCCTTTGGAAAACCCCCCAAAGTGTATAGTGATCTGGAACCACTTTATTTGATATGGAAACAAGATGGAAAATAGATTTGTGTAAGAAAGGTTAATTTCTGAAACAACTAAAAGCAATGCCCACATTGGCAGTACATACTTTGTCTCTACTATAAAAGTCAATACGTTTTCTTAATACTGTACAATTCTATCTGCATTACATCCTAACAAAAAATCTTGTAGCATGAGCCTCAACAGTCAGGTTAGTTAAGGTCAGGGGTGGACTGGCCATGGGGAGACCTGGGACAATGCCTGGTGGGATGCACTGCTTTGGGGCCAGTTGGGCTGCTGCTTTGAACACCCACATTCAATCCCTGTCCCCTTAGTGTCCCTGTCAGACCCCTGTACCCAGCACCATGGTTCCCACAAGCCAAGGAACCCCACCCCTCAATACTATAGCCCCACCATCATGGTGGGGGGCCTCAGCAAGGATGTTTGGGCCACATCATGACAATGCCAGGTGGGCTGCACTGCTTTGGGGCTTTGCTCTTTTCCACAAAAACCTGTTATTACACTGGTACATTGGGGGAAAAGGTTGTTTCGTTACTTCTAATCGTAAGATAGATAAAAAGACAAAAATAAAAATCAATATTACTGTAGGCATCTGTCACAGCCTCTATATTTTTATTTATATATCTTATTAAAATAACATGCAGCACCTCATTCAAAAGAAAAAGTAACGTTGACCCTTGGGTATATACGTGAGTACATTTCCAATTAGCCAGAGGTATCACATTTGGATTTTAAAGCGATCCTTCACTCTGAATAAGAGTCTATCTTATATGTTTCCCACACCCTGTACATACAGATTGCTCACATTAAGAATCATCCTACCTGCATCTACTGCATGTTATGAGCCTTTAAACATCCAAGATGGCGGCTCATGGAACATCAGGCAGCCTGCAAACAGGAAGTGTCTTCTGGCTGTGTCGATCTGCATTCTGGGATTGCTGACCTTTTCCTGACCCCAGCTCTGCTCTGTCTGAGCAAAGCACATCTATAACCCCACCCCCTGTACTTCATCCTGCTCTCCTCTCCTCTCCTCAGTAAGTGTGATGCTTCTGAGTCAAGATGGTGGCGCGCGTATCCTAAAGTCCTGAGTTGCAGCCCAGTGGGGGAAAGAATAATAAGTGACTAAAAACTTAAAATTTATTCACTTTAGCTTATGCTGGGGAATCATTTTTTAAGGGTTTTGGCTTTTCAATAAATCATGGTGAAGGTCTGGTTTAAGCGTACCCCATTTTCTTTCTAATGGGTGTGAGCCTGGACAAGCTCAGTGGGGCACCCAAATTGCTGGAGCCTCCCCAGCACATAGACCTCCGCAATGCCCCACAAATACTTACCTTAGCCGTAATCCTGGGCCAAATAGCAGTCCCATGATTGCCTGTTGGCAGTCACTTTCAGCGGCCAGAACAGAGAACACAACCCACATGACTCCCGGCGGCCAATCGTGGGGCTGCATTTCAGCTGTGGATCGCAGTTAAGGGAGGGATTACTGGGCGTTGCAGGGGTCGATGCACAGGGAGGCTCCAGCAATCTGGATGCCCCCTGAGCCTGTCACAATGGGGTTCGGGCTGGTACCACATCTATTAGCGAGGCAATGGGTATGGGTCCACTTTAAGGGGAGGATGAGAGGGGCAGCTGAATTCAGGATAGGTTGGGGAGCATCCAGTTTATTGGTACAGTAATAAATCCAGGATATGATGAGGGCATAGAGTAGCATTTTAATGGTGTCTGCCATGCACTGTATGAGGAAAGTAATGTGTGTAAATGGGAGACCACAGAAAGTAATATAGGGATTAAGGCTGGGTTCAAACATAAGCATCCTTATGGAAATCACAGTCTCAATAGTCATTACAATTGCCCATGCACCAGTTTGCAAGCAATTGTGATTGCCAGTCTTCCAAAATCACTGCAGACAAGACTTTTATAGATTGCTATGCAAATACAGTCTCTTTACATAACAACCACTGTTTGAAAGCTCTGTCCCCCCCTCGGAGCACTTACCTCCATGCTTGGTGCGACCCAACCTCTAGTCTCCTCCGTTATCCTCTCCCCTAATGTACTCTTGTATCGATGTGTTTTTGTTGCATTTCGGTCACTTCACATATTACTATTATATTATTATATACTTGTCTTGCCCTCCTGTATTCCTTAACCTTCTACAATGCCATGGAATATGATTGCGCTCTATAAATAAACATGGATAATAAAATTAATAGGCATGGTCAGCAATTTACCATAAAGTATCATAATCACCCTGCAAAGGTAACAGCACAGTGTAAACCCAGCTTTATCTAACCCCTAGTAAAGAGCTTTGTAACCTGAAAATCATGGGATGTTGTCAGCGATATAAAACTGAAGGACAAGAATGGGTTGGTGGAAAAAATATAATTTACATTTTATCATTTTTTTTTAAGAAAATGAGAAGACTAGATAAATGAAACAGCTGCTACACAGTCTGGAATTGAAGGCAGCAGGGGGATGAAGTCAGGACCAGAGAGAAATATTCATCTTTATTCAGCATACAAGCCAGGAAAGCCAGATGAGCAAATATATCTGCCAAGACTATAGGTGAGAATGGAGATTTGTAGAGCGCCTACAACCAAGAGGCCGATTCATTAACAGCGGCAGGTAGCGACAGTTGAGCGACTGTAGCGGCATTTTCAGAGCGCCCGCTAGTAATCGCTGTGTTTGGCCGTTGTTCGATAGTTGATAGCGACTCAGTCGGTTTGCCGTAATGTTGAATATTGGGTGAGGAGTCGCTATTTGACAGGTTCCGCGCTGTATGGGAGGGCATGATAGTGACTGGTCAGAGCGACCGGCTTCCACCATATTCATTAACAAATCACGCTCAAAACATTCTTGTGCTGTAAAATGCATGTTTAAACCCCAGAGCGCTGGCGGCGATGGGTTAAAAGTAGTTTAACCCTCAAACAACCATATTTTTGGAAATCAAGTTTTTTAAATAATTTTGTAATATGAATACATTAATATCAGACCTGTAATATCAATTCTGTACTTTTTTTTTTAATTTTTTTTACCTTAAAAAAATTATTTAAAATGGCACATTTAAAAAAAAAAATGAATAACAATTAATTATGAATATTTAAAGATTGTTCCATTGAAATGCATTGGAGAGCGCCAGGTAGCGAGAGGTCATACCTGTTCAAGGTCGGACGCTGGCGCTGTGGGCTGAGGCTGGAATAATGATGAATGAGTGGCTATCTGGCGCTATCTCAGTCGCTAAGCAGGATCGGCTTGATAAATGTGTGATTGCGGTGGGGAGCCGGCGTTCTCGTGGCGGGGCCCGTCATTACCGGCCGCTCACCAGTCGCTATCTGTCGCTATCCCTTGTTAAATAAGGGCCTAAGACTTGTGGTGCATAAGATATACAGCGAGCCTCATTTACCAAGCGTCAGTCAATGCCACTCAGCACCAATATTTTGCCTCAACGTCACTCAGTGCCTGATTAACAAAGCAGCCAAATTTGCCAGCACTAGGAGTGTCCTCACTCATGGGAGCTGGCGGCCATCTTTTTATAGCCCCTGCTGGGACCAGATTCAAAGGCTGGTGCCACTGCCTCCACCACCGATGGGTGGAGAGGATTGCGAGCAGAGGTAAGCCAGATCAGCACGCTTCTGCTGCACACTCTGCGCCACCCCTCAAAGTTTGGGACCCCATTTCAGTGGGGAACGGGTTTTGTTTCACGCCCCCGGAACATTTATTTCAAGTTCGGCCAAACTCGCTGAACCCAAACTTTGGGGGGGGGGGGGTTCACCCATCCCTACTTTTGATTAATATTTTTACAAAACTTGCTTTGGTGACTTGTCAATAATGTAAGGACTTAGATGCCTTATTTTTCCTACCAATGTGTAATTTGGACCACAACAACTGAAACTCAACCTAAATGCACTGTTAAGTTTGTCCCCTTTGTCATCAGCTATGATATCCTGTTACAGCGCATAAAAGTTGGCATAAGGGTCCAACAGGCACTGACACAGGACGGCCAATACCTGGTGCCCCTATCCAAGCTGATTTTTTAACATTGGGCTTGTGACCTGCACCGCCATTCTGTAAAAATAACAACAATAACAGCGCGAAAATATAACCAGCACACGTCATAAATAAGGCTCTGAGCCAGAGAGTGAAAAGGAAGGGCCAGGAAAAGTAAGACCTCAGAGGACAGAGTCTGAAATGAAGTACAGTAGATGACATTAGCAGTTGAGCACAGGTCAAGCAGAATATATATATATATATATATATATATATATATATATATATATATACACATATATATGTTTATATACAAGGGGGTTGTTCCCCGCAATTTGTCATGATTAAGGGCATAGCGCCCGAAACGCGTCGACGCATTCCACAGTCTGCTATGCTTGTTTGCATCGTCTTTTAACATGGAGTGTTTTTATTGCTACTACAAATAAACTGGATGTTTTATGGGATCTACGGATGTCGGCTGGCTTTACTATACATTCTGGGACTGTGTCATTTAAGAGGTGAGCTCTCTTGGCCGTGCGGCACCATCCGTTATATCCATATTGAGCAAGATTTAGAGCTGGCAATCTACTTGTAAATATATGTATATATAGCATAGCATATAGCATATATAAGTATGCGGTATCAGGCCTTGAATTTTTTAGATAGATCTTTAATACTTTAGTGGGACAGATTTTGTGTGTATCTAATATGATTTTAATAAAGAATTAGCTCTCCAGTTCTGAATAGATGTGTTGTTCAAGAAACTTAAGACTACAGGGCTGACTGCTAGCCTATCCCCGGAGCATCCAAAATCGGGATGCCCTGCTGTGTGCAACATTCAGGGTCGCCAATAATCTCGCCAGCACTTCTACTACCCGTGACCTCGTGGGGTGTCTAGGTGTCTGGCTGAGTGTATATATGGGTGCCTTTACCTTTTGTGTGACCCTGAAATTGAAATACGCAGGAGGAGCCAGCATCTGATGCTTTTAGCCCGACTATAGCTAACTTATTCCAAAAATGGCCATGGATGGATAAGCCTTGAACTATAGTATGTTACGCTGCTCATAACAATTGAGCCACTGTTTGAACTATAGGTCTTCTCACCAATTGTTTAGGCCCTGGTCACTGATCAGAATGCCACTACTGCAATCATTGCGTCTCCACCAATTACTACTAGTCCTCTATGTTAGTCATACCTATGTAGCTGTCATATCTTGGTTAAAGGGGACTGTGTATATATAAATCTCCACAACTGCGCAGAAATACAGCAGTACAGTTTGTGCAAAAATAATAGAAAACACTTGCACAGTACTCTCTTTATCTATTCCTGCTCAGTTGGTGAGATACACCTTACAGGCTGATTCATCATTAGCGGCAGGTAGCGACAGATGAGCGTCTGTAGCAGGCATTTTCAGAGCGCCCGCTAGTAGTCGCAGTGCTCGGCCGTGAGTCGCAACTTTATAGCGACTCAGTCGCTGTTCAGTAATGTTGAATACATTGTGAGGAGTCGCTATTTGACCAGTACAGCGCCGTATGAGAGCGCATGTTAGCGACTGCTCATAGCGACCGACTCCAAGACTTGTTAAAGTTGCCAAGGGCAACGAAACGCGTCGTCGGCGGTGGCAGGCGGCATCTATTTACTGTGTTGTTTGATCGATCTGGCCAGATCATATCGGTGGGGAGTTGGTGAGAGCCACCCTCGTTTTTTAAGCGTCTTAAATTTTACTTATATGTGAGTGCAGTGCTTTCCTTTATTAAACAGTGTGTGTTTTACAGTATCACACTAGATGTGTGTTCTTTTGTTCCATGTTGCACTCCTTGGCGTGACACCATACCTTTGAACCTGCATGGTGGTTTTTCTGCATTGAATGGAGGAGTGAATATGTGTACAACCGGGATCTAAAGAAACTACTCACGGATGCAAAAGAGATCATACTTGAGGTGACTTGTGGAGGAAGTGCTCGCACATGCACTTTGGGACAACCCACGGGTAAACCAGGAAGCTCTGTGTACATACTTTACTATGTATTAAAGTGTACTCATTAGATAGTAGGCTAGTCCACTGTTTCTCAGCCTATGGTACAAAAGAGGGGTCTGACAGGTCTGGTATATAATTTTAAAAGTAAAACATTAATAACAATTAATTATGAATATTTAAAGATTGTTCCATTGAAATGCATTGGAGAGCGCCAGGTAGGGAGAGGTCATACCTGTCGCTGACGCTGTGGGCTGAGGCTGGAATATTGATGAATGAGTCGCTATATGGCACTATCTCAGTCGCTAAGCAGGATCGGCTTGATAAATGTGTGATTGTGGTGGGGAGCCGGAGTTCTCGTGGCGGGGCCCGTCATTACCGGCCGCTCACCAGTCGCTACCTGTCGCTATCCCTTGTTAAATAAGGGCCTAAGTCCTCCTAAGCTACCACTGTCTTTTCAATCTGCCATTGCATCCCTCCTGTATCACCCATATCACACTCTTTGCAACCTTCCACCCTTACTGAACCTCTTTTTAACTCTCTTTGCACTTTTATTTACTCCTCCAACTTTCTCCAAGGTCAGGAGCCACATCAGATGGCTCAGAGGGCCACAGGCTGAGCATGCCTGGTTTATATAAAGGGGGTAACTAGCCCAGAGGTAGAGTGGAACAAGCAAGCATTGCACAAGAGGGACAGCCCGCAATCAGCCTTTTGGAACATGAAATTTAAGGTAATCAAAAAGGCTGATCCAGGGAACCTGTGGAAGAACTAAAATGATCACTACCAAAGGCCCTGATGTCATTGTAAAAGACATACAGCTGTACTGTGACTGCAAAGGAAGTTATGCTAATTTGAAACAGTAATATACTGCTGCACCTGGTACGAGTACTTGGATCCAGTACTCAGATACTCTGGGGTTTATTCATCAAGGGATAGCAGCAGGTAGTGCCACTTAGCGGCAGGCAGCATCTGGTGAACGCCAGGCACTGTGGGTAAAACCACATTTATGAAGGTGATTCTGGTGAGCGACTCTAACAGCACCATGTTACGTACAATTCATCATTACAGGTGGCTCAGTGTATAGCGCCAGCGCTCTAGCTTCCAGAGCACCAGGTATTACCTGTCGCTCCCCCATACATTTCAATAGACGTTCCCTTTCTTCCTTTTAAACAGGGTTTTTTTTTCTCTCAAATAATTGTGTCACCTCTTATAGACTAGAAAATCATTTCAATCATTTCATATTTGAAAATTTTTTTGATTTTTTAGTTTTTTGTGCAGAATTGTCATTACAGGTCTGGCACTAAAGTATTATTGTCACAATGTTACAGCAATGTCATTCCATATGTTTTCGCTTTGTTACTGGTGGATATGTGTTCAAAAACAAACTTTAATCACACAGCGTCTGGCACTCTATGCTACAGCACACAGATTTAGAGCGGCGATGCTGTGTGTGTGTAGTTTTTTGTGGAGCGCTGAGAGTCAGTCGCACTGAGCTGGCGCTACGTTTTGCTCCTTGCAACACTGTGTTAGAGCGCCCAACATACATCCCATTCATCAATGCCGGCCAGGTTACTAGAGCGACTGAGGCTCTCTGTTACAGCGCCTGATATCCACTTACAGTGTCTACTAGCAGTCGCTCTAAGCGCCGCTATACTGACGCTCATCTGTGGATACCTGGCGTTAGTAATGATTCAGCCTCCACGTCTTGTTAATGTCATACTTCAGTCAAGAAACAAATAAACACTATACTTACCTTTCATCCCACGCAGGCTATTGCTGCTAGTCCGGTGCCAAGACACTTACCAGATCGCCGGGTCCTAGTCCCGCGCTGGGCGCCGCTGCCTCCACTTCCGCCACATTGACGCATTCACAACGTTATGCAGAGGAGGGTACTAATGCGCATCCTGCCCCATCGTCACAGGAACTATGGTGTGCACTTCTCCATTCACTTCAACAGCATGCTGATAAATCACAGCTATTGGAGCACAATTCAAACACAAATGATTATTTTACATTCCAGAAGGGGAAATAAAAGACAGAACACAGTAGTCTTGTGATACCTAAAGTAGAAAAAAAATGGCTTAGAAAACAAGAAATAGTGAACCTGGCCTTATTCTATGAACAACTCCCACACAGGGGCGGGCTGGCCATAGGGCAAACCGGGACTTTTCCTGGTGGGCCGCACCTGCCACAAACTGTTTCATTGGCCAGGACAGAGAGGAAGAGAGTTGGGCCGCACCTGCCCCAAACTGTTTCATTGGCCAGAACACGCTGCGAGGAAGAGAGTTGGGCCGTCCAGCCCACATTATGGCAAGAAGCGCCCCTCTGTGTACGAAGTGTGGTGGTGCACGGTTCATGCTGCCAGACTCAGGCAGATGACATCAGCCGAGCGGTCACATGACACCGGGGTTTTCCAGAGCGCGGAGGACAGAACAGAAGCCGGCAGCATATGAGTGTAATGACTCTTTTTACTGCCCACAGGAAAGTGTCCCCTCCTCTGGCCTGCACACACAGAGGGGTGGCCAGATGCTTTTCATTTTACAGCCCCCTTAGAAAGATGTTGGCAAGTTAAAGCGGCCAGAGCTCTATTTCCCTCCCTGTCCCCTCTCCGCAGCACACATGGAGGGGTGGCTGGATTGTAGAGGAACAAAACTCAGGTTTCTCACTATCTTGGGTTTTGCTCCTCACTCCTATATCAGACAGACCCCATTCATTTAGCATCCTGTCCTAAAAACTCAGGTTTCTCACTATCTTGGGTTTTGCTCCTCACTCCTATATCAGACAGACCCCATTCATTTAGCATCCTGTCCTCTACTCAAGCACGACTTTAAAAAGAAACGTCAGCTAGCCACACTGCTTAGAAAACATGAATGAAGGTACAGCCATGTTGATTGGTGGAGAGCCTGCACATGTGCCATGTGACCGTTTGTCGGGTAAGAAACTGGGGGTGTCACACAACAGGGCATTTCAAATCGGGATGCCCCCCACTGAAGCGGAACGGACACCAGGTTTGGTTGAAGTTACTGTACTGTGCCTCAAGTCATTTATGGCTGAAGGTCCTCTTTAATAACTCGATCTGGGGGTCTGCTGACTCTGAATAATAATGTTTGGGTCTGCAGGGGGAAATCTATATTTACTCTGCATATTCATGTCTGGGGTGGGATGTGCTGGTTTTTGGGGGGACTTTTTCTCTCCATATTAATTTGGGATCCACAGAGAGCTCTCATACAAGGCTCATACAATAGCAGACAACAACAAAAGCAGAGACACATGATGCTTCTTTTCTGTAAATGATGCCAAATGAGCACAAATATGAGCAATAAGGTGGATGAGCAACAATGATGCCCCCCCCCCCCGACTTTCTGGGCCCCGGTGTGGTCGCATCCCCTGCACCCCCTCAAGTTATGCCCCAGGGTGCTATATTCCTGTGATAAGTTCATGTGCTGCAATTCAGCAGAAGAGCACAGCTTAGCAACACATGGTAGGATGCAGCTTATTTTGACTCTTAGTAGTTCCTGGCATAGTAATGTGTGTTTGTCTCAGACAACATGTCTGCTAAAATGCATGGTGCTGGGCGTTTTCACTTCATCAGGCTGCACTGGGCCCAGTACATCAGAGCCAGGTAAAGTTCCGGGATGATTTTTGGCCCCAGTCCGCCTCTACTCACAGCCTATTATGGGGGGATTCTGCCACTTAGCCTCTGGCCTGGGGGGGTTCTGCACACTGCCTGTTATTGGGAGGGGGCGTAAATACCGGGCCGGACACATTGCAGAAGGGCCGGTGTTACCAGAAAAGTCCCGGGACGTTTTTTAACCCCTGTTTGCCCCTGCTCCCACATAGTTTGGAAGTGAATCTTGTATATTATGCAGTATATTGTATATTATTATGTATATTATATTATCTTGTATATTATGCAGTTTCCAGGTATGAGTTATCACGTCTCCTAGGCACCTGTCCCTGGTTGAACACGTGGCACCTGTTCTGCAGTATTCTGTGACTGACAATCGGGATTAGCTTGGCTTCACCTTTCTGGCCTCTGAATCATCTCCCCTCAGAGCAGCATCTACGTAGGATGAAATTAGATTTCACGTCGCCCAGTTGCCTGGAGCCTGTCACGCTGCCGACCAGAGCAGCCAGTGGATTAGCAGCCCAGGCTCTTAAATACTGTAAAATACAGGTCTGAGTTTTATTTTCCCTATTTATATTACCTATATGTACAAACACAAAATAAATACGCACAGCCCGACAGTATAGGCACTGGGGGTGCTGGACCCGTCCGTGCCTGTTTAAGACAATGAACACACAGGCTCTGAAAATCTCCCCACAGGTACCCAGAAGGTCCGCACTCCACCCAGGACAATATATATATATATAAATGTAATACAAATGTAAAAAATTGTATTAGATTAGAAAGACTCATAGACAAATACACAAAAAATAATAATAATCCACAATTTAAAATACATAAACACAATGACAAAGGAGGGGGAAGGGGGTTTCCCACATAAAGGCTTCAAAGAGTTTTTGAAATATAACCTTCCTAATCTCATAAATAAATAAATAGTTAATTAATGTAGGTGTAATTAAACACCGTACTGGTTGCCAGTGAGAGTAATATGCTGGTGGATACCGTTATAGCCACCAGCAGATAATATGTTGAACAGATAACACACAATATGAAGAAAGGGAAAGTGCAAAGTGCAATATACTGCAGGGAGAAAAAACAAAGAAGACATTGTGCAAACAACAGTTGTATCAAAGAGCATGATTAAACACCATGTGTGAATGAATGTCTGCTCTGAGGCAGATAATGATACACTGGCCAAAAATACAATGTAACAGATTGATAGGAAAGGAAGGTATTACATCACCATTTCAAGCAGTCATATGTTGCCAGGGGTCCCCCATGTACTAAGCCTGCCGACGCGTTGTGTGGAAGGACCACTTCACCAGGGCGGGATGGCTGTCCTGGTCATTCCTTCCTGCTCCCCTTTTGTAACCCACTGCTGCGTCAGCGTGCAGCCGCCGCCCGCCCCCACGTGCACAGCAAAGGGTTCTAATTGGACGAGAGCCCATGCATGCGCCGTTGGACCAAGGAGAGGTTTATTGGATGAACTAGGGGGGTTTCAAAAGTGAAGGATATTAGTTGTCACATTGCTCCAGCCCTAAAATCTGAAGGTAAAATCATAGCATGTTTTACTATGGATTGAAGAGAAATGCCTTTGAAGAATCCTGGGATTTTTCTTCAGGCATAATACAAATCTGTAACTTACAGGCACAAAAAATACAAAAGAGGCCCAATTGTTTTCCTACTGACACACATGTATAATGATAAGTAGTGTTGGGCGAACCCCTCAAAGTTTGGCTGAACAAATGTTTGGGGACCCGAACCCGGTCCCCATTGATATCAACTTTGGGGGGCAAATCTGCCTCTGGGGCCCTTCTGCTCCCCCCACTTAAGCCCCCCACTCCTCACCCATCTGGTCAAGGGGCCCACAGATGCAGAATCGAGGATGAAAAAAATGTGATTGCGGGTATGGGGCGCAGAGTGTGCAGCAGGAAGCGCTGATCTACAACTTCCCAAAGGGGGTTCTTATAGATTACAGTTTAGGAAAACACCTGCACAGGGGCACTTGGCGTTTGGTGGTGCAGATTCAGCATACTTCTGAAAAGTGTGTGGACTAAGATCTGTTTTTAACCGGATTTGTAGACAGATTCTAGGTTTGGTTGCAAGCTAACAGGGTTGAGTGCTGTGGCTCCTTTAAGACTTGTATTGTGTGTATCCTAATTGCCCTGCTCCTGTGCACCTCCCAGGTTAGTTATAAATTGGTCTGAGCGGCTGCCACCCCTAACTTGTTTCCTTTGATTTTGTGCAAGCACAATGATTGTGGGGGGATCTGAAGCTGAGTTAGGACTGCACCTCAAAGAGACACTATGGCGTTTGGTGGTGCAGCTTTAGCATACTTCTGCAGATGTGTGTGGACCAAGACGTCTGTTTTTAACCAAATGTAGAGGCTGATTCACTACTAACGCCAGGTATTGCCAGATGAGCATCTGTATAGCCGCGCTTAGAGCGACCACTAGTAGACACTGTAAGCGGGTATCAGGCGCTGTAACAGCGTCTCGGTCGCTCTAGTAACCTGGCCGGAATTGATGAATGTGATGTGTGTTGGGCGCTGTAACAACAGTATAGAGTTGGGTAGCACCAGCTCAGTGTTTCCAGCACTTGGCACTCCACACCATATTTAACAAAACACTAGACACACACAGCGCCGGTGCTCTAAAGCTGGGCGCTGTAGCATAGAGCGCCAGATGCTGTGTGATTAAAGTCTGTTTTTGAACACATATACACCAGTAACAAAGCAAAAACAAATGAATGTTTAAACACTGTGACATTAGCACTTTAGTGCCAGACCTGTAATGACAATTCTGCATAAATATATAAAAAGTAAAAAAAATGTAATGTTTGTTTGCAGCCAGGAGAGGTCACACAATGATTTGAGCAAAAAAAATAAATAAATTGCCAAACATGCTATTTATACACAACTAATGATGCCCTTTTAAAATGTATGGGAGAGCGCTACAGAGCAACAGGTACTACATGGCGCTCCTGAACCTAAAACGCCGGCACCATGCACTGAGTAGCCTGGATTAATACATGTGACGTTACATGGTGCTGTTAGAGGCGCTCACCAGATTTGCTTTCTTAAATGTGGTTTTGCGTACAGCACCCGGCGTTCACCAGGCGCTACCTGTCGCTACGAGGCCCTACCTGGCGCTATCCCTTCTTAAATAACCCTCTTAGTTACAGATTATAGGTTTGGGTGCTAGCTAATAGGGTTGAGTGCTGTGGCCCCTTTAAGACTTGTGTACAACTTACCTGAGCCCCGATCCGGTCCCTGGTCGTAGTTGGCTATTGCCGGGCCACAGAAAGATGGCCACTCCTAGTGCCCTCACTCATGGAAGCAGCTTCTTCACTCTTTGTACAGCAGCTTCTTGCTGCTGCATCATTTTGGTGAGGCTGGTTGATGGGCTGCTTCTGGCTGAAGTCGGTGTTCGATTTTGGGAACTCGCAAAGTTTGCAGTTCGGGTTCACCTATCACTAATGATAAACACTGTCAAAGTTGTGAGGGGCATTATTAACAATTAACGGTTTGCTGATAAGGAGTGTATCATAATTGGGGGCAAGTCTGTGGAATTTGTATGGGACTGTTAAGGTCCGGGGCTGCATAGGTATAATCGGCACACTGGGGGAGGAGCTATAGATTCCCCAGGCAAAACTAAAAAAGGCTGCTTGAAAGGATTGGATGGGGCAAAGAGACCAAGAAACAAAGTTTGTGTGTACCTTGAAATACCACTTCCCGTCTGTGCAGTACTTGTACTTGTTCAGTGTATTGCAATGCTAGGTGCCAGGGAGCCATGACACTGGCAGGGAGACTAAGCACTACATCGCAGATCAAGGGGGCAGCTCTAAACACAGAAGCAACTGAGTGCAGGGCTGTTAGGACAGGGGTCCGGAAATCTGGCACAGAGGTCCTCATTCGGACCCTGGTCCGCCAGTTGAGTATCGCTGGCCTAGAGCATGAGGGACATATGGATGGGGTAACTGCTTTCACTTCAGTTTTTCTTACACTGGTTTTGCCACAACAAACAAAAAGATACAACAATGTTACTTTTAGCCAAAACTAAAATATCTATACTAGAAATGAAAGGATAGAGCGAAACATAAAAAAGCAAATACATAAGATCACGGAAGCAAAAAAAAAATATTATAATGAAATTCTGTGCGGGATTTAATCTTGCTAAAAAGTTTAACACAGCCATGTAAAGCACAGCACGTCCACTAGCCTCTTAACTGAAACACTGTGATCTCCATTTTGTTCTAGAACAGAATTCATAGGAGAATGTCAAGATAAAAAAAGTTACTTGAAGCAGATGTTCCCACTAAACTAAAATTCAGTCAGTAGGAGAATATTAAAGTGGACCAAAACCCATGTCGAGGGCCGCTTGATTTTCTACCCCCTGGGGCAGCCAGAATCGAGATGTCCTGCTGTGTGAAACCCCCCAGGTCACCCGCTATACTCACCTTCTATCCTGGTTCAACGGCACAATGCATGATCCACGCCACATCCCTGCTATCTCTGTAGCAGGGTGTGTTCCTTGTTTTTTATTTTCATGATGAAAGAGATGTACTTATAATGCCTTAAAATGGATATTTAGCAATAAGATCCGCTATTAAGAGCGACCGCTAGTAGACACTGTAAGCGGGTATCGGGTGCTGTAACAGCGTCTCGTCTCAGTCGCTCTAGTAACCTGGCCGGAATTGATGAATGTGATGTGTGTTGGGCGCTGTAACAACAGTATAACGCTGCAGCGAGCGACGGGTAGCGCCAGCTCAGTGTTTCCAGCACTCAGCGCTCCACACCATATTTAACAAAACACTAGACACACACAGCGTCGGTGCTCTAAAGCTGGGCGCTGTAGCATAGAGCGCAAGACGCTGTGTGATTAAAGTCTGTTTTTGAACACATATACACCAGTAACAAAGCAAAAACAAATGGAATGACATTGTTTTAACACTGTGACATTAGCACTTTAGTGCCAGACCTGTGATGACAATTCTGAATAATATATATAAATGTCAAAAAATGTAGTGTTTGCAGCCAGGAGGCTTCACACAATGATTTGAGCACAATGATGATGAAAGAGATGTACTTATAATGCCTTAAAATGGATATTTAGCAATAAGATCCCTGTATCCTCTCCTGATTTAGGATGCCTGCCTGGCAAGTGACCAGTTGGTCACCAGCGAAGCATTGTACAGATCTGGAGTCTTGTCTTTTAGACTTAGGACAGCCACAAAAGGGGTTTGGTCCACTTTAGCAGCCAAAGACTTTCCTGAAATGCATTCTGGCCATCTGCAATATTTATAGATTTTTATTCACATTGAATCAATATTGTTTTTATATGGCCACAATAAAAAGTATATTTTACGGACTCTGTGGGTTGGAGGATTATTTTCCTTAAGGTCATGTTCCGGCCAGGACTCAAACCTGCAACCTTCCGGCCACAACCATGCGTAAGGATTTTAAGCTAGACTAGTTTGAATTTGGTGGCCAGTGAAGTGAAGTGGGAAAGAGATGAGTAGAGGGGCGAAGATGTTCCTGGGAAGTATTGGCGTTCCATTATTAGAGACCATTATACACATGGTAACTAAGAGAGCCTTGCAAGTTAGCATTTCTTAAAAGATTTTTAGCGAGGCTAGTACACCAATGTACAATATATCAATTCAGCACAGGAAGAGCATGCAGGGATCTTGCCTCCAGCGAGTTACCTGCTTGTGTCTGCCAGCCCTTGTCTCTCTACCTGATCTAACACTGTGCTGCTCTTACTTGTTCCAAGCCTGGGCCTTTCTTACCAGCTCCTAGTCCTTGCATATGTTCCTAGTATAGTCTGGTCTTGTTCCTGGTATATGTTTGGCTCTTTGCTTTTTTCTTCAGTCCAGTCTGTTCCAGCCTAGCCAGACCCAGTCCCCAGTCCAGATACCATTTCCCAGTCAATCCTCCTGTTTTCTACAAGCATCCAGTATTACTCTATTCATGGACAAGACAAATATATATATATATATATATGTCAGGATCTGGGACGAATGGCAGTGACTCGGACGACAGTTCTTTTAATCAAAAGCAATTTTATTGAAAACAAATATTCAACAGCCAAAAATCTCTTACTTCAGAGAAGGTTGCAGCCTACAATGCAGTACAGCAAGTGGTTACCTCTCCAGCTCTAGTAAAGTCCAGGGTAGGATAGTACAGCAAACTGCAAGTCCTTGTCACAGGTCCGCTTTCAGGGCATACAAGTCCCGGCTGTAAATCCACAAGTCCCAGGTTCGGGTGACACAAACAAAATCCTTCGGCTGCAATTCAGTTATGTCAGTCTTTATGAGTAGCAAGGCCCGGGCTCCTCATCCTAGGCTGTTCAACAACAAACTGAAAGCCTCATCGGCTCCTTTTATTAGGTTTCCTTGCAATCAGCCTCATCACCTGTGTGAGCACTGGGATTAGGGGAAAAGCCCGTAGCGGACTGGGAATGTGGACTGTGGTCCTGTAAACCCGGCATGGATCGTGCCTGATTGAGCAAAGCAAGGGAGAAATATACACCATTCAGCACTTTCCCATACACTTCACCACAATATATTGTGAGCAATTGGGGCGAACGTTCAATAGCAAAATATCTATTACTTCAGAGATTGCAGCAACAATGCAATAAATCAAAGTGGTTACTTCACCGATTCAATGTAAGTCCAGGGCTGGGTACTCCAGCAAGCTGCAATTCCAGGGTAAGTCAGGTCCACTTTGCAGGGCATACAAGCCCTCCGCTGCTCATCCCCACAAGTCCAAGTTTAGGGGGTGTCTTTCGACTTATGTTCAGTTCTTTTGTTCACCACTTGTGCAATGCAGCCTGGGCTCCTTCCTTCAGGCTGGTCAACAGACCACTGACAGGCTCAGTGGCACCTTTTTATTCAGGCTTCCCCTGCAATCAGCCTGATCACCCGTGAAAGGCCTGAGATCAGGGAACAAACCTGAAAAGGATTGGGGAAAGTTGACCTGGGTCCTGAAAAACTGGCATGGATAGTGCCTGATACAGGCTAGTAGGGGAAAAATACACACCATTTATGACATTTCCATACACTTTACCACAATATATATATGTGTGTGTCAGATCAGTTTGGGGATGGATGAATAAAGAGAATTGCATAATAAACATTCAAAGGTTCTTTAAGAATAATAAAGTTACCCAACATTCCTAGAAACTAAAAATGAATCATGGCAATTAAAGGGGAATGTAATGATAAGGATAGATAAAATAAATAATGTTGGGTGAACCCCCCCCAAGGTTCAGGTTCAGCAAGTTCAGCCGAATTTTAAATTAATGTCCGGGTTCCGGAACCCAGTCCTCATTGAAGTCCGGGGGTAATTCTGGGGGCCCCAACGCCCTGTCGCCCCCACTCCTCACCTGTCAAGGGGCCCCCAGAGGCAGATTCGGGGCTGAAGAAAAATTGTGATGGCGGGTGTGGAGGTGGGGCCCACAGTGTGCAGCATCAAGCAATGTAACTCACCGGAGCTCTGCGATCCGGTCCCTGTCGCCATTCCGGCTGTCAGATGGGCTGCTGCAGCTACAGAAAGATTGTCACCTGTCCCATGAGCGAGAACACTTTTAGTACCAGCTGCCAGTGACCTCACTCATGGGAGTGGCAACCATCTTTATGTACCTCCGGGCATAGCCCATTTGACAGCTGGAATGCCGACTAGGGACCAGATTGCTGGCTCAGGTAAGTTGTACAGCTGCTCTGTTGCACACTCTGCATTAGTTTAAGCTGGTTGATAGGCTGAAGTGGCTGAATTCTGTGTTCAGGTTTGGAAACCCGAACTCGTAAAGTTGGGTACAAACCCGAATAGAGCAGTTCAGGTTTGTCCTACACTAAAAAATAAATATATACATATACATTTAATTAACTTAAAGGAGGTGTATCACAAAATAGTGTAATAATAAAAACCAATATAAACACATCAGCTAATGAGAGGAGGGGTCACTTGAAGTGAATAAAATTAAAGCTTGTGGTTTTCTTCTCATGCCAGGTTTAGTGTATCCGGGGAGACATTATCTGTCACTCCCCGATTCCTCTTTTTTCCCCATTCAGCATATTTATATGGCTTTTTATTATTGGGCCATTTTTTCACGATAGTCCTCCTTTAAAGAAGTTTAATGGATTTTGTTGAAAAATATCATGGTGAAGAGTTCTTAGATATGTTTTGAGACAAGCGCCCCATATTAGGTAATTTATATAATCATATATTTAACATAGGTTAAAAAGTAAGTTAATTTATTTTTCATTCATTATTATTCAAAAAATAAGGTACTCATTTTATACCTGGTGCTGAGTCCACCCATTGGTGGAAAACGAATGTAAATGTACTTTTTAATATAAACAGTGTACTTTTTTCACCTAGGGTCTGATTTATCAAGCACTTCTGTCAGACAATGCCATTTCAGCGCAAATTAGAGTAGTAAAAAAGTAAATGTGGCAAATCAAAGGCACTGAGCAAATGTCTTTTCTTTAACACACATAAGTAGCATCCCGCGGTGTGTACACTTCCAGAGAAAGCTCCACACATGCCCTCCACTTCTTAGATATACTCTTACCAGAATTATGGTAAAAAGCGCATCAGTGGAAAGTTCCGACCGATCCATATACACCAATAGAGGGAAGTGCCAAGATGGTTAGACCATGTTATTTCAGACTTTGACAACCAGTCGGAATTACTAGCCCGCTGATTTGTAGAAAAAGGGTACGAATCACAGTTGATTAAAGGACAACAAACCTCACTAAGAATGCAAGATCAGACTTCCTTGCTGCAGAAAAACAGGAAGAAGGAGGGAACTACTTCTCAAGATTTCTCTTTTATCACTGGCTTTAGTGGCAACATAGGGACATTAATAATCTTGTATCCAAATACTGGCACATCCTGAGGGATGACATTATATTGGGCCCCCTACTACCAACCAATCCAAGGGTGATCTTTGGAAAGGCCCCCAACCTGAAGGACCTACTCATTCGAAATTATGCGGATCCCCCTAAAAAGATCACTTTGACTGAAACTCCTTTGAAGGGTTTCTATAGGTGTGGGACCTGTGTGGGGTGCAGAGTTTGTACAGCAATTGAAAAACCAAAGAAGACCTTTTCAATTGCCAAAACAGGCAGAACATATGAAATATCCAGTTTTATCTCATGCCATTCACAATTTGTAGTTTAGTTGATATGGTGTCCTTGTGGGTTGTATTACGTTGGGCGAACCACCTGTGAATTAAAAATGGCTTTGATGCTCATAGTTTATCAGCTCACTTTAAAACAGTACATGCAAGTGATCCAAAACAGGTGTCTTTTAAAGGGATTGATCATGCGGAGGATCATTGGGAGGATCTAACCTAACCAGGGAGATCTCACAACGAGAAAGTAAATGGATATTCTGAGTATGTCACACACCCCGCTTCAAGAAATTCATAACGTGTGGGTAATACTGACCTGTAGAGGGCGATATGCAGAGATGCCAGGAAAAAAGAGAGCCCCTCCCGGTCCATAAATACCTGGGACCTCCCACTCATTACCCAGTCTTCATCTCTGCAGTCGGCGAGCAAGTCAGAAGATGTGGTCTCCTCCTTGCACAGGGGGATTTCAGGTAGCCGGGATGACTCCCGGCCCTTTAGTTATCTATTTCCGCCTGGATCTTTTTTTTCTGTTACCTCATGCCTCCTAGCCTAGGCTGACGGTCCGGGTGAGGGTAGAAAAGCACCCTTGGTGCTTAAGAGCAAATGTTCTCCCGTGAGACCCTATATAAGAGGGTAGGCGGTCATCCGGGACGGTGACCCCGGTTTGGGATGCCCCGTCCCTTGGCCTTACACTTTGGGTGGTCCCCCCCTTTGGGTAATGCCCCTCTCTCTAGCGGGATAGCGGAGGGTAGGAGCAGGGCCCCTTATTCGATGTTAGGTCCAAATTTTGTAATCATTAATTCTTAATAATGTTTTAATGTATTAATTTATTAAATTATCCTCCCAATAGTTATTAACTTATTTATTACTTCATAACAGCGTGTATTTCTCTGTCAAAACGGCGCTGTGGCTGCCATTTTTATGCAGGCTTTTTCCCTGAGGTAAAAGGGGCGGGGCCGGGCATCAGGGTCAAAGCCACGGCCCGCTCCCCTCCTTCTGTCTCTTCTGAGACCGGCGCCGCAGCCGCACATGGCTGCGGTGCCGGCCTTTTTGCATTGTCATGGCGGAGGGGAGCTTCTCCCCTCACGCTTTCACTCTTGGGGGCGGGGCCGGGCTTTCCAGCGCTGCGGCCCGCCCCTGTGTCACAGGCACCGCTGAGGTGCTTTTCTCTGTGCCTGTTTCCTCAGAAGGAGCTGACCACGCCCCCCTTCTCTCCTCAGAGCTGCTCTTTACCTCACGGAGAGAGGAAGCTGTCTTCAGGACCACAGTGAGTGGCCCGGTGGGCCCCCCTTCTGTCCCATCACCTATAATTATATATTTTTATGTCATATATATATATATTTTATACTCCGCTATTCTTATTAGCCTTTTTTATTATGTCTTTCAGATATAACCTACAGTGGTGTTAGGGGGTTTCTCCCGGTCCTAGGGTCCCTGGGTTCTTAATTGGCTTATTGCAAATCCTCCCACTTGGGACATTAAAGGGGCATCCCGGGTTGCTTATATGCGTAATTCCCTCGGTCATTGCAACCAACTATAAGTTCACCTTATGGAGGCATCCCCGGATACTGGGCTCGGGCTCCCCTCGGGGCAGTCCCGGAAGTGTATGGGGTGTGGGGCATCCCTTACTGGCGATGATGTATATCTGTGTATACCATGCGCACAGCAGACTATTACGCGGCAGTCCGGACCCCAGGTGTCTGGTTCAGCGCCGCCGGTCTCTCCCCCCCCCTCCCAGTTTGATCCGTGCCCAGTCTGACGTTGTCATGGGCGGGCAGTTGCAATCGGAGATGTGTGCCCGAATGGCCAATCTTGAAAAATTATTCTCCAGCACGGTCACCAGAAAGGCTCCGGCTAAGAGAAAGCACTTGTCGCCGTCTTCACCGGCGGCCGTCTTGGATGATCTTGATAATCTGGACTGGTCTGATTACTCCCAACTTGAGGAAGGGGAGGTATATGAAGAATCAGATAATTCAGACGATCAGCAGTTTGTGGGTGCTGATACCGAGCGGGGCTTGGGGAGGTCTTCGGATACTCCTAATGTTCTGGCTCAGATGTTTGAGGTTTTGGCTATTTCTCCTCCTGAGGCGGTTCCACAGCAAAAGGGGGAATTTTTCGAAGAATCCAGGCCGCGCTTGGAATTTCCTAACCAAAAGCATTTTGATGGGATTATTGCTAGGGAATGGGAGAGGCCTGCCCGGCTCCCAGGTGTCCCTCAGGGTTGGGACAAAAAATATCCCTTTCCCTTGGATACGGTTAAGCGTTGGGCGTCCCCTCCCTAGGTGGATGCACAGATTCTGGGTTTATCCAACACTACTGTTTTAAATTCTCCTGATTGCTCCACGCTTAAAGATGGTGAGGATAAACGCATTGACCAAATGGCTTGTCATGGTTTTGCCAGTGTTGGGTCAGCCATGAGGCCGGTTTGTGCTTCAGCGCTGCTGGTGGTGGCTACCAGGTCGGTGGTCAGGGACCTGTTGACTTCTTCCGGGTTAGATCCGGATAGTGATGAGTTCCTTGGCCTTAAAAGGTGTGAATTGTTTTTGTCATTTGTACTAGCCGCCTTGGATGACACACTGATGATGTGTGGCAGAACGTCGGCTCTATTGGTGACTATTCGGCGTTCGGTTTGGTTGCGCCAGTGGGCGGCTGATTTTGTGTCTAAAAAGTCGCTGACCGCTCTCCCCTTTGTGGGATTACGGCTCTTTGGTGAGAAGTTGGATTCAGTTGCCAAGGGTGGTAAGTTACCTCAACACAAAAAACAGCGTTGTCCCTTTCGGGGGGCGGGTTCCTTTGCTCCTTCCTTTCGTGGGGCTAGAGCTGGCAGAGGAATTGTTTTCCCCGCAGCCAGAGGAGATTCCTGGAACAGGGGCAGAGGACGTGCCCGCCCAGGATACAGCTGGGGCTCTAAGCCCAAACCCGCTGCCAAGCCAGCTCAGCAATGAGGGGGCGCCCTCACCCATGTGGGTGGGGGGACGGCTGCAACACTTCTCCCAGGTCTGGGACTGGGAGGTCTCGGACAGATGGATCCGGGAAGTGGTGACTTCCGGCTACAAGCTGAAGTTCGAGCTCCGGCCCCCTCCCAGATTCCTCAGGTCTCGGGTGCCTTCTGACCTTCTGGCTGCGCAGGAGCTCCAGGCGGCAGTAAAGAGTCTGTTGGATATGGCAGTTATTTGCCCAGTGCCCCCCTCAGACAGGGGTCGGGGCTTTTATTCCAATCTGTTCACGGTGCCCAAGAAGGACGGCTCGGTTCGACCCATTCTGGATCTAAAGATCCTCAACAGGTTCGTCCGTCCGTGGAAATTTCGCATGGAAACACTTCGTTCAGCTATCCATTCTCTTCGGCAGGGGGACTTTCTGACGTCCGTAGACATCAAGGACGCCTATCTGCATGTGCCGATTTTTCCAGCGCACCAGAGATTTCTCAGGTTCGTGGTGGAGGATCGGCATTTTCAGTTTGTGGCACTTCCTTTCGGTCTTACCTCGGCTCCAAGGGTTTTCACCAAGGTGCTGGCCGGGGTGATGGCTCTCCTCAGAGTCCAGGGTATTCGCATTGTCCCTTATCTGGACGACCTTCTCATTATGGCATCTTCCTTCAGCCAAGCGGTATTGGACACCAGAACTGTGGTGTCCACTCTGGAGAGATTCGGGTGGGTGATCAACTACCCCAAGTCCTTCCTTTCTCCGTCCAGGTTAGTGTCTTTTCTGGGAATGTCCCTGGATACTTCCCAGGCCAGGGTGTTTCTTCCTCAGTCCAAGGTTCTCTTGATTCAGGAGTTGGTTCGACTCCTCCTGTCTATCCCTCGTCCGGCCATCAGACTGGGGATGAGGCTGGTGGGATTGATGGTAGCCTCCTTCAAAGCGGTTCCCTTTGCTCAGTTCCACACAGGGACACTCCAGCTCCATCTGTTGGCGGCCTGGGACGGGTTGCCACTGTTGTTGGATCAGTCCTTCCTGATGACCCCCCGAGTTCGGTGCTCCCTTCAGTGGTGGCTGGATCCAATCAATCTGTCGAGGGGCAGATCCGTTCTTGCCCCTTGTTGGGAGACAGTCACCATGGATGCCAGTCTATCAGGATGGGGGGGGTTCTGGAAGGATCGTCAGTTTCAGGGACTGTGGGGGCCTCAGGAGGCTCACGAGTCCATCAATGTTCTGGAATTGAGGGCCATCAGGAGGGTTCTGTTTCGCTTGACTCATCAGTTGCAAGGATTGCCGGTTCAAGTCCGGTCGGACAATCGGACGGCGGTCGCCTACATCAATCACCAGGGAGGGACTCGCAGCAGGAGTGCCCTCAAGGAAGTGTCTTTGATTCTGGCCTGGGCGAAGACCCACGTCCCGTGCATTTCAGCAGTTTACATTCCGGGAGCGGAGAACACGGAGGCGGACTCTCTGAGCAGGTTCTCAGCTCGCCAGGGGGAATGGTCTCTCAGCCCCAAAGTGTTTCGCTTGATTTGTCTCAGGTGGGGGTCCCCGGTGGTGGACCTCTTTGCCTCTCGTCACAATCACAAACTTCCGACATTTGTGTCTCTCTCACGGGATCCACTGGCTCTGGCAGTGGATGCCATGTCTCTGAACTGGAGGGATCTGGGGTTTCTGTATCTGTTCCCTCCGTGTCCCTTGGTGGCCAGAGTGGTGCGCAAGCTGGCCCTGGAGGGTGCGTCAGCAATTCTGGTGGCTCCAAGGTGGCCAAGACAGGTTTGGTTCGCAGATGTGGTAAGGTTAGCAGAGGATCAGTTCGTTCTGCCCCTGCTGCCGAATCTGCTCACCCAGGGTCAACTACGTTATCCCAATTTACCAACGCTGGCTTTGACGGCGTGGCTGCTGAAACCTCCATCTTGAAGGAGGAAGGTCTATCCGATGCTGTGATTCGAACTCTCATTAGTGCTAGGAAGCGGTCTTCCTCTAATATCTACTATAGGACTTGGAGGTCTTATATTGATTGGTGTGAGAACGGGGGCGTTGCCTTGTAGGGAATTTTCCATCTCCAGAATCCTGGAGTTTCTTCAACATGGTCTGGACCTGGGGCTCCAGCTTAGTACTCTGAAGGGGCAGGTTTCTGCCCTGGCGGTGTTCTTTCAAAGGTCATTTGCCCTACATCCTTTGGTTAAGACTTTTTTCCAGGGAGTCACGCACGTGCGGCCTCCTAGAAAACCTTTGCTCCCTGTTTGGGATTTGAATTTGGTACTTTGAGGGGCATCAGGACAAGGTGGTTTTTCATTTCAAGTCCGATTTCCTTCCTAAGGTTGTTTCTGCCTTTCACCTAAACCAAGACATTGTTCTGCCCTCTCTGTGTCCTAATCCCAGCAATGACAAGGAGAGGGCCCTGCAATCTTTGGATGTGGTTCGTGTTGTGAAGTATTATTTGGAGGTAACGTCTTCCTTTCATAAGGCGGATGCCTTTTTTGTGGTGCCCTCCGGGCCCCGAAAAGGCTTGGTGCCTGCCAAGTCTTCCATTAGTAAATGGATCCGTCAGACCATAGTTGGGGGCCTATTCTGCCAAAGGGAAGGTACCCCCTTTTCGTGTTACTGCTCATTCTACTCGTGCGGTTGGGGCGTCCTGGGCTTTTCAGCACCAGGCCTCTGTTGAGCAAGTTTGTAAGGCTGCTACTTGGTCTTCTGTTCACACTTTTTCCATGTTTTACAAGGTTGATGTTCGGGCCTCAGCGGATGCTGTGTTTGGCCGCAAAGTTCTGCAAGCTGCAGTGGTTTAAGTTGTGCCTTGTTGCCTTGTTTTGGATCCCCGCCCTTTATGGACACTGCTGTTGGATGTCCCACACGTTATGAATTTCTTGAAGCGGGGTGTGTGACATACTTAGAATAATACCATTTTGTGAATACTCACCTGTAAAATGGGTATTATAAGTATGTCACACACCCCGCTTCACCCTGCCCTTTTGTATTCTGGATCCTTTATATGGTGAACTTTGCGTTGTTATGCTTTGTGTTGGGCTCTTCCTGGTCCCTTACCTTACTGCTGTTCTTATACTGGGTAATGAGTGGGAGGTCCCAGGTATTTATGGACTGGGAGGGGCTTTCTTTTTTCCTGGCATCTCTGCATATCGCCCTCTACAGGTCAGTATTACCCACACGTTATAAATTTCTTGAAGCGGGGTGTGTGACATACTTATAATACCCATTTTACAGGTGAGTATTCACAAAATGGTATTTTTCAAACTTGATACATTGTTGCCCGGGGCCCAAGCCTGTCACCTTTCATATCTGTTCCTCATATGGGGTTCATATCTTGCTTAATATTCTGTTACAGTAAAAAGAAACTAAACCGGACCAACACCCTTACACGAAACTTGTTCATATCCCTCCCAAGGGCAATTCAGTTTGTTGCACATAAAAAAATTTAACCTTTTTGTAACTCCCGCTATAGTCAATTTATAGGCCGCCTGCAAAAAGGAAGTTTCCTGCCGCTGTGCACTGAGGGGTTATGACAGTTAAATTCAAGCAGCAGCATGACTGGAATGCTGGGAAATGAAGTGTATGCAGATGGGGCAAGGGAGTTTTAGGCAGTTTTTCTTCCAAATGTGCCAGGCTATTGGTCCAGTTTAAATGCCTAATTTATCAAGCACTATCTGTCTGCCTATGCCACATTGGTGCAAATTAGTGAAAAAGATAATTTATCTTTTTTTCCCTGCTTGTTGCTTAATCATTGAAGATGTGGAGGCTGATTCATTACTAGTGCCAGGTATTGGCAGATGAGCGTCTGTATAGCGGCGTTTAGAGCGACCGCTAGTAGACACTGTAAGCAGGTATCGGGCACTGTAACAGAGCGCCTCAGTTGCTGTAGTAACCTGGCCGGCATTGATGAATGAGATGTATGTTGGGCGTTCTAACACCAGTACTGGGTTGCAGGGATTCTCACAGCTCTGGATCTGGTCGCATAGAGCGCCAGACGCTGTGTAAATAAATCTGTTTTTAAACATATATCCACCAGTAACAAAGCAAAAACATTAATACTTTAATTTAAAGTTTTCAAAAATGACTTTTTCTAGGCCAGGAGAGGTGACACAATTATTTGAGAGAAAAAATAAATTAAAAATAAAAAACCCTGTTTAAACAGAAGAAAAGGAACGTCCATTGAAATTGACGCTGCCTGCCGCCACAAGGCACTACCTGCCGCTATCCCTTGATGAATAACCCCTTAGTAAATGTGTTTCTTGAAATGTTCTCTATGAAAAAAAAAAATGGTACAATCAAATTTGTACCAAGGTGGTGTAGTGTTGATAGATCAGGCCCTAATATACCCTCTTCCTATATACCCAATATTAAACCTTTGGTTCTACTTTAATTTTACCAGAGGTCTAAAAGACAATAGTAAAGCTTGGCCTCTAAGCTATATACCTGCTTCACATACAAGATACAGAGACGCCTAATAGGTTACACTTTCATAATCAAAAGTCACCCTAGCTAATATGATTGGTCGCTTATAACACCCTTGTGTTACTTGTAAGTATCCTATTAAATGGCAAATTGGTTTTTCGAATTCCCTATTAAGCCACGCACAGGGCCACCTGTTATTTTTCCAGCGTAACTAATTACATTGGACTATTTTTGTCCTTCTCTAATGTATGGTTATTTTTTTATAGTGTACGTCACCGCATATCGGGTAAATGTTTTCTTCTGTCATTTAAAGGAGCACTATTGTGAAATTGTGTAATATTACAAATCTATATAAACACATCAACTAATGAGAGGAGTGGTTACTTATACAAAAGAACTAAGGGCTTTATTCATGAAGGGATAGCGCCAGGTAGTGCCTTGTAATTGGCAGGTAGCGGCAGGTGAACGCCGGACACGGCATGCAATTTCACATTTATGAAGCCAAATCTGGTAAGCGACTGGAACAACGCCATGTAGCGTGTGATTCATCATTATCCCAGGCTCAGCGTACTGCCTTGCGGAGCGCCACATCTTGCCTGCCGCTACCTGCCGCTCTCCCATACATTTCTATGGACGATCCTTAAATCCCTTTCCTGATCCCAATTTTTATTTATTTTTTTTAAAAACTCAAAGCTTTCTGACATGTATCCTGGGCTAGAAAATTACATTTTGAAAACTTTTTTGATTTATAATATTTTTATGCAGAATTGTTCTTACATGTCTGGTAATAAAGTGTTCATGTTACAATGTAATAACAATGTAATTCCCTTTGTTTTTGCTTTGTTACTAGTGGATACATGTTCAAAAATAGACTTTAATCACACAGCTTCTGGCGCTGGGGGCTACAACAACCCGATTTTGAGCGCCGGAACTGTGTGAGGCTTTTTTTTATGAATATGGTGTAAGTCGGTTGCACTGAGCTGGCGCTACCGTTCGCTCCCATACAGTGCTGAACTGGTGTTAGAGCGACTCACACAATATTGTCATCAATGCCGGCCAGCGACTGAGACACTCTGAAACAGCAAACCATGGCTTAGCACAGCGACTACTAGCGTTTGCTCTCAATGCCTCGCTACAGACGCTCATCTGTCGGTACCTGGTGCTAGTAATGAATCAGCCTGTCCAAAAACTCCCACCAAGCTTGTTGTTTATTCTCTCATGTTAGGAATAAAATCCAGGGCTGACAGATTTAGTTTATCAGGGGTCACAGAACCTGTCACCCATTATCTCCTTGGTTATCTTCTATTAAAATAAAAAAAACACAAGCCTGGGTGGATATTTCTTGATGCCAGGTGTAAATATGACGCCTACTCCCGCCATCCAGCATATTAATATAGATTTTTAGCATCGTCCCATTTTTCGTGATAGTGCCCCAAGTTTTATTTTATATAATGTTCCGGAAGTTCACCCAAGTGAATAAACAAATGAAAATGGACTTGTGTTTCTTTTTTTATATAGCAGCCCTAGTAAAGCTTATTTGTATTTTTGCACTTGCTTGTGCCTGCACACAAACAGGCTGATTCGTTACTAGCGGCAGGTGAGCGTCTGTAGCGAAGTGCTCAGAGCGTCCGCTAGTAGTCGCTGTGATCTGCTATCGCTGTTACCGAGCACCTCAGTCGCTGGCTGGCATTGATGAATTTGATGTGTGAGTCTCTATAACACCATTACAGCGCTAAATGGGATCAAACGGTAGCGACTGGTCAGTGTAAGCGACTGAAACCATATTCCTCACACAGCGCCGGCGCTCAAAATTAGGTCGCTGTAGCCCAGAGCGCCAGAAGCTGTGTGATTATAGTCTGTTTTTGAACACATATCCACTAGTAACAAAGCGAAAACATATGGAATTACATTGTTATTACATTGTGACATTACCACTTTAATACCAGACCCGTAATGATAATTCTGCATAAAAATATAAAAAATCAAAAAAGTTTTCAAAAATGACTTTTTCTAGGCCAGGAGTGGTCACACAATGATTTGATTTAAAAAAAAATAAAAGAAAACCCTGTTTAAAGTGGACCAACACCCAGGGGGGATCGGCCCGGAAATCTATAAGATTCCCGGACCGATCAGATCCCTCCCCACGGGGCATCCGAAATCGGGATGTCCCGCGGGGAGGAACCCCCCAGGAGGCCCACAAACCTTACCTCAGCCCCATTCCATCGGCGCATGCGCGAGCCGCGGGCGCGACTCGCGCTTCCCTCTAGCAGGGCGCGCACCCGCGCCGGCCGTTTGTGAATGGCCGGTGCAGGCACGCTCCCTGTTAGAGGGAAGCGTGAGACGCGGCCTCCAGCGCTCAGAGCCAGCTGAGCTGGTATGCGCGTCCAGGCGGCCTTGGACGCGCATACCACGGCGGCTCTGAGCGCTGTGATTGGCTGGCGCGGTCACGTGGGAGCGGGGAGAGGTGAGTTTTTTTAGGCTTTCTGGGGGGTTTAAGACAGCGGGGCACCCCCGATCGGGGTGCCCCACCGAAGTGGACCAAAACCCAGGATAGTAAAAATCCTGGGTGTTGATCCACTTTAAAGAGAAGAATAGTAACGTCCATTGAAATGTATGGGAGAGTGACAGGTAATACCAGGCGCTCTGTGATGATGAATCGGACACTACATGGTGCTGTTAGTCATTACCTGGTGCTATGGCTTGATGAATAACCCCCAAATTTGTATTTTTGCACTTGCTTGTGCCTGCACACAAAGTAATTTTGCCTATGACTAGGAGGAACTCATGACTGTTCACTGCCATTAAAGCAGACCAAACTTGTGAAATATATTTGGCCATAGTCCCTGGCGATATTCCCTTCTTGGGGGAGTTGAACTAGAAATGGATATTTATGTTTTTCGAATCGTCTTGGAACAGACGATTTTCTTGCTGTCCCTCTGTGTAAGATGGCAGGTGATCAGTCATTGCATTGGTGCGGCAATAACATCATTGCCACACAGAACAATGGCAGTGAATGGAGGAGGCGGAGCTTTACAGATTAAACAAAGGCCATTATCTGGGATTAGAGTGAAGCAGAAGCAGTAAAAATTGGTAAAAGGTGCTCTTCGTGAGGGGAGCAATTCAGGGGATGCTTGTTAAAAATGTGGGGTTTGGTCCGTTTCAACTATATTTTAAAGCAGCTGTCTAGAACAAAAAGTGTTTAGAAGCTTTAAAGTGAACCAAAAGTCTAAACAGACTTTTTGTCCATTATCTAAGGCCCATCCAAATTTGGGAAGCCCTACAGTGAGACCATCTAGCGAAAGCTTGAGACGAGAACATGCGGCATACAGCTTGCAGTGGTACAGTCATCCCAGCTCTCTATGGAAGTCACTATGGGGTGTGCAAAGAGGTGAGAGCAGGGATGCGCCAATGGAAGCTGAATATTAAAGAAAAGATGTTTTGAGTTGCTGTGCCATTCAGGACTGATAACCGCGAGGTAGACACACATGCCAGCAAAATGACGCAAAACAGCACAGAAAGGTGCACTTTATAAATCAGGTTCCATGTGTGTTATTAATTGGTGGATATCAAGTCTTCATTAGTGCAGATATCAGGTCTTATCTAGCCTGTTAGGAAGAGGGAGGCAGCAGCGACAATTACATTTTTATATCACAATTAATGTAAGTTGACTTGGATCAACACCTAGCTTCACTTGACAGGACACAAGATGTGGAGTCCAGCTCTTTTTTAAAGCTGCTGTAACTATCCCTTCTACAGTCAATTATTCTCAAGCTCCTGGAGGAGAAAAAGTTGGTACCTTCAGAAAAGTAGTTTTCTAAAAGTCTCAAGTGCCTGTTCAGCAATCTGCTAATTATCTCCTGTCTTCTGGAGCAGGTAACATCCAAAAGGCAAGAGTGTTAACTAATTTCTAATCCAAACCAATGTGTAATGCTTCTTAATATTAATATTCTTAATATTCCTTGAGGTTTACATTACCTGATAGGAATTCAGGCTCAGGATGGCCTACATGGTGACTAAGGAAACACCTTATGAGCCTCATGCACTGGACGACCTTGGTTCCTACAACCATGGCGCTCTCCATCACTGTTGCTTCTCCACATTTTTTTATCATATTTGTGCTCACTTGGCATCATTTAGAGAAAGGAAGCACTATTTGTCTTTACTGTTTAAATTTGTAGTTGTCTAGCTGCATCCAAATGAGTTAAAAAACAGAAAAAAAGTTTACTGTATGTGCCCTGAAAGGGCCCCATTTAATGTTTGCACTGTGGCCCTGTCAGATTTAGTTACGCCACTGTTTGTGTGTATGAGCTCAACAAATAAACATGTAACTCCAACTGTAGGTTGGGGCACCAAGGTCAGTTTTACTAATGGGCCCAAGATACCCCAGATCAACAGAAAAGGGAAAGGCTAGAACCACTTGACTGCTCTTCTTGCTTTATTTCACTTCTTGACTGGTTAAAATCAGCAGAATAACAGACAGCAAGAAGAACACTGAAGTAGAAGTAAATGCAACAGTAACAGGAAAAAACCCTTTTCAATAAATAAAAAAAAAAAGTTACAAAAACAAATCTAGTGACAAAAAGTAAAAAAAAACAGATTGGGTTGACAATGTGGAGGGGGGGAGGGGTCTGGAAAAGAAAGATGACAAGAAGATGGAGGTTGATGAGGAGAGGTCTGTTTAAAAGACAGTGGGTGTATCTCCTGCAGCTGGGGGGGGGGGCTCCAAGTAATCAGTACTGGTAACAATGTAGACAACTTGGCAGTCATTGCGTGCCACCATTCTGTGCACACAGTTCCTCCTCTCCCTCCCCCTCCTCCTCCAATTGTTCCCTGGCTGGACAGTTGTGCACCTGGTGGAACCCACCCTGCAACCCAGTTGTGGATGACTGTGTGACGATTGCACGGGTTAATCAGACCTATTGATCGTTCATCTGATCAGACCGGCCAATCGTACCACACGTGTGTCACAGCAATTCTTCAATTGGCAACACACGCGGTTATAAACTGCTGCCACCAGAGCACAACAGTGCTCAACTCTATAATATAATATAGGCCACACACAATACAATCAGATCGAACGTATCGATCGACCCACAACCACTTCCAGGCGGGGGCGATCGAGCGTCCTAGGCAAGTAGGGTAGCCAGTCTCTTCAGAATAGCATGGGCCTTTTAGATCTTTCAATAAGAGCGTCAGGGACTATGCTGTATTTTAGGATTTATTCAAACAAACAGAAAACACAAGGACAACAAGAAACACGATGCAAGTGATAAAACAGAATTGACTATAAGCACGGTAAATAAATAAATAGCAATGCAAAATAAAAGAAGGTGGAAAATATACTTAAAAGTCCGTCTGGGCTGCGTTCTCTTTGATCGAATCAATTGTCCCCACACGCTTTCTGGTCTTGTTCAGCTTGGATGTTAAAAGCCAGCGTGTGTCAATCTTGATGGTCAGATCGAGACTCCCCATCCCCATCTCAAGCTCATCTTAATCCCTCTACCCAGGGGTCAGTTTACAACCCCTCCCATGGGCCGTACAATTGGTGTCACCCCCTGCCTGATTGGTGCATCTGGGATTCTCCCTCTTTGAGAACCTAAAAAATTGGTTCATATGACTTATCGGATTGCACAGGGAGGGGGAACACTTTGGGACTGATTTGAGTGATCTGTTGTTTGTTTGTTTTTCCACACTGGGGAAGGTTTTATTAGCCCCATCCACTCTCGTGTTTATCCAGGTGGGAGGGGGAGCAAGTCGTAAAAGAGGGTCAGAAATAGGTGAGAACCAAGTGGGAGGGGGGACAAGAATGAGGGGTTTACACCAATCTGGCATATCCACACACACAAATATATTACACCAGTCTACACACCTAGAGAAATTAAATACACCTAGGATGTTCTGTCACAGACTGGCCTATCAATTTTGTGAATGGTATGTGTTCCTCTTGTGCCACCACCTCATCCATCATTGCATTGAACATTCTGAGGCATAGAAGTGATAAAGTAGGAGATGACCGACCACTAAATCCAGGATGTCTGTTCAGTTTACAACTGGGGCCCTGCTCTGGCTCATTGGTCGTAGAATGTATGGATTGGCTTATGCGAATCACCAACATCCTTTATGAGCTGGAGTTATTACATTTGTTGCTTACACGGATGTCCAAGGGCAGGGCCTACTTACACTCAGAGGAGTAGCATAGAATCCTGTGGGTATTTATTCCTCCTTCACACCTCTCATCCATTAACCTGTAAAGTGACCAGTTTAACTACTATGTTCCAGTTTGAGTCCCCCCAAAAATATATTCACCTACAAGGTAAGAACTATTTCTGCATTTAAGAGTAAGGCCCCTTTCACGCCGAGCAGTTTGTGTTGGAAATGTCCTGCATGCTGCGTTTCCAATGCAACGCAAACACAACATCTATGGCAATGCAATGCAAACGAAAGCAAAAAGCAAGTAAAACTCAATGCAGCACAATGCAACGCAGTGCAAAAGCACAGAGGGGTGAAAGGAGCCGAGTGTTGCTATATATTGCTGGAGATGTACATCATTTATTTACCTAATGCCATTTTGTTCGCCGGAGCAAATGTACTGACAATGATTCAATGATGCGCCAGGCATTTGTGAATGGCCGTCGCAGATATGCTCCGTTAGAGGGTAGCGTGGGATGCAGCCCTGAGTGCGCTCGGAGCCGCTCGACTTAGACAAAGGCTTAGACGAAGGAACGGAACGGAGCGTGCTGATTGGACAAGCAGCCGTGCATGAACTGTAGGACCGGGAAGAGGTGAGTTTGTTTCGACGACCTGGGGGGTTTCACACAGCGGGGCACCTCGCATTGGGGTGCCCCAGGGCAGGATAGTTTTGGTTCACTTTAGGATCCCTAAAGCATGATCTTAGCTTGATTTATTTAAATAAATAAATAAATAAATAAAATAAATAAATAAAAATCTTGTGGCAGAGTATAATTTTCAGAAAAACACAAAGAATAATGAGTAGGTAAGTTAAGCCTATGGAGTTGATTCAGTAAAAGGTGCAAAAAGTGCACTTTGGAGTAAAAAATATACTTTCGATGTACATACAACTTTACAGACCATTGTTTAGATTAGGACTAGAGATGAGCGAGTAGTGAAATATTCGAAATTTCGAATTTCGATTCGAATAGACCGCGTTACTCGACTACTCGACCGAATATCGAATCCCATTATAGTCTATGGGAAAAAAATGCTCGACACTTGGAAATCTCAATTCGACCACTTGGAGGTCACCAAGTCCACCCTGAAACATCAGAAAATGATGCCAACACTGCTGGAATGCAACTGGGACAGCAGGGGAAGCATGTCTGGGTGCATATAACGCGCCCAAGTCGCACTATTACGCCACTATCACAGCCTCTCAACAATACACTCCAAACACAATATTACTTCTACGTAAAGTGAGACAAGACAAGGAAACCTTCTTTCCTCTACATTGCCATGGACCCCAAGCCAAACTGTACAAAAAAGAAGAACAAAATTCTGCACCCCTTAAAATCACGTTGCCTAATGACAACCACAGATGGCATAGGCAAGGGGGAAAATAAATATACCCCACCCCTAATTGTCATTGTGTGTGTGTGTGTGTGTGAGAGATGTGGTCAGACATGTCCTCTTGTGTCATTGTGTCACCCCAGCAGTAAGGGAAGCTTAAAGGAGGAGGTTTGTTACAGTGTGTCACCCCAGCAGTCAGGGAAGCTTACAGGAGGAGGTTTGTTACAGTGTGTCACCCCAGCAGTAAGGGAAGCTTAGAGCTGAGACCTCTTAAAAATTGTGTGGAGGCCCAAGATCTGAGACCTTTTAAAAATTGTGTGGAGGCCCAAGAGCTGAGACCTCTCAAACATTGTGTGGAGTCCCACGAGCTGAGACTTCTTAAACATTGTGTGGAGGCCCAAGAGCTGAGACCTTTTAAAAATTGTGTGGAGGCCCAAGAGCTGAGACCTTTTAAAAATTGTGTGGAGGCCCAAGAGCTGAGACCTTTTAAAAATTGTGTGGAGGCCCAAGAGCTGAGACCTCTCAAACATTGTGTGGAGGCCCAAGAGCTGAGACCTTTTAAAAATTGTGTGGAGGCCCAAGAGCTGAGACCTTTTAAAAATTGTGTGGAGGCCCAAGAGCTGAGACCTTTTAAAAATTGTGTGGAGGCCCAAGAGCTGAGACCTTTTAAAAATTGTGTGGAGGCCCAAGAGCTGAGACCTCTCAAACATTGTGTGGAGGCCCAAGAGCTGAGACCTTTTAAAAATTGTGTGGAGGCCCTAGAGCTGAGACCTCTTAAAAATTGATTGTATTAAGCCTAAGAGGTGAGCCATAATTTTTTTCATTAATACAGCAATTCTACGGCGGTTAAGGAGGAGGAGGAGGAGGAGGAGGAGGAGGAGGAAATGGCACTTCATACAGATGGCACTTCACTCTTGGCTGCTTTCCACTGTTGTACAAGCAAAGTCCGGGTCAATCCACTTGCTGTTCATTTTGATTAGCGTCAGCCTGTCGGCACTGTCGGTTGACAGGCGGCTGCGCTTATCGGTTATAATGCCCCCGGCTGCGCTGAACACACCCTTTCTGAAAGCACGCTGGCGGCAGGGCAGGCAAGCACCTCCAAGGCGTACAGGGACAGTTCCAGCCACGTGTCCAACTTGGAGACCCAGTAAGTGTAGGTCGCCGAGGGATCGGGGAGGACAGGGGTGTGGTCTGCCAGGTAGTCCCGCAACATCCGCCAATACTTGTCCCTCCTGCTGATAGCGGGCCCCGCAGTGATGGAAGTTGCACGAGGGGGTGACATGAACGTGTCCCACACCTTGGAGAGTGTTCCCCTGGTGGCTGTGGGCCTGATCGATGTTGTCAGACTGTGGGAGACACTCTCCTCTCTGCCGCCAGCGATGCTGGGTGGGAAAATCTGCATCATGTTCTGCAAGAGTTCCCTCTGGTATTCCAGTAATCGATTCGTCCTCTCCTCTACCGGAATAAAAGAGGAGAAGTTATCTTTATACCGGGGGTCCAGGAGTGCGAAGACCCAGTATAGTTTGTTCTCCAATATCCGGACAACACGTATGTCCCGGGAAAAGCCGGGCCTCCACACAATTTTTAAAAGGTCTCAGCTCTTGGGCCTCCACACAATTTTTAAAAGGTCTCAGCTCTTGGGCCTCCACACAATTTTTAAAACATAGCAGCCCTAATAAGGGCTCTCAATGACTCTCTTGTCTTCTGGTAGCTGGTATATATGGTGGTAAATGCGATATTCTGAGCTTCTGGGGCCCTGCCTGACTAAATAGAAAATGAGCTATATACTGTTCAACATAGCAGCACTAATAAGGGATTAAGGACTGTCTTGTCTTCTGGTAGCTGGTATATATGGTGGTAAAAGGTATATTCTGAGCTTCTGGGGCCCTGCCTGACTAAATAGAAAATGAGCTATATACTGTTCAGCGTAGCAGCCCTAATAAGGGCTATTAAGGACTGTCTTGTCTTCTGGTAGCTGGTATATATGGTGGTAAAAGGTATATTCTGAGCTTCTGGGGCCCTGCCTGACTAAATAGAAAATGAGCTATATACTGTTCAGCGTAGCAGCCCTAATAAGGGCTCTTAAGGACTGTCTTGTCTTCTGGTAGCTGGTATATATGGTGGTAAAAGGTATATTCTGAGCTTCTGGGGCCCTGCCTGACTAAATAGAAAATGAGCTATATACTGTTCAACATAGCAGCACTAATAAGGGATTAAGGACTGTCTTGTCTTCTGGTAGCTGGTATATATGGTGGTAAAAGGTATATTCTGAGCTTCTGGGGCCCTGCCTGACTAAATAGAAAATGAGCTATATACTGTTCAACATAGCAGCACTAATAAGGGATTAAGGACTGTCTTGTCTTCTGGTAGCTGGTATATATGGTGGTAAAAGGTATATTCTGAGCTTCTGGGGCCCTGCCTGACTAAATAGAAAATGAGCTATATACTGTTCAACATAGCAGCACTAATAAGGGATTAAGGACTGTCTTGTCTTCTAGTAGCTGGTATATATGGTGGTAAAAGGTATATTCTGAGCTTCTGGGGCCCTGCCTGACTAAATAGAAAATGAGCTATATACTGTTCAGCGTAGCAGCCCTAATAAGGGCTCTTAAGGACTGTCTTGTCTTCTGGTAGCTGGTATATATGGTGGTAAAAGGTATATTCTGAGCTTCTGGGGCCCTGCCTGACTAAATAGAAAATGAGCTATATACTGTTCAGCGTAGCAGCCCTAATAAGGGCTATTAAGGACTGTCTTGTCTTCTGGTAGCTGGTATATATGGTGGTAAAAGGTATATTCTGAGCTTCTGGGGCCCTGCCTGACTAAATAGAAAATGAGCTATATACTGTTCAGCGTAGCAGCCCTAATAAGGGCTATTAAGGACTGTCTTGTCTTCTGGTAGCTGGTATATATGGTGGTAAAAGGTATATTCTGAGCTTCTGGGGCCCTGCCTGACTAAATAGAAAATGAGCTATATACTGTTCAGCGTAGCAGCCCTAATAAGGGCTCTTAAGGACTGTCTTGTCTTCTGGTAGCTGGTATAGATGGTGGTAAAAGCGATATTCCGAGCTTCTGGGGCCCTGCCAGCGACAGCCTGTCTTTCCCTGCTGTGAGCGTCTGTCCCTCACTAAGTTCAAGCTGCTAATGCTGACGAAGAGGAAGTGCTGAGTTTTGTATATTCGAGGTCACATGGTTTTTTCAGCCAATGCGTGTAGACGCCGTTTTCGCGATGCCAGCGTCCTCCCAGGACCTGTCCCACCCCCCCTGCATGGTGATTGGTGTAAAAAACGCGCCAGGGAAGGTGGGAGGGGAAACGAATTGTGAGTGCGCCATCGCCGCTGTACTCGATCGAAATCGAGTATGACGAACAGCGTAGTATTCGATCGAATACCGGCTCGGTCGAATACTACTCGCTCATCACTAATTAGGACGCCTATCCCCTGCAAGAGAGGATTAGAATTACACAATCATAAATAATATGTCTTTTTCCATATACAGGTAACACACATGGGTCATCAGTATTTTTAGTCTGAAATGCAAAAAAAGCCAATAATTTGTGTAACATGCAAATGCTAATCCACGACTTAGATGTCACCAACTGCTATTTTGTTTATAAATGGTCTACAGATATTCACACCAATGCATTCATCTAACCCCAATAACTAAAAATCCTCCACTGATTACAATGATGGCATAACGTTTTTCAGCAGGGTACTTGCCTTTTTTCCCCCACGGCTGATAGGTACTAGTGATCCAGTGATCAGCAACTCATCTGATCTCTGGATCCACCCCCTGCACCACAGCCTAAGATCCTATGGGGCATGGACAATTCACCATCAGTCACAGGCTGTGTGCATGACTGCGGGGGGATGAGTTGATTGCCAGACTAGCACCAAGCGGCAGGTAACAAAAGGTAAATTCCGCTTTTGTTTTGTTTTTTTGCCTATTGAATGACTTTAAAACCAGAGCCTAGTTAACCAGAATCAGACCTTCCTGTGAGTCTAGGAAACCTCTTGAGGTCTCTTTCGAGCCAGCATGTGCAAATCTAGGTGATTTAAAACCAAGGGAACTTACAGGACTTCTAAGGACTTTGTTACCATGATTGGAGGCACAATTCTTAACAGGGCCCCCTGCTGGGCATGCAAGGGGAGATGTAACTGGGCATAGCAGAGGCAGTTACTGTGCATGCGGCAGTAGAGGCAACAACTGACTTGGACGAGGTAGGCACTGGCATTAGAGTCTCGGGCAAGACAAGCGCTGGCATTAGAGGCTCAGGCAAGGCAAACCTGGCACTCCCACCACAGGCAAGCCAAAAACAGGCACTCTGACCTCAGGCAAGTCAAACACAGGTACTTCCAAATGTGCAAACTTGTTGAAAAATGTTTTTGGTCGATTCACAATTTTTTTCCCTGCCCATTACTTTTCTTCCACATACATCCCATCTCTGCAGTGAGATAATCACAAGCAATAAGTGTGATTACCAGAGCAGTAGGCTGCTCAAATAATGCTGACCAGAGAGCAGCTGACGATTAGGTGTCTTGCTCCAGAACACTTCACTTAAGTACCCCCTAGAGACAAGATCCCCCCAAAGAGGGGATCTATTATTTATATGACCAAAATAAGTAGGTCACATGCTTCATAGCACATTTAAAGCAAAAAGGAAATATGTTTTACAGTTATAAAAATATAACAGACCCCTGTTGTTGGTGCACCCCAAACATCCCTGAGTACCTCCTAGGGTATACATTCCGCATGCTTAGAACCAGTGGACCAAAACATTGATTTCCGAGGATAGCAGCGCCCTGACTACTTTTTAGGCCTTGCCTTGTGGAGGCTGCTCAATGTGGATTTCCACGACAGCATGTTGGCATGTGCCCATCTTTCAAAATGTCAGTGTGCCACTGCAGCTGATACCAAATTGGTGTCACACAACCCCAGAGAGTGTAAGGTAGGTCGCTCAGTGGGAAAAGTTAATAAAAATTGTCAGCTCTACCTGAAATCTAGCAAGCCTGTAACTCACTTCACAAGATGCCTGCGGCTGCGAGCACTCCCCTCATAGTGGTAGCAATACAATATAACAAGCCGGCCAGCTTTCAGCGATAAAATAAATAATAAATAACAAAATGTTATCTCTGGCAAGAGTGCAATCTGTAGACCTCAATAAAAGGTGTTGGGTTAGGTAACAGTTACCTTTAGAATAAAAATGACGGCCCTTGGTGCCACACAACCCCAGAGAGTGTAAGTGAGAGGTCGGTAGCTTAGTGACAAGAATGTACAATTAGAAAAGTGAGTAGTAGGCAGGTGGCCCCTTATAATTAAAAAAACCCAGGGATACTCATGCTGTACTCTCTGAAACCACACAGTCAATATCCCCAAGTTCCCCCATTCAGAGTAGCACTGGCAGCAGCTGATGAACTGTGGAACAGCAGAATGATATCCTCCCCTACACTATCTATCTCTGTCCCCAGCAATCAAATGACAGGTTTCCCTATCTCTGCCTAAGCCCCATGCTTAGGAGCCGGTCAGCAATCAGGAAGCAGTAACTCCAGCATTTGCGCTCAATCTCGGCAAAGCCCCATCTGGCCTTGCAACTCAAAACCTTCTTGAGATTGTTCACTAGATTCGCTCTCACTGCCTCTCACAGAATTTAAGATGCTCCTCCAAAAGACTCCCCCAAGACTTCCTCTATTCACAGATCCCTCGATCTATCAAACTATATATTTTTTATCAATAAACTTTGATAATTTTAGACTTACATTTTTTGATAATTGATTGACTAGGTGTGTGTAGGAATTTAATGGGTTTGAGTAGAGTAATTTGGTTTGGTTTGAATTATCCCTGTCCCTGTCACAATAAGTTGTTCTTTAGTAGACATTAATTTCAAATGTTTGCTAATAAAAAATACGTTCGAAGAATATTAAATATCAGGGCAATTATTTTAATTGGCCCAAACAAAAACAGAACAAAATGCTTTAAAATAGAAAACATTTTTTGAATGACTATGGGTTAATGATACCATTCACATATTAGATAAATCCCTGACAGCTCAGTCTTCATTTGTCACTTTATTTAATAGACATCACATAACCCAAATGCACAAAAAGGTGACCTTGAGCTTCCTGATGTGATTGGTCACATTTGTCTTTATGGTGACAGCTGAAAAATGTCAGGCCCCCTAATGGGACACAAGTTGGGTTTGACAATCAGAAAGATTAAATCAATTAAGGTGTCTTTCATTTTAATTTTCAGCAGAGGACAATGCCCAAGAGAAAATGAAAGACTGAGAATAGCCATTTGCATTTAATTATGACCCAAGATTGATAATTGTTGCTGGAAATATTTAATAAAGGTCATCTGGAAACTTTAATAGGGGAAACATAAGATTTCACTGGCAGGAGTTCCTTCGCAAGGGTCTGTTTTCTTCCAATTCCAAAAGCCACATGGAGCCATTTTATACTGTTACATGAATAGATTTGATTTTAGCGCGTATTGGATTTACTTTGGAATGCCATGATATTGGACTTTTAATATGCTTCAATAAACAGGATTCTACAGGATTGCGGACATTTTGGGATTCTGAAGCTCAACTTGTGGCCTGTGACTCCATCTCACTTGTCTCCCCCTCAATCCAGTACCTATCTCTAACATAACCCCATCAGTCCCTGTTCTGCCCCCCAAAGCTATAGTCTCAGCATCTTGGCTATACTTGTCTCGTTACTTGAGAGTATGTGTTGACCCAGGAAGGAGCACATTGCGGGGCTGGTGATGGGCTGATCTGGAAGGTAATATCCTGGGCTGATTTTTGTGCCCATTCTGGCTACTACAGTAGCTGGGAGGAAGTGAAGGTGGAATGTAGTCTGGATGAATGTAAAGGAAGTTAAATAGAAGTACAGTAAACAATATTTTCAAATGGGGGTCTCATCCCCTGCTTTACTTGGTGAATATAGACTTCTTATCTAGCATTTGCACTTTAGATTTGATTGATTGCACAGGTTTATAGTCTTGATGAATTATTTGTAGTGATTACTTTTTTTTACTTGTATTTTTTGCACTAAGTGGAGTAATTGAACACCCACTTGAGTAATTAGAAATATATAAAAAAATATATATATATATATTTTTGGGCTATTTGTGGAGCTATTTAATACTGATTTCTATTTGTACTTTTTGATACCTTGTGGTCTTCTATAATATGGATTACTATTTTAGCATCACAGGAATAGTGGATTAATTGATTTTAACAGTGTCTTTGTGTTGCATGTGTGTTTTTATTTTTGCTATAGTGTAACATTTAATAAAATATTATTTTATGGCATTTGTGGAGTTGTGCCCCTTTCTTATGACCCTTGTCAATTTGGTTTGGCCCATGTAGAAGTACAGTAAAGATAGCAAGTTTGCATGTAGAGTGATGTAGGAGGGGTGCATTGGGAGAGAAACATAGTGACCATGATTGGCTGCGTTTTCCCAAGACAAGCCAAAACAGCAATAAAGGTGGAAATCCCTTCTACGACACCAGTGGAGCCCGTCCTCGGGTGGAAGCTCTGGCAAAATTAGGTGGATTTTTTTCTATATGAATTGTGTGTCAGTGCACACTAATGTCATCCACTTATTTCTGTGATTGTGATTAAACAGTGGGTATTGTAACTATTGTTTCAAACCTTCAAATTAAAAAATCTGAGCCATTTCATTTGTGGCCCGCGGCCGGGTTAACAAATTATCAAAAGAAAGGGTGTTCGATAAGTGATCTATCTGAATATGACAACAGTTTCTGCTTTTGGATGTATAATAAACTATTACCGCCTCTTTGACTGCATTATCATCAGGTAATTATTGCCAATGAAGACATTTCTTCATATTACGAAAGAGAAAGCAATCACTGGGAGCCAGGTCTGGACTGCAGGGTGGATGATGAAGCTCCTTGGCATGAATTCTAGTAATAATACACTTTCTGTATCCCAGCTGACTTCTTTGTTTCTTCACCAGTAACAAATTGAGAATCTCTCAGCAGGTCTAAATTATCTTAGAAGTTGCTGGTAACATGTTTTTGCTCAGGTGTCAACATTGGTGGCACCCACCTGGAACTCACCTTTGACATCATGAAAACATCATAAAAGATGGCTGCTGAAATGCTCATAAATATAACACTGACCCAACAAACTTCCAAAATCATGGCAAATAATTGAGAAATCAAAAACAAAACAAAAACAGCTAGAAAACCATAATTCCCCATCAAAAGGGAATGGCCCCTACAGAAGAAGCATGCAAAGGTAGTTCCTGGCACGCCTTCTCTGGGTCTGTGAATAGAGCCACACACTCCAGACACTATTAAGTGGGAGCAGAGCCTAGTCAACTAGTTAACTTGGTAATGGCACACAAGAAATCCCTGGGTGCATGCTGCATGATCTGATCTCCAAATCTAGTGATGTTTTTAGCTTATGCTTGGACAGTCCCTATAAATACTTGTAACACTTACACAGTGTAACATCATGTCATCAACCAACCTCGTCAATGTCTTTTGTTTTTCATCCTAAATTATTTGCAGAAGGGGAAAGGTGGACAGCTGTGTTGGATGATTCCAGGATGTGGGGAAATGTTCCAGGCAAATTGTATGGCAGCAGGATCAACCTTTTAACTAGTCAATAAAGGCCCTGGTCCAAGGAAAATGCTATCTACACACTCTCAACTAGGCTTACTTTACATTTGGATGGCCACCACTGGTAGCACACCATAGCTAACAGCTCTGATAAGGACCTTATACAATGGCATAGATGAGTGAGATCCTTCACAGACCTATATGCACTATAGGAGACAGCAGGATTCATACCTGGAAAAAGGTGTCCAATCAGGTGCTTAAAATTCTTTTAGTTTGGATGAAATTTAAAAAATGAAGAGCTTTCCACCCTATATGGGTTACATTACCAGCTTAGTGCAATCATTTTTTTACCTGCTCAAAGCTATAGTACCCAGAAGTTCTTGGCAAAAGAAAATCCTATTCTGGCAGATTAAACATGCACACCTTTAGATTTTCATACAGTACCTGCTCACCTTTAGAGAATGGCAGAACAAGAGGGAAGATGCTTGAAATACATTTGTCAGCTTCCTTTCTGGGCAGCCTTCCTGTGGCGATAATACATCTCTTTGTTAGGTAGCAGTGAGTAAGGTCATAGCTCCGGGAGATTCAGTATTTTGACAGGCTGTTAATGATGACTTGATAAGTGCTATCCGACATTTTTTTCTCTATCTATAAATCTCATCTTTCTTTCAGACCTGTAAAGAGCTCTCTGTCGCTTTACAGGTGTTAGATCCTTTGTTCATCACAACTTTTACAGTGTTCTCTTTCCAAATTGGCATGTTTTCCGTATAAAACATATTATGTGGAAAACTTGCAGCCTGCTAAAAGTTTGAAACAAATCCTCATGGAAATTATGCCTTTTGTTCCAGTTTAATGCTGGAGTTGAGGTAGCATAGATTTATTGCTGTGGTGGAGCTGTTCTGTTTTTATGCTGTGTGTAGTGGGATAAGGGAACCCTGTGGTACTGTGATTAACCCCAGTGCCCTGAGCCTGTAGACCACAGTGGAGTCATGCTTAATGCCAACCAAAATCTAGGGCTATGGCATACCTAAACAGGTTTTGATCCACTTCAGTGAGACATTCCAATTTGGGGTGCCCCTGTGTGTGAAACCCCCAGGAAATGCAGATCTCATTACTCTCCCCACACTCTGGCGGGTGTGCAGAGCAGACAACCACACTGGAGCGAGGTAAGCAGTCAGTATTTCCAGGTGGGTTTGGGGGGTGGTTATGCACCAAATTGGGGATGCCCCTGGGGCTTTAACCCAGCACTAGAGCCTTTCAGATCACAGAATTGGGTGAAGAGAGTTTTTGTGTGGTTTAAAATGACTGTCCAGGCAAAACTAATAGAAATCCCACCCAGATGCTATGCTAAAAACAAAAGACTCACCTACTTTGCACTAGCCGCCTGATTCAATAAGTGTGATTGACTGCTATGTCAGCTGATGCACTGGTTGGATGACAAGGCAGTCATTCATGGTCAGTTTGGTAGGCTAGAAGGCAAAGATGGAATTGTGTAGAGCTGCTTCTACCAAGAGATTGGACAGCCACTGGCAGTTAGGTAAGTTAATTTATTTTATATTTTATTGCCCCAGCTCTGATTTGGCACTGGGATAAAAATAGGAGGGTGTAGGTGGGTTTTAATTATTAATGGTGCCTGGAAAGCAGCTTTATCTTCTCCTTGGACTACTCCCTCTGACAGACCCAGTAATAGATGCACCTAGAGGCAGTGCGTATGGTCCTGCAGCAGGTAGCCATTTCTTGTTCCCCCATGGCCTAGAGCAGCACAGCTAATATGTGACACAGGGATCACATGACACTACACTGGAGTTCTTGGAAACTGAATATAGAGTTGTAAGTTGTCAAAACAGGTAAGCTGACATACTTCTCCTACTGACCAACTCATTAACTTCATGCACAATGCCAACCCATGGGCAATATGGACCCCCTCCAAGGCTCAACAATGTATTAAACATCCAGAAACCCATTAGTCTGGCATACAGCCTGCGAGCCTGGACCACTGCTTTATAGTATGTAAATATTATTGTCAGTATGTAACTAACATTATATATTGTTTTTTTGAGTTACACTCTTAGGTTGGAAGGGGGATGTTCTTATGCTTAGTCATATGTGTATTTTTGAAGTTGTTTTTATATTTCTTGTGTAGTGTAAAAAAAAGAATACTCTTTTGTATTTTTATACTTATGATTAGTCCTTTATTCAATAGCATTAGGTAAGTAGTAGTGTCCCACAAATATAGACTGCGGCTATTGTGCTCTATTGGCACAAGTTTTACTTTTGGTTAGCTCCATACAATCGTGCAACCCACCCAATATGCAAAGATCCTGTTTGCACCCAACCTACTGAAAATATATATCAAATCTGAAGTCTAAACATACCACTCCTCCCCCCGTTTTGCAAGTTTGCACCTTGCATAGCTATACATCACCAATAAACCCGGCCTCTCCCAGTGAAAAAGACATAACAGAAGGTTCTCCAAAATGTGGCTGGTATGCCTTAAATAGACTGTAAACCTAACGATAATAATAAGGTAGCAAGCAGTTCACTTGATGCCTATCCCATGTGCCTCTCCTCCAATTCCCATAGCGCTGGTTAGAAACCATAGCAGGGATCCAAAGTTAGCTCCTCCTTTCAAGTTCCTTCCTTCAGGATTAAAACGTGGTCTAAATGCAACTCTGTCTCTTGGTGCTCTCAACATGAGCAAGCACGTTAAGCCTCAGTGGTCCCACAGATGACTGTCCACAGCAGAGTGCACTTATGGGTCATAAAGCTGACACATGACAGCATGACATGCCCTTTCCAGCTCAGCCACAACCCAGAAATGAAAGTGAAGAAAGCGGCTTACCAAATACATAAACTGTATACATAAACTGATAGCAGGGGCGTTGCATTATGCACATAAAAAACATTTGTTTTTTACTGGGCAGCCATTTCTATAACTATGCAAAGATTTGTTATTTGCAAGTTCTGCCTTAAAAAAAAAAGCACCTGATAATGTACAAAATATATCATTATAATTCTGTCCTTCAATGCTGCTGTGGACATGTTTTCTGAGACATCCTCTCTCGAGAGCTGTGAATCGGGGAGGCCGATTCATCAATAGCGCCAGGTAGCGACAGATGAGCGACTGAAGTATGGCGCTATGAGCGCCGCTAGCGTCAGCCGCGGGCGTTAGCGATTCGCTATAGCAGGCCTCCTCAGTCGCTACCTGGCGTTGTTGCGAACAACGCCTACATTGCTGAATATGATGTTGGCCCTCAGCTTTGTTGGCGCTGTCAGTCAGTGTGACCACGCTATTCTACACAGCGCCTGTTAGCTTTGCTGTGTCCTGGCCATCCAGTACCTTCTGAATAAAACACATTGCCACATTTGTTTTGAAATGTAAATATTTTTTTATTGTGTGTAAAAGGTAATTACATTCTACCAGATCTTCGAATATAAATGGAAAATAAAACATAATTAAACACATAGTCACAATTTTTTTAATTTTTATTTGTTACCTAAAAAGGAAATACAATTAAATCACCAATGAGAAAGAAAAGGAAAATAAAAACAGAACAGAGAAAGAAAAGGAAAATAAAAACAGAACAGAGAAAGAAAAGGAAAATAAAAACAGAACAGAGAAAGAAAAGGAAAATAAAAACAGAACAGAGAAAGAAAAGGAAAATAAAAACAGAACAGAGAAAGAAAAGGAAAATAATAACAGAACAGAGAAAGAAAAGGAAAATAAAAACAGAACAGAGAAAGAAAAGGAAAATAAAAACAGAACAGAGAAAGAAAAGGAAAATAAAAACAGAACAGAGAAAGAAAAGGAAAATAAAAACAGAACAGAGAAAGAAAAGGAAAATAAAAACAGAACAGAGAAAGAAAAGGAAAATAAAAACAGAACAGAGAAAGAAAAGGAAAATCAAAACAGAACAGAGAAAGAAAAGGAAAATAAAAACAGAACAGAGAAAGAAAAGGAAAATCAAAACAGAACAGAGAAAGAAAAGGAAAATAAAAACAGAACAGAGAAAGAAAAGGAAAATAAAAACAGAACAGAGAAAGAAAAGGAAAATAAAAACAGAACAGAGAAAGAAAAGGAAAATCAAAACAGAACAGAGAAAGAAAAGGAAAATAAAAACAGAACAGAGAAAGAAAAGGAAAATCAAAACAGAACAGAGAAAGAAAAGGAAAATAAAAACAGAACAGAGAAAGAAAAGGAAAATAAAAACAGAACAGAGAAAGAAAAGGAAAATAAAAACAGAACAGAGAAAGAAAAGGAAAATAATAACAGAACAGAGAAAGAAAAGGAAAATAAAAACAGAACAGAGAAAGAAAAGGAAAATAAAAACAGAACAGAGAAAGAAAAGGAAAATAAAAACAGAACAGAGAAAGAAAAGGAAAATAAAAACAGAACAGAGAAAGAAAAGGAAAATAAAAACAGAACAGAGAAAGAAAAGGAAAATGAAAATAGGAATTAGAATGTAAAGGAAACTTACAACCGAATTAAACACATAGCCACATGTATATATCTAATTTTTTTTTAATTTTTTCTCTGAAACTAAATTAAGAATAAAATATAAATGAAATAGAAAAAGAAAAGTCCAGCAGAAATGCAAAAGAAAAGTAAAGTCCAGGAAAGGGTTGTAAGAGGAATGTCGAGATCACGGTGCATCTCTTGGTGCCTGAAAAATTAAGAAAAGTGCAGTTAGTATATATCTTTATAGTTATTTTGTGCTTTATTTTAAAAAAATGCATAACTTGATAACCAACATTGGCGTCTTACACCCCCCTTAGAGTGGTTTGGGTCATCTGAAACACCCCTTAGAGTGGTTTGGGTCATCTTACACCCCCCCTTAGAGTGGTTTGGGTCATCTTAAACCCCCCTTAGAGTGGTTTGGGTCATCTGAAACACCCCTTAGAGTGGTTTGGGTCATCTTACACCCCCCCTTAGAGTGGTTTGGGTCATCTTAAACCCCCCTTAGAGTGGTTTGGGTCATCTTACACCCCCCCTTAGAGTGGTTTGGGTCATCTTAAACCCCCCTTAGAGTGGTTTTGGTCATCTGAAACACCCCTTAGAGTGGTTTGGGTCATCTTACACCCCCCCTTAGAGTGGTTTGGGTCATCTTAAACCCCCCTTAGAGTGGTTTGGGTCATCTGAAACACCCCTTAGAGTGGTTTGGGTCATCTTACACCCCCCCTTAGAGTGGTTTGGGTCATCTTAAACCCCCCTTAGAGTGGTTTGGGTCATCTTAAACCCCCCTTAGAGTGGTTTGGGTCATCTTAAACCCCCCTTAGAGTGGTTTGGGTCATCTTACACCCCCCTTAGAGTGGTTTGGGTCATCTTACACCCCCCCTTAGAGTGGTTTGGGTCATCTTACACCCCCCCTTAGAGTGGTTTGGGTCATCTTAAACCCCCCTTAGAGTGGTTTTGGTCATCTGAAACACCCCTTAGAGTGGTTTGGGTCATCTTACACCCCCCCTTAGAGTGGTTTGGGTCATCTTAAACCCCCCTTAGAGTGGTTTGGGTCATCTGAAACACCCCTTAGAGTGGTTTGGGTCATCTTACACCCCCCTTTAGAGTGGTTTGGGTCATCTTAAACCCCCCTTAGAGTGGTTTGGGTCATCTTAAACCCCCCTTAGAGTGGTTTGGGTCATCTTAAACCCCCCTTAGAGTGGTTTGGGTCATCTTAAACCCCCCTTAGAGTGGTTTGGGTCATCTTACACCCCCCCTTAGAGTGGTTTGGGTCATCTTAAACCCCCCCTTAGAGTGGTTTGGGTCATCTTAAACCCCCCCTTAGTGCGTTTGGTTGCTCTTTTGGATGGGAGGTCAAAGACATTTAAACAGGAGTGCAGTACTTGCATTAGAGTGAAGGGTAGTTAGCTTACCGCAAAATAAGAAGTGATCAGCCTTTCCCTTAGCTCATCGCCAGTCTGGGTGTCCTCACTTCTATCTGCGGGCAGGTTGGGGATTTCTGGCACCAGTGCTGTCTCCTCGGGGGCTTGGATTCGGTGACAAATGCAAATGTTGTGTAGCACACAGCAGGCAAGGATGATCTTGGAAACCTTCTGTGGGCTGTAGAGCATCTCTCCTCCTGGCCGTGCCAAACAAAGAAAGCGTGCTTTCAGCAGGCCGATGGTTCTTTCCACAATGCTTCTGGTCTTGCGATGCGCTGCATTGTAGCGTTCATGGGCAGAGGTCCGTGGGTTCCTGACCGGAGTCATGACCCACGTTCTCTGCCCATATCCCTTGTCCGCTGTAGAAAAAACACAAGGAGAGAGACAGCAATTAGTACTAGTACATGTTTTTGGGTGGTAGTTTGTGGAAAATTGCCTTACTAGGCCACATATTAGCAAAATACATAGACATGGTTAATTTATTACCCAGTAGCCAGCCAGCTGGCATTTCGTTGTTATCAAACTTCCGGCACAGGACTGTCCGCTGCAAGACGTAAGAATCGTGGCATGAGCCGGGGAACCCCGATCTCACCGCCCGCAGCTTCATCTCATGGTCACAGACCACCATGATGTTAAAGGAATGGAACTGCTTCCTGTTTCTGTAGGACAGCTCCTGTGCACGGGGAGGGCGGAAAGGGATATGTGTACCATCAACGCACCCTAGCACATTCGGGATCCCTCCCATCAGATAGAAAGCATGTTTTATTTTGGCAACCTCTTCCTCCTCCTCAGGAAACTTGATGTAAATTGGGATTAAATCACAAATTGCCAGAACTACCTGGATTAGGATGCGGCTCATAGTAGCCTGGCTTATCCCGCTGAGGAGGGCTGAGGTTGCCTGGAAGGTCCCTCGTGCCAACACATTAAGCGTGGCACACAGGCGTACTATGCCTGGAATGGAGTGAGTGCGTTTGGTGGATGGCTCGATTTTGGTCTTAATCTGATCATATAGGGACTGTAGTGCAGCACGATTCAGACGGAAGCGGCTCCTGATCTGCTCGTCACTTAAGTCCCATACTGAAAGGCGGATTGCAAAGGAGCGGGGTGCCCTAAGCCTCACAACACCCCGCTCCCTTTCCTCCTGCTCTTTCAGCATACACATACATCCATCCACCCAGACACCATACATCACCCTCTTATCCATCACACACACTAAAGATATATACAAAAGCAAAAAAAAAAAAAAAAAAAACAATCACACACAACACACACACAAACAATCACACTACACACACACCCGCTACAATGCAGCTCACCACAAAACCAGAACTATAGTGGTCCAAACCACCAGCCTGCTGAAAACCAGCTTTCTAAGTTAAGCACAACCAAGAGGGGAGTTGCTGCACAGCCCACAAAAGGCCCCAAAATCAAGCCTTACTTGCTGTATGCTACACAAAATTTGCAGATGCCACCCAAACCAAGCTCCTAAAGAAACAGCACTGATGTCAGAAATCACCCAACAAGCCACAGAGAGTGAGGACAGAAACCAGACAGAGGCTCAAATGAGCTAAGGGAAGCGAGCACAGCACCACACCACAGCCTTTGCCACAGTGTAAGAATAGCAGAACCTAGTTCATTCCTTCCTTTTATACTTCATTTTCAAAAGTGACAGGTCCGCTTTGCCGCCTTTTGCGTCGCTCTGCTATTTCCGGGCGCCAATTAGCCGACCCAGGTGTGCGTAAAACAGAGTGCGCACGCGCACGCTAGTAGCGCTACTAGCGTACTTGAGCCGTAACGTGCGTGCATTAACGGACATGGGCCAAAAATCAGGTGGGGACCAATGAAAGTGAAGCTGTTGTTTTTTTAAATAGCCGTTAGGCTAAGCACATGTCACAAGGGTTGCAGATACATCAGTCCATTGTTGGATTTGGGTGTGTGTTGTTTGTTGATTGAGGTCTGTAATGAGTTAATTGGCTAACACACATGCTTCTGTCAGTGCAGTGGAGGTGTGCCTAGAAGGAACTGGGCTGTATGTGTGAATCAATTAAGTGGGCTGCTTTTGGATTGGCTGTTAGAGCACATAAAACCTGCCCAAGCCTAAGAGATTGCGATGCCATTCTGTAGTGTGCATGCGTGCTTGTGGGGTGTTGATTTGTGTGTGTGTGCAGCTACAGGATGGAGCCAAATACAGGACATCTGCCGGCCACAGCAGGCCCGAGTAGGAGTTTGGTGGGTGCTGTGCGCAGACCTCCCTTACGGAAAAGGGCACAGCCTGAAGGTGGGGCAGCACCCCAGGCTAAGCGCCCAGGTGCCAAGAGGGAGCCTGAATTTAATTTGGCTGAGAATAATCATCTTGTGCGCCTGACACTTGCGAAATGGGAGCTGATCTTTGGCTCCCAAAGCAAGTCCATAGGCAAACAAGAAAGAAGCAAACTGTGGGATGCCATTGGTGTGGAGCTTAGTAGCACAGCTCAACACCCACGTAGTGGCCCATCCTGCAGGAAACGCTTCTACACTTTGCGAGGGGCCCTTATGAAAAAGATGAATCACGATCTTGATGTGGACAGTGGGTTCATCCAGGCTCCAAAGAGTACCTACAGGCCGTATGAGGAGATGCTGAAGGCCAAAATCCCACTGGCTCGGCTGCAGGGTGTGGATCCTGGGGATGACACCACCGGTTGGGCTGAAGGTACATGTTTTCTGGCTTTTACAATAACCTAATGTTAATGTCTGTGATTAGCATTTTTACATTCTGACCAACTAACTGTAGGACCTGTGAAGTATTACATTATAGCTAAAACATTTGTAACTTTTCTGTCTGTTGCTTTATGCATAGGTGCACATGCTGCTGTCCGGGATGTGGCTCCGGACAACCAAGCTCCTGCCCTTCCAGCAACCTCAAGGCTACCCCAGTCTGCCATTGAAGGTATTTAGCCATTATTTGTTTGCTGGTTTTTTGAAAAACAAATGGGTGTGGGAGCAGCTCAAGCAATAAAGGTTTGCCCTGTTGACTATTAATAATATGTGGATGCGCCCTAATTGCACGCCCACTGTAACACTCACAGTCAGTAACTAACAAGGCCCTAACATGTGTAGATATGTAGGATGCCACAGATGTGTAGCCATATATCGGCCTATCAATGTGTGAGCCACACTTGGCTTGATTAGTCAATATTAGTGAAAGAGCTGCTCACACACCTTAATGCATGTTGTATTTTGGCACGCACATTAGCTATGGCTCAATGTTGGTTTTATTTTGCACTAGCTCCCATGCCCTTGGCCCCAGCATCTCCTCCGGATCCCACCTACTCTTTGGATGTCGGTAAGTGCATGTGTTCACCTTGCTTGATCCACTTTGACTCAAGTGCATGTGTCTCATTTGTCTTTTTTCTTTGTAGGCCAAGTGACTGGTTCATCTTTGGACCCCACTTCCGATGTTGCCGGTCAACAGGACCCTGTTGGTGTGTAGAGCAATACATAATGTATCCTTTATGCTGTTTAGGTAACACTGGTTCAATTTGGTTAGTCTACTAAGCTACATGTTTGCTTGGTAAACTTGAAGATGCCTCTTGGGAGTGCTGGTTGCCTCCCCAGGGTCAGTCTATTAGTTATTTTAGTGATAGCAATGTATATTTGCGGACATATTTTTAGGGAAACATTCACTGTAGTAGTTTGCTGAATCTTTAGACCCTTTTTTTTTTTGTTTTAGTTGACCCGAATATCGGAAGTGGCTGTCCAGAAAGGGCCCCTCAAGTTCCAGCTGCCAGAGATGAGGGTAAGTGGTTTTGCCTTGCTCTAGTATGTGTTTTGGCTCTAATGTTGTGCCACTTGCTTCTGGCAACTTGTGTGTCCACATCTATTTTCAAGGTCCAATCTCGAGTGAGGACCCCACTCCAGACATCTGGGATATTGCGGGTATGTTTAATTTAAGCAATGTTTAGGATGAGATTTGCATAAATTAGTGCGTCTTAGTCCTGTAACATACATGTTAACAATCTGAGTTTAACCAAGACCTTTGGTCTACTGTGTATTTTTTAATTTTTTAGAGGTTTGACCTCGATAGCCTAACCAGGTTACATTAGAGTTTGGCCCACAGACCTACTAACCTGATTTTCCTGTTTAGCATTTGCCAACTTGGCCGACATCTCTGATGTTGCTTCGCGACTCTCTGGCAGCGATACCTCGAGCCTACCTGGGCTGGAGGACACGCAGGTAACATGGCTGATGTAGACGACCTCTAAACCCATTGGCATATTCGTGGGTAGTGGAAGAAGCAACATGTAACATTTCATTTCATTGTTGTTTGGGCAGGAGGCGGAACCAGAACCCCAAGCTGGGACCTCTTCCCAAGTCCCATGTGGCCAAGCTTCAGAGGCTCAGACAAGGGTAAGTTGTCTAGTGAGTGTTTATGGTAACTTTTGGGAGGGGCATAGCTGCATTGGTTCCGTTTGTCTAAAATGTGGTTTACTATTTTTTTAGCCTACTACCACAGCAAGAGGAGGTGTGGCACCAACCAGTGCCGATTTCTACACACTAGGGGTCCGGATGCTGGAGGACTACAGTCGCCAACAGCCGCGTGATGGAACTAATGAGCGCATTGCGGCGTTGGAAAATCAGGTGCTGATGTGTCAGCAACAAAATGAGGGCCTGCAGCGCCAGGTGGACCAGTTAAGGCAAAACCTACAACAGAACCAGGACCTTGGTCGCCTTGCCAATGTTATCGAACAATCTGTACAGCGGCAGGAAGAGGCAATACAGCGCCAGGCAGAGGCAATACAGCGGCAGGACCAAACTTTGTTGTTGATACAACAGCTCATACAACAGCAGTCTATATTTTTTACTGCACTGTTGTCCCCCAACACCGCCCCTAGCAATGACTCCCAACCTCCCCGGCCACCCAGCCAAGAATATTAATTTTGTTTGTTTTTGTTTGTGTAAATATATTTGCTTAACCAACCTCTAAATTGTGTTTTTCCTAAGACCTAGCTAATAACACAGTCAGGGATGAGTATCTTGATCTAGATATGTCAATGTATTTGTAAATTGAGGCCACACATTTGAGACCATAGCTTACTATGATTAACACATGAAATGGCTCCAAAGGTATGGCTAAATTGACACACAAATGGGTTTTGAGACAGTTAAACTATGCTTTGCAAGGCACCACACTGTAATGATGTTCATCAAAATCTTTAATTTTAAAAAAGGGCCAACAGGGCCAACATTGCCCAACAAAGGGCGTAAACAGGCCAGCCTTCCCCCCACCCTAACGACGCCGCCGGCGCCTCTTCTTGGCCAGCAGCATCAGCTTCAGGAGCCTGATCTCCCGCCACAGTCTGCGATGCTGGTTTTCACAAGCTGTAGAGATGTAGAAACAACAATTTGTTAATAAATTGAATGTGACCTCAACAGACACAGATGTAGCAATGTAATGTCAGTGTGTCCAATTAGGTGACACTCACATTAACATTGTTGACCACTGTGCGCTTATTGGTTAACATGATATGAGTACTATTGACTGGCAGGAATGTGAACAACACATCCCAAGCATACATTTACTCTTAAAGTGTACCAACACCCACCGGTGATCGGCCCTGGAATCTATCAGATTCCCGGCCTGATCACCTCCCTCCCCGCGGGACATCCAAGATCGGGATGTCCCTCGGGGTGAAACCCCCCCAACACCCCAAAATCCCTACCTCAGTAAAAAGGGACGCGCGGGAGGCGGAGGAAGAGCCACTTTGCCACGGCTTGTACGTTTGCTGGAGTAAAAGTGAGTTCAGGGGGTTGTCACACAGCGGTGACGATCAGGGGTGCCCCACCGTAGTGGACCAAGACCCAGGAAAGTCAAATTCCTGGTTGTTGTTCCACTTTAACTGTGGGGAAGCAAAGAAGGTATAAGTCCCAGTGTGTCCATTTTTGGGTTTAGTCACAGCCAAACCTCAGGGCCTAAGTCCTAACGAGTACACGAGTTTGCCCTATAATGTTAGAGGTCCAGACCTAATCCGGCCCATTTGGTTGTGTCTAAGGCAAAAATAGTCTCTATGTGGCCAAATGAAGAATGTGAGGCAACAATCAAGCATGCAGACAGGCATGTTGGATTATTGTACAAACACATGGAATCTAGATGTGTGTGAAATTAACACATAGGTACATTTTAAATGTCTGCAGATGTGACTAGAAGACATAGGTTTCACAAGTCTTTAGGCATATGAAGTGGAATGTACTCACCATCGCAGCTGTGGCGGGGGCCCATGCTGCTGGCCGTCCCTGGAGCTGGGGTGGGGAGGAGGTTTTCTGGCTCCGTCTGCGTAGCAACATCTGTCAACAGAAAGCAAAAGACAAAAACACAATTAGTGGGCCAATGACACCTGACTATTTGACATCCATCTGGTTATTGAGTCTGAAAAATCAAAGGCTTGCATGGTTACATACAGGTTGTACAAAATTAGCATATTTCCTGGTCCATGAGTTAATGTCAATTAGTTAGGGTTGCAACATGTATCCCTAAAGATAATGTGCTAATAACATAGACAGTGCTATGTAAAGGACTCATTAGCAGTTGATTGGCTAATGTTACTAGTGTGCCACATGTTTTAGCAGGAACAACTTAACCCAAGAAAAGAAATGAGAACAACCATCATGGTGTGGCCAGAAACATAGGGGTGGTTTCCAGTTGGCTAGCACTGTAGTGTGGTTTGTGATGTTAATGTACATTAGCAAACCAGCTTAGACAATGGACCAGGAAACGTGTGTGTTAAAAGTGTACCAAGACACAGGATTGTGATTATTCAGTGTAGTAGTCTACTTTGCCAGAGCAACACAATTTTAGTCCGCCACCGCCCCTGCCTTCCGCACCTCACTCCGCCAGTGTGTGCGCACACGCATGCCAGTAGGAAACAGAGCGCAGGCGCACACACATCTCGAGTGCCACACAGGAGGCAGGGCCAATGGCTTCTGCCACCCCCAAAGAGGGAAGTAGTTTGTGGTGTTTGGTTGGGGGGGGGCCCTGGGTGAGGGATGTGATTTGGCAGGCAAGGCGCCATAATCCAAACAATATCAGCAAGGTTTGTGGGTCCACTTTAAGGAATGACATAAAGTCCAAAATGTACTAGCTTCAAACATACACTTACCACGACTATGCCCGAGGAGGATTTGACGCCAAAAATCCATGGAGGTGCCGCCTATATGATGCCCTGCAAATTACAGAGGAATGGCAAGGGCTAAGCACAAATGGTCAGATGAAACCTGTCACAGACTAACAATTAAAACATGTAAACTCACCAGGGGATGAAGCGCCACTTGAAGCCCAGGGAGGGCTCTGAGGAGGAGGCGGGGAGCCTCGGCTCCTCACACTCTGCTCAGAAGATCCACCAGGCAAAGGGCCACCCTCCTCCCTCTCACTCCCTGCTTGAGAGTGGCCCCTTGCCTGGTGAGAGTCCTCAGCCTCAGAGTGTGAGGAGCTGAGGCTTGATCCAGCCTGCCCCCCAGCAGCACACTCCTCTGGGGCGTCATCCCCTTCCTCCCCTGGGTCCTCTAAATAGGACCCGCGGGAGGGACCCTCCCCCGATGACTCCCCCGAGTCCGCCTGCCTGGTTCGGGGGAGGAATCCCTTCCCACGTTTCCCCAGGGGAGGACGCTTATCTGTGTGGAGGGGGTGAAAGCAAATAATTAATATAAAGAAAGCAAAAAAGGACACAGCTTAGCAGATGCTTGTGCACAAAGGCCAAAAAGAACATAAGCTTTCACTTACCTGATGCGTAGGCATCATATAGGCGGTACACGCCTTCTGGGTCCCGGCGCTTAAAATCTGACCATTTCTGTTGTATAGCCCGGATGGTCAGGTTGGTCTTGAAGCGCCGGGACACAGTGGCCTTCACCTCCATGGCAAGGCGTTTTTTTGCTCCTCGGGCATAGTCGTATTCGGCCAGGCAGAAGTCCTATGAAAAAAGTAAAAACAAAAAAAAAAAAAAATCACAACATGACCTCAGAACAATGTCATAAACAGTTCTACAGAGACAAGATCAAAGTGGATCCACACCCAGGATTTACATTAGTCTGTGTTTGTGTGCACTTTTTTGGGCCACAACTATTGTTGGTGGCCCACTGTCTGCAACCCCCTTTGAAGGGCCCAAATACACAGCTGAGGACACTCCCACGTCACTCCGCAAGGCAAATACAGCGGTCCACGCCGGTGTGGTATGCGCAACCAAGGACCTTGGGAGGTGCATACCAGCTCAGCTGCATCTGCAGGGCAAAGTACGCATGTGGCGTTTGACTCTAACAGGGAGTGCGCCTGCACACCAATTGAAAATATGTATGGCGCAGGGGTACACCCTGCTAGAGGTAAGCGCAATAGGCATCCGCAACTCACACATGCACAGATGGGAGGGGCCAGAGATAATTTTTGGGGGCCTCCAGGGGGGGGGGGGCATCCAAGCAGGACATCCACAATGGGGATGCCCCATGTGGAGTGTACAATTTTGGACTAAAAACAAAAAAAAAAAAACCCCTATCCACCCTGTGTGTTTAGACATTTTTAAACTAAAAATACAAAACTAAAATACTCACTTTAACTACCTGGCCATTGACCCGGCTATCCACCCGGGTGCGCCTTTGTTTTTGGGGCACAGGAGGGGAATGGGTGGGAGGGGTGGTATTTGGGGAAGGTGAGGTAGGTGGGGGATGTGGGGGAGGGGTGGTGGGGCCGGAATCTGAGGAGGAGCTGGGGAGGCGCATTACTCTCCGTTTGGGAGCCATATTGGAAACGCTAAGGAGGAAACAGGAACCGGAAATGACGCTAGCGACATGAGACATAAAAAAAAAAAACAAAACAAAAATACGCACCGCGCCCCAGCAACAAGCTAATATCAGCTATGTGCAAGCTAAGTGGCGGAAAAACATTAAAATGACGCAGAAAAACAAGCTATTGGCATAAGCGCAAGACAGTTTTACCTTAAGGTGGCGTTGAAACGCAAAGGAGGATCCCGGAACCGGATATGACGCAAGCAACTGTGCTTCCAAACTAAAAAAAAAAACATGCGCGCAGCAGGGACAAGCTAATATCAGCTATGTGCAAGCTAAATGGCGGAAAAACATTAAAATGACGCTGAAAAACAAGCTATTGGCATAAGCGCAAGACAGTTTTACCTTAAGGTGGCGTTGAAACGCAAAGGAGGATCCCGGAACCGGATATGACGCAAGCAACTGTGCTTCCAAACTAAAAAAAAAAACATGCGCGCAGCAGGGACAAGCTAATATCAGCTATGTGCAAGCTAAATGGCGGAAAAACATTAAAATGACGCTGAAAAACAAGCTATTGGCATAAGCGCAAGACAGTTTTACCTTAAGGTGGCGTTGAAACGCAAAGGAGGATCCCGGAACCGGATATGACGCAAGCAACTGTGCTTCCAAACTAAAAAAAAAAAACATGCGCGCAGCAGGGACAAGCTAATATCAGCTATGTGCAAGCTAAATGGCGGAAAAACATTAAAATGACGCTGAAAAACAAGCTAGGGCCCACGGCGCCACAAATTATTAGCTTGATTTAGCAGGGGGTTCTACATACTGGAATGCATAGGTCCTTCTAAAGCATACACCGTTGTGCTTACATATACAAATCTGATTCCTTCACAAAGTCATCACACAATCAAACTAGACAACTACCTGAAAATGTGGCACACATGAGAATGCATAACGGGTTGTTATGAGCTGGTACGACTGAATGTTAATCCTGCAATATGTGGCCAGGCACGCTCACAACTACAGTGTATTCATTAACAACGACTGGGGTCGCGGGAAGTGAATTCCTTGCAAATGGCAGAAGGGCACATGTATGAACAGCACAGCGCCGCACAACGCCGCGCAGCGAGGCACAGCGACGCTCGCGCCGCCACATAGCGAATTAAAACAGCGACTGCACAAACACTGACCAACACAGATTCATCAAGGACAGGGCTGCCGAATAGCTTGGGCGCTGACAATTTCGAAGAGCGAACGTGACCGCCCAACCTGACAGGCTACAAAATAGCTTTACAAGCCCCGTTTGTGTGGAAAACCAGCGCTTTTGAGGCCAATGAGTTTGGGTGGAGGAGATGCAATTCCCATGTCACTCACAACATTACATTGTGAAAAAAAAAAAAATAAAAAAAAAACAGAAATAACCAGCTAGATTCATAAAACATATCAATATAAACATGTGTTGAATTTTGTCCAAAAGCAAAAAACCCCCTAACCACTAAGAACAATCATTGCAGCGTCTGCCATTGAAATGTATGGGAGAGCGGCAGGTAGCGCCAGGTAATACGTGTCGCTGTGAAGGAATTTGCAGCGGCGCTGTTCGGTCCAGCCGGCTTCATGATGAATGCCGCGCTAGCCGTCGCTCTCGCCGGCGCTAGCCTCATTTAGCTTGATAAATGCGTCATTGTGACCGCCGCAGGGCGTACTTGAGTCGGTAGCCGCCGTTAGCTGCCGCTACCTGGCGCTCGTCAGACACTACCTGGCGCTATCGCTTGATGAATAAGGGCCTTAGTAATCTTCTTTGGTCTATTTATTCAGCAGTCTTTTTGCACAGAGCAGCAATAATGGGATGTGGCTGTTTGTAATGAACTTTTAGAAGCTGCTAATGAGGCTCCTAGCAAACTTGATTGAACAGCCAGCAGTTGTTTGCCTTCACTTTTTCATTATTACAAACCTAAAATTAGAATCAGCGGGAACTGGCTGGTTTGGGGAACAAAAGGTCTCTCTTTGTTGATTTTCATTTGTCTTCAAGGCACATTTCACTTAACAGTTACAAGGCTTTTCATGATCCTACCTCATTAATGTTTGATGCAAATTGTATTTCTACAGATATTTTAGTGAACCAGCATGCTAATATTTCTTCTACTTATGAACTTATGGCTTTTATCTAGGTCTTTGCTTTTTGTTTGTTCTTTAATTGCCATTTTATTGGTAGACACATAGCTAAATTAAATTGGTCTAGGGCCCCTAAATGAAACAAATGGACATAAATAGGAAAACATAAATGGTTTACAAATGATTCTACAGTAAACACCCATCACAACTTTTCCCTTGACTGTGTCTAGTCTTGGAATTGTTGCAGACTAACTTTGACACACCCTCCAGTGGGGGGATCGGCATTGCTGGAGTGACTCAGGAGCATGGATGGAGATAGCATTAAAAACACCACAACTCAACAGACAACACAACAGGCATGCACACAGAACCCATAACATTCGGTTCTAGTTATGGGTCCAGGAGAGGAAATGCAGTAGATGATGCCTTAGATGTAGGGAGGTGATGGACCTACTAGGGTTAACATACACTTGTTAAGGGAGAGAAAAATGACCTGGACCAATACCTGCATTTGTTTATAAGTTTACAAAGTTGCAAGTTGGTATTAATTTACATAGCACAATGTGAAAACAAATATTTACAGACTATGGTAAGAGATAAATACATTTAATATGCATTGACTAGTAGAAAAGGTTCCTCCTGTGGGTATACAGGGGTTGTTACTATTCCCCTGGTGAAAGTTAATTCTCAATGCATTGTGATGAAAATAGAGAGCAGCTTCATTAGGAGATGTTATTAATAGTATTATAATAAAAGACAATCATAAAAAAATGTAGTATGCTGAGAAAGTAAAGAAGTAACAAAGTGCTGCATGCAGGGGTTACCATGGCGGCCAGTAGCTCTATTTTTGGAGTTTTCGTAAGCAAATTGGTGCTTGAATATGTAATTGGTACAATTGGAGGTTAATATCGTTAATATCATTAGGTATAAGGAGAGGGTTAAAGGAGCACTTAAAATGGCCCAATGATAACAATCGATATAAATATGGCTGGAGGAGAGGTCACTTATACACCCGGCATCAAGAAATATCCAGCCAGGCTTGTTTTTTTTATTTTAATGGAAGGAGGAGGAATTCAGGAGAGGTCAGGTTCTGTCTCCCCTCATACACTAAACCTGTGCCCCCTGGATTTCATTCCTACCATCAGAGAGTAAATCACAAGCTTGGCGGGAGTTTTATTCAGTTCAGGTGTATCATTAGCCAACATGTTTATATAGATTTTTAATATTACACAATTTCGCGATAACGCTACTTTAAGGGTAGATGTCTATAATTATAGTACGCTGTAAACCCCGTCGGCATTGTTACCTGTGCTATATTAGATATTAGGAACGTTCATAGTGGTGAGTGGGTTCCCCTCCTTAGAAGATACTTTTGATCCAGCAGGGAGTAGTAAGTAATGTTCTAATTGAAGGTTTTTCCTAGAAATACGGTACTTAGTATAAGTGTTTAAAGGATTTTATGTTTACCTTGTAATTCTGATATCTATTGTAGAGGTGACTGCAGCGACAGGTAGTGTAATTTAATACGAATGTATATACTGCACCCTCACCTGCACTCGACGAACACCAGTTATGTAGAGTCAATTAATATTCCCAATGTAGGTTCTTTAAAGGCTTGACAACCCAAAGAGGAGATGGACAGCGGTATATATATTTTAAATATAATTGAGCACACATACATATAATACAGTTAAAATTTACACCAGGATATTACGCAGCTCAGAAAAGTCATGAACACTTAAAAATAGTTCAGCACAGAGGATGGTAAATCAAGGACAATATTAATAGCATACAGGCACATAATCAACACAGAGTAGGTTAATACATTAGCACAGGGTACCACCTGATCCTATGTGGAGGAACACAGTTTAGATTATTATGTATAACATTATAACCAGACACAGCCTATGCTCAGGGTACCAGAAAATGATATGCAGAGGAACATAGTTAGTATATTATACAGAGCATCAGTCATAAATGTATGGGAAAGAAAGAACAGGTTAATGGCACAGCATAACCCCTCAACCCATCATCACCCCTCATATAGACCTGAAATAATTACCACTGAACAGCCTTGTCATCAGTACTGCCCTGGTCACCCCTGTGCCAGGGTTCCTCCTTCGAAGGCCCTCTCCTTCTAAGTTATACTCCAATATCCCTTTGATGTCCAGACTTGCTTTCCCCCCAGTTTAGCTAGCCTGCAACTCTGGTAAATGCAACTAATTAGACATAGTGAGAGAGACAGAAATAAAAATATACATTACATAATATTGAAGCGCACTTCGTCTGATGACCCATCAGTGTGGTCTGTCAGTTTATAGGACGGTCTAACCAGTGATAGAGCATGTGTCCTCCCAGTGGTTAATAGGTGATTAGGTGAAAGGGGTGTGTTTGTTATGGGCTTTAGTGATTCTCTAATAGCGCAGGGGGTGTGTTTGTGTAATTGAGAAGCAGGGGAAAACAAGAGTTAGAGAGTGGCACGTGTGCAGTGCAGTGGAAGCGGGAGTCAGATTTAAAGGGATGGCTAGGTCCAATGTCTGTCATTGCCTTTGGGTGGTTAGTGTGCTTTACACTTGTTCTCCTCCCCACTTTAATTTACCTTGGTGGCAAATGTAAGGTGGAACAGATGATTACTCTCTGGTGCTTCAAGATAGAGTGTTAGGGACTAGTGCGCTGCACTAACACTGGACAGATCGTCCTATACACTGACAGACCACGCTGATTGGTCACCAGGCAAAGTGTGCGCCCCCCCCAACTGGAAGTACTTGGGACACCACTGCACTTACAACAAATATCAGCTAAATGCAGACTGGCAACGGACTCCTGAATGAACCGTCCGGTCCCTGTAGTTATTGAATACTCAACCTAGCTGCACCTAGCTGCACACTAGATATCAGAATAGCAAGGTAAACATAAAATCCTCTACATACTTATACTGAGCATTTCTAGGAAAAACCTTTACTTAAAACTATACCCATAACTTATTTACCAGGGAATACCTACCTACTACCCCCTGCTGGATCAGAAGTACCTACTAACAAGGGGGGCCCATTCACCACTATGGAATGTACCACAGGTAACAATACCTACAGGATTTACAATAATACTACCCTTAAGCCTCTCCTTATACTAATGGTATTGACTAGGGATGAGCGAATCGATCTGGACGAACCCGGATTCGTTCCGAATTTCATGAAAAATTCGATTCTGAACGAATCCGAATTTCCCTGCGATTTGATCAATCGAAGTTTTCCTTTAAACTCCATTTATTTCAATTACAGACATTCTAAAATGGTGGAAGCACATGTCCGGACATATCCCCTGGGGCAAGGTATCATGGGAAGGTCACATGCAGCCTATCAGTAGCCAGGAGCTCCGGTGACGTCACAGCGCTATATAAAGCGGCGGCCATCTTGCTTGTGCGCATTTCAGACTTGCATTCGTGAGACAAGGGTGGTTGCTGGCTGGCTGCAGACAGGGACAGACAGAGATTTACAGATAGGTAGGGAGATTTAGAGTGGTAGACAGAGCTAGGGAAAGAGGTTTAAAACCGGAACAATCCAGCAGCATACAAGTCACATTGACAGGGCGCCTAGTGCTGGCTATGATTCATAATTACTGGGTTACTGTTAATAATATTTGGTTTGGTTTAAATACAGCTGCACACTGTGCATGCAATGCACATGCTATTTAACCCTATCTGTTAAACAAAAGGATTTCTCATACTTGGATTATAGTTAATACTTTTTGCTCAGCTTAAAATACATTACGCCACACTGGCATCCCAAGGCACATGCTATTTAACCCTATCTGTTAAACAAAAGGATTTCTCATACTTGGGTTATAGTTAATACTTTTTGCTCAGCTTAAAATACATTACGCCACACTGGCATCCCAAGGCACATGCTATTTAACCCTATCTGCTAAAAGCATTTCTCATACTTGGATTATTGTTACTTTTTGTTCAGCTTAAAATACATTACGCCACACTGGCATCCCAAGGCACATGCTATTTAACCCTATCTGCAAAAAGCATTTCTCATACTTGGATTATTGTTACTTTTTGTTCAGCTTAAAATAAATTACGCCACACTGGCATCCCAAGGCACATGCTATTTTAACCCTATCTGCTAAAAGCATTTCTCATACTTGGATTATTGTTACTTTTTGTTCATCTTAAAATACATTACGCCACACTGGCATCCCAAGGCACATGCTATTTTAACCCTATCTGCTAAAAGCATTTCTCATACTTGGATTATTGTTACTTTTTGTTCAGCTTAAAATACATTACGCCACACTGGCATCCCAAGGCACATGCTATTTTAACCCTATCTGTTAAACAAAAGGATTTCTCATACATGGATTATAGTTAATAATTTTTGCTCAGCTTAAAATACATTACGCCACACTGGCATCCCAAGGCACATGCTATTTAACCCTATCTGTTAAACAAAAGGATTTCTCATACTTGGATTATAGTTAATACTTTTTGCTCAGCTTAAAATACATTACGCCACACTGGCATCCCAAGGCACATGCTATTTAACCCTATCTGCTAAAAGCATTTCTCATACTTGGATTATTGTTACTTTTTGTTCAGCTTAAAATACATTACACCACACTGGCATCCCAAGGCACATGCTATTTTAACCCTATCTGCTAAAAGCATTTCTCATACTTGGATTATTGTTACTTTTTGATCAGCTTAAAATACATTACGCCACACTGGCATCCCAAGGTACATGCTATTTTAACCAGATGTATACAACATAAGCGTTGATCAGCATCAGCTGCTTTATTAAGCTACTTCAGTTTGCGCTTGTTTTTGATTTTTTTCAAGAAACCAGGCCGCAGGGCACCCCAAAGCTGCACCTTGCACCCTATCTGGTATACAACATAAGCGTTGATCAGCATCAGCTGCTTTATTAAGCTACTTCAGTTTGCACTTGTTTTTGACTGCTTTTAATAAACCAGGCCGCAGGGCACCCCAAAGCTGCACCTTGCACCCTATCTGGTATACAACATAAGCGTTGATCAGCATCAGCTGCTTTATTAAGCTACTTCAGTTTGCACTTGTTTTTGACTGTTTTCAAGAAACCAGGCCGCAGGGCACCCCAAAGCTGCACCTTGCACCCTATCTGGTATACAACATAAGCGTTGATCAGCATCAGCTGCTTTATTAAGCTACTTCAGTTTGCACTTGTTTTTGACTGCTTTTAATAAACCAGGCCGCAGGGCACCCCAAAGCTGCACCTTGCACCCTATCTGGTATACAACATAAGCGTTGATCAGCATCAGCTGCTTTATTAAGCTACTTCAGTTTGCACTTGTTTTTGACTGCTTTCAATAAACCAGGCCGCAGGGCACCCCAAAGCTGCACCTTGCACCCTATCTGGTATACAACATAAGCGTTGATCAGCATCAGTTGCTTTATTAAGCTACTTCAGTTTGCACTTGTTTTTGACTGTTTTCAAGAAACCAGGCTGCAGGGCACCCCAAAGCTGCACCTTGCACCCTATCTGGTATACAACATAAGCGTTGATCAGCATCAGCTGCTTTATTAAGCTACTTCAGTTTGCGCTTGTTTCTCCAGGGTGTCTTTCAAGCAATGTTTGGGCTCCTGCTTATGCTGCTGCCAACTCCAGGGTGTGCCTTCCAGCTAATGTATGTGCTCCTGCTGCTGCCAACTTCAGGGTGCCTTCCAGCCAATTTCTAGGTTCCTGCTGCTGCTGCTGCCAACTCCAGGGTGTGTCAGTCAATTTTTGGGCTCCTGCTGCCAACTCCAGTGTCTCTTTAAAGTAATGTTTGGGCTCCTGCTGCTGCTGCTTGCAACTCCAGGGTGTGATTCATCCCATTTTTGGGCTCCTGCTGCCAACTCCAGTGTCTCTTTAAAGTAATGTTTGGGCTCCTGCTGCTGCTGCTTGCAACTCCAGGGTGTGATTCATCCAATTTTTGGGCTCCTGCTGCCAACTCCAGTGTCTCTTTCAAGCTATGTTTGGGATGCTGCTGCTTGCAACTCCAGGGTGTGATTCATCCAATTTTTGGGCTCCTGCTGCCAACTCCAGTGTCTCTTTCAGCCAATGTTGGGCTCCTGCTGCTGCTTGCAACTCCAGGGTGTGATTCATCCAATTTTTGGGCTCCTGCTGCCAACTCCAGTGTCTCTTTAAAGTAATGTTTGGGCTCCTGCTGCTGCTGCTTGCAACTCCAGGGTGTGATTCATCCCATTTTTGGGCTCCTGCTGCCAACTCCAGTGTCTCTTTCAAGCTATGTTTGGGCTGCTGCTGCTGCTGCTTGCAACTCCAGGGTGTGATTCATCCAGTTTTTGGGCTCCTGCTGCCAACTCCAGTGTCTCTTTCAGCCAATGTTGGGCTCCTGCTGCTGCTTGCAACTCCAGGGTGTGATTCATCCAATTTTTGGGCTCCTGCTGCCAACTCCAGTGTCTCTTTAAAGTAATGTTTGGGCTCCTGCTGCTTGCAACTCCAGGGTGTGATTCATCCAATTTTTGGGCTCCTACTGCCAACTCCAGTGTCTCTTTCAGCCAATGTTGGGCTCCTGCTGCTGCTTGCAACTCCAGGGTGTGATTCATCCAATTTTTGGGCTCCTGCTGCCAACTCCAGTGTCTCTTTCAAGCTATGTTTGGGTTCCTGCTGCTGCTGCTTGCAACTCCAGGGTGTCATTCAGCCAATTTTTGGGCTCCTGCTGCCAACTCCAGGATGTGTTTCAGCCAATATTTGGGCTCCTGCTGCTGCCAGCTCCAGGGTGTGTTTTTCAGGCAATATAGGGGCCCCTCATAGTGATGCCACCTCAACTCTCTGTAATTGTGCTGCTCTGCGATTCTAATGCCGATGCCTCTGATCTGCATGTCCTAATTATTTACAGTATTATTTCAGTAACCCAGCACGCATCCTATGCGTGTTACAGCAAGGCAGAATGGTTTACAACCCTACTGAGGCTCTAGGAAGCTCAGAAATAGCCATTTTTAATAGCGATTCGTCGCGAATAAATTCGGGTCGAAACGATTTTTGTCGGAAAATTCGGCAAATCAGTCTAATCGAATTTTTCAAAAGTTCGCTCATCTCTAGTATTGACCTCTAATTCGTACCAATGACACATTCAAACACTGCATGGTTTACAAAAACTACAAAGCTAGAGCTACAGGCCGTCATGGTAACCCCTACATGCATGTTACTTCTTTACATGCTCATTATACTACATGTTCTTATGAATACCTTTTTGTTATAATACAACTAATATCTCCTGATGAAGCCGCTCTCCGTCTCTGGCAAAACGTGAAACAAGTTAACATACACCAAGGGGGCAACAACAACCCCAGTATACCTACAGAACCTTTTCTACTAGTCAATGCATAATTACTGTATTGATCTATTACCATAGTGTAAATATATATATGTTTCATCTTGTAGTATGAAAATTAATACCAACTTGCAACTCTGTAAACTATGCAGGTATTGGTCCAGACCATTTTTCCCTCCCTTAACTTGTGCCCATAACATGCAGCCCAGACGCAGGAATTGGCGGGAGACAGAAGACAAACTGGATGTAGGTCAACTACTGAAACAACAGACTGGGGCATGTGGGGGATATGATGGAAAATATTTTACTGCCTTTCTGACCTGCTCATTTGTAAACAAAGACCTCATCTAAAATGTCAACTGATAACCCATCTGTAAGGAACTTGTCACCTATTTCGCAGATGGCCAGCTCATAAACAGGTTGGTAAAAAAGTGGCCCAGAGGGTCCTCCACTTTAAAACACCTTGCTAGTACTGGTCACACCTAACCTAGACTGAAGAGGGCTGTCAGCACAACTTCAAAGCTTCAAAGAAATCCTGTAGACACTCTGGCTCCAGCATGATACGGGGAACCTTGAAACCACAGTGAACATTAATCATAAACTGAACATTTTGTTCATATTCTGGAGATAAGGTAAGGTAAGGTATCTCTTGCTTCATCCCAGGACCTGCAGGGACTGAGTTCCGGAGAACTTGTGTTAGGAGCTATATCTAACAGTGGTGTCTAGTCTCATAACGTAGGCAATGTGCAACTGGGTCCATTGGTACCCGGATCGGATCTCAAGGACCTTTCATCAGAAGTTATGACACATATAAGTTTTAAGGAGTTTGTAGCTAGCCACTGCTAAGGCTCATTCCAGGGGGGAGTGACCCCGGCCAGGAGTTTTAAGTGTAGATGGGAGGCAGAGGTGAACTTTCTTTTCTGGAGACAGGTCTTACTGGAAACATGCAGAAAAAAAAACACAATAACAAGGACCAGGAACCCCACACACGCCTTTCTGTGGCTTCCAAGTGCAGCTAACGGTAACTGACATTTATTATATCTGCTCATTCTGATTGTAACATACCCAGTTGCAATTGCCCTTCTAATATGTATTGCATCTATTCCTTGTATGTATATAGTTTGGCTAGTGTTCCTTTAAGGCGTTAAAATATTTAACATAATCTTGGGCTGCTCTATTATCTTGATCTATTAACTCTCACTGGTACTGCTAACGGACCGGGGGTGTATCAAACAGTGTTTGTGGCAATAGTACGAGGCTTGCAGGGCTCGGGTCACTGGTGGTAGTTAACCCGCTCTGTAGCCTGCCTAGGTCCACAAGGCCTGTATTCATGAAAATGTACTGTGCTATCTCAGTGACAGTGGCGTCCACAGGGGCCAAGAGATAAGGGTTGTGTCACAAGGCCCTTTGGCAGGATTACATGTTGCTAGATGTTGGCTACTAAGTGGGCCCAACATTTCAACTCCCTATTCTCCCTTCAGGTAGTTTTTTTTTCTTCTTGCCAATGTACACATCTTGTCGATTTTTTTTTATATTTAAGTACTCTTGCATTGCGTCTGTAAGACTTCTGGATGTAATTAAAACAATTTTCTCAACATGATCTGCACTGCACTGTGCACAAACTGAATCAAGGCCATAATTGTGATCATCTCTGGTAGTTCTTGGTGAATAATCAAGTTAAATGAATGCTGGGAGTTTTTAATTCTCTGACAATGTCCAAATTGGGGATGCCCACAGTAGTGCCTTCTTAAGGCATATTTAGGAGTACATTTTGAATACACACAATGGAGCAGGATGGAACAGCTGTGGGGGGCAAAAGGTGAGTATAGCTTTTTGTCAGAACTTACCATGGCACATTGGTGGAGCATATCAGGAAACATTTTGGTATGCAAACCAGAGAAGGGTTTGTTCTGTTTGTCTTCCGTGTTGATAAGCTTCCATATGGATGAGCTGTGCTATTACAGTGGTTAAACAAAACATGAGTGATAAGATGGTGTTGGTAGGTGTTTTTTGCCTTGGCACAGTAAAGGAGGTACTGACTGTCTTTCCTCCTAATAGGAAAGTACTTAGTAGTAAATAGTATTAATATATTTGAATGCATAGTGAGAAAGTTGACCTGCTTTTTCCTTGCCCCCTAAAGTTTCAACTACTTCGGCCATAAAATTGATGCAGGAAGTAAAATAAGTAGGGCCCAAACTAAGATATTTCTGGAGGACCGATCAAGATAATATCTAGAGCACTTTCCCCTTGAGATTTTCTGGAGGTAAAACCCCTGGCAGTCCACACTACACAATAAACAGTAGAAAATGACATAGAGAACACCTATGCAATTTTTTCTCAGGAGTTAGGAAGACTCAATTTACCCGTGTAGACATCAAGTGATTTGAGGACAGGAATAGTGTCCTACAGCGGCAGACTGGGACCAAAAAATCTGCAGGAAATTTACATGCTCTGATCAGCCTACCACCAGCCCATGAGCTCCTTAGCCCTGCCCCCAAGATGCTTCTCAGCTGATCAGTTAGTGTGTGTATCAGCGGATGCTATAGCATTGCAGGAACAGATCATGGGCAGAGGTGAATAATTGATGGTACTGAAGCTTTAGTATTGTAGGGGCAGATTTTGTGGCAGGGGTGGGTATGCCCCCACAACATTTTTAGGGCAGGACATGAGCTGGGAGGTGTGAGACCAGATATGAGGCATATATGCTGCATGCTGGAGGCTACACCCAGCCCAAGTGGCTCTAAAGCAGTGCGGCCAACCGGGATTTCTCCCTGTCCTCCCTATGGCTAGTCTGCCCCTGGTGCTTCATCCCCAAAACTGGTCTTATCAGTGCATCCAGGATAAAAAGTATTATTGAAACATGTACCGGATTAGTAAAAGGAATAAATCATTTAGAAACGCCAGCTGGTGACTTAGAAGTAAATAAAAGCTACCTTGAGGGAAAGATTGCAGCATCATTTGTACAGATGTTCCTCCATTATGCCAAAATGATGTTTTCCCAAACTGGATAAATAAACCTGCATCAATTTCTAAGGTAGTATGTTCTGTGTTTAGTCAGTTTATATGGCAGTGGTATAACGCCAAGGACATAAGCATGTGGCATTGAGAGCACGGGATGTTTATTTCAACAGAAATACTGAAGTAAGTGAAATAAAATCCCCCTGTTAAAGTGAACCTGTACCTTTTTTCTGAAACCCGCTAGGATCCTCCGGTGAGCTTTCCAATAACACCTCAATGCAGATAGATATTTTTTTTCTCTGTTATCTTATTCACATATTTAAGGACATGCCACACTTGGAATGGATCAAAGGGCACATGACTGTGGTGTAAAGCAGTAGACCAGTGGTTCCCAACCAATGGTACCACTACCAGGGGTTCTGCTCAAGCTTACCCCTGTCACAGCTAGTCATTGGCGCCCAAAAATCAGCCCTGGGCTTTAGCAGCCCCTGGCAGGCCCGAGACGTCTTTGCTGAGGCCCCCCAAGCATGTTGCTTATTCAGTGTTGGCAGTAGCCCAACTGGCCCCATGCAGTGTGGCTCACAGGGCATTGTCCCGGGTCTCCCTATGGTCACTCCGCCCCTGGCTACAGTCACTTTCTGCTCACTCCACTAGTTTAAACTTTAAAGCAAACTTCCAGTCAATAAAAAAAAAGTTTAGAAAATTACTCCCCTCACCCCATGCACATGTTGTGGAATAGCTTGTGAATGCTTGTGAATGCATTGCTCCTGAAACTACATGGGAGACGACCATTTTGCTATGTAGCTGACAGTCCTGCTTACACATGAGCATGAGGACAGAGCAGTGCCAGCCACAGCACACACCAAACAGAGATATATATGCTTCAGAAACAGGGGGAAGCTGGTTTTTCTGCTACACACACACACACTGGATAACAGCTGCTGGAGAAATTCCGTGCGTGAGAGAGGGAAGCTGTCACATTGTATCTTTATGTATCTTAATGTGGACCTACACCTATTTCTTACCTAATTGTGACGGTCTCGGGGAGGCATGCAGATTGCTGGATCCCCCGACCCCCCCCCCCCCCCCCAGCACATTGACCCATGGAATGCTTTCCTTCATCCTCAATCCGTGGCCGAAATGCAGCCCTGCAATTGACCAGGACAGTCACGTGGGATGAAAAAGAAAGTGATCCCGTCCACATGACCGCCAGCAAGCAATCGCGGGGCTGCATTTCAGCTGAGGATCAAGGATGATGATAAGCATCGTGGGGGGGTATCAACCTAGATACCACTTTAGCCTGCCACAATGTGCTCTGGCCCTACGCATACTAGGTACCCAATGCTTGTGGGCTCACTCTGTCATGTGGCAGCCATTATGTGGCAGGCGCAGAGCATCAGTGTTCTTAATGTATCTAAAATCTCAATTTCGTACCTAATTGTGACGATCTTGGGGACGCAACTAGATTGCTGGAGCCCCCCCCCCCCCCAGCACATTGACTCCCGGAACGCCTTCCTTCATTCTCAATCCGAATCCCGTCCATGTGAGTGCCAGCGACCAATCGCAGGGCTGCATTTCAGTCGAGGATGATGGCAAGCATTGTGGGGGGGGTTTTGGAAGGTTGATATGCGGGGGAGTCCAGCAACCTAGATACCCCCCAGCCTGTCACAATGCGGCTTTGCCCCACGCAAACTAGCTACCAAATGCTCGCTCTGTCACATGGCAGCCATTATGTGGCAGCCGCAGAGCATTCAGTGTTCTTAATGTATCTAAAATGTATCTAAATTGCTCTGCTGTGAGCAGAGCAAATATAAGTCATTACAGCTGATGGCTTACTGCGTCTAGCCACAAATAAAGGATAACTGTACAGAGGTTTGAAGCAATTGTGACTGGGGCTATGAAGCATGGCTCTCAAGTGTGTAGCAGAAAGGCCACCCCTATGTTGCTCAGGACCACAGAATCTGCATTCTATTCCACAAAATCTGAATGGGGTTAAGCCCTCTTAAATAGCTTATGTCACTGATTGCCAGAGGGGGAGCAATTTACTAAGCTTACATTTTTGGACTGGATGTCTGCTTAGGTAGAAAAAGTACAAAGGAGAAGATTAAAAAAAAATATATATATATATATATATATATATATATATATATATATATATTAGTATTTAGCATCTAATTGAATTTTATTATTATGGGTGTTTAATGATAGTGGTCCTTTTAATGGCTTCCTAATTAAAATAATTTGCATTCTCCTTTAAATCTGTATGATAAACAAACAACACCACCTACTGCCTGGAACATACAGTCAACACACACTAGATCTTTAATAATTTAGCAATTATAAAACTTTTTATAATGCTGTGAATTACAGTGTTGGGCTGAGCTGTTACGGGCCCACCCCACAGATTAATGGCTAATGTATAGGGCCTTATGGACATTTTTAAATAAGCAGTAAGATGCAGCCACTTCTAATGTGTGTTCTGCAAAGTTGGGAGGCCCCATGCAATTGCATGGGTTGCGTGGTGGTTAAGCACACCACTGACTGTGTGTGCACGTCGGATGCAACAAATAAACTATACATTAAAGTGCACCAAACCCTTAAGCATGAAAGTGTTTTCCAGGGCCAATCCAATTTCGGATACTCCGCTGTATGAAAACACCAGAATAGCATCTTACCTCGATCCCTGTTACCACTGTGTATGTGCAGGCCTCCATCGGTATCCCTGCACTTGTCCATCCAATGGGCACACCCCTGCCAGCATATCTGAATGTCTGGCAGCCGGTGTGGGTAGCTGGCAATAGCATCCAGTGGGAGGTGCCCCCCATTCATTTGGAATAAACTGGCAATCTATTCTGATGTGCTGTGAAGTTTGGTGAGAGAACTAGTGATTCCACTGGGAACAAGAACTATAGAACTAGCTACTGTATGGCAATTTAAGTAGGTCATTAAGTGACCGTGGGCTGGCGCACCTGATATTAAAGCGGACCAAAACCCACTGAACATTTAAAATACATTTGACCAGAGCCTCTGATGATTCCCTTCTTAGGGTGTACAACTAAAAATGGATATTTTCGCTTTTCGAGTGGCCCCGAAACAGTTTTATTTGCTGTCCCTCTCTGTGAGATGACAGGTGGTCAGTCATTGCATAGGTGTGGTAATGACATCATTGCCACAAACAACAATGGCAAAGCATGAAGGAGGTGGAGCTTTACAGCTGAAACAAGGACCATTATCTGGGATTAGAGTGAAGCAGGAGTAATGAAAATTGGCAAAAGGTTCTCTTTATAGGAGGAGCAATTCAAGGGATGCAAGTTAAAAATGTGGGTTTTGGTCTACTTTAGGTTGTATTACTGAGCAGTTCAGACTTGGATGCCTGGGGCCCACCAGTAGAATTGAATCTGGGGGCCTACCCCACATTTAGATGCAAGCATTGCCGGTGCACTTTCAGGGCCCTGGCACAGAAACATTATGCCAGACTGCATTGTCTCTGTTTGTGCACTTGGGATGCCACAAATAAGCTATAGATAGTTCAGCTTTGGTTATGAAGGCCCTCAAAGGAGCCCCTGGAGCCAGGTTCCCATTGGGTTTTTCCTGTGGGCCACTCTAAGTCTGTTAACTCAGAATCCATATTGTTGAGGGTAACTCGGACCCCGATATGTCTATATGGCCTCTCTTGCCCAACCTCTATATCGTTCTCCCTTAGCAACCGGTTGGAGATCCATGCAGTGAACAGAGAGACATACAACATTGAAAGTCCACCACATTAATCTGCTTTCTTAAAGACCAGCTTGCATATTATATACACAGAAAAGGAGTGCTTTGTGACATAACTAAAAACCTTCACACAGAAGGTTGGCAATAAATCTGCGTGAGCAATTTTCCTATAAGTCTACTGATAACGGAGTTCAAGGAATTCCAGTGACCTACAGCTAGATAAATCACTGAGAAAAGGACATTCCTACACACTAAAACGTCTGCAGGCTATATGCCCAGAACTTAACATATCACATGTATATCTATATAATTAAGTTTAATATCAGAGTATATAATATGAAATGGAGTCTTCTTTTTAACATGGCTGCCATTAGGCTAAGCATTGCACCTTTCATATATTACAGTGAATTTAGAAATGGATCGCTTTAGAGTTGACCAAAACCTCAGATTTTGACATTCCCAGGTTTTGGTCCTTGCCCCGGGACACTCCAATTTGGGATGCCTCAATGTATAAAACAGCCCAGGTAGCCTAGTAACCTCACCTTTTCCCGGTCCTATGGCACATGCCTGTGTTCTAATTCAGTGCTATCCTCTAATAGGGTGTGTGCTTGCATTCACAAATGCCTGGTGTGGACGGTTGCCCTGCGGGTGTGTGCTTGCATTCACAAATGCCTGGTGTGGACGGTTGCCCTGCTAAAGGTATACCAGATGGCGGCCACAACTTGCATATGCGCCGCTAGATCGGGGAGAAGGTGATCTTTACACTGGACTTAGAGTGGTTTTACACTACGAGGCATCACGAATCTGGATGAGGGGAGGGAATCAGGCAGCCCTGGAGTCTTACAGGCTTTTGGTTTGCTTTAGGCTACAGAGAAAGATGAGCCCAGTTGGAAATTGGATATTGATGAGCTAACATCCCTAAATCTAAAAAGGTTCAATGAAAAATCCAGAAAAAGCGAGCATCCATTTGTAAGGCCGATATGCAGGGTTTTTCATTTAATAGTGAACCACCCCTCAGCTATGCCATTTCCTAGTCATTTACACTTGTTATTACTTACAACCAAGATTTTTAAGTAGGCAACACTGATGCTCTATACTAAACTTTCACTCTCTGCATTTAACAATCATGGACGTGTGGGAAGCAGTGTAGGGAAGAGATATTAGAGAGAAGAACTCAGATTTTTGTAACCCTGTGCTAAGCCCAATTTGGGCATTAAAATAATAAAACAACTCATCTGATCCTCATAATCCTCACACAAGTGCTGCTCTCCTCCAATTGGCTTCTCTGGCCATGCATATTAATGTGCGACTGGGGAAACTGAATGTAATCCTAGCCACAGACATAATTGCCGCTCGGCACCCACTGCATCCCTCGGCTGTGTGCAGCAGCGAATGTGCAGTGGGCTCATTTGTGAGGTCAGAAAAAAATCAAGGGGGTTTCAGTGGGGCAATACCGGGATACCGGGATGCCCTATGGGGACGGACTAAATCCCAGAGGTTTGGGGTACTTTAATGGTTATGCGTCATACTGCGGCAGAACAGAACAGATTCAAATTCCAGCAACACTAGCAGACATACCGACCACAACAGAATTGCTAGGCTAATTAAAACATAATTCGGCACAATGAAATGCTTGCCTTAAAGGAGCAGTATCGCGAAATTTGCATTAAAGAAGATAAATAATTAAATAGCCACACAATAGCTTCTAACATGTGTATAAATAATCTGGCGATAGAAAAAGGAAAAAATATATGCCTTTCCTTTAAATTGTATAATGACAATGGCTCAGTCCATTTGCTGAATAGGGGGATCTGCTGGCTTGTATTTAGTGAGCTGCTTCATTTAGCCCACTGGTCTCCTAGCAACACTTTACCTCAGAGGCTGACACTGTAATCAGTGGTAACGGCTGTGTGTGTGTGAGGTGCTGCTTTTGTTATGAGACCAGGTGACTCAAATGTGTAAAATCTATACAAAATAAACTAAACTGACTGAAAATAACTGAAATTCTTCTTTGAATAACTGTGCAGGAAAATCTAAAGGTATTAAAGCGGAACAAAACCCTGAGTTGCCGACCCTGAAGTCTATAAGACCCGGCCATTGACCTTGCCCCTTGGGCATTCTAAATCAGGATGCCCACTGTGTGAAACGACCCCTGGATAACCACAGATCCCCCCATTTTACTGGCGCGCTCACGCAGATAGTCATTTAGACAGGCCGGGCGGCCAGGAAGGTTACTGATCAGGCTCCCCATCTGCGTGCAAACAGAGCTGATTGGATGACAGCCCGCGCATGCGCTGTGGGACAGGGAAAGGTACGTTTTCACAGGCGAACTTGGGGATTTCACATATCAGGGCATCCCAAGTCAGGATGCCCCTAGGGGCACAAAACAAAACTCCAGATAGTGAAAATCCTGGGTTGGGCTTTGCTCAAAACACACAAAGCTGAAAGAAAGATCATATGGAAAAATGTGTTGAGAAAATGGTAAACTGAAAGATTCTGCAGCAGAGCCAAAATGAAGGGAAAACTGTCAAAATCAGCTAAATGACTTCTAGAGCTTTTCTCTCTGTTTTAGATATATAAGTTCTGGCCAGGCAATGTTGCAATGTTGTTATCTGATGCTGGACGGCTGCCAGCACTGAACAGCTGATACTTTGATACACTGTTTCCCCCTCTCCTCAGCGTGGAACAGGCCAGAGTGCCGGGACCCGACACTCAGAAGACATAAACATGAGCTATTAGTCTCCAGCTGCTCAACACACACATCATTTTTTTCTAAATGTGTAATTCTTACTCCAACACTTACCTACATTCAAAGTACCATTTAAATATAAGTCACCAAGAAAAATTCGCGATACTGCTCCTTTAAGTAAGACAACAAGCTTCTAGAAACTTTCCTGCTTCATAGAATGATGTGTGCATGGCTCTGTAACTTAAATGACAAGCACTAGTCGCCCTCCATCGCTGCTAAGATTATCCTGTTAAATAACCTGAGCGACTGACAGGAGTGAAAACATGTGTAAAATCTTTACACAGATCAATATGTTTCAGAGACATCATTACCAGAACCAATTACCGGTGATTAGGCGCCCGGAAAATGAGAACCACTAACCTGACGTGCCTGACATTTCTGTTGCTTTTTATAACTTGCACCTCATTAGTGTTTTACTCGCAGCTTTTGAAATGCGCCCTCCCATCATGCGACAGAATAGAGTGTACTATGCTTCACCTGGTGTAACTACTCGATTACGTAAAGAAAGCTGAATTATTATTAGTTATTAGCGTTTATTTAAAAGTGTCACAATAGTAAGTGATGCTGTACAATTCATTAAAGATTTGAGCATGAAAGAAATGTACAGAGACCATGGGGGTTATTTAAGAAGGGATAACGCCAGGTAGTGCCTCGTAGCGGCAGGCAGCGTCTGCAGAACGCCGGCTGCTGTACGCAAAACCACATTTATGAAAGCGAATCTGGTAAGCGACTGTAACAGCGTCATGTAGCGTCACATGTTTATTATTACAGGCGGCTCAGCGTATAGCGCCAGCGCTCTAACTTCCAGAGCGCAAGGTAGTACATTTCGCTCTCCCATACATTTCAATGGCCGTTCAATTTCTTGTGTTTAAACAGCGTGTTTGACCATTTGTTTTTTCTGATCAAATCATTGTGTGACCTCTCCTGGCTGCAAACAAACACTTTTAGAAACTTTTTATATTTTTATGCAGAATTGTCATTACAGGTCTGGCACTAAAGTGTTATTGTCCCAGTGTTAAAAAAATGTCATTCCATGTGTTTTCGCTTTGTTACTGGTGGATGTGTTCAAAAACAGACTTTAATCACACAGCATCTGGCGCTCTATGCTACAGCGCCCAGCTTTAGAGCGCCAATGCTGTGTGTGTGTCCTTTTTTGCTAAGTATGGTGTGGAGCGCCGAGAGTCAGTTCCACTGAGCTGGCACTACCTTTCGCTCACTACATCGCTGTACTGGTGTTAGAGCGCCCAACATACATAGCGACCGATTCATCATCACAGATGGCTCAGCGGATCCCAGCGGCGCTCTGGCTTCCTGTCGCTACCTGTCGCTCTCCCATACATTTCAATGGACGTTACTTTTCTTCTTTTTAAACAGGGTTTTCTTTTAATATTTTTTTTTGTTTTGTATCAAATCATTGTGTGACCTCTCCTGGCCTATTTAAATCCATTTTAGAAAACTTTTTAGATTTTTAATATTTTTATGCAGAATTGTCATTACAGGTCTGGTATTAAAGTGTTAATGTCACAATGTTATAACAATGTAATTCCATATGTTTTCGCTTTGTTACTAGTGGATATGTGTTCAAAAATAGACTTTAAGCACACAGCTTCTGGCGCTCTAGGCTACAGCGACACAATTTTGAGCGCTGGTGCTGTGTGAGGCTTTTTTTGATGAATATGGTTTGAGTTGCTCACACTGACCAGTCGCTACCGTTCGCTCCCATATAGCTCTGTACTGGTGTTATAGCGTCTCGCACATCAAATTCATCAATGGCGGCAATGTCACTACAGCGACTGAGGCGCTCTGTAATAGCAACTCACGGCCGATCAGAGTGACCACTAGCAGTCGCTCTTAGCGCCGCTGTACAGATGCTCATCTGCTGTTACCTGGCGCTAGTAATGAATCAGCCTCCATATTGCTGCCACCAAATACATCTCAATTGTTTTTCTCTTTCTTACTTTATAGATTTTAATAAAACACACTGGAATAAAGGATGTTTTGAATATCTCTCTGCACTTTTACTGTGAGCCGTTTATAAACATTATAATGCTCCATAAAGAAAAGCACATTCATTCCATTAGGAGGCAGTTTGGGATGCAGAATTATATGGAATAATTAGACTCACTTTTCACAGCAAGCAGGCAGGCGCTGTTTAAACAAACTGCGTGGTGCAAATGCTACTTTTCTAGCTAAATGTGTAGATAGTGTTAATAGCTCATGGATAAGTCAGAGGAAGCTTTGTCAGATCTCTGGAGTTCATTAAATATTTGGCCACTTACCTCCAAACATCAAACACAGCAAGAACTTAAATCTTTGCAAGAGATAAATGGAAGTGAGACAGGGAATAGCTAGGGATAAAGGATACTCATTTGGTACCTGTTACCATGGCAATGTTCACTGATGCTTTGTTACGCTGCATGTTTTTATATTAATTGGCTCCCAAAGAATTTTAAATACAAAGTTATTAAACTTATTGAGTTAGGATAACACATGCATGCTGTACATTAACTAATTAACTAACTCAACAAATTAAGGAGCTACAAAATGTATGCAAATACATATACTGGTCTACAAAGCTCATACAGAAAATATAGGGATTCTGTCCACATCACCTGATGTGACATTCGCTGTTTTTATAAACACAAAGTGGGGTACTCTTTATCATTCCAGGCTTTAACCTATGTTGTCATGTTGTCACCCTCCTTATACTATATGGAGTTTGATTCATTACTAGTGCCATGTATTGCCATGTGAGCGCCTGTATAGCGGCGCTTAGAGTAACCGCTAGTAGACTCTGCAAGTGGGTGTCTGGGTGCTATAACCTAGCTAAGTGGCCAGACAAGTGGCGCTGTACTATCCTGTCCGCCATTTATAAATGTGATGTTTGGAGGGCGCTGTAGAATCTCTCTCCCTGATTCACTGCAGAGCCAATTGTGAACGCTAGGTGGTGTCCCGAGGTCAAAGCGCCCAAGACCACACCACATATAACAATAGGACAACACTACAGCGAGCGATAGGTAGCGCCAGTTAAGTGTGTCCGGCACTCAGCGCTCAAGCCCGTATTCAAGAAAAATTACACACAACCAGTGTCGGCACTCTAAAACTGGGCGCTCTAGCGTCCAGTCAGTGTCAGAAGCTATGGGCCTGATGCAGAGCCTCCCCTGAACTGACCTTAAAACCTTCCGATTGTCCAGGGCTCCCGTTTGAATCGTGGCTCAGATGTGATGCAGAGCCTCCGTTGGAATGGCTCCCTAACTGATCCAACAATTTGACTTCACTCGGGAAGTTTTTTTTGCTCTCTCAGGTGCCTTCAATTTGATCGGGGCTTCCGTCCCCGTTCACACGGGCGGCCCGTTTTTCCCAGCTTTTTCCTTGGTTTTTGAACGTACCTGCTTGCCTTCCGTCGTATTTGACCTTCCATTTTGGTGGTTTTTCCAAGTATACTTACATCTCCATGGTTCTTCAGTTGCCAATCTGGCTACACGCAAGGGCACATCCCTCAAACTCCATTGGAATATACATATGGCAACAACTGCCAATTTCACACATATATATATATTTAAATAAATGTTTTGTTGTTCCTTCTTCCTTGTCCTTAATGCATACCTTAATCTCCTTGTTTGTTCCTTCTTCCTTGCCATTAATGCTTACCTTAATTGTTTGTGAGTTTTTCTGATTTATTGTCCCATATCTAAACCTTTTGTGTCATGTAAATGTGTGCTGATGTTGTGTGATTGTACTTTTGCAGGAAAGACAACTCTCAAAATATTATTTTTTTTTATTACATTTTTTTTATTTTTTTTGTGTTGTTTAAGGTTTTTTTGGGATAAAAATGAAAAATACAATTTTTAACATTTGTAAAATAAACAAAAAAATTAGGCCTCGGGGTCTTGAGGGTGTGGTAATCTTTGATCTGTGAATGAAAAACAACATTCGTTTAGCATTTTTTTTTTGGTTTGGTTGTGCGTCGTTTTTTGGGGGCCCTTTTCAAACCGGACCTTCTGCGTGATTTAATGAAAAGCCCAAACTCTTTTAAAAAGATTCCGCAGCATCTTAAACTAATATATAGTAAGTTTTTAGTCAATCAATTATTATTATTTCCCCCACTGGGCTGCAACTCAGTTCAGGAATTTAGGATACGTGCGCCGCCATCTTGACTCAGAAGCATCACACTTACTGAGGAGAGTGGGATAAGGTACAGGGGGTGGGTTATAGCTGTGCTTTGCTCACACAGAGCAGAGCTGTGCTCTGGAAAAGGTTTGTAAGATGATTTGTAAGGTGAACAATCTGTATGTACAGGGTGTGGGAAATATCTAAGATAGACACTTATTCAGAGTTAAGGTCCGGTTTAAGGGTTTTTTTTATAATTTATTTTGGAAATGTTTCTGAATTTTAGTTTTCAAATGGAATTGTTTGCTCATTTTCTTTACTTTAAATAAACACCACTTACAAGGTTTTGGCCGCACATTGCGTCGGGGGCGGAGTCTCCCTTCAGCCTCCCTCTGTTGCTGTTGTGAATCTGTATGGATGACAAACACACTGATATTAGAGACTGTTGTTCTTTCATTAATATAATATTCTGTTAGGCTTCTAGGTATCAATCTACTCACCTTCCCCAGCAACCTCTTCCTCCTCGCCCCCTTCCTCACTCATCCCTTGGGATGTTCCAGCGACGTCTGAATCTACAACAATAGTGCACATGAGTATCTGTATTTAATGCATGTATTGCAACATATCTAACTATATTTCCCTTACCGGAGTCCGGTTGAGGCTCTGTTCTGCTCGACTCCCTGCCGTCAGATCCCCCCCTCCCCTGCATGCTGAGGTCCAGCGGCTCCTCCGAGTCACTTACAGAGGAGGGGGTGGCCGTTGACCCTGGCGGTGGGCCACCTACACCTTCACCTGTTTCGCCCAACACTGGGCTGCGTGTCCTGGTCCGGGTGGGGCAGAACCGTATATTCCATTCATGGGCTGAAATACAAACACAATCATTAAACCACGCCCAGGCGATGCCAGGGTTATAGGTGCATTTACATTTTAAACACTTACATGGGAAATGTTTTGCGAAGTACCGCCTCACCCGGGGCTTATGCCTTCTTTTTAAATCAGACCAGTGTTGGGTGATCTGGGTGAAGGTATAGGTGGTTTGGGTTCGGCGTTCTATCGCGTCCACCACCTCCAGGGCCAACGTCCGTTTGTCATAATCTGACGGCAGGAAGTCGTAGCGATTCCTCAGCATCATCTGTTATTAAAAAATACAAGGACACACCATTAATCCACCAAATACATTAACAAGTTTCCTGCCCTACTGGCCCTACTTTCCTGGCCCACTGAAAAAAACGGGCCAATGAACGAGGCGTCCGTTTTGCCGGAAAAAAGCCTTGTGCGAGCCGACAATCGGAAAGGTGGCTGCGCGCACACCTGAGCGCATAAACGCACACTAAAATCAACGTAGCACCCTTTTCTGACCCCATCAAAGCCCAAAACCAACGGGAAAACGCACGGGATAGCTGAACGGGGAGGCTCTGCATCAAGCCATATGTGATAAAAATCTGTTTCTAAACACATAAATACCAGCACCAGAGCGAAAACATATGGAATGACAACTGTGACAATGATACTGCAATGTCAGACCTGCACATACAATTCTGCATTAAAAATAATAATAATAATAATAATAAAAGTATTTGTTTGCTGGGCAGGAGAGGACATACAATGATTTGAGCCACAAAAATTTGAAACGCTATTTAAACACAACCAAATGAAACACCATCGAAATGTATGGGAGAGCGATACTGAGCGACAGGTACTACATGCCGCTGCTGAACATAGAGCGCCGGCGCTATACACTCATCGCAGCTAGTAATACATGTGATGCTACATGATGCTTTTAGAGGCGCTTACCATATTTGCTTTCTTAAATGTGGTTTTCACATACAGCTTCCAGCGTTCACCCAAGTGGCACTACCTGGCGTTATGTTTTCTTAACCCCCAAACTGAAGTACTCTGTATCATTCCAGGCATTAACCTATGTTGTCACGTTGTCACCTTCCTTATACTATATAGAATATATAGGCCCCTTATGTTGCATTTAAAGCAGAAAAAGGTCCAAGATTTTGACCTCAGCTTTATCCAGGCCTAAAGCTCATGTGTGGGCTCTCCTCCAATCAGAGCCATTTGCCGCATATTAATGCTTGACAAACGCAATCAGGAGGGAAAGCAGCCACATCCCTAGATGTATGCATGCTCCCATTCCCAGCCTATATGAATGACTTGGTGTAGGAGCGTGCCTTGGCCCAGAGATGCTGGAAATTCAGCTGCTCTCGCTCCCTATTCAATACATCGCCAAGGAAGCAGCTGAATAGGGTGAGTTTTATTGGAACCTGGAGGGGGGCTCATCACCCTGATTTGGAATCTTTTAGATTCCAGGTCTGGCCAAGCTGGGTTTTGTTTCACATTAAAAAAATTCCCATGCTTCCTGTTTGCATCTAGTGATGCTTATATCACATTCCTGGGAAACATTTAGGATGGAAGTTGGGGCACAGAGCATGGTAAGACAGCATGCGTCTCTGCCTGCCTGATTCTGTCATTTCGCCTCTTGGGGGCTACGGGGATCAATATTTTTATGGAATCAGGGGGGTCCATGTGCATCATGTCCATTTAACTTTCAGGGGCTGGGAGGGGGTCTGTTTTTACTGAAATGTCAAGTTTGATTCTTTTAAGTATATTATTGTAATGTTGTTTGGAGCGGTTTCCTGGTTGACCATAGTGATCAATTTTACCAGGAGAACGAGGAAAAAGGTAAGATTTCTTCTGTTTAACTCTGTTAATGCACAGGAGGGCATCAGCAATCGGAATGCCTCTCTGCACCAGGAAGAACACCAATTTTGTGAAAAATGAGTGTTGTTCCAGTTTAAGGGAGACTAATCCCCTTCATTTGAATGGATGAGTGGCAATGCTGTTCTGAATCGAAACACAAGGGAAATCCGTGGACATCATGAGTTTATCTGTCACATTGGAGACCTGGAGCTATAAGCTACCCATTGTAGCAGCTACAAGAAGCACATTGAATTCAAGGGCACATTAACTGCATGTTAGAATTACATTATGGATGCTAAACCTAATACACAGTCTTTGGGGATCTCAGGAACTTGCGGTTCTCTGTATCTAACAAGTTGGTCACCATTGCTATGAAACCATATACCCCAGGAAGGGTGGCTGGATTAAAATAAGCTTTCTGTTATCTAATAAATAGCTTATTATTTCTACTGATATGCAAGTGCAATTAAATTCATTATATATACAGTTAATTATTATATGCAATATTACTATATAATTTAAATTGTTTTTATAACTAATTACTTTTACTATAAATATCATGTATTTGTAATGGATGAACTAAAAATGTAATCTTCAAATCTTTATATAATTAGGCACATCATATTATAATTAACCATCACAGTTTAGATGTTCTTAAATATCCACATACAAAACGTATATATAGATTGGGAATTAAAGACATGGAGAGACATGTAATAGGAGACTCAGTAGTTCTCATGAGAGAAACAGATGTTTGCTTGTATATCTTATTCATATAAATATGCAATTTTTTTTACAATATAATGAGTGAGTCTCAAGGTAACAGGTATGTGACAGCTTGGCTGTCCCCAGGGTATTACAATTTGGGATGCTCTGTTGTGCTGAATCCCTTGGATCGGCCAAACATGATTTTAAATGTTTCCTCTGACGTGACCTGCTGTCAGCATCCCTGGCTTCCCTTTAGTTGAGGTGCAGTCCAGCGTCCAGCCATTTAGATGCTGTAGTAACCTGGCTGGCATTGAATGAACGTGATGTATGTTGGGCGTTCTAACACCTGTACAGCGTTGCAGGGAGCAAAAGGTAGCGCCAGCTCATTGCGACTGACTCTCAGCGACTCACACCATATTCAACAAAAAAACAGACACACATAGCGTCGGCGCTCTGGATCTGGTCGCTATAGCATAGAGCGCCAGATGTTGTGTGATTAAAGTCTGTTGTTGAACACATATCCACCAGTAACGGGCAGGCTGATTCACTATTAGCGCCAGGTAGCGCCAGATGAGCGTCTGCTCATAGCGCCACAATGCAGTCGCCTTCAGTCGCTATTTCTGAGCTCCTCAGTCGCTATAATAACCTGGCCTCTAATGGTGAATATGTTGTGTCGCAGTCGCTATGAAGGCACTGTACAATTACTCACCCCAAGCTAATATTGTGTTGGGTTTTTAAAGTATTTGGATTGTATTTTTTTTTTAGAATAATTTTATATTGTCTATGCTCACATAGGCAATATAAGTTTATTTAGCCAATTGTTTTTGGTTATTTTGTGTGTTTGATGTGAAATGAAGTTCCGACAACAAATGCACATTTAAAAAAGGCCAACATGGCCAAAAGTGAAAGCCACATAGCGACAATCCCCATACCCCCCACCCTAGGGCTTTCTCTTCTTCCCCAGCAGCATAAATCTTGTTCGTCAGACGTACTGCCACAGTCTGCGATGCTCATTATTGCAAGCTGTAGGTAGAAAGAAAGGTAAATATTATTTGCACCTAGCAAAAAAATATAGCTAACTATGAAAGGTATTGATTTTTCTGGCTTAAAGATTTTTGTTTCTAAATAGCATTGATTTTTGACATGAAGCTAGTATGTTCCAATATTTTGTTTCCTTAATTTTGTTTGTGGCCTACCTTTTGCTATTTTACTCCCTATCCTATATGTTTACATTAACTCAAATATTCAAATAAGGGCTACTTAAGCTTTTGAAGAGTGTACTTCCTGTTTTACTAAAGTACTCATGTCCATAGTACTAACTAAACAAAACCTTCAGACCTATTACAAATCTAGTTATGCAATTTACTATTGAATGATTTGGTTAATGACCAAACTCACTCACAGGCTGAATGTTTTATTTATTTCAATGTAAACAAAGGGGAGCCACCAATCTCGCATGCATACATGCAGTTATGACTTTGGCTAGGCAAAATGTCATCTACATGTCTCCTAATTAACCCCATAATGACATTAACCTTTATGCGTGGTCATCTCTCTAGACATATGGTTTAAATGTATGTTTTGCTAACATGTCATTGTACTCACCATCGCAGCTGTGGCTAGGGACCATGCTGCTGAGGGTTCCTGGAGCTGGGGTGGGGAGAATGGTGACCGGGTCCGTCTGCGTGGAAACATCTGTGTAGACAAAAACACAATAGAAATCTTCATAAGCTTGGTCCCTGAATATTATTATTCCACAACCACCTGTTTTTTGTATGGTATGAATCTGCCAAAAAAAAGTTAGCAAATATTTAAACACACATTTCGTTCATGTTAAAGGTTTAACCCTTTAAATGCCAGCCACGTAAAATTTACGTGGCTGCCTCTCCGTCACTTAAGTGCCAGCCACGTAAATTTTACGTGCCTGACTTTCCCCAATAACAGTTAAAAAAGTTTAAAAAAAAGTCACTTACCTGACCCCTTGTTCGATCTGGCCAGGTCTCCTCTTCAGCCAGAGGGGCTCTGATCGCCGATTGGGGCTCCTCCGACTGCAGGGGAGGGCCCGGAATAGGGTGCCCCCCCGTTTCAGCAGCCCCTTTGGGGACGGGGCTAATGACGTCACCGCCGGGTGTCATCGGGGCACCCGGCAGTTCTGCTGTCAGATGCCGGTGATGGCTGGGCAGAGAAGGAGGGAGGTAGGCGATCTTCCGATCGCCTGCCTCCCCCCTTCTCTGCCCAGCTGTTACCTGCATCAGATCGCCGCGGGACACTGCATCTGAAGATCGGAGGTGAGTAAAGGTAAAATTTTTTTTTTTTTTTAATAAACTTTTACAAAAACCTGTGTCTGTCTTTTTTTTAATACTGTTATCCCTTTGTGAACTGGTAAGGGGTCCATGAGACCCCTTATACCAGTTCACAAGGCTCGGGGGTCTGGCAAGTCACCTGCGGCAAGCGGGTGACTTGCCATTAACCTCTGGCCACCCAAATTACCTGCCTCCCCAAAGCCCGGGGGGGGGCAGAAGAGCCGTGGCCCTAGGCTATGACGGCTTGTAGCCGGCAGGGCCAGGGACCACTAAAGCTGGCCCCTGCGCCCTGTTCTACAAGCCCCCATAGCTGGTCACTGGCTGGTTACGCTGGGTAGGAGGGACCTCATGCCATTTTTTTTTGGATTTTTAAGGGTTTTAACCCTTAAAAATACAAAAGAAATGGGGTCCCCCTCCCTGGGAGGGGGGACCCTATGTCATTTTTTTTTTAAAATTAACCCTATGTTACCTGTAACCCAGTAGGTATAAAAGGCCTCCAGCAGCAGCAGGAGAGCAGAAGCCTAAGTGATCAGCGTGGGACACAGGGATGGATGGGAGGTAAATATTTAAAAAAAATAATTAAAAAAAATATTTTTTTTTTAATAAAGTAATTTTGAAAAAGTGTGTCTGTGTGTTTTTTTTACTTTTAACACTTTGTGAACTGGTAAGGGGTCCATGTGACCCCTATACCAGTTCACAAGGCTCGGGGGTCTGGCAAGTCACCTGCGGCTAGTGGGTGACTTGCCATTAACCCCGAGACTCCCCATTACCTGCCTCCCAAAAAAAACCTTATATTCCCCCAAGAAATGGTGCCCCCTACCCCCTGTGAAGGGGGACCCCACACCAATTTTTTTATTTAACCCTTTATTATGTGGATAGTAGTTGTATTTTATTTGTAAATGTTATAAAGTGCTCTTCTAAGTTTAGGGGATCTCCTGGACAGGAACGGGGGGCTACCGATACATATGTGGTATCATTGTAATCGGGAGAAATGGGGCTTTCACGTGCAATATGGTTTTCTTTAATAAAATAAATGTTTTTATATATATATTTTTTTTTATTTTTTTTTTTACTTATTTACTTAAAAATATATTAAAAAAGTAGAACAAATATATAAAAAAAAGTAAAAAAAATACAAACAAGACATTTCATGTTAAAGTCTAAACTCTGCCACAAAAAGAAAATATGCCATTTTCTTGGAAATTCCTGCAAAAATCACACTTAAACATGGCGCAAAATGTTGAAAAATTACCTGTCAGCAGAGGGTGACAAAATCTCAAGTAGGCTGGCAGTTAAAAGTTACCGTTATGCGCATGCTTTACTTTGGTGTGTTTGGCAACTCTTTCCTTGACAGAACCTATGCATGCTGGGTATTGTTCTGTTTGGGGGATGTTGCTTTTTCAGATTTTCCGTTTTTTCTGGTTTGCATATAGTTTTTTTAGGAAAATGTGGTTTTGATTCAGCTTTTTTATTAATTTTTAGGGAAACCCTGTGTAACCAAAGAATACATTGAGAGATTACTTCCAGAAAACTGCACCTATGTCAACAAGCCTGGTATGCCTAGAAAGCCTGAGATGTATACTTCTAGGGAATATATAGTTTGTCGGGGGTATTTCAAATGAAATGGATGTTTTTCTTGAAAAACTGCAAGGTGCGCATATTGCATAGTGTTAGGTCCGTACCCTAAGTGGGCACAGCTTCTACTTCTGTTGTCAGAGTCCAAATCATTCTAAGAGTGAATAAGACACAGAGACCGCTGTGTAGTAAAGACTCAAAGGGCATCTGAAGCAAATACGCCCTTTTGTTTATTTTCAGCTGCTAATATACAATGATATGGGTGGGTGTTGCCACACATATACAGATACAAATTCAAGCATTTTCATTGGTCATCTGACATGCCCCTTTCCCAGTATACACCCCATAGGGAGTGTCAGACTTTTTCTTGTAATTTTATTGTTTGTCTGACCCTCTCCCAAGTCATGGAAAAGTACAAAATATGAAAACACTTCTTGGAATGATATGAGTTATGGCGTCACAAGCTGTATTTTGGCTAATAATGCTGTGAAGGCTAAAACCTTGAAGAGAAGAAGTGGTTTTCATACAGGAAAGTACAGATAATAGACATTCTTCAGAAAATCACCAGATGCTTGTTTGCTCAAAAGTCAAAAGTGTTCATGTTAATTGCAGTCAGGTTAACAACTAAATAGTTTAACCCTATCAATAGCATAGTTGTATTTTATATCAAAATCTCCTAAAGCGTTGTTTCAGTTTGGGGGAGTCTCCTGGGCAGTAAAGGGTGTCTACCTATACATATGTGGTACCGCTGTAACCAGGAGAAATTGGGGTTTCACATAAAATAAGATTTTATTGACAAACTTACATTTTTTATTACAAAAAAAACTACAAATTGTAAAAAATAGTTTTTTTTTTTTTTTTGCACAATTTTCACCCCAAAATATTGTGAATACACTTAGAAAATGACAAACAAGACATTTCATGTTAAAACCCAGGCTCTGCTGAAAAAAACAATATATCATTTTCCTGGGAAATCCCTGGAAATCCCTTCAAAAATCACAGTTGAACATGGGGAGCGCAAAATAGTGCAAAATGGTCTGGCACCAAGGGTGACAAAATCTCCAGGAAGGCTGGCGGTTAAAGGGTTAAAACATGTTTAGAAGACATTAGCATGGTATTTAGTGGTTCATGAGTACAGCTGTATCATTTAAGTAGTCCACATTGTCCACTCAATACCATTGTCCTGTTTTTCATGGCATTTTTTGAAGACAGTGCCACAGCAGTGCAAATTACAGTAGTATAAACTCACTTAACATATTGATATTTTACACTTGCGCATGTGGCAGCACTACAAGATGCACATATACTACCACATTAGCAGTGCAGCATCATGCTTTAATAAATGTAAATCCTATTTGTGCCTACTGTAATTTGCAAGGAACTGGAGTTGTGTGACAGAAGTGGCTGAAAAATCTGCAAAAATATAATGCTGTGTAGCATAAAACATGTGTATGTCATATTAAAAATACACTTACCACGACTATGCCCGAGTGCAAGTTCTGCAGCATGGCTGGTGGAGGTGCCGGCTCTTTGATGCCCTGTAAAACAGTTAAAGTGGGAACGGTATATTGAATAAAGTACAGAAACACCATGGAACATACAAACACCAATAAGAAATGCACTCACCAGGGGATGAGCTGCTGCTGGTATCCCAGGGAGGGCTATGAGGTGGAGGCGTGGAGCCTCCACTCCTCACAATGGGCCCAGCTGATCCCAAACCCGATGGGCCACCCTCCTCCCTCTCACTCCCTGATCCTCGAGGGAGTGTGGGCGAGTCCATCACCTCCTCCCCACTGGGACTCCCCACTTTAGAGTGGCCAGAAGGGGTGTGGGACTCAGCTGAGTCCAATTGTGAGGAGCTGAGGCTCCATACTGCCCTCACCCCAGCAGCATGCGCCGCTGGGGCGTCATCCCCTTCCTCCCCTGGGTCCTCAAGATGGGACTGACGAGAGGGATCCCCTTCCCGTGTTTCCCCAGGGGAGGACGCTTATCTGTGGAGTGGAAACAAAAGGAAAAAGGGACACATCACACAAAAATACCTTACTCATCCTACATTATAGTAATTACAAGAATGTAGTGAAGTATCACTTACCTGAGGCGTAGGCATCGTAGAGCCTGTAAACACCCTCATTGTCTCGGCGCTTGAAATCCGACAACTTCTGTATGATGGACCGTTCACTGAGCTCCGTCTTAAAGCACCAGGACACTGTGGCTTGCACCTCCAACACTATGCTGCTTTTTGCACTCAGGGCATAGTCGTATTCTTTGATGCAGAAATCCTATAAAAACATAAAGAAAACAAAACAACCTTAGCACACAAATAAAAAAAAATACAAAAATAAAATGTAACTATAACATAGCATTTCACCGTTTAGTCTCAAAAAGGCATTTAGACAGATTGTTTAAAAAAAAAACATGTTTTTACGTTAACTATCTAAGCAAACGTCATAAATTAAAAATACATCTAGAAACACCAAATACAGTACATATTTGTTTGAAAGAATATAAAATCTAACATTATGAAATAGAAAAAAAAATCACTTTAACAACTTGCCCATTCACATGAGGATCCACCCTCTTTCTCTTCTTCTTCTCGCTTGGGGGGGAGCTGGGGATGCTGAAGGGCCAGGGGGGACTGGGCGGAAGGGTGGAGGGGTCAGAATCGGAGGAGTAGCTGGGGAGAGGTCTGGCAGGGCATCTAGGCCGCATTGTGGATCCTCGGAGGTGGAAAACCGGAAGTTGCAAAAAAGCAAAAATTTGGACACTCCTCGCATTCAAAATAAGCTAACACACGCCAATGATACCGCTATGATACGCAAAGTTTACAAAGCGTATGCATACCAATGTTCGCCGCTAGAGACACACACGCAAAATCAATATTTAACAACTGTGGAGCACAGCATGCTGCGAACGCCACGACTGCTCAGTGAGACTGAAACTCTGCGAACCCTAACGCAGTCGGTCTAGATTGTGTGGATGGAGGACATAGCGCCAGTCGTTGTGGGATTCCAATGATTTTTACAAGCCAAAAATAACATTAGGCAAACACAATACACTGGAATGACATTGCTGAAGGAGTGTGACTTTTACACTTTCATGTCAGACTCTAAAATAGTTTTTAGGGGAACCAAAAAAAAGACCATGAAAAACATACATACATACATACATACAATTCAGGAATAATGTATTAAACACTTGTAAGATTTTTAAAACCAAAAAAAAAAAATGTGGCTGAGAAATGGAATTTCAGGCTCTTCCATTGAAATGTATGGGAGAGCGGCAGGTAGCGAGAGGTAATAGGTGGCGCTGTGAAAGTGTGAACACCAGCGATGTACGCTGAGGCTGGGATAATGATGAATCTAACTCTACATGACGTTATCCCATTCGCTAAACAGAATCGGCTTCATAAATGTGTAATTGCGTGCTGCGTGCTGTGGCCGGCGTTCTCTTGCCGATACATCTCGCTACCTGTCGCTAAAGAGTCACTAGCTGACGCTATCCTTTCATGAATAAGGGCCAAAGTGAAAACACATGGAATTGCATTGTTGTAACATTGTGACATTAATACTTTAATGCCAGACCTATAATGACAATTCTGCATAAAAATATAAAAAATATAAAAAGTTTTCAAAAATGACTTTTTCTAGGCCAGAAGAGGTAACACAATAATTTGAGAGAAAAAAAAAGAGCGACAGGTCGGGGCAGGTAATACCTGGCGCTCTGGAAGCCAGAGCACCGGCGCTATATGCTGAGCCACCTGTAATTATGAATCATACGCTACATGGCGCTGTTAGAGTCGCTCACCAGATTCGCCTTCATAAATGTGGTATTGCGTACAGCGCCCAGCGTTCACCAGACGCTGCCTGCCGCTTACAAGGCACTACCTGCCGCTATCCCTTGATGAACCACAAAATGTGTTAGGGGAAAAAGCAAAACACAATGACTGATGGAATTTTATCTCACAGGTTACAGCGAAGCATTTTTGAGCGCCGGCGGTTTGTAAGGCTGTTTTTTTTATGAATATGTTGTGAGTCGGTCGCACTGACCAGTCTCTACCATTCGCTCCCATACAGCGTTGTACTTCTCATATAGCGACTCCCCACAATGTATTCAACAATGCTGCACAGCGACTCAGGCGCTCTGAACTAGCAACCCACGGCCCAGCACAGCGACTACTAGCGAGCGTTCTGAAATGCCTGCTACAGACGCTCATCTGTCGCTACCTGCCGCTAGTAATGAATCAGCCTGCTAATCATCTACCCTCTTCCTATTTCTGAAGAAACTAGAAGCAAATGTTCATTGTGCTGCTTTTACTATAACTGTTACATGTGCCACAAAACATCTCAATAAGCAGGGCGGCCAAAGCATGTCACACGTTTATAGGCAGCAGCTTACTTACCTTACCCATGATCTGAACAGCACGACCGCAATACAACTGCAAGTATTGTGTTAGAACAATGAGAAAGAAGAACTAGAGAAGAACAACACCCAGAAATGTCACTCTCCCAGGTATTGCTGCTCTTCTATCAGATTTAGGATGCCTGCTTAGTGTATTCCCATACAGCGCCCAGGTGATGATTGTGGTGAAAAGATGCGTTACATCGGTGATGGAAGTTCCAAATCTGGATGCCCCCTATGGATCAAAAGAAAAGAAAAAAACTTTATTTTCAAAAAAAACTTACCTCTACAGTACTTTCCCTCCCAGGATGCACTCCTTGTTGCTGCCTGCTGTCTGCAATTTGATCGCCTGCAGCCCGCCAGCGCGCCTGTCACATGGTGTGGAGGCCCCTTCCTCTCTCCCCGGTGGGGACAGCAAAGGCAGCAGCGGAACCTTATTGTTGCATACTCTTGTACCTGCCTGGCACTGCTGCTGGTCAAGTGTCTTCACACAACAGAGCTGGAGGTATGCTGTAGATGCGCCTGTGGCACCGTAATGCGGAGAGGGCTCCGGGAAAAGTAAGGAAATTGGACGACCTGGAGGTTTTGAGACAGCAGGGCCTCCCACTTTGGGATGCCCCCAGGAGTGGGACTTGAACGGCTTGGAGTCCTTTAGAAGTAAACTTACTGGGCATATTTATGAAGCCTGATACTGAAGACCCATACTGTGTACTTGCAGGAGGAAGGCTTCAGAGGAAGTCAGCGAATTGTCTGTCGAAACACATCAGGCAAATGAAAACTTATGGCCATAGAGGGCATTGCTTTGTCAATATGCTGTATTACATCCTGTATAGCTTAGGTGGCAGCCTAACAGTGACAGGGAATTATGGTCATTTAATCATGTTAAATAATGAGAAAATTTATTTTTTAATAATAAAAAGAAAGCTACATATTGAGCTATACCTTGTCATTAATGGTTAACGGTTGTGTTGGTGGGGTGAGCTTATTTTTTTAATAAATATTAGGGTTCACTAATAAAGGCTGTCTACTAATGAAAAGAAAAGAAGCACAAATATTGCATAGATGCCCAAAGCAACCCATTATGTTTCTTCCTTTAAACATGTTTTTCCTTGCCGTAGGTTCTCTAAACCTATTATTACACAGCCCTTAAAAGGGAAAATTTGGTAATAAATGATCTATTATTATGCCTAGTTGCAGTGTGTCTTTTCTTCTTTCTCTAGTTATTTTCTATGTAATTAAAGAGAGATCAAATGTATAACATTTAACTGAGCGGTGTTTGTGTGTGGAAGTTATAATTGACTTTTGAATTTCTAACTTTTAATTGTTATTTTCTTGTTAATGTGCAGAGCATAGGTCAGTGTCTATATATATGTTCCCAGGAAATCTGCAATAGAAATGATTATACATCAGAATAAATTTGAGTTACCGTATATATATCATAGATGATATATGATCTCCACCTAGAGCCGAAATGGGGAAATGCATTTCAGACATCAGAGCAATCAATTTTGCCTTCCTGGGCTTTCAGTTCCGGCTGTGTTCACTTGCCCTGTACCATCCAAACTCTATGGAAAATGTGTTGTCATACGTGGATGAAGAAATGAAGCATGGGAAATATATTGAATAATGTAGATAAAAACATATGCATGAATATAATTGGATGCTATTGCATTAAAGCCTGCCTCTATTTAAAAATAACTGAACGTTCACTTTCAGACCCACCCTTTGGATTTGGCATGTCTGTGCAGAGAAAGAAAAAGGAGAGCAAAAGACAGACAAATCACTCATTTAGCGGCAACCAATTGAGTTCACTGTGCCCCCCGCCCCAGTAAACCCCAATGGCTGATGGTGATCCCATAGGGTGCATTAGTGGTGCAGGAGTGCAGACCCAGTAAGTATTTTTGATATCCAGCATTTCATTATTTGATAGTCGGGCATCTCAGATTGGGCATTGGTGCTGTAACTGGAAGTTTAGCTAGTTTTCACTGGAAGTTCACTTTAAAATAAAAGGCAAGGAACAATAAAAGTGGACCAAAATCCACCCTTGGAAACTTGTTTCAACAAACTAGCTCCATCATTGATTGGAGGGAGGAGTGTTCACCCTGACCTGTTACTCTGAGTGCTGATTGATTTGGGCACACTGGGATCACAGAGGTCACTGGGGGGGGGGGTGAATATGGATGTTCTTTGGAACCTACAGTATCTCTCAGAGCTATATCACTCACATGCTTTACTTCTGTACCATGCAGGGGAGGATATGGACATTGGTACTGATGATTTAGTAGTGGAGGGGAAGATAATGAGGCAGGGGCGGGTATGGACCCCCATAGGCAAGATGCTAAGGCTATCATATGGGGCGGAAGAACATGGGCTAGGTTTTATTGCTAGAGGTTGGGAGTGTTGGAAACAGCAGCCCAGCTGCCCCCTTAGCAATGCAGCCCACGGGGAATTCTCCTGGTTCTCCCTAGGACCAGGTAGAACTAAGGGGTATACCTCCGAAACGAGTCACCTATCAGCAATTTTTTCTTGGCACTGTAGTTGGTATGTCACCTTTATTATTTAAATATTAAAGGATTACATTAAAGACTAAAAGGTTTTAGTGGTGCACAATGTGAGCTGGGAACTTCTTGTCCAGTTTCTCCCCCTATGGCCAGTACGCCCCTGTACTCTCAGCTTGCTGAAATTTCCTAATGTAAAATAAAAACAAAGAGGAGGTCCGGGTTTGTGTTCAGACAAGTGATTTTAGATACAAGGATTTCACCATGTTTCGATTGTCTATTACCAAAAAAAATACTTTTGTATTTTAAAAAAGAAATGTAAGCATTTTACTTACATTGGGGGAAGCCTGCATGCAATAGTCTTGTGACACTTCAGGTCAATTGGGATAGTTGTAGCAGTTTGAAGGAAATAATGTTAATGTTATGTAATAACATGTTAATAATTTTAAGAGGCTCTGGAATCATAAGGCAATATTAACCCCCCTCCCCTATCACTGGGGCATTGGCAAAGTAGCTGAAGGGGACAAATGGTATGTAATACTTTTTACATTTGTGCAGAGAGGGTCTCTAAATGCCAGCCACGTAAAATTTACGTGGTTGCCTCTCCGCCACTTAAGTGGCAGCCACGTAAATTTTACGTGCCTGGCGTTCCCCAATCGCACTAAAAAAAGTAAAAAAAAAGTCACTTACCTGACCCCTTGTTTGATCCGGCCGGGTCTCCTCTTCAGCCAGCGGGGCTCCGATCGCCGATCGGGGCACCTCCGGCTGCAGGGGAGGGCCCGGAATAGGGTGCCCCCCCCCCCCCGTTTCACCAGCCGCCGGAATTGCCTGTTAAAAAAAAAAAAATAAAAAATGACAGTTACTCACCTCCACTCCCGCCGACTCCCGCCGCCTCTCCTCTTCATGGGGGGGGGCTCCGATTACCCCCTCCCGGGTCTTCTGTCTTCTGGAGGGGGGCATAACAGCCCTCCCTCCGTCGCAGCTTCCGATGACGTCACCGCCGGGTGTCATCGGGGCACCCGGCAGTTCTCCTGTCAGATGCCGGTGACGGCTGGGCAGAGAAGGAGGGAGGTAGGCGATCCTCCGATCGCCTGCCTCCCCCCTTCTCTGCCCAGCTGTCACCTGCATCAGATCGCCGCGGGACACTGCTTCTGAAGATCGGAGGTGAGTAAAGGTAAAATGTTTTTTTTTTTTAATAAAGTTTTACAAAAACATGTGTCTGTCTTTTTTTTAATACTGTTAACCCTTTGTGAACTGGTAAGGGGTCCATGTGACCCCTTATACCAGTTCACAGGGCTCGGGGGTCTGGCAAGTCACCTGCGCAAGCGGGTGACTTGCCATTAACCCCTGGCCCCCCAAATTACCTGCCTCCCCAAAGCCCAGGGGGGGGCAGAAGAGCCGTGGCCCTAGGCTATGACGGCTTGTAGCCTCAGGGCCAGGGGCCACTAAAGCTGGCCCCTGCGCCCTGTTCTACAAGCCCCCATAGCTGGTCACAGGCTGGTTACGCTGGGTAGGGGGGACCTCACGCCATTTTTTTTTGGATTTTTAAGGGTTTTAACCCTTAAATATCCAAAAAAAAAATGGGGTCCCCCCTCCCTTCGAGGGGGGACCCTATGTCATTTTTTTTTTAATTAACCCTTTCTTACCTGTAACCCAGTAGGAGAGCAGAAGCCTAAGTGATCAGCGTGGGACACAGGGATGGATGGGAGGTAAGTATTAAAAAAAAAATAATAATAAAAAAAAAATATTTTTGTTAATAAAGTTATTTTGAAAAAAGTGTGTCTGTGTGTTTTTTTTACTTTTAACCCTTTGTGAACTGGTAAGGGGTCCATGTGACCCCTATACCAGTTCACAAGGCTCGGGGGTCTGGAAAGTCACCTGCGGCTAGTGGGTGACTTGCCATTAACCCCTAGACCCCCCATTACCTGCCTCCAAAAAAACCCCTTATATTCCCCCAAGAAATGGTGTCCCCCACTGTGAAGGGGGACCCCACAACAATTTTTTTTATTTAACCCTTTATTATGTGGATAGTAGTTGTATTTTATTTGTAAATGTTATAAAGTGCTCTTCTAAGTTTAGGGGATCTCCTGGACAGGAACGGGGGGCTACCAATACATATGTGGTATCATTGTAATCGGGAGAAATGGGGCTTTCACGTGCAATATGGTTTTAATAAATGTTTTTGTTAAAATAAAGGAGACAATTTAAAAAAAAATTTTTTTTTTTTATTTTTGTTTACTTATTTACTTAAAAATATCTAAAAAAAGTAGAAAAAATATATTAAAAAAAGTAGAAAAAATACAAACAAGACATTTCATGTTAAAGTCTAAACTCTGCCACAAAAAGAAAATTTGCCATTTTCTTGGAAATTTCTGCAAAAATCACACTTAAGCATGGCGCAAAATGGTGAAAAATTACCTGTCAGCAGAGGGTGACAAAATCTCAAGTAGGCTGGCAGTTAAAAGGTTACAGGTACCTATGCATGTTGGGTATTGTTCTGCTCGGGGGACCTTGCGCTTTCAGATTTACCTTGTTTTTTCTTATTTGCATATTGATATTTTAGGAAAAGGTGTTATTTATTCTGCTTTTTTATACAATTTCTTGTGAAACCCTGTGCAACCTAAGAATTCTTCGAGATATTACTCCCAGAAAGATGAGCCCACTACAACAAGCTGGGTACGATTAGAAAGCTTAACATGTGTACTTTCAGAGAATATATGGTTTATGGGGGATATTCCAAATGTAAAGGGTTGTTTTGGTAGAAAAAGCACAAGGTGTGCACTTTGTCTGCAGAGTTGAAATTTTGAAGTAAAATTACCATTACGCACATGCTTTACTTTGGTGTGTTTGGCAACTCTCTCCTTGACTGAACCTATGCATGTTGGGTATCGTTCTGTTCAGGGGATGTTGCTTTTTCAGATTTTCAGTTTTTTTATGGTTTGCATATAGTTTTTTTTTTTAGGAAAATGTGGTTTTGATTCTGCTTTTTTATTAATTTTTAGGGAAACCCTTTGTAACCAAAGAATACATTGAGGGATTACTTCCAGAAAACTCCACCTATGTCAACAAGCATGGTACGCATAGAAAGCCTGAGGTGTATACTTCTAGGGAATATATAGTTTGTCGGGGTATTTCAAATGTAAAGGGTTGTTTTTCTTGAAAAACTGCAAGGTGCGCATATTGCAAAGCATAGTTGTATTTTATCTCAAAATCACCTAAAGCGTTGTTTCAGTTTGGGGGAGTCTCCTGGGCAGGAAAGGGTGTCTACCTATACATATGTGGTACCGCTGTAACCGGGAGAAATTGGGGTTTTACACAAAATAAGATTTTATTGACAAACTTACATTTTTTATTACAAAAAATCACTACAAATTGAAAAAATTGTTTTTTTTTATTTTTTTGCACAATTTTCACCCCAAAATATTGGGAATACACTTAGAAAATGACAAACAAGACATTTCATGTTAAAGCCCAAGCTCTGCTGAAAAAACAATATATCATTTTCCTGGGAAATCCCTGGAAATTCCTTCAAAAATCACAGTTGAACATGGGGAGCGCAAAATAGTTCAAAATGGTCTGGCAACAGAGTGTGACAAAATCTCCAGGAAGGCTGGCACTTAAAGGGTTAATAGGAATATGCACTTGTCCACTTGTTCCCTGTATCCCTATTCCTTGTTTCTTTAACCACCAACAAATGCAGTACAGGCAGAAGAGCAAATATACAGCAACCTCTAGAGTCCCAGGCAACATAAGCCAGGGCCAGGATTTTATCTAGTGATAAGCTTATATGTCCTTGCCTTTCCTTTTCTTGCACAGCCAAGGTGTACTAAGCTTGGGCAGAGAAAGGGAGAAAAACTGCAGCTGTCGGCAAGAGGCCTGTTGCTATGGCTAGGACCCCTTTCTGCTGCTATTTGGGTGTGGGTGTCATGGCTCTGATTTTCTATCATGTACTGACCTCTGTTGTGCTGTGATTGAAGGCACCAAAGGCTAGGACCACCTTTGACTATGACCATTGCTTTGACTATGACCCTTATTTAACAAGGAATAGCGACAGGTAGCGACTCGTTAGCGTCCGGTAATGACGGGCTCCGCCACGAGAACGCCGGCTCCCCACCACAATCACACATTTATCAAGCCGATCCTGCTTAGCGACTGAGATAGCGCCAGATAGCCACTCATTCATCATTATTCCAGCCTCACCCCACAGCGCCAGCTTCCGACCTTGAACAGCGACAGGTATGACCTCTCGCTACCTGGCGCTCTCCAATGCATTTCAATGGAACAATCTTTAAATATTCATAATTAATTGTTATTAATTTTTTTTTTTTTTTTTTTAAATGTGAAAAATTCTGTGACCACTTTTGCCATTTTAAATAATTTTTTTAAGGTAAAAAAAATAATAAAAAAAAAATGTACAGAATTGATATTACAGGTCTGATATTAATGTATTCACATTACAAAATTATTTAAAAAACTTGTTTTTTTTTGGTTTCCAAAAATATGGTTGTTTGGGGGTTAAAAAACTACTTTTAACCCATCGCCGCCAGCGTTTTGGGGTTTAAACATGCATTTTACAGCGCGAGAATTTTTTGAGCATGATTTGTTATAATGAATATGGTGGGAGCTGGTCGCTATGGCCAGTCGCTATCATGCGCTCCCATACAGCGCGGAACCTGACAAATAGCGACTCCTCACCCAATATTCAACATTACGGCAAACCGACTGAGTCGCTATCAACTACCGAACAACGGCCAAGCACAGCGACTACTAGCGGTCGCTCTGAAAATGCCGCTACAGTCGCTCAACTGTCGCTACCTGCCGCTGTTAATGAATCTGCCTCTAAGTTGTGCTGGACCTCCCCCAATTACTGACCTAGGTCTTGCTGGGGTGCATAATTGCATAGCTGCTGTGCCTCAGGAGGAACTGTGTTGGGTAACCTCACAAACCTCAACAAAACCTGTGAATTTTACTTTACAAGATTGTGTTCCTTATCACAGGGGCATCAGAATTTGGGACTTGATACCCTCTGGCTTGCCTTTTCTGCTTCCCTCTTCTATGATCCCACTGTGCATGCATGGGATCTCTTACAATCAGCCTTCTATGCCATGCATATTAAAGTGGAAGAAAACCTGTGCATTTAACTTTCCCGGCTTTTGTTCTGTGCTCCTGATTGAGGTGTCCCACTGTGTGAAACACCCCAGTTTTCCCAGTAAAACTCCCCTCTCCTTGGCCCATCCATACTGGATGCAATATGATGTCGGAATGGCAGCCATATGCTAATTAATTCAGTTAAAATAAAAAACGGTCACATAATGGCAGTTAGGTTGAACTACTCTCCAATGCTGATCTGTGTGTATTGTACCTAAGAGGCCGATTCATTAATAGCGCCAGGTAGCGACAGTTGAGCGACTGTAGCGGCATTTTCAGAGCGCCCGCTAGTAGTTACTGTGCTTGGCCGTTGTTCGGTAGTTGATAGCTACTCAGTCGGTTTGCCGTAATGTTGAATATTGGGTGAGGAGACGCTATTTGACAGGTTCCGCGCTGTATGGGAGCGCATGATAGTGACTGGCCTTAGCGACCGGCTCCCACCATATTCATTAACAAATCACGCTCCAAAGATTCTCGCGCTGTAAAATGCATGTTTAAACCCCAGAGCGCTGGCGGCGATGGGTTAAAAGTAGTTTTTTAACCCCCAAACAACCATATTTTTGGAAACCAAAAAAAACAAGTTTTTTAAATAATTTTGTAATATGAATACATTGATATCAGACCTGTAATATCAATTCTGTACATTTTTTTATTTTTTATACCTTAAAAATGGCAGAATGGCAGAAGTGCACTGCTGAATAGGACAACTCAACCCTCTCCACCGACTTATATAGGAAAATGGGAAAGGGAACTGGGGACGCATTTCTCAGAGCCCGACCTTACTAAAATATTCGTGAGCACACACGGCTCGTCCCTGGCAGGCTCAGTTCAGGAAAGGAGCTACAAAGTACTTGTCAGATGGTATAGATGCCCGGTTGATATCCATCGATTTGCAGCATCGCAGTCTGATAAGTGCTGGAGATGCCAGAGGGAAGTGGGTAATATGACACATATTTGGTGGAGCTGTCCGACTTTCAAAGCTCTCTGGGACCGGATCTTCACTATCTATGAAGAGGTCACTGGGTCCAGGGTTGAAAACTCACCACAGGTAGCGCTCCTCTCACTTGTCCCTGGGCCAATATCTGGGATAAAAAAAGGTATCCTGAGACACTTTATAGCAGCCATGAAAGCCATTATCCCTAGGAGGTGGAAGATGCAGGTGCCCCCCACATTGGTGGATTGGGTGCAAGAGTTAGAGGCAATCCGCACCATGGAGGAGTTAGCCGCAGTAAACAGAGACATCACAGAGCAATTTTTGCTAACCTGGACGTGCTGGATACTCTATCGAGACACACATCTCCCTGCCTTGCTCCAATCTGGAGCCCAGTGAACCAGATAGCCTAGGATGAATGAGAATATGAACGTTAATAACTGCTCACTTTTCGCTTAACAGCTTCCACCGGCCCTTCCTTCCCTCCCGTAAATTCCCCACTTCCCCTTCCTTCCTACCTTGCCCTCCCTCCCACTGTTGCTTCCCTTGCCTCTATCCCTACTGCCCTCAAGCCGCCAGTTAGATACTCTCCTCGGGAATTCTGTTGGGCCCACCTTCTAGAGCAATTTGTGCACCAGAACATGTCCTTATAATCAAGGGTCAACATAGATCATCGGTTCTAGAGGAGAGTGGGTTCATCATTGTTATCGTTATTACTGATACCATTACTGTTATTGGCTTGAGTATCGTTATCTCAATATGTATAGTATTTCCCTATAATTTTTTTTTTTCCCCTACCCCCTTGTATTTCCATCCCCCTGTTTCTCAACCACTAATTGTATGTACTTCTTTTATTTTGTTTTATTCATTGAAAATCAATAAAGTCTGATTATACTAAAATGGCAGAAGTGGTCACAGAATTTTTCACATTTAAAAAAAAAATAAAAAAAAAATTCATAACAATTAATTATGAATATTTAAAGATTGTTCCATTGAAATGCATTGGAGAACGCCAGGTAGCGAGAGGTCATACCTGTCGCTGTTCAAGGTCGGACGCTGGCGCTGTGGGCTGAGGCTGGAATAATGATGAATGAGTGGCTATCTAGCGCTATCTCAGTCGCTAAGCAGAATTGGCTTGATAAATGTGTGATTGCGGAGGGGAGCCGGCGTTCTCGTGGCGGGGCCCGTCATTACCGGCCGCTCACCAGTCGCTACGTGTCGCTATCCCTTGTTAAATAAGGGCCTAAATGTATGATTGCTCGGTGCGGGGCTGCTCAGCCAGGGATCAATATGGCCGACTGCATCCAGTTTGTGTTATGAATATTGGGCAAAGGCTTTAGTGAAAAAAGAAACACAGACTGCTTGGGGTACTGGGCTGAGGATAGAAGGTGATTACATAAACTTCCTTTTTGGGTTTAGGATCACTTTAAGGTCACATATGTCATCATGTAGGTGAATTCTGAAAGAAAAGAAGATAGCTTTAGGCTCTTAACAACTTCTTTATTAAATCCATGAGGTTCTGGGAAACAACTGCAGAGATACCATTTTCCACAGATTTACTGTAGCTCGTTCAAAACAGCCCAAGTTATCCAAGTAGAGGAGGAGGCTGGAGAGGCTCTGAATCCAGCCATAGCTTCTTACCCTGTCTGGCACAAGGAATCAGACAAGCCCTGCTACAAAATGGTCGACTTGATAACTTAAAGGGATTTTTCAGGCAAAAGGTTAAAAATAGTAAACAGCAGCACTGCCGCCCATTATGCTGATTATTATGCAGCATCACAGTTCCAAGGGCCATGCCAACATGCTTCAGAAGAGGGAGCATGAGGTAAAACTGTAAACTTCGATATCTCTTTCTTCTTCTATTTAAAAATGGAACAGTTTTGTAGTACCATGTAGTACCTGTCGTCCTGTAGGCCTCTCCCATACATTTTAATGGGGTTTCATTAATTGTGTATAAACAGCATGTTTGCCAATTTTTTTTTGCTCAAAGCATTGTGTGACCTCTCCTGGCTGCAAACAAACATTTTTAGAAACTTTTTTGACTTTTTATATTTTTATGCAGAATTGTCATTACAGGTCTGGCATTAAAGTATTAATGTAACAATGTTACAACAATGTCATTCCATGTGTTTTCGCTTTGTTACTGGTGGATATGTGTTCAAAAACAGACTTTAATAACACAGCGTCTGGCGCTCTATGCTATAGCGACCAGATTTAGAGCGCTGATGCTGTGTGTGTCTAGTGTTTTATTAAATATGGTGTGGAGCACCGAGAGTCGGTTGTACTGAGCTGGCGCTACCTCTCGCTCACTGCAGCGCTGTACTGGTGTTAGAGCGCCCAACATCAAAGCCGGCCAGGTTACTACAGCGACTGAGGCACTCAGTTACAGCGCCCAATACCCGCTTACAGTGTCTACTAGCGGTCGCTCTAAGCGCCGCTATACAGATGCTCATCTGCCGATACCTGGCGTTAGTAGTGAATCAGCCTCCACGTTTCATTGCACAGCACACAAGCAGGTCTCCTTCATCCCTAGATGCCAATGAGACTGAATAACTAGTTTAAAAAGGTGCAAAAAGGTTTTTTTTTTTTTTTTTATATACTTTTACATTCATGATGGCTGGTTCTCCATATTAAAAAATCATTATACAAAAACAACTTGACATGAATGTTTTTAGTAAACTTTATTCTCAAACATACAGACACAATACATTTTTTCTATTGCCAATATTCTTTTTCAGTTAACTGATTCATTTTCTCCCCAGAGGACAGTGACCGTATTGCTGTCAAATAATAATTGTAGTGGTTTTTGGCGTTCTTTTCTAGCACAGTTATCCTCTAAAAGCAACGGAGAGAGCTTTGTTCAAAGGGCATAAAAGTGAAAATAGCACCATGACTTTAATAACTTCATTATCTTTTCTTATTTAACAAAAATGCTTACAACAAACACTGGGAATGTATGTGTGTGGCAGAGTTACAGCAAAGGAGCAGCCATGTCAGTTTGGCTTTAGATAGCAGCTTAGTTCTATGCTGTAACTGCACCAGGATACAGGCCCCATTGTGCTTACAACACATGAAATAGAAAAACACCACATGTTCAGTTCAAAACCGCACAGGAACTGGGGCGAGCACGTTACATTATTACTAGAAAAGTGGTTGGGGTTCTGGTATACAATTAGGTTCTATTCATCTTGTTTCCGTTTTGGCTTCTTTGGATTCCGTGACCGGCTTTTTGCTTTGCACAGTGGGCAGATGGGTGCATTGCGATGTATTTGCTGGTGACAAGATAAGCAAGCCTAGAAAAGAGAAGAAGCAAGTGTGTTATGTATTGTTTCTATGCTATAATATGCATGTCCACAAGGTTGAACAATTAAAGTGGGCCAAAACTATCCTGCGTTTTGGTCCTTTCCCCCGGGACACCCCGATCGGGGGTGCTCCGCTGCATGAAACCCCCCAGATCGCCGAAGCCAACTCACCTCTTCTCGGTCCTACGGCGCATGCGCCGCCACTCGTCCAACCAGCGCACTCGGAGCCATTGAAGTCACGTCGACTAAGCTTTTGTCTAGGGCCAGTGGCTCTGAGTGTGCTGGCAGCCACATCCCCCACTACCCTCTAATAGGGAGTGTGCCCGTGCCAGCCATTCACAAATGCCTGGCGTGGGTACATGCCCTGCTAGAGGGATAGCGGGGATGCGGCTCACGCATGCACCTTTGGACCGGGAAACAAGGTAAGTGTATGGGCAACTTGGGGGGTTTCACACAGTAGGGCATCCTGATTTTGAGGGAATCGATCAGCCCCAGAATTCCCGGGCCATGGGTTTTGGTCCACTTTAAATGGTGATAAACAAATAGGAAAATAAGAATCAAGATTAAAACAATACATGGGAAGATGGGAATAGTAATAGAAGGAAAAAGAAAATGAAGTATGGGACCCAAGGGTCAGCCCTTGAATCTAAAAGATGGGTTTTGTTTTGTTTAAGCTCATTTTAAAGAGCAACTCCTAATAAAATAAATCTCCACCCACCCCTTCCTCCCTTTGTGCTTAGCCTGATTCTGCCATTAAAATAGTAAAGCCACTTCCCTGATTGTGGCGAACATCTTCTGATCTCAGCTGTCAATCAAGTATACAACTGGCATGCTGAGGTTTATTATTTTAATGCCTAAATCAGGCTCAGTACAAGGGGTGGGCAGAGGGTTGAATTTTAGCTGCATTTCCTTTTTAACTTTAGGAGCACTTTATTTTATTAAAAGTCATTCCATATACACCCTAGGCCAACAAATATTTCCTGTGCTACAAGGAATAGCCACAGCCTGTCACATAATGCAGCATCCTGGAATTTTATCTCTCTGAGCTGCAGCTCACACAGAATTACTGCTGTGGAATGGAAGAGAGGGGCTAACTATCTATCCTATCTGAAATGATCATTTTCTTTCACATGATTTTGTTATCAAAGGTGCAGGAGGCCTTTGAGCGCCTTGGCAGCACCTGCACCGCAATGTTGGCGTCAGCCTGCCAGCGCTATCAGCTGTAGCGCTCCCAACCAGGCATTGTTCGCAGCGCACGGCTTTTATATGCCTATGTGCTAGCGACACCTAGCGCTGGCCGGGAGCGCCGCAAGTTGAGAGTATTTAAGAAAAAAATACACTTTTACTCGCAGAGGTGCTCAAAAAACGAGATTTCAGGCACACAGCGCCTGTTGGAATCCCTATTTGGAATTTTTTAGGGTCATGGGTTTTTTTTATGCCAATTGCATTGGGTACACCTGAAAGCTGACATAGCTTTCTCATGGTCCAAATCACAAGTTTGCAGTGAAACAAAAAAGTGCTAAAATGCATCTAAAAATAATCCCAACCAACCGAGGGATCTCGTGGCACATGCACCAGCCCCCCCCCCCCCCCCTCAAAAAAAAATAAATAAAAAAAATTATTTTTAAATGCCTAAATAATTGTAACCATTCAAAGCTATTAAAATGTATGGGATAAGGTCACACAGTGCAGGGTGAGCACCTGGTCTTATCTGGCACTGTAGGGAACCCATCGCCGGCGCTGTTGATAGATGGGACACTACCTGGCACACAGGTGCTCTGGATTTTTGACTTGATAAATACACTGTTTATAGTCACCTGACGTTCATTTGGCGCTACCTGGCACAATGTGGCCTTAGAGCTTCTTAAATAAAGTGATTGTCCAGGGCTACAAGTGACAATGTTCTCATTTTTTCCTTTTTGAAAACAAAGCTATATTGCCAGAGAAATTGTAAAATAAAGTTTTACATCATGTTCCTCTGTGATCTTGGGAATGTCAGGGAAGTGATGCAAGCACACTGTTTGTATTGCACTGGAGTGAGCTGGGATTGAGGGGAGGGCTGCTTTCTAACCACATATGAGGGGGGGGGGGTGTCAACTAGGCACAAGCCTCAGGATTGTTTTTGTGGACTAGATCAGGAGGGAGATGCTGGCGCCAGAGGAAAAATAAATTCCCATTCTTTTCAGTAACTAGAGCAAAAGATAGCATGGGACTGACAGTAAGGTAGGTAAGCTGCCAGGCAAATTATTTAAAGTTTGAATGGTCAATCCCTTTAGTTTGCAGTTCATCATAAAGACCATACCCATAAAGACCACCAGGCTGACATGCCTATGGGCACTAGGCAAAAGGCATAGTATAAAATACACATTTTGATGATAGGTCTGGTCTCCTAAACTCATTAGAGTAAAGTGACTTTCAGCTGTTTGCTAGTGTATTATGACCCTAGGGACTATTTAGGGGCTAAGGGAAATTGATAGGCTTAGAAGCAGCTGTGTATGGTTTGCTTACTCATTTTAAATATTGATATGTCTGATTATAGCAGTTTTAATGAGAATAAAGTACCAAATATAACCAATACCTTCATAGGCGGCGGCTGTTGCCGAAACGTGGCTGTCTGTCGGGTGTCCTGCTTTCTGGCTACCTGTAGCTGCTGTGCTGCGGCGGCTGCTGCGGCGAGCGACTCTGGTATAGGTGGTTCGGGAGGTTCTGTCTGCCATTCAGCCTTCTGCTTTTCAAAATAACTGAAACAAAACCAAAGAGTGGCAAATCAACTTGTTTCCTAAAACAGACTTGTGCTGACAATTATTGCTAAAAATCAAGAACCAAACCCAATGCAAAGACCAATGAGAAGCAAGAGGAAGCATTCATTGATTTGTATGTCTTTGCCTATTCTAAGAGGATACAGAGGCATGTAAAGGATTTGTCATTTCATATTTAAGGATACCTGTTGGGCAGCCAAGTCCATGCTGTTGCTTGAATATACAAATTACACAGTTGTTTGAATTCTGTCCCACAATCCCTTAAAGCAGGCCTAAACCCTCCCTGGCAACCCTAGGGAAGGTTCTAGTTCCCAGGGATGCTAAACTAATTTACCCTAACCTCCCCCCACCTCGCACTATAAGTAAGCCCTGTGCAGATCCACACTATCTTGCTGACCACCTCCTAGTGGAAGAAAAGCCAAATGTGTTCAGCTTTTTCCTGGTCTCCAGTTATAAAGAGCTCCATTGAGGTAAAGATGAGTATCTCCTAAATGAAGGTGGCACGGGCAGCTGAAGACCAATACCCTACTTGACAAAGGGGACAAAATGGACCATGTAGGCCTAGTAGACCAAGTCTATATCTTCAAGGGGTATATAACTATAATCGTTCTTACTCCAAGGACAGTTTTTCCTCCTCCTCGCACAGGTCCGGCAGTCTCTGCAGCCCAAGTGTCAATCTCAGCGCATCTACATGCTCTTTCAGAGGCTTGTACTCTTCATGTAGGCGACGTGTAGACTCCAGCAGTTTGTTCAGGTCATTCTCAGACTGTTTGATTGTGTTTTCCATCTGCACAAGAAGAATACAAAGTCTGAATATAACAAATATTACATAAATACAAGGAATGGTTCACCAGCAATCCAAATATTTGAACATGTCAATAGGAAACTGATAAAGAAATGGAACATTAATTCCAAACCATGTACAATATGTACAATAATATTAGAGGACAACAGATTATGGTGATATCTAAAATGTTATCATGCAAAACATGCCCGACTTATTCCCTGCAATCTATTTCTCAAATAACCATCTCTACCTCAATCCATGTCGCTCTTTTTGTGTTCTCCTAGAAGGAGTTGACCTGAATATCCGGATGGGTACTCTATACTACACTATCCTATGGGTGCTATACTATACTACAAAATAATTTCCATGGGATTCTATCCTATAGAACAAAAACCTCACTGGACCTCAGTCCTCTACTACTCTTTTTTTTTATTCACTGCAATCAGACAAATACTTATGCCTCTGTCAAGGAACTACAAGCACTAGCATGCTTTAAAGCTGAACAGCTGCATTTCAGGGTCTTGCACAGCAGCCTCTCCCTGCTTGGGTCTCCAAACCACCCAACTATACATATAGCAGGCCATGATGTGAACATGCTGAAACGGAAAAAGAAAGATCCAAATGATCATGGACTGTGGGGCACTGGATGTTGCAGATGCATATCAGTTTTCATTGCATTGCAGCATTTTTCTCAGTCCAACTTTTGACTTACAGGCTGATTCATTACTAGCGCCAGGTAATAGCAGATGAGTGTCTGTACTGCGGCGCTAGGAGTGACCGCTAGTGGTCGCTCTGATCGGCCATGAGTCGCTATTACAGAGTAACAGAGTCGCTGTAGTAACATTGAATTTGATGAGTGAGTAGCTATAACACCAGTACAGAGCTATATGGGAGCGAACGGTAGCGACTGGTCAGGGTGAACAATTCAAACCATATTCATCAAAAAACTTACACTGCGCCGGCGCTCAAAATTGTGTCACTGTAGCCCAGAGCGCCAGAAGCTGTGTGATTAAAGTTTGTTTTTGAACATATATCCACTAGTAACAAAGCGAAAACACAATGAATGACATTGTTGTAACATTGTGACATTAACACTTTAGTGCCAGACCTGTAATGACAATTCTGCATATAAATATAAAAAATCAAAAATGTATTTAAATAGGCCAGGGGAGGTCACACAATGATTTGATACAAAACAAAAAAAAATATTAAAAGAAAACCCTGTTTAAACAGAAAAAAAGAAATATCCATTGAAATGTATGGTAGAGCGACAGGTAGCGACAGGTAATACCAGGCGGTCTGGAAGCCAGAGCGCCGCAGGGATCCACTGAGCCGCCTGTAATGATGAATCGGTCGCTACGTGTTGCTGTAAGAGGCGCTCACCAGAATCGCCTTCATAAATGTGGTATTGCGTGCTGTGGACGGCATTCTCCTGACGCTACCTGCCACTACCTGCCTCTTACAAGGCACTACCTGTTGCTATCCCTTGATGAAAAAAGCCCTTAGGTAACTCTGTCCATTTAATTCAATGCAAAGCTTCAATATTTCTGGCAAAAATCAATCTTTACTGGGCGCAATGGTCCCAGCAGCCAAAATGCTGCTGGTCTTTTGCTCTTTTTAGTTGGGCCACAGATGCTTCAGCCACCCCAGACCAGAAATCTGAGGACATAGAATCAGGGAGTGAGCCCTATCCTCAACATCAAGAGAGCCTACTCCTTCATGACCGGAGGCAGCAGCTTCAATGAGGGTAAAAGACAGGCAATCTTTTTTGGTGCTTTGCTGAATTGAATGCACCAAGGGTAAGAAGAGACAGATGCCCTTTAACCACCTGTTTTGGACGTTGTTTGCCTTTTTATAAAAAGGAGATTTTAGGTTTGGTTAACCAGGGCTGTGGAGTCGGAGTCGAGGAAATTTTGGGTACCTGGAGTCGGAGTTGGAGTCGGCAAACAATGCACCGACTCCGACTCCTACTAAATTTTGATTTAGCAAGTTTAAATGTCCCAATTCACAAAAAGTTATAATTAATGACTTCTCTATTGTAAGAATAAAGACCAATGCATGCAGTGCCTCACATAACCGCAAAACGAACACGTTAAGTGACCGTGAAGAAGCATGCTTTTCATGTGCTTCACTATATGGCACGCAACCCACAATTAGAGGCGGCAATACTTATACTTTGCATAGTGTTGTGTTCTGCTGTTACAGGGAACCCATGGGTAACCTAGCCTCTCACTGAGATGTACCATTGGAAAAACTGCTGTCATTCAGCAAAAGGCTATATAAACTTGTAAACTTCGATTGTTAACTTAAACTTTAAACATGACTATGGGATTCTACTAGGGAAATCACGTTTTATAATAAAGACCCCTTTCTGGATCCTCCCACTGCCCTATCTTCAGCAGAAGATCAGCACACAGAAAGGAGAAGGCAGCTTCTGCCCAACTACCTCTCTCTGCTAGAAGTAATGACATGTATGTTGCCTTTCTTTCCTTCAAGCAATGTATAAAATACATTCACATATTAATACAGAGGAGTCGGAACATTTATCTACCGACTCCACAGCCCTGCGTTAAACAGACTGCTGACCCTAAATGCACCCCCACCTTGTGTGCCAGCCCACCATAGTCTGCACTATGTATCTGAAGCTGCCTCTGCTAATGGAGGCCCATTTTTGAATGTTTTTTCTATTTCAACCTAAGCAAATCTATACCAAGTCAGGTGCCTTGAAGAAGCCTGTCTGCCCAGCTGGGTCAGAAAAGCTGCAGCATACACCACAGCAGTCATAATCAGTGTGTTACAAGGTTATCCTCAGGGTCATCCCAGTTTGCGATGGTCCACAGTGTGCAACTCTGGTCCCACAGCACATGCACAGGCCTCCAGTGTTATCCCTGCACTCCCCCATATCTGAATGGTTGGTGGTGGCAGCCATTGGTGGAGGCCCTGCTTATGTGCCACAGGAGGGGAGCTTGAGGTGAGTTACCAGGCAGTTTCACACACACAGGGCCATTGCAATTCAGATTCCACCTGTAAAGCAGACCAAAACCCCTGGGTTTAAAAATTGACAAGCTATTTAGGCAGAAGTTTAGAGGATGTTTACAAATTCATTTTGAATTGTATGGCAATAATATAAAAGACGCTAACTTGTCAGCAGGGAAATACAGCATGCATTTACCTAAGCACAGCGCCATTGCTAAATGCTGTGTGTGATTTCCCCTCAGTGTCATTCCAGAGCTCTTACATTTTGCTTTAATAACAAGAACTCAATGCGTGAGCAATGGCTCCACCAGGAAAGATGTTACATTAGGCATCTCCCTTATGGAGCCTCTCAGGAGAACTGTCAGCTTATATTAAAAAAGATATATGGCCCCTGTTCTAACCAGTGCAATGATTAGGCCAGGCTGCAAAGAGCTTTGGAGAGCTCTAATTCCGAGGCGGCCATCTTGCTTGGAGGGCAGTGGAGAGCTTTATCAGGTTCAGCAGTGTGCCACGACCTGACAGAAGCCACCAGCAGAATTATTTTACAGGCAAATGTGAAATAATATCAATGTCTTATGCTCTCACCAAAGCACCTTCTACTAACATTACACTGTGTATCTGTTAGGTTACTTTAATTGGGATAAAAAGGGAGTGTATCACACTGTATATATATTATATATTTATGTATGTGAATTTACTTTATTTAGTTGTAAGTTGTAAATACAGCACATGAAAATATAACATAAACCACATCAAGCCACAGGTCGTGTACAATGGTTCTCTGCAATGTAAGAGCACCAAAATAATTGTGATAGAAACATAGAAAGTTGACGGTAGAAGGAGAACATAAAGTCCATCTAGTTTGCCCTTATGTGTATACTGTATGTTCTCTTTATCTTAGGATAGATGTGTGCTTATCCCAGGCATGTTTAAATTTAGTGACTGCTGATTTTTCAACTACCTCTGCTGGAAGTTTGTTCCAAGCATCTACTACTCTTTCTGTTAAATAATATTTTCTAACATTTCTCCCGATCGTCCCTCCGACTAGCTTCAGGTTGTTCTATCATTACGTTTCTTCTTAAAAACACTTCCCTTCTGAACCTTATTCAATCCTTTCACATATATAAAATTTCTCTATCATGTCCCCTCTCCCCCTTCTTTCCTCTGTGTTAACTGTACAAATTAAGTTCTTTCCTGATAAGTTTTAAGTTTTAAGTTTAAGCCCTTCTATTATTGTTGACAAAGTAAGGTTATATATTGCATATTTAAACATAATCACTGCTTTATTTCACCTGTAATATTAAACTGACACTAGAAGATCAGCCCAATACTGTAGAGTATTATATTTTGTTAAGGTTAGCTAAGACTAGGAGAAAATTAAGAACAAAGAGAGAGCAAAACATGGGAAAAAAAACAACTAGAATAGGAAGAAAAGGAAGAAAAAAAGATGGGAGAGAAGTAATCCAGGTCCCCAAACTTGAAATGTATTAAAGCGGCGTTCCCCAATCCTCTCTTGGAGAGCCACCAATAGGCCATGTTTTTCAGACCTCCACTTAGATGTACAGGTCAAGTAATAGAACTATAGAGGCAGCTATGTGGGGAGAGAGAGAGAGAAAATACGACCTGTTGGTGGCTCTCCAAAAGAGGGAGTCTTAGCGTGTATAAGAACCCTGGTACCTCACCCAAGGCTCCCAGATTCTCTTGAAGTGTGTTTCTTTATCATTCACACCCTGGTGGCTTGATACATATAGCCAAATTAGGGCCCCCAAATCCTCCTTGTATTCTTAAAATGAAAAGAGTCCTTTTACCTACTCATCTGATTCGGATATAGTAGTTCATTATGGCTTAATTTAACTGGAGAAGCTCTTTCCCTGTCTTGAACAAGCAGACAGCTGATGTAGTACAGCTGATGCCTATTTTACAGAAGACATTGGGACAATGCGCACCTTAAAGTGGGCCAAAACCCAGGATTTTGACTATCCTGGGTTTTGATCCTTTCCCCGGGAGTGCCCTGCTGTGTGAAACCCCCCATGTCGGCGAGACCAGCTCACCTCTTCCTGGTCCCACGGTGCGTCTAAAAGAAGCGTCTCTGACGGTTGCATCCTCTGCTTCCCAATGCCCAAGCCGGCCATTTACAAATGCCTGGCGCGGGCATGCGCCCTGCTACACGAAAAACAGGATGCAGCCGCTGCTCTTAGATGCGCCATGGGACTCGGAAACTAGGTAAGTGAATGGGCGACCTGGGGGGCTCCACACAGCGGGGCATCCCAATTTTGGATGCCCTGGGGGGGTCACCAGCCCGGGAAACTTATAGATTCCTGGCCCGATCAAGCTGGGTCCACTTTAAAGTAGAACAAAACCCAGGTTTTGTACCGTTCCCTGGGGGCATCCTGATTGAGGATAAGGCAGAGACAAAAACTTAACTCCTTCTACTGTAATTCCACTTATTCAGATAGGCGGGATCACGATCTTGTGTTCCAGCAGCTAAAGGGTTACTGACAGCATTCTCACCTGGGGAGGTCATTAGGGCTGTTTGATGCCAAAGCTGATGATTAGCTCACCTGTTATAGTGGAACCACTCCCATCAGAGGATCACAGCCACACAGAAATAGAAGAGACTTGGAAACAGCATGCTGATAAGTAGATCACAGATAATGGGGCACAATCCTAACACTAATGTTTCATGTTTAATTTACATCTCAGAAGATGAAAACAATAAGGGCCAAACACCAAAAACCTGACAAAAGGGAGTTTTCTTTTAAAGGAGCACTATCGAGAAAAATGGCCCAATGATTAGCAAGCTAAAGTGAGGAAGTCTCTGATCTGTACATCAAATGCACCAGTTGATTTACATCGCTAGGGTAAACACATTGTTGCTAGGGAAAACAGTTTTCTTTTATAGCAGAGTTGAAAACAAATAGAAAAGAAAAAAATAACAGATAAGCTCAGCACATTAAAGACGATTGGCACACAATAATGGAATTTAAAAAAAAATATTGAAAGTGGACTCCCTGGGACTAGGGAAATATATGTTTTTTTTTTCTGTTATCCCACCAATGACCTTTAATATGCCAGGAACCAGCAGCCTTATGTTTTCCAAGCCAGGATGACAGTAAGTAAAATAATTCTGCTGTTTTCATAGCCTGGCCATTGTACATGATGTTATACAAGAAACCACAACATCACAAACATTTTGACATATAAAAGAAGCACACAGCGAAACCTTAAAAAAGCACCTTAAAAAAAGATAAGAGGGACATTAAGAGCAAGTTATTTGTACAAATATACCGTGCACAGCGCTACGGTGGACGGTGGCGCTATATAAATAAGCAATATTTAGAATATTATTTATCCAGGACACATTAAATCTTGATGGTGTCTGTTTCTAACACAATGTAGCCCGGCCGATAGTAACTGGATACTAAATCAGGAGAAAATGAACCTATTCTTACAGTTACTCCAGGCACAAGGATTGTTCCCATGGCAACAGACGTACTAATATAATTTAGATAGGTCACTGAGATTTATGTGAATAGTTAACCTTAGACTTCTATATATTTGAAAATCATTGCATTGTCTAGTAGTCCAGGCCCATAGGTATCTATAACATAAAAGATTACTGTCACTATATTATAGGCAGCTAAAGGGAAAGGCCACTTTTTAAAGGGACAGCCTAGGCAATGGCAATAGTAGGTCAGCAATGTGCTCCATGTGCCTCACCCTTATTTCCTGCATCATGCTGTAGATGCTGTAGCAGGTCTTTAAAGTGTGCCCCCTCCTTTCTTTTCTACTTTCCACGACCATGCTCTTAATGTGGTTGCACAGCATTCTAGACTTACTCTGGGATAGCTGAGGGGCAGGGAAGGCTCTGAGAACACATTGCAGGTGGTTATCGGAGGACTAGAAAGATAAGGAGGGGCAAACTTTGGAGACCTGCTACAGCATCTACACTATGCTGCAGGAAATGGAGGAGAGGTACGTGGGTCAGGTGAGCTTGTGCTATTATGGATATTGCTTGGACTGTACCTTTAAAGTGGACCAAAACCCAGGATAGTCAAAACTTTTGACTATCCTGGGTTTTGGTGCTGCTTCAGGGCCCGATCCTCATCCCGCCATACGCCTAGCCGTCACTAACTGACAAGCAGGGCCTTGGCTGTGCTTGTCAATGTCCCACTGGGATCTCACAGCTCAGCGAAGTCTCGCGGGATTTCTGTGGCTCCATTGCATCCCATTCATGGGCACTGCGCAGGAGCGAGATCAGAGGCCGTATGCAGTACCTGATGGGATGCAAGATGGCGCCGCCCCTCGGGTGGTCGCCCCGGAATCCGAGGGACCCAGAAGAAGGATGCCCTGGCGAGGTGAATAACAACTGCCCAAAGGTAAAACAGGAAGGGGGGGCAGCTGATCGGTGAGGTTTGGGGGAGGTTTTAAAGATTGGTTAATAAAGTAACTATGACTAATAAAATGCTACTTAACAGGGATTTGCTCTTGAAGCTGTAGTGCCTCCATGGTAGGAATAACTGAGCAGTAGAGAACTGTAATTGCTGAGAAACAAACAGGCCAGATCTATTCAGACTTGTGTAAACACATTATAGCAGCAGGTGACTATCGATCCAGGGAGCCGCCATTATTTGTTGTAATCACAGGGCTGGCTGCCTTTTCCTCCTGCTTTTCCTGTTTATTGAGGTCGGTATATAGACCCATCCCTATATATACCCTTATTGAAGGTAAAAAACATGGAAAACATTTAGCTCGGTAGTACATATTTACCTCCCAACTTTTTAGATAACTACTATATAATAGTGAAGTGCTATAGTCTTGATTTCTATACTGTGTATAAATATAGATGTGTATATATAACATTGTGCTAAATAAAAAAGTAAAGGGTGGGTTGAGTGATCACGGGTGTATTTTCTACAAAAGCGAATTCTCGCACTTAAAATAATGGCATGTAATGCCTATGACTATTTTACAGTGCTGCCCATGTTCTACAACAGGATCAGTGCCGCAAGGGTTAAATGGTAGGGGCAGGTGGGTTGCCAATGCCCCACTTGAGCACCATTTGCACCTGGCTATTGCTCTGAGAGGGGCACTTGCAGCACATTCCTCAATGCTGGTAATTGCAGGAGCCAGGGAAAAAGGCCATAGGCATAATGCACCTGGTAGCAATTGGGGTGGGGGGGGTCCAATTAAAAAAATGTAATCCTGCTCCAGCCTCAAGATAATAAGAAATGATCATGGCCTTTTCATCTAAATTGAATTTTTTACTACCTAGAGAATTTTATTAAACTCTTACTGAATGGAGCTCTTTGTATTTATAGAGATAAATTGTACAGGATAGACAGCGGCAACATTTTAAATCCAGAACCGGAGCTCTCCCAAAGCATACAGTGGGAGCCTACAGTTCCCTGGGGTTTTCACTCTCCTGGTTGTTGCTCCTCTCCCATGGGTTTCCTCCCTGTGTAAACGCCCATGGATCGCCCGTAAAAACTCACCTTCCAGGGATCCCATGGCGCATGGGTGGACCGTCAGCCAATCACGGCACATGCTCCATTTATTCCTTTCTTAGCCGATCTGAGGTCAGCTTGGCATAGCAAGGATGACTGGAGCATGCACCGCAGGCCACACCCCCTCAGTAAGCCATTGAGAAATGTCTGATGCAGGTACATGCCTCAGCTAGAGGTATAACAGGGATGCAACCGTGGCCTGAGTATAGCTGTGGGAACGCAGACCAGGTGAGTATCCTCAGCAAGCCTGAGGTATCATACATTGGGGCATAACAAATCAGGATTACCGGGGGAACAAGGTAATGGCCAGTCCAAGGAGGCCATTGTTTCTCTTTAATATAAAGGTCCAGAGCTATTTTTCTTCTGGAATACTTATTGCGCCTTTTAAGATCACCAGTCTGCATTGATCGGACATTTAAAAAACAGAGCATTCAAAAGAGTTAAAATGTCTCTAAAGCTGATCCCACCCACCTGGCCATCATTCTACCAATAATCCAGGCAACTTTGGTGTTTAAAAAGAGAAATGAATAAAGACATCAGGGTTGATTCAGAGCCCCTTTCTCGCCATTTTTTGCATGAAAATTTCCATTCTCATGCATTTTTACCCCTCGTCTGATTCAGCGGAGCTTTTTTTTTCTGCGAGAATTATTGTGTGAAAAGTTTTCAATTTTCTGTGATTTTTCATTTGGTCTTAAGACCTCCCAAAAAAAAATCCCGAAAGGGGCTCTGAATCAACCCTATCATCTGATATAGATATTGTAAAAAAAGTGTAATCCATCAGCTCACCTCCCAGCCCAGTAGAGAACAATAGTGCACAAAGGGGAGTCTGGTCTCCCAAAAAGCAGCAAGACAAAAACAGGAAATTCCAGTACTGGTTCAAACTGGCAGTCCTATGTAAATCTAGCCTTTAAAATCGTATATTAAAATTGTACACAACAGGGCACAAACAGTGACGGCTTCCCCCAGAGCTAGGTGACGCGTTTCGAGCATAAAATGCCCTTAGTCGTACACTGCATTGATTGGTCGATGGAAAGGTCACTCATGTCTCCAGTGGTTCAGCAGTGCCTTTAAAGTGGACCAAAACCCAGGATTCTGATTAGGTTTTGGTCCTTCCCAATAGGGGATGCCCCGCTGCATGAAACCCCTCAGGTTGCTCAATCTAACTCACCTTTCTCCGGTCCTACGGAGCATGTGCGGCCTCCCATCAGCGTGCTCGCATCTACTCCCGCCCCTTCGTATAAGCTTTTGTCTAAGGGAATGGGCCTGACCTGGCTGGCCGCATCCACCACTAACATCTAACTGGGAGTGTGTCTGCGCCGGCCGTTCACAAATGCCTGGCACATGTGCCCCCCCTGCTAAAGGGATAGCGGGGAACGGACGCTGCTCACGCATGCGCCATTGGACCGGGGGAGAAGATGAACATACCAGGTGACCTAGGGGATTCACACAGCAAGGCATACCGATTCTGGATGCCCCAGGGGGAGGGAATCAAGCATCCCTGGAATATTATAGATTCCAGTGCCATTGGGACGTGGATTTTTTTTTTGTTCATGCACTGGTTTTTATTATTTAAAGTGGACCAAAATCCAGCATGGCCCGGGAACCATAAAGTGGTCTTGGTGTCCTGGGGAGTTTCACACATCAGATCGGGGTGCCCCTGGTAATGGACCAAAACCCAGGATAGTCAAACTCCTGGGTTTTGGTCCACTTTAAATACCCTAATCTGGCTCAGTCTAGAGGGGTAAGGATGGGAGAAGGGGGGTTCTTAGTGGACTTCAGGTCCACATTAAATTGGCACCTATGCATTACACAGAACAAGAGGGCATGGCAGAGCCGTATTTTAGGAAACAGAACAGGCAGGGAGGCACAGAGAAGATATACAACAATTTAGCACTAGAAAGGAATAATAGTAGTATACAATATAATATAGATTGCAGCACATACCACGTTAATGTCAGCATGAATAAGCCGCAGCTCTTCCACATGAGCCATCTTCTCCTGAAGCAGAAGATCCATTTCTTGTTTGTATTCTTTTAAATGTCTTTCCTCTGACTCTAGGGATTCAAACTCTGCTTTCAGCCGGGCTTTGATCTTCTCCATCTGGAAAGTCTTGTTTCTGAAGGGACCAAAATGGCTGCAGTTATATAAAAGTGGCGTTCCCACATGATCATGACATACAATATTATTTATATTTATTATAATCATAATGCCATTGGCAGCCATACTACAGACTTGCAGACCCTGCAATGGACACCATTTTCACAAAGCTTAGCTAGATTACCTATTGTTTATGTGTTATCTCGGTGGGGTCATTTTCCTTTTACAATCCCAAAACATACTGCCCAGTTTATTGGTGTCTCACTACACGAAAGGGACTGTTCAGCTGGGAAAATAAAAAGGATATACTCTCCTTTTGTCCCCAGCAGCTAGTGCACTGTAAAAACTTCCAAGCAGCATGATTGAGCACCCCGCTGTGTAGGGCCAGTCTCCTCCAGGATGAAATCATGCCCCTCCTTAGGCCATCCATTGCAATGGAGGCGGGTGGGCCAAGGCAGGCTCAGCAAAAGGACAAAAGGTAAGTATTGATATTGCAGTGGAATAATAGCTACTACCTTTCTACACCCTACCGACTAAAATCCCTAAACCCTCTTGAGTTAATTCCCTCAAAGGTTAAATAGAACTTCTTTTTCTTGGCTAATCTGGGACTTTGGCCAAAGTATTTATGTGTGCTAGAGACATTATGCTGTAGGACAGGAGGTGATCTAATGCTGCTACAGTCCAGTCACATTATTATGAGCACCAGCTACTATCCAAAGTAACCACCATGTGCAGCAGACATCAACTGGATGGGCAGGGAAAGACTCATACAGGGCCTGGTAGGTTGTCACAGGTATCTGATGCCATGCTGACTGCTGACTGCATCCCACAGCTGATGGAGGGTGTGTGGGGGACAATCTATATAAGAGAACACAAGGTGATCCCAATCGGGACCAAGTCTGGGGAATTGAGGGCGGCATGGAGCCATGGAGCTTTGATCACCCTCTTCCAACCAAAGGACATTTTTTTGCAGTGTGCCATATTGCATTGTCTTGCTAGGTAGATCCCATCGGCTGCATAGAAGACAACCAACATGTATGGGTGCTTGTGAGCTACAAGCAGGGCCGGCTCCAGGTTTATTTGGGCCCCTGGGCAGCATGGTCTCAGTGGGCCCCTTTGTGGTGAAGAGTTGCGTCACATCACCGAGGGTCGTCCGAAATCTGGATGCCGCCTAAGGATCATGCAATTTGGACCAAAACTCTAGTTTTGGTCTACTTTGAAGTGCACCAAACCCCTTTAAACCTGACCTCAGAGTCTAAATGAATATAGATTCTCCTGATTTTGGATGCCCCTGTGTGTGACCCCCCCATCCCTTTGTTCATCACTTTCCTCGAACAAATGAAGGCGCTTTGGTATCATCAGTTTGAGTTAATGGCCAAACCAGGGGGGTTCTTTCACAAATAGGGGCATCCCAAATTGAGATGCCCATGTAAAGCAGACCAAAACTCAGGGGTGGAATTGCTTGCATAGTGGGTATGCCAGCGGCGATCCCAGGGGGTTTCACACAGTAGGGTATCACTGATTGGGATGCTCCAGGGATAGGAAATCAGATGGGGTGGGCAAAACCCAGCACTTCATCCCCTGGAATCTAAATCGAGAACCCCCGCTGATTGGAACCCCGCCATTCGAGGAGATGAAGGCACCAGCTGTGCCCTCCCAGTCCGCCGCCAGTTAAGCGCTGTTGCACACCCCAAAGCCCGGCCCTGTCAGTGGGCCCCCCTGCAGGGCGGGGCCCCCGGCAGCTGCAGGGTGCTGACGTCGGCCCTGGCTACAAGGATGGGTGCATACCAATTGGAGGTCCAGTTCTGTAACAAGAAAAGGTGCAGTGACCATCCATCTGCTTTGAAATCCTAGGTGCAGTCAGGATCGCTGAACTGTTGCTTTAGACACATGTCTGGTAGCCTCCTGGTTGGTGGTGCTCCACAGTTTCCATAAGGCCTATTCTTAATGGAGTCATTTCTCCACTCTCAATACACTTTCACTGCAGAAGCACTTGAACAGATCACGAAATGTGTTGTTTCAAAAATAACTGCCACCCTTGTCACGGAAACCAATAATTATCCCTTTTTGCATGTCTGATTAATTGCCCTTTTACACCACAGCAGTGAGGGATATTGGTGTATATACCCACAAAGCCAGCTCACCACCATCATTTCCTTTATGAGCTACGAGCTGCCGATGTTGAGTAGTCAAGTAGGAAGCATAATAATGTGACTTGACTGTGTATGCACCTCAGTACTGTATTAATAGGCAAAATAAATCATTTTACAATCATAGTACAATAAATAATCCCAGTTCTCTGTGATGCACCGCGCTCTTTCATCAGTGAGAAGACAGACATTTCTAAGACCCATTTATTGTTAGACGACGACGTACAGGCAAAAAGAATCAGGGGGTGGAAGAAAAACATAACAAGATAAATATACACCTACAGCTGTCAAAATGCAGAGCGGCATGAATAATGACCCCACACATGCACAATATGCTGTGCGCTATACTGTATACTATCACATTATTTCATCACCGCGCCATCTGCAAATACTCAGAAAGCTACGATTTTCAAATACATATTCAGGATGCAAGTTTTAAAGGTTATTGAGTCTCCCTGTAAACTGCCCACCCTAAATGTAATATCTGAGATCCCTAACAGGCTGATTTTGCTCCAAGCTTCATCTCGCAGTCTCTGTTATTTATTGCGCCAGCCTGCCATCCTGCGGCACAGGTCTGGGTTTAGCTAATGATAAATACGGCCTGTGTGCATCTCTTTATCCAGTCCTGAGGGAGCAGGATTAAAGGGGGGTGAGCACCTTGACCACCCATGCAGCGTGTTCTTAGGTGGTCTGGGTTAACGAGAGCAGGCAGCAGAAAGATATCTGCAGACACCCCTACTGTGCCCAAGCATGCTCGTTCCATACAAGCATGGCTGGTCTGGACACGCTGAGGCCATTAGGGGGAGTGTGTCTGTAGCCCAAATAATGATAGCAGAGGAAGACAGTACTGCGATGGATTGTGTCTCATTGTCTTTTGAGGAGGACATGTTCTCCAGGTGAGGTACAGGCATTCTCTAAAGAATAACATTTTCCACAGATAGGTAAATAACCTCCTATTGGGCATTCAATAAATAACCCCTCAAAAATGACTGATGATCCCATCTCATCTCGACTAAGGGGGTTATTTAAAAAAGGATAGCGCCGGGTAGTGCTTCGTAGATGCAGGCAGCATCTGGTGAACGCTGGGTGCTGTACGGGAAACCACATTTAAGAAAGCGAATCTGGTGAGTGGCTCTAAAAGCGCCATGTAGCGTCACATGTATTATTACAGGCAGCTCAGTGTATAGTGCTGGTGCTCTAGGTTCAAGAGCGCCACGAATTACCTCAGTGTCGCTCTCCCATACATTTTAATGGGCTTATACTAGTTGCATATAAATAGGGTGTTTGGCAATTCATTTTTTTTTTTTTTTGCTCAAATCATCGTGTGACCTCTCCTGGCTGTAAACAAACACTTTTATAATTTTTTGGGACTTTTTATATTTTTATGCATAATTGTCATTACAGGTCTGGCACTAAAGTGTTATTGTCCCAGAGTTAAAACAATGTCATTCCATGTGTTTTCGCTTTGTTACTGGTGGATATGTGTTCAAAAACAGACTTCGATCACACAGAGTCTGGCGCTCTATACTACAGCGCCCAGCTTTAGAGCGCTGGCGCTGTGTGTCGTTTTTTGTTAATTATGGTGTGGAGCGCCGAGTGCCTGATGCACGGAGCCGGCGGTACCTTTCGCTCGCTGCAGCATTATACTGTTGTTAGAGCGGCCAACACACATCATATTCATCAATGCCGGCCAGGTTACTACAGCGACCGCAACGCTCTGTTACAGCGCCCGATACCCGCTTACAGCGTCTACTAGCGGTCGCTCTAAGCAACACTATACAGACTCTCATCTGGCAATACGTGGCGTTAGTAGTGAATCAGCTTCTTAGTATTCTCCCTTCAGGATAAAAAGGTAAGAGGATGCCCAAAATTGGGCAATGGCATCTGGCTAGCGCCTAATATGCCAGGGAAGATAGGTCCACTTTATTCTCTATGGGGAAATACTGGTGTAAAATATACTTCAAAGGCGCTCTGCGGGAATCGATCTCAGAACAGGTGCGATTCTGTGTGCCAGACCTAGATGCAGCAGCTGTGAGTGACAAAACTCCCCCCAGAAGCATAGTGATTTGGCAGGCCCAGCAAGGGACCTATAGTCCTCCAAACATAGGTCCATTTTAATCTCTATGGGGAAATACTGGTGCAATGTACTTTGCGGGACTCGATCTTAGAAACAGGTACAGTTCTGTGCTTAGGACCTAGGCGCATCAGCCTCCTTAGAGGACCAAAACCCTCCTCAAAGGCCTCCTAGATTTGACCCGCGTGGCATCCTGATTTGAGATGTTCAGCAATGTGAAACCCCCAGTTTCAGCGTATCCGACCCAGGATCTTGCAGCGCATGTGAGGCATTATTACATATGTTACAGCACTGCGGGACATCCCAAATCAGGATGCCTCAGGTGGGGAATTATCCAGCCCTAGAGTGTTTTAATATCTAATGTAGAGTTTATTGCTTTATATTAACGACAAAAACAAACTAATTGTTCCCCACAGTTGCTATTTAAGTAAGATAGTAGAAGCCAGCCGCAGCTTTTATCTAATGATGCTAATCATATTCAGACAGCAGCCTTAATGAAAACTCATACATTGTGACTGCAGCTATGTGGAGGGGGTGAGCAGCCCAGGCCCCAGGCTGCATTAGCCATGACATTTATTATGCTCTATTAGATTATTATAGCGCTATTCTGCTGTCTTGGGAACCATGCAGACTTTGTACACTGTACCTCACATTACAGATCGGTGGAGACCCACAGCACTTCAAAGTGAATTAGATCAAGTGCATATTGCCAATTGAGTAAGGACACGGTCACATCGGAGAATTGATAGGAATGAGCTAAATACATGCAGCCCACGTGCTGGACAGACAGATTCCATGGCAGCCTAGGTTCACACAAGCAGGGCAATGGCGGGGGGAAGGGCAGCACACTCCCCGGGGTCTGGCTCTCTTCAATACTTACCTCATGATGAAATCCATGTGCTACCTGGTGCTTTCATTCTAGTGCCCTGAGGGCTGGCCAATATAAATGGCTGGGTTTTTAAAATGCTGGGTATAGGTCTGCTTTAGTGTTTGGCAACAATGAGATATTAAACCAGACCTTAAGCATCATTTCATAAAAAGCCCAAACCCTTGAAAAAATATTCCCCACCATCTAAAATTAATATATATTACGTTTTTAGTCACTTACTTTTTAAAGCGGACCTTCAGCATCATTTAATGAAAAGCCCAAACCCTTAAAAACCCTTATTCCCCAGCATCTAAAATTAATGTATTTAACGTTTTTATTCACTTATAACTAGGATATGGGCGCCGCCATCTTGCCTCAGAAGCATCACATACTGAGCAGAGGAGAGGGGGGCAAAAGTACAGGGGGTGGGTTATAGCTGTGCTTTGCACAAATAGAGCAGAGCTGGGGTCAGAAAAAGGACAGCAATCCCAGAATGCAGAGTGGCAGAAAAGTCAGAAAACACTTCCTGTCTGCAGGCAGCCTGAGACTCCACAAGCCACCATCTTGGATGTTTAAAGGCTCAGAAAATGCAGTAGGTGCAGGTAGGGTGATTTTTAGCGTGGACAATCTGTATCTATAGGGTGTGTATAACATATAAGATAATCTCTAATTCAGAGTGAAGGTTGGAGGATTAATTAAACCCAAAGGTTTAATGAAAAATGAGCGATGGTCAGTGGGATTCACAAAAACCACACAGTTCAACTGCAAATAAAAGTCCCATGGCTCCATTCAGCTAATCCGCCGCTCTGATGTGAGTTCTCAGTAATCCACGGGGATTCACACAGCGGGGAATCCCAAATCAGGATGCTCTACCAGAGAGGAACATCCCCCAGGAGAATGAAAAGCCTGGGTGTTGTTCCACGTTAAAGCAGAACAAAATCCAAGATTGTGACTATCCCAGGTTTTGTTCCATGCCCCTGTGTGAAACCCAGCAGTTTGGTAAGTGAATACCACCAACCTGGGGGCGGGGGTGGCCAGCCCTGGAATCTTTTACTAGTACTAGTATAGACTAGTGTTTTTTGTGTACATGCTGAGAAATGGACAGCAGCAAAAGCCTCTATCCCTGTGCCTCCTCACCATGTGATATGAAAGGGACAGTCTAGGCTAGTTGAAAAAACAGCCCACCGGCTCAATCTCACTAAGGGATGAATGGGTTGGTTGCAGCGCTATGAGCTCAAAAACCAAAAGCATGCTCCTGGCATCTGAGCGTCCACCACTGATCATGCATAAAAGCAGTGGACGATCATGTGATGTAATTCCTGCTGCTGATCAACAAGGGAGAGGGGAGCACACTGTTGGCATCAGAGCCTCTGGGGCATCAAGCCTGCAGGGCTGGCAGCTAAGTGGTGTTTATATTTGTCTGGCTAGTAACTTTAAGTTATTAAAATAAAAATATAAAAACAAAAACTAATCTAGCCCCAGCTTTCGCCTACTCCCATGCTGCAGTCCTGGTTTACGGGAGGTCATGGTCTCATCACCAAATCACAGGGGCACTTGTGGAGTGGAGCAATTGCAGTTGGAGCGGGGTAAGTATCAGGACTAGGTGAGTAATTCTTGCGTTTTATTGCCCTAATCTCTGATGTTGTGTCTTGCCCCGAGGGCATCCCAATTTTGGGGATGGAGCCGCTGATGTTTACATTGCTGTGGAATCTAGGGCAAAGGGGAGTCTTGCCGGGACCCGGGGAGGTTCCACCCCGCGGGAGGGCCAGCAGCCACTTCTGGAGTCTTTAAGATTTCAGTGCCAGCCGCAGAGGGTTTTGTTCCCTCTCTTTGGCATGTCCCCTGTCCCCCTCTCCTGAGCACTGGATGTGATCACAAAAAAACTTTTACACAGCTTTATAGAGCAGAATCCCCCACTATGTGTGTTTACCCCCCCCCCCCATTAACTCCCAAGCAGGGGATGTCACTCTGTGCTGTTCCTATAAAGATCTACATTGATTCGGGCATGGAGATTTCTATGACAAGGGACAGGAAACAGCTACAAACTGCATCAATGAACTGCCCCTACTGAAGGAGATGCCACATGTGTGTGCAGCTGTTTCCTATCCCCTGTCAGATGGAGCTCGGCTAGGAAAAAGTAATAGTGTAAGGGGGGTAGGTTAGGTTAGTCCCCTATATACAGACAGTAATGGCTGAGCCATTATATTTAGGCTCTACATACACTCTAGGAGATGACAAGCATTGGGATGTGGAGTTTCCTACAATCGTGGTCGGGGGCTGCCCATAGACAAGCGATCCTTACCTGATGTGACCTCCATAGCCAGGATAGGAAGACGATCGCAGGCATCTGATGTATGAATGGTGACCCCAAGCCTCCACTCACCTGTGCTGCCCATAGACAAGCGATCCTTACCTGATGTGACCCCCATAGCCAGGATAGGAAGACGATCACATGCATCTGATGTATGAGTGGTGACCCCAAGCCTCCACTCCCCTGTGCTGCCCATAGAGAAGCGATCCTTACCTGATGTGACCTCCATAGCCAGGATAGGAAGACGATCGCAGGCATCTGATGTATGAATGGTGACCCCAAGCCTCCACTCCCCTGTGCTGCCCATAGAGAAGCGATCCTTACCTGATGTGACCTCCATAGCCAGGATAGGAAGACGATCACATGCAGCTGATGTATGAATGGTGACCCCAAGCCTCCACTCACCTGTCCTGCCCATAGACAAGCGATCCTTACCTGATGTGACCTCCATAGCCAGGATAGGAAGACGATCACATGCAGCTGATGTATGAATGGTGACCCCAAGCCTCCACTCACCTGTCCTGCCCATAGACAAGCGATCCTTCCCTGATGTGACCTCCATAGCCAGGATAGGAAGACGATCACATGCAGCTGATGTATGAATGGTGACCCCAAGCCTCCACTCACCTGTGCTGCCCATAGACAAGCGATCCTTACCTGATGTGACCTCCATAGCCAGGATAAGAAGACGATCACATGCAGCTGATGTATGAATGGTGACCCCATGCCTCCACTCACCTGTGCTGCCCATAGACAAGCGCTATTCAACTGTACGATGTATGTACTAAGCTATCCCCCATAAAACATTCGCTTTGTAACATTATAGTGAGAGTCACACAGCTCGTACCCCGATCGCTGTATCTGGGATTAGCTGTCAGACGGTGGCTGAGCCCGATCACCCCCCCCCCCCCCCTACAAGCCGGATAACAATGGTCCCCATAGAGAAGAGGCTGCAGCCGGTGCACGGAGGCTCTCCCGGCCATAAGCTCACATACCTGATCTCCTTGATGCTCTCCAGCTTACACATGATCTCCTGCTCATCAGCCATAGTCCTCCAGCAGCCGCCACCTACACTCCGCTGGAATGCGATAAACACCAGCCGCACACAATACAATGGATACAGATATAAGCGGAGCTCCGAGCTGGGCAAAGGGACGCTCCGCGGCCGGGGCAGCTGGGAGATGCAGTCAGCTCCTCGCTCCTACCAGCGTGCGCTACACGCGGCAGAACTACAGCTCCCAGAAGGCAGTGCGCTGCCCGCTCGCCGCTCACTTCCTGCAGTCTCAATGAAGGTCCAGGAGCTAATGATGTGCGAGGCTGTCAGGAGAAGGGGGGCAGCGCTTTGTGTGCTGATAAATGACAATAATGAGGGTGTGTGGCCCGCTGGGGGGAGCGCTAATATGCCTGTCCTCGCCTGGCTGCTCCCGCCATTCATCAATGGCTCATTATAGAGGGAGCAGAGTGATGTGATGTGTGTGGGGATGCCATGACACCAGGTGCCGGGAAGAGGTGGCCAAAGCTGATCTCGCTCATAGACACATATATTTACATTATCTTGTGCCCACAGAAATGACACTGACATCAAAAATGTGCCCCTAGGGAAAATGTAAAGCAGACCAAAACCCAGGATTTGTGATTGTCTATACCAGAGCATCCGAAATTGGGATGCCCCACTGTGTGATCAACGAAATTCTTATCTCTATCCCTGCTCCTATGGTGCATGTGCAGACTCTCTTCCAATCAGCAATGATTACCATGCTTATTAAAGCAGAACAAAGCCTTTGGCGGCTGGCCCTGTCTAAAATACTAAAGGTCTGGCCTTCCTCTGGAGCATCCTGAATGGGGATGCCCTGCTGCGTGAATATCCCCCATCCTGATTTGTGCAAAACCCCTAGGATTGCCCATATACTCAGTTATGGAATCAATTCCACAGCACATGGCCGGGCCTGTGGCAGCATTTCCAGCACTCCTCTTTCTGATGGGTGCACCCTTGCCTACTTATCTCAATGGCTGCCTGGGCATGGCAGAAGGGAGCTGCCAACAGGAGGCGCCCAGCAATGGTTTCCATTATGGCATATGCACAAGAGTGAGTTCTAATTGGACAAGAGACAGCTCATGCGTCCTAGGAGCGTGGATCGAGGTAAGAAACTAGGTGATCCTGGGAGGTTTGACACATGGCGGCATCCCAAATCGGGATGCCCCTGTTGAGTAGAACAAGTTGGGACTAGGATGGTGACCCCCTTTCTAGGGGGTCCCCAGTGGCACTTGACTCAACCTTTGGCTCCTTCCTGTTTCCAAAACTAAGCACCTGCTTTCAACCCTTTACTACTGGCGTTCCTTGGGCCCACTAAAGGAGATCATTCTTGGGGCCAACCAGAGAAGATCATTCTTGGGGCACACCTGAGGAGATCATTCTTGGGGCACACCTGAGGAGATAATTCTTGGGGCACACCAGATTGTATCATTCTTGGGACACACCAGATTGTATCATTCTTGGGGCACACCAGATTGTATCATTCTTGGGCACACCAGAGGAGATCATTCCTGGGGCCCACCAGAGGAGATCATTCTTGGGGCATACCATAGTGGATCATTCTTGGGGCACACCAGAGTGGATCATTCTTGGGGCACACCAGAGGAGATCATTCTTGGGGCACATCAGAGGAGATCATTCCTGGGGCCCACCAGAGGAGATCATTCTTGGGGCACATCAGAGGAGATCATTTGTGGGGCCCACCAGAGGAGATCATTCTTGGGGCATACCATAGTGGATCATTCTTGGGGCACACCAGAGTGGATCATTCTTGGGGCACACCAGAGGAGATCATTCTTGGGGCACATCAGAGGAGATAATTCCTGGGGCACATCAGAGGAGATCATTCCTGGGGCCCACCAGAGGAGATCATTCTTGGGGCATACCAGCGTGGATCATTCTTGGGGCACACCAGAGTGGATCATTCTTGGGGCACACCAGAGGAGATCATTCTTGGGGCACACCAGAGTGGATCATTCTTGAGGCACATCAGAGGAGTTAATTCTTGGGGCACACCAGAGGAGGTCATTCTTGGGGCACATCCGAGGAGTTCATTCTTGGGGCACATCAGAGGAGTTAATTCTTGGGGCACACCAGAGGAGATCATTCTTGGGGCACATCTGAGGAGTTCATTCTTGGGGCCCACCAAAGGAGATCATTTTTGGGGCACATCAGAAAAGTTCATTCTTGGGGCACATTAGAGAAGATCATTCTTGGGGCACATCAGAGATCATTCTTGAGTCACTTGCCCACCGCTTGACTTCCAGTACAAAAATCCAACCTACATCCAGGTTAATCAACACCTCCACACCCCTTCCAGATTAATAGCCAACCATCAAGATCTCCCCACAAGTAGTTGCAATCCACAGTGTGTCCTAGTTCTCTTTTGTGTTCACACACAGCAGAACATTTGCATTACAATGTCTTGCTTTGTTGCTGAACTCAGATTTGCAGCATGCATTATAACACAAGAACTATTGCCATACTATGGTCTTCGTTGAAGTGTTAAAAAGATAATTACACATCCTTTTTTGGAAATGTTTGCCAACTTAATGTGACGGCCGATTCATAAAAAACCCGGCCCTGTAGGAAAGTAAACTAGCCAGTGAGAACGCATTTTAACGTGATTCAGGGGAGACATGCAAGTTTTGCACGTGTGAAAGCAGTCGAGAAAGCCAATCGAGATCTCCCGCACTGTGCCCTATGTAAAGCAGAAGAAAACCCGGGAATTTTACTTTCCCAGGTTTTGTGCCAATTCGCCCAGAACACCCAAGACAACTCACCTCTTCCTTGTTCCTTGCAGCCAGTCAGAGCTGTCTCCCTTGTATACATCCTTCGGCAAACGGCTTTCATTGACTACAATAGGGGGTGCGCAATGCTTCATCCCCAGTGGCCGATTTGGGATGCCCCAGGGGAAGCCAACAACCACTGGTGGGTTTTGTTCTGCTTTAAACGAGAAATGACAGCCAACAGCCCTATCTGACAAATAAAAGCTCTCAGCTGATTGGACCTCCTTTCTCCTGCCTATCAGACTTTGGAGAATACCTATTCTCTATACTGATTTGTCAGAATGTATTTTTGTTATTATTATTGAAGGCCTTTTTCTTTTTTAATCACACAATACCATAACTGTTAACAAAACTTATATTTAATTAGTAGTCAATTAAAAAAAAGTCTAATTATAGTCATTTTTACTTGTTCAGAAATGATTTGTTTGAATAATTAAATCTATCACCATTTACTATAAATAATATTAATGAAATGTAAAAGTAAAAACGTTAAATAAAATCCCGCTACAGCTCACTGGAGATTAAGAACAGTCAGGATTTATCAATCTCTTAGCAAGGTATTCATCAAAAAGCTCAATTTCTCCAAAAAGGCACCTTAATAGCCTGTCTTGAAGGTTACTTGTGGTTCTTAAATCATGCACTATAAACCCAATGTCAATAATAAAGCAGCTCACCTGATGCCTATCTCTGGAGGTAGCCAGTCTTTTAGACTCCAAGGTGCGAGACGATTTTGTTATTCTTTAACTGTTTTCTACATTCTTTACTTGCTTTTTCACAATCCCTCTTTTTTTTTTACATTTCTCCATCTTTCTCTTTTTACATTCCCTCTGTTTCCCTTTTTTTTAAATGCCTCTGTCTCCATCTGATTCCCCCTGTCTTTCTCTCTCTTTTTTTTCTGTACTGTTGAGCTTTTTCACAATCTCTATTTTTTTTTTTTTACATTTCTCCATCTTTCTCTTTTTACATTCCCTCTGTTTCCCTTTTTTTAATGCCTCTGTCTCCATCTAATTCCCCCTGTCTTTCTCTCTCTTTTTTTTTCTGTACTGTTGAGCTTTTTCACAATCCCTATTTTTTTTTTTACATTTCTCCATCTTTCTCTTTTTACATTCCATCTGTTTCCCTTTTTAAAATGCTTCTGCCTCCCTCTGATTCCCTCTGCCTTTCTCTCTTTTTTATGTTCTTTCTCTCTTTTTCTGTCTTTTACACATTCCTTGCTTCTTCCTCTTATTTTTCATGCTCCCCCTCTCCCTCTTTTCTGTGCCCCTATGTTTTTTACTCTTTTCTCACACTTTCCTTCTATCCCTCATCTCATATTTTCTTTTTATCTGTTTTTATCACTGCCTGTGTGTGTGTTTGTGTGGCGCCATTCTGAAATCTTGTACAGGGCACCTCTTAACCTAAGGTGGGTCCTGCTTGTACCATGGCGTGGCCAGCTACCAGTGTACTTTTTGCATTGTCTAGTTATTCATATATGTCTCACATGAAAGACACACAATACTAAAACAATGTACAGTGTCCGACTGGAGGGTCTGGGGCCCACCCCACATGGGGAGGCCGATTCATTAATAGCGGCAGGTAGCGACAGTTGAGCGACTGTAGCAGTATTTTCACAGCGCCCGCTAGTAGTCGCTGTGCTTGGCCGTTGTTCGGTTGTCGATAGCGACTGAGTCGGTGTGCAGTAATGTTGAATACGGGGTGACGAGTCGCTATTTGACAGGTTCCGCGCTGTATGGGAGCGCATGATAGCGACTGGTCAGAGCGACCAGCTCCCACCATATTCATCAAAAAATCACGCTCAAAAAATTCAAGCGCTGTGAAATGCATGTTTAAACCCCAGAGCGCTGGCGGCGATGTGTTAAAAGTAGTTTTTAACCCCCAAACCACCATATTTTTGGAAACCAAAGAAAAAATTTTTTTAAAGAATTTAGTAATATGAATACAATAATATCAGACCTGTAATATCAATTCTGCACATTTTTTTTTTTTACCTTAAAAAAATTATCTAACATGGCAGAAGTGGTCACAGAATTTTTCACATTTAAAAAAAAAAAAAAAAAAAAAAACATTAATAACAATTAATTATGAATATTTAAAGATTGTTCCATTGAAATGCATTGGAGTGCGCCAGGTAGCGAGAGGTCATACCTGTCGCTGTTCAAGGTCGGACGCTGGCGCTGTGGGCTGAGGCTGGAATAATGATGAATGAGTGGCTATATGGCGCTATCTCAGTCGCTAAGCAGGATTGGCTTGATAAATGTGTGATTGTGGTGGGGAGCCGGCGTTCTCGTGGCGGTGCCCGTCATTACCGGTCGCTCACCAGTCGCTACCTGTCGCTATCCCTTGTTAAATAAGGGCCTAAAACAATGTACAGTGTCCTACTGGAGGGTCTGGGGCCCACCCCACACTTAGATGCAAGTATTACCGGCTTACATTTAGGGCCCATGCACAGAAACATTATGCCAAACTGTATTGTGTCTGTGTGTCCTTGGATTGCTACAAATAAGCTGTACATAGTTCAGTTTTGGTAATGGTAATAAAGGCCCTAAAATGGGCCCACTAGGGGATTTCCTGGTGACCCCGTGGGCCAGTTCGAACCTGTCTTTACAGTGTGACATCCTATGACCATCCCTGATAATTCATTGTGTAATGTATTGCCAGGGTGGTGGTGCAGCCTCATCAGACAAATCCTTGGACCTTGTAATATGAATAACATACAAATTCCATTAATTCTCTTTAATCTGTAAAACTGACAAGGCTCGTGGAAAGATATGCACAAAGCAATTAACACAACATTCACGCAAATGAACGCCTTGCAGCTAAAGATGAAGATTATAAACACAACATATGAATTTATTCTCGCCACAACGGGTCGTCTCATCAGTGCCGGATAAAGTAGAATCAATAAACATTTATTTGAGCTTTTCTGTAAGGTTGTAGCCTGTGTATTATATCTGAATAATGCATATACAAAAGATAATGAAAGAAAAATGAAACAATAAAAAACATTCAGTCAAAAGAAAAAAGTTTGGGAAGCAAAAGAAAAGAGAAAAGGAGGGAATTTGGAAAAACAAGAGAATAAGGGAATGTGGAAGAGAGAAAATATGGAAGGTAAATTGGGAGAAAGAACGAGAGCAAGAGGGAGATGGATTAAATGTGATGAGTGATGAAGGAAAAGAAGCAGCAAATATGGAAAAGGGAAAAAGAAAGAAATGTGGAAATGAGGGTGAGATGGGGAGAATGTGTAAAAGAAAAGAAAAAGGGTAATGCAGAAAAATGAAAAGCATAAAGGCTGGAGATGGAGAAAAAGTGAGAGTGGCGATAAAGGCAGTCTAAAAAAAGAGATTGAGAGATACAAGGAAATTTGGAAAAGAGAGAAAGAGGTGGAATAAAAAAGGATAATATAGAGAGGGTGAAAAGTGAGGGAAATGGAGAGAATGTGGAAAGAAGATATAGAGGCCAGTGTAGAGCTTTCTTTCTGAATGTTGTCTTCTGGTGCTGCCCTTACAGAGGGATGGGTATGGCACCCCTGCGCAGCCACACAGGTTGCACACCCCAAAGGCCAGCCATAGTGTAAAAAGTTCATAAGACGATTAGGTATTAGAGTGAGGTTTAGGGATTTGGTTAAAGGGATTCTGTAGGCAAAGTGCATAAACTGTAATTCAGCAGCTCAGCTCATCATGGCTGTGCTCTCCCTTCCTGTTAGATCGCAGCTGGTCCTGAAAGTAGAAACAAGGCAAAGCATAGTGGCACACCCCCTGAATTCCTTTGCCATAGACCACCAATAATTGGGCTAAGCTGGTGGTCTAAAGCTCCGCATCATCAGACTGTGGACACTAGGAGAGAGGAAGAACAGCCTGGGTGATCAGAATGACTGTCCTACAGATCCCACCCGTAATGCTGATTATTATGCTGCATCCCAGAGCCAAGGCCCACGCCCAAATATTTCAAAATCATAAGGTGAAACTGTAAGGCCTGATATCTCGTCCATTTCTTCTTCAGGTTAAAAACGGAAAACAGTTTAGGATATTGCGAAACATAGCGCGACACAATATTCCAACAATTGGCTTTGTCTTCTGTATCCCTTTAAGGATTAGAGTTAGGTTAGCAAAATGTTAAACCAGACCTTCACCCTGAATAAGAGCCTTATATCTTATATGTTTCCCACACCCTGTACATACAGATTGCCCACATTACAAATCATCCTACCTGGATCTACTGCATGTTATGAGCTTTTAAATATCCAAGATGGCAGCTCATGGAGTCTCGGGCTGCCTGCAAACAGGAAGTGTCTTCTGACTGTGCCGCTCTGCATTCTGGGATTGCTGTCCTTTTCCTGACCCCAGCTCTGTTCTGCCTGTGCAAAGCATAGCTATAACCCGCTTCCCTGTGCTTTTGCCCTTGTCTCTTCTCCTCAGTATGTGATGCTTCTGAGATAAGATGCGGCGCCCGTATCCTAGAGTCCTGAACACAGTTACAGCCCAGTGGGGGAAAGATTTATAAGTAGGTGGCTAAAAGCTTAAAATATATTAATTTACATTTTGGGGGAATAGGGCTTTTCATGAAATCATGCTGAAGGTCCGGTTTAAATGATGCTGAAGGTCTGGTTTAAATGATGCTGAAGGTCCGGTTTAAATGATGCTGAAGGTCCGGTTTAAATGATGCTGAAGGTCCGGTTTAAATGATGCTGAAGGTCCGGTTTAAATGATGCTGAAGGTCCGGTTTAAATGATGCTGAAGGTCCTGTTTAAGTTACTGAGCTATATTTGGGCATTAGCTTAACTTTAGGGTAATGTCAGAGCAGACCTAAAGCCTAAAAAAAACCTTCTCACCACTTCCCCAGTAGGCCTATTACATAAAGTAAAACCATTTTAATGTAATATGTTTATTTAAAGTAGCCAATGGAGTTTTATTTAGGATTCACAGTTCCTGTGTTTCTGCTAAGGACTAGGGGTTACAGGTAAGTGTTAGGGTTAACTTTAGGGGCTAGAATAATGCTGGCTTTAAAAACACATCTTCTCTAGAGAAAAGGAAACCATTTTATTGCTGTATTACTGTGGCAATCTCAGTGGTTTGACATAATTAAAAGGATAATGAGGAACTTTTCCATCCACATTAGCATGTAGTAAGTCTCAGCCAAGGAGCTGGATTGTTTGTGACTATTAAAGGCCGAACTTGGAGGACCTTACGCTGATGGTATGGAATAAGATGATTGGCTGTGGGCTTCTTTAGTAAGGATAATGAATGCTGAACCAATAGGATTCCTCTGTACCCAGCGGGAAGCCCTTCATACTCATTCCCGGCTTCCCCTGCCATTAGAAACACAATAGCTGGTTCAGGAAGTCACTCACATGTGAATGGTCACTTTGCTCACAACATCCAGGTGTACATAGTGAATATATCCCATTCACAGTGGGGAAGCCAGTGCTACACCATTACACCAGTGACCCCTTGTTTATGTATTGTGTTTTTCAGCAGTATTCATTGGGAAATTCCAGCCAGGTGAAATAGGAAAGTATATATTTATCACAGAACAAGCTAAAGATAATATAGGAAACTGTAACGGGGAAACAAATGCCTTTTGCTAAACCAAGTGACAGGGCAGACATTATTAAAGGGACAATGGAAATGGCAATAAGACAGCAAGGACCTCACCTGAGGCCCGTCCCATGTTGCTTTCCTCCATTTCCTGCAGCACTGGGTAGAAGCTGTAACAGGTTTCCAAAATTTGCCCCTCCTCTCCTTTCCATTTTTCCACAACCTCGCTAAGCGCACTTATTTTCTGGGCTCGCTCACGCTGAGGTTGCTGCAAGACCAGGTTGGCCACGTGACCACATTTGGAGGTGGTCATGGAAGAATGGAATGGAAAGGAGAGCCCTGCTGTCTGGGCACACTACAGCTGTTTCTGCTTGTGAGCACTGCTTAGGGGTTGCTGAATGCAAAACTGCAAGCCCCTGGAGGATCCTACACCTTAAGGGTCACGGGACTCCAGAGACACCAGCAGCTTCAAATGCCTGTTTGCTGCTTTTTAATATTATTTTAGCAGCTGCTCTCTTAATCCTTTGAATTTATCAGTCAGAAACTTTCCTCATTGTGTTTTTATCTGCACAAGCATATCTGTGCTTTGAATCAGCCACAAATCTCTACACAGGATGATGATTACGCATACGTTTTCAAAAATATCTATTGTTTTCATATTTTGGACTTATAATGCTTTTTAGCAGCAGAGAGTTCTTTTTTTATTTCCCATATTGCTTAAAAACTGTGGCCTGCTTAGTATGTAGAACATCCTTCTTACTAACTTGTAAAACAAATGATCACAGGTGTTTGAGATTGCAATCACTGATTCGGGGAGGCCGATTCATTAATAGCGGCAGGTAGCGACAGTTGAGCGACTGTAGCTGCATTTTCAGAGCGCCCGCTAGTAGTCGCTGTGCTTGGCCGTTGTTCGGTAGTTGATAGCGTCGGTTTGCCGTAATGTTGAATATTGGGTGAGGAGTCGCTATTTGACAGGTTCCACGCTGTATGGGAGCGCATGATAGCGACTGGCCCTAGTGACCGGCTCCCACCATATTCATTAAAAAAATCACGCTCAAAAAATTCTTGCGCTGTGAAATGCTTGTTTAAACCCCAGAGCACTGGCGGCGATGTGTTAAAAGTAGTTTTTTAACCCCCAAACAATATACATATTTTTGGAAACCAAAAAAAACAAGTTTTTTCAAAGTTCAAATAATTTTGTAATATGAATACATTAATATCAGACCTGTAATATCAATTCTGTACAAATTTTTTTTTTATTTTTTTTCCCTTAAAAAAATTATCTAAAATGGCAGAAGTGGTCACAGAATTTTTCACATTTAAAAAAAAAAAAAAAAAAAAAACAATTAATAACAATTAATTATGAATATTTAAAGATTGTTCCATTGAAATACATTGGAGAGCGCCAGGTAGCGAGAGGTCATACCTGTCGCTGTTCAAGGTCGGACGCTGGCGCTGTGGGCTGAGGCTGGAATAATGATGAATGAGTGGCTATATGGCGCTATCTCAGTCGCTAAGCAGGATTGGCTTGATAAATGTGTGATTGTGGTGGGGAGCCGGCGTTCTCGTGGCGGGGCCCGTCATTACCAGCTGCTCACCAGCCGCTACCTGTCGCTATCCCTTGTTAAATATGGGCCTAAGTTTCTCACTGTGTGAATCCCCCACAGTGACCTGCCAAGTGGGCTGCATACCACCATCCCTGCAGCTGAGGTGTGCTCGCATCCCCAGCCCTTCAGATAGGCTCTGCACAGGAGCACATCTTAAACCAAAGGGAAACTGGGGATGCATCCACTCCCACTCCCTATGCTGATGCTCAATTCAAATCAATGGCTCTATGCCATGCATTATTACGCACATCATAAAACGCTGATTGAAAAAGAGCCCACGCATGCATGATGGGAACGGCAAAAAAGGTGAGTTGTGTGGATGATCTGGGGGGTTTGACACAGTGGGGCATTCCAAATTGGGATGCCTCAGGGACAAGGAACTATCAGCAGGATAGTGAAAATCCTGGTGATAGGTTCACTTTAAAGAGACAGTCCAGGCAATGGCAATAATAAGCCAGCAATAAGCTCCCTGTAGCCTGTCCCATGTGCCTCTCCTCCATTTCCTGCAGGTCGGGAAATAAAAAGAATCTCTCTGCAGCAAAAAAGCATCAAAAAGTGCAATGTCTTTGACAAAGTATGAAAACATTAGATATTTCACAAAAACATATGCATAATCACCATACTGTTTACTGTGGCTGATTCAAAGCACAGACATATTTGTGCAGATAAAGGCATAATGATGAAGGTTTCTGACAGATAAATTCAAAGGATTAAGAGAGCAGCTACTTAAATGCTATTAAAGAGCAGCAAACAGGTATTTAAAGCTGATGGTTCCTCTGGAGTCCTGTGAAATTCAAGGTGTAGGATCCTCCAGGGGCTTGCAGTTTTGAATAGGGCAACCCCTAACCAGTGCACACAAGCAGAAACAGCTGCCATACACCCAGACATAAATGAAGACTAGTGCCATGCAACCCTGTATGGTCCAGATTGTTCTGGGACGTCATCAAGGAGGTGGTGGATCATGTTTTGGTGAGAATCATGGTGAGAAAGCTGGGAGGCCCATTCACAGTTCCTGATGTTGTAAACATGACCTGGGCAAAGTATGTCGAATTTTCTGACTGACCACTTTCTTCCATGGTACAAAATGAACTGTGTCTTTGTAGAAAAATCATCTTCATGCATGACAAAGCGCCATATCATGCTGCAAAGTATACCTCTCAGTCATTGGCTGCTATGGGCATAAAAGGAGAAAAAGTCATGTGACCCTCATCCTCCCCTCAACCCTATTAAGAACCAGTGTTCACTGATATGTGAACCAATTTTGACTCTGGCCTGTCCCGTGTGGCCTGTCCCTTTCCTCCATTTGAGATTGGGCTTTTCATAAGCTGGACTCATGTATGTGGCAAGATGGCCGCTCCCATGCAGGTATGCAGCATAGAATCTGCCTGCTATCCCATAACATCTGCATGGAATTAAGCCCTCTGCTTTAAAGCTGCTTTAAAGACTTTTAATCTGTGAAAAACATACTGTTATCATTGGGAGGTTTGTTCAATCAAATTTGATTTAGCTTAAAGAGGAACAACACCCAGGAATTTCACTTTCCCTCTCCATGTAGCAGCATCCCGGATTGGGATGCCCCACTGTGTGTATTCTCCCAGATCGCCCGATCAACTCACCTTCCAGTCGCTCCCATGGTGCAGGGTTCCTGATAAAAGTAAGCACGCTGATTGGCTGAGCACCCTACTTAGCCAATCTGCACACTTACTGTCACTCGGCTCCCTTCCTCCCCTCTGGACAGCTACGCACCTGAGTGGCGCCAAGTACACCATCCGCCGCATCCCCTGCACACCTTGCAGCTGAGACGTGCCCACGCTGCTCATTCAGAAAGGCCAGGCACGTGCACGGCTAGAGTTGTGTAGGGATGCGGCCGCAGCGCAGAGATGCGACGAGGGCTCGGGAGAAGGTGAGTGGATCTGGGGGGGGGGGATTCACATTGTGGGGCATCCCAATTCAGCAAGCCCCAAAGACAGGAACTCGGGTGGCCCAGGAGTCTTTTAGACTCCAGGGCCTCCGAAGTTCCTCTTTAAAAGATAAACGGACTGTGATTCGCTTTGACCATTTAGAAAAACCTGAAACAATATATCTCTCAGACAATAATTTGCATAATTGAAACCCTGTGTAGAGTGACAGATATCTACATCAAATACAATCCAAAAAAACACACATTCAAATCTGCTTCATTCTACTAAAAACTGTGTTTCGTGCAACCACAGCTATTATATTTGACCACATGATCTCAGTCCTCCCCACACATGGCATAGGACCAAACGTTTGTGGTTAATTCTTTGAAGATACGATAATCCTGATGAGGGGGTGAGTATTGTGATGCAAGGCTTAAATTAAATCGGCCAATTGATGCAGTGGGTGGGTGTAAGGTATCATCTCTGGGAGGCAGGATGGTTGCCATGCAACAGACTCCAGAGAAACACAGGCAGAGTCGTAGTAAGGTAGAAAGAACCATCATTACCAGTAAGGGAAATGCCACACAAATTAGGAACATTGTGTTTTTCTTTTTTGTAATAAAACATAGTATTAAATCCAGACAGCCATACACTGATGGGTAAGTGGTGTTATTAGGATTATTTTTTTTTATAAAACTGTTATTAATATCTATAATAATGTCCACAATTGCGGCGATAAACACAGAGGAGGTTAGTGAAAAATCATGAAATGGAATTTATATGGCCTGCACAGGACCAGCCTTACCCGTGCAAAATTGCAGGGTAGTGCCCCCCCCCCCCCCCCCCCTGGACAAAGTCTGCGGGGGCAATTCAGAACCAGGTGAGATTTCTCATTCCTTTTTTAACAATGAAAGTCAATGACAGTTTTCTATCCTAAAATAGGATTGGGAATTGGTGGCGCCCACTCCTCTTCCTAGACAAAAGATACTGTGCCCTACAATGAACCCCGCTCACCTTCCAAAAAGAAACCTGGAAAAGCTGAACTGAGCATCTGAACCCCCCCCCCCCCCCCTTCCCCCAGTTGGACCAAATGGCTCCAGTCCATTACACAGCCCTGTGTGGCTGCTCCATCTAAACACTCCAAAGGCCACCCATTGACTTGTAGAGATGGATGGGACAACCATTGCTTTCTCTATTCTATTGCAGGAATAACAACCGCACACATTTGTCCAAAGCCCAAAGGAAATTATATTGCAGAGAATTACTAATGCCTGGAAAAATTAAAGCAAAAAAATGAGCAATTGCAAGGAAAAAAGCTATAGATTTCATTTCTTAAAGTGGACAAAAACCCAGAATTTTGACTATGCTGGGATTTGGTCCTTGCCCCTGATCGGGGGGCCCCGCTGTGTGAAACCCCCAGGTCAACTGAACAAACTCAACTCTTCCTGGTCCTTCAGCACATGCACGGCCGCTCATCCAATCAGCAGGCTCGGATCCACTCAAGCCCCTTCATCCAGGGTTTCACACAATGGAGCACCCCCGATCAGGGGCAAGGACCAAATCCCAGCATCGTCAAAATCCTGGGTTTTTGTCCACTTTAAGAAAGGGGAGGGGGTGTGAGTATGCCTGCCCTGGAGTCTCATAGAGTCCAGGGTGGGTTTTGGTCCTCTTTAAAGAAGACCATCAGTCACATGAGACTCATTAAGCATGGGCTCATCCTGAGTTGGGATGCCCTGATGCACATTCACCTAGCATCCCAAGACTTGATACTTACCCCTTGTAGCATTCCTTCCTACAGCTAAAATTCAAAGTGGACCAAAACCCAGGATTTTGACTATCCTAGGTTTTGGTCCTTTCCCCCTGGGCACCCCGCTGCGTGAAACCCCCACAGAAGCCAACTCACCTCTTCCTGGTCCTACGGCACATGCACGGCCGCTCGTCTAATCAGTGCGCTCGGAGCCGCTGACATCACGTTGTCTAAGCCTTCATCTAAGGCCAGCAGCTCAGAGCTCCAGCTGCATCCCCCGATACCCTCTAACAGGGAGCACGCCCATCCGGCCATTCACAAATGCCTGGCGCGGGCATGTGCCCTGCTAGAGGGATAGCGGGGATGCGGCCGCGGCTTGCGCATGCACCGTTGGACCGGGAAACAAGGTAAGTGAATGGGGCGACCTGGGGGGTTTCACACATTGGGGCATCCCGATTCTGGATGCCTCGCGGGGAGGGAATCGATCGGCCCGGGAATCCTTGCAGCGGGTTTTGGTCCACTTTAAATGACAGCTGGCTGTGTTGGTAGGCTTACATGAAGCAAGCCTGGATGGGGTGCACAGCCCAAATTGGGATGTTCCAGTACTTGGAGGGTGAGGAAAACTCCAGTCTGTTATAACTGGATGTCCTCCTTAAAAGAAAAAAAAGCTGTAACCAGAACAAAACTCATGATCTTGATGGGCTTTTGTTACATTTGTCTTGATGAATCTGCTACAGTGTATTTGCAAAGATTTACAGGAAACCAAGCTATTAAAGCTTCCCCATGTTTGAAATATAAAATAAATGGTATGAGCAAAATTGCACACATATTAATACCGAATAGTAGCTGTATATAAACTACATATTTCTAACAAATCTAACTGCATACACAACTCCCCCTATACCTAATGGGTACAGAGTGCTAAATAGTTAATGGACAAAATAACTATCAATAATAAAAAATAGATCACTAATACCAAATATTCAACATGGTGTACAAAAACATTTGTTAGATAAATTAAAGTGCATATACAGGATATAAAGCCAGTTATGGCACAAGCGCACAATAAGCAGTGGTAAGACAGTGAAAGAAGAGAGGGAGTAATACCAAACTAGCTATAGTGGGGGGATAAATACTGGAGCCCTCGGGTTCCATAAAATGTTATTCCACAGCTTAAAGTAGACCAAAACCCACACCCCAAAGGCCATTAGATTCCCTTTTCCCGTGGCACCCAGAATCGGGATGCCCTACTGTGTGAAACCGCCCCTGGGCGCCTGGAACCTCCAATGGCGCATGCATGAGCAGTGGGCATATCCCTTTAGCAGGGCGCGTTCCCGGTCCAGGCATTTATGAATAGCAGCGCTGACATACCCCCTGTTAGAGAGCTCTTAGATGAAGGAGCGGGAGCAGATCCGAGCGAGCTGATTAGACGAGAGGCCGCGCATGCCCCGTAGTACCTGGGAAAGATGAGTTCGATCGAGCAAGCAGGTTTCACACAGCGGGGCACCCCCGATCAGAATCCTGAGCTTTGGTCCGGCAGGCAGTGTCTGGTGAATGCTGGGTGCTGTACGCAATACCACATTTATGAAGCCGATTCTGGTGAGAGACTCTAACAGCGCCATGTAGCGTACGATTCATCATTACAGGCAGCTCAGCGTATATCGCCAGCGCTCTGGCTTCCAGAGCGCCAGGTATTACCTGTCGCTACCTGGCGCTCTTCCATACATTTCAATGGACGTTCCTTTTCTTCTGTTTAAACAGGGTTTATTGTTTTTATTTATTTTTCTTCTCTCAAATAATTGTGTGACCTCTCCTGGCCTAGAAAAAGTCATTTTTGAAAAATGTTTAGATTTTTTATATTTTTATGCAGAATTGTCATTAAAGTATTAATGTCACAATGTTACAACAATTTAATTCCATGTGTTTTCGCTTTGTTACTGGTGGATATGTTTTCAAAAACAGACTTTAATCACACAGCGTCTGGCGCTCTTTGCTATAGCGACCAGATTTAGAGTGCCGACGCTCTGTGTGTGGGTGTAAGTCGGTCGCAATGAGCTGGCGCTACCTTTCGCTCCTTGCAACGCTGTAGTGGTGTTAGAACGCTCAACATACATCTCATTCATCAATGCCGGCCAGGTTACTACAGCGAATGAGACGCTCTGTTACAGTGCCAATAGCCGATCACAGCTTATACTAGTGGTCGCTCTTAGCACCCCTGTACAGACACTCATCTGCCGATACCTGGCGCTAGTAATGAATCAGCCTGTCAATGAACAGCTGCTGGAGGGGCTGAATGTAATTATGAGCCTTATTCAAGAAGCACCAGCGCCACACAGCGGCACTTATTTGGCCTCGGCAGAACTCAGCGTTAAGAAATAAAAAAATGGCAGGGCCGATGCAGCCATCAGCTAGCGTCTTATTTTAAACTAGTGCCGAAAAGGTTGCAGCGTCGGGTGCTCTGGTTGAAGCAGCGTCAGATGAAACCTGGTGCTGTAGGTCAAGAGTCCATAGAGCACAATGGGCAGAACTGAAGTGTTTAATGCTTATAATTAATATTAAACACATTTATTTATACAGAACTTGCATTGTGACTTAAAGTCACAACCTGAATAAGAGCCTATCTTATATGTTTCCCCCACTCTGTACATACAGATTGCTCACATTAAAAATCACCCTGCCTGCATCTATTGTATTTTCAGCACTTGACCTTCATACTCACATTCAATGACTTCACCTTTGAAGGGGAATTTTTTCCTCTAGGTAAGGGGAGCTGCGATGGGTGCTAAGAGGCCGATTCATTAACAGCGGCAGGTAGCGACAGTTGAGCGACTGTAGCGGCATTTTCAGAGCGCCCGCTAGTAGTCGCTGTGCTTGGCCGTTGTTCGGTAGTTGATAGCGACTCAGTCGGTTTGCCGTAATGTTGAATATTGGGTGAGGAGTCGCTATTTGACAGGTTCCGCGCTGTATGGGAGCGCATGATAGCGACTGGCCATAGCGACTGGCTCCCACCATATTCATTAACAAATCACGCTCAAAAAATTCTCGCACTGTAAAATGCATGTTTAAACCCCAGAGCGCTGGCGGCGATGTGTTAAAAGTAGTTTTTTAACCCCCAAACAACCATAATTTTGGAAACCAAAAAAAACAAGTTTTTAAAATAATTTTGTAATATGAATACATTAATATCAGACCTGTAATATCAATTCTGTACAATTTTTTTTTTTTTTAATCTAAAATGGCAGAAGTGGTCACAAAATTTTTCACATTAAAAAAAAAAAAAAAATTAATAACAATTAATTCTGAATATTTAAAGATTGTTCCATTGCAATGCATTGGAGAGCGCCAGGTAGCGAGAGGTCATACCTGTCGCTGTTCAAGGTCGGACGCTGGCGCTGTGGGCTGAGGCTGGAATAATGATGAATGAGTGGCTATATGGCGCTATCTCAGTCGCTAAGCAGGATTGGCTTGATAAATGTGTGATTGTGGTGGGGAGCCGGCGTTCTCGTGGCGGGGCCCGTCATTACCAGCCGCTCACCAGTCGCTACCTGTCGCTATCCCTTGTTAAATAAGGGCCTAAGTTCACTCCCTCACCAGCCAATTTATCTTTGGGGGCGCTGGAATGAGATTTTCTGACTAGACATTGGAGACTTCTACAGAGTGATCTGGACTATGTGTGCACATATGGGTGCCTTTCCACTCATGTCCACTAGTCACTCACGGTTTCAGCCTCTTTGTAATGGCTCTGGGTCCCGGGCAATGCAATGGGGACTTTCCCTTGTGGTCATTGTTCTATCTGTATGCATATGAGACCCACTGATAAAGGGTGTCGGGTACATCAGGGGGCTACTTCTATTATATTCAGCAATTTATCAACTGTAAGACAAGATACATTCTTCAATGTTCCCCTAGACTAACAATTCATAAATCATGCTAAATCCACAACAATTGAGCATAGAAATGGGACACACACCTCAATAAGCTTACCAAGATTTATTCCAATATACATCAAGATAAAAAAAACAAGAGAACCTCCATGAGACCAGATGCTAATACATCAATAATAAAAAAATAATAAATGTGCATCAGTTCATAGCAGCCACCTTATATGGTCTGGAGCATATAATGAAGTGACTAATGCAATAAATATGTGAATAAGGATATAATACACGTGTTAAAACGGATCTTCACCCTGAATAAGAGCATATATGTTTCCCACACTCTGTACATACAGATTGCTCACATTAAAAATCATCCTACCTGCATTTACTGCATGTTATGAGCCTTTAAACATCAAGATGGCGGCTCATGGAGCATCAGGCAGCCTGCAAACAGGAAGTGTCTTCTGACTGTGTCGCTCTGCATTCTGGGATTGCTGTCCGTTCCCTGACCCCAGCTCTGCTCTAACCCCACCCCCTGTACCTCTGTATACTCCTCTCCTTAGTATGTGATGCATCTTAGTCAAGATGGCGGCGCCTGTATCCTATAGCCCTGAACAGAGTTGCAGCCCGGTGGGGGAAAGAATAATAAGTAAGTGACTTAAAACTTGAAATATATTAATTTTCGATGCTGAGGAATAGTTTTTTAAGGGTTTGGGCTTTTCATGAAATCATGCTTAAGGTCCAGTTTAAGCCAATAAATATTTGCTTCTCCAAACGAGAAGGAAAAAACAATAAAAATATATCAAGCAATTATCAAAATAGTGAATTAATATATATAAGTTAATAAATACATACTATAAATAAAATAAGACAACCTCAAGGTGAATCTATAGCAATCAGGTGAGTATATACATCCCTCAGGAAACTGCTAATTACATAGTAGGGGTGTGAAATGGCAAGAATCTGGTGATACGATACATATCGCGATACAGGTATGACGATACGATATATCCCGATTCTGTCTCAAAGACGATATATTAGAATTTTTTGTTTTTATTTAATTTTAATTTAACTTAAAAAAATGACAAGGTTAAAAACCCTTAAAAATGTCCCCAAAAAATGGCGTGAGGTGCCCCTTACCCAGCATAACCAGCCCGTACCAGCTATAGGGGCTTGTAGAACAGGGCATAGCCTATGGCCACGGGCTCTTCTGCCCCCCCCCCCCCCCCGGGCTTTGGGGAGGCAGGTAATGGTGGGGCTTGGGTTTAATGGCAAGTCACCCACTAGCCACAGATGACTTGCCAGACCCAGAACCTTGTGAACTGATATAGGGGTCAAATAGGGTGTGCGAGGCAGGAAATCGGAGGATCACTTGCCTCTCTCCTTTGCCCAGCGATCACCAGGCATCTGAGAGCTGAGCCGCTGGGAGCCAGGATGACGCAAACGGCGCCCGTTGGGAAGGCAGGGGGAGAAGGCCTGTCGGGCTCTCTCCTGAAGACTGAAGAGCCCTGGGGAGGGGATCAGAGGTCCCCTGGGTGAATAGGAGAGCTGGCCGGATCGAATGAGGGGTCAGGGGTTTACTTTTCTTTTACTGTAGGGGGGGATAGTCAGAATCGATACTAGAAAGAAAAAAATTATTTTAGTATTGTCTAATGAAATATCGCAATACTTGACAGAATGGAATTTTTCTGACACCCTTATTACATAGTATCACAAAGGAAAGCAGGGTCCCACGAAAGGAACCAAAGTGCAAATGTAAAGACCATTAATAAGGAAAATACCGCCCGGTTGTACAGAATAATGCTAGAAGTACAGAAGGTCCGAAGGGGGTGCAGACTACCAACCCCATGCGTTCCGCTGTGTGTGCTTCCAAGGAAGCTTCTGGTCCTGTGGTCTTTAACTGTGTCTTGTGATGTTGGTGTTTTATGTTTTTTATCTTGATGCATATTGGAATACATTTTGGTAACCTTATTGAGGTGTGTGTGCCCCATTTCTAGGATCAATTGTTGTGGATTTAGCACGATTTTCTTCTAAAAAAGGATCTAATCATTTTTTGAAGCATGGGCAATGATAGTATATCCTGATTCAATGTCATGTCACCAAGAGGGCGTCCCAGGGGCCCTGTAGAGATTCCAGTTTGCTAAGTACCTTTGCTAAGAGGGGTATTGTTACTCTTTAAAGTAGACCAAAATCCAGCAGTTCAACTGACCTGGGTTTTGGTCCTTGCCCCACTGTGTGAAACTCCCCAGGTCACCCAATCTGACTTACCCTTCCCCGGTCCTATAGCGCCTGCGTGGTCTCTCAGCCAATAAACATGCTCGGATCCGCTCCCGCCCCATCGTCTAAGCAGCGGATCGGAGTGCGCTGATGGCTGCATCCTCCGCTACCCCCAGCGCCGGGCATTCGAAAATTCTTGGTGAGGGCACGGGCCCTGCGAAAAGAGATAGGGAGGATGCGGCTGCTGCTCACGCATGCGCTGTTGGACCGGAGAACAGTTTAATAGATTCCAGGGTGGTTGGACTGTGGGTTTTGGTCCACTTTAAGCCTTTTCCTGGAATGTCCCTTTCAATGTTAAAGCGGACCTTCACTCTGAATAAGAGTCTATCTTATATGTTTCCCACACCCTGTACATACAGATTGTCCACATTAAAAATCATCCTACCTGCATCTACTGCATGTTATGAGACTTTAAACATCCAAGATGGCGGCTTATGGAAGCCGCCATCTTATCAGGCAGCCTGCAAACAGGAAGTGCCTCCTGACTGTGCTACTCTGCATTCTGGGACTGCTGACCGTTACCTGACCCCAGCTCTGCTCTGTCTGAGCAAAGCACAGCTATAACCCGCCCCCCTGTACCTTATCCCACTATCCTCTCCTCAGTAAGTGTGATGCTTCTGAGTCAAGATGGCGGCGCCCGTATCCTAAATTCCTGAACAGAGTTGCAGCCCAGTGGGGGAAGGAAAGAATAATAAGTTAGTGACTAAAAACGTAAAATATATTAATTTTAGATGCTGGGGAATCGTTTTTAAGAGTTTGGGCTTTTCATTAAATCACGCTGAAGGTCCGGTTTAACCCCCAGCTAACTGAAGTCATAATTCAGCCTCCAGCATTTCATCAACCAAAGCAAAAATAAATATTGTTTTATGTTCCAGAACTTGTTTATGAACCTCTTTTGAAATACACATTGGTGTATTTTCCAAGTCCGTTGGCAAGATGCGCATAACTAGTGAATATAAAGAGGGTTTATTTTTGGTGGCGTAAACAAATATCTGAGATCATTAAAAGAAATATTACACTACTGTGCCTGTATAGGAGACAATCACATGTGAAGACGGAGAATTTTATAGAAATGTTATTCTCATTTCTCGATAAAGCCAGTCCAAAACAGCCTGACAGGGTGATCCAGCATTAAGAAGTTGTGGGTCCCATACTAATTTTGGCATGCCCTCCCATTCCCCGATAGCATTAGATGGGGCCATACTAGGGTACTTTTTACCAGTCCCACTCCCCCGGGACACCCCTGCCTCTCTATGCTATTCCAGTTAAAGTGGACCAACACCCAGGATTTTGACTATCCTGGGTTTTGGTCCACTTCAGTGGGGCACCCCGATCGGGGGTGCCCCGCTGTATGAAACCCCCCAGAAAGCCCCGAAAACTCACCTCTCCCCGCTCCCACGTGACCGCTGCAGCCAATCCTCGCCAGCGGACAAGCGAGAGGCAGCGCCGGACAAGCAGAACGCGTCCTCTGCCGCCTCCCGCGCGCCCCTCTTACAGGGAGCGCACCCGTGCCGGCCATTCACAAACGGCTGGCGCGGGAGCACGCCCTGCTAGAGGGACGCGCGGGAGGCGATGGCGGCGGACGCGCATGCGCTGCTGGAATGTGGAAAAGGCAGGATTGTGGGCTTCCTGGGGGATTTCACCCCGTGGGACATCCCGATTTCGGATGCCCCGCGGGGAGGGATCTGATCAGCCCGGGAATCTGATCACCCCCCTGGGTGTTGGTCCACTTTAAGGGTGTCTGACACCCTAGGGCCACCCTTACCCTTCTTAAAAGATTGCCAAATATCACTGAAGGGCCCCTTTACTCCCTCCAATAATCCCCAAAACTGCCCTGTGACCACCCATGCAGGGACCCATAATACAACCTTGCAGCTGTAAAATAAGAAATGGTGGGTGGCATTGGGTGATAAAGATGCCACTGTCTGGGCCCTACAGCAGGACATGGATTGGGTCCCATATTGGAAAAATGCCTGTATTGCCCTGATGGCAGCCCTGGTGCTCAGAATTGAGAAATGACATTCACCTTTCTAGCATGCTTCCTATATTCTCATTTGCTATGTAAGCAGACCTTCAGTCTAAATTCTCATAGCAGCCATTGAGTTCCATGCACCCTGCACTCCCTAGGCATCCCAAATTGGCTGGAGGTCCACTAAAAGCCCCCGAATCATGCAGGATTACTTACGGCCCAGCTCCAGCATGGCGTAATGCCTTGCACAGCACATGCATGCCTACCACAGGAATTTAGAAGGGTGAACTGGAGGATTATCGCAAACAAGCATATAGTGAAGGGAATTAAAAGTGATATAAAATCATGTTTGATTTGCCCCTTTCAGGCAGACACCGTTGTTACACGGCATACACAGCTGATATCAGTGGTGGATGGTCAGAAGTGTGTCAGGGTCAGCTGGGACTTGGGCACTTACCAGGGATGCCAATGGGGGTTGTGTATGATCAGTGGGATCACTGTATCAAACCCACTGGTTTTCACACAGGGTGAGTGTTAGGCAAACCAGAGGGTTTCACACAGTGGGGCATCCCAAATGACCATCCCATCGGGAAGCTTTCATCTGACCCCAAAATCTTTTAGACTCTAGGGTCAGATGAATTGGATTTTGGTCTGCTATAAAGGGAGTATAAACCCAATGGCAATAATAAGGCAGCAAGCAGCTTACCTGGCGCCTGTCCCATGTACTTCTCCTCAATTTTGTAAAGTGCAGAGTAGAAGCTATAGCAAGGCTGCAAAATTTGCCCTAATTTCATTCCTCCATACAAAAAAAGTGGTGTAACAGCTACCCTGTCCCTTGGTGCTCTCATGAGCATGAGCAAGTGTGGCAAGCCACAGTGGCCCTGCAGCTGTCTCTGACCACAGCAGAGCATGCTCATGACTTCTAACGCTGCACCATGACACGACTTCTTGGCTCAGCCATGACCTGGAAATGGAGTGAAGAAAGTGTTTTGGCTTATATTTACATATACTTACTTATTTTATACTGTTACCAATGGAGGATAAGGTTGCAGGATGTTAGTGGGCACCTGGGCAGGGACTAATACAGGATGAGAGAAGGGGGGTAGGATCCACTCTTGACTCCTAAGAGCTCTGTTTAGAGTCTCCAGGAGAGGTGGTGGATGAGGAGGAGGAGGTACCTACTGGACACTCACTGTGGTTGAAATCATTAGTGTTTAATTTAACTACATAACAATACATAAAACAAACAGTGAAAGGTTCTCTTATTTCCCTTTGGTTAGTGCAACATATTCACATGTATATATTCACAATAAATATGTTTTAAAAATTCACAAAACAAAGCATATGGACAAGGTATTATCAACCTTCTTGGATTTTTGTAAGTTCCTTTGGGGAAGTCAAATATTGTTGGGTGTCCCCCAGTTTTCTTTTGTGGGGGTGATTTTGTTAGGTTGTGGGTTAGTACCCCTGTTGTAGCAAGGTTGGGTTTTTACTGTCTGCTTGTAGCAAGCTTTCACCTGTGGGCGTTTGTAGCAAGTACAGTAAGGGTTCTGTCACATACGCGTTTCACCATGGGGCTTCCTCAGTGTGCGGACCTGTATCTATAATTATTGAATATTGTGTTACTATAGTTTCATTTAAAGTCCGATTAGATATTATTTACATTTATAATTTAGCGAGGGGGGGTGCTTACATAGTCCAGTGGTTGGTCCAGGTGCTCGCTGGTGCTGGCTAGATCATTTCCAATTCAAAAGTAGTTTAATTGGGGATAACCTTGCAATTGGTGCCCTGTACAAGATTGCCATATGTTACCGTCAGTGTGTTCTATAAATGTCTGTATTGAGAAGTCTCAGCGGGCAGGCTGATCCATTACTAGCGGCAGGTAGCGACAGATGAGCGTCTGTAGCAGGCATTTCAAAGCGCCCGCTAGTAGTCGCTGTGCTCGGCCGTGGTTCACTAGGTCAGAGCGCCTCAGTCGCTGTGCAGCATTGATGAATACATTGTGGGGAGTCGCTATATGACCAGTACAGAGCTGTATAAGAACGAATGGTAGCGACTGGTCAGTGCGACCGACTCACACCATATTCATCAAAAAAACAGCCTCACACACCGCCGGCGCTCAAAAATGCTTCGCTGTATCCCAGAGCGCCAGAGGCTATGTGATTAAAGGCTGTTTTTGAACATGTATCCACCAGTAACAAAGCGAAAACATATGGAAATACATTGTTATAACATTGTGACATGAACACAATGCCAGACCTGTAATGTCAATTCTGCATAAATATTTAAAAATTGAAACAAAATTGAAAAAATGATTTTTCAAGGTCAGGAGAGATCCCAACATTATTTTAGAACAAAAAATTAGATTAATAATAAAAAAACCCTGTTTAAAGAGAAATTGAAAATGAATGGAAGAGCGACAGGTAGCGAGAGGTAAGACGTGGCGCTGTATGCTGGGGCTGGGATAATGATGAATCGGACGCTACATGGCGTTATCCCAGTCGCTCAACAGAATCCGCTTGATAAATGTGTAATTGTGTGCCGTGTCCGGCGCTCACCTGTTGCTACCTGACGTTTACAAGGCACTACCTGACGCTATCCCTTCATGAATAAGGCCCTAAATATGCTGGGTTGTTAGCTGAAGTATAGTAATGGTTAACTGACACAGACCTTCCATAACAGTTCTGATACCTAAACTTCCTTTTCTCCCCCCCCCCCCCCCCAGAAGACTAAGGCCCTAATTTAACAAGGGATAGCGCCAGGTAGCGACTGGTGAGCGAACGGTAATGATGGTCACCGCCACGAGAACGCCGGCTCCCCACCACAATCACACATTTATCAAGCCAATCCTGCTTAGCGACTGACATAGCGCCAGATAGCGACTCATTCATCATTATTCCAGCCTCACCCCACAGCGCCAGCGAGCGACCTTGAACAGCGCCAGGTATGACCTCTCGCTACCTGGCGCTCTCCAATGCATTTCAATGGAACAATCTTTAAATATTAATAATTAATTGTTAATCTTTTTTTTTTTATGTGAAAATTTCTGTTACCACTTCTGCAATGTTAGATATTTTTTTTAAGGTAAGAAAAAAATAAAAAAAAAATTTGTGCAGAATTGATATTACAGGTCTGATATTAATGTATTCATATTCCAAAATGTTTTTATAAACTTGTTTTTTTTGGTTTCCCAAAATATGGTTGTTTGGGGGTTAAAAAACTACTTTTAACCCATCGCCGCCAGCGCTCTGGGGTTTAAACATGCATTTTACAGCGCGAGAATTTTTGGAGCGTGATTTGTTAATGAATATGGTGGGAGCCGGTCGCTATGGCCAGTCGCTATCATGCGCTCCCATACAGCGCGGAACCTGTCAAATAGCGACTCATCACCTTGTATTCAGCATTACTGCACACCGACTGAGTCGCTATCAACTACCGAACAACGGCCAAGCACAGCGACTACTAGCGGGCGCTGGGAAAATACCGCTACAGTCGCTCAACTGTCGCTACCTGGCGCTATTAATAAATCAGCCTCCCATACAGGATATATATATGATATCAACTGACAATGTTTCAGAATCATCAAACTTGAATCTTAGGACACATAATGTTCCTTCCACATTTTACTTGTTTAATTAAAGTACATTAAAACTCAATACTAATCCAAAAACTGTAGCGGAATATGTATGGAGAGCTTGGTGCGGGGGGCTCCAGGCTTTCCGGTCACCCTGCATGCTGTCCTTCTTGTTCTGGCATACGCTGAAACGATGCTTTCATGTTGTCTGAGAGCACTTTGCTCAGCGCAGGGTTCTGCTGGCTGGGTTGCCATGGTGACGCTTGTCTCCCCATCGTCTCTCGCTCTGTAAGGTGAATAAACCCGCCTCTTCTTCTTCAGACGCTTCCCTGCTCTCTCCTCCTCTTGCTCCCCCATGACAGGCAGCTCGTCAGCAGTGTGGGCAGCTGCAGGCAGCGCTCCGGAGCCAATGCTGGGGGCTCGGGCTGCTTGGTGAGATGGCAAAGGGAAAGCAGCAGGATCCTGGGCCTGGGCCTTGATATAAGCAAGTTCCAATCTGTGCCTAAAGACTGTAGGCCTGGCTGCGGCCTGTCCCGGCCTGTGTCGTGCTTTGTATTGTGTTAGCAGGTGGTTGAACCAGTGAGAGCTGTTTATGCCTCACCTGAAGACTTCCAAACTTGTATCCAGCCATGAAAGGCCGCACCAAAAACTCCAGGTAAGCGTCTGACCCTCCACCTTCACGCTCTATCATGCATTTGCTCGATTATATTATTTCATAATTATTTCTGACTATTTACTGTATGGTGACTTGTCTATCACCCATTAACATAGTGGTTTCTATATTGGTCATATGAACCCTGGAGATCCTTAAAGTTACATATAGAGATTACTTTTTTTAGGTCTGTCTCTATTGCGGTGTCAGCCTATCTTCTACAGAAGTTTCTTTCACTAATGTGAAATTTGGCCTGCCCTCAAATCACCAATGTGTGTTTGCTTTCTCCTTCCTCAGTGACCCTACAACTCACCTTTAGTTCTTCACTGTATTCATCCCCTCATTACTCTTACTTGCTTCTTTCATCTACCTGTAACTGCTACTTTTCTTTCTTACCTTTCTTACTCACGTTATCCTATTGAAACTTGTCATTTGATCTTTTACTTATACTGTTGGGGAATTTATTTAATCTTCCCTTGTATTTCTTCATTTCATACACTCCCTTTCCATACCTACCAACTTTTGAGGATGGGAAAGAGGGACATTGTTAAATTAGGACACACCCCCTCATTGAGGGATGGATAGGATGTAACAGTTAAAACAATATAAACACTTTAAATGGGCAAATTAATCATATATTGATGCAGATATGCATGTTACACCTCAAAGAGTGACAAATGAGAACAACAGGGGGCAGGGGGACATGAACTAAAAAGAAGTCCCTCCAAATCAGGGACACTTGGGAGGTATGCCTATCTCCTTGCTTCATTCAGTGATGAGCTATATTGCCCAGACCTGTATAGGGCTCGATCCCTGGTGGCAATCAGTTACAGAGACAGAACTCGCCACTAGCCAAAACCCCTTAGTCTGAACTTATCCAGATGAAATCTTAAAGACACAACAGCTGTGACGAACCAAGCTGTTCATTACTTGCTTGAAAAGGATGTAGATCAGATCATATAGTGGAAACTTATGTAATAAAGGCAGTGGAGGTCAGAATAAACTGCTGTATTCAAGCCTGTGATGCATGCACAACCTTCACATGAGAAACAGTAATGGAGGAATGAAGAAAGAGGAGGTGATGTCAGGGAGAGAAGGGGCAGCAAACAGAGCAGTGACAGCTGATTGGCTAGAAGTATGAGATTAGGTTTAGACAACACAGCTTATGATGACATTCACTACATAACCATGGTCAGTAGGTGGCAGCAAATGCATGATATACTGTACACTCATGTCAGAAAGAGGGGGAAAATACTGATTAAATGCAATGCAGCTATAAACATTAAATCATTAGTCCATGAAAGGACTGATGTGGCGGCACATAGGTAATGTATACAAAGCGTGCATGCAGGCTGATTCAGCAACAGCAAAAAGGACACCTTGGAGTACAAACTGCACTCTAGGTAGAAAATTAAAGTGCTCTTTTTTGCCTGGTGCTGATAGAACCCCTAGATAGAAATGTAAGTGAATTAAACTTTTTACTTCAAAAACATTTTCTACCTAAAGTGCAATTTTTTCTTGTAAAGTGCACTTTTTGCACCTGGGACTGAATCGACAATAAATTGCCAGAAAAGTTATGTTACATTCAGAATATCATCATTAATATTCAGCTATAAACTCCAATGCTTTACCTGTCCAAAGGCCTGGACATGGAGTCTGAGTAGATTTACCTCCCCTGCACTTACCTGTTTTGTCTTACTCTTACCCTCTTGTTTCCTGTGAGAAGATGTTGAGCTTTTTGTACCCCCCTCCCCCCAGCAAGCCCTCCCTCAACTCACCTGATGCCGACAGGGGGTGGGACTCCCATAGCTGTGGAATTGAGTGACATGCCAGTCACCCAATCCGGGGAGCAGTGCGGCCACATTGCTGCACAGATTGGGTGGTTGCCCTGTCACTTGAGGTCCCAGCTTCAGCTTCTGTGCAGAGTGGAACTTCCCCCATTGAGTTGTTTTTTTTATGCTATTGCAATCAGGCTTAGCACAGGGGGATGGAGGGGTGAATGGGGTGTTACAGAATGTTTGGACTCACTTTTTAAGTGTTGAGGGTGTATGTTTGAATATCCTTATTTGATATGCTGTATGCAAATTGGGTATAAATAGAAAAACTGTAGCATAAATCGCAATTCATGCAAAATGAATATATATATATATATATATATATATATATATATATATATACAGCATATGAATATATATATCTATATATTTATTTATTTATATACTATACCTTTGAAATTACTATTAAAAATGCTAAACTGTGAGCGAAAGCTAAATGTAATTTCCCACCTTCCCACTTGTGTTGCGTTAGCAGGGCCTTTCCTATCCCTGTGCGCATCAGTCAACCGCATGGGGCACTGGCCCTACCTGTCACCTGAGCTCAGCTCCAACAGCCAAGCTGGGCCTCGCTACCCGCCCCAAACAGCACAGGCCAGCAAGGGCTACAGCAAGATGGTTGTAGCTATATCTGAGGACACTGGCAGCCATGCTAGCAGAGGAAGAGCTCCTGTACCACCAGCAAAGCTTGGCATGTTCCGGGAGCCAGTTCTCCAGAGTGTTTTCCATGAGACATCGCTAGCTGCTAGTCATTGGGTAACCTGGTTAAGCTTGTCTGTCCATTTATAGAGATGCCTATCTCCTTCCCACTTTTAGTCCTTCCTGCCTTCTTCCTTTTCTCCTTTCTGACTTCTCTTCCTCCTTCTCTTTTTTCGTTCGTTCCTTCCTTTCTCTGCCTTTACACCATCAGATATGGTTGCTGCAGGACAGAGCAGAGCACTACAATTCTAATTAATTGTGGTGGGAAAGTACAGTAAGAAAGGGTTCCTATTGGTCATGTATTTGCCACTACTTCATAGTATCCATCCTAGAGGATCTCATTGATTGGTCATATGTCCAAGCAGGGTCGGCTCCAGGTTTATGTGGGCCTCGGGCGGTATGGCCTTAGTGGGCCCCCTTGCAGTGGGGAGTCGCGGGTCAGGGGTCTATAAATTCCATGGCCAAAACTAAGAAGGGCTGCTTATCCTCCAACTCCCTATTGGATATCTTTATTAGTTTGGCCCCACATGAATGGGCAGAGTATTGAGGAAGAGGGATGGACAAAACAGGAAAGGCAGGAATATATGGATGGAGAGATTGCTGGGAGGAAGAGAGATGGATGGATGGGCAAAATGAAAAGCACAGGAATGGCTGGGTGTAGCTGGGGGGGGGGGGGAGATGGGCAGAGCTGGAAGGAAGAGGGGTAGATGGGCAAAGCTGGGAGGACAGGGATGGAGAGGTGTAAAGCTGAGGGGATGGGGCAGAGCTGGTGATAGAGGGGTGGATGGAACAGGGCTGTGGGGCAGAGCGAAGGGGACAGGGATGAATGGGGCAGAACGGGAGGGGGGGGTGGATGGGACAGAACTGAGCCTATTTACACAAGTGAAATCTTTCTGTGACTATATCCTTAATTCTGGTTTATCGCAATAAAGCATGGCTGTATGGCTATCATACAGTCTTATCAAACAGTAAGCCATAGTCCTGGTATCACTAGTCACCAGTTACGGGCTTCTGTGCATGAGATTAGGTTCTATTAGAATCAACAGACCAGTCTGACTTTTGTAAAGAAAAAAAAAGTTGTTTATGCAAATTTACTGGGGGTGGGACCTATATTTTTTTTTTTTTAAAATGTGACTATGCATTAGGAGGTTCATATACATGCTGATTTTTTCCGTTATGGTGACCTCCTTATTTAGAAGGAAATACGGTACCTAGCCTGACTGGCCACTGTAACAGTAGGATGCAGAGCCGCTGTTACAATACAATAACTGCTGCATGTCTCACTGTTGTATACAGTGTGAGGAACAGAGGCATCAGCACAAGTTTTATAACCTCTGAAAATTCTGATCAGCCAGGATATTCTACTTTACTGTATGGCTTTGGTAAGGTTGGATTAAAGTTGCTCAGCCAGAATGTAGGGTCTGCTTAGGAAGTTTTTATGGAACATGTTTAGCAGTAATGTTTTTGTATGTTTTTTATAGTTGAGGGGGGTTCAAAAAATACCTCACCTGCTTCCTGCATTCAGCCTTTTTTCAGCATTCTTGATGGCTGTTTTGCAGGGCAGTCTGTGGACCAGAACCATGTTCAGCTGGCTCTGGAGTCTCCACGGCCAGCCGATTGCCTCTCTCTGCCACCTGATCGCTGCAAATCTAACCTGGCCAGTGGTGTCATGGTGCTCTCGTGGGCCAACAACAACAGCTGCAAACAATAGTGGAAGGCTTCTGCAGTAATCTAGGTGCTGGATCAGCATGTGTAGGTTGTTGGTTCATATAAATGGGTTGGCCCTCTTTAAAGTGGACCAACCCCCAGGGGGGATCGGCCCGGGAATCTATAAGATTCCCGGGCTGATCAGATCCCTCCCCGCGGGGCATCCGAAATCGGGATGTCCCGCGGGGTGAAACCCCCCAGGAAGCCCACAATCCTACCTTTTCCACGTTCCAGCGCGTCCCTCTAGCAGGGCACGCTCCCGTGCCAGCCGTTTGTGAATGGCCAGCGCGGATGCGCTCCCTGTAAGAGGGACATGTGGGAGGCGGCGGCGGACGCGCTCTGATTGTCCGGCGCTGCCTCTCGCTTGTCCGCCGGCGGGGATTGCCTGCAGCGGTCACGTGGGAGCGGGGAGAGGTGAGTTTTCGGGGCTTTCTGGGGGGTTTCACACAGCGGGTCGGGGTGTCCCACCGAAGTGGACCAAAACCCAGGATAGTCAAAATCCTGGGTGTTGGTCCACTTTAACCGATTTCCCTAGGGGCATCCTGATTTGAGTGTGATTCACTTACTGCCACGCACCTGGCAGCATGTCCACTTCCTGTGGCTGTGCACAACTACCAGCAGCCATTTAAGCAGTGCAGGGATCCCTGAGTCATGGGAGCAAGGTGGAAATAACTTACAGTTGGAGAGGGGGGGGGGGGTTGAAACAAGATTTTGAGACTCTAGGGCCAGTTTTGATCCACTTTAAAGTAATCCTATACCCAGAAATAGAGTCATCACCTTCTATCCCCAGCCCTTATTCATAAAACACTAAGCAGTATGATGTCCGAATGTTGGCCGTGTGCTAAATAATTCAGTTACATCTAAACTGTCACATAATGGCAGTTAGGATGACATTCTCCTCAATACTGAGCTGTGTGTACTGTAACTGAATGTATCATCGCTGAAAAGCACCAGGAGGTAGAGCTGCTCGGCCAGGGAGCAATATGGCCGACTGCATCCAGTTTGTGTTGTTATAAATTTTGGGCAAAGGCTGTTTTGGGGCACTGAGCTGGGGCTAGACAGTGACATAACATAAACTTCCTTTCTGGGTATAGGATCATTTTAAGTGCTACATAATTAGCTAAGTAGTTATACTAGTTTACAAGCAGGAAGGAGAATAGAGGCACAGTATTTCCTAAACCAAGATTATTCTTCCTGGATTTGCTTTTATCAGAGCTTACTGCATTTAAACTGTCCTGCCGCCTCCTCTAGCTAGTATAATCTGTTTATTCCCATGATGTCTACCTAAATTGATTTTTTTATTTGTAAAGGTAAGGAAAATCATAATGATCATCCCACGAGGCACTGATGGATGATTTTAATTTTACCTGTCAGAAGAGTATTTGAAAACTAGTGACATAATGTGTCATTTGACATATTAAAGAGGCCTGCAATGTCTAAGCTGTCACTACAGACTGATAGATAAAAAATATAGTCAAAATTCTAGCCAAGAAAAACTTGAAATTTGGTTTGTTTTTCATTTTCAGATGTCTTCATACTTACTGACAATTTTTACTATAGGACAGTACAGTGTCCAGGACCGTCTTGGTACCCAAACCTCATGAGTAACAGGGATTTATAGACATCATCATAAGCCTGGTAAGGAAGAGACCCATGTTAGGCGGTATAGGGGATTTAAAGGGATCTAAAATCCCTCTAATAAAGGTACAAGGCAGAAAATGCTTTCCTAAAATGGAAAGTATTTGCATGAATAATGTATGGAATTTCTCCCAGAATCCTTTGCAATAGGCAGGTCCATGTAATGATTCCTTTACAACTCCAGCTACATCCAAAGCAGCTGTAAAATGCTCTGGAATAGCATATAAGAAAAGATGTCACCATCCACTCCTACTTGTGAACAGGGCCAGCTTTTGGGGTGTGCAATGTGTGCGGCCACGCAGGGCTCCAGGCCAGGATGCTTTTTTTAATAATGTATTAATTTTTTAAAATTTCTATATGTTTCTCTAATTTTGACGCCACTTCCCACCGCTGGCGCCTACACTGTGACCTTTCTCAGTGGTGAGCCATTGATGCTCCGGAACTGTATTTCCCAGCCAGACAGGGGTGTCGCAAGTTCTGCTGCCCGTGCTGTACCTGGCAGGGAGAGAGAAGGAGGCCACCTGCCTCCCATGTGCTGTCTGGAGTGTGTGTGGCATGCGGGTGAGCAGCAGGCTGCAGCATATGTACACAGACACCAGCGGCAGGGAAGTTGGGAGGGAGAGCCAACAGGCACTGTAAAGGTAAGTGTATGTTTTTTTTCTTTTTTTCCTGGTCAGGGTCCCTGCAGTAAAGCAAAGCTTGCTTCAGGTTACTGGGGTAAAGCGGTCTGGTGTCTGGGGGGTTACACGCGGAGGTCCAGGGGGTGCCATCCTGAAGTCCTGCACAGGGTGCCTTTCAACCTAAGGCTGGTCCTGATTGTAGACACTTCTTGGGTTTTTGAGCCTTGTTTGCACAAGGCTGGAATTAGATGGTGACATGGGGGTGAGGCTTGGAGTGCCTGAACATTGTCATAAGCCTGGTTAGGGAGAGACCCACGTTAGGGATTTATATAAAAATACATGTTACTACAGTCAAGAGTAAAGATTTACTATTATTATAAGTATGCCACTTAGCTCATCAGACTCAAAGAGTTGGGGGGGGGGGGAATCTGGCTTACCCTGAGATAAAGATGTCCAGAACTTTCTATTAAAACACAAAGAACTAGATCTTACACTAGGATGTAATAAACACTAAAAGATGTATAGGCAGAAAGTAGGGACAGATTATTAAAATGGGTATAAATTGATTCATAAATAGGAGCAAAAGTTTGTGATAATTACAATGTCAATTGGATTGGTAAGATTTACATATGTACAGATGTAGCAATCCTTAAAAGGACATTTAGTACATTAAATAAACATAGCCACATAATGTTATCTTAAAATCTTCAATGCTTTTTAATGGCTTCTTTGCCTAGGTAAGTTAAGGGCATTTCTTTAAACCCGAAGTCCAGTCAGATGGATGTAGGTTAAATAACAGCATGAACATCGTTAAAGTAATTGACCACCCATAAAAACCGCAAAAGGATACTAACTTTTGTCCTCCATTGTATTGTATGGAGAGGGTGTGGCCGTGCCCCTGTGTGGGATGTTGACGAGGAAGGGATTTCAGGCCCCGGTGGTGCAGGCTGCATCATGGGCTGGGATCCAGCGATCAGGTGAGTTGCTGATCAATGGACTTGGACCAATCGGCTGCGCAGGACAAAAGTTGAGTGCCCTTTTGCTTTTTTTTATTGGGTGGTCAATCACTTTATATTAATGTTATATTTATCTTAGCAATATGAAATGCCAAGCATTACTATGAGACGTCACTAATGGGTAATCAGTCCAAACTGGCTTCAAGGCAGAAGGATGAAGCGGAGGCAGAGCTGGCAAGGCGGAGGTCATGTACGGGAAGGATCAGTCATAGTACTGTACAAGGGGGCAGACAGACGCAAGTCAAGATTTCAGGGATAACAACAGAAGGGTTCAGGCAAGGCAAGGTCGAACAGGTCATACACAAAAGACGATAGTAATAGTATCCAAAGCACATCCTAAGCCATGGATATCATGGGCAGTGTGTGGATGCACTAGGGCACTTTAATAGGTGCAGGGGATTGGTTGGGGCAACTAGGGCTCATTGGCCCAGCAACAACACCAGGGCTGATTAGCCAACACAATCAAGGGCTACTAGCTACCCGCCGCGGGGTGCTGCAACACTCACGTGCTTCTGGTCTTCCTCGCCGATGTCATGAGCGCACTCCTGCCCCAAGCCATTTGGATAGGCTGCTCTCCCGATTGCCGAAGCCCTGCATATAAACTAAGCCGTTTGCTGAGCATTACATATGCACAATTTGATGATTGGAAGAGAGCCTGCACATGCCCCATAGAACCGGGAAGAGGTAAGTTGTTCTGGGTTGGTCCGGGGGGGGGGGGGGGGGGTTCACATGGTGGGGCTTCCCAGTTCTGTTCTGCATTAAGAGGTAGATGAATAGAAACAGGGAGACACAGAGGAATAAATAACAGCTGGTAAGAGAGAAACACTGAAAAATAATCTAATCCTTATCATAACCACTATTCCTTTACACCACAAGTTCTTTTTAAAGAAGATCTCTGGATTTTCACTCTACTGGGTTTTGTTCCTTGTCCTAGGGCCACCCAGTTTTGGGATGCTTATGCTCTGCTTACCTCTCCAGCTATTCCATGGCACATATTCAGGTTTATCAGCATTCTATGCTGTGCATATAAATGAGCGGCACCGACTTCTGAATGGAAGGGTAGTGACAGGCATCCCTTTGCCCAATTCCTTTCCTCTGTGCATACCTCCACCAGCTATCCAGATAGGCCTGGAGCGAAATGGTGCAGCAGCCGGAGGGCTGCCACCTGGGCCCTCGCAAGAGATCATGTGTGTCTTATAGTGGTCCCACAATGGGACATAGCAAATTGGGATGACCCACATAAAGGGAAACCGCCTTCCCTGGAGTCTTATAGGACAGCCAGACACACAACATAAATCAGCCCTGGGATTTACCAGGCCCTAGCCAACCCAAGACAACCCTGCTGAGGCCCCCCCAACCATGATGCCGGGGCTATAGCACTGGGGGCTGGGGTCCCTTTGCTTGTGGGTACAGTGGGGCTGAGGGGGAAACTAAAGGGGCAGGCATTGAATTTGGGTGTTAAAAACAGCAGCCCAACTGGCTTTGCGTCTCCCTATGGCCAGTCCGCCCCTGCCTCCAACTAATAGGAGAGATTCCTTGCTGGAGACTGAATTACAGTCACGCTCCCTGCCTATATAACCTAACTGTGCTAAGTCACTGATTCCTGTCCTCTTACAACTTATGTGGGTGGCAGGGAGAGGAGGATGCAGAAAGCAGCAGTAAACCACGTCATCTTGGCAAGGGGATGATTAACTCATTAAAGCCTAAAAGGTCAAGATGCTTTAAAGTAATTATTTTCGGGGCGTGGCTATGTAGCTGAGCTGAGCAGACGTGAGACACGAGGGCTCCTGCAAAAATCCTGGAAAACCCCTGAAATCCAGTGCTGATCCTAAGAAAATTGACCGGGAGCCTGCACTGTCTACCAACCCGGACCCTCCTGTCCTGTAGAGATGAGATCTATCTGCCGGCCCCCTGTGAGACCTGGAATTCCCGCATGTGGCAACCCCCGCCATCTTGGGTGGAGACAACTTACCTTGGTGTGCTCGCTGGCTGGTCCTCCCGTTGTGTGAGCCCTGCCGACGTCTGGAGCGGTGAAGTGTCGGGATCCCCATCTGCCGGAGACGACCTGCGGGTGAGACCTGAGCCGGACCTGTCTGCGGCCGCACGCTGCAGCGGCGTCTGCTGTTCGGCGATCGGCTCTTCTTGCCTGCCGCCGCCGGTCTCCTGTTACGGGGCGCGCCCCTGCCCTGTCTTCTCTGTGGCCGGCTCTCCCCTTGCCTTCAGCATGGTTGTCGTCTCTGGCGAAGTACCTCCTGCCCGCCGGTCGGCTCCCTCCCTCCGCCGCTAACTGTCATCTCCGGCGAAGCACCTCCTGCCCGCCGGTCGGCTCCCTCCCTCCGCCGCTAGCTGTCACCTCCGGTGCAGCACCTTCTGCCTGCCGGTCGGCTCCCTCCCTCCGCCGCTAGCTGTCACCTCCAGTGTAGCACCTTCTGCCCGCTGGTCGGCTCCCTCCGCTGCTATTCAACTGGCTCCTGCCCTGTGCTGCGACAGTGCCGCCAGTGTCGGATAGCGGCCGCAGCAGCCCCCCCCCCCCCATTGCTGCAGCCTGGGCTTCGGCTGCTGCTGGGGCTAGAGAAACCGCCCTGTCCCCGGTGTTACTTCGGGGCTAGATTCTTTAAGTTCACCCTGCGTCTGATGGCCTTTTGATTCCCCCTCATTCCCCACCTCGAGTGGCACAGAGGAGGGTGAAGAAACTGCGGGCAAAAATCCGCTGGCAGTGCACCCCATTATATATATTTGTGAGTCTGAGAGGAGGCACAAGTTTCTCTGTGAGCTGGAAGCTAGTATTTTGTGTGATTACATATACCCTATATCTCTTGAGCACATCTGGCATCTGCACGCCCCGGGGAGCAAAGGGGGACAGTGTGATATATTAATCAGATACCATCTCTATATGAAAGGAGGCAAGAAGAGGCGTCCTGTGCTCCTAAATAGTGGCATCCAAACCATGGCAGAATCCCAGGCTGAACGTCCTGTTTCTCCTGTCTCGGGTCCCCATAATGCTGCAATAATGGCAGCTATCACTAATTGTCAAAGTGTTCTAACAGCTAAATTTGATAATCTGCAAGAACAGCTCAATTACTTTAAACATGAATTGGACAAAATGAGGGATAGAGCGCAGAAGTCGGAAAGAAGAATCGGGGAAATGGAGGATGGACTATCGACTGTCACTGTTGCGTTAGAATCTCTGAAACGCCAAGTGAAAACTCTTACAGAGTGGGCGGAGGATGCTGAGAACCGCTGCAGACACAACATTAGAATAATCGGGATACCGGAGAGGGCGGAAGGGGATGCTCCGGAACGTTTTGCGGAAAGTCTCATTCAAAATGTGCTGGCTCCAAAGGGCCTCTCCCCCTTCTTCGTGGTCGAAAGGGCGCATCGGATCCCATTTAAGTCCCCACCACCAGGAGCCCCTCCCCGTCCCTTTATCTTAAAACTGCTGAACTTCAGAGATCGAGACACTGTATTAATGGCGGCACGGAAACGGAGAGATGTTCTATTTGATGGTTCCGGACTTTACATCGGAGGTACAGAAACAGCGCTGTTCCTTCAATGAGGTGAGGGCGCACCTCCGGGCAAAAAATATTAGGTACGCCATGCTATTTCCCACTAAGCTGTGAGTCCAGGATGGAGCTACCACTAAATTCTTCCACACGGCGGGGGAGGCCAGTGACTGGATCGACTCACTCCCTGCGGCCTGAGGGCTGGCTGACTGCTGCTGGTCCAACAGGAGCAACGCTATGCTGGGAACTGATGAGCCTTATTGAGACCCTCATTAGAGTTTTGGTTTGGTGGTGCACCTTTTACCACCTTGTCTTGTTGAATAGATGATGCTGCGGTTGTTCATAGAGGGCCCGGCATGAAGAGGTTGGAGACTCTCTCGCGGAGGTGGTACTGTGTTTGGGTTACTGGTTCCTCCTTCCCCCCCAGCACCCCTCAGCCCTTATGCATGACGTTCTTGTTATCCACCCCTGATTTCCCTGTCCCTACCCCCTTTGAGATATGATAACTGGATTTCACGGGGATCGCTTATCCTAGGTTAACCCTCTATGTGACTGCCTTCAGAGACTGCGTCCCATTAGCACTACAGTTAACCGGTGTTGATTGTTTACAAGGTTACGGGATTAAGCTCACCACAGTTGGGATTAGGTAAAGCCGGGTGGGCTAGGGAATTGTTTAGCGGTTGCTAGACCCTAAGGTTAAGGTAATGTTACTGTTAATGGTTTTCCTCTCCTTTTTTTCTTGACTGTAAATTGTGTGTGTGTGTGTGGTGTATGGGTGTGTGCGCTGGTATGAATGGCTTGCCTGCTGCCACGAGGTCCTAAGGAAGGTTGTGAGGTACTGGGAAGTTCAACGCTTTCTTGGCATAAGTATCTACTATATATGGTTGTATGGAGTGTAAAGTAATCTCATGGAATGTGCGGGGTCTCAATGACCGTATAAAGAGGTCTTCAGTACTTCAATTTTTGAAGCGTCACAACCCTAATATAATTCTGCAAGAGACTCACCTGCTGGGTCAGAAATCGATGTCAATCAAAAGACCATGGATCGCACATCTGTTTCACTCCCACTACTCTAGTTATGCCAGAGGGGTATCGGTCCTAGCGGCTAAGCATTTCCCTTTTGCTCTCATATCGGTATGTTCTGACCCTAAGGGTAGATTTGTTATTGTGCATGCAAAAATATATGATGTCAGAGTTTTGATAGTAGGTTTATACATCCCACCCCCCTTTGATGCAGGGGTTCTTCAGGAGGTCATGGACAAATTAGCCGCCTTCCCGCCTGACCCTTTGATGCTTTTGGGCGACTTTAATATGATTCTAGACAGATCTCTGGATAGGTTAACCCCAGGGGTGGGCCCGACTACCCCACTGGCAACATGGGCGGATACACTGGGTCTGACTGAACTATGGAGATGGAAACATCCTAATGATAGAGCATTCTCCTGTCATTCTATTCCCCACAAATCGCTCTCCCGCATTGACCTGGCTTTTGCATCTCTGTGTCTTCTATCTAGAGTGGTGGCCTGCGAGTACTTGCCACGGGGTATATCGGACCACTCACCACTGATGGTGACGGTACGTATGTCCGGGGACCACATTGGCTTGAGAATGTGGGCTCTTAATCCCCTATGGCTGGAGAATGAGGAAGTCTGCAGTGTACTTGAAAATGACCAAGAGAGATATTGGCAGTGTAATGGGGGAGAAACCTCAATTAATACACGCTGGGATGCGTTTAAGGCGGTTGTTAGGGGTAGTGCTATTAGCGGCATAAAGGCGGCCAGGGTAAAAAAAGGGAGGTCTATCAGAGACTTAGAAGGAAGAATGGCCAAGGATGAGGAGAAATTTGTGCTATCAACGACCTCTGCTGACCACGACTTAGTTAAATCACTTCAAAGAGAATATAGTCTGGCATTAACTGACTCTACGAGAAAGGTACTACTGTTAAAACAACAGATCATCTTTGAAAAGGGGGATAAGAATGGGAGAACCCTGGCATATCTCTCAAGAGCAGAGTGCCCGCAAACGCACATAGCAGGCATCACAAGTCAGGCCCAATTTATAACAGACTCGGAGGGGATCTCCAGGCAATTCCTTGACTACTATAGCTATCTATACTCCTCTAGGATACAATATGATCCAGTAGACTTGGCGGCCTTTCTCTATACCATAAACCTCCCATCCCTGTCTGAGGTAGACAGCGCAATGCTGGATGGCCCCATAACGTGCGCTGAGATTGAAAAGGCAATTGCCCTAATGTCTAACCGAAAGGCCCCCGGGTCTGATGGTCTACCCTCACAATGGTACAAAAAGAGTGGTTCAGTTTTGGCATCGAGGTTGCTGGAGATCTTCCCTGAGGCCTTACACTCGGGGACTCTGCCTGAGACCTTTGCACAGGCAACTATCACCCTAATATGTAAAGAAGGGAAACCCAGGGACTCCTGCGGCTCGTACAGGCCAATCTCTCTGTTAAATCAGGATGCTAAGATTCTCGCTAAGGTTCTAGCAAACCGATTGAACACTGTCATTCTTTCACTCATAGGGGCTGACCAGTCGGGCTTTATGCCAGGCCAGACAACAGGTATTAATCTGGGGAGATTATTTAGCAATTTGCAAATCCGGCATGACAATGCTGGGAGCAGGGTGGTTATCTCGCTAGATAACGAAAAGGCCTTTGACTCCGTAGAGTGGCCCTATTTGTGGGTTGTTTTGGTTAAGTTTGGCCTCCCCTCAACTTATATTAAATATATACAGCTGCTCTATAAGAACCCCAAGGCAAGAGTGAGAGTAAATGGGGTCACAACTACTGAATTCTCATTACATCGCGGTACGTGCCAAGGGTGTCCCCTCTCTCCCTTGCTGTTTGCACTTGCGATTGAACCCCTGGCATCGCTGATTAGAGATTCCCCAGAGATTCAGGGGTGGCGACTGGGAGGCACTGTTGAAAAAGTCTCCATGTATGCAGACGACACCCTGGTTTATCTGGCAGATGCCAATGGTTCACTAGAGGCCCTACTGAGCATAATAGCCAAGTTTGGGCGGTTCTCCGGTTTAAAGGTCAATTGGGAAAAGTCCAGCTTGTACTTGGTGGACAGGCCGGAGGACACCCAGATTTCTCTAAGCTCGTCGCTCCAGGTAGTGGACCAGTTTAAATATCTGGGAGTTATTATTCATGGGGAATCCTCTAAATATATTGAATTAAATATATGTCCTGTGATTGGTGCCCTCAGGAGGAAGGCGGCTCAATGGTCGACTCTCCCCCTTTCTGTGATTGGTCGTATCAAGATGCTCAAAATGTTTTTTCTTCCTAAATTTCTATATATGTATCAAGCGTCGCCCGTTGTGTTACCAGCCTCCCGTTTCCGGCTCTTAGATTCTATACTATTTAATTTTATCTGGGGTGTATCTTCCCCCAAGATGAACAGATCTATTCTCAGAGCGCCTTTGAAAACTGGGGGCCTGGCAGTGCCACACATGTTACTATATTTTTATGCTGCCCAACTAGTACATGTTACTTGGTGGATGAACCCTTCTGCAGTCAACCCGGTGACCTCCTTGGAAACCTCCTTGCTGGGTTCATTTGTTCCCCTGCAGACTTTGGTGTATAGAGGAGCAAAAGGTCTCCCGTGCACCACTAAATGTATAAGGACCACTCTGCAGATATGGCAGCGGGTGCACAATATATTAGACTCTCCGTGTCCTCCCCTAGAATGGTCCCCTAATACACCTCTTTGGGACAACCCCAGACTGCCTGAATTGATGTCCCTCCCAGACACAATTTTCTGGAAGAGGAGAGGAATTACATTGCTATCACAGATACTCTTGGGGGGGGCACTGATGTCGTATGAACAGTTATGTCGGGCGTTTGCGCTGTCTCCAAGGGAATTCTTTAGATACCTACAGCTCCGACATGCTCTTCAGTGTCAGATTCCCTTGGAGGGACTGCAATTAGTGGAATCGACAGTGGAAACTTTGGTAAGGTCCGCCGACCTGAGTAAGCCCACTTCAACATTGTATTGTACCCTCCTCTTGGGGCTCCCCTCCCCTCTGGACAGAGCACTGGAGAAATGGAGGGCACTGATTCCAGACCTGGAACAAGATGACTGGGAGGAAGCAGTAGACAATCTGTACTCCTCAGTCATAGACTCGAGAGACAGATTAATTCAGGCTAAGTGGCTCCACCAGGTATATCTGACTCCGGTTAGACTCAGCAGGAGGCCTGCTGGATTCAGACATTTGTCCTAGATGCAGTGCCGGGCCGGGCACTCTGGTGCATATGATTTGGGAATGCCAGGTGGTCTCGTCATTTTGGGAGGAGGTATTCAATTTTATATATACGTCCGTAGGCTTGCCAATCACAAAAGCCACTGCTCTATGTTTGTTAAGCATTGTTGAACCCATGCTAGATGATGGCTCCCAGAAGGTACTCCTGCGGCTGTTAATGTTTTGCACAAGGAAATGTATCCTTCTAAACTGGAAACATCCGAGTGCACCGACCCTATCAGGCTGGAAAAGTCTAGTAAATGGGAGGCTAGTTCTATATAAGATGACCTATGAGGCCAGGGGATGCCCAAATAAATTTGAACGAGTATGGGGAGCATGGCTCAATGCTTCCAATTCCATCAACGACTAGAAATAGCCAATTGCTTGGTCATTTATCTGCCTCTATCCCTTAGACCTCATAATACCTACCTCCTGTTGAGAAATGATGCCAGTAGCAGGCGGGTGTGTGTGCATTGAGTGACTGTTTGTGTGTGTGTGTGTGTGTGTGTGTGTGTGTGTGTGTGTGTGTGTGTGTATGTGCAATTTAGTGTAGTATAATTATCTGTGAGTATATGGTTGTTTTTTTTTATTTTTTTTGTGTAAGTATAGGTTATGGTAATGTTAAGATTCCTCTCTATGAGGGATGGTTGCATATGTATATGTTTGTTACAACTTAAATGCATAAATAAAAATTTATTAAAAAAAAAAAAAGTAATTATTTTCTGAGAGCCCATTTTGTTTTTAAGAAAAACATATTATTTTCAGGTTGCCTGATTTAAAAAAATCTTTTTACCATGTAATTGCGTTATGTTATTTGTCTCTTTGTGGCCAATGTCTTTATTTGCAGCTTAGATCTCTTGGAGCAATTTTAGGCAGCGTACTTTTTGCAGTTGTCCATATGCCCATAACTGCACCAGACATGTTGTGGTCTAGAGGTATCTAAAGAATAGTCCATATTTGTTCAACCCATATCAAGCCTTATATCTCTGCATCTGTCCAGTATAGAGGCCGTCATTAGTTACTAAAAACATGCATTTGCCTGTGTACTGAATATCCCTCAAACCATTACTAGAAATGTAGAGAAAGGCTTTGGTTCTTATGCACTTGTTGCCTAAAGTGAGTGATCTTCTCATTAATTCAGGAGAAAGCATTAGTAGCTGACTTAAAGTGGACCAAAGCCCATGAATGTGACTATCCAGGGTTTTGGTCCTTGCCCCCGGGGCACCCATATCAGGTGTGTGAAACCCCCCGGGTCGCCTGGTCCTACAGCACATGCACAGCCTCTTGTCCAATTAGTGCTCTCGGATCTGTCCCAGACGAATGTCTAGTCATCTAAGGCGGCCGAATCCCCCCCCCCCCTACTACCGTCTAACAAGGAGCGTGCCCACGCCAGCCATTCACAAATGCCGGAAGTGGGCACGCGCCATGCTAAAGGGATATTGGGGATGCGGCTGCTGCTCGCGCATGTGCCGTTGGACCAGAAAAGAAGGCACGTTTCCAGGCGATCTGGGGAGTTTCACACAGCGGGGGAAGGGGAGTGAATCTAGTGGCCCTGGATAGATTCCAGGGCCTTGGGGTTTTGGTCCTCTTTAACTCTGTTATACTGTTTGTATCATAAGAGCAGACCGCTTTAAAAGGGAGGTGATGCTTGAAATCGTTGTGTTCTTTTGTTAGTCATGGTTACCTTCAAGGAAGTACATATAGTCATTATTGCTTTGCATCAAAAGGGCTTTTCAGGCTTTTCAGGCCTAAAGATTGAGCCTAAATCAACTATTTATCAGATGCTGGCTATACTTCAGCATGCCATAGAAACATTTGACTAAAAGATCTAAAAACAATGAAGAGGTAAGCCAATATTTGTGTCAGTCTAAAAACTTTGGGCCACAACTATGTATTAAGAACACTTATCTATTCGCCGTCCGAACAGAATTTGTAATGAAACTTAATCCCACCACCAAACCGCACCAGTGCTGACATGTAAAATGGCACAAACCCATTTTGACGCCTCCCATGCCCCCCATCCGGCTCAGCAGTGGCCTGGTTTGAAATAAAAAATGTTTTTTCCACCGCTAAGGCCACACCCACATGGTATTTTTAAGATCACCTGCTGGCTGCATCCCCAGTTTCTCTGTAGACTGGGTAGCGCTTCCATCTCCATCGGAATGGCTTGGCGCAGGAGCACTCCACAGCTACAGGGAAATCGGGGATGCAGCTGCCAGTGACGTGGGAGCATTCTGGTGCCCTGGTGTCTTTTAGAGCTTTTGCTTGAGCTACTTTAATGGATCGTCCAGGCCAAGTGTAAAAACAAATACATGTTTGCTTACTTGGCATGCAGAGGTTTGTGCTGCTGAATCAAGCTGTTGACTTCTTTCCTGTAGCCCAGCCCCTGTATTTGTTTTGTTCATGGTCACCTTTTTTTAGCATTGGGAGGTAGACCTATCTCCACCTGGTTTTCATCAGACTATACGGGACACACTGATTTTTGTGTGAGCAGGGGGGGATAGCTGCTACCTGATTTGTGTGACTGCTTCTTTGTATAGGTCCACCTTTCTTGTCTAAAAAAGGTGGTCATGAATAAACTAAATCCAGGGGCTGGGGTATGCAAAAGGGGCTATAACAACAGCTTCATTTAGTGCCGTACTTCAAACAATAATTTTTTTTTTTTACACTTAGCCTGGGCATTCCCTTAAATGTAGAAGCAATGGCAGCCATCAAAGGGAGCCAGCAACCTGGTTGAGCAGCTTGTGCAGTCTAGACAAATGCCAAGATTGTCCAATACATGCTTAAAAATCTGCCCTGTGTCTGACCAGGTTATGGTTACTGGACTTGCTACACCCTGTCAGCATAAAAACTAGGAAAGTGCTGGTTGGCACACTGTAGTGGGTGGATAGTTACCAAAAGGACACGTGATGGGCAGCCAGATTGAAACACATGCCCAGTAGTTAGAGAGTAAAGAAAAAAAAACGTCACAACTTCCACATTAAATTACATTTCCTAGTACCTAGCATTACTACTCAAAGCAAATTCTGCAGGCAAGAAATTAGGAAAAGAGAAAAGGCCAGGCAGCAATGTCGGCTAAGCAAGCTTTGTAGCAAGGCAAAGGTCTCTGTTTTCAAAAACTGGGAGCTTGTGTACAGGTTAGAGGGATCATGACACTCTTAGGTTGCTTTCACACCAGAGCGTTTGCGGGGCGCTCGCCCGAAAGTGCAAGCCCCCAGCAATTGCGCTGATGTGAAAACAGCCTTAGAGCTTTAGTTTACAAATAGAAATAATGTTGCCACTGTGGCCTCGATTAAATAAACCAAGTCTGGTGCCAAGTTGGAATGTGGGAGCTATCACACTTTTTTTATTCATTTATTTTATTTTATTTTTTTTTTAATGAGCACCTTTTTTTTTTCTCAATACTGAGCACCCCACACAGAGGAAAAAGCTCATGAAATACAGACAATGCCATGAGTCATCTTTGCGCTCTTCTAGTTACTACCTGAACATCGAGCAAGGGATGAGTCACAGCTGCACTAGGACACCAATGCTACAATGTCTATCCCAGAAGATATTCCAGCCGTTATGCTGCTTATCCAAACATGTCCAATGGAATTTGTTTCATCTTATATAGAAAAATACCTTGAAAGTGTCTGTATTGCCCACTGAAGCTATTTAGCCTTTACCCCATGGCACCAGAGCACAGTGATGGTCTGGAGCAAAAATCAGCCCCGTGAAACCAATTATCTATGCCATACTACCTAAGGTTTAGTTATATATATATATTGGATGTGTTTAAGACAACATTTTTATCTGGCAGTGCCGCAGCCCACATCCCACCCCTGGCTCTAGTTGCGAGTGTGCGATGCCCATTTAGAAAGGCCTGGCAGGAGTGTGCCAACAGATAGAGGTATGCCAGGGATGCAGCTGTGGCGCTGGCATGTTGGAATGGTAAGTCATCTGGGGGGTTTCACACTGCAGTCATGCCATTTCAGAATGCGCGTTAGAGCAACACCCCTATCTTATAGAGGGGTGTTGCTCCTCTTTAAAGTGGACCAACACCCAAGATTTTCACTATCCTGTTTTGGTCCACTTACTGCGTGAAACCCCCCAGAATGGCAGAAAAAACTGACCTCACCCCGCTCCTACGGCGCATGCGCGGGCCTCGTCCAATCAGCGCGCTCAGAGCCACTGTGGTATGCACATACAAGGGACAGACAACCACAGCGGCTCCGAGCATGCTGGCGGCTGCATCTCGCGCTTCCCTCTAACAGGGAGCGCGCCCGCGCCGGGCATTCACAAACGGCCGGCGCGGGCGCGCGCCCTGCTAGAGAGAAGCACGAGATTCGGCCGCGGCCCACGCATGCGCCGTTGGAACGGGAGTAAGGTAAGGTGAATGGGGCGTCCTGGGGGGTTTCACACAGTGGGGCATCACGATTTCGGATGCCCCACGGGGAGGGCTCTGATTGGCCCGGGAATCTTATAGATTCCCGGGCCGATCAGCCTGGGTGTTGGTCCACTTTAAAGCGAAAGTCCAGTCTAAATAACTGTTGTGGTTCATGGGAGCAGCCATGATGGGATTACTGTGTTTGCCACTCCATTTAATTCCATTGAGAGGAGAAGTAAGGAGGGGTGCTTTGTCTCAAACATCTCAGTAGAAAACAATGGGGGGGCAGAAGCAGGTAATCCGTCATGGCTGCTCGAATAAACCACAAGAGTTATATAGACTGGACTGTCCCTTTAGGAAGTCAGAGTTTGGAGCCTCTGACAAAAAAACAAGATTATTTATATGGAATATAATATTATATACTATATTATATACTAAATGGCCACTAGATGGTGTTAGTCACCTTTACCGCACATTAGAGAAATGCACGTTAAACCGGACCTTCACCATGATTTAATGAAAAGCCCAAACCCTTAAAAAGCTATTCCCCAGCATCTAAAATTGACATATTGTAAGTTTTTATTCACTCACTTATATTTCTTTCCTCCACCGTCCTGCAACTCTGTTCAGGACTCTAGGATACGGACGCTGCCATCTTGCCTCAGAAGCATCACACATACTGAGGAGAGGAGAGAGGGATAAAGTATCGGGGGTGGGGTTATAGCTGTGCTTTGCACAGACAGAGCATAGCTGGGGTCAGGAGAAGAACAGCAATCCCAGAATGCAGAGCAGCACAGTCAGAAGACACTTCCTGTTTGCAGGCTGCCTGATGCTCCAGGAGCCGCCATCTTGGATGTTTAAAGGCTCATAACATGCAGTAGATGCAGGTAGGATGATTTTTAATGTGAGCAATTTGTATGTACAGGGTGTGGGAAACATATAAGATAGGCTCTTAATCAGGGTGAAGGTTCGCTTTAATAGTTCCCTAACTCTAGGCTCTGTATTTGAGTTTTTTGGGGTTTTTTTGCAATTGACTACATAGCATATAGATCAGCGATACTCAACTGGCGGACCGAGGTCCGAATGCAGACCTCGGGCCAGATTTCCGGACCCCTGTCCTGACAGTCCTGCACTCAGTTGCTTCTGTGTTGCAGTGCTCAGAGCTGCCCCCTTGATCAGCAATGTAGTGCTTAGTCTCCCTGTCAGTGTCATGGATCCCTGGCACCTAGCATGGCAATATGAAGTACTGCAGGGATGAGTGGCATTGCAAGGTGCACACAAACTTTGTTTCTTGGTCTCTCAGCCCCATTCATCCCTGTCCCACCATCATGTCCCCCCAGCTCAGCCCCATCCATTCCTGCTTCCCCCCAGCTTTGCCCTACCCATCCATGCCCCCCCAGCTCTGCCTCATCTATCCCTGTCCCCTCAGCTATGCCCCATCCATCCCTGTCCCCTCAGCTCTTCCCCATCCATCCCTTTCCTGCCAGCTCTTCCCCATCCATCCCTTTCCTGCCAGCTCTGCCCCATCCATCCCTGTCCCCTCAGCTCTGCCCCATCCATCCCTTTCCTGTCAGCTCTGCCCCATCAATCCCTGTCCCCTCAGCTCTGCCCCATCCATCCCTGTCCCCTCAGCTCTGCCCCATCCATCCCTGTCCCCTCAGCTCTGCCCCATCCATCCCTGTCCCCTCAGCTCTGCCCCATCCATCCCTGTCCCCTCAGCTCTGCCCCATCCATCCCTGTCCCCTCAGCTCTGCCCCATCCATCCCTGTCCCCTCAGCTCTACCCCATCCATCCCTGTCCCCTCAGCTCTGCCCCATCCATCCCTGTCCCCTCAGCTCTGCCCCATCCATCCCTGTCCCCTCAGCTCTACCCCATCCATCCCTGTCCCCTCAGCTCTGCTCCATCCATCCCTGTCCCCTCAGCTCTGCTCCATCCATCCCTGTCCCCTCAGCTCTGCTCCATCCATCCCTGTCCCCTCAGCTCTGCCCCATCCATCCCTGTCCCCTCAGCTCTGCCCCATCCATCCCTGTCCCCTCAGCTCTGCCCCATCCACCCCTTTCCCCCCAGCTCTGCCCCATCCAGACCAGTCGTTCTGCCTCATCCATTCCTGTCCTCCCAGTTTTGCCAGTACCTAAACTGACCAGATGTCCAACTCAGTGGGACAGTCCCACTATGCGGCCCACTGTCCCTCCAAAAACTCTAGGGAAACCTAAATGTCCCACTAAATGCAGAATGCTGGATGTCTGGATTTGTAACTGCTCTGACTCTTTGGTTGAATGGTGGTAGTGGAATGCAAGGACTTCTGAGCATTGGCTCAATCACCAACACATTTTATGGACCAAATATTCCCAGCGCATTTGACCTGTAATAAGGCCACACACTAAACCACACCCCTACACACCCCATAACCCACAAACTGGTTTAAACTGTCTCATTTTGAGGGCCCCAAAAATGGTTAGTTTACCTAAACCCTCTATTTCTGGTCCACAGGGACACTAAACTAACCTAACCTACCCCCCTCATGCCATCAGGAAAAAGGAAGTCCCCCCGCTACCAATTAAAGCCAGACAACACTCAAATATGAATGCTGTCACACTTTAAGAACGGAGAAACCCATTGGTGAAAACCTTTAGGCAAAAGCAAGTTTGGTTACCCTGACCTACAGTATATAGAACAAAACTCCCATATGCCTGAAACATCAGAGCCAAATGGGGTTTAAATGATGCCACTTAGGCACAAATCTGATAAATAAGGTAGAGGAGGAACAATGGTGGTCCCCTGATCTCACGTGCTCCGATGCAGTTGCTACTTCTGCACCTCCTGTAGTATCATCCCTGCCCACAGGGTTGTTCTTCTCCCTTGTCCTCTCTAAATTGCAAACTCAATTTTTGCAAAATTTCCTTTTACTTGCTGTAGTGGACTGGCATCACAAATGTTGATGCCTGGGAGGCATAGATGCTGCAGCTGAGGGGTCTCACACCCTGCCAGATGGGGGGAATGTTGCTTGTGTCTGGAGGGGTATCCTGATTGGTGATGTCCTCCTCCCGCATCCCCCAAATTCCAGGCCTCAAAAACTCACCTCTTTTGGGTCATGAAGGCACACTAGATGGATCATATAGTCTCCTTCTGCCATAAACCTTCTATGTTTCTATATTTCTCTAACTGGAGAAACCGGCATCTGGTCCGTGGGCCAACATGACCCACAGCCCACCCACGGAGAGCAATTGGCCACCACCTGGGTCTGGAACCTTGAAGAGGAGTGCATGAGGGGTGAGTTCCGGGGTTTGGGTTTTATGGGTTGCGGGGGGGGGTTTATGTGCAGATGGGGCACCATGAATCAACAGTGTCCCAGATTTAAACCCCAGGTCCACCTGGGGCATCCTGAATTGGGTTGCCCCGTCTGTAAAACCCACGGAAGTCACGCTATACTCACCTTCTCCTGGAGCCCTCTTCACATCTTTGCTTTGCGCCCGCATCCCTGCTCACCCCTAACCATGAGCCTGCCTGCATCCAGCCTTTCTGAATGGGTGCAGGCACGCCACTGCTAGAAGGTGAGCGGGAGATGTGGCTGGCTGCACACTCGGCTCCCCCAATTTGCAATGCCCCCCCCTGAGAGGAACAACACACATGATAGTGAAATTCCTGTGTGTTGTTCCTCTCTAAAGTGGACCAAAACCCACAGAGACTGCCCCAGGAATCTATAAGATTCCCTCCCCCCAGGACAACCAGAATGGGGATGCCCCTCTGTGTGAAACCCCCCAGGTTGCCCATAAACTCACCCACTGAGAGGAACAACACCCCGAAAAGTGAAAATCAGGTGTGTTGTTCCTCTTTAATATATGATATGCTTTTATTGATATATTCTATGTTATGTATTATATTCTTTATCATATCTGTAAATATTGTCACAAAAATACCAGCAGCTCAGCTATGGAAGCAATTGAATAGATGAATGGTGCTGTGTATGGTTTGGTGGCTGCAGCAGACATGGATAAGGCAAAGCAGGAAATGAATGGTGATAGGTGTGTGTAAAAAGAGAAAACACAACACAAGATTAGTGCTGTATTAAAAGAGAGTTCCTGTACAGTAACTTCCTATAAAATATGTGTTTGGTTATGGTAAATAAGAGGACAGGAATTCACTGATACTATCCAGGCTACATATCATGCAGCTATAGCCCAGGAGCAGGAAGGGGGGGGGGTCGAGTGTTGGAACAGCCACCAAGGATATATTTTTGGTCCAGTTCATTCATGTTACAGTGAATTATGTAAAAGTAACTTATAGTCCCTGTCCAGGCACACTATCTTCCAAGCACTAACAATGAGCCATTTCAAAGCATCTCAAAATCTCTAGCTATATATAGATACCTTGTATAGTCTAAGCAAAGCCGCTTTCTTTGTTTCAATTTCTGGGTCATGGCGGTGTGTGCTGGGGCATGTCATGCATGAGCAGATTTATAAGTCATGGTCAGAGACAGCTGTGGGATCACTGTAACTTACCATTCTCGCTCAAGCTGAGAGCACTGAGGGACACGGAGACTGTTAGACCACATTTTTATGTGGCCCTGAAGGAATAGAATTGGAATAAAGGGCAAACTTTGGAGCCCTACTACAGCTTTTACAGGGCAGGCATCAGGTGAGCTGCTTTATTATTGCTGTTGGGTTTACAGTCCCTTTAACACTGGGGATATAGTCCCAAGAGTTAAGGTCATCTGTATCCCCCTGTTAATTGTATGTGCCGTCTTCTTTTGTACCTGCTATACAGATTAGATTCTCTTACTGTATCCTCCTTTCTTATAATGGATTCTAAATACTTATGGCCTTCATACCAGAACTCACTAAAATGTGGCAAGCTTTCCCCGTCATGTGGGAGGCCTGGGTGCCCTAGGTCCCAAAAGAGTCCTAATTTGAAAAAAATTTAAAAATCTTCCGTCTCACTTTTTGTTCTCAAAACCGAATCAGGTGCTCTGAACGCAGCACTATTGTTGGAGGGAGACCAAATCTTCAGACCAGTGAGTACTTTGTAAGACACAAGACCATCACAGACAGATCATCTCTGTAATGCAATTACAAAAATAAGCAAAACCTGTAAAACCTGTTCAAGTGGGCCAAAACCTGAAACATCAAACCTCTGTGCCAGTCCTGGAGTCTAAAAGAAGTTGGAAACCCCTGAGATGGCTGAGTAAAACTCACCTAGCCACAATCCAATGGCACATGCGTGGTCACAGCCCCGCTATACCTTCAGCTTGGCTCATACCCACTCCGGGCATTTCTGAATGGCTGGCAGGGGTATGACCCCTAGCTAAAGGTGAGTGGGTGCACTCGTCTCCATTCTGCTCTCCAGCTGCTTTGACGTCAGGATGGCTAGCAGAATTGAATGGACCGGAGCACAATGACTGGCCAATAGCCCCTGCCTGTGCCATTGTAACACCAGAAAGTTGTGATTTCACACAGCGGGACATCCCGAACAACACATGGGAGTGTGAAATTCCTCTTTAACTATCCCGAGTTTTGGTCCATGTCCCCAAATTGGGATGCCCCTTCTAAGAGAAATCCCTTGTTTGCCTAGTTTACTCACCTTACCGGTGATCCCATGAACATTCGCAGGCTGCCTTTCAATCATCGTTCCATACTATGCATATAAATGACTGGCATAGAATGCTGTTTATATACAGAGCCAGCCAACATCTCTGCGTACCCACATCAGTCAGTCTGCCTGAGTTTAAAAGATTTAGGATGCCCCCTATACTACTATGTATACTCACCTCTCTGGCTATCCCACAGCACATGCACAGGGCCTCCAGTAGCTATGGCCTCAGTAAAGAGCCCTTCCAATTACTTAAATGGGCGCCCACTGAACTCACTGGAAACTCTCTGTACAGAGGCCACATGAAATCCCACAGTTTACCCAATATTCTGACATTGCCAGTGATATAACTATTATTAAGGTTGTCGTTGCATATATATGTATATATTTATGCCGCATATTATGAACACCCGGACAACAAGACTATGCTTCATATGTAGCTTTTATGACTCAAGTGCAAAAAATACCTCCCAAAAGACATACATAGGCAAAATACACAGAGAAAATGGTAGTGTTGATCGCTAGATGGCGCTATAGCACAGGTATAAAGAGCTGGGATCCTGGCAATAAGTAAATAGTAAAGTGAAGAGTTACCCCGACTGCTCAGTAGCAGTGGATCAGGTATATATCGTAGAAAGGCCAGAATGACAGTTCCTTGTATCAAAAAGCAATTTATATCATGCGTTAGTCTCAGAGATATATGTTGAGAAATATCAATACATCAATCAGTTTAGAAAACAAGCAGTATACCTGGTGGAATGACAATATGACCCTCAACGTTTCAATTTGTAATAAACCTTCGTCAGGAGGTAAAGCGGTACCTAACTGCTCTTAGCCAGCCTTAAATAGTGTCCCAGAACATGCAGGCTCCAGCAAAGATGGCGACAACAGGGGTGCACGTTGCAGCACTAAGTAATGACGTCATCGGTGATCATACTGCATGATCCCAGCCGTCCCAAATCTGGGAGGCAGATTAGCCAACCAGTAAGGGAATGATGCGCGAAGTTGTGTAGTCGCCGCTGTGTGCGGACACTAAGAGTAAGAGGCACAGCAGAAAGCATTTTCGGGCACCACTGGAGGAGACGAAAACAGTCAGAGTGGGGTATATTGTTTGAATTGATGCTGAAGAGAAGATTCTCATTAGCGAACGCCTGCTACATAGCTGGATGATGTCCCATAGCGATTATATTGCTGCATAAACCTCAGATCCGCTGTATCGCCAGAGAAAGCCACAAAAGTGGGGATGCCCATTATTTTAAAAAAGGTAAAGCTGGAGGTGCTGGAGCATTTAGAGTGAAAATAAGATATGTAAGAGATATATAATAAAGTGAGCAAAGAATGAGAACATGAATAAAACAAAATAGTGAATAATAAAAATGAGGTCATCTTTCAGTAATGTAAAAGGAAGCCACTTAACTTAATTGCACAATACCGAAGATATGGCTAAAAAATATTTTATAGTTGCTATGTGTGGTACTGGCCAAGCTACAGAGTGGGGGTTCCAATGGCAGGGATAACTGGTCAGGATAGAGGGATGCATAATAGGGGCAATCCCTAGAAAGATATTTAAAGAGACAGTACAATTAATTAAAGACAGAGTAATCAATATCCTCATTAAGCCCCAATGAGCTTCTAGTCTGCAATTCAAAGATCCAAAAAAGTTCTCTCTGCAGTCATTTTTTGTTAAAGTCACCACCCCGTTGTGGTTTCCTGACCGCCTCTATAACTAGAAATTTCAGTTGGCTTATGTGGTGTCCTTGTCTTAAAAAATGTCTGGCCACTGGAAATTCCATTTTGGTTTTGACAAAATATGCCTTGCCACAAGGGCATTTTAAAAGATATATGACATTTTGTGTGATACAGTTGGCAAAATCTCTAAGAGTGTACTGTTTACCTGTCATTGAATGTGAGTATGTCTTGGTTTTGTAGGCAAAGCTGCACTAGGCACACTGCCCAAACGGTTTTTGTAAGGGTTTTTTGTCAGTTTCTGAAAAATTGGCTTTCACCAGAGTACCGGAGGTTCTGGACTCTCTTGTGGGCAAAGATGGGAGGGTATTTAATATCTTGGGCAAATTTAGGATCACTGCTTATGACTGACTAGTGTTTGCAGACTATGGATTGTACTTGTTTGGATAGACCAAAATGTGTGAGGACCATTGGTAATCTCTTATTTGTTTTTTTACCTTTAAATTGAAGAAGGTATTGTTAACGAGCTTATGCTTGTGCCTCCATGAGTTCTGTAAGATTATATCCTTGAGTGTTGAGGTTCCTTATAAGTTCTGCTGATCTAATGTCAAACTGTTCATCATTTGCAGTGATACGGCATTTAGGTATGAAATGGCTGTAAGGAAGGGCCTTAATGAAGGATAAAAACTATTAGCATGGAGAAAGATGATTTTGTCAGTATTTTTTATAGACATCCGTTGAAATTTGGCCCTGGGACAGTGATACCTGCACATCCAGAAAAGAATTGACAGGACGCTTCCAAATCATGAAGACATCATCGATATACCTTAGCCATATCAAGTTGTTATTGTAATATTGACTTCTGGTCCAAAAACACTGATCAGTCATAAGCAGTGATCCTAAATAAGCCCAAGTATTTAAAGACCCTCCCATCTTTGCCCAACTGACAAGACTGTTTCAACCAACAGAAACCCTTGGGCATGTTTACATGTGGATATTATGCTCAGTGCAGATTTGTCTACAAAACCAAGCCATTCTCACATCCAATGACAGGTAAACAGTAAACAATTTTGCCAACTGTTCCACACAAAATGTCATATATCTTGCGGCAAGGGATACGTTGGCAAAATTTAAACTCACATTAATTTGATATCAGACATGCCATACATGAATCCCCAGTGGCCAGACATGAGATTTCTAATAATAGAGGTGGTTAGAAAACCACAATGGGGTGGTGACTTTAACAAACAAATGACTGCAGAGAGAACTTTTTTGGATCTTTGAATTGCAGACTAGAAGTCCATTGGGGCTTAATGAGGATATCAATTACTCTTTTATAAACTGTACTGTCTCTTTAAATATCCTTCTAGGGATTGCCCCATTGTGCACTCCTCTATCCTGACCAGGTTTTCCTGCCTTTGGATGCCCCCGCTCTGCAGCTTGGTCAGTACCACACATAACTATAGAAATATTATTTAGCCATATCTTCGGTATTCTGCAGTTTAGAATACTTTTTAGTATTCACGGTTTTGTTTTATTCATGTTCTCCCTCTTTAAGATCCCTAATGATAAGCTTCTCCTCAGCATCGCTTCACACAATAAACCCTGCTCTTTTTCTGTCTCCTCGAGTGGCAGTCGCCATCTTAATAGTTTTCTATACTATATGGACTACATAGGACATGAGTGCAGCGGCAATCTTGACTGTATAACTTCCGTCTCCATACTGGTGGTGGCCATCTTGTGGGTTGGATTCACAGGACACAAGTGTGGTCACCATCTTGACTGTATAACTTCTGTCTCCTAGCTGGCAGTGGCCATCTTTTTGGTTGGACTGGATGGACAAATACTTTCTGCTGTACCCTCTTACTCTTATTGCCCGCACACAGCGTCGACAACTCCACACGTCATTCTCATACTGATTGGCTAATCTGCCTCCCAGATTTGGGATGAGCAGGACCAGGATCGAGCAGTACAACCGCCGATGACGTTATCACTGGGCGGTGCAACGTGCCCCTGCTGTCGCCATTTTTGCTGGAGCCTGCATGTTCTGGGACACTATTTAAGGCTGACTGAGAGCAGCCATGGTACCACTTTACCTCCTGATGAAGGTTTATTACAAATCGAAACGTTGAGGGTCATATTGTCATTCCATCAGGTATACTGCTTGTTTGCTAAACTGATTGATGTATTGATATTTGTCAACGCATTATATAAATTTTAATTTTTAATTAAGGAATTGTCATTCTGGCCTATCTACATGGTATATACCTGACCTATCGCTACCGAGCAGTGGGGTTTAACTCTTTACTGTACTATTTACATATTGCCAGGATCCCAGCTCCGTATACCTGTGGTATAGCGCCATCTAGTGGTCAACACTGCCATTTTCTCTGTGTATTATGCCCATGTATGTATGAGCTATTTTTTTGCACTATTTGTTACACGAGTATTAAAAGCTACATATGAAGCATAGTCTTGTTGTCCGGGTGTTCATAATATACAGCCATTCCTTGATAAAGAATTGCATTGCCAGTGATCCCATGTGTTGGCCTTCAGCAGCACCCCCATCAGGCATATCTAAATGCCTGGTGTGGGTATGAACAGCCAAAAGGGAGCAGCTAGCCTGCCATTTAGGTATCCCAGCCACTCATATACACAGCCAGAAAACTTGATTAAAGGAGGGCCTGCACATGCAGCTAGGCAAGCATATCAGATGAACTGCGGGGTTTCACACATTCCAAATCAGGAAGACCCAGGGAGGAAGTACAAACCCTGTGAAATTGAAAACCCTGGGGTTTATTCCTCTTTAAAGGAGGCTTTGTATTGACTACTATTTAGCATGATTTTGAATGTGATTGGCTAATTCAGAACACAACCACATCCACAATTATAAGGAGTTATTAATCACGCAACCACATTATTGGGGTTTGATATTTGTATTTTCCCCCTAAATTAGAAGTGCACAACCTTTTGTGGTCCAAGGGCCGCATTGTCTTACTGTACCACTTCATGTAGGTGCAATAAAACCTAAGCAGGCAAAACACAGTAAAACTGCATCCTTAAAGCGGAAGAAACCCCCAGTGCGGCAGACCGCTGGCCTTTCCAGGAGGGAACCCAAATCGGGAAGCCCTGCTGTGTGACCCCCCCCCCCCCCCCCCGACTCTTGTCCGATCTGAGCAGTTTGCCATGCCTATGTCATTCAAACGCAAACGCCTCTGCCCTTCTGCAATGTGAGGCCAAGCCTAGGTTTCTTCAAATGTTGTCAGTCAAGGGGTTAACGCAATATTACAGCCAAGTAACATAGTCCTCATAGAACAGCTGCCCTCTGTGCAGTGACATAGCTGCATTGGTTTTTTGTATTCCTTGTTGCAGCTTTAGTAAATCAGGCCCTTAATAAGGTGTGAGGAGCCACCTCTTAACACACCTTCTCAACGATTTGTCCAATTTTAGATGCTGAATCTCTGATTTTAATTTGGAAGTTTATTTTTCTTTGTACACACTAATTAATATAATAATAATTGTGTAAATTCTAGCATGTTGGCTCTACAATGAAAACATTGATTGTATAAATCATATAAAGGCATGCTGCTTTTATTGATGTTAAAGTTTGGTCTATAGTGGGAAAACATGATGTACGCGGCCTGATGTTATCTGTCTTAGCAAACAGTCGTGACTTTCATAAAAAGAAGTATTTAGGTAGAAAGCTTTGATTGTTAAGCGCTGGGCATTGGTGATGTCCCCCTCCCTGCTCCCAGCTTGTAGTGTCCCATTATTGGGATAACACCAAAATAGAAACTGCTAGGCCATTCATCCTTACTGGCAAGAAAAGGATCTTTTTTTTTTTTAAATTGTGCTCAAGTACGTCACTGAGTCATTCATAGGTGAGGTTATAGATTTTTGCAAACGTCATCTCTAGTGGCAGTTTTGTAGCCTTAGTGTTTATTGATCGTGTGTCTCATCGTGTGTCAAACATTTTTCCAGCCACCCTGTGTGTGTATACTGTGTACATATATTTATATATATATATATATATATATTTATCTTATAGGGTTTCACCAAATGCTAAATGTGAGAATAAACACAATTTTGTAATACAGTAGACTACTTCCACGCTCCAAGCATACTTTCTCTCTGGAGTATCCAAGCAAACGGGCTATTTAAATATTTGTATTTCAGCTACCATTGAATGTGTGTTCAGATTTTACTATTGAAAGACCAGTAACTATGAACTTGGAATGGTAACAAGACCAGAACAAACAGTCTTTACTTAAAAGTTAAGAGTGGCATTGTGGTTGCACAAGTAGTCATTTATTTCCTACCAGAGGCTTATTTGTCTCTGCTTGTGTTAGTTTTCTGTCTTATAACTCTTAAAGTGGACCAAAACCCAAGATTTTGACTATCCTGGGGTTTGGTCCATGCCCCTGGGGCACCTCGATCAGGGGTGCCCTTGTGTGAAACCCCCCAAGGTGCTCAATCTAAATCACCTTTCCCTGGTCCTACGGTGCATGCGGATCCACTCCTACTCACTCGTCTAAGGATTGTCTAAGACTTGACTCCAGCCGAGTCCTCACAGGGATCGCACCTGCACTGACCACTCACAAATGCCTGGTGCGCACACCCTGCTGAAAGTATATCAGAGAGTTGCACTGTTCGTGCATGTGCCGTTAGATTAGGGAGATGAGTTTACTTGGCAACCTGGGGGGGGGGTTTACACAGTGGGGAGGGAAGGGATTATGTCTTCCCTGGAGTCTCAGACTCCAGGGTGGGTTTTAGTCCACTTAAACACAGGCCACAAGAATAGATCAAACTATGGGCTCAATTCAAAAAGGTGGAAACCTGTTTTAGGGCTGGACAGAAAAGCTAGAGAACCACTGTACAACTGTGCTGCATCCAGAGTCAGATTAAAGGAGGGGCAAACCAAGGCTCCCAAGACCTCCATTAACTGACCAAACTCACTTTAGGTGGTACAGTCCCACTTTGAGTCCCACTGTCCCTCTAAAAACACTGAGGACAAAGTCCCACTTTGCTAACCTTATGGTGAAGACTGTACCAGCGGGTGCAGGGTGGTTCACAACTGCTCTGACTCTTTGGCTAAAGGGTACTTGTGAAATGCATGGATTGGCTGACCATTTGCTCAATCTCTAACATCTTTTATAGATCAAAGATCCCTGGAGCATGTGACAGGGGGCAGGATATTTGTTCCTAAAAGCCCATAAATAAATTAAACCCCTACCTCCACACTGTTGATAACCCACAAACTGGTTTAGGATGTCCCGCTTTCCCCCTCTCACCATGGCGCTCTGTGCAATGACACACTTTGCACACACCAAAGGCCGGCCCTGGTCCCAGCCACCCAGATGTTAAACTTCAGAAGAGTATTAGCCAGGGTATTTTTTAATTTTCATTAATAAAAAGGGTATGGATCTGTCTTTTATTCCAATGAAGGATATGAAGTAGGTTTTCCATGCTTTGGAAATGGCCTGTCTAGCTGCCAACACTCTTTTGCCCTCTGCAGAAAGATGGCCACCCATGGGTTTCTGTTGACAGTAAGCCCAAACAAACTGCTGGCCACACCAAAAGTTCTAGACCACATGTGACTGTCCTTTTTTACCATAAGAACTATGACTCTGTGGAACAGCCTCCCACAGAAGCTTGTTACAGTATCAACAACTGACAGGTTCCAAAAATGGATTTGATGCGTCCCCAACCCCGTCAGTGCCAGCGCTACGGAGAGGACGCTCGCGTTACGTGGGTGCGTCACCCTGAGCAGTCTATCAGTGCAGCCAGCACCCGAGCCCACCGGCTTTGGCTGGCGCTAGCCCTGAAAGCTGATAGGCTGCTCCATGGCAGCCAGTAAAAGAGAACCCGGAAGTGCTGAGTATCTAAGCAGCCGAGTTATTGTTTTATATGTGGCATTGCACAATGGGGCAGCTGCGGCTTTTCCATTTTCCAGAGATACTAGCTGGGTGCAAATAGTCATAGCATCTTAATGTACATTATCCAAAGATATATAAACTATTTTCTTCTGCTTAAATGATAGCGAAAGGGACGACTTTTAAAACAAGTGGCAGCGTGTGATTGATGGTCTACATTTTACACAGCTCACCATCCATCCATTTCATCCTGCCTATATTTAGAACACAGTGAGTTTGGGCTTATTATTTCACATTAGGCTGCCAAGGCATTTGCTGATCTCTTACTGTTGTTGTGGCTCCATGGATTTATTAGTCCTGTATATCTTCTTCATTTAGCAGATGAGTGCAGTTAATGCTTCCTTATTTATTACTCTCTGAACAAAGAATACCTGGAAATATGAGCCACATATACAGCAGTAATTCTAAAATAGCTTAAATGGATTAAAAGGAAAGCAAAAACATATGGATAGCTTGTTTAAAGACAATAAATGGGGGGACGAGGAGGGTGCCCGCCTTGGATGCCTAGGCCATTGTGTATAGGGCTGGGCGCCTTGTCGCTGCTATCCTGTTTTCCCCAGATGAGCCAGGAACAAATGATACCTGGAAATATGAGCCACATACAGCAGTAAGTCCTAAAATAGCTTAAATGGATTAAAAGGAAAGCAAAAACATATGGATAGCTTGTTTAAAGGCAATAAATGGGGGGGGGGGGGAGAAGCCCGCCTTGGGAGCCTAGGCCATTGTGTATGGGGCCGGGGCGCCTTGTCGCTGCTATCCTGTTTCCCCAGATGGGCTGGGACTATGGTTAGTGGTGCTGGCCATAAGCCAAGCCCCTCATCTCCCCATATTGGTCCTACAAGGTGAAAGAGGCATAACATGGCACATACTTATAGAACAAATGCAGAACCATAGGATGGCGACGAGGGGGCAGAATTCTTTTTCTTCCCACACTTACACTTATATTGTCTAGAAGCTGCCTTTTATGTCGAAACGTGTTCTCTGTGGAAAACTGGTTTCTAATTTATTTAAGCAAATGTGAGAATGCCAAGCTCAGCATTCACTGCTAAATTTTTATTTAGAAGTTGAGGAGATGGTCAACACTTAAAGTGAACCAAAACCCAGGATTTTGGTTTTGGTCCATTCCCCTGGGGCACACTAGTTTGGGATGCCCTGCTGTGTGAAACCCCCCAGTTCATATGGTTTTCTTACCTTTCCCACGATTGTTGCACAGCGACACTTGCATCTTTCGGCTGTGTGCAAGCATGCAAAGCCATTCCAGTTACGGCAAGCGTGGTTGCGCACAGCCAGAAAGGGGTGTATGTGATGCCACCTGCCCATGCACCGTGGACTTGTGGGGTCCACGGTGCATGGGCAGGGGGGGTTCACACAGCAGGGCATCCCAGTTTGGATGGGCAATATCCCTCTGACCTGGGCAGGGCAGTTTCTAGGCAAAACAGCGGCAAATAGCTTGCCAGGTGACGCAATCTATTCTGATTGGCTGATTCTGCCTCCTCCCCCATCCTATGGTGCTGATGCATACAGGTATGTGCCCTGCTGTGCTTCTACCATAACAGCAGGTAGCGCCCCTTTATCTGACTGACCTCAATAAGGGGGGAATGAGGGGCCTGCTTTATGGCCTCCCCACTAATAGTGGTCCTGACTCATCTGCAGAAAACAGGATGGCTGGGATAAAGGTGCCCCCAATAACCTTTACGCCTAGGGCAATTGCCATGCTTGCCCTCCCCTAGATACAGCCCTGGACCTGGGTTTCCCATAAGGTTGAGCCCTGGTTGCAATTTTTTTTTTGCTTTTCTCTGTAACCAAAGAACAATATTTTCTTCCAGAAACTAGCTCCTTCCATAGCCAGAGCTATATAGAGATTATATATATATATATATATATATATATATATATATATATATATATATATATATGTAGAGATTGAATATAGTATCTGATATTGTATTGAGGAATTTTGAAATCGTGGTAACCCTCAGTGGTTGCTGGCTGAATGCCCTGCTGTGTGACCCCCCCCCCCCACCTCTGTCCTGAGGCTCGCACCTGCATCCAGCTATTCAGGTAGGTTGGGGAAGGGGGGAGCATCCACATCTAAAGGGAACAGGGGATGTGGCTGCTGCTCATGATATTGCCACGCTCTGCATCTAAACACAACTGTTTGCTGGGCATTACTATGCATGGCGTACAGTACCGATTGGACGCCATGCACCGTAAAACCAGGAGGGCAAGCGGGGATGCTACTGACCTTTACAGATCTGTGCATCCCAAACCAGGGTCCCCCAGGAAAATAAGAATCTGGGTTTTTTTTTTTTTTTTTTTTTTTTTTTTTACGCACCTTGCCAGAAAGCCAATGGTGCAAGCACAGGCTCTCCTTTAAAGAGGACCAAAACCCACAGCGATCTATAAGATTCCCCGGCCGATCACTTCCCTCCCCCCCCGGGGCATCCAAAATTGGGATGCCCAGCTGTGTGACACCCCCCAGGTCACCCCATACACTGACCTTGTTCCCTGGTCCAATGGCGCATGCGTGAGCCGCATCCCTGCTATCCCTCTAGCAGGGCGCGTGCCCGCACCAGGCATTTGTGAATGGCCGGAGTGTGCACGCTCCCTGTTAGAGGGAAGCGGGGGATGTGGCCGAGCACGCTGATTGGACACGCGCCCGCACATGCACCATAGGTCCGGGAAGATGTGAGTTTGTTTCGGTAACCTGGGGGGTTTCTCACAGGGGAGCACCCCCGATCGGGGTGCCCCAGGGGCAAGAACCAAAATTAAGGATAGTAAAAATCCCAGATTTTGGTGCACTTTAATCAGTGTACCCAGGGCCGGATTAAGTGTGGTGGAGGCCCCAGAGTATTTTTTTCCTTGCCAAAGTAGCTGATTGGTAGTTATCTGGCACCTGCCCACTTTCTGGAACGTCAGATTGATCTGTGCGGGTGCGTGCTGATCGGGAACTCCTGCTTTGCCATTAGTGTAGTCGCCCAGCTGGTACAGCAGAAAACAGTTGAGCTGCCAGTGGCTGTTCTTGGTGGCTTATGTGCGGTGAGTGGCCACCAAATGACATCTCTGCACCCACCCATCATTGCTGGTGGTGGCTTTGCTGCTCTAGACTCCCCGTTCTGCCCTGTGGTAGCTTTGGTTTCGTTGCTGGCCCATCAGACAAAAGCCTCCTGGACCAGACCATAACCCAAAGTTTGGTGGAGGCCCCCTTTGCAGGGCAAGAGGTGGAGGCCCCGGGGCTCGTGTCCCTTGCACAACCCTCATAATCCGACCCTGAGTGTACCCAGGCAGGCCTATAAAATGGCATAGAATGCTGTCTGTGTGCAGAGCCAGAGACCAAGTGCTGGAAGTGACCAGCTCCACTCCACCAGCTGGAGGTATGTGCCATGGGATCACCAGAAAGGTGGAAGAAGCAGCACTAAATGCAATAACCACACAGCCAGAAAGGCTCAGGCATGGAGCAGGTGTCCCTAGGATTCCAGGAGGGAGCCGGGGTGACGTGCTGAGTCTATGACAGTAATGGGAGATCCCCGGGAGCAGCGATCACACGGTTCCCCGCCAGCCGCGCCCCGGTCACGAGTAGCTTCGCCGAATTTCCCAGCTCCAATGCTTCTCCCGATACGTCACAGAGGGGTGGAGCTACAGGAGGTCGCGTGACGTCACTGCCAGGGCTGAGGTGCCCTGCTTCTCTGTGTGGCCAAAGCTGCCGCCCAGCGCCCTCACATATTAGACGCCGGAGCCATTTCTCTTAGTAGCCGCCTTCTGCTCAGCGCACGAGACAACACTGATAGCTATAGCGGCAACCTAACGGGGAAGAGGAAGCCATTGTGATAGGCTCCTTTATTCGTCAGTCACGCTCAGAATCCCGCCTCCTACCTTGCACGACTGCGGAGGAGTATTGGGAAGAGAGAGCTGACAGTTTCCTGTTCCTCCCAGAAGCCTCCGAGTCAGGGCTGCGGGCCGGCCGCACACAGGTGAGTGCCGGCATTCCTCAGCCACCAATCACAGCGCCGCCTGGTTACCAGGGAGACCCTCCCCGACCACCTGCTACATAGTGACCACTGGGGACAGACAGGTAAAGTGTAACGCTGATCTTTTGCATTGCTTGTACGTCCCCTCTAGCTAGACAGTCTCCCTTATACTATACATGGTCCCCCACCTGTCACTGCAGATGACTGACAACAGCTCATCCAAATAGGTGTATCATTATCTTCTGGACCAGTCCTGTTGCTTGTACCCATATAGTATATCATTACCCAACTTACTGGCCACCAGTCTGCTGTCCGAAATAGTTCATCTCCCCCAAATACCTGAGCACCGATGGCACAGGATGGCACCATGTGCTCCAACATTTACAATTGTATTACAGGAACATTTAGCTATTATGACATTGTGACATTTATTGTACTAGCAGCTCCAGTAATATGTTGTACTGGTTACCCAGGTGTTATATTACTTACTGTATTCACTGCACTATTTTCATAAATATATTCTATTATCTATGCTAGTGTACCAAGTAATGTATTATATGCTGCAATGGTTACTCTGATATATTACTATACAGGTTGCCGCATGGTAATATTTACTGTATTAGAATCCTAAATATCATATTATCTATTGTTTATCTATTATCTATATATCTAGTGTACCAAGTAATACATTATATGCTGTACTGGTTACCCAGGTATTATATTACTATACAAGGCATGCCCCATGGTGATATTGACTGTATTACATTCCTAAGTATCATATTATCTATGCTATGGTACTAAGTAATACATTATATGCTGTACTGGTTACTCAGGTATTATATTACCATACAAGTTGCCCCATGGTGATATTTACTGTATTAGAATCCTAAATATCATATTATCTATTCTAGTGTACTAAGTAATACATTATTTACTCTACTGGTTACCCAGGTATTATATTACTATACAAGTCATGCCCCATGGTTATATTTACTGTATTACATTCCTAAGTATCATATTATCTAGGCTAGATTACTTCTTTGATAAATTCGTTACATTCTCCTGCTGCAGAGTAAACACAGCTGACTGGCCGTTACATTGTGATCACTGTATGATAAAATAATGGTTACAGTGCATCATACAGTAATGACAGATATGTTTACACTGCGCAGATAATGTAACACATGTATCAGCTGAGAGAACTGTGATGAAAATATATTCAGCTTGTGGCCAAAGGAGCAGGCAAATTATACTTGTCCTCTCACCTTACCTGGCTCCAATGGTGCATGCCAGTCAGAGCCCTTTGCTGTGTTTATATCCTCGGCAAAGGGCTCTGATTGAATTCAATTGGTGAGTGTGCAATGCCCCGGGGAAAAGTTTTTACAATCTGTTTGCTATTGTTAACTGTACACCAAGATCTGCAAAGTGAAGAGAAGCGAGCCCAGCACACTCAACTTTACACATGACCAGCAGCAATGTTTTCTATGTACAGACAGGGCTCACAGCTCTTCTTGTAGAGCTTGGCGTACAGAGTTGGTGCACACATCCATGCAGGAAATCTGCTCTGGTTCAAAAGCACTTCACTCATGCCCCAGGACCGGGATTTGAACCTGCCACCCTCTGGTCACACAACTGGCCACATCTTCCCCTGTACAGTTGCCAAAAGCAAAAACTGCTCCCATAAAACACACATTTGCCAACATAGAAAAAAAATCAGCTCAGCACCTTGAGGACATTATTTTGGCACAAAATATACACCTTTTACTGTACTAGTTTCCTAAATCAAGTTTATTTTACTGTACTATATTTCCTAAGTATTATATTTACTAGTTGCCAAAATGTTTTTCACTGTACTATGGGCCAGTATTTACTTCACTTGTTGCCCAAGTGTTACACTTGCTGTACTCTATTTAGAGAGAAATTATATTTAGTGTTTTCTTTGTAGTATAGTATGACATTCACTGTACTAATTCTTCAAATGTTACATTTATATGCTGTACTGGTTACCCACATTTGATATTAGTTACTATGCTAGTTGCATCAATGTGATATTTTCTGTACTAGCTTTCCAAAATATAGTATTTACTAGTTTCCATTATAATGTTGACACTATTAGTTTTCCAAAATATAGTATTTACTAGTTTCCATTATAATGTTGACACTATTGGTTGCCTAATATTTACATTGACTGTTTTAGTTGCCCTGAAGGTGAAGTTGCCGAAGAGGAGGACCTGTTTGGATTACATTAGGTCAATATTTTGACTTCGGAGAGACAGTTGCATGTTGTTGTATTTTTAGGTCACATTAAGACTGTGAAGTGTGTCCCAATGATTTAGTTCAATCCAAAATGATCTTAGGTAACCTTGACATTGCTGCCAGGTGGATCCTGATTCAGGATGTCACTGTAGTTAACATCATGAATGGAACTATCTATAATATAGAAAATAGCTGTGCAGTACAATAAAGCACATCACCTTTTGCAGAGGTGCGGCTGGCGTATGGATGCTCTGCTATTTTCTGTCCCTCATCAGGTGGCAATATAATGACTATCCCACTAATGCAGTGCTTGTGTGGGAGTGGGGTAGGTTAGTTTGTGTACCTGTGATCCAAAATCCCTTTCTGGCAGAAAGAGTGTAGATCTATTTTAGGAGAAAAAAGGGAGCTGTAGCAAAGGGATTAAACCATCTGTAGGTAAGCCCATAGAAAATGCTATTATACCTCAGACACCTAATCTAGCACAGTCCTGTGGCAAGAAATCTGCCCCTGCACCTCCCATTCTTCTGTCTCTTGCATGGTGCCCCCCACATACACCTCCTTTTTTGGGAATAAGCTCCCCTTTCTAATCATCAAAGGAAGCCTGCTCCATCGTGACCGTAAGAAGAAGCACACTTTGCAGACTATAGGAATAAACTGGAAGCTTAGTGTAATTTCTCCATGTACTCGAAGCATTTGCTTGTCCAATCTGTAGAAATTAATATATTTTCTGTCCCTTAAAGCGGAACAAAACCCAATGTGGCCAGCCTTGAAATCTAAAGGATTAATCTTAAAACGGATGGAAAGTAATTTTTGCATCCCTGCTACACTACCTTTGGCACTGCTGTCGGCTTGGTGGTGGCCCGGTTTTCATAAATCAATAAAACCGGGCTTTTCCACCCCCGAAGCCACACCCTGTGGCACTTTTGAGATTGCCGATTGGCTGATGCCAAAAGTGATGAGGTGCAGCTGGCTGGCCACATCCCCTGCAAGCTGTTCGGGCACACTCCCGCACACAGCCATTCAGAAAGGCTGGGCACGAGAGCGTGCACAGCTACGGGGATGTGGTGCCAGTGATCACTGCGTTGCAGGAGCTGCCCGGTAAAGGGAAGTTTACAGGCGACCATGACACCTGCTATAGACACTTGCTATAGGATGCCCCGTGAGGAGGCTAGCGGCCGGCCCTGGAATAGTTTCCAGAGCAAGGCCGCTCAGGTTTTAATCCACATTAAATTATTTTCTCAAAACATCCTTCGGGCAGCATACGCCTGAGACCTCCGGGCTCCTCCTACCGAGGGGAACACGTGACCACCAGCCAAAATAAAGTCTTGACTCCTCCTTCTCTTCCCCAGTTGTTTTCATGTTCCTCCGTGAGGTAGGAGCCAGACCACTAGCTCCTGGACCGTTGGGTTCAGGTAAGGATTTTTTACCGGTACTATGGGCCTGTTATAGCAGGGGGTCCATTTCTCGGTCCCGAAGACCATCCTTGTCTCTGGGGCCCGGGATACCCCATGGGATTTTTTTGGCATTCCCATTTTTGGCATTTCCCATTTTTGGATGATTATCAAAGGGGGGTAAGTAACATCTTTCCCTCTTACTGAGGATGAATTTTAGGAAGAAGCCGTGGTAACCGGACCCCATGCATTGTTTTAAGAATTTTTGGGATCTAATTCATATTTTAGACAAATCTGAAGGTTCACGATGATTTGGTTGCGCTGGAGCCCTTTTTCTGTACCCTTTTTAACCTTTTTTTGACATTTTGAACTAAAATTAATTTTTTATGACTATGCCTTTAAGAGGCGGGGGAGAGAGGGCTCCTTCCTCTCGGCATGCTGCGGGACCGACGAGCATCTTCGGGCCATTAAGGTACATGCGCGCGGGCCCCCGGCCATACTTTAATGGGAATATCCCGGAAATTAGATCCCAGGCTTCTTCCTCCCAGGCGACTGACGTCACATCCCGGCGCCCGGGGGAATTTCCTGCTTTCCTCAAACACGTGTTTTTTCTTAAAGTGATAGCACAGTGTTTTGGGAAACTTGTGTATTTTGGCCTCCCCTTCTATTTTTATACAAGGGGTTAAAATCTAAATATGGGATTTAGCTCCTGCCCTATTTAGGCGGACTCAGGAAGCTAGTCTCTTGGTGCCTTTATCCAGAAGCATGGCAGAACAGGCGCAGGACGGGTTTGTGGATCCTATGGGAGATTCCCCCACTGAAATAACCTATGTGGACCAGGACTCTTCCAGCATTCCGCCGGCTGCCGATTCTGGGAGGAGGAGGCCCAGCTCTGCCCTGGTAAGTCACTTTACTTAATTAGTGTCATTTTTGGGCATGTTTTTAGTAGGATGGGATATAGCTCATTCCCCTATTTTTTTGCTCATGTCTTATAGTCTAAGACCTCGGACAAAGCTTCCAAAAGTCTACCTAAGTCCTCTTCTTCCGGATCTAAATCCAGTAAAAAGAGTAGAAGATGCCCCTTGTGTGATGTAAATCTATCGGATTCCTATGTTAAACCTCTTTGTCAAGTTTGCACGGATAAAGTTGTTAATAAAGAACCTAATGAGGATGATGAGGGAGCTTAAGGACCAGATCTCTTCCTCTCCTATGTCACAAAGGCCCCCAGAATGTGCGGGTAAACAAGTGGTATTTTCGCATCCAGCAACGGGTCCCTTTAATGCTTCCCTGTTATCTGGCCAAATGGGGAAAACCATCTTTTTTCATCACTCAGGAATCATTTCCTGAAGACGAATCAGAAGAAGGGGAGATTTCTTCCCCAGAGGAAGAGGACGATCAGGCCTCAGGTTCTTCTTCTTCAGCCAAGACCAGGTATTTGTTTCCGCCGGGAGACTTGCCTTACCTCACATGATTTACCTGTCTATGGGTATAGAGGAAAATGTGGCAGGTCCAAGATCAAAACAGGATAGCTTTTATCCGGATTTGGCTCCGGATTCCTCCTATTTTCCATTTCATGACTATTTGAAAGACATGATTTTGGAACAGTGGAAGGATCCGTCTAAGAAGGTGTTTACATCACAGGGTCTTAGATATCCTTTTTCTGAGTTTTGTGGGAAAAATGGCCCACGTTGGATGCCTTTTTGCCAAGGTTTATAAGGGGGCAGGTTTAGCTTTTGAGGATTTGGGGGTTCTTAATGATCCTCTAGAGAAAAAGATGGATTCACTCCTTAAGAAGGCTTGGCAAGTAGAATCTAATGTATTAAGGACAAATTTAGCATTCAATTGTGTGATCAGAAATTTAGGGTTTTGGCTACAGCAACTTAAAGACTGTCTTTTGGAAAGAACTAGTCTGTAAAAGATCTTAAAAGCTTTACCTATACTCTTTTCAGCTACGGCTTTTGTTACAGATGCTATGGCTGAATCAATCAGATTTTCGGCACAAAATCTAGTGGTAACCAATTCTGTGCCCAGGACTCTTTGGTTGAAGACCTGGTCTGCCGATATTGGTTCAAAGATGAGACTTGGTGCTATGCCCTTCAGGGGTGAATGTCTGTCTGTTTGGGTCAGACTTAGGTAAAGTTTTGGATATGACGGCAGACAGGAATAAATGTTTTACGTCTCGTCCTAGGGCTTCAGCTAATAAGATGTTTTTTCCCACGAATTCCTTTAGGCTCCCCTTTCTTAACAAGGGTGCTCCTAAAAGATCCAGGGGGGCTTCCTCCTCTTCCAATGCTTCAAGAAAGGGCAACTTTAGAGGCTCCACCTTGTTTGGAACCTACCAGGCAAAACCCAAGAAGCATTGACGCCAATGCCTTGATTGGCGCCAGGCTGAGGAGTTTTTGCACAGCCTGGCAAGGCCTGTTGGATTGCCCTTTCATTGTAAGAGGAATTACGGAAGGCTTCCACATAGATTTTTCTCAAAGCCCTCCTTCAAGATTTTTGATTTCTTCGCTGCCCAGAGGCAAAGAGGAAAGAGAAGCATTTTTTTTGGAGTTTGACGGACAAGGGGAGTTATTGTTCCAGTGCCCCTGCCTCTGCAGGGGACAGGGTTCTACTCCAGCATTTTCCTGGTAAAGAAGAGCTCAGGGGGAGTTCAGGTTTATTCTGAACCTAAAGAGTCTAAATTTTTTTGTCCAGTACAGGCATTTCTGGATGGAAACAATTTTTTTTCTGTAAAGAATATGCTTCTTAAGGGTGCCTTCATGGCATCAATAGATTTGAAGGACGCTTATTGGCAAGTTCCAATGAGTCCCCTGGCTCAATCTTTTATGAGATTTGCAATTAAAGACGGAGACCAGATTTTGCATTTTCAGTTTGTCTGTCTTCCCTTCGACCTAGCTTCGGCTCCAAGGATTTTTACCAAGGTTCTGGCAGAGCCTTTGGCGTTTCTGAGACACAGAGGGATAGGGGTGGTCGCTTATTTAGACAACCTTTTACTTTTTGTCCAATCAAGGGACAAGTTGTTGAAAAATCTTCATTACACCATGAATCTGTTATCCCGCCTAGGTTGGATTGTGAATTTCAACAAATCAAACCTGGTGCCCTCACAAATTATGACATACCTGGGGTTCGAGATCAATTCGGTCTGCCAGGTCCTTATTCTGCCTCATCAAAAAGTTGTGGGTCTCCAGGAAGCAGTGCGAGGTATCTGCTCGGACACAGTTCCTTCTATAAGACAAGGAATGAGAGTGCTCGGCTTCCTGACTTCATCATTCCCGGCAATGAGATGGGGCCAACTTCACTCCAGATTCCTTCAGGGGCACATTTAAGAACTGGGACGGAACCCAGGTCGGACTGGAACAACAGCTGCCGATTCCAGGGGAAGTAGTAGATTCTTTGAATTGGTGGTTGGAAGACAATCGATTCTCGATGGGTTTACCTTGGGGGGATGCCAAAGAAGTGATTGTAACTACGGATGCCTCAGCCTGGGGCTGGGGAGCACATTGCAAGACATGGTCAGTTCAAGGGAAATGGTCAAGGGCCTTGAGTCAGTCCTCATCCAATCTGAGGGAAGTGATTGCAATAAAGGAAACATTATGGGCGCTTAAGTCACATCTACGGGGGAAGCATGTGCAAATCAAGACAGACAATGCTACATCTGTAGCTTACATAAATCATCGAGGAGGAACAAGATCCTCCTCGTAGCGGCAGAAATTTTGTTCTGGGCAGAGAACAACTTGAAATCCTTGACAGCAGTTCACCTGAAAGAAACCTTGAATCAGGTGGCGGATTTTCTGAGCAGATCAGAGAGTCAGATTGGTCTCTGGATCCAGAGGTTTTCAAGAAAATTTGCAAGCTAAGAGGTGTCCCAGAAGTGGATCTATTTGCGTCGGCAAAGAACCACAAGGTGGACAGTTATTTCTCGTTAAATCCGAGGGATCAGGCGTTGGGAGGGGACACATTGGCACAAGCATGGCATTTCAATCTGGCCTATGCCGTTCCTCCGGTTCGTTTGATTCCAATAGTACTAAAGAAGCTCATCAGGGAACCAGCTATGATTCTCCTGGTGGCTCCTTGGTGGCCCAAGAGATCTTGGTGGAGACTCTGGTGGATCAGTTCAGGATCCTTGGGAGATCCCGGTGAGCCCTCTCTTATCTTAAGGTCCGGTGTTTTGTCCGAATCCGCAATGGTGGAGATTGACGGTATGGACCCTGAGATCTCCTTACTACAAAAGAGAGGATATTCAGGGCCTGTCATAAACACTCTTCTTTCAAGCAGAAAAATTGTAACCAGGAAGATTTATCTTAAAGTATGGAAGACATTTAAGTCTTGGAAAACTGACAATGCAAAAACTTCATTCAAGATACCGGTGATACTGGATTTTTTTGCAGCATGGAGTCGACATGGGACTCGGTGTTAATATTTTGAAGGTTCAACTGGCAGCCTTGTCAGTCTTTTTGGATAAGAGACTACCATCCATTTCTAATATCAAGCGGTTCTTGCTGGCAGTCAAGCGCTCTAAGCCGGCACCATCCAAGGTGGTTCCGCAGTGGGACTTGGCTAAAGTTTTTGTCTATGCTAAGTTCTCCTTTTTTTACCCAACAAGAATCTGGACATCAAATCACTCACCTGGAAGGTCTTGCTTTTGGTAGCCATTACCTTGGCCCACAGAATTAGTGATATTCAGGCCTTGTCATGTCGTCATCTATTCCTCCAGGTATTTCCAGATCGCATTGTACTGAAGGTGGATCCTTGCTACCTTCCTAAGGTTGCTTCAGATTTTCACAGATCCGGATTTTCGCTTTGGATGTCCGATCTCAACTGTTGCATTATCTTCAACAGACCAAAGATTTCAGGAAAGCTGACAGCTTGTTTATCTCCTTTTCGGGCCCTAGGAAGGGTCTAAGAGTATCTAAGACGACATTGGAAAGATGGATGAAAGATACCATTAAGATGGCGTATAGAGATGTCAATTTACCGAGTGGGGTAACAGCCCATTCTACAAGAAGTGTATCTACATCTTGGGCAGAGCAAGCTGGGGTCTCCATGGAACAGATTTGTAAGGCGGCCACCTGGTCTTCAGCTAAAACCTTCGCAAGACACTATCGTTTGATCCTTCTGAGACAGGAGATCCAATCTTTTGCCAGAAGTGTGCTTCGTGTGGTTCTTCCCACCCAATGAGGTAGTCCTTGCCTATCTCTCAGGCGTATGCTGCCCGAAGGGTGTATTGAGAAAACTTAAGTTAGGTACTTGGTAACTTTTTTTCTAAACATCCGTAAGGGCAGCATACGCTTCCCTCCCTTGTTTTATATGTGGAGTTGGATTGTGTATCATGTTATGTGGAGTTGTGGGTCTGTATCTTTTCTCTCTTTCAGATCTCTACAACAACTGGGGAAGAGAGGGAGGAGTCAAGACTTTATTTTGGCTGGTGTTCACGTGTTCCCCTTGGTAGGAGGAGCCCATAGGTCTCAGGCGTATGCTGCCCTTACGGATGTTTAGAAAAAAAATTTACCAGGTACCTAACTTAAGTTTTTTATTGAGATTTTATGTAACAGAGCAACCCAAAGTGTGTATAAAATGATACAGGCCTTTTTCAAGTTACAAAAATACAATACTGAAAGTGTGGCACTTATAATGTATTCAGCCCCCTGTACTCTGCTACCACTAAATAAATCCAGTGTGATCAATTGCCTTTAGAAATCAAATAATTAAGTAAATGGTATGTATGTAATTTATTCTCTGTATAACTACATCTGTTCTGTGAAGGTCTCGTAGGTTTGTTGGAGAACATTAGTGAGCAAACTGCATCATGAAAAACAAGGAACATACCGTTGTGGGGAAGTGTGTGGCAGGGTTAGGTTATATAAAATAACCCAAGCTTTGAACATCTCACAGAGCACTGAATCCATCATCTGTAAATGGAAGGAGTATGGCACAACTGCAAACCTGCTAGGACATGGCTGGCCACATAAACTGAAAGCCCAGACAAGGACAGCATTAATTAAAGAATCAGCTAAGAGGCCCAGGGTCAATCTGGAGGAGCTGCAGGTCAGATGGGGATATTCGCAGGTCAGATGGGGATATCTGTCCATTTAGCTGTGTACTCCACAAATCTGGCCTTTGTAGAAGAGTAGCAAGAAGAAACCCACATTTAAAAGCTAGCCATAAGAAGTCCTGTTTGCAGTTTTCCTCAAGCTATGTAGGGTCGCAATCACATGAGGAAGAAGGTGCTCTGATAAGATGAGATTCAAGTCACCACCCCTACTGTGAAACATAGTGGTGGCAGCATCATGGCGTGTGGATGCTTTTTTTCAGCTGGGGCTGGGACACTATTTAGAGTTGATAGGAAGATGGATGGTGCTAAATACAGGGCAATCCTAGGGGAATATCTATTTGAGGTTGCAAAAGACTTGAGACTGGGTTGGAGATTCACCCTCTGACAGGACAACCACCCTAAACATACAGCCAAAGCTATGATGGAATGGTTGAAATCAAAGCATTTGTATGTGTTGGAATGGCCCGGCTAGAGTGACTTTGTAAAGAAGAATGGGCAAACATTTCAGCCTCTAGATGTGAAAAGCTGGCAGAGGCATAACCCAACAGATTTGCTGCTGTGATTGCAGCTAAGGGTGGTGCTTCAAAGTATACGTGTATACGTTTCTTTATGCTTTTCAAATGCTTTCTGCTTTTGTGTTGCTCTATCACCCACATATCTCAGTAAAATACATTACATTTGGGTTTCAGGCTGTAACATTTAAAAATGTGGAAAAGTTAGAGTTTTAGGAGTATGATTACTTTAAGGCATTGTGAAGTGGGCTACTAAGCACTTAGTGCAGCCAATATAATGGAGGTATGGCTATTGCAGCTCCCCCATGTGCCCTATTCCATGTGAACTAGTGCATGGGGTTCAGAAAATGCTGCAGCACTGGCTCTAATATTGAAACAGGCCTAGAATAAGAAATTTGCCATGAAGTGTGTTTTTCTTTTCCGGCCAACGTATAGCAGAAATACTTCATTATTTTGGTACTAAGCTACCACCTTTCTATAGAAATGTCATGACAGATCTTCAGTGAAAAATGTACAACTTGCCTTTTGCTCCAAGCAATATATTGTGGTTAATTGAACTAGGCAGCCCTGCTCTGTCTGCCTTTCTAGTTAAATGGACCAAAGTCCACCCTGGAGCCTGAGACTTCCTCCGAGACGCTCACGAAACTAACCTTTTCTCCAAGCCCACAATGCATGCACAACCGGCACGGGCATCACTTGCCTCCCTTCTTGACTGTGCGCAGCCCTGCCTGCTGCAACTGAATGGCTGTGGAGGGCCGTGCAAAGCTGAAAGCAGCCGAGTAATGCTGCTCGCAAGTGCAGCTAGGATTCCTTCCTGCTGCTCTAGCCACACCATGGGCTCAAAGAGCGATTAGTAAATTCGGCATCTGGGGGGTTTCACACAGCAGGGCAACCCAAACCTGGTTGCTCCAGAGGGAAGGACCAAAACCCAAGATAGTGAAAATCACGGGTTTGGTCTACTTTGACATAGGAGGCTTTTTAGCCCATGAGTAAATTAAGAACTACCAAAATTATAATACTAATCTTTATTTATATAGTGCCAACATATTCCGCATAGCTTTACAATTGTTGGGTTCAAGTACAAACATTAATATGTGACAAAACCAAACTTGGGTAAGCCAATCAAAAGGGGGGGCCCTGCTCACAATTTTATAATCCAAGATGGCTGCAGTCATACAGGTCTACCAGTAGGAAAGCAAGCGGAGGAAAGAAGCATGCAGCATGTGTGAATGTATTTTTGCAGCCAGGAGACATTGACACACTTTAGGATGGCTGATCGGCATGACATTCAGGTAAATGGCATTTCCAACGTAGACCAGCGCAGATTTCCTGCAGGGCATCTGACTGACATTGTAGAGGAATCAGGCCCCATGTTCTGTATTGGATTATATATAGTGATTGCATGGGAACTGGTTATCCTGTGCCGAACAAAACCAGCGTAGTTGTGGCTGTTGAGTGACTTGGCCTTTTCCTATAAATCATGTAGTATTGTTTTCTCGACAGCAGGAAGCAGTTTCCAGCAAATAAGCTGGTCTAGAATTTGCATTTTGAAAATATTTTAACCTGTTATTTTTTTTTGGGGGGGGGGGGGAGGGCGGTGGTTGGCAGCTTTTAAAGTGGGACTCTAATCTTAGTAAAATACTTTTTTTTAAGGTCTGCTTTAAATGTTGTAAACATTAAAGTGGACCAAAACCCAGGATTTTGAATATCCTGGGTTTTGCTCCACCCCCCTACGGCACATATGCGCGGCCACTGCAATCAGCACGCTCGGAGCCGCTGAGCTATGCACGTATTAGCGACATGTTAGCTCAGCGGCTCCGAGCGCGCTGGCGGCCGCATCTCGCGCTTCCCTATAACAGGGAGCGCGCCCGCGCTGGCCATTTGTGAGTGCGCCGGCACGCCCCCTGCTAGAGAGAGGCGTGAGATGCGGCCGCAGCCCATGCATGCACCGTTGAACTTAATTAAGGTAAGTGTAGCGGGCGTCCTGGGGGGTTTTACACAGCGGGGCATCCCGATTTTGGATGCCGGGGGGGCAGGGAATGGATTGGCACGGTATAGATTCCCTGGCCGATCCAGCTGGGTTTTGAACTTTAAAGGACTATGTATAGCCTCATGAAATCTGTATAAAAATGCTGGATGGCAGAAGAAGAGGTCACTTATACAACCGACATCAAGAAATATCCAGCCAGACGGAAGAGGAAATCTTTCATTAGCCAATGTGTTTTTATGGATTTTTAATATTGCACAATTTCACGATACGCCTTTAAGCAATGGTGAGAGATAAGGCTTTGCTTGCAATAGTCTGGATTAGATGGACGTTCTAGGGGTCCTACAGCTCTGTCCACAGGTCTAACAGTGGTTCTCCTCCCTTCCTGGCCATGTGTCAGGGAGGGTCCTGGTTCACAGGCACACTAAACTAACCTAGCCAGCAATCTTTTAGATCACAGGGCTGGCCTGCTTGGGTTTTGTTCCACTTTAACAGTGAGGACCATGAGAAGTCATGGATGAAGTTTGTAGAACAAAAGAAAACCTTGTTTAAAAATTGTGTGTGTATGGTGACCATTGCCCTATGTCCATGGTCACCCTTGTCATGCAGCTTGTTGTTGTATCAGTACTGTATATATCCCCCCCCCCCCCCCCGGTTTGGCGTTCTCTGTTAAGTAACCTGAGCCTGTTTACATGTTGCGGAACAGAAAATTTTAACTTGACATTGCACCAATATGATGAAATTGTTATGACCTGCTTTTCCCAACTACAATGTGGAAAGTATCTACTGGCTGCATGGGTCATGGCCTGAAAGTGGCTTTTTTCTGTTTTGGGGGAACTCTAGGCAAGCAGAAACGCTGTTATAAGAATGTTGATGCTTCACTTTAAAGCAGAACAAACCCCAACAGCAGCTACTGGCTTTCCCCCGGGGCATCCCTAATTAGGATGCCCCGCTGTGTCAACGTCCAACGAGAGTCCTCTACTGAACTGACGTAATTGGGCAGGCAGCTCCTATTGTTTTGAATGGGTCGTGCACACGCTCCTGCCCCAGCCATTCAGATATCTATTTTGGTCAATGAGAGCCATTTGCCAAAAGACATAAACATAGCAAACCAGTCTCATTGGCTGAGCACCCGCACATGCGCCATTGGACCGAGGAGAGGTGAGTTTTACTGGGCGAACTGGCGGTTTTGACACAGTGGTGTATCCCAAATTGGGATGCCCCCGGGTAACAGAAAAAGACCTGGGAAAGTCTAAATCCTGGGTTTTGTTCTGCTTTTAAAGATCAATCTCAAAAGATATTCTTTAAAGTAAAAGTCCTTTAAAATGTCCTTATAGCAGAACAAAACCCAGGGCGGCAGGCTGGCTGGCCGGCCCTGGAATGCACCCTCATGACTAAGGACAGTCAACCAAACCTAGCTATCTTGTCTATTTCCCCCTGCAACCAATACAACCAATTCTTAGGTTGGCATACATGCATTTTATTGAGTTGAAAATGTACTAAATTTTTTTAATTTCAATTTTTATTTCCCTTTTGGATTAAGATTTGTTGGCTTTCCTAAAATGTATTACAGGCTTCTCCCTTCTTTTTATTTTTTGTTTGTTCTATGGTAGTAAAAAATTAATTTGTGAGAAAAAAGCCTGAGAATTTTACTGTCACCTAATCACCTGCCAGGAAACGATGAAAGTCAATAGCACTTCTTACTACAGTGTAAAATGTTCTCTAATTTCTTAGGAGTAAAAAAGTACCATTCGCTTTCATTGTATTTTTATCTGGTGATTCAGTTACAGTGACTTTCTCAGGCTTTTTTCTCATAAAGTGAATTTTTTTACTACCATGAGGTTTATTTCAACTCTTATTGAATCAATGCCATTGTTTCAAATATCTGCCCATTGAAATGCTATTGCCTTAAAATTGTCTTGAATGTTTACTGTCTCTTAGTGAGTCATATGCAAAGTCTATAAAAAAATTCTCTCCACCATTACCATAAAACACTAAACCACTGTAGGTTAATTGTGTCTTGTTTTACCCAAGTCATCAGGGATAGACTTTTTCCCTTTACAACTGATCAGTGCAAAGTGTTTTTAAACAAATGACGGTACTAATTGGGGAAAAAAAAATCCACTTACATCTCAACTCATACATGAACTGTAGCTGGGTCCTCCACTCCCCGGGACAGTGCAGTTGAAGGTAAGTATGTTGGGACATTGAAAGGCATTGTCTAGGCTAATTATAGAAATAATTTGTTTGTTTGTTTGCCTGCCATGGAGATGATTTGATGCTTGTTTTCTCTAATATTCACATCCCCTAATTATATACAACCCCCTCTTCTTTTTTTTTTCTTTGCATCCATTCCCTGTGTAAAGTCGGCCTTAACAGCGTGCTGTGCTGGTCTAGCAAATAGCCTGAATGCCACGAAGAAGAGGATTGTGAGCCACGTGGCTTCTGAGCTACAGGTTGGGGGGGGGGGCTGAACCAGCACCACAAAAGTACATTTATCCAAATGTGTGCAGTACAGATTAAGGTATGCAGGGTATGAGTGTGCCTCTTGTATGACTCCAAGCTTTTAATTACACCCTGAAAGTTCGCCGCCAGTGTTTGTGGTGCAAAATCCAAACTGCCCTAATCCACAAAAGTCTGTTTAAAATTAAAACCAACATTGTGTTTTAGCGATAGCTTCCTCTATGAGCTGCCCTGATGGTGTGTTATTTTTTTTACAAAAAAAAAATACCCTCTCGAGATTGATTATGAAAATCCATAGTATAAAAATAATGCTAAGCTCAATCATTATAAAGATAATTAGCTTTATTTTCAGAGTTTGTTGCAGCCACTAATATAGGGCTAGGGAAGGTTAAGGAGGAAGTTGGAATATTTAGACTAGAGGATGACGTACGCTGTCGTCCTTCCACAAACACTTTGCAGATGTAACGAATGTTGAAGAGCCCTGTAATTGTATAGAGGGAGGCTCTTGGGTAAGCGATAATGGATTGGCGATGTTCTTTCCAAGTACTTGATGATGTGGCTCAACCTTTGTTTCGTTAATGTGGATTTCGAAGGCAGATCTTGAAGCAGGATGTCAAGGATTTGACGACGAAGATTGTTGTAAATGTATTAGAGCAGAAATTTAACGTCAACACTAGCCCTCCCCCCCCCCCCATCCTGGCGCTGAGGCAGGATGGGGGGCTTACAAAGATAAAAAAACATACCTTCTCCAGTGGCCTGTGCCACTTCTCCGGTGCTCTGTATTCTGGGCGGCACCATCTTGGGGGTAAAACGCAGAGCCACATCCCCAGGCTCAAGTGAATATGCATCGAGAGCCTGTGTGGACCCAGGGGATGAGGCTTTGTGTCTTTTTGCTGAGGGGAGACTGGGAAGACAGCGCAGGCCCCTGGATAAGGTATGTTTTTTTTTATTTGTTATAGTTGACTGAAGTTCCACTTTAATTAAAGAAAAAAATGCATCTCACCAACCAAAATAAATGGAGATGCCTGTTTTCAGAAATGCAATGTGAAAGCCTCTTGAATATTTTTATGGTCCAACAAATGCAGGTTTGGGTAAAAAATGTTTCTAATGAATGTTAGAAACAAAAAGTTAAGCGGGCAACACAGTATTTGTCCATATCCGTAACTCTCAGCTAACCCCATTGGTTGCCATGTTTACCTGGGGAATGTATGCTGTGAAATAATGGTGCAGCTGAGTGGTTTTAGCCAAAATGTGGCCGTTTCTGCTCTTTCCTGCAGTCGAGCTTCCCAAATAGAAGAGGTCACAGCACACATGTAATGGGAATATAGATATATACAGGGCGTTATAGTTTAGATCTTTAGTCCCAGGACCAATGCCAGGAGGTGAAGCAAGTATTACTTTGGGTGTAAATGTTATATTTTTGGTACTAGTTATGCCCTCTCTGTTCCATCCTTAGATCAGGGTCAACTCAATCGTACAGTGAGCTCAAATAAAAAAAAATCTTGGACAAAATTGCGGGCTAATCTTGATATTTTTTTTGAAAAATTGTCTACATTTGAGGAACCTTTTTAATCTCATTAGAAATGATAATGAACATTTTTGCATGAAAATAAACATAAGTCAGACAAGAGCAGCGGCGCTTTTGCCAGGAAAAGCTGTCCCGGGTCACGAGTTTGTTTTTAAGGGGACCTCCAACCCATCCCAAGTAGACCTTTGCAACAAAACACCACTTCTACCTCCCCAGTGGTGGCATTCCAATTTTCAATACCAAACTACACATACCAGCATGCATGATCTTGTTACTGGCCATGGGTTCACTCCCCCACATGACAACCAAAAAGTGAAATGATTTTTCATGTCACGCAGTTGTCACGTGGCATAACGAACCAGTGGCCAACAATAGAATGCTTGTGTGTGTGTGTTTGCAGGTGTGGCTATCCAAAACGGATGCCCCCAGAAACGTTTGCAGGCCAGCAGTAGCTTTTAGAGGTGCTCAGGCCATCTTTATGTTTAATTTACTTTGTATTTTCTTTCATTATATCATTGGCTATTTGTTTGGGATGAAGAGGGTGAGGGGGGGCGCAGAGTACAGGGCTGCTGTTTACTCAGCTGTCTTCCGTGTCGTGGCTGAGAGCACGAGAACTCTGCCTTCTGTAAGAATCGCGCAGCTATTTTAGTCCCCCGGAAACCGCTGCCACTTGGGGACACCTGCAAATCTTAAGTACACTGCAGGTCAGAGTTTGACACCTCTGTCCTAGATGGATGATTAAGAAAAATACTTCTGGTGACAAGACATAAAGTACGCATGGATCTCTTACCAGGCTTCTCCCCGCACTTTCAGTCCCGATGACACCAACAAACTTTCTGTTAGATTAGCAGCTTAGATATTGTGACTAAACGGTATGGGAGGTCACAGGGCGCCTGTGTGTTTTTTTTTTTTCTAAACTTCTTTTATACGGAACAGAAAAGGTTTTTAGTTTGAGACAAGCCCGATTCGTTGTCCTATTGTCTCAGGCTACGTGTTGCCTAAACTTCAATCCGTTCTCAAAAACCCTTGGTTCCTAAGCTCTCTTTAAAAGTATTAGACCATTGGAGATTCATAGAAAAAATCGAGAGAAACAGTGGGTGAGATAACAGCTATGTGATGTAAGCACACTGTGATGAATGTGGTAGGAGGGGAGGGGGCGAGGTTTGAGAGCTGCCAATCAGGACGTCTGGGCAGAGAGTGAGGGGTGTTTCCGTTCTTGGTTGACTAAAGGGTGATTGATGGACCAGGTCATTGGGGTGGGGACTGAAAACTGAATGAGGAAGAAGCACAATACTAAAGCCACTGAATGGAAAGGTAAGCAACTGATATTTATTTTTTACCTTTTGACTTGCTAATAACTTTAATTACAACCAACTCTTCAGCCTTGTCAATGTTTAATGCACATATTTTTGGCTGTAAAAGAACGGGAAACTCCTCAAGGACTGGTTAAACCTGTCTTTGGGGATTTTATTTTTTAGTGATGTCATTAAAATGCTGTTGAAACCATTTATAGTTTGATTTGCAAAAACAGCAGCCAACATGTGTGTTATCAGTATGAGAACCCTGGAAAGATATTAGACAGCCTGACATGGGGGAATTAAACTATTAACAGTAGTGCAGCAACACAACAATTCTTTGTGTTTTTACCCCTTGGGTTTGGTCCCTTTTTACAATGTCATCCCTATCTACAATCTAATGTTACCTAGCCTCCCCTCCGATCTGATTGTAATGTAGGTAGGCACAGTCACCATTAGACTTTACAATCAAATTGTGTCAGTCGGCACCTTACATTCAAGTTGTACAATTTAGTGCTGTGCTGCCCACTTACAATCTGGCCACCCTCACCCCTGAGGCATCTCAATTTTGGAGGCATACATATATTCTAAGCCTTATTAAAGAAGAACTAAATCACTCCAGGTTGAGCCAATTTCCCCTCCTTGGGGCATCCCTATTTGGCATACCTGTCTATGCTAAATTTTCGAGATCGTCTTGTTTACTCACCTCACCAGCAATGCCACTGCACGTGTGTGGGTTACGGTGCCATCACTGGCTTCTCCCCAGATAGTGTGTGTGATCCTGTACAAATCACTTCTCAATAGCTGCCATTTCAGAGCATTGCTAGACAATCTACAAATGTTCTCTTGTATTGCACAGCCCCTATTTTACACCACTTATGCCTTGTTGTTATTGCGAATCTTGTACTCCTTTGATGCTAAAAATACTCCTTCAAGAGGCTGGGAAGTGTATTTTACTCTTCTGGAATAAATGTAGCTCAACCTTCTAATATTAATTATTAGTATAATTATAATTCTTTCTTAATACTCCAGCAGGTTTTGGTCCATTTTTTAAAAGAATAAGCCACACAGATTCTTAATTTTCATATAGCTTCTGGCTTAGCACTTTTATTTTACCTAAAATGTCCTCAGCAGAACATGAACGTAAATGTCCCATTTATCTAATTTGGTGAATAGGAGCCACAGGCAGACTTGGACCGGCCCACAGGGTTACCAGGAAAAAAAAACTGGTGGGCCACTTTGAGGTCCTTTATCACCAAACCATAAACTATGTATAGCTTATTTATGGCACATACAGAGACAATACAGTTTGGCATAATATTTCTGTGCATGGGCCTATACTGTAAGCCGGTAATACTTGCATCTAAATGTGGGGTAGGCCCCCAAAGACCCCCACTGGTAGGCCCCAGGCATCCCAGTCTGACACTGGCCCATAGATATTCTTGGATGTTATTAGAAGACATGAATAGGGAATGTCCAAAAAATGTCACCCTACCCCTCTGTCTGCCATGTGTGTGCAAACAGATCTTGTAGGCCTCATTTACAGGTACTGGGGCAAGGGATGTGTTAATGTGATTCCTAACTTGGAATCACCTAAATGCTGCAAATCTGCCAAGTCAGGATGCCTCCCAGTCGGGAGCAGTGGTGCTGCCATGACTTTTAGGCTGTGAGTCTTACATGTAGGGGACAAAGTGATTGGTTAAGGTGGTCCTGCTGATATTGTATGGTTGCTACTTGGCTGTTTACACCTTGTTATTAACTACTCTATCTCATTCTGAGGACGCCTGCAGGATTAACCCTAATGGAATGGCTGACCACATTCAAGCATAGTTTTTGAGAAGAAAGGCTGAACATTTTGGTCAGCATGGACGTGTAAATGTTTTTTTTTCATTTTTTACCATTTCATCACCTTCTATCAGCAGCCCTGTGCCCCAAAACAGCCTGTGTGTGTTTTTTTTTTTGGTAAAGCCTTTGCCCAATATTCATAAAGACACTAAATAGTAAGCATTATAATGTTGAATGCCATGCCATTTGCTTATTCATTTGGTTCCAAGGTAAACTGCCGCATAATGGCAGTTATTACAACTGAGAAGGCTGACCCCCAATGCGGAGCTGTGTGTAACTGAATGTGTCATCACTGCATGGCCAGGATTCCAACAACAGACTGCATCTGGTTTTATGTTTTTATGAATATTGTGCATGAAAAAAAAAAGGAACCCAAGGCAGTTTTGGGGCATTGGGCTGGGGATAGAAGATGATGACATGAACATTTCTGGGTATAGGATTTCTTTAAAGCGGAACAAAACCCACCAGTGGCCGCCCTAGAATCTAAAAGATTCCAGGGTTGGCCGCTGGCTTTTCCCAGGGCTCCAATTATTTTCAATGGTGAGTGCACACTGCCACATCCTCTGCAGCCCCGTTGGCGTGTGCGTGCACCCACCACAGCCATTTAGATGCTGGTGCAGGGGCATGCACGCCGCGGGGGATGTGGCAACGCACGCTCCCCATTGAAAGCAATCAGCCCTTTTGCCGAAGTATGTAAATACAGCAAACTGCTCTGACTGGACGAGAGCCTATGCGTGCACTGCTGGACCAAGGAGAGGTGATTTTGTTACTGGGCGAAGTTGAGGGTTTCACACAGTGGGGCATCCTGATTTGGTTTTGTTCCACTTTAAGCAGCACAGACACAGATAGTGCTGAGCAGGAGACAGGATAATTCAGTATTTATGATGATGATGATGATAGTGCATTCATTTTTGCTGCACACCATCTTGTTGTAATGGAAGTACATTCTGTCCTGGAATTGGGTGAGGAGAACACCTACCTGTGCTTCGTCAGCCGTCACTGACTTTAGAATTGCTAATACAGATTCATGTTGCAGGAGGGGACACTAAACTTGTTTTTTTTCTTAAGACAAACACAAAGAATTGATGACGATGGTAGTTAGTTATTTTTGGCACATTAGTTAGGCTTCTGGAATCTCCCCATCCCTAAGTGAAATTCTATATGTGACGATATTTCCTCATTGGTTATGCAATGTGTATGTAGCATTATTGCCTCACTGGTTACATAAAGGCTACAGCAATGGCATTTTAGTCTTCAAGAATCTTACATGTTTTGCTTTTATATTTTGCAGTGCTTCGCATCTCAGAACATACCCTGCAAGCGTTTGGATCTTCAGTATGGAAGGGGGCATGGTCTTGCTTGAAGATGTCGTCCTTTAAAACCGCATAATTAGTTCTGTTGGTAAAGAAAAAGGGGAGTCTGCTGGCTACTTGTCGTCTGCTAAACGTGATGACTGCCTGGTCCATGGTCAGAAACCTGGAAATGGAAAAGAAGAGGCCGTCCAAAGAAAACAGGGCGGATACCAGTGACATGGAATATTCCCAAGATCTAGGAGACTGCAGTGGAGAATCCGATGAATGGACCAGCTCTGAGAGCGATGCAGAACAGGGAGGGAGCAGCTATGTTAACAACCTTTTCCAAGGTACAGACTTTGCTAGCAAGCCACACAGACAACTCTGCAGATCCCCGTGTCTGGACCGCCCCAGCTTTTCTCAGACTAGTATTCAAGTTCCACCTGAGCAACCAGCAAAAGTAGAGGAAACTAAAAGCAATCTAGACCGAGAATACCAGGCTAAAATGGACTTTGCTGTGAAGCTGGGCTACACAGGCGAACAAATCCAAGCTGTCCTCAACAAGCTCGGAGCAGATGCCCTTATTAATGATGTCCTAGCTGAGCTGGTAAGGTTGGGGAATAAGGGAGAGTCTGAAGTCCAAACCGGTGGAGGCAGTGGAAGTAGCAACCTCGTTCCAAGAGGTCCTTGCACCAAAGATATTGCAAGTCCGGAACTTTCTTTAGAGGATGAAGTTGTTGACAATACAGATAACCTTAGACCTATTGTCATTGATGGAAGTAATGTGGCAATGAGGTTGGTATACTTTTCATGAATTTTGTTAAAAAAGGCAAAACCAATTTGGTTCAGTGAGCCACCATTTGGCAACAAGGTGCCCACATTTGTCTTCATTTTATGTGCTACCTCAAGCAGGCATCGATGTGGGCTGGCTATTGAGCCCAAACCCTTAAGGAACTGTCAGTTTATCGCTCTGACGTTGGGACAGAGTTTCCAATTTTTGAATAGCCTGTTATTCCTTCACATAACACAGACATTGATATGCGAATGTGTTTAGGTACTGCTACCCTGTTTCCCCGAAAATAAGACACTGTCTTATATTAATTTTTCCCCGGAAATATGGCACTTGGCCTTATTTTCGGGGGATGTCTTGACAGAAGACAGGCAGCGTGCGTCTCCTCCACCTCCCCCCTTACGTGCCCCGTCATTATGCCCCCTAGTGGTTACAATACAATTTTCGGGGGATGACTTATATAACGATATCCTCCGAAAGCAGGCACTAGGCCTTATTTTCGGAGGATGTCTTATTTTTGGGGAAACAGGGTATGTGGCCTGAATTTAAAGAGGAACAACCGCCTCTCTAGGTTCTATACACACAGCAGGGCATACCAAAACCAGGATGCCCCAGGCAGGAGGGACAGAACCCAAGTTCTCCTTTAACTTCCTGCAGCCCATCATATTACTATATGAATGCTTCTTTAAAGCGTAGCATAGGCACAAAGAAGTCTTTATTTGCACTTTTTTAGCTGTGGCGTGTTAAAGACATAACCCAGGCAAAGGGTTAAAGCAGATCAAAACCTACATGACCGGGCCCTGGAATCTAAAAGATTCCAGGCTCGGGTGCTAGTCTACCCTCGGGGCATCCTACCCCCCCCCCCCCCCCCCAGGATACTGGTGATCTTACCTGATCTTGGCGGGTCCCACAACGCAGTTCCTTCAGTGGCTGCATCCCCAGCTCACCTGCGGTTGTGCGCACTTCTGCACCCAGCCTTTCTGTAAAAGCGGCAACCTTTCTGAGCCAGCTGCTACCTTGTCACAGAGGCACTTTTGAGAGAGCCAATAGGCTCTCTAAATAAATATATATAATATATATTAGAGACCTATTAAATAAGTTGTGTCCACCTACTAAGAGGAGTGCAAGCGCTTAGCCTAGTATTAAAGGGACAGTCCAGGCAACGGCAATAAGGCAGCAAGGCACTTACCTTAAACCTGTTCTATGCTCCTCTCCTCCATTTCCTTGCAGCTGCAGATGCTATAGCTGGTCTCCAAAGTTTGTCCAACCTTTCCCTTTTTCTACGACCTCGCTCCAAACGTGATCATATGGACGGCCACCCCTGTCTCACAGTACTTCCATTGCAAGCGACTTGCTTGCAGTGACATAGTACAGGGGCAGCTGTGTGATCACATTTCTGTCTGGTCATGGAAGAATGGAATTGAAAGGAGGGGCAAACTATGGAGACTGTCTAAAGATTATACAATGCCTTGCAGGTAATGGAGGAGAGGCACATGGGACAGGCCTGAGATGAGCTCCTTGGCTTATTATTGCCATTGTCTCTTTAAACTGTACCAAAATCGTGTTTTTTCACTATCCCATGTTTTGGCCCATCCCCCTGGGGCACCCCAGGTTTGGTATGTCCCACTGTGCTGTGTAATAATAATAATAATAATAAGATGACCGCCTAGGACCCACCCCTCCGATTGATAGTAAAGAGATGAGCCTATAGGTGTCTTGAGGGGCCCATCTCTTTACTATACACTGAAGCGGCCGTTTCATCTGTTTACATTTCATCTTCACAGTTTGGTCAGTATCTTGCTGCCCCGTTTTTAAGGGGATATACATTTTTGAGTGCCATTTTCTTATGTACTCCACTGGTAGTTTTATTGCACTTTTGGCATTAAGTCACTTTCTATATTGATTAATTCTTGTGGTTATTATCTGCACATTAGCACCAGTCACTTTTAATGTACTATAGCACTTTAGATAGTAATTTAGGGATATCGTTTAGCATTAATTGTTTTATTGGGACCTTGTGCAATAGTATTGGTATTGTAAACCCCTCTCTATTTCATATTTTCGACATGGATTACAATATTGTTTATTTAATTGAGATACTCATTGGGTAAACCTCTCCTATATTTGTTTTTTAGATTGTCTTATGTGTATTGTTTTTGTGATGTGATACCTAATGAACAGTAAAATATTTTTTATCATTTCACTTGTGCAGCCTTTGAGTTGGGGAGCAGTTGGTGGGGTTGGCGCTGAACTCATGTTGTTTTCTTTTTATTGATTTGCAACTCTGTGGTTTTCTGTAGCAACAATGTGTTTATATTAGCAACATAGACCAAAGTGTTCTCTTGCATATCAAGACCTCCCGACTCTGAATTTCTAATAATCTGATTGGCTAAGGCACAAACCACAAGTTAAACCCCATGTGCTCTAATTCAAGCTCTGTAGATAAGGGGATCACAGTCCTTCCAGTAGCTAAAGGGTTGCTGGCAGTGTTCAGTTGGGGAGGTAATAACTGCTGATTAGCTCATCTGTTACAGTGAAGGGATGCTGGGACTTGCAGTCCCTAGTTTTTACTGAAGGCCAGCAAAGCCTCCTACTTTAGGATCACAGACACAAAGGAATATCTGAAACTTAGAATCGGCATGCTGATAAATAAATCACAGGTCTGGGGGCACAATCCTAACACAAATGTTTATTTTACATTCCAGAAGGGGAAACAATAAGGCAGAGCACCAAAAACCTGACAAAAAGGGAGTTTTCCTTTAAACTACAGACCACTCAACTGAACCTGGAGTTCAGCTTAAAAACACAGCCTAATTTAGCCTTAAAGTGGACCAACACCCAGGGGTGATCGGCCTGGGAATCTGTAAGATTCCCGGGCCGATCACCTCCCTCACCGCGGGGCATCTGAGATTGGGATGTCCCGCGGGGTGAAACCCCCCCCCCCCCAAATGCCCCAAAAAACCTTACCTTATCGGCGACGGATCAGCCGCTGCCGCCTCCCGCGCGCCCCTCTAGCAGTGCCCGCGCCGGCCGTTTGTGAATGGCCGGCGCGGGCGCGCGCCCTGTAAGAGGGACGCGCGGCGGCTTGTCCGTCGCCAAAAAGTAAGGCCTTTGGGGGGGTTTCACACAGCGGGGCATCCTGATCTCGGATGCCCCGCTGAAGTGGACCAACACCCAGGATAGTGAAAATCCTGGGTGTTGGTCCACTTTAAAAAAAGTATTTTGATGTTGGTGAATAGGTTTGTTGTTGCTAGGCTACCACTGAAATGCCTATCTGCATGTCTAGAGGCTGGCACACCATTGCTGACGTCTTTTCTTCCATTCCAGCCATGGCAATAAGGAGGTGTTCTCATGCCGAGGGATACAGTTGGCTGTGGAATGGTTTTTGGAGAAAGGCCACAAAGATATCACAGTTTTTGTACCAGCTTGGAGAAAAGAGCAGTCACGACCCGATGCTCCAATCACAGGTATGTGTATTTCTTTTACTTGTATGTATTGTAAAATGTGAATAGAAAAAAAGACTCTCTTAGTAATGCACTAGGAATTGACTATAGATTTAAAGTGGAATTCCAAACCTTTTGTAACTTTGCAGCTATCAGGACTAAGCCTAATTTGAGTGTTTAATATAATAAACAACGCACCTGATCACCGCAATCCTCCCCTGATTCCAGCAGGGGGCGGGACTCTAAATGACAGCTGGACCTGAGTGAATGACTAGTACAGTCATACTGCCGCACATGATTGACAGGCAGGCCTGCCACCCTGTGCATTCTCTCCAAGATGGCTACACCCATAATCTAAGATGTTGGACGAGGTAAGGAGTCTAACTCGCCACTGGATTGCCTAGCTTTCTCTCACCTTGGTGTTCCAACACAGCTATGAGGTATATACCAGGGCTGGTTTGTCATGACTGGCAAAGCATACACTTACACATGTATAAAATGGTAATAATGTGTCAATAACAGTCATGCGCAGACCAGCGGTACCGTGACCGTGCACGCCCCCCCGCCAGCCACGCATAGCTCGAACTGATACCCGAGGGGTGCACACTTGTAGGTCTACTATCGTGACAACCTCACCCAGAATTCAGTGCTCCTAATCCTCATTGTGTTGTGTGCTCTTTATTCTAAGTATGTCACACACCCCGCTTCAAGACATTCATTACACTTGGGAATATTGACCTGTAGATGGCGATCTTGCAGAGATGTCAATAAAAAATGGTAAGACCCTCCCGGTCCATAAATACCTGGGACCTCCCACTCATTTCTCAGTCTTCCATCTCTGCAGTGGCGAGCAAGTCAGAAGATGATGTCTCCTCCTTGCAGGTAGCCGGGATGCCTCCCGGCCTTCTATTCTTCTATTCCTGCCCGGATCCCCTTATTTTAATTACTTGCCTCCCAGCCTAAGCTGCTGGTCCGGGCAAAGGTAGTTGGCACCCCTGGTGCTTAGGAGCCGTGAGACCCCATAACAAGGGGTAGGCGGCTATCCGGGTTGGTGATCCCGGTTTGGGATGCCTTGTCCCTTGGCCCTACCCTGGCATGGATTCCCCCTCTCCCAGATACCCTTAGAGGGGGGGGGGGGGTCCCTTATGGATTCCTCTCATTTATTGTGTGTGTGTGTGTGTGCGCTTAACTGTGTGTGTGTGCTTTTACTTTTTGACTTGCGCCGGCGGTCCCGCGGCGCCGGCCTCCGGCGTGCTGCAATGGCGGCGGTGAGCTTCTTCTCCTCTGGGCGGGGGAGGGGCCGGGCGCTCGCGCCTACTGCCCGCCCCGTGCCGCGGACGCTTTTTCATGTCCCGGCTTCTGGCCGGGAGAGACAGGGGGAGGGGCGCGAACCGCGCCCGCCCTCCCTCCTCCTACTGCACACTGCACGTCTTCACTGTGCCTGGCCTGCGGTACTGAAGGTCGGGTGAGTGGCCTGATGGCCATCAGATTCATCTGTTTTTAACTCTTTATACTTTCTAGCATGGTCTGAGCGTGTGCTTGTGTTTTGTGTTCCAGGTGGACCATTGATCATATTAAAGGGGGGTTCTCCCGGTCCAGGGTCCCTGTTTAAATTTTAGCTGGCTTAAAATCCTCCCACTCGGGACTTAAAGGGGCATCCCGGGTTGCATTGGTTTGCAGTGGTTTGTGCTTCTGCGCTTTTATTGGTAGCTGCCAGGTCGGTTGTTAGAGGACTGTTGACCTCTTCCGGGCTTGACCCGGCTAGTGAGGAGTTTGCCGACCTTAAGCGCTGTGAGTTATTTTTGTCCTTTGTGCTGTCCGCCTTGGACGACACATTGGTGATGTGTAGCAGAGCTGCGGCCCTGCTTGTGGCTATCCGGCGGTCGGTTTGGCTATGCCAGTGGGCGGCTGATTTTGTGTCCAAAAAGTCGCTTACGGCCCTTCCCTTTGTGGGGTTGCGGCTCTTTGGAGAGGTAAGTTACCTCAGCGTAAAAAGCAGCGTCGCCCCTTTCGGGGGGTGGCTTCCTTCTCTCAGTCCTTTCGTGGGGCTAGAGTCGGCAGGGGTTCGGCTTTCCCCTCGTCCAGAGGTGATTCCTGGACCAGGGGCAGGGGTCGGGCCCGTCCAGGACACAGTTGGGGCTCCAAGCCTAGAGCCGCTGCCAAGCCGGCTCAGCAACGAGGGGGCGCCCTCACCCTTGCGGGTGGGGGGACGGCTGCTACTCTTCTCCCAGGTTTGGGTCCAAGAGGTCTCGGATAGGTGGATTCAGGAAGTGGTGTCTTCCGGTTACAAGCTGGAGTTCGAGTTCCGGCCCCCTCCCAGATTCTTCAGTTCTCGGGTGCCGTCAGATCCTCTGGCCGCCCAGGGGCTTCGGGCGGCAGTAGCAAGTCTTTTGGACATGGCTGTCATCTGTCCGGTGCCCCACTCAGACCGGGGCCTGGGCTTCTATTCCAATTTGTTCACGGTGCCCAAGAAGGACGGATCCGTTCGTCCCATTTTGGATCTGAAGTTGCTCAACAGGTTCGTTCGTCTCCGGAAGTTCCGTATGGAAACTCTGCACTCAGCCTTCCACTCACTTCGTCAGGGGGACTTCATGACGTCCATAGACATCAAGGATGCTTACCTGCATATTCCAATATTTCTGGCACACCAGAGATTCCTCAGTTTTCTCGTGGACAATCAACATTTTCAGTTTGTGGCTCTTCCGTTTGGCCTTACCTTGGCTCCAAGGGTTTTTACCAAGGTGTTGGCAGGAGTGATGGCCATCCTCAGAGCCAGGGGTATCCGCATCGCGCCCTATCTGGACGATCTTCTCATCATGGCGTCTTCTCTCAGTCAGGCGTAGCTGGATACCAGGACAGTGGTGTCCACTCTGGAGAGTTTCGGTTGGGTGATCAACTATCCCAAGTCCTGCCTCACTCCCTCCAGGGTGGTGGAGTTCCTGGGAATGTCTCTGGATACTTCTCAGGCCAGGGTGTTCCTCCCCCAAGCCAAGGTTCTTCTGATTCAGGAATTGACTCAGCGTCTCCTATCCATCCCCCGCCAGTCCATCCAGCTAGGGATGCGACTGGTGGGATTGATGGTGGCATCGTTCGAGGTGGTTCCCTTTGCCCAGTTTCACACAAGGACGCTCCAGCTCCATCTCTTGGCGGCCTGGGACGGGTCCCCGTTGTCCTTGGATCAGTCCTTTCTGATGTCCCCCCGGGTGCGGCGTTCCCTACGGTGGTGGCTGAAACCGAGCAATCTGACGAGGGGCAGGTCTTTTCTGACCCCTCGTTGGGAGACGGTCACCACGGATGCCAGCCTGTCAGGTTGGGGGGGATTTTGGAAGGATCTTCAGTTTCAGGGGCTGTGGGGGCCTCAGGAGGCTCACGATCCCATCAATGTTCTGGAGCTGAGAGCCATCAGGTTGGTTCTGGCTCACTTGACTCATCAGTTACGGGGACTACCGGTTCAAGTTCGGTCGGACAATCGGACGGCGGTCGCCTACATCAATCACCAGGGAGGGACTCGCAGCAGGCGTGCCCTCAGGGAAGTGTCTTTGATTCTGGATTGGGCAGAGGGCAATGTCCCATGCATCTCGGCAGTGTACATTCCGGGAGTGGAGAACACCGAGGCGGACTCCCTGAGCAGAGGGTCATCTCGCCGGGGGGAATGGTTGCTCTGCCCCAAGGTTTTTAGGTCGCTTTGCCTCCGGTGGGGGACTCCGGAGGTGGCCTCTCGTCACAATCACAAGCTTCCGGCATTTGTGTCTCTCTTGCGGGATCCGCTGGCTCTGGCAGCGGATGCCATGTCTCTGTACTAGAGGGATCTGGGGTTTCTATACCTGTTCCCTCCGTCTCCCATGGTGGGCAAAGTGGTGCGCAAGCTGGCCCTAGAGGGTGCGTCAGCAATCCTGGTGGCTCCAAGGTGGCCAAGACAGGTTTGGTTCGCAGATGTGGTAAGGTTGGCAGAGGATCAGTTAGTTCTGCCCTTTCTGCCGGATCTACTCACTCAAGGTCCCCTGCTCTACCCCAATTTACCAACGCTGGCTTTGACGGCGTGGCTGCTGAAACCTCCATCTTGAAGGAGGAAGGTCTTTCTGATGCTGTCATTCAGACTCTGGTTAGGGGTAGAAAGAAGTCTTCCTCTGCCATCTACTATAGGATTTGGAGGTCTTATATTGATTGGTGTGAGGTCAGGGCCTTGCCTTGCAGGGCGTTTTCTATCCCTAGGATCTTGGAATTTTTTGCAACATGGTCTGGACCTAGGTTTGAAGCTTAGTACTGAAAGGGCATGTTTCTGCCCTGGCGGTTTTCTTTCAAAAGTCTTTTGCTCTTCATCCTCTGGTTAAGACCTTTTTCCAGGGGGTTACGCATGTGCGGCCTCCTAGGAAGCCTTTGCTCCCAGTTTGGGATTTGAATTTGGTTCTGTCTGCCTTGCAGGGTCCTCCTTTTGAACCTTTGCAGGATATTGCACTTTCTACGCTTACTCAGAAGGTTGTTTTTCTGGTTGCCATCACTTCTGTTCGCTGTGTTTCGGAGTTGGCAGCCTTGTCCATTAAGGCCCCTTACTTTGAGAGGCATCAGGACAAGGTTGTTTTCCGCTTCAAGCCAGATTTCCTTCCTAAGGTGGTCTCGGCTTTTCATCTTAATCAGGATATTGTTCTACCCTCCTTGTGTCCTAAGCCTAGCAATGACAAGGAGAGGGTTTTGCATTCTTTGGATGTGGTTCGCTGTGTGAAGTACTATTTGGTGGCTACTTCTCCTTTTCGTAGGACTGACGCCCTTTTTGTGGTGCCCTCTGGGCCTAGGAAGGGTTTGACTCCTGCCAAGTCTTCCATTAGTAAATGGATTCGCCAGGCCATTGTTGGGGCCTATTCTGCTAAGGGGAAGATTCCCCCTTTTCGTGTTACTGCTCATTCTACTCATGCTGTTGGGGCGTCCTGGGCCTTCCAGCACCAGGCTTCTGTTGAGCAGGTTTGTAAGGCTGCTACTTGGTCTTCGGTTCACACTTTTTCCAAGTTTTACAAGGTTGATGTTCGGGCCTCAGCGGATGCTGTTTTTGGCCGCAAAGTTCTGCAAGCTGCAGTGGTTTAAGTTTGTGCCTTGTTTTTTGGATCCCCGCCCTTTATGGACACTGCTATTGGATATCCCAAGTGTAATGAATGTCTTGAAGCGGGGTGTGTGACATACTTAGAATAATACCATTTTGTGAATACTCACCTGTAAAATGGGTATTATAAGTATGTCACACACCCCGCTTCACCCTGCCCTTTTGTATTCTGGATCCTTTATATGGTGAACCTTTGTTAGTTTTAATTGGCTTTTCTGGTCCCTTTCTCTTATTGCTATCTTTATACTGGGGAATGAGTGGGAGGTCCCAGGTATTTATGGGCCGGGAGGGTCTTACCTTTTTTTTATTGACATCTCTGCAAGATCGCCATCTACGGGTCAGTATACCCAAGTGTAATGAATGTCTTGAAGCGGGGTGTGTGACATACTTATAATACCCATTTTACAGGTGAGTATTCACAAAATGGTATTTTTTTTTTGATTCAGTGTTTTTTCAAACTTTAAACCAGACATTCAGCGTCCTTTAATTAGAAGACCAAATCCTTAAACAATTGCTCAGCATTTAAAATGAATATATTTTGGGTTTTAAGTCTCTTATTATTCTTTTCCCCTGCTGGGCTGCAACTCTGTTCAGGATTCCAGGAGCATAGCCATCTTGCCTCAGAAGTATCACATATTGAGGAGGATGGGGGGGGGGGGGGGGAGTACAGGTGGCGGGGTTGTAGGTGAGGTCAGGAAAAGGACAGCAATCCCAGAATGCAGAACTGCACAGTTAGAAGACACTTCCTGTTTGCAGGCAGTCTGAGACTCCAGGGGCCGCCATCTTGAATGTGTAAAGGCTCAGAAAAGGCACTAGATGCAGGTAGGATGATGTTTAATATGGGCAATCTGTATCTTTAGGGTATGGGAAACATACAAGACAGACTCTTATTTAAAGTGATGGTCTGGTTTAAGTGGGAAAATAGGGTAGGTTTTTCTTTCTTGTTCTTTTTAGATAAAATATATGTATATGTGTGATATATATATATAATTCCATCTAGTCTGCCCGTATGTGTTCTCTTTATCTTAGAATACATTTGTGTTTATCCCAGGCATGTTTAAATTCACTTTTTTACTTCTACTGGAAGTTTGTTCCAAGCACCTACTATTATTTCAGTAAAATAATATTGTCTGACTTTGCTCCTGAACTTCCCTCCAACTAGCTTCAGGTTGGTCCCCCTTGTTATATCATTAAGTTTATTCTTAAACTCTTCCCTCCTGAACCTTTTCACATATTTAAAGGTTTCAATCATGTCTCCTGTTTGCCGTCTTTCTTCCAGACTGTACAAATTAAAGGTATCTTCACTATTAATGGCATTTTTTGAAAGCTAAATTTGTTCCAAAATGATATCCTCAAAGTGCAGTGGCTGTAGAAGCAGTTTTCACTTCCTGCAATCAGTTGCTATTGACAACTGTACACCATGATTTACAAGAAGAGACATGTAAGCCCTGCACACACACAACACTGCATGTGCATGTGTGAGTGAGCTCCCTCACCTCAGAAGCATTTGGATTTACGTGTGTTACCCTATCTGGACGACTTACTGTAGCCGGCCACAGGCTTATGGTGAGCCTGAGGGGGAACCACTATATAGCTATATGTTGTTTCTATCCCTCACTTCCCTTGCTCCCTCGTCGGCGCCTGGATGCGGGGCCGCCGCGCCCTGCGGAACCGGCCGCATCGCCGCTCGTGCGGCGCTGTCTGCGACGGGGGGGGGCGAGAATGCGTCTGCACTATAGGTGCGGCGGGCCTTGGGCGCCGCCGCCATTTTAGGTCTGAGGCAGTGCTGAAGGGGAAGGTGTCTTCTCAGACGTGCCGCGCGGGGGGGGGGGGGAGCGTCGCGTCAGCACCACACCCCCCGAGGATCCTTCTAGACGGCTGGGCCTGTGCACGCTGCTGCTGGGGGCCTGGCTGAACACTGCGGAGTTGTGTGGCTGCATTCCTGCTGCATTTGCTGGAGGATCACACTGGCGCTATCACTGGATAGGCGGTATCACTTCCCTGATGAGCTGGTTCGGCTATGGTCTCTCCCTCCCAAGGTGGATCCTCCCGTGTCGGGGTTGTCCAACACTACTGTTATGCCATCACCTGAAACTGCTTCCTTACGTGACCCTGTTGACAAGCGCATGGATCAGCTGGTCTGCCATGCGTTCACCTTTGCTGGTGCCCTTTTTCGCCCTGTGTGCGCGTCGGAGATTCTCACTAGCCAACAGAACGTGAGACACCTTGTGGATAGAGCTAAGGCTCGCAGGCGGGCTGAAGAGTATAAGGAACTCAAGGCCTGCTTGGATTTCATTGGCTTTGTTGCTACTGCCATGGACGATGTGATCTGGCAAGGTGCCAGGATTTCGGCCTTGCTTGTTGCTCTCCGCCGTTCGCTCTGGCTGCTGCAATGGTCGGCTGATGCGGCTGCCAAGAAGTCTCTTACGAGTATCCCTTTTGTGGGGAATAGGCTGTTCCGGGAGCGCCTGGACCTTTTGGTCAAGGATGGTAGACTCCCTCAGAGAAAGAAGCCTGCTCGGTCCTTTCGGAATCCCTCTGCCTATCGGAAGAGGCTCTTCATTTCCAGGTGGCCGCAGAGATACCTGGGGCAGAGGTAGGTCCCGCGGCCAGCCCAATCCCTCCTGGGGAGCTAAATCCAAGCCCCCTGCTAAGCCCTCTCAGGCATGAGGGGGCGCCCTCACCCATCCGGGTGGGGGGACGGCTTCTGCTGTTTGCTCAGATCTGGAGGCGGCACGTCTCGGATCGGTGGATTCAGGAGGTAGTGTCCTCTGGTTACAAGATAGAGCTGGCAGCCAGGCCGCCCACAAAATTCCTCCATTCACGGATATCCCGAAACCCGCTAAAGGCCCAGGCCTTGAGAGCGGCTGTGCAACACATCCTGCGGATAAGTGCGATTTGCCCTGTACCTCGGCAGGAACAGGGTTAGGGATTATACTCCAACCTGTTCACGGTTCCCAAGAAGGACGGGACAGTAAGACCAATCCTGGACCTGAAGGGTCTCAACAGGTTTGTAAGAGTCAGACGTTTCCGCATGGAAACTTTACGGTCAGCGGTGAGATCGCTTCGGCCCGACGACTTCATGATCACGGTGGACATCAGGGATGCTTATCTGCACATCCTGATTTTCCAGGGGCATCAGAAGTTCCTGAGGTTTGCTCTGGAGGATCGGCATTACCAGTTTGTAGCACTTCCATTCGGGATATCCTCAGCCCCCCATGTCTTCACCAAGGTGCAGGTGGGCATCATGGCTATCCTGAGGAGCCAGTGCATTCGTGTGTTACCCTATTTGGACGACTTGCTGATTGCGGCCCAGTCCCTTCAGCAGGCCGAGAGCGATACTCGGACGGTGTTGTCAACCCTGGAGGCCTTCGGCTGGGTAATCAATTACCCTAAGTCATTTGTCACTCCCGCAACAGTGAGATCCTTTCTGGGAATGACGATAGACACCGCTCAGGTCAAGGTTTTCCTGCCACAGCAGAAGGTTTTGGGTCTCCAGACGCAAGTGCAGGCCTTGCTGTCTTGTCAGCAGCCGTCGGTACGTCTGGGAATGAGATTGGTGGGCCTAATGGTGTCCTGCTTCGAGGCAGTGCCCTTCGCCCAATTTCACATGAGACTTCTTCAATTGAACCTGCTAACCGTCTGTATTCGGACTCGGGAGTCCCTGGAGCACGGCTTTTCGCTGTCGCCCCCTGGCCAGGCAGTCCCTCTTGTGGTGGTTGGACTCCCGAAACCTGCTGGTGGGCAAGTCCTTTTTGACTCCCTATTGGGAGATAGTTACCACGGATGCCAGTCTGACAGGCTGGGGAGGCGTTTGGCAGACTCAGAAGATCCAGGGTCAGTGAGGCTTGCAGGAGAACCGCTTACTCATAAATCTCTTGGAGCTGAGAGCGATTCGGTTGGTGCTTCTTCGCTTGACGCTTCTTCGCTTGACTTCCCACTTAAGGGGTCGTGCGATCCAGGTTCGCTCCACTGGGGTCAGCCGGACGTGGATCTGTTTTGCGTCCAGACACAAGCTTCCAAGGTTCGTCTCCCTATCAAGAGATCCTCTGGCCATTGCTACAGACGCTCTGGCGATTCCTTGGACGGAGTTAAAATTTCTGTATGCATTCCCTCCGTTTCCGCTCCTGGGCAGAGTGCTGCGCAAGATAGCCCAGGAAAGAGTACCAACCATCCTGGTGGTTCTTCGCTGGCCGAGAAGGAGTTGGTTTGCGGACATAGTTCAGATGTCAATAGATCACTACTTCATGCCCAACGACCCAGGGCTTCTCACACAGGGGTCGCTGCAGCACCCCAATTTACGGACGCTGGCTTTGACGGCCTGGCTATTGAAACCTCAATCCTGACGGAAAAGGGGTTATCGGCCACGGTTGTGCAGACAATGATTCGGGCACGGAAGAAATCTTCTTCCATGATATACTACAGAGTTTGGCACGCCTATATTGCTTGGTGCGAGACCAAGAGTCTCCCTTGCCGCATATTTTCCATTTCTAGGATTCTGGAGTTTTTACAACACGGCTTGGACTTGGGTCTCCAGCTGAGCACCCTCAAGGATCAGGTCTCGGCCTTAGCTATCTTTTTCCAGAGATCCATTGCCAACTATAGGTTGATCAAGACTTTTTTCCAGGGAGTCACCCATGTCCGGCCACCGCGTAAGTCAGTATTACCGTGTGGGACTTGAATTTAGTACTTTCTGCTCTCCAGGATCCTCCCTTCGAGCCATTGTGTGATGCTGCATTGTCTATTTTGACTCTCAAGGTGGTCTTTTTGGTTGCGATCACCTCGGTGCGGCATGTATCAGAGCTGGCCACGCTTTGTATGAAACCACTCTACTTTGAACTGCATAGGGATAAGGTGGTTTTTCGCTTTAAACCTGATTTTTTACCTAAGGTCGTATCTCCCTTTCACCTTAATGAGGAAGTTGTCTTACCTTCCTTGTGTCTAGCACCGGCTAATTCTAAAGAATGGACCCTCCGTGCTTTGGATGCGGTCAGAGCCGTAAAGTATTACCTGGCTGTGACTGAATCCTTCAGGAAATTGGATTTGCTCTTTGTCCTAACAGAGGGTTCTAGGAAAGGTTTGCCACCAGCCAAGTCCACTCTCAGTAAGTGGATCCGACAGGCGGTGGTACAAGCATATTCTGCCAGGGGGAAGGAACCCCCTTTTCGGATCACAGCTCATTCTACCAGAGCTATTGATGCCTCTTGGGCTTTTCAGCACCAGGCATCGGTGGAACAAGTTTGTAAGGCCGCGCCACTTGGTCCTCAGTTCAAACTTTTACAAAGTTTTACAAGGTGGATGTCAGGGCCTCAGCTGACGCTGTTTTTGTCCGAAAGGTGCTTCAGGCGGTAGTGAAATGAACTACATGCTGTTTCGCACTGGGGATCCCGCCCAATTGGACACTGCTTTTGGATGTCCCATCTGTAAGGATATTGGGATGACCTGGACTGGATGTAGGGAAAAATACAATTCTGTGAAACTCACCTGTAGAATTGTTTTTGGATACATCCAGTCCAGGTCGTCCCACCCCGCCCTTGTGTTCATTATGTCCTGTTTGCCTGTTATGGTGATCAACCATTTTTATTTTTCGTAGGATATTGGTTTTTGTGCAAATTTTTTGCTTCGAGAGAGTACAAGCTGAAGCTATGTGAAGTAACATGGTTTCTTAAGGCTTCCGGCCTGTCCTCTTTTTGAATGCTGATTTTTAACCACTGGGGAATGACTTACGCGGTGGCCGGACATGGGTGACTGCCTTTTATAGGGGGCCGGGAGGAGCTACATCTTTGATCTTGCAGTCGAGCGCCCCCTAGGGGGCGAACACCCATCTGTAAGGATATTGGGATGACCGGAACTGGATGTATCCAAAAACAATTCTACAGGTGAGTTTCACAGAATTGTATTTTTGCCAACCTGTATTGTCCATGTTTGTGTGTTGGGATGCCACAAGTAAGTTATGCATAGTTCAGGTTTTGGTGCTAGGCCCACCAGAGGACTTACTTGTACCATTACCAGCCAGTCAGAGCCTGCTCTTCCTACTGGTGATGCATCGAGCTATGCAGCCGAGCATCCCACTTGCCTTCCCCACTGCCTGCCTACACTGTCCACTCATCTGGCAGCTTTCAGTAATCTGTATCCCTAAATCTCTCTCTCTCTCTTGGCTAACACAGTACTGCCCATTAGTCAGCTTTTTATCTGGAGCTTATCGCGTAAGAACATTTCATTTTATAATAGTTAATAGCTACCCTTACCTCGAATGAGGGAAACAGGCCTCCTTATTGCAGCAATATCCTGAATACCTTTGCTAAAGTCACAGTTTCATTACAGTGCGGCCTGTGAGTCAGGAGTCAGATAGCAGGCCTAGGGGAAACATTGCATACATGGAAATGGTCATCTAGAAGTAGTGTTTCATTATGTTGCACAAGGCCTTGTAATGATTGCACAAATTGAATTTGGAGAAGGTGGGGGGTACAAATCTTAGATTATTCATCTGTTTGTTTTCAGATTTTAAACAATTATTTCTTGTGGTTGTGTGGGCTAGGTAAACCATAAACCATGCTGTTAATGATTTACCTGTCTTTTATATGGGCCTTGCTTCCTCCTGACACTATACTCGCCTTTTAGCCCTCACAGGCTGTCGCTGCTAGTCTGGTGCTAAGACACTTACTGGATTATCCAATCCCAGTCCTGAGCCAGGTGTTGCTACCTCCTCTGCCACATTGACACCGCTGTGCAGTGGAGACTATGGCGTGCCCCTGTCACTTCAATAAGAGAGGGGTGTGCCATAGTCCCCTCTGCACAGCATTGTGAATGTGTCGATGCGGCGCAGGACTGGGATCTGGCGATCTGGTAAGTGTCTTGGCCCCGGACTAGCAGCGATAGCCTGCGTGGGATGAAAGGTGAGTATAGAGTGTTTTTGACTGAAGTATGATTTTATTCAAAAACAAGGGATGTAAACCTAAATTACCAACATTTTCTCCTGCCCCGGGCAGTTCCCAATGCTTGGAAACCTCCTCCAGAATTCTTTGAGCGATGACCAACGCTTGCTGTAGATACTGCCTTGGCACGCCCCCTCCATTGCAATGAATAGCCTGAGCTGTGCACAGGCATGGTAACAGCGATGAGGGGCGGGACAGCGAGCTAGGACACTTTGGGACACCCTGGGGCTAGGAAGCCCTGTTCTCTTAAACCAGGAGGTTTCTGGACGGCAGAGCATCTGGGACCTACTGTGCTAGAGGACAGGGTGAGTGCCTTTTAATTTTTTTTTGCCCTGGATTTAGTGACCTATTTAAAAATGGATGTGAATGGGGCTGCTATACACCGTGGAGGTGTACAAATGCTATACACTGCTCCTTTTCATCTGTGATTGGCTGAGGCCCTTGAGGAAGCAAAGAGGGTCCTGGGCGAGACATTTGATCTAATCTCTCAGATATGGATTGAAGCTCTTGTATTATATTGCTTATATGTTTGGTTATAGGGGAATGTTTGGACTAATAATACAGGTATTGTTATAAAGAGTGATTGTTCTATCTTTTCATTATTCTTGATTAATAGTCTCCATAGTCTCATGATATTAGATCATCCTATACCTGAAGATCTGTGCATTTATTTATATTGGTATTATAAGCCTGTATTGTTGCCCAGGGCTCGCTGTCTCTGGTTTGTGTTTTTTTTAAATGTTTTTAATACTCTGTTTATAATAGGTATATTTTTTGCTTACAATAGTTTGAGCCTATGTGGTTTATTTGAATTACAATTACAATGGTTGTGCTGTTAAACCCACATTACGTGGTCCGCTGGCTTCTTCCGGGTATCCAACTGCCAGCATTATTGTGCAGGGGGGCATTGCCGATCATTATGCCCCCCCTGAATTCAGAACACCACCCATTTTGGCAATGGGATGTAAAGAAGTCTTGACAGTGAAGAATGAGATTTTTTTTTGTTGACACCCATGGCTGTCCTGTTGGCTTTAAAGCGGAACAAAACCCGATAATTTGACTTTCCTGGGTTTTGTTCCGTTCCCCTGGGGCATACTGAATTAGGATGCCCCGCTGTGTGAAACCTTATCTAAATGGCTGGGACAGGGGCATCCGCACTCCACAGGGGACGTGGCAGCATACGCTCCCCATTGACAACAATTAGAGCTGTTTGCTGAATGACATAGTCACAGCAGATGGCTCTCATTGGACGAGAGCCCGAGCGTACACCGGAGCAGGGAAAGGTGAGTGTTTACAGATGGGGTTTCACACAGAAGGGCATCCTGATTCGAGATGCCCCGGAGGAAGGCCGGTGACCTTCTCTGGAATCTTTGAAGTGCATCGGTCACCAAATCTGATATGATTGGATGCAGCATACTTTTGCCTAACCCAGTGCTAGGTTGTCAGTCTCGGCTGCATAGACCATGGAAGGAAAAGGCTCAGGTCGTATGATATTTCTTTCTTCACCTGCCTATAGTGAGAGCCCTGGAGCCATGGTGTTGTTGATAATGAAACTCTTATGTTTTATCCACAGATCAGGAGGTTCTCCGTAAGCTGGAGAAGGAGAAGATTCTGGTATTTACACCATCTCGCAGGGTACAGGGGCGCAGAGTAGTTTGCTACGATGACCGTTTTATAGTCAAGCTGGCCTTTGATTCTGATGGCATCATTGTATCCAACGACAACTATCGAGACCTCCAGAATGAAAAGCCTGAGTGGAAAAAGTTTATTGAAGAGCGGCTTCTTATGTATTCGTTTGTCAATGACAAGTAAGTAACTTCAGCTTTGCAGTGTGAGTGTTCACATTGTGGAAAGTGACACAGAGTTTCACCCAGAATCTTAGAAGTGCTGAAGAAAATAGGGTGTTTTTTCTGCAGGAAAGCACCTTCATATCATGAGCAAAGGTTGTAGACCTGTCTGTACAGTACATTTTCAAAACCTATTAAAGGGTGATAATTATCTATGTTATCATTTTAATTATGGTGTAAGAATAACCCCCTGGTTACCTGCCAAACATTCTAATGCTCATAAACGATGGACACAACTGGTGGCTTAGATCTTTTGGATTTGTCACCAACTTTGATCTCGGGGTTAATAGTTGTACTTGTACAATGGTTATAAAACAATTTTGGGGCTGCTTCAAAGCTAGTTGAGAAAACTCACTCCTCTTTTAGGAGAGAAAACTGGCATTCACTTTCATTTTCTACCTTGGAGCTGATTCGGAGCTAGGTGAATGGCAGTTTTCTCTCCTGAAAAAGAAGCGAGTTGTCTCACCAGGCACTAAATCGACTCCTTTGTCTACACAATGGTGCACAATACAATGCCTACTTTTTTAATTAAATGTGTGACACAAATAGTTATAATCCTGTCTACATTCTACTCAGGTTTATGCCTCCAGATGACCCTCTAGGGAGACATGGCCCCAGTCTGGAAAACTTTCTACGTAAAAAGCCAGTTGTTCCTGAACAAAAAAGGCAACCATGTCCATATGGTAAGGACATACTGTTTTTATTTTATTTTATTAGTTCTTAATGCTTTTTTATGCTTTTTTACGTTCAAAGTATCTCCCTAGTTCTGATACTTGTTTTATCCTAGTGGTGCTTGCCTGGAATTTGGGTTTGGGAGAATCAATCCTAATTGTCTACTATACATCCCTGTCCTGTGGGGTTTTAGAGAGGTCTAATATTCTTGTAGAATAAGGTGGACTCTTAGACGGGTCTTTATTTATATCTTTTTAAATATACAGCATCTTGTCCTAGTAAAATGTGTACCATTAATAAGTGGTCTTGGAGCTGCCCAGATGGGGTCTGAGCCAAGAACAGCTCTACTGGCATAATGGCACAGGGACTGCTCAGGATGTGACCTACCTATTAAGAATGAATTTGAATATATTGTTTGTGTTATTTAGCCCTGCACAACATGGAGGGACATTATCTTTTATTATCTGCTATGGTGAGACTTCCCTTGGTGACAACCAGGAAGTTCTCTCACGCAAAGACCATAGAGGAGGTCACCAGATCCCTTCTAGTTCCCAGTATTATCTGTTTAATGAATTTCCTGTTTCTGGTGACCAACAATAGGTGAAGCTATAGCTCTACAATTGAGACATATACATCACATTGTATATTAAAATACACTTTCAGATTAATATGTAAAAATTTACTTCTCCCCGTCCTGACGATCCAGCCATGGGACTTGCATCTCTTCATCTGCCTTGGCCAGACCCTCAGGCTCAGCAAGTATTAATTATCTTAAAACTGAGGGAGTTGAGCTCTATTTTTTTTCTAATTCTAGATAGTTGACAAATATTAAATCCCAACTCCTGCCATAATTTTCAACAAAAAAACATAGTGTTAATTGTGATTTGTTGTTTTAGGAAAGAAGTGCACATATGGCCACAAATGCAAATACTACCACCCCGAGAGGGCCAACCAGCCACTACGATCTGTTGCTGATGAACTCCGGATAAGTGCAAAACTGTCAGCGGTCAAGACCATGAGTGAAGGTGCATTGATTAAATGTGGAACAGGGCCATCCAGTTCCAAGGGGGATGGGGGCATGGAACCAAAACGCATTGCCCCCAAAAGACAATCTGATCCCAGTATTCGATCTTCAGCTGTGGAGCCTGAACAGAGGCTTTCAGCAGCCCGCAAATCCGAGGCCAACTCCGTGCCATCACTTGTCACTGCCTTGAGTGTGCCAACTCTGCCACCTCCAAAAAGTCATGCTGCCAGTGCTTTAAACACACGTTCAGCAAGCAGTCCTGTGCCTGGATCATCTCAGTTCTCCCACCAAAAATCCACCTTGGAGCACATGACAAGCGTTCACTATCCCCCAATACTGGTCACGAACAGTCATGGAAATTCCATCAGTTATGCTGAGGAATATCCGAAATATGACTCTCTGGGAGACCATGGTTACTATTCGATGCTCAGTGATTTCTCTAATTTGAGTATAAGCAGTATGCACAGTAATGAATACTACACCTCTGAGCAGGACCGAGCACCTTTTTCTAGGAATTCCAGCCCATGTCCAGACAGTTGCTTAAGCCACACTAGTAGTGACTCGTATTCTTCTTATAATGACCTATATTTGGGTATCTCTGATCCAGGCCCTGAAGACGCTATAAAACCACAAAGGCCACATTCGCAGAGGCTGCAACCATTTTCACATGGTTACCATGAAGCTCTTACACGAGTTCAGAGCTACGGTCAAGAGGAACCCATGCAAAGTTTAAGGAAACAGTCCTCTTCACATTTGGCACTGCACATGCAGCATCCACTTGTTGGGGCAAGGTCAAGTTGCCCTGGGGATTACCCGGCACCAGAGAATATGCATCCTAATGCCAATGCTCAGCCTGGTAGAGCGCTGGTTATGACTAGAATGGATAGTATATCTGATTCCCGTCTTTATGAGAGTAATCCCACACGACAAAGGCGACCTCCTTTGTGCCGAGAACAGCATGCTAGCTGGGACCCTCTACCTTGCCCCACTGACTCCTATAATTACCATTCATACCCACTGAGTAATAGTCTGATGCAACCCTGCTATGAACCAGTCATGGTGAGAAGCATGCCTGAAAAGATGGAACAGCTATGGAGATCTCCTCACTGGCCGATTATGGCCAGCGAACCTAGAGAACACCACATAATCCCAGAGCATCAGTATCAAACCTACAAAAATCTGTGTAACATCTTCCCTCCAGCAGTGGTATTGTCTGTCATGGAAAAGAACCCAAACATGACCGATGCCCAGCAGCTTGCAGCAGTTATTGTTTCAAGGTTAAGATCGGGTCAGCAGCACTGTTAGTTTTAATCGATAATGCCTGGACAATAGTATCTATTGATCAAGTTGCCTGAATAAAAACTGGCAGTGTCTTAAACCTTTTAGCCTTCTCAGATGGCCCATAGATTTTTTTTTTGTTTACCACCGCTAAAACTTTACAAACACTATGAACTTTTATTTATTTATTTTTTAATCTAAACTCTATCTTTTAGGCATTCCCAGAGGAGTGCACCTTTTATCCTATAGATATATTTATCCACACTAACCTGATTGGCAGGTTCAAACCTCCATTCTTGGAAGGAGGCAGTCACTCGGTCCTTTTCCTATTAAAAGGGTTGGAAGGGTCAGTCAGTCTCTCCATGCTGGAGACGCCAGCATGTCATCAAAGCACATAAGTTGCTTGCTTCATGTTCAATCCAGCTGTCATATTGTTAGCAAATATATTGCATGTGTATGTGTGTATTTGCTGTTCAATCAACACAACTGTGTATATAGATAAGTTTTTTTTTTCTATTGTCTGGTTTTGTGCAAGGACAATGTATGTCTGGACACTTTTACCTTTTAGCGTTCATATATACATTACCATGTTGCAGTGTTTAACAGAGTTTGCACATTTTTGGCACAATTTTTGACTTAAAAAGTCAGTTGTACCTCAGTAATGTTTTATAATAGCCATAAGCCTCTAAAGTCTAAATTGTCTGTTTGGTGCCCGATATGTCCTTTCAAGATGGGCCAAATGCATGTGTTAATAGAACACTGAAAGAAATGTGTATATTTTTGACATAGGCGTGTCTATTTTTAGGAAGAGGAAACTGGGGTAACCCATTCCAAAAGTATACATTCTGATACTTTACGTTTCAAGGGTGGTATATGGAACTCTAGTAATTGATCTATACATTTTTGCCAGTCTCTACATGGCTAAAGGCTAGTAAACTATACAGAGATATGTAAAAATGGGGCTTTTGATAACGTTGGTGTGGAAATAGGTACACTGTGCAATGAGCAGACAGCTGATCCAGCATTTCATAAAGTGGACCTATAGTCTGAGGTAGACAAAACACGCTCCTTCCCCCTTATCTATAATTTGCCATAATAAAAGAACATTATACGTGTTGGGAGTCCAAGTCCTATTGGTGTAACTGGTTTGCAGTCGGCATCACTTACGGGCATCCATCACCCAGCCAGACTACAGCTGTGACAGGGATTGGGAAGGGTTAACCATGACCCTGAGGCAGCTGAGGATACTGGACGTCTCCCTTGGACCGGTTAGGTATAATTCTGATATGCCAAATCTGATATGCCAAAAGTTTTTACTTTTTAGGTACACGTTAAAGAGGAACAACACAGGAATAATTTCCTATATGTTGTTCCTCTGAGTGGGGGCATACTGAATTGGGATGCCCCGCTGTGTGTATCCCCCCAGGTTGGCAGATTCACTAACCTTCCTGTCATTTCTGCAGAGCAGGCACGGGCAAATCAAGCGTGCTGATTTACTGAGCGGGCCGCATACTCTGTCAGCGGCTAAGTCGCATGAACAGCTACGTAGCCGAGCAGAGCCATAGGTGAGCAGAGTGACCACCAGCCGCATTTCTCGCTCAGCTACTAGCTTATGCCATGCCCGCACCACCCATTTAGAGATGCCTGGCGCGGGTTAGCTAAAGTTAAGCAAGGAATGCAGCCACAGCGAGGGCTCTGGATGAAGGTGAGTGGAACGTGGAAGTGGGTTCACACAGTGGGGCTTCACAATTCAGGGTGCCCCAAGAAGTGGAACTCTGACTCCGAAGTTGCTCTTTAATGGTAATATTATTTACCCTATTTGTAAAACACTATAGAAAAAGAGAATGATTGGCTAGGTATCAGTTGCATGCATACGCACAGTGTACAGTATTTCTGGCTTCTCTACATATAGGGGTGCCTAAATATTCTCTCTAGCTCCTTTTTACATAAAGTACATTGTAGATCAGGTTTACTGGTCTTTTTAAATCTGAGGTATAACTGCAAACTTAGAGGTTTTCTAAGATGTGCACTTGATTTGTTTTCTGTGGTGTATTACCTGTACAAAACAAATTACACTAACTATTTTTAATATGTTTAATTTAATGTAGTCTTGCTAAGTATTATCCTCTTTGAATAACTGTAAATGTAAGCAACATGTCCGACATGACTCACAAGAGAGGCTTAACCGCGTTGTCTGGTGACAGCCATCAGTATGAACTTTCCATTGCTTGAAACACAATGGTGTAACTATGGTTGCTACTCCTCTCCAGCGGGTACTGGATTAGTTTGGAGAAGCAGGCTTTTATTCTTTGCTTAGTGATGGAATAGTTGCATTTCTTTAAAACCTGATTGGATGTACATAGAGCGAAGGGGTAAATTGCAGATAGCTTTGCCAGACCAGGCATTTTCTTGGTTGTCTTCTGCTGCACTCAGGTTGCTGACCCTTGGATCCTATCTCTTATTTAATTTTTTTAATGAACCCATTGTATAATATTTTAAGGTTTCGAAGCCGACCCTTAGCCAGTGCTTTGGGCTTTAGTCGACTTCAGTTTTTTCATGAAAGCATAGAAGGGCCATTACTAATTGCCCTTTTGTTTCTTCATGAGAAGGTGATAACTGCCTAAATGTTTCTTACTGTGAAACAAATGGAACGTCAGGCTGTCGTCAGGGTTTTCTCTGGCTTTCTGAGAATGGCTATTCCTCTGCTCCTTAATGGCACTTTACAGATCTTTCATTGGCACATGGTAGATGGATAGATGGGTAGATTTAAGAAGTCCCTGTATTTCCCCTCACAGATTACTGTGAATAACATAGGTTTGTCAGACACTTCTTAGCCATAAAGTTCTTATATTTTGTAATGTGACTTAATAAGAACATTACAATTACTGTATCCTATGCTCTCCATATTTTCAATTTGTGCAAATTATAGCATCACTATGTTGAAAATTGGGTAAGTCGCATGCTAACCAACAATTTGAAACAGGAAATTGGTCTGTAACTGGCAGGAGATGACCTTATAGCATAATTTTTTGCTCCATAAGACACACCCGATCATACAAAAAATATTCTGAACTAAATGGTGTGTTAACCCCCCCCCACCCCAGAACCTAATAACAGAAATGGCAAAATGTCTTTAATCACCCCATAACATGCAGTGTGTAGAATTTCCTCCCAATCCCACATAACAGGCAGTGTGTAGAATCCTCTCCCAATCCCTTTATAACAGGCAGTGTGCAGAATCCCCCCTCTCCCAATCCCCCATATAACGGTAGGCGTGCAGAATACCTCAGATCCACCCATCCCCAATACCAAACAGCATCCAGAATCCCCCTCCCCCATAACAGGCCACACCCTTCCCAATCCTCAATAACGAACAATGCTCAGAATCCTGACCCCCTAGAACAGGCAGTGTAAAGAATACTCTAACCCCCCCCCCCCCTTTAACAGGCAAATGTGGCAGTTACCATGCAGAGGCAAGGTTAGAACAAAAAAAAAAAACTTTGTCTCTGTCAGTGCAGCCGCTGTGCGCTGATCCATCTATGGCATTGGGACGGTGCAGAGAGCAGCTGCCTCCTCGCTGTTCTGCCCATTCAAGTGAATGAGTGGGTGTGGCCGTGCACACAGAGCAAAGTAACTGTCAGTACAGCCGGTTGCGCTCCATTGATAGATCGAAAGGGGTCGGCTTCCATCCGGATCCCAGCTGACCCAGCCTAACTCCCCCATCCTGTCCAATCGCCTTACTGGAGTCTCTACGCCGCTGTGTCCTTTATCTGATTGTTCTCATTCAGCCTGCCAAGGCTGTGGGAGGTGCAGGAATGCTGGTGAGTGGACTACATTCGCTGCATAAGATGCATTTCCACAACTTTGGGAAGGGGTGCATCTTATGAAGCAAAAAATATAACCTTTACCTTTGCCAATCAATACCCGAAGTCCAATTGGACTTGGTTGGATATGTTGGCAGTGGAGGTTTTCAATCAATAGTACATAGAAGCGTTGGCCTTTTTCCTGTGAGCTAGTGGGGTACCTACCTTTCTTGCTTCTGCAGATATAAACTGTCAGGACAACAGCCATCCCAGCATCCAATGCGTGTGAAAGTACGCCTCCCATAGCTTGCTAAAACACAGCAACTGATCCCTGTTAACTACAAAATACCAAAAACCAAAATGGTCCTTGACCAAAATTCCAGTTACATGTTGGTGCCTCGTGCTGATCTTCATACAAAACGTGTTTCTAGGCACATTCTTAGAGCTTTTTGAATCTACAATCTTGAAAAACGCCAAAAAGGAAACTATAATTTGCCTTGATGCTAAATTAAAATAAGGGCAGCTGAAATATCCATCCCACATAGCCAGAACTGACCTATTGTTTGTTGATACAAATTGTATCTTTTTTTCTTGATTGTACTAAAATAAAAAAAAGAAAAAAAAAAAGAAAAATTGAGCTATTATGTATGTAAATAAATAAATGTATATATTTATCCTTATTTAAACTAAAAAAAAAAAGTATACACAGATTCAAAAAAGTGTAGAATAGTTACAGCAATGCATTTTCACTGCTATGTTTGTGACACTATGTGTCACGTTGTTGTAGTCCATGGTGTGGAAGCCACTTCACTGCCATCGTGCCTGCAGCTCCATTTGTGACCTACAAGGAGCTGCAGGACTAGGCCACAGTGAGGAGGTTAAATAACTCCTTTATGACTTGGCATTGTAGTTTATAAAGAAACAAAGACCTTTTCAAAATCACTATATTATATATAATTATAAATATACATATAATGGACTTGCATAATGCACAGAAGATGCACAGGTACCGTGTGCAGACATTGCTTAATGTGTCTTATATATTTATTAAAGTGAACCCTTCGCCTTCATGCAGTGGTGGTAGCCATATTGTGGGCTGGGGGTTTTGAATATGAAATGATCTAGATCCAAATTGTCCATCTGGATTTGCATGCTAATTTCTTTGAAGGGTGTGTAAATCCACTTAAAAAAAAAACCCACTTAAAAAAAAGGCATACGTTCTCTCCCCAACAGCTACTCCTGGCCGGTCCACTACTTAAAAACGCCCCGGTTTCCTTGCACGCTGCCCCTACCCCTTGTGTAAGGTGTGCTCTCTCCATTCATTGCAATTAAGGGGACATGCCAAGGCAGGGCCTGGCAGACCCCCCTCCATTGCAATAAATGGAAACCAGGATGTTTCTAAGGGATGTGTGGCCTGGGAGCTGCTGCGGGAAGAGAAGGTAAGCACCTGTTAGCTTTTTTATTTGGGTTTACAGTCTTTTTAAAGCAGTTGCACACCCATTTTCTACATCCAGATTCCTTAGCCTCGCAACCACCTGCAATGCGTACCTGAGGGCCACTCACCCCCTTCACCCTGCCACTGTCCCCTAAGGGCTGCAGCAGGACGGGGGGTTACATAATGAAATATCACTTACCTGCCCTGGAATCCTGCGGCAAAAAGTCGGGCAATGCCGGTGGGAGCACACACCCGGCGGCCGATCTGGACTTTATCAACATGGCAGCGAGCGGCATCACCTGACCTTTGCCGCTGGATTCCGGGGCAGGCAAATGACTTTTCTTTATGTACCCCCCACCCTGCTTCAGTGCTAGGGGAGGGTGGCAGGGCTGAGGGGAATTAGAAAAACATGAATCCTGGGCTGGAGTGGCCCTTTAATCAGCTGGCAAAATGTGGCCCCTCAATCGACTGCTGACGTTCACATGGGCTAAGTCGCTTTGTCTTTTCCTCATGACCGCCAGCGGCCAGTTGTGGGTTTACATTTTGCTTGCTAATCGTAGTTCAGACAAGGATTGTGGGGGCGTTGCATGGTGGCACCAGCCTGTGACAATGCAGCTCCACACTCGTCACGCAGAAAATTGGTGTGGGACCGCTATAAGGAAAGTCTAGATATGTCCAATGCTTAACCATTGGATTAGCCCAGCAAATGGCAGCCTCCACAGTTTGCAGGTGACCGTTACACTTTTTGTTTATTGACTTTATGTTCCTAAGTAGGAATTTTAGTACAGGCAACTTGGTGTGTTTATCCTTCTTTTTTTTTTTTTTTTGTGGTATTTTGCAAAAATGTGCACTGCGAAAAAGCATTATTAAATTCCACTGACATGCTTCCGTAGCAGTATTTTGCAACATTCTTATTTTGTACTGTGGTTTGTGCATAGTGTTTTTTATATTTATGATTTTGTTGCATGGAATCAACTTATTTTAAGTACAGTAAGTTACTGGGATTTGTGGTCACGACGTTTTATGTATTTGCACTTGCAGACGGTCAATGGCAAATGGGCAGAATGGTTTCTGCCATAGATACATACTTATCTGACACCAAGTAAATGTGAGTTTAGAATCTGCTTTGTTTATTTGTGACTTTTTTTTTTTTGCTTGTGGATAATATTAACTTATAAAAATGTTTTGTAATGCAGTTCCTTTATTGTTGTGGACAAAACAATCGGTAAGACCCTGTGTATGTAGATGTATTGTAAGTACGTAAAGACCTAGCTTGCACATAGTGAAACTGAAACCTATCTCCCCATCATTCCGGGGGAATGTTCACAAAGATTGAAAAGCAAAGCTTCTGCATTTTAACGATGATTAATAAATACAATTTTAACTGAAACTGTCTGCTGATCTAATAACGGGACCTCAGAACCTCCCTTCTGTTCTGTGGAAGACTCGCAGCAACACCACTAATAAAGCCCCCAAAATGCAGGACAGCGTTTCACAGTTTAATAGTGACAAGAAAAACAAAGGAGGGGTGGCGGCCGCTGAGACCAATTTATAACTAACCTGGGAGGTGCACGTGCGCAGGGCAATTAGGATACACAAGTCCTAAAGGGGCCACAGCACTAAACCCTGTTAGTTTGCAGACAAACCTATAGTCTCTAAATCTGGTTAAAAACAGAGGTCTCTGTCCACACACATCTGCTGAAGCTGCACCACCAAACACCACGGTGCCTCTGTGTGGTGCAGTCCTAAATCTCTGAGAGCCCCCTTTGGGAAATACAATTCAATAGATAATTTGAGAGCAGCTTACCTGAGGTTGCCCTATAAACTCGAGTGCAGCACATGGGGTGGAAGGGTCGAAAGCCTCGCAGTACAGCTTTAGATCCCCCAATCCACGTGCTTGTACAAAATCAAAGGAAACAGGGGAGGGGTGGCAGCCGCTTAGATCAATTCATAACTATGATGGAGCCTTGCCAAATGTCACCTAACCACTGTATTGTAAAATGCGATTTGAATTGGCCACTGTAAAAAAAAATGCATCACAAGTGCATAACAAATGCAAAACAAAGGTTTAAAGCCATCCTGGCTGCTAGCATAAGTGAGCCTAGCTAAACAAGTGTCCTTTTCCTGAAGTATATCATGTGGTAAAAGTTGGGTGGATGTTCTTTTTTTCTTACACGAAAGGTTTATTCTTAGGTGTAGGATTTCTTTATAGAAAACCATCTGCCTTCCATATAAAATACATATTCGTATGCAAAATATAAATATTGAATTACTCCATAGTGTTCCGGTTTGGTGATTATATTATGGTCTTAATGGAAAAATTGTCTTTTTTTTCTTCAAACTCAGTCATGCCATAGAGAGGCCCCAGGGCTGCTGCTGTTGCTATAAATCTGGCTTGCAGGTGGTGTACAGCGGTGATGGTCATCCATAATGAGGGCCTCGTCCTGGCCTTGTACTCGGCACGCACCTCCTTCAGACTAGACGTGTATTACCTGGCATCAAACATCCCTAGCAGCAGGATCTAAGCAGTAGCAGTGCTGTCAGCTAAGACTACAGCACACTGCAGGAAATGGAGGAAAGACACACGGGACGGGTATCAGCTGAGCCTCGTGCCTCTATGACATGACTTAATAATGTTTGTTTTATTACTTTTCAAGTTTGGCTAATGTTTAGCTATTTTGCATACTATATGTAATGTCAGGAATAGGAAACATAGATGAGAAATGTGCATTATGTCTTGGAATATGGACATACACCGACCAGGCTCCCATACTGTTAATGCTTAAAGGGACAGTCCAGGCATACAGCAAGAACTCACTTGAAGCCTATCCCATGTGCCTCTCCTCCGAGCGGCTCCAATGTTTGCCTCCCATTTAAGCTGTGGTTATGGAAAATGCAAAGGAAAGAGGGGAAAACTTTGGAGCCCTGCTACGGCACACTGCAGGAAATGGAGAAAAGACACACGGGACAGGCATCAGCTGAGCTGCTTGCTGCCTTATTTTTGCCATTACCTGGACTGTCCCTTTTTAAATCTATTTAGAGCTATTTTGGTGGTCTAAAGATAAAGTTGGATGCGAGGAGGGGCTTGGGGAGCCCAGTTTGAGATTTATGAAGGGATTACCTATCTAAATTAAAAAAATCAAAAGGGTACTCGCCTTGTGTCCCCTACCACAGATCGGTCAAACTCCAGCTATCGGCAACTTACCCGACCGCTGTATCAAATCCCAGGCTGGCCAGGTCCCAAACTCTATTCACCATCCCTTCCACATTGTGCCTGCTCCTCACCATCAGTCACAGTGGCGCCACTATGGCCTCGCTTCTGATTGCAATTGTGGGGATGGGACAAGACCAACTGCCAGATATCAAAACAGCCAGGATCTATAAAGATTGCCTAATAGCTAGGCTGCAGCTGTTATAAGTAGTTTGGGTCCTGATAACTGGGTGTGTTTCTCTTAAAATATTATTTCCAAAGTTATTGGAATATCTCAAGAGACTTTCTGCAAGAAAAAATAGAAAAAGACTAAACGTGCACATGACCATTGTTGATTATCAGACTTCAGGTTTAAATTGAATCAATCTCCAAAAACGACGGCCTCTCATGATGGCGTCCTGCACACCTTGTTTCCCCCCAAAACCTCATCTCCCTTCATTGCAATTGTTGGGGGAAGTGAAACCAGACTGATGGACACCACTATGTCTGCCAAGCGCTGGAGGAAGGGAAATGCTACATCTCCCTCACTGGCATGTACGAAGACACTGACTTGCACAGAGGAGCTGCAGCGGACAAAAGAGGAGTATATTTTTTAAATGCTTGGACAGGGACTTGGCTACCAACTGATCATCGATATTGCCCTTCCTTTTGTTATAGAGGGAAATGCATGGCAGGTTGTATGTGAAATAATTAGTATTTTAAAAATGATAAGGGACGTGGTCACTTTTGCACATTTGTGCTTTAAGAAATGTAAATGTGTGTTTCCTGGTAGAAGCCTTTTCAGCCAATCATATGCCCTAATGTCAAGTGCCGCCTATCTATTTGTGCTGAAGTACACGTCCCAATCCTGGGAATTTACAGCTATTAAAGCCCTTACTGCAGCCATATTATGTTGTTCCTATGGAAATGTAACACAGGTCTGCTCACTATTGTCAGAATTACTCTGTATATATCCCTATATATATATATTTAATATAAATTTGTAATAAATTCTGGCATAGATGATGTTACTAGAGCATGTCCATACACCTGGAAACCTCTGTTGTAAGATGTGTAGCACTGTATTTTATGTTTTGTTAAAAAGAAATTGTTGTTCCAAAACGTGGTCCTGTACTGTTTGTTGTCTCTCACTCACTTTGCTTCCTTGATGCATTCTTTAAAGATATCAATGATAATAAAATGGCACCCCAAGCAACTTTTTGGGGGCACGGTTTAACCCATAAACATGTTAAATACAGTTGGGGAGATTTGTTCTCACTCATGTAATAGAACAGCCATTGTGTGATTGGAGCAGAGAATTGTGCTGGCCTCCCCCCAGCTTCTTGTTTGAGTTAGAATGGGGTCATCTTGTGTTGCCCTTTAGAGCTCTCTGTACTGGCCTGCAATATATTCACTATAGATCGCCATTGTGCATGATGCACCAACTTGAAGAGCAGGGGATAAATGCTGGCATGGAGAGCTGTACTTATTGTCTGTGGCTCTTCTGTCTACAGACTTCTAAAGTTCCAGTCCGATGATACTTAGTCCACAAATGGCAGGAATAGGCCTTCCTTAAAATGTCTGCTCCCCTCACACTGGTACCAGACCCCTTTCCAATAGCAAGTCTACTGAACCACCCTAATTGCAGAGGTCAGCACTTCTTACCCAATCCTCTCGCCAAAGCCACTTCCAGTTGACGGTGCACATGAGAGCCTTAACAATAGGGCCCATAAGACCTCCACAGCCAAAACTCTTAATTTCTCCCTTCGTCCATCAGGATGGCCACTTGAGAGAAGGCTCCTCCCCCTGGACAGGAAACACAAACTGGGACAAGTTTAAAAGCCCCACCCCTTCCTCCCAGCCCTCCAGTATTTTGTGTTTCCTCATGAAGGAAACAGCTGAGACTACAGACCTCTTCCAGTTTTTTTTAAATTTTTTATCCCCAGGAGTTCCTGGGGTGGGGTGGGCTTTACTTCTGCAGGATAGTCTTCCTGCATCCCAAGGGGTCCACTGCTGAGGGTGGCACATAGTCGCGCTGTATGATGTTCCGGCAGGGACTCTATAAACTTTTCTCTTCCACTCCCCACAGGGCAACTAAAATCAAGGGAGTATCCACTTATCAAAAGTGGGTGGTGCACTGTCCACAAATCAGGGCGTCCCGCTCAACCTACAATACTATACAATACATACACACACAACGATGGTTGTTATGCGAGACTGGCACAATAAACACTCATGGCTGAATGTGTGTACACACAATTAAGAGCAATTGCTATTAAAAACAGGGGCCCCCGCCAGAACTGACCTGGATTCCACACCTCCTTAGACTCACGCCACACTCACATACACACACCGGCCGGCGTCCCTCAGAGGGACAAAGTCCACATAAATGGGGCTGCGAGTTATACGAATTCGAATACTTTATTGGTCGCCAAGTATGTACAAAATACAAACAAGGAATACTTTTTGGAAGGGGGGTTCTCCATAGAGCTTGAACATTTGCTAGACACACAACTATATACATCAACCCACTAAATACACAACTATATACATCAACACACATGCTATATACTTACATGGGGGTATAACATTAGTTTGTTTTAGCTAGTTATACATATTTACAAGGATTTTGTTACATGCGATATTCCTTAAAATAACTGGTGATGCGCCGGGGATCGAAAGTTTTCTGGGATTCTTAGAGTTTATTATTTAGTGCTTTAACTGCAAGTGGGAAGAAACTGTTTTTATACGGAGAGGTTCTGGACGAAAGAGCCCGATACCTTCGTCCAGCCGGTAGTAGATTGAAGAAGGGGTGACCTGGGTGTGTGGGGTCACCCCTTCTTCAATGGCTCAAAGGCAAACAGGGGAATATATATAATTCCAACTCTTCCAACTAGCCAGCTGGCTGTTATCTTCTCAGGTGCATATGACACCCGCAACGCGGGGCTTAACCAGATGTAGCCCACAGGCACTCATGTGCCCAGATGAATGAATGGGGCTGTGGAGCTACGCACAAATATAGGGGCAGAAGCTTGACTAATCATGTCCGCCTGTCACAGGCATGCTGGAATCATTCAATGTAACTCATACAGCCGTTACCGTCCTCCTTTTGTATCGCAGCCGCCGCTGCCTCCGCTGGATCATACCCCACGTGGGTCCATCAAGATGAATACAACACAGCCTCTCCTTTCCTGTGCCCTGCCGCCACTCTCTTCCGGACGTGGCGTAGTGACGTCAGTGCGGGGGGGGGGCGTGGCTGGGGGCCACAGGAGGCAGTGGTCAGGATGCAAAACTGGAAGTGGAGGCCTGAAGAACTCTAGAACCGCATTAACCTGTGCAGCTGTGGTGAACAACACAGCAATGTCTCAAGAAAAGCCAGTGAGTTAATTATCATTTGCTAGTTCACGGTGGACATTAACTTAGCTTCATATTATTTGTCCTCCTTTCAGCCTGGTATTTCTAATCCCAAACCTAAGAAAAAGATAAAAGACATAGGCCTCAGAATTAAGAGCCATGATTCTAAACTTAAGTTTTGTCTAAACTGTCAGGCTATCTTTCTGGAATCCTGGAACAGACACTTTTGTCAAAACTGCATTGACAATAAATTAGGGGGGAGGCAGCTTCCTTTATATTAGAAACTGTCTGTTCCATGAAAATAGATATGGCCTTGACCCTGGAAATTTTGTTGGTGTCTCTTTCCACTTGTGTGAGATAGGTTACCTTATTAGTGCTTGTGTACTTTTACATTCTTTGCCTATTTCGTCATTGGGGTCTCCCCCCCTCCTCCCCCCTGCTCCACTGTCGGTCCCCCATTTGCCCCCCCTTCTCTCCCTCCCCCTTTCCCTCCCCCTATCTTTCTGGAATCCTGGAACAGACACTTTTGTCAAAACTGCATTGACAATAAATTAGGGGGGAGGCAGCTTCCTTTATATTAGAAACTGTCTGTTCCATGAAAATAGATATGGCCTTGACCCTGGAAATTTGCAAGACGGCTCTGTTGGCCAAGACAGCCCCTCTCACAGTAGCCACGTTTCCTCCTCCACAGGATTTTCCCATAACTCAGACAGAGTCAGGGAACTGAGGGGAGTGAAGGTTTAGTCTCCTCAGATGAAGATTCACTAAGGTTTTGGAGGGGAAGGGTCTCAAGAAGAAGGAACCCCAAAAGACCCAAAGAATAGTATGTCGGGGGGAGAAACTACCTCTCTCTTATTCGATATTTATGACTATCGACGAACAAACCCTATCGGGTCAGTATACAATTTATCATAAACTCATGGGTAGAATGGAAAGATCTTTTCCCAAGTCACCCTTCCTTGTCTAAATGAATCAAAAAGGAATGTCCTTTTCCAGAGAGAAAGCTCTCTCTCTCTCAAATTCCATTAAGCGTAAATTCCCATTTGAAGAGACCGCCTGTGCCCCCTGGTCCAAATGTCCAAAATTTGATGCCTCCCTGGCACAGGTCTTTAGATCCTCAGACCTGAGTTTCAAAGACTCAGGTACGCTTAGAGACCCTATGGACAGACATATAGGCAGAATCCTCAAAAGGGTTTGGGATGCAGTATTTTTCCTTGTGTACAGCACGGCTTGCTTCATTTCAATCACTACGTTTGGGTATTCTGCCACAAGGTGGCGCAGTTGACTGCAGAAGACTTGTGGCTCCTCCCAGCCCATAAAAGGCCAGGAATCACCCAGAGACTCCCAGTGTTTTTCTGCAGTCCTGACTGCGAAGACAGAAGATGGCTCTATCTGGTTATTCGCAGGCGAGTGGGGCAACCCGAGCCCGTCGGCCCTGTAAGCCTATTCCCACCTGTTTCCGGACCCTTCTGCCTCCCAGCCTTGGCTGCACGGATCAGGTGAAGGTAGGGGAACACCTGGGGTCAGGTGTTTGGTGAGCTTTGCTCCGGGCCGCAGACCCTGTATCTGAAGGGTAGCCGGCCACAGGCAAATGGTGAGCCTGTATGGGGGAGAGGAGAAACCACTTTACTGTGTCTCGCTTTTTGTTGGTGTCTCTTTCCACTTGTGTGAGATAGGTTACCTTATTAGTGCTTGTGTACTTTTACATTCTTTGCCTATTTCGTCATTGGGGTCTCCCCCCCTCCTCCCCCCCGCTCCACTGTCGGTCCCCCATTTGCCCCCCCTTCTCTCCCTCCCCCTTTCCCCCCCTTCTCTCCCTCCCCCTCCCCCCCCTCTCCCTCCCCCTTCCCCCCCCCCCCCCTCACACCATGCTGGGTGGGGGGGAGTGGGCCGTGTGGTGCTGGATAAGGCCATGCGCGCCGCCTGGGGTGCTGCGGCCTTCTACACCGGCCCCGCCGCCACGAGCGCACTGCGCTCCGTGGCGGTGGACGCTTCAGAGGTATGCCTCCCTCGGAGCTCCGGGCGCCTTTTCGCAGGGGGCGGGGCCGCGGGATGACGCATATCACGTCATCTCGCGGCCAGCCTCTCGATGTTCTCAGTCGGCGCCATCTTCTTCCCGCATTTGCCTTGCAGTGGAGGGGGAATCGTTTGGGACGCGGCCCTGGTCTTCGGCTGCTGGGAACGTCACTGGTCTCCCCTCGTGCTGCAGTGAGCTGAGGATGCCATTTTCCGTGAGCTGGTCCGTGAGCCGATCCCTCTTCTATGAGGCCATTGGTTGCATGCGCTGTGGGATGCTCATTTTTTTCATCACTTTTATGTCTTTTAGACGCTAGTACTGTTGTGGTTTCTTCCGGTTCCATACTCCCCCACCCCTGTCCCTTCTCTGTAGGGCATCCCTTGGGGGCATCCCGGGTGGGCTTCGTTAGGCCTTATACAGTTTTGTGCCTTATTGTGAATCACCATATGGAGGCTTCTGGGGATAGCGAGCTTGGGGGGCCCTTCGGGGCAAGCTTGGTGGTGTCTCATGTGCGGGGCATCCCCTTTGAGTGGGGGCGGCTCTGTGTTCAGTGCGCCCAAAGTGTCATTGCGGAACAGGTCGGGCTGAGCGCCTCTCTACCCAGCCCTGTCCTCCCTGCAGCATCACCTACTCCCCCGCGATTGCATTTAGTCCCCAGCGGAGGGGAAACCAGCAGGGGGTCTCACTCGGACTTGGCGCTGCGTGTGGGCAGCATTGAGCGGCAATTGGCCCATCCGGGCGCTGGACGTGACTGGAGGAGAGGGAATTGTTCCGGGATTCGGACTCCTCCGGGGATTGTCAGGGTGAGTACGGTAGTGATTTAGGGTCCTCCTCTGATGAGGATCCTTGGCTCCCTGATGATACCGATATGCTTTTGGCGGCTGTTTTCGATACTTTACATATTGCCCCCCCCTAAGGCGGCAAAGAAGAAGCAGGGTGAGCTGTTCTGCCCTGACAAGCAACGCTTGGAATTCCCGGAGCAGGGTCACTTTTCCAATATGGTCCTCAAGGAGTGGGAACACCCCAACAGGTTACCCTCTGTGTCCAAGGGGTTTGAGAGAAGGTATCCCTTCTCGGCTGATTTGGTTTGCCGCTGATCGTGCCCCCCTGAGGTGGACGCTCCTGTCCTGGGGCTGTCCAATACTTCTGTCATGCCGTCTCCCGACAACACCACTTTGCACGATAACGCCGATCGGCGTATGGATCAGCTTGCTTATCATGCCTTCACCTTCATAGGGGCTGGCTTACGTCTGGTCTGCGCCGCGGCTATTGTGGCCATTGCTATTAAAAAGGTCAGGCGCTCGCTGAGGCTGCCCGGTCTCGCAAGAGAGCGGAGCATTACAAGGACCTTTTGCATTGTGCTGACTTTATTGCCTTTGTGCTGTCTGCCATGGATGATGCTGTCCGGCTTGGCGGTAGGTAGGGCTTCGGCCCTGTTGGTCGCTATGCGCCGGTCTGTCTGGTTGCGTCAGTGGGCAGCTGACACTGCCGCTAAGAAGTCTCTCACCGGGCTTCCCTTCACTGGACTACGTCTTGTGAGCATCTTGATGTTCTGAATAAGGATGGTAGGCCACCACAGCGTAGAAAGCAGGCTCAGCCCTTTCGGGGTTCCTCTCCCTTCCCCTTTCCCCCCCCCTCACACCATGATGGGTGGGGGGGACTGGGCCGTGTGGTGCTGGATAAGGCCGTGCGCGCCGCCCGGGGCGCTGCGGCCTTCTACACCGGCCCCGCCGCCACAAGCGCACTGCGCTGCGCTCCGTGGCGGTGGACGCTTCAGAGGTATGCCTCCCTCGGAGCTCGCCCAGAGCTACTCGCGCCTTTTCGCAGGGGGCGGGGCCGCGGGATGACGCATATCACGTCATCTCGCGGCCAGCCCCTCGTGGGGTCGTGGATCCTCCTCCTCGGGTAACCGCCGAGACTCTTGGGGTCGAGGTAGGTCCCGCGGTCGCCCGGTCTCTCCTGGGGTTCCAAGCCCAAACCCCCCGTCAAGGCCCCTCTGGCATGAGGGGGCGCCCTCACCCATCCGGGTGGGGGGGGCGGCTTCGGCTTTTTGCTCACGTCTGGAGACTATGCGTCTCGGACCGGTGGATTCAGGAGGTGGTTTCCTCCGGTTACAAGATAGAATTTGCAGCCTGGCCGCCCCCAAGATTCCTACGGTCCCGGATCTCTCAAGACCCCGTGATGGCTCAGGGCCTGAGGTTGGCCGTCCAACGTCTTCTGGCATCCGGAGTGGTTTGTCCGGTGCTTCCTCAGGAACGGGGTCGGGGATACTACTCCTACCTTTTTACAGTGCCCCTGAGGCCCATCTTGGATCTAAAGGGTCTCAACAAATTTGTCAGGTTCAAGCACTTCCGCATGGAGACCTTACATTCGGAGGTAAGATTCCTTCGGCCGGGCAACTTCATGACCACGGTGGACATCAAGGATGCCTACCTTCATGTTTCGATCTTCCTAGGTCATCAGAGTTTCTTGAGGATCGCTCTGGGGGATCAACACTACCAGTTTGTGGCCTTGCCGTGCGGTATCACCTCGGCCCCTCGGGTATTCACCAAGGTACTGGCGAGTGTCATGGCTCTACTGAGGAGTCAGGGCATTCGCATTCTTCTTTACCTGAACGACCTTTTGATTGCTGCTCCAGCTCTTCATCGGGCCGAGAGGGACACTCAAGTGGTGACGTCCACTCTCGAATCCTTCGGCTGGGTAATCAATTATCCCAAGTCTTCACTATCTTTGGTGAGGTCCTTCCTGGGCATAACGCTGGATACTTCTCAGGTCAAGGTGTTTCTTCCTTAGCAGAAGGTGGAGGGTATTCAGATGCAGGCGCGGGCCCTGATGTCGTGTCCTCATCCCTCCATCCGTCTGGGGATGCAGTTGGTGGGCCTCATGGTGTCTTGCTTCGAGGCAGTCCCCTTTGCCCAGTTCCACATGAGACCTCTTCAGTTACATCTCTTGTCTGTTTGGGATCGGAATCAGGAGTGCCTGGAGCAGGAATTTGCTCTGTCCCCTCTGGCCAGGCAGTCCCTTTCGTGGTGGCTGGACTCGAGGAATATTCTAGTGGGCAGGTCCTTTCTGCCTCCGTGCTGGTAGATTGTCACCACGGACGCCAGTCTGACCGGTTGGGGGGGAGTTTGGCAATCGCTGAAGTTCCAGGGCCAGTGGGGCCCTCAAGAGGCTCACGCGTCCATCAATCTTCTGGAGTTGGGAGCGATCAGGTTGGTTCTTCTCAGTCTGACTTACCATCTACGGGGCCGGGCGGTCCAGGTCCGCTCGGACAATCGGACAGCTGTTGCTTACATCAATCATCAGGGCGGGACTCGGAGCAAACGAGCCCTCAAGGAAGTTTCCCTAATCTTGTCTTGGGCGGAGGAGAATGTTCCCTGCATATCGGCGGTTTACATCCCAGGGGTGGAGAACCAGGAGGTGGACTCCCTGAGCAGGGGAATGTCTCGCCTGGGGGAGTGGTCCCTCAGCAACAAGATCTTTCATGCCCTGTGTCGCCGCTGGGGCCAGCCGGACGTGGACCTGTTTGCGTCCCGTCACAACCACAAGCTTCCAAGATTTGTCTCACTGTCAAGAGATCCTCTGACCTTCGCCACGGACGCACTAGCAATTCCTTGGATGGAGTTTTGACTCCTCTATGCCTTTCCTTCCTTTCCTCTGCTGGGACGTGTGCTGAGCAAGATAGCCCAGGAGGGGGTACCGACCATTCTAGTGGCCCCCCGCTGGCCGAGAAGAGTATGGTTCACGGACATCGTCCAGATGGCGGTGGATCACTTCGTCATGCCCGAAGATCCAGGGCTCCTCACTCAGGGACAGCTGCACTATCCCAATTTACAAACGCTGGCTTTGACGGCTTGGATGCTGAAACCTCCATCCTGATGAGTAAGGGACTGCCGGCTTTGGTTGTCAGTACTTTGATTCAGGCTTGGAAGAAATCTTCGTCTATGATTTACTACAGGGTCTGGCATGCTTATATTACTTGGTGCGAGTCTAAGTCTTTTCCCTGTCATACCTTTTCCATTCCCAGGATTTTGGAGTTTTTACAACATGGTCTGGAGTCGGGTCTGCAACTGAGTACCCTCAAAGGACAGGACATGGCTCTGGCAATTTTTTTCCAAAGATCTTTCGCCATTCATAGGCTTGTCAAAACCTTTTTCCAGGGAGTTACTCATGTTCGTCCACCGCGTAAGCCTCTGCTACCGGTTTGGGATTTGAACTTGGTGCTTTCTGCTCTCCAGGGTCCCCCCTTTGAGCCTCTGCGCGATGCTGCTCTGTCCATTCTGACTCTTTTGGTTGCTATCACTTTGGTGCGTCACATATATGAGATGGCGGCGCTTTCCATGAAATCTCCTTATTTTGAGCGGCATCAGGATAAGGTGGTGTTCCGTTTTAAACCGAAATTTCTGCCTAAGGTTGTCTCTGCCTTTCATCTCAATGAGGACATTGTTTTGCCTTCCTTGTGTCCTAACCCTGCTAATTCTAAGGAACGGATCCTTCATTCTCTGGATGTGGTTAGGGCGCTCAAGTTTTATCTGGTCGCCACTGAGTCTTTTTTGCTGTTTGTTCTTCCTGCCGGACCTAGGAAGGGCTTGCCTCCAAATCCACTATCGGCAAGTGGCTCAGACATGCGGTGGTGCAGGCTTACTCTGCTAAAGGGAAGGAACCTCCCTTCCGTGTTACTGCTCACTCTACTTGGGCTATTGGTGCCTCTTGGGCTTTTCAGCACCAGGCTTCAGTTGAACAGGTTTGTAAGGCCGCTACTTGGTCTTCATTTCATACTTTTTCTACGTTTTACAAGGTTGATGTTAGGGCCTCAGGTGATGCTGTGTTTGGCCGAAAAGTGCTTCAGGCGGTAGTGGCTTGAACTGCCTGCCGTTACTCACTGGGGATCCCACCCTTTTTCATGGATACTGCTATTGGATGTCCCAGATGTAATGATTGAAATGAAACAGGCCGTGCTGTACACAAGGAAAAATACAATTCTGTGATTACTCACCTGTAGAATTGTTTTTACTGTGTACAGCACGGCTTGCTTCATTCCCCCCCCCCCCCCCCCTTCTTATCGTTGTCCTCTTTGCCTCGTTATGGTGATTTTTATTTAGAGAGTTCTATTTTAGTGGGGCTGTTTATTTTGTTTCCATGGTCTTGCCTCCCAGCTCCTTGCATTACTGCTTTTCAAACACTGGGAGTCTCTGGGCGATTCCTGGCCTTTTATGGGCCGGGAGGAGCCACAAGTCTTCTGCAGTCAACTGCGCCACCTTGTGGCGGAATACCCAAACGTAATGATTGAAATGAAGCAAGCCGTGCTGTACACAGTAAAAACAATGCTAGAGGCGAGTAATCACAGAATTGTATTATTTACCTTCAAACCAACCCTGGCACCAGATTGTGTTGCCAGGAATCTTGGAGTCTGGCTGCAGAACCTAAAGGGATAGATAGAAAACGATATGGTAAAACAAGCCCTTTTGGAGACCCTCCATTGTATGTTCAAGGCCATCTCCTTCCGAGAGGACGCTTTCACCGAGGTGATTAGAGCCAGAGCCAGAGCTAGGGCCAGGGCTTCAGCCCAAGTTAATTCTGCCAGACAAACTATCTGGTTAAAAAACCTGGCAGGGGGGACCTTGACTCCAAAGCCAAACGTGAATTCCTTTTGAAGGGAATCTTAAGTTCAGTGCAGAACTGTCCTCAGAACAAAAAAGTTTCCCATTAGACCTAGTAAAGTAAGGGGAAAAACATCATTCAGTCAAAGAAGAAATCCCTTTCAACAGCAACGAGGTTGCCATGAGACCCCAGAAGGAGGGTGGCTTTTCCCCAAGTTATCCAGGAGTTACAAAGAAGTGATAGAGATCCCTTATGTCAGTCAGGGCAAAAGGTGATTTTCTGGTTCAAAAGCCATTGGCCATGTTTAGATAGTAATACTTAATTTGACAGCCCCCTGGTTACAGATGCCTCACTTCTTTAGAGTCTTTCCATGACTCTAAAGCTACTGCACCAGTTAGGTTGGATAGTAAACCTAGAGAAATCCAATCTAGTTCCCTCCAAGAAATGCAGGTTCCTCAGTTTCTACATAGACCGTGTAGAACAGAAAATATTTTTACCGCCCACATGCCACAAAGTTTGCTTGCCGGGTTTGGCTGGCTAATCCAGCAGCAATCTGCTTCACTGCAAGAGATCCTGAGGATACTGGGCCTCATGACTTCGGCATTCCCAGCTGTGACATAGACACAGCTCTACTCCAGAGCCCTCCAATCCTTCCTATTGCGGACCTGGGATAATGATCCAGAGTCTTTAGACTACCGAGTAATAATTTTTGTTTTTAAAAACAGTATTCTGGGGGGCGTGGCCGCGGCATGGCAGCGTAAGGTCCTGTCTTTGTGAGGCTCCCACTGACCCCCTGCCCAGAAGCCCATTATACGGGAAATTTGAATTCTATCCCTCTTCCTTTTTGTCCCCTTTCGCAATGGGAAAGAAGAGGAGCCACCAAGGGAGCACTGGCACCTGCAGGGTGCAGGGAATTCCCCTCTTCCTCAGGCCGGACGACCCCGGGAGCCGAGCCAAGATGGCGGCGGGTCACCCAGAGAACGTGATGGAGGAGGATCGGGGGAAGCTGAACAGGCGCCATGTATGCCAGCGCCGAGAGGAGGAACCCAGGGGGACGGGGTCGGCGCCCGTCCCTTCTCCCTCACATCCGGGCGGCAGCGAGCGGGCGGGGAGTGTCGGAGAGCGAAGCGGCGGGTGGAGCGAGGCGGCGGCGGGTCACCCGGAGGACGTGGTGGTTGAGGATCGGGGGCTGCCGAACAGCCACCACGAGAGGCGGCGCCAGGAGGAGGAATGTGGAGTGACGGGGCCAGTGCCTGTCCCCTCTCCCCCGCACCCAGGCAGCAACGAGTGGGCAGGGAGCGCTCAGGGGGCCTACATGTGGGGGGGCCCGGGAGACTTGAGATGCGATGGGGTGTGTGGGTCCAGCCCAAGCCCTCCCCCCAGCATGGACCCCCCCCCCCGCCTGTGCACACCATTACCTGCAGAGGGAGGGGAAGGAAGGATTTCTTCGGCCTCCTCCTTGTCCAGCAGCAGAGGAAGCATTGGGGACAGAGGCCCTGTGGAGCTATGCCACTCCCAGATGACACTTAAAGGGACAGGCACGCAGAATGACTGTCCCCGGATGCGCCCCCCCCCTCGCCCCCACAGCGCGGTGATTGGTGCTCCTCCGTGGAGAGGCTCCCCGTTGACATGAATGGGCCTCACAGCCTTGCCAGGGGGGCATCCCGAATCCCCGACCAGTACATGAGAATCTTGCTGGGGGGGAGGGCCCAGCCAATGCACGCGGGGGAGCAGAAGCCCCTGACGCATTCAACAGGCGGGGTCGGACGGCCCGCTTGGGCGGGACCCCCCCGGCGGCCGGTCCCCGGAGGGTGTGCTCTGTCTCACAGTCCACCGGCTCCTGGGGCGGGAGCCCCCGGGCCCTTCGCACCGCAGCTGCATCACCATCTCCCATTACCGGCTCTCAGACGTCACAGCTGAAAGGTGGGGAGCCGTCATACAGGGCGACTGAACACGCGCCCCAACGGGATCTCGACCTGCAGTCGGTGCTCCTTTCCCTCCCCACTAAGGCGGATTTGCAGGCAATCCCCACCAGGGCAGACATGGAGGCCATGATCTCGAGAATTGAGAAATCGTTCCGGAAGGATTTAGATGCCGTCCAACACAACGTAGCGGCAGTGGAAGATCGGGTCATGGCCCTAGAGAATGCAAGAGATGTGACTGAAGAGCGCCTTGCCCGCCTGGAACAAACAAGCGGTTCGCAAGCAGCCCATATTTCCTACCTGAAGTTACAGTATGATGATCTGGAGAATAGAAATAGACGGAACAATCTGCGCCTCCGGGGGCTTCCCGAAACTCCCCAATATGTAGACCTGGAATCGATAGCCTCCTCTATTTTTAACTCGCTCCTAGGGAATCCTCAGGATCTACAGAGTGGCTGGCCGCCCTCCGGGCAACCCGGATGGTCCCCGTGATGTTCTGTGCAGAGTCCATCACTTCAAGATTAAAGAAAACATCCTGCACAGGGCCTGGGAAGCAAGACAAGTAGTCCATGACTCCAGGCCGATCACCATTCTATCTACTTCATCATCATCACCATTCATATCCACCTCATCATCAGAAAGAATGGGGGCTCCTTCACTCTGCGGGCTCCTGGAGACCTGGATAATCTCTTTGTGTTCTTGGACACTACCCCGCTGGAAGTTCCTAACTGGTTGGACTTTCCTGCCTACCAACCTTTACCTCAGAGGATTAGGCGGAGGAGGGCCCCGCTCGGACGGGGGCCGCCAAGGGGACGGAGTCCGCCTCCTCCCCTGGAAGAATAAAGATCCGTCTGTCCCCGGTCCCGCGACGCGACCTTCCTGACACGGGACCCTGAGTCCCGGCCCTTCTTTGTGTCTTGCCGTGCTTTCGAATCTGTCGGACGTGGCGCTCCGCCCATGCCCCTCGGGGCGGGGGCTGCCGTTCTGCTCAGGCCTGGAGCCCTGGTCCGGGATGGCGGGGTGCTGCTCGTCCCTGGGCCTGCGGTGCTCCCCCTGTGGGCGTTGGCCCTTCTCCCTGGACTTGCTGTGTGTCTCGCTTCGGCGCCTGGGCTCCCCCCCGGGCCGGCTAGTGCCGCCGGTCCTCCTTCCCAGGGGCTCTTTCCCCTATGCGAGCCTTTTGCGGGCGGCCTGGCCGGGCCCGGGGGTGCCTGGCCTCCGGCGCCCTCTCACGGGACTGCCGGGTGTGATATAGCGGGTCGCGTCGGGTGGCGGCGCTCTTCCCCCCCGGCCGCCGTGGGGCGGCGCTCGGGACGCGGGTGTGGTGCGGCGTTGGGCGGCGCCCCGGCGGCGGATGGGGGGGTTGGTGCTCGGCTCGGCCTTGGCCCTTGGGTGGGCCCTGGGGGGGTGGTGTTCCGTCCGGTTCCCGGCCTGGGGCGCGCCCCCCTCGGGTCGGTGGTCATTGTGTGTTTCGCCTGGGTAGTTGGGCTCCCCCTTGGGCCGGGCTGGTCCTGTTGGGCCTCCTCACTCGTTGCTTTGCCTCTTCGCCTAGCCCGTCGGTGGCGGGTCGGCCCGGCCGGGTGGGTGCCTGGCCTCTGGTGCCCTTTGAGGGTGATTATTGGACGTGATGGGCCGGGTTGACTCTGGGGGGTTGCCACCTCCCTGGCCGCCGGGGGGCGCGGTCGCCGTCTGGGCTGCGACTGGTGGCCTGGCGCCGGGCGGCCCCGGGGGGTTGGCGTCTGTGCATCTGTGGCTGCTCTTGCGGGTCCTAACTTGTGCCCTTCGGATGTAAGGGGTGTTGTCCTGTCCTGGGCCGCGGAGCGGCCCGTGCGCTGGCTGGGGGTATGGGTGTGTCGCGTCGCCCGGGCCGCGGTCGTGGCTTGTTCGACCCCCCCCCCCCCCCGCGGGGCGTCGGCTCGGTGCCCTGGACTTCCTATGGGATTCTCTCTGGTGCCTGGACGGTGCGGCCGGTCCCCCACGGAGAGTGCTTTATCTCCTTGTTGTGCCTGTTTTTGGCCCGCGATCCGTGTCCTATGCTGGGTGGGGCCCCGGCGGCGGTCGGCTGGGCGCCTCTCTCTCGCTGCAGGCCGTGGCCGGGCGGGGGTTGCGGACTGGAGTGAGCTGCCCTGGGATCTCTGTGTGGGCCTGAGAGGGCTGGGTGGGGCCTGTGACACGGGTGCTGTCGTAGCCGGAGACCCCCACGTACATGTGGGCTGACATTGCTTATTACTAAATGTAACTTACGTTTAAGATGTGATACATGTGTATTGTTTTCCTTGCTGTTCCCAATAGGAGGGATAATAAATCTTGGACCGTCCCTCGGCGGAGGGACTGCTTCGGGCTAGGGGGTCGGGGACCTCCGTTGTTGTGCCGTGCCACAGTTTTTTCTTTTTCTTCCATTCCTGCTACTCCCCACATAGGCCGCTCGCCTGGGTCCTTCTGGTCCTAGTAGGTGGGCTCTTTTTTCTTGTTGCTTGGTTCTCATTTTACCTCCTTACACTCCCCCCCTTTTTTCCCCTCTCCCCCCTGCTTCTTCCCTTTCCCTGCCTCCCTGCTTGTCCCTCTTGCTGTTATCTCCCTTCCCCCCATCGCTCCTCCCTCCCCCTACCCCTCCTCCCTGCCGCCCACGTAGTTTCCTCAGAGCCGGTTCCAGTCCCCCTTCCTCCCAGCCATCTCCCCCCCCCCCCTCTTGGGGCCTTTGCCTCCCCCCCCCTTTTTTTTTCTCTCCCTCTCACCCCAGTGTTTAGCGTAGTAGGCCGAGATGGATCTAAAGATCGTCTCTCTGAATGCCAAAGGCCTTAACATTCCAGAGAAGAGAAGGATGTGCCTGAATTTGTTCTGGAAGAAGAGAGCACAAGTGGTATTTGTCCAGGAGACCCATTTCCAGAAAGAAAGGGCTCCCAAATTTTCAGACAGGCGCTTCCCTATGGGATTCCACTCCTACTCTCCAGACTCTAGGTCTAGGGGAGTGGGTATTTTGGTTGCTTCGTCTCTTCCTTGGACCCTGAGGAGTAGCCTGTCAGATGAGGAGGGTAGATACATTTTCCTCAAAGGGAAGCTAGGCGGCCGAGATTGTACCTTCGCAAATATTTATGCCCCCAATTCAGACCAGATCTGCTTCATAGAGCAGACTCTTGAAACTCTGCAAGCCTTCTCAGAGGGCATCTTGATCTTCGGGGATGACCTCAACGTTGCTTTAGATCCCCTCTTGGACGTCTCTAGGAGGGCCTCCCATCTCTCATTCACTGCTCTCAAGAAACTAAAATCAGCTCTTTGCCTTGCCCAGCTGATGGATCCATGCAGGTTACAGAATCCGCGCGGCCGGGACTATACATTCTATTCTCCCCCTCACGATTCTTACTCCAGGGTCGACTACCTCTTTATAGAACACAGACATCTACAGCTGGTGCAGAGGGCTGAGATTGACCCAATCACGATTTCGGACCATGCCTTGATCTCTCTTACGATAAAAATTCCTGAATGGGTGTCTACACCTGGAACCTGGATGCTTAACGAGTCTTTACTCCAGGACCAGGTCATTCTGACAGAGGTCAAGAGGGAGCTGAGTGAGTACTTCTCCTTAAATGATACTCCCGAAACAACTCCCCTTACCCTATGGGCGGCACACAAGTGCTACATCAGGGGCATTCTCTTGAAGATAGCCTCCAGGAGGAAAAAGGAGAGGGAAAGACAGGTTGGCGATCTGATGGAGAACATATCGCGACTCGAAGCGGAACACAAGAAGAAGCACGCGGTTAGGACGGGCCAGGAGCTGGCGTGGGCACGGGAGAGGCTGAAGGATATTCTGTGGGTCAAGGCCGAGGCCACTCTTCTGAAGGTCAGGCATTCCTTCTACGAATATGGTAATAAGTGCAGTCGCCTACTGGCCAGGGCGCTGAGAGAGCAGAGAGCCAGTAACTCTGTCCCACAACTACTGGGTACAGGGGGGCGCTCTTTGGCCAATCTGATTGATATCGCCAAGGCCTTCCGCGAGTTCTACTGCAAGCTGTATAACCTATCCAGAGAAGGGGGCTATCGCACTAACATTCTGAGTGAGGCGCGTGACTATGTCGAGTCCTCGGGTCTCCCTGTATTAAGCCTGGGTGTCGTGGTGGCGCTGGAGAAGCACATATCCGGGCAGGAGTGGCCCAAGCAATCAAAGGCTCACAGTCGGGCAAGTCCCCAGGCCCTGATGGGTTCTCCCTGTCCTACTACAAATGGTTGGGAGATATCTTGACCCCAAGGGCAGTGGCGGCGTTTAACTTTATCTCCCCTGACCAAAACATCCCGCCTGATATGCTACGAGCCCAGGTCACGGTAATCCCAAAGCAGGGAAAGGATCCCCTTCTCTGTGCCAACTACAGGCCTATATCTCTACTAAATGTAGACCTTAAACTATTCGCGAACATTCTCGCAAACAGGCTGCTATCTCATCTTTGTGGGCTGATAGATGCGGACCAGGCAGGCTTCACTCCAGGGAGGGAGGCCAGGGACAACGTGACCAGGGTCCTTAGCTTGATCCACCTCATCCGTGAAGAAGGGATTCCTGCTATGCTACTCTCAACCGATGCAGAGAAAGCTTTCGACAGGGTCCACTGGGACTTTATCCGGGCCACACTTGAACACCTGGGTCTTCAGGAAAACATGACCTGGATACTGTCCCTTTACTCCTCCCCTTCGGCTTGTATCAAGGTTAATGGAATACTCTCTGAACCGTTCCCAATTACGAACGGGACAAGGCAGGGCTGTCCGCTTTCCCCGATTATATTTGTTCTCACGATAGAACCCTTCCTTTGTCGGATAAGGGCTAACCCAGACGTAAAAGGGATAGTGAGGGGAGGGGCCGAACACAAGTTGGCAGCCTTTGCAGACGACCTTCTCTTTTGCATTACCCAGCCGGTAACGTCATTGCCTAACCTGCTGAGGTAGTTCAGGGAGTACTCGGAACTATCAAACTTTAAAATCAATTAGCAAAAGTCTGAAGCGCTGAACGTGTCGCTGCCTCAAGGGTACCTAGGAAACATCAAAGCTAACTTCCCTTTCCGGTGGTTCACCGGGGCAATCAAATACCTGGGAGTACAGATCACGCCTCACCTCGAAGACCTGTTTGCCCAAAACTTTCCGCCGCTGCTGAACATAATCAAGAGAGACCCCAAGGTTTGGAAGGACAGAACGTTATCGTGGTTCGGCAGGTGCAACGTTCTCAAGATGAATGTGCTGCCACGGCTGCTCTACTCCATTCAGGTGCTCCCCATCCACCTACCATCCTCCTTTTTTTGCTCGGAATTCATAAGATTTGTGTGGGGAGGCGGGAGCCCGAGGATCGCCCAAAAGACGAGGGGGGGTGGGACTGCCAGATATTAAAATGTACCACGCAGCGGCCCACCTAAACAGGATCGTAGACTGGAATCTGCATGGTGGTCACAAGCGCTGGGTCCAACTGGAACAGACGTGGTCCCCGATACTGCTGGTGTGCCTCCCCTGGTCTGCGGGCACCTTACCGAGTACCCTCAAAGCTCACCCAACAATAGGACCCACCCTCCAAGCATGGGAAAAATATGCCCCTAGAAAGACAATTGCTCCCTCGCCATCTCCGCTTCTCCCGGTCTTGGGGGCACTGGACTTCGTGCCAAGCCAGATCGATGTGGAGTTTGGTATATGGAGAGCGCCTGGCAAAGGCACCGCCCGCGACTTCCTGGACGGCTCACGGTAGAAGACCTTACAGGAGATCAGGTCCCGGGGGGACCCCCCTTCTGCCGTTCTGGAGGGCGCTCCAGGTCTCCCACTATCTGGGGCACCTCATACCCTTCGAACGGCTATGCACCTCGTCGGAGCCTATCAGGGGAGCACTCTCCACTACATACCAATTGCTGGTGGATCCGGGGGAGGATTTCGTGCCAAGCTGCATTAGGGCATGGGAAGCAGATCTCCAGGTCTCTTTTCATCCGAATCAAATCAAGAAAATCCTCGAATTGGCGCAGCGTGCGTCAATTTGCAATACATACCAGGAGACAGGATACAAGATCCTCACCCGCTGGTATAGAACTACCCAGACGCTGAGTCGTCTTTTCCCGTTGGTCTCACCCCTCTGTTGGAGATGTGGGCAGGCGCAGGGCACCCTTCTCCACATTTTCTGGGAGTGCAGGAAAATACAGGCTTTCGTGGTGAAATGGTCCGGTGAAGTGGTGGGTGAGAACATCCTGTTATCGCCTGAGACCCTCCTCCTCCACTCAACTGAGGCCCCAATTGGGAAGTACAGGAAGTCCCTTACCATACACTTGATCAACGCAGCCAGGGCGTGTATTCCTGCCCAATGGAAATCCCCTTCACCGCCTTCCATCAGCTCCTGGATCCAGAGGGTGGAGGACATTAGAAGAATGAAGGATCTAACGGCTGGCCTCAGGCACTCAGAAGCATTGGCGTTTGTGGCTGCCGTGGAACATGTTCATGGAGTCAGCGGAGGGCAGGGCATTGCTTGTCGGGTCGGGAGGCTAATAGTGCGCCCGGTCCGGATGGAAATGCTCCCACTCGGGTGGTGAGCTCTCGGCGCGTTCCTTCTTTCTCCAAGCCCCCCCCCCCCCCTACTGAGACTGTATGCCTTGCCGGGTCTCCTGAAGCTTCGTCTGGCCGTCTCCCCCCCCTTTTTGTTTTTTTGTTTCTCCTTCACCTCCGTCACCTCTTTCTCCCTCCCCCAATCCCTGTCATCTCCCTATCCTAAGTATTAGAAAATGCGGTGGACGGGAATGGGGAGGCGCATGGTCCAGGACTGTCGAGTGGTCATGTTATGGGGATGTATCCCTGCGACAATTACTTTACAATGACTGTCTTACTATGTGATGAAAACCGATGATTGACTTTGTACTGCTTTATGTGCCTTCTTGTCCCGTCTGCCTTAATAAAGATTTATTGTTTAAAAAACAGTATTCTGTGGTGGATAAACCTATGGATCTTGCAGCCCGGTCATTATAACAGATGCCAGTGCCTGAGGTTGGGGCGCCCACCTAGACAACCTATAGATTAAGGAGCACTGGTCAAAAGATGTTCAGACAAGATCCTCGAATTTCAGAGAAATAAAAGCAGTAGAATAGGCTCTCTTACGTTTCCGTCAACTACGATAGTAGCATATGTAAATCGACAGGGGGGAACCAGGAGCTGACGTATGCCTTTACTCTCCCCCTTCAACACCATTTGTGATCCCTATCAACAGTACATCTGAAAGGATCTCTAAATGTGGTGGCAGACTTCCTGAGCAGAACAGAAATTTCAGAATGGGTGCTAGATCAGGAGGTATTTTGTCAAATAGCCCAGAGGTGGGGAATTCCCCAGATAGATCTCTTAGTGACAGCCCAGATGGGGCGCTAGTAGGCAGATGGCACAGCCCTGGAGCTTTCCTCTAGCCTACTCCATCCCCCTTCAGCTGTTATCTCAGGTGATACAAGATTGAGGTGATCCTAATCGCTCCCATCTGGCCAAAAATACCATTTTGTGAGTACTCACCTGTAAAATGGATATTGTCAGTGTGTCACACACCCCGCTTCCCCTTTAATTCTTACGATCGGGTTACTCCACCGGCAGGTGGCGACGTTGCAGAGAGAAGTCTTGAAAAGAGCCCCTCCTGGCCTACATATACCTGGGACCTCCCACTTAACACCCAGTGAATTCAAACAGCAGTAAGACAAGGTACCAGGAAAACCAACGGTAACCTCAAAATAAAACAAAAGAAAGCTTCACCATATAGAGGATCCAGGATACCAAAAACGGCGGGTGAAGCGGGGTGTGTGACACACTGACAATATCCATTTTACAGGTGAGTACTCACAAAATGGTATTATTCTCAGTGTGTCACACACCCCACTTCCCCTTTAATTCTTACGATCGGGACATCCAAAAGCAGTGTCCACAAGGGGTGGGTATCTGAAGGCAAAATGAAGCATAACTTAAATGACTGCGGTCTGCAGAACTTTGCGGCCAAACACAGCATCCGCTGAGGCCCGCACATCAACCTTGTAAAACTTAGAAAAAGTATGAACAGAAGACCAAGTAGCAGCCTTACAAACTTGTTCAACAGAAGCTTGGTGCTGAAAAGCCCAAGACGCTCCAACAGCACGAGTAGAATGAGCAGTGATACAAAAAGGGGGAACCTTCCCCTTGGCCGAATAGGCCCCAACAATCGCCTGACGAATCCATTTGCTAATGGAAGACTTGGCCGGAGGCAAACCCTTCCTAGGCCCACAGGGCACAACAAAAAGGGCATCAGTTTTACGAAAAGGAGAAGTAGTAATCAAATAGTACTTAACACAGCGTACTACATCCAAACAATGCAAAAACCTCTCCTTGTCATTCTTAGGCTTAGGACACAAGGAGGGAAGAACAATATCCTGATTCAAATGAAAAGCAGAAACAACCTTAGGAAGAAAGTCCGGTTTGAAACGAAAAACCACCTTGTCCTGATGCCTCTCAAAGTAGGGCGCCTGAATCGACAAGGCCGCCAACTCCGAGACACGCCGAACCGAAGTGATAGCCACCAAGAAGGCAATTTTCTGAGTCAAGGTAGACAGAGCAATATCCTGCAAGGGCTCAAAGGGAGGAGCCTGAAGAGCAGAAAGAACCAAGTTCAAGTCCCAAACAGGGAGCAATGGCTTCCTGGGAGGCCGCACATGTGTAACCCCCTGGAAAAAAGTTTTAACTAAAGGATGAAGCGCAAAAGGCTTCTGAAACCTGCCCTTTCAAAGTACTCAGATAGAGAATAGAGTCCAGCCCTGATTGCAAAAAATCCAGAATCCTGGAAACCAAAAAGACCCTACAAGGCAAAGATCTAACCTCACACCAAGCGATATAGGCTCTCCAAGTCCTATAGTAGATGGTAGAAGAAGACCTCTTCCGGGCACAGATCAGAGTCTTAACAACCGAGTCAGAAAGACCCTCCTCCTTCAAGATGAAGGTTTCAGCAGCCAAGCCATCAAACCCAGCGTTGGTAAATTGGGGTAACACAGCCGACCCTGGGGCCGAAGAGGCAGAACGATCTGATCCACCGCCAGCCGAACGATGTCTGCGAACCATACTCGCCTTGGCCACTTTGGAGCCACGAGAATGGCGGACACCTTTTCCAGAGCCAGCTTCCGTACCACCTTGCCTAGCATGGGTATCGGAGGAAAAAGGTACAGAAAACCCCAGACCCCCCCAGCTCAGGGACATGACCTCCACTGCCAGAGCTAGAGGATCCTGGGAGAGCGACACGAAGGTCGGAAGTCTGCAATCGTGACGAGAGGCAAACAGATCCACCTCCAGTGTCCCCCACCGGAGACCCAGCGACCGAAAAACTTGAGGATGGAGAGCCCATTCTCCCAGACGGGAAGAGCACCTGCTCAACAGATCCGCTTCCCTGTTTTCCACACCCGGAATGTAAACTGCCGAGAGACAAGGAACATGGGCCTCCGCCCAGGTCAGGATCAGTGACACCTCTCTGAGGGCACCCAGACTGCGAGTCCCTCCCTGATGATTGATGTAAGCAACCGCTGTTCGATTGTCCGAACGAACCTGAACCGGAAGGCCCAGAACATACTGAGTCAAAAGAACAAGAACCAGACGGATGGCTCTCAGTTCCAGAACATTGATGGGCAAGTGGGCCTCCCGAGGTCCCCACTGCCCCCGAAACTGAAGATCCTTCCAGAATCCTCCCCATCCCGAAACACTGGCGACCGTGGTGACAATTTCCCAGAGAGGAGTCAGGAAAGACCTGCCCCTCAAGAGATTGGTCGAGACCAACCACCATTGAAGGGACTGCCGGACCCGGGAGGACAACTGGAAGGGCCGATCCAACGACCGTGGTCGCCGGTCCCAAGACGCCAACAGATGAAGCTGAAGCGTCCTTGTGTGAAATTGAGCAAAAGGAACTGCCTCGAAAGAGGCAACCATCAACCCTACCAGTCTCATCCCCAGACGGATGGACGGTCGAGGATTGGAAAGAAGGAACCGAGCCAATTCCTGAATCAGACAAATCTTGGATTGAGGCAGAAACACCCTGTGTTGACAAGAATCCAACCGCATTCCCAGAAAGGACACCACCCTGGCCGGGGCGAGGGAGGACTTGGGAAAGTTGATCACCCAACCGAAGCTTTCTAGTGTGGAGACCACCGTCCTGGTGTCCGTCTCCGATTGATTGAGAGAGGGAGCCATGATGAGAAGGTCGTCCAGATAAGGTACGAAGCGAATGCCTTGAGATCTGAGAATGGCCATCACCCCTGCCAGCACCTTGGTGAACACTCTTGGAGCCGAGGTAAGGCCAAACGAATTGAAAATGCCGACCCTTCATCACGAACCGAAGAAAATGTTGATGAGCCTGGCAGATGGGAACATGAAGGTAAGCATCCTTGATGTCATAAAGTCCCCCTGCCGAAGAGAACCGATGGCCGATCGCAGAGTTTCCATGTGAAACTTCCGAGTACGGATGAACTTGTTGAGGAACTTCAGATCCAGAACGGGGCGAACCGACCCGTCTTTCTAGGGGACTGTGAAAAGATTGGAGTAAAACCCGAGGCCCACCTCCAAGTGCGGCACCGGCCGGATGACCGCCATTTCCAGAAGATTCTTCACCGATGCCAGGAGTCCCTGCGCGGCCAAAGGATCGGTGGGCACCCGAGACCGGAAAAACCGTGAAGGAGGGCGAGACTCGAACTCCAGCTTGTAACCGGACGACACCACCTCCCGGATCCATCTGTCCGGAACTTCCTGGTCCCAAACCAGGGAGAAGTGTCGCAATCGTCCCCCCACCCGCACGCATTGCTGAGCGGGATTCCCAGCAGGCTTGGCGCCCCAGGACTGACCAGGGCGGCCACGGCCCCTCCCCCGGGTCCAACCTGCACCCCTGGTAGCGGGAAAGGAGGCCCCTCTGCCCGCTCTGACTCCCCGAAAGGAGGGACTAAAGGAAGTCGTTCCCCGAAAGGAACGACAAGGCCTCTTGCGTTGAGGCAACTTACCACCCTTGGTAACTGAATCCAATTTATCACCAAACAGGCGCAAACCTACAAACGGAAGAGCTGTAAGCGACTTCTTAGAGTTAAAGTCTGCCGTCCACTGGCGCAGCCACACCGACCGACGAATAGCAACCAACAGGGCCGTGGTCCTGCTACACATTGCAAGCGCATCGTCTTGGGCGGTCATGACAAAGGAAATAAACGATTCACACTGCTTGAGAGAAGTGAACTCATCACAAGTGGGATCAAGATCTGCGTACAAATCTCTAACAATGGACCTAACAGCCATCAGAAAAGCACAGAAGCACACACCGGCCGCAGTGCCGATCCAGCTCTAATAAAACCATGGCGAGCCAATTGATCAATCCGACGATCCTCACCATCCTTAATGGTAGTAGTGTCAGGGGAGTGCAACACAGCCGTGTTAGACAGCCTCAACACAGGGGCATCGACGTCAGGGGGAACAGACCAAAGCTTCACCAAATCCTCCGGAAAGGGATAACGCTTATCCCAACTAGGAGGAACTCCAACAAGGCGCGTGGGTTGTTCCCATTCCTTAAGGCCAACCCTCACAAAGTGTTGTTGCCTGGGAAACACCAAACGCGGCTGGGGCACATCAAACAACTCACGCCTCGGGCGGATCCAAAGCCAAAATTTCAAACATTTGAGCCAAAATGGAAGGAGTGTCAAGGAACACCCCCGCAGCCTGATCGGCAGCGGTACCAACCAATTGCTGGTCTGCAGGCTTGTCCGACTCCTCAAGGAGTTCCCCCTCCTCAGCAGGGGGACAATCGGACCAATCCAATACTTCAAACACCTCATCCTCCAGAACAGGCGATGCTGGAGAAAGGTGCTTCCGCTTAGCCGTAGCCTTCTGAGCCACCGCGGCGGAAACTATTTTCTCGAGGATGGCCAATCGTGCACACACCTCGGATTGCGAATCCCCATCTTTGACAACGTCACACGGGGTCCGGAATAGGTGGGGGGGTAGGAGATGACGGAAGTTGCGAGGAGCCAGAAGCCAGAGTGCCGGACTGGTGCGCAATATTCTGCTGTGCACATGGAATACATACTATGACATCATCGCCTGGGAGCGGAGCCCCACAACCCCCACACAGCCTGGATAGCCCCAAAGAGCCGTTTCCGGAAATGTCGGAAGCCTCCATATGGTGAAATTATGGCTTTCGCAATAACCCAGGGATTTACGCATTAAGCAACCCGGGATGCCCCTTTTATAATTAAAGTCCCGGGAGTGGGAGGATTTTTAAGCCTACGAGAATCCCAATTTGGAGAAAAAGACTAGCCAGGTATATCAGACCGGGAGACCCACTGCAGTGAGGGGATCCCAGAATCTGTAAGGGAAAAGAGACCACAATCAGTCCCCCAAAGAAAGTTTGCCAGGTAACGGTAAAATATATAAACAATATATACAACCCATGAAAAAAAAAGTATATATACATATATTATTAATATGTGCCTCCAGGAGGGGGAAGCTATACCAAAGTGACAGGGAAACTCGCAAGCGACTGCCATTAGCATGCACTACACAGCAACAATGCAAGACAAACAAACAAACAAACCCTGCTTGAATGACGGCACCCTCCTCAGCCGAGCTAGGGACTGCTGACCTGTTGCTGAGTGCCTCCGTGTAGTGAGGACTCCGGGTGAGGAAGAGGCCCCCTGCCGGAGAACCATACAGCGTGGGCCGAGAGGGAGCGCGGCCCCGCCCCCAAGACACGAGCAGCGCGGACCGCCGAATGGCGGCGCCGCATGCAAAGGGGCGCCACAGACGCCCTCAGTCCCCCCAACACAGACCAAGCGGGGGAAGTTTAAAATATGCTACAAGGAGCCCCAGCAGCTCGGGACATGCGCCCGCACGCTGCGGCGCTGACCCCGCGGCTGCCAGCGCTCCCCAAACACACAGAATTACACAAGTGTAAAGTACCCCATACAAGCCGCCGCCCCCCCCCAACGCGAAGGGAGAAGGGACCAAGTGGGAGAAGGTGGCCAAGGGGAACACCGGGACAGGGGCATCCCAAATCCGGATCACCATGCCGGATAACAGCATTGCCCCACGCGTGGGGTCGAGCGGAGGAGATAAGCTCCTAGGCACCATATAGTGCCATCTACCATTGCCCAGCCAGCAGCCTAGGCTGGGAGGCTTCCGTTAACTATCTAGGCATATAAACAATTGACTGGGCAGAAATAGACCAAGAGGGGGGTGCCGGGGTTTGACCCCGGCTACCTGCAAGCAGGAGACTTCTTTCTTCTGTCTTGTCGCATCTTGCAGAGAGAAAACACTGGGTGTTAAGTGGGAGGTCCCAGGTATATGTAGGCCAGGAGGGGCTCGTTTTCAAGACTTCTTTCTGCAACGTCGCCACCTGCCGGTGGAGTAACCCGATCGTAAGAATTAAAGGGGAAGCGGGGTGTGTGACACACTGAGAATAAGAAGTTGGTTCACAGCTCTGTCCAGGAACACCCGTGGCAACTTCCACAGAGACCAAACCTACTGGCTCAGGGTCCTATTTATTACCCAAATCTACAGAATCTAAATTTAACAGCCTGGATTCAGAGAGGGCACTTCTGAACCTCAAGGGTGATTGAAACCCTTATAGGAATAAGGAAAGAGTCCACTAGAAGTATTTACTTAAAAACTTCAGTTCATTCTGCTTGAACGGGAACAGGCTCCCTGTCCTGGAATTTCTGCAGGAAGGTTTTGAACTGGGTCTGGCAGTAAGTACTCTTTAAGCCCCAGGCATCAGCAATTTTGTTTTTTTAAGACCATTCCCAAGATCGCCTCTACCTTCCAATGGTCACAAGAAATAGTTCTCCCATCCTTTCAAGGCACCCGGGAGGATGTAGAAAGGAGCACATAGTTTCTAGATGTCAGAAGATCCCTTATTTTGTATTTAGAGCACACACATAGCTGGAGTAAGGATAAGTTGTTTGCTTCCTTTAGTGGCAAAAACAGAGGTTTAGCTGTCTCCAAAGCCTCTATATTCAGGTGGATTAGGCAGGCCATCTCCTTAGCTTACACACATATGGACACCCCAGCTCCTTATAGTAGAGCACACTCAACCAGGGCAGTATCCATCTCCTGGGCAGAAAGATCAGGGGCTTCCTTGGAGGAAATCTGTAAGGCAACCACTTGGTCTTCCCCTAAAACCTTTCTTAGGCATTATCGGCTTGATCTTTTGTCCGACTCAACAATCCCTTGGTAGAAGAGTTCTTCATTCACTGTCCTGCCCTTAACCAAGATTACTTGTTTATCCTCTTAAATCGCTGCCCTGAAGGACGAAGAGAGAAAATCCCCGTTAGTTATACTGGTAAGGGTATATTCTAATTATACAGCAAGTCCTGTTCCAGAAGATATTCCTTACACTTGGGTTATACCTCCAGTAGATGGCGCTGGACTGCAGAGACAGAAAAGTGGCTCCTCCCGGCCCCATATATACCAGGGACCTCCCACAAAATCCCCAGTTCTTCTCTGCAGTCCTGGCTGCGATGACTAGAAGAGCTCTCTCTACTCGCAGGTGAGTGGGGCTATTAGCCTGCAGCCCTGTAGGACTATTCCCACCCGTTTCCTTTTACTGCCTCCCAGCTCAGGCTGCTCTGGTTCGGGTGATGGTAGGCAGCACCGCTGTCAGGTGCTAAGGAGCGCTGCTCCAACCGCAGTCCCCCACCAAAGGGTAGGCGTTATAGGCCCATGGTGAGCCTTATGAGCTGCCCCTCCCGCATCTTATGCCCCTCGTCCCCGCAGTTGGCTCCCTTTAGGCTGGCCGTCGCTTCCCCGTCGCTCTCCCTGGTAGATCTCGGGGGGGGGGGGTGCATGTCTTTACTATATGATGTGTTTAAAACCTTGATTTGGTTGCACTGGTTTCTTTTGCCGTCACCGCACGCTTGTACTACGCTCCGCGGTCGGCGGCGACATCGCCTCAGGCGCTGCTGCGCCATCATTGGCTGGCCTTGTCAGGTGGGCGCATTTTCGCGCTCTTCGGGGGGTATATGCGGGCGCCATTTTAGTTCTTTGCTGCGTGTGCCTGGCGTCTCCCTATCGTGGTCCGTAAGTGCCCCTGCGGGCGGATTTATTTTGTTTTTTCTATGTATTGCTTATTGCTTATGGGATCTTTTTGCTTATGTCTTGCAGGTGGGTCAAACTTTGTGGTTTCTCCTGGTCCTATCCCTCTATTTAGCTCTAACTCTTATTGGAGGGCTATTATATTCCCTAACTCCCACTTCCCTAGTGGGTTATTGGGGCATCCCAGGTTGCTATTACTTAGCGTCAATTATAGCAAAGACGCCAGCCAATCTCCACATTTATTTTCCATTAGATTAAAACATTTCCATCCACATAATGAAGCCGGTGACAAGCATAAGGAAGCTGGTAAAATGCCAACGCGTTTCGGCCAAACACTCAGCCCTTACTCATAACATGACTGCCCGCTTCCATAACAAACATTTAAATTCTAGCAGGACACATGCAGAAGCCGCAGGAGACGCCCCAGGATAATTGAAAAATTGGCAAGTAATCAAGTATATACACCACCCATATAGATATGTTAATAAAGCAGACTTAACCATTCACCCTCTGTTAATTAAAACGCCATTTTCCTCTATCAAACCATCATGGGGAGGCATATCCACCGTAATCCACGGCAGTAATGAACGCCATACCACGGCCGGAAATGACATAACCAAGAGGGCAAAATCCCTCTCCATGGGAGGATGATGTTAGGGCGGAAATAGAACTGGGTGAGAGAAGCCGCTAATTAAAGTAGGTGAATCAATACCCCGAAGCGGCTGCTACGGACACTGCAATGCTGTCATTTACATCTCTATTATACCAATACAGTTGTAGAAAGAGAGAGAGTACAAATATACATCTAAATCAAATGATACATATATATTCAAATCTTATTTTACCAACTCCAAACCTAGTTATTCATGACTATTATACTATCGATCTGTTTAATGCATCTACATACGTAACGGTAGAGTTGATACAGTTGTAACAGTTTATGTTTCCTCTTCTAAGAAGCAAGTGATATTAAATAACTGAAATTTGTAAAAAATAGAGTCCCGGCTGTGGTTCTGAAGAAAAAATCTTCTGTCAGCCGGCCTCTATTGATACATTAATTCCAATACATTGCTACACTGAAGAGGAAAAAATCTAATCAGCAAATGGCTAAAACAAAACAAAACTCAAGGAGAATCATTACAGAAATTACAATATAGATATCATTATAATATACTGTTCTCCATCATGTATATCATCCATTAGAATATGTAAATATTATATATCAATTCATGAAACAAGTAACCTTATTAATACCCTCTATCTGAGATAACATATTAAACATTCTGTAATTTAATTAATACTCTTCTTAGAGTTCCTGCATGAACATCTCTGGGAGACTAATAACTCACAGAGAACTTTATAGTAATAACACATAGCTCTTCTCAGGGAACCTAAAAAACTATTTAGAAAAATGTATATTAACATACGTTCTTTTATTAAAGAGAAAGGGAATGATTTAAAGGGACTCTTTTCATTATTTGTTTAGCAGAAAGAGGAATAAAACTAGATTTTAAATTGCTTAATTGCGGAGGTAAAGATCGACATCCCAGCGATAATTCAGGCCTCCAGGGGCCCGTGTACCTAATTTAAAAATCCAAAAAACTTCTCTTTGAAAAAGTTTCGCTTGTAAGTCACCTCCTCTTGGTCCTAATACCACCTTCTCTATTGCCGTACATTTAAAACTTGATAAGTCCCCTCCATGTATATCCCTAAAGTGTCGCCCAACATTCGACACCTGATTGGGGCGATCTAAAGATGCCGCCGCTACATGCTCAGCAATTCTCCTTTTTTAGCGGCCTCGTTGTACACCCAACATATTGTTTCTGACATGAATCACATGTGATTAAATATATTACATTGGATGAATTACAATTAATAAAATCCTTTATGCAAAATTCTTGTTTAGTTACTGCAGATTGAAACTTCCTACCTGTAAATACATATTTAGTACATAAATAGTCTCCCTCTCCCACCAACCCATGTAAAGGTTGGCAAGAGAGGGAGAAAAAGGGGCCCCCATGGACGCCCCACATAACTGTAAATAAAAGAGGGAGAGGGAGACTATTTATGGCCCTGACAATTCTTTCCTTCCTAGGATAAAATATTTTGGGAGATATATCAATGATCTGCTCTTTGTCTGGGATGGTGATGAGAATACTACCACACAATTTGTAGAATATTTAAACAATAATAATCAAAACCTGAGGTGCACCTCTGAGAGTCATAGAGACACCATCCCATTTCTTGATTTGAGTTTAAAGGTAGCGCCTGATAGAAGAAGTATTATTACTAGGACCCTTAGAAAGAAGACCGCGGGCAATACCACAGGGCAGAGAGCTGTCATCCCTCACACACAATCTCAGCAATCCCGGTTGGTGAGATGGTGCGGGCCCGCCAGAATTGCTCTGATCTAACAGAGTTTGAGGATGAGGTCCAATTATTAAAAAACATATTAAGCTCTAGAGGCTGCCCAGATAAATTGTTAGAGAGAGCAGAAGACATCACAAGAAAGAAAGACAGAGATACAATGTTATGGCAAGAAAGTCATACAAAAAAGATAAGGAATTCTCAGAAAAAAGTGGGCCAATTTAATTCAGATAATAACAAAGTGAGTGGGCTTACTCTCGTTACTACCTATAGTGAGGAGTTCTACGCTATTAAAAATATTGTGTATAGACATTTGCCTATTCTTAATGGGGACCAACAACTAAAAGAAGTATTAAAGGAAGGGATTAGAATTGTAAGTAGAAGGCCGCCTACTTTAGGCCAGAAATTATCCCCAAGTTTGTTTAATAAAAGTAAAGATTCCTCTTATACATGGCTTTCATGCAGGGGATTCCATAAATGTGCCGGCCACCGCTGCGGTTTATGTAAATATGTATTTACAGGTAGGAAGTTTCAATCTGCAGTAACTAAACAAGAATTTTGCATAAAGGATTTTATTAATTGTAATTCATTGTAATTCCATCATGTATATCATCCATTAGAATATGTAAATATTATATATCAATTCATGAAACAAGTAACCTTATTAATACCCTCTATCTGAGATAACATATTAAACATTCTGTAATTTAATTAATACTCTTCTTAGAGTTCCTGCATGAACATCTCTGGGAGACTAATAACTCACAGAGAACTTTATAGTAATAACACATAGCTCTTCTCAGGGAACCTAAAAAACTATTTAGAAAAATGTATATTAACATACGTTCTTTTATTAAAGAGAAAGGGAATGATTTAAAGGGACTCTTTTCATTATTTGTTTAGCAGAAAGAGGAATAAAACTAGATTTTAAATTGCTTAATTGCGGAGGTAAAGATCGACATCCCAGCGATAATTCAGGCCTCCAGGGGCCCGTGTACCTAATTTAAAAATCCAAAAAACTTCTCTTTGAAAAAGTTTCGCTTGTAAGTCACCTCCTCTTGGTCCTAATACCACCTTCTCTATTGCCGTACATTTAAAACTTGATAAGTCCCCTCCATGTATATCCCTAAAGTGTCGCCCAACATTCGACACCTGATTGGGGCGATCTAAAGATGCCGCCGCTACATGCTCAGCAATTCTCCTTTTTTAGCGGCCTCGTTGTACACCCAACATATTGTTTCTGACATGAATCACATGTGATTAAATATATTACATTGGATGAATTACAATTAATAAAATCCTTTATGCAAAATTCTTGTTTAGTTACTGCAGATTGAAACTTCCTACCTGTAAATACATATTTAGTACATAAATAGTCTCCCTCTCCCACCAACCCATGTAAAGGTTGGCAAGAGAGGGAGAAAAAGGGGCCCCCATGGACGCCCCACATAACTGTAAATAAAAGAGGGAGAGGGAGACTATTTATGGCCCTGACAATTCTTTCCTTCCTAGGATAAAATATTTTGGGAGATATATCAATGATCTGCTCTTTGTCTGGGATGGTGATGAGAATACTACCACACAATTTGTAGAATATTTAAACAATAATAATCAAAACCTGAGGTGCACCTCTGAGAGTCATAGAGACACCATCCCATTTCTTGATTTGAGTTTAAAGGTAGCGCCTGATAGAAGAAGTATTATTACTAGGACCCTTAGAAAGAAGACCGCGGGCAATACCACAGGGCAGAGAGCTGTCATCCCTCACACACAATCTCAGCAATCCCGGTTGGTGAGATGGTGCGGGCCCGCCAGAATTGCTCTGATCTAACAGAGTTTGAGGATGAGGTCCAATTATTAAAAAACATATTAAGCTCTAGAGGCTGCCCAGATAAATTGTTAGAGAGAGCAGAAGACATCACAAGAAAGAAAGACAGAGATACAATGTTATGGCAAGAAAGTCATACAAAAAAGATAAGGAATTCTCAGAAAAAAGTGGGCCAATTTAATTCAGATAATAACAAAGTGAGTGGGCTTACTCTCGTTACTACCTATAGTGAGGAGTTCTACGCTATTAAAAATATTGTGTATAGACATTTGCCTATTCTTAATGGGGACCAACAACTAAAAGAAGTATTAAAGGAAGGGATTAGAATTGTAAGTAGAAGGCCGCCTACTTTAGGCCAGAAATTATCCCCAAGTTTGTTTAATAAAAGTAAAGATTCCTCTTATACATGGCTTTCATGCAGGGGATTCCATAAATGTGCCGGCCACCGCTGCGGTTTATGTAAATATGTATTTACAGGTAGGAAGTTTCAATCTGCAGTAACTAAACAAGAATTTTGCATAAAGGATTTTATTAATTGTAATTCATCCAATGTAATATATTTAATCACATGTGATTCATGTCAGAAACAATATGTTGGGTGTACAACGAGGCCGCTAAAAAGGAGAATTGCTGAGCATGTAGCTGCGGCATCTTTAGATCGCCCCAATCAGGTGTCGAATGTTGGGCGACACTTTAGGGATATACACGGAGGGGACTTATCAAGTTTTAAATGTACGGCAATAGAGAAGGTGGTATTAGGACCAATAGGAGGTGACTTACAAGCGAAACTTTTTCAAAGAGAAGTTTTTTGAATTTTTAAATTAGGTACACGGGCCCCTGGAGGCCTGAATTATCGCTGGGATGTCGATCTTTACCGCCGCAGTCTAGTTTTATTCCTCTTTCAGCTAAACAAATAATGAAGAGTCCCTTTAAATCATTCCCTTTCTCTTTAATAAAAGAACGTATGTTAATATACATTTTTTTAAATAGTTTTTTAGGTTCCCTGAGAAGAGCTATGTGTTATTACTATAAAGTTCTCTGTGAGTTATTAGTCTCCCAGAGATGTTCATGCAGGAACTCTAAGAAGAGTATTAATTAAATTACAGAATGTTTAATATGTTATCTCAGATAGAGGGTATTGATAAGGTTACTTGTTTCATGAATTGATGTATAATATTTACATATTTACATATTCTAATGGATGATATACATGAAGGAGAACAGTATATTATAATGATATCTATATTGTAATTTCTGTAATGATTCTCCTTGAGTTTTGTTTTGTTTTAGCCATTTCCTGATTAGATTTTTTCCTCTTCAGTGTAGCAATCTATTGGAAGTAATGTATCAATAGAGGCTGGCTGACAGAAGATTTTTTCTTCAGAACCACAACCGGGACTCTATTTTTTACAAATTTCAGTTATTTAATATCACTTGCTTCTTAGAAGAGGAAACATAAACTGTTACAATTGTATCAACTCTACCGTTACGTATGTAGATGCATTAAACAGATCGATAGTATAATAGTCATGTATAACTAGGTTTGGAGTTGGTAAAATAAGATTTGAATATATATGTATCATTTGATTTAGATGTATATTTGTACTCTCTCCCTTTCTACAACTGTATTGGTATAATAGAGATGTGAATGACAGCATTGCAGTGTCCGTAGCAGCCACTTCGGGGTATTGATTCACCTTACTTTAATTAGCGGCTTCTCTCACCCAGTTCTATTTTGCCCTCTTGGTTATGTCATTTCCGGCCATGGTATGGCGTTCATTACTGCCGTGGATTACGGTGGATATGCCTCCCCACGATGGTTTGATAGAGGAAAATGGCGTTTTAATTAACAGAGGGTGAGTGGTTAAGTCTGCTTTATTAATGGGTGGTGTATATACTTGATTACTTGCCAATTTTTAAATTATCCTGGGGCGTCTCCTGTGGCTACTGCATGCGTCCTGCTAGCATTTAAATGTTTGTTATGAAAGCGGGCAGTCATGTCATGAGTAAGGGGTGAGTGTTTGCCCGAAACGTGTTGGCATTTTACCAGCTTCCTTATGCTTGTCACCGGCTTCATTATGTGGATGGAAATTTTTTAATCCATTGGAAAATAAATGTGGATCAAGAATCCTTTTAACCGGAGATTGGCTGGCGTCTTTGCTATATTTGGTTGGTTATGAGAAGAGCGCTCATGGCCGTGCCATATCCGTGATTTTCAACATCAAGGACTGTGAATTTAAACAGGTACGGCTGATTGCAATTGTACACACTTAGCGTCAATCCCTATTGGCCTGTTGTGCCATGATAATCACCATATGGAGGCTTCTCAGGATAATGTGCTCGGGGTTCCTTCGGGACAAGCCCGGCTGTGTATGGCGTGTGGGGTATCCCCTATAAGTGATGATGTCAGGGTGTGTGTACCCTACGCCCAGCAGGTACTTGCGCTGCAGTCTGGGTTACCTGTGGCTGGGCCTAGTGCTGCGCCCCCTCTGGCTTCGCCTACTCCCCAAGCTTACACCTGACTCCCAGTGAGGTGCATACCAGTGGGGAGTCTCAACCTGATTTGGCTACCCGGGTAGCCAGCATTGAAAGGCATATTGCCGGGTCTGGTGTTACTCTCTTTCCTGTGGAAGCTGAGGTGTTTTTTTATATTACTGGATATACCCCCCTGGAAGAAGGGGACTTATTCTCTGATTCAGAATCATCTGAGGATCAGCCTAGGGGTTATGCTGAGTCTGGGTCTAACCCATGGGCTTCAGATGATACTGACAGACTTTTGGCTCACATTTTTTAAGTGCTCTGTATCTCTCCTCCTGCCGTGGCCCCGCGGCAGCAGGGGTAGCTGTTTCATACTGTTAAACCCACGCTTGGAATTTCCTGAGCAAGCTCACTTTAATAATCTGGTGCTCACAGAGTGGGAATGGCCTAGCCGGCTTCCCGGGGTACCAAAGTGTTGGGATAAGCGGTATCCCTTTCCTGCTGAAATGGTTAAAAGGTGGTCATGTCCTCCCGAAGTGGATGCTCCAGTTCTGGGGTTGTCTAACACATCCGTCATGCATTCCTCTGACTCTACTACACTGAGGGATGGGAAAGACAGGCGCATTGATCAGCTGGCTTGCCATGCCTTTGCCTGTGTGGGGACCGCGCTCCATCCAGTCTGTGTCTCTGCTATTACGGCTGTTGCTATTAAAAGCCTGCTCAGGGGTCTCTTAGATGGGGCCCCTGACGATGCTGGTAGTGAAGAGTATAGAGCTCTTCTGTGTTGGGAGGAATTTGTTGCATATGTTCTCTCTGCCTTGGATGATACCATTAGAATGTGTGGCAGGGTTTCTGCCTTGTTGGTGGCAATACGCCGCTCGTTGGGCAGCAGACAACGCTGCTAAGAAGGCTCTCACTGGGTTTCCCTTCAAGGGGCTGCGCCTCTTTGGGGAACGTTTGGACTTGTTTGCTAAAGGAGGAAGGTTACCTCAGCGTAAAAGGCAGTCCCAGTCCTTTCGAGGTTCAGGTGCCTTTTCTCCTTCCTTCAGGGGCTCCAGAATTGGATGGGGAGCTTCATTTGCTGAAGCTCGTGGAGATTTTTGGGGCAGGGGCAGAGACGTGGCTGCCCTGGCTCCACCTGGGGTCCCAAGACTAAGTCCTCCCCCCAAGCCCCCTCAGGCATGAAGGGGCGACCTCACCCATCTGGGTGGGGGGACGGCTTCCGCTCTTGGCTCATGTCTGGAGGCGTCATGTCTGGAGGCGTCATGTCTCAGACCGATGTATTCAGGAGGTAGTATCCTCCGGTTACAAGATAGTTTGCAGCCTGGCCGCCCCCAAGATTCATCAAATCTCGGTTAGCTCAAAACCCCTTGTCAGCTCAGTGTCTCTCCCTGGCTGTCGAAGGCCTAGATCTAGGTGTCATCTGCCGGGTGCCTTTGAAGGAAAGGGGCAAAGTCTATTATTCCAATCTTTTCATTGTGCCCAAAAAGGATGGGTCCATCAGACCTATCCTGGATTTAAAGCTTCTCAACAAATTTGTCAGATTCAGACACTTTTGCATGGAGACTCTGCGCTCAGCTGTGACTTTCCTATGCCCAGGGGACTTCATGACCTCTGTAGACATCAAGGATGCTTGCCTTCATGTACCTATCTTTCCAGGTCATCAGAGATTCCTCAGGTTCGCTCTGGAGGATCAGTACTACCAATTTGTGACCTTGCCCTTCAGTCTCACCTCGGCTCCCAGGGTATTCACCAAGGTGCTGGCAGGAGTGATGGCCCTGCTGAGATCTCAGGGCATTCGCATTCTTCCCTACCTGGATGACATGCTTATTGCTTCTCAGTCCCTCCATCAGGCAGAGCTGGACACTCAGCGGGTGGTGTCCACACTGGAATCATTTGGCTGGGTGATCAATCACCCCAAATCTTCCCTGTCTCCTTCGATGATGAAATCTTTTCTGGGCATGATTCTGGATTCAGCTCAGGTCAAGATCTTTCTTCCTCAGCAGAAGGTGGAGGTCCTTCAAGAGAAAGCTCAGCTCCTGCTATCTTGTCCTCATCCGTCCATCAGGCAGGGAATGCAGCTGGTGGGCCTGATGATGTCCTGCTTCGAGGAGGTTCCATATGCTCAGTTCCACATGAGGCCTCTTCAGCTTCACCTCTTGTCAGTATGGGATCGGGACTGTGTCCCTGGATCAGGTGTTTGTCTTGTCCCCTCTGGTCAGGTGGTCTCTAGTGTGGTGGCTGGACTCAAGGAACCTGCTGGGGGGCAGGTCCTTTCTGGCCCCCTGCTGGGAGACTGTCACCACGGATGCCAGCCTGACAGGTTGGGGGGGATTCTGGAGGTTCCAGGGTCAGTGGGGCCCTCAGGAGACCCATGCCCCTATCAACATTCTGGAATTGAGGGCGATCAGGTTGGTTCTCGCCCACTTAACCCCACACCTGACAGGTCGGGCTGTTCAGGTCCGCTACATCAATCATCAGGGAGGGACCCGGAGCAAGAGGGCCCTCAAGGAAGTGTCTGATACTGTCCTGGGCGGAGGAAAATGTTCCCTGCATCTCAGTTGTGTACTTCCCGGGGGTGGAGAATCTGGAGGCAGACTCTCTGAGCAGGGGGACCTCTCGTCTGGGAGAATGGTCCCTCAGCAGCAGGGTGTTTCGCTCCCTGTGCCACCGCTGGGGTCAGCCGGATGTGGATCTGTTTGCGTCCCGTCACATTCACAAGCTTCCGGTCTTTGTCTCTCTGTCCCAGGATCCTCTGGCCTTGGCCACTGATGCCCTGGCAATGTCTTGGACGATGTTCCAGCTCCTGTATGTGTTTCCACTGCTGGGCAGGGTGCTGCGCAAGATAGTTCAGGAAGGGGTGCCAACCATCCTGGTGGCCCCCTGTTGGCCAAGAGGAGTGGTTCGCAGACATAGTGCAGTTGGCAGTAGATCAGTACGCCCTGCCGCGGGTTCCAGATCTGCTCACTCAGGGACACCCACGCCACCCCCAATTTACAAACGCTGGCTTTGACGGCCTGGCTGTTGAAACCTCCATCTTGATGGAAAAACGGCTGCCTGCCTCGGTGGTGAATACCATGATCAGGGCTAGGGAGAGGTCCTCTTCTTCCATCTATTACAGGGTTTGGCGTACTTACATTGACTGGTGCGAGTCCCACTGTTTCTGCCTTGGCTATTTTTTCCAAAGATCCTTTGCTCAGCATCCCCTGGTCAAGACCTTTTTCCAGGGGGTTACTCACGTGCGTCCCCCACGTAAGCCTATGTTTCCAGTCTGGGACTTGAACTTGGTCTTATCTGCCCTGCAGGGGCCTCCTTTTGAGCCCTTGCAAGGGGCTCCTTTGTCCATTCTCACGCTTAAGGTGGTCTTTTTGGTGGCTATCACTTCTGTTAGGCATGTTTCTGAGTTGGCGGCGCTTTCCATCAAGCCTCCTTATTTTGAGAGACACCAGGATAAGGTGGTGTTTCGTTTTAAGCCAGATTTTCTGCCTAAGGTTGTTTCTGCCTTTCATCTCAATCAGGACATTGTTTCCCTAAGGAGAGGGCTTTGCATTCTCTGGATGTAGTCAGAACTCTGAAGTTCTATTTGGTGGCTACTGAATCCTTCACAAAGACTGATGCTCTTTTTGTGCTTCCGTCTGGACCTAAGAAAGGTCTGGCTCCACTATCAGCAAGTGGATACGTCAGGCTGTGATACAGGCTTACTCTGCTAAGGGGAAGGAGCCTCCCTTTCCGCCTTACTGCTCATTCTACTCGTGCTATTGGTGCCTCTTGGGCTTTTCAGCACCAAGCTTCTGTTGAACAAGTTTGCAAGGCTGCTACTTGGTCTTCTGTTCATACTTTTTCAAAGTTTTACAAGGTTGATGTTAGGGCCTCAGCTGATGCTGCTTTTGGCCGCAAGGTTCTGCAGGCGGCAGTGGTCTAAACTGTCTGCTGTTACTTTTGGGGATCCCACCCTACCTTACGGACACTGCTATTGGATGTCCTAAGTGTAAGGAATATCTTCTGGAACAGGACGTGCTGTATACTTAGAATAATACAATTCTGTGATTACTCACTTGTAGAATTGGTATTATATGTATACAGCACGTCCTGTTCCACCCCACCCTTGTTATCATTATCTTGAGTTACCTCTTTATGGTGATTGTTCTTATGTTCACATTTTTTCATATAATGGTTACAATTCTCCCGGTCTCATTTTAAATGCTTTTCAATACTGGGGATTTTGTGGGAGGTCCCTGGTATATATGGGGCTGGGAGGAGCCACTTTTCTGTCTCTGCAGTCCAGCGCTGGAGGTCATCTACTGGAGGTATAACCCAAGTGTAAGGAATATCTTCTGGAACAGGACGTGCTGTATACATATATTACCAATTCTACAGGTGAGTAATCACAGAATTGTATTTTCTACGAGTCCTTCAGGAAGGCCCTAGCTACCCGCCCCATATAGTACGGTATATATGGTTTCTCTTGGTTATTTGCTAATCTACTGAAGGCTGGGAAGAAGGGATAGGGCTTTTAAACGTGTCCAAGTTTGTGTTTCCTGTCGGTTGGGGGGGCCTTCTCTCAAATGGCCATCCTGTAGAAATACAATTACTGGTAAGACTAACTGGGATTTTTTTTATCTACTGCTCCACCCATGCTGCAGGAATCCCTTTTTTCATTAGGTGTTGACATATCTACGTGGATAAAGCCTGTCTGGTGTGGTGCCTATTCCTGAACCAAAGCAGCCTTCCCTTAAATTCAATAGGAGAGCTAGGCACCTGAGGCTAATATGATCCGTGCAATTAGACGGGTTTGCCAGTGGCATTGTCCAGCATGCAAGTTTTCGAAATGCTTCTCCAAAGTTCTACTCATGTTAGTCAATGCGAGACTCCAACCAGTGTGCTTTCTTTATTAGACAGGTGACAAAACCTTTATATCTTTTTCTTTTGACATGTGGAGTATGGTTCCTGTGTTATCGTTTAGGTCCCAGGCGTCCTTTGAGGACTTTTTATTAGGTCATGTTCCTTCTTTAGACTTGGTCCTGGTAGTGGTTGCCTGGCATAGTTTTTGACTTAGGACCTATACAAGGAAATACGAGTTGGAAAAGGCTTTAACATCTTTTCCCTTCAGGGGCAGGGGTCTATTTGGAGCTGATTTGTTGTACAAGTTGTGGGGGTATCATTTATGTAGCAACAGAAGACTCATAGGACTGCAGATATGCTTTGAGACCATTTCTCCTCGAAAAACTTCTTCCCCTTTTGTGCTTGCAAACATGGCGTTTGGCCAGAGCAGACTAACGAGATACTTAGATGATGGCGCAAAGGAGATTTAGTAGCAGGGCCCCTTCCCTTTATAAGCAGTGCCTTGCTCATCATCACCCACCCTGAAAATGCTTGCCAATTCTAGGCATTTCAGTTTGCTTTCCTGGAATTCTATAGAGAACTTTCCTTTATAAGTAAACCGCATTTAAGTCCCTTGTTTGTTTTATGGGTTCGGTTTTGCTTAGCAAGAGGTGGTGCTAGATTGGCAGTATCCTTTTTTCCTTCATGGTACTAGCTGCTACAAACTGTCACTCCTCTTGCTTCATGCTGGAATACGTTCTTAAATCCTATTTGTCCTTCTGCTCTTTGAAGGCACACCAAGAATTTCATGTATGTGAAGCATAGGAACTAGCCAATGGTCAATAGCATAACCAATAAGTTGCCAAAACAGGTAGTAGAGAGTTAAGTCTCTCCAATAGGGGCTCAAATGTGGATCTAAAACTTGGTATCCTGTGAGCTATTTAAAATCTAATATTAGCCAATAAAATCAGCTTGCAACAGAGCAGATCCTCTCAAAAGTGCACCACATGACCTCCAATGTTCCAAAAGTGTAGGGCTACAACCCCCATCTGTATCCCCAATTGGAGATCACTCATCTGCTGCTGTTACCCGCGTTCTGCATAATCTAAAAGCTTATATCCATTTCCATAGCAATATCGCATGTTTTCTGATTTTATTTTCCCACATTCTTTAGCTTCAATTGATATTTAAGTTTGATGCCATGAATGCATTAGAAAAATAAATCATTTCACAGCTTCCATAAGAGAATAATTCCCGTTAGTCTTACCAGTAACGGTATTTCTACAAGTCATTCAGGACAGCACCTGAGAGAAAGCTCCTCCCCCTGGAGAGGAAACACAAACTGGGACAAGCTTAAAAGCCCCACCCCTTCCCCCCCGCCCTCAGTATATTAACCAAGAGAATCCGAAGGACCATAGGGGAGGGTAGCTAGGACTGTTCTGAAGGACTAGTAGAAATACCATTACCGTTAAGACCAACAGGGCTTTTCTCCCTTTGTCCTTCAGAAAGGCTATCAGAGAGGAAAAACAAGTAACTATGAATTAAGGGCAGGACACAAAATAAAAGACCAAAAGATTGTTGAGAGTCAGACAAAATATCAAGCCTATAATACCTAAGAAAAGTATGAGGGAAAGACCAAGTGGTTGCCTTACATATTTACTCCAAGGAAGCTCGGGATCGTTCTGCCCAGGAGGTGGATACTGCCTTGGTTGAGTGTGCTCTAATATAAGGAGCTGGAGTGTCCATACATGTGTAAGCTAAGGAGATGGCCTTCCTTATCCACCTGCCTTTTGAGGCTTTGGAGATGGCTAAACCTCTATTCTTGCCACTAAAGGAGACAAACAACCTATCCTTCTTCCTCCAGTTATGTGTCTGCTCTAAATAAAAAATAAGGGATCTTCTGACATCTAGAAACTGTGTGTTCCTCTCCATATCCTCCCGATTGCCTCAAAAGGATGGGAGAACCATTTCTTGTGACCTGTGGAAGGTCCGGTTGATCTTGGATAGGTGGTTGAGGCTTGAGAATGGCCCTGTCCTGTAGAACTATACAAAAGGGCTCTCAAACGGAGAGGGCCTGTAAGTCACTAACCCTGCGTGCTGAGGTAATGGCAAGCAGAAAACACATCTTTAGAGTTTTTGTCTGACCCCTCAGCAGGTGACTCAAAAGAAGCTTTTATTAGACCCTTAAGAACAAGGATGAGATCCCACATAGAGACTGGTCTCTTTCAAGTAATAGCTATGAAGAATCTATTAATCAGGCTATACTTTCTTAGACCTTTATCTAGGAAAATCAAAATTGCCGATGCCTGGGTCTTAAACCGGACTAACAGCCTGGCACATATGGAAAAGAAAGATAGCGGACATTTTGGAGCTTCCTCTCCCAGCATCTCAGCCATGCTGCTGCCTGGATTCAACTGACATAAATGACAATGCACAGAAACAGGAAGCCCAACAGCACTTCCTGTTTGCATGTGGCCTGATAATGCACGAACCGCCATTTTGTTTCTAAAATTTACTACACCAGGAGTTAGAAAAAGGTAAATGACTTTTTATGTGCAGCAATCTAAATTGCCATGGGGAGGGATGCATATGAGCAATGTTTGTTGTGCTGGTCTGGTTTAAGTCATTTTTGACTGTTTGTTTGCTTTAAGAGTACTTACTGCCAGACCCAGTTCGAAACCTTCCTGCAGAAATTCCAGGACCGACAAAAACTTGTTCCTGTTCAAGCTATTAATTTCACAGAATGAACTGAAATTCTTCCAAGTTTTCAGGTAAATAGTGGACTCTTTCCTGCTTCCTATAAGAGTTTCAATTACACTTGAGGACAGCCTCATTTTTTTTCAGGAGTGTCCTCTCAGAATCCAGGCTGTTAATTTTAGATTCTGTAGATTTGGATAATAACTTGGACCCTGATGCAGTAGGTTTGGTTCATGTGGAAGTTGCCACGGAGTGGATATGTTCTTTAAAGCTGCGAACCAATTTCTCTTTGGCCAGGTGGGAGCGAAAGGCATAGGCTAGAGGAAAGCTTCAGGGCGTCCACCCCTAGAGCCCCGACACAGAAAGAAGACTGTTTTGCCCTTTGTATTCTGGGCTGTCGTGAAGAGATCTATCTGGGGAACTCCCCACCTCTGGGCTATTTGTCAAAATACCTCCTGATTTAGCACCCATTCTGACTGTGAAATGTCTGCTCTGCTCAGGTAGTCTGCCACCACATTTAGAGATCCTTTCAGATGTACTGCTGATAGTGATCGCAACTGGTGTTCAAGGGGGAGAAGAAAGGCATACATCAGCTCCTGAAGAGCTGCGGATCTGGTTTCTCCCGTCAATGCTACTGTGGTGGAATTGTCTGATTGCATCTGAACATCCCTTCTGGTCAGAAGGTGACGAAAATTGAAGAGGGCCTGTTCTACTGCTTTTAGGTCCCTGAAATTCAAGGATCTTGTCTGAATATATTTTGACCAGTGCCCCTGAACCTGTAGGGGGTCTAGGTGAGCGCCTCAACCCCAGGCACTGATGTCTGTCATTATAATAAATGCACGGGTTTGTCTCCAAGGCCTGCCACTCATCTTGCAGCTTTCAGTAATCAGTATCCCTAAATCTCTTTCCTCCAAAGTCCTGGGTAACACAATACTGCCCATACAGGACTCAGGGAGATGGGATTCCAGTGCAGGGATTCCTTCTACCCAAGTGCATGATTTTACATTTAGAGACATTACATAGTTACATAGTTAATATGGTTGAAAAAGACATATGTCCATCAGGTTCAATCAAGGGTGTTGGGGTAGGGAAGTTATTTTCCATTTTATTTTTTGTATTTTTTACTGATAACGGCTAACAGTAACTGTTAATGTTATTTTCTTCTAAATAAGCATCTAATCCTTTTTTGAAGCTGCCAGTGGTTAAGGCTATTCCACAGAATAGTTCTTATGGTAAAAAATAGTTGCCATCTACGGAGTTCGAATTCCTTGTCTTTAGAGAGGATTTTACCTAAAATAGCATTTCCCAATATTTTTTTTATTTACCATTTATATATATATATATATATATATTAGTATACAAGTTAATCATGTGCCCCTCAGTCATCTCCTCTCAAGACTAAATGGATATAATTCTCTTATCAGTTTGGTGGCTCTCCTATGCACCCTTCCATAGTCAGAGTGTCCTTTCTATGAACTGGTGCCCAGAACTGGATGGCATATTCCAGGTGAAGGTGCACCAGTGCCTTGTAAAGAGGCAAAATTACATCCCTATCCCATGATTCCATGCGTCTTTAAATGTATGATAATATCTTGGTGGCCTTGGAAGCAGCTGCTTGACACTGCATGCTGTTATTTAGCCTGTGATCTACCAGTACTCCCAGATCCTCTAAGTGTTTCTCCCAGTTTTACTCCTTTACTCCTACCTTATTAGCCAAGTGGATGCCCAGACACTCAGTGTCCAAGTCAGCCTGAAGCTTGTGAACATCTTCAATAGCCTGCACTGTGCTACATATCTTAGTGTCATCTGCAAAATAAGAGCGCATTTAATTCCATCCTCTATGTCATTTATAAACAAGTTGAATAATAGTGGGCCCAACACTGAACCCTGGGGTACAACGCTTACAACTGGTAACCATTCAGAACAGGTATCATTAACCACAACTCTCTGTACACGATCCTTCAGCCAATTTTCAATCCAGATACACACTGTAATTTCTAATCCTGAAGTTCTCAATTTCCCCAATAAGCGTCTATGGGGGACAGTGTTGAATGCTTTTGCAAAATCTAGAAAAACTATATCTACAGCCGCCCCTCTGTCCAGGCTTCTACTCACCTCCTCATAGAAGCCAATCAGGTTAGTCTGGCGGGTTCTGCCCTTAGTAAAACTGTGTTGGTTGTCACTTATAATATTATGCATAGTTACATTTTTGTGTATGTAGTTCCTTAATAGCCCCTCAAGCAATTTTCCACAATGGATGTTAAGCTTACAGGTCTGTAATTAACCGATGAAATACTAGAGCTCTTTTTAAAAATGGGCACCACATTTGCCCTGCGCTAATCTCTGCCTTCTCTTTATGCCCAGTGACCATTTCCCCATTATCATTATTAGGGCACCTATCTGTTCTGATTTAATTTTCATTGAATTTATATATTTATATATTTAAAAAAACATTAATGGTTTGTTTTGCTTTCTTTGGCCACATCTTCATTTAGTGCTTTTGTGAAACTTATTTCTTTCTTACATGCTCTATTAACTAATTTATACTTTTCAAGGGTTACAGGTGAGAGCTCAGCCTTATCTCATTATTGCCATTTTAACCACATGTGTCAGCCATGAGGGGTTTAATTTTAGCTGCTTATATTTGTTACCCATAGGAATACATTTTGCAATGTTGGTACTCACAATTGATTTAAAACACTCTCATTTGGCATCTGTATTCTTATTCCTCAAAAGATGCTCCCAGTATATGTCCTGGAGTGCAGCTTTGAGTCCGGAGAAGTTGGCCTTCGTAAAATCTAGTGTTTTTGCCCTCCCAGACAGAAAATCCTTCTTACAGTTTGTTAAATACAACTATATTCTGGTTACCAAGATTTTCACGGACTGTTACTGTCCCTATCAGGTCATCAATATTTGATATTACCAGATCCAAAAAAGCATTACTTAGTAGGTGCCTCCACGAACTGATTCATATAGTTATTTTGTAGCAAGCTGATGAATGCTCTCCCCCTTAGAGCAGAAGCAGAACCGTGTCTCCAGTCGATACCTGGGTAGTAGAAGTCCCCCATCACCACCACCACCAGCCTCTGAAGCCCGCTCTATCTGTTTATGCAGCTGACCCTCTATTTCCTCAGTTATGTTTGGTGGTCTATAGATTACTCCAATTTGTATTTTAACATTGTTTACATCTCCCTGCACTTCTACCCACAAGGATTCTACATCCCCACAATCTTCTGCTAGCATCCTCTCTGTAACATATGCTTTGAATTATTGCATTACACACTCTATCATGTTTCCTTTTTGCTCTGTCTTTCCAAAATAGAGCAAAACCTTGAAGATTGACAGTCCAGTTATGTGTGGAATCCAGCCATGTCTCAGCCACACCAATAACATCAATATTTTCTTCCAGTATCACAACCTCAAGTTCCCCCACTTTACTTGCCAGACTTGTGAACATACACTTTAAGTTCCTATCTAGCTTGACACATTGAGCTTTATTATTAGCTTCTGCAGCTTCTGCAGTAATGCATCCACCTAATTTTTCACTGCTGTTTTGCAACACATAGATCTCCTTATCCATCATAGCAGTCCTCTCCCCTTCTAATTCGCCATCCACCATCATATGCTGTCCCCTAAGTAATGAGATTTCCCCTTTGTTTTCTCTCTTGCCGTCCCCCCTCATCTCTAGTTTAAATACTCCTCCACCCCTTCTAGTATCCTCTTACCCATTACAGCAACCCCCCTTCTATTCAGGTGCAAATTATCTGTAGAATACAGTTGTACCCCAATGAAAGGTCGGCCCAGTGCTCTGGGAACCCAAATCCTTCTGCCCTGCACCAGGACTTGAGCCATGCGTTTAACTCTCTAAGCTCCCGCTGTTCATGTGTAGCGCATGGCATAGGCAGTATTCCAACGATTCCAGAGACATTTCCTAAAATGTTTTCTCAAGGATCCTCCATCTCCAATTATTCTGTCATTGGTCCCCACATGGACCACGACAGCTGGGTCACCCCCAGCCCCTCCCAGTAATTTATACACTTTTTCCAACTCATGCCAAATCCTGGCACCAGGGAGACAGCAAAACTGATAATAGAATCCCCTATTACCACTAACTGTCTAGTACTACCTGCAGTCCCAACCACCCGCTCACTAGCTGGTCTGTGCACCCTTTTCTACTCCCTCTAACTACATTTACCCAGCTACTTATCTGCTTCTCCTGACCCATTACTCCACCCTGTTTTTACCCCACTCAATGCCTGCTAAGTGAGCAGAATGCCTTTTCCATATTGTCAATCTTCCTCATAGTTTCATTTTGAGCCTCCAGATCTCTAACCTGAGCTGCCAAGGTTGCTATATGCTCACATTTATCACAGCGGTATTCACCCTGGAACTTTGGCTTCTTATTTTAATATACAAGAAAGAGAAAAGTGGGTATAGGTCACACCCACACAGTTGCAACCTCCATGTGCGACCGCGCCATTAGTACAAATTAATTCTGTCATACAAGATATTTCATGAAAAAGGACTTTATTTCTGCTAAATAAGCAGCTATTAAAATGAGTAATTAAAAGGTAGCAGGAGGGGCAAAACAAGTCTACCCCCACTGCCCCAATTACAATAATTTCAAAGCATTATTCTGGGTTTCCAAGGCCCATGATATAAAGTTCCATACAATGTGTCATACAATGTGTCATAACGTGATTAGTACAGCCCTCCCAGGCAATGGACATCAATCAATATTGAGCAGCAAGCGATGCAGGATCCTGTTATGACATATACAATCTATTTACATAATATAAATCACAGTGTGATCAATGTAAAAATCATTCTGGGTTCCACATTCATGAAAAACAAGGTGGACTAGTTTCGCCCATACACGGGGCTTCCTCTGCACCTCAATTCATCCGTACAGTTGTATGCACCTTCACTTAAGTGCCATTATGGAATCGTCATTGTTCTATACAGGAAAAAGATAGCCAGAAAGCAGACAAGAGACAAAAGTGAGGAGAGGCAAAGGAAAAAAAGGGAAAGAGAATATGTACAACCATTATAGATTAATCGTATTACAACTTGTGGTCCAATTGACCAAAAGGGGTGTCAGAGATCAAATAAGGGTACCTGATTGTCCCATGTGGAAATTCGACATTGGCAGTGGACTGCTAAAATCAGGAACCTCTTGTCATCCCACTGTCCTCATCATGCATCAAAGGCAATCCTAGTGCCAAGTATTCAGTCACCTAATCCGCAGCCTACATTAGGAAATTATTTAAAAACACTCTTGGATTGGGTTCATAATTCTCGAAGTGGAAAGGGATGAAGTTATAAGAATACACTTACATATAAAGTTGCAGCCACAGTCGAACCTGAGGGAACAACGTCACAGCTTCCCTATAAGGCAGATAGTACAGCTGGAAGGAGGTAGCTGACCCGTGCTCCGTCTCGCACCAAACCTCTCTCCCTCGTGGGCAACCCGGATGTGTCAATGCAGCCGGCAGGCTTTGTAAAAGCCCTGCGTCGGCTGCGTGCTGGGGTCACGTATCACTTCCGGGGCAGCCGGAAACCCCGATGACGTCACCGCCCGGCCCGGGAATGACACTACCCAGCTGCCAGGGGCGTGTTAACGGAGGCGGGGACGAGGGGGGGGAAAACAGTGGAGGGGGCGGGCATAAGCCCGCACAAGAACGCCACGTCATTCCGCCACCCCACAAACAACCCCAGCACCAAATAGTACTGGGAATGTGAGTGGGCAGCGGCACACATCACCCCGCCGCCCCCGGGTTCGGGGAACAGTCGAGCCTGGGAGGCTGCCGGGCGCCCGAGTCAGCCAAGCGGCCGCTCGTCTCCGGCAGCACAGCCCCGCCCCGCCCCCAATCCCCATCGGGTGGAGGTATAGCGGGTGGGGGAACGTAGCAAACCCTCCTCGCTGTTTCGCCTCCCCCCTCCCCCCCGGTGTACGTGCCTCCAGTACAGTGGGGACCCTGAGAAGGGAACAAGGCACCCTATAGCGGGTGATCCCACTGGCGCCGCCCCTGGCACCACATCCGACCCTCTGCTTACTACCCAAGGACATGTAGGAGTATTCTACCAATGGATATTCCCGTGCATTTTGCGTAAAAATAAGGTAAAGTAAAAAAAAAAAAAAAAAAAAAAAAAATCTCAAGTTTAGAATACACAAAGGTCGATCATTAAAGTGTGAAAACAAGAGTTTTTAGCCCAGAAAGGGCGCAAAACTAATTGTTTCATTCATACCTGGATGGCGATACGCTTTCATTTTGCTAATCCAACGGGTTTCCCTCTGGAGGGTAATCCTCTCTATATTCCCCCCTCTGGCATGTGGATGGATCCGGTCCAAGCCCTGGACCAATAGTCCCTTCGGTTCACTATTATGATAGCGGGCAAAGTGCCGTCCTATGGGGGTCTTCATGTTAGCAGTACGAATATCGTATTGATGTTCGTATATCCTCTTTTTCAGGGGTCTATTTGTTTTTCCAATATAGAAACTCCCACACGGACAAGTAAGTATATATATCACGTGGGGAGTTTCACAGTTGACAAAATGTTTGGATTGTACCGATGTCTGTCCAGGTATATTAATGGTTTTGCCCGATTTGATGAACTGGCAACAGCTGCACCTTTTTTGGCATTGGTAGGTCCCACAAGTTTTGCAACACTTTTTGGGATCTCTCTCGGTATAATGGCTTTTAACTAGTTTGTCTCTAAGGTTCCTTGCCCTTCTAAAAACAAACTGTGGTTGTGACGGCAAAATCTCCCTGAGACTCTGATCGTTCATCAGCAGATGCCAATTGCGTTGAAATATATTTTTCAGTGAATGGTGTTGGGCAGAGAAAGTCAGGGTCACGGCCAAAGGCCGTCTAGTTCTGAGGGGTTTGGGTTTATACAAAATCTCCGTCCTGGGCCTGGCAGCAGCTTTTTTATAGGCCAATGACAGTATTTTCTAACTATAGCCCCTTTCCTGCAATCTATTCCTTATCCCATCCGCTGCTTTTTTAAATTCTCCATCATCAGTGCAGTTTCTACGCGCCCGGAGGTATTCTCCATATGGGATACTGCGTAGTAAATGTTGGGGATGGAAACTTGTCGCTCTTAGAATTGTATTGGCCGCTGAGGACTTCCTGAAAAAATCTGAATGTACTTGTCCCTGTGTGTCTATGGAGATTGTCAGGTCCAGGAAATTGATTCTGGACTCACTGATTTCATGCGTAAATCTTAGGTTTAGTTCATTGCAGTTGAGGATTTGAATGAACTCTTCCAATAACTGTCTTGGACCGGTCCATAGCACAAAGATATCGTCGATGTACCTGTGCCACGTCAAAACGTGGCACAGGTACATCGGGAGAGTGTCCTCACCCCACAACTCCCTCTCCCAACGGCCAAGGTACAGGTTGGCATAAGATGGGGCACATGTGGTCCCCATCGCCGTACCCTGTACCTGGTGGTACAATTGGCCGTCGAAGAGAAAGAAGTTGTGGGTGAGGACAAATCTCAACAGACGGAGGATAAACAAGTTGAAGTTACACTGGCTGATATCCAGTTCATTCAAGAAAAATTGTATGGCTCGCAGGCCCTGTTCGTGCGGAATACTGGAGTATAGGGCCTCCACGTCCAGTCCCACCAGGAGAGTCCCCGGGGGCACAGTCATCCCATCGAGGATGCGGAGCAGATGGCCAGTATCCTTCAAGTACGAGGGAAGCTGATGCACCAACGGTTGAAGGACGTGATCGATGAAGCGACTAGCCCGATCAGTCAGAGACCCCATGCCCGACACTATGGATCTGCCTGGTGGTTCAGACACCGATTTATGAACCTTTGGTAAGGCATAAAAGGTGGCAATGGTCGGGCATGGGGCCTCCAAGTACGCTCCCGTCTGTCCATCGATCACTCGGTGTATCACTGCATCCTCGATGAGCGAGTGATAAGCCCCCGAGGCTTCCCCGAGTCTGGACGTGGAGGTCCGCACGTACCAGTCCCTATTGTCCAATATTCGCCTGCACATCTGTACATATTGTTCATTGCTCATCACGACAATGTTGCCCCCTTTATCCGCTGGTTTAATTGTCACATTACCAATCTTCTCTAAGTCCCTCAGTGCTTTCTGATGTTCAACAGAAAGATTGGACTTCTTCTTAAAGGGGAGTTTTTCTATCTCAGTTGTGACCAGACTGACAAAGGTTTCTAGATGGGCATTAGAGCTCAGTGGTGGGTAGAACGTCGAGGGTTTTTTAAACCTCGATTGCTTAGGATTTATCATCGGTGAAATACCGGTCGCTTCGATACCCAGTTCTATCATTTCTTGCTCCAAATCTAACTGATTGGCTTGTGGAGCTGTCTCTGAAAGCTCATCTTTATGTGCATAAAGTTGTTTACATAAGATTTTCCGGGCGAATAAATGGAGGTCTTTTATAGCCTCAAAAGAATCCAGTTGTTGGGTCGGGCAGAAGTTCAGCCCTAAAGATAGCACTTCTTGCTGGGCTTGTGTCAAGATTAGATTAGATAAGTTGATGATGTTAAGCGGGCATTCTTTTTCTTTACATCTGGTGGTCGTGATTTTTATTTGTTTCATCTCTTGTGTTGTCGGATTACTAACGGGAAGACCTAGCTTTATCTGTTTCTTCTTCCGCCTTCGGCGGTTCCTATTCTGATTGCGGCCTCGTCTAAAAAATCCTGTCGATTATCTCGTCTCAAATCTTCAAGATCTCTCTGATCTTGGTTACCTCCCTGTGTTCTTTTGAACATCGATCTGGTAACAACTTCCCCCCTACGGGGCGGATACTCTCGTCCCGGGGGGCTTCTATCTGACCTATTTCCCCCCTCCCAACGTTGGGGTAAGAATCTTCTCTGTGGATCCCTGGACTTCCTATTGGATCTCTCCCTCGAAGATGAGGAATCTGAAGATGAAAATTGTCTCGGAAAAAATTCCCTACGGGTTGGTCTGGTCTCCGTGCCTGGCCAGATGTACGCTTTCAGTTGTTTGTAGGCTATTGTGTCCCGTTGGAACTTATGCTCCTTGGTCTCAATAATATCCTTATTGATTTTCTCTATCCCCATCTTTATATTAGTATCCCTTTTCACAAAATACTCATCCTTGTCAAAGGTCTCCAACTCTTTCGCTAATTTGCTGATTTGTTCATCTAGTACTGCCAATTGTTTACTATGTTGATCAACTAACAAACCCATAAGTGTGATCGAACACTCCTGGAGGGCATTCTCCCACTTCTGTTTGAAGTCACCAGTGATCAAACCAATCTGTGGGTATAGTTTCAATCTTAGACCCCTAGGTACTATCTTTTTATCCTTATATTCTCTCAGATACTGAATATCCCACCAGACTTTGGATTTCTTCAGGAGGGAAGAATATAGGGCATTAAATGTAACATTAATATTTTCTTGGTGTTCTATTTGTATTTTGTTCTGGACCCGGCATTTCGTGAGATCCGAAATCATCAGGTCCCATTTATCCTGGCAGAGATCCGTCATGATTCCTTTCTTGAGACGGGGCGAGGAAAAAAGAAGAAAGAGGGGAAGGGAAAGGGGAGAGAACGAAAGAGAAAAAAAAAAAAAAAACGTTAACTCCTCACTGCTTGTACACTGGCCTTAATTCCAACCTTCACTTGCACTAGTAATTCGGGGGGTACACTTCAATTGGGGATAATTGTTTCCCCCATAGACCTAAATGGGCTCTAGCCCAAACACCACTAAGTAAGAAAAACACTGCAGATGGAAGAAAGACCAGACTCAGTGACGGTGTCAACCGGTCTGGCTCAGTGTTTAGTCAGAATCAGTGACCCAACCCCTGATTTTTTAAATTTATTTTAATAACTTCTTATTTTAGCTCTATAACACTTAGGCAATAAACACTTAAAGTCCCACAATATAAAGTCCCTTAATGAAAAGTCCCCTTACTTGTAATACAACCTCACTTGAAAATACAACCAGAACTCACAAAAGCTTCTAAACTCACTTTAAACAGTACAGTAGTAAAGCAATACTTCCCTTCAGCAGTGTCAGTCTCCACAGTTTTGACCACTTATCTAGTAAAGCTAAATTATTTTCCATGTTGCAGACACCTCCAGAAGTGTTCAACCTATTACTACCTATTATTACCTATTTATCATCAGAAAGCAGGCAAACCTTTCCTACCAAGCCTTCTCTTAGGTCACTACAAACATATCAAAAAGAATGGGGCACACCACTTGTAACTCACTCGCCTTTGTTTAGGTTGCACGTTATTAACAACACTCTGTTACCGATCCTTCAATAAATTATCTATGAGCTCTTTATGTGGTAGAGTGTCAAATGCTTTACTAAAATCCAGATAGGCGATATCCACAGCACCACCTTCATCCAACACCTTAGTGACATTGTCAAAGAAATCAATAAGATTGGTCTGACAAGATCTGCCCTCAGTTAAGCCATGCTGTTTTGGGTCCAACCGGTTAATATTTAGATAGGAAATTATCTTTTTTTTTAAGAGTTTCCATTAGTTTGACCACTATAGATGTTAAACTAACTGGACTGGAATTACTGGCTCTGCCTCTACTCCCCTTCTTATGGATTGGTACGACATTGGCCATTCTCCAATCATCTGAAACCTCACCCCTTGAAAGGGAATGGTTTAGTAAATCAGTCAGAGGGGCTGCAATCACAAATCTGTTTATTAGGTCTAATGGGAAACTTCTTAGTTCTTTCAGAGGACTGGGTGAGCATTGCCTCCAGTTCTGTACTGAACATGATATTACCTCCAAGTGAATTTTGCACAATCTGGCCTTGGAGGCAAGGTCCCCCTGCCAGGTTTTTAACCAAATAGATTGCCTGGTGGAAACCCTGGTCGCGGCTCTAACCGTCTCTGCGGAGGCATCTTCAAGGAAGGAGACGGACCTAAATATACAGGGGAGGGTCTCCAAAAGAGCTTGTTTTGGCATAACATTTTCCATGTATCCCTTCAGGTTCTGAAGCCAGACTCCAAGATTTCTGGCAACACAATCCAGTGCCAGGGTTGGTTTGAAGGTCATCGCTAGGGATTTTCAGATAATCATTAATATCAAATAAGAGAAGCTGCAGTTTCCTCCGAAATCGTATTCTTTGGACCTTTTGAGGTTCCTTCTTCCTGAGATCCTTCTCCTACAAAACCCACATTTAGTGAATCTTCATCTGAGGCGACGATACCTTCACTCTCCACAGTTCCCCGACTCTGATTGGTAGCAGGTGGAGGGTGAGAGGGAGCAGGTTGAGGTGGTGACTAGCCGATGGCACCGTAGGGGCTGTCTGAGAATATATTAGGGGAAAATTTAGTGCCGGAGGAAACGTGGCTACTGGGGGGGGGGGGGGGGGGCGTCCTGGCTAACAGACCCGCCTTGCAAATTTCCAGGGTCGAGGCCATATCTATCTTCATGGAACTGACAGTCTCTAATATATAAGCTGCCTCACTCTCAATTTATTGTCAATACAGTTTTGACAAAAGAGTCTGTTCCAGGATTCCAGAAAGATAGCCTGACAATTTAGTCAAAATTTAGCAAGTTTAGATACATGGTCCTTAATTCTCTCTTTTTCAGTTTCCTTTTCTTTCTCCTTAGGTTTGGGATTAGATATACCAGGCTGAAAAAAAGAAGAAATAATAACATGCTAAGTTAACACCCACTGTGAACTAGCAAAAAATCAAGGCTCATAACAATTGCGGAAATAATACTTCTCACTGGCTTCTCGTGAAGCATTTTGCAGCTGTTGCTGCTACTCCTCCGCTGGCCTACCCGACAGCCCGCTTCACCACCGCAGCCCGGGTTAATGTGAGGGTTCTTTAGTGTTTTTCAGGCCCCCACTTCCGTTTTTTGTGTTCTGGAGGCGACCTCTGCCCCGGAAGCTGGGAGTGGCTGTTGGACCCCTGCTTTACCTCCCCCGGCATAACCACACCCACAAATTACAAATCTGTTCAATAGAGGCCCCAGCTTGCTGCTGGCCCAGGAGGTAGAAACACTTCTTGTAGAATGTGCTGTAACTCTTGCTGGTACAGGAGATCCATTATAGGCAAAACTGATTGCGTTTTTCATCCAATGGGTTAAGGTTGTTTTAGACACCCGATGGCCCTTCCTAGGATCTGAAAATGAAATCAATAATCTATCCGCCTCTCTCCAATCCTTTGTTTAACGAAGGTATTTCAGAAGACATGCTCTGATATCTAATGATTTATCCACAGAAGAATATTTACTATCAGCTGATGGAAGAACAATCTCCTGTGTTCGATGAAAGAAGAGATCCACACAATCCTGGAAAACCTGAAAAAAGGGGTGACGGCAGGATAATGCTTGGGTATCTTGGATATTCTGCAGGCAGAAGTAATTGTCACTAAAAATAGTACCTTCCATGTGAGAAATGTAATAGGTAAATCCGATACTGGTTCAAATGGAGTAGCCATCATGGCTCTCAGGACTCTAGCCAGATCCCATTAAGGTGCTAGTTTCACATGACCTGGTCTAGATCTAACTGCCAGAAAAAAAAGTCTGACCAATGAAAAGGATGACAATCTCTTATCCAAAAATATTGAAAGAGCTTCCAGTTGGATCTTCATAGTACTGATACTGAGACCCAAATTAACATTCCTCCTGGAGGAAATGGAGTATAACCGGAAGGCTGGAGGCAGGTTCCTCCATCCTGAGTCTTCCATACTTTCAAATAAATCTTCCTTGTCACCTCCTCCCTACTGGAGGGTAGGGTCTTGATCACATTGTTTGAAAAAAACATTTTTAGAAGCATGGCAACTTCAGGGTCCACAGCGTAAACACCACCTCTGGGGATCTTGACAAAGCACTGACCCATAGGATAGCAGGTCCGGTCTCCCCAGAAGCTCCCAAGGTTCCTGAATGGACAGTGTCTTCAGTGTTGAGAATCAAAGTCTCTCTGGCCACCAAGGGGCCAGAAGCAGAACTGTAGCTGGCTAACCGGATAACTTATTAAGAAATTGAGGTAGTATTCGGACTGGAGGAAAGGTGTAGGCCAGACCTTAAGGCCAATTGTGGGCCAAGGTGTCTATTCCCAAAGCTGGGTCGGAGGGATCTAGAGAAAAAAAACTTCAGCTTGTGGTTTTCCCAGATGCAAAAAGATCCACCTCTGGAGTTCCCTGCAGGACACAAAGCAGGATTTCCATTGCAGCTTTCTGTAAAAAGAGAGATCCAAACCCCCCCCCAAAGATTTAAATCCTCAAGCAACAAGCGCCCCTTGGGAGAGGAGTAAAAACTAATGGGAGGGACGTGAATGAATTCTACTGGGAAGCCTTCTCTTATACTCTTGGAAACAAAGGGACAATCCAGTAGAACTTACCACCAAATGTGAAAGAATTTTAGCCAAGCCCCTATATGGGACGTGGCATCATAGCTTCTTAAAGCCGAATTGCTGGGTACCAAATAGGGTAGATCTTCTAAAACTGCCCCTTCTATTAGAAGAAGAGGCACCTCTGAACCAATACCACAATACATATTTAGAAAAATACAATTCTGTGAAACTCACCTGTAGAATTGTTTTTGAATATATCCAGTCCAGGTCGTCCCAGAAGTGATGACAGTTGGGTAATGCACCGCTAGGTGGCGCTTGACTGCAGGATCAAAAGCTGTAGCTCCTCCCGACCCCCTATAAAATCAGGTGTCTCTCTATGATTCCCCAGTGGTTAAACAGCAGTAGGAAGGAGACAGGCCGGGAGGCCAAGAAACCATGTTATTTCACATAGCTTCAGCATGTACTCTCTCCAACAAAAACCTTAAGGACAACGGTCCAATATAAAAATAGTAATCACAATAACAGGCAAACAGAGATAATGAAAACAAGGGGCGGGGTGGGACGATCTGGACTGGATATATTCAAAAACAATTCTACAGGTGAGTTTCACAGTATTTTTCACTATATCCAGGCCAGGTCGTCCCAGAAGTGATGACAGTTGGGACATCCAAAAGCAGTGTCCATATAGGGCGGGATCCCAAGTGCGGAACAGCATGTAGTTCATTTCATTACCGCACCTTCCGGCCAAAGACAACATCAGGATGTGAGGCCCTAACATCAACCTTGTAAAACTTGGTCTTCTGTTCATACCTTTACCAAGTGGCGGCCTTACAAACTTGTTCAACAGATGCCTGGTTCTGAGAGGCCCAGGACGCACCGATAGCTCTAATAGAATGAGCTGTAATACGAAAAGGGGGTTCCTTCCCCTTGGCAGACTATGCTTGCACCACCGCCTGTCTGATCCACTTACTGAGCGTGGACTTGGCAAACCCTTCCTAGAGCCCTCTGTTAGAACAAAGAGCAAATCCAATTTCCTGAAGGATTCAGTCGCAACCAGGTAACACTTAATGACTCTGACCACATCCAAGGCATGGAGGGTCCTTTCCTTAGAATTAGTCGGTGCAGGACACAAGGAGGGCAAGACCACTCCCTCATTAAGATGGAAGGGAGAAACGACCTTAGGCAAAAAATCAGGTTTAAAGCGAAACACCACCTTATCCTTATGCCGCTCAAAATAAGGAGGCTTCATACAAAGTGCGGCCAGTTCTGACACGCGACACACCGAGGTGATAGCTACCAAAAAGACCACCTTTAGGGTCAAAATAGGCAATGCAGCATAGCACAAAGGCTCAAAGGGAGGACCCTGTAGAGCAGAAAGCACCAAATTCAAGTCCCACACCGGCAGTACATGCTTACGCGGTGGATGTACAAGTCTTGATCAGTCTATGATTGACAAAGGATATTTGGAAAAAGATGGCCAAGGCCGAGACCTGGCCCTTGAGGGTGCTCAGCTGGAGACCCAATTCCCAGCCGTGTTGTAAAAACTCCAAAATCCTAGAGATAGAGAAAGTGCGGCAAGGAAAATTCTTGTACTCGCACCAGGCAATGTAGGCATGCCAAACTCGGTAGTATATCATGGAAGAAGACTTTTTCCGTGCCTGAATCATGGTCTGAACCACCATGGCAGATAGCCCCTTCTCCGTCAGGATTGAGGTTTCAATAGCCAGGCCATCAAGCCAGCGTCTGTAAATTGGGGTGCCGCATCGACCCCTGCGTGAGAAGCCCTGGGTCGTCGGGCATGACGTAGTGATCGACTGACATCTGAATTATGTCCGCGAACCAACTTCGCCTCGGCCAGCGAGGAGCCACCAGGATGGTTGGTATCTTGCGCAGCACTAGGCCCAGGAGCGGAAACGGAGGGAACGCATAAAGGGGCCTAAACTCCGTCCAAGGAATCGCCAGAGCGTATGTGGCAAAGGCCAGAGAATCTCTCGACAGGGATACGAATCTCGGGAGCTTGTGATTGTGTCTGGACGCAAATAGGTCCACGTCCGGCTGACCCTAGCAGAGACACAGAGCGTGAAAGATCTTGTTGCTGAGGGACCATTCCCCCAGGCGTGAGGCACTCCTGCTCAGGGAGTCGGCCTCCTGGTTCTCTATCCCAGGAATGTAAACCGTCGAGATGCAGGGAACATTCGTCTGATTGTCCGAGCGGACCTGGATCGCACGACCCCTTAAATGGGGAGTCAAGTGAAGAAGCACCAACCGGATTGCTCTCAATTCCAAGATATTTATGGGCAAGTGGACCTCCTGCGGCCCCCACTGACGCTGGATCTTGTGCGTCAGCCAAAAGCCTCCCCAGCCAGCCAGGCTGGCATCCATGGTGACAATCTCCGAAAGTGGAGTCAGATATGACTTGCCTACCAGCAGATTTCTGAAGTCCAGCCACCATATGGGGGATTGCCTGACCGGGGGAGACAGTGAAAAATCCTGTTCCAGTGACTCCTGCAACCGGTCCCAACCGGTCAAGAGATTTAATTGAAGAGGTCTCATTTGGAACTAAGCAAAGGGCAAAGTCTCGAAGCATGACACCATCAGGCCCACCAGTTTCATCCCCAGACGGACGGATGGAAGTTGGCAAGACAGCAAGGCCTGCACCTGCGTCTGAAGACCCTCCATTTTCTGTTGTGGCAGGAAAACCTTGGCCTGAGATGTGTCCAGCGTCATGCCCAGAAAAGACCTCACCATAGAGGAAGTGATTGAAGACTTGGGGAAATTGACTACCCAACCGAAATCCTCGAGAGTGGACAACACCGCCCGGGTGTCGCTCTCGGCCTGATGAAGAGACTGAGCCGCAATCAGCAAATCATCCAGATAAGGCAGCATGCGTATGCCCTGGATTCTCAGGAGAGCCATGATGCCCGCCAGCACCTTGGTGAACACAGGGGTGCTGAGGATATCCCGAATGGCAGGCCACAAATTGGTAATGCTGATCCTCCAGCGCAAACCTCAGGAACCTCTGGTGCCCCTGGAATATCTGGATGTGCAGATAAGCATCCTGGATGTCCACCGTGGTCAAAGAGTCGCCGGGTCGAAGTGAGCTCACTGCGGACCGCAAGGTCTCCATGCGGAAAGGTCTAACCCTGACAAACCTTTTGAGACCCTTCAGGTCCGGGATGGGTCTCAGCGTTCCGTCCTTCTTGGGCACCGTGAACAGATTGGAGTAAAAATACAATTCTGTGAAATACTCACCTGTAGAATTGGTATTATACACATACAGTACGTCCTGCTCCAATATAATACTTACACGTGGGTAATCCTCCGCCAGAGGGCGCTGTTCAAGGCAGACATGCAAAAACAGGCTCCTCCCAGCCCTTCATATACCCAGGGACCTCCCACAAATCCCCAGCATTGAAAAGCAGTGAGAAAAGAAGCCGGGAGAAACCAACCACCAAACTGGTAACAATAGCAATGATAACAGTCACCATACAGGGGATACAGAAAAAATGTAAAACCAGGGTGGGGTGGAGCAGGACGTACTGTATGCGTATAATACCAATTCTACAGGTGAGTATTTCACAGAATTGTATTATTCTAAGCATACAGTACGTCCTGCTCCAATATAATACTTACATGTGGGACATCCAATAGCAGTGTCCATAAAGTAGAGTGGGATCCCCATCAAAGAAGGCACAGCAGACAGTAAAGGCGCTGTCACCTGCAAACCTTGCTACCAAGCACGACATGAGCAAAGGCTCAAACGGCAATCTGATAACAAAACCTTTGAAAAGGTATGGACAGAAAACAACAGCGGTCTAGAAAACCTGTTTAACAGAAAACCTGGTGCTGAAGGGCCAAAGGTACCCAAGCACAAGTAGAACAGAATAATAAAGAGAGGAAGATTCTTCCCCTTAAAGGAATAGGCCAGAGTAACGGCCTGACCAGCCCAAATGTAACAGGAGCCTTGGTAAAACTTAGAACTCTCCCCAACGGGGAATTGAAAAACTGGTCTCCTGCAAAACAGGCGGGGATACTGACCCCTACACTAACAAGGATCAGCAAGAATCCGAAACCTTTACTCAGGACCAGGAAGGCAAACCATCCAAGTAAGATCAGTCCAAAAGGCGCATAGGCCCTGGAAGCAAACGAGATTAGGCGCATACATATGGAGGCGCCCGCAGACCCCAAGGGGCATCAGTTCCCCTAAGGGACAAGAACAACCAGGAAAACTTCAACACCTGTTGAGGGAATGTAGACCCCTTTACTTCAGCATAACTAAGAATCAGGCCCATAGGCAGGCTAAAAGGGCTTAAATAATGATCATAAGACACCACCTTGGGCAAAAGGTCCGGCGTAAGACGGAATACCACCACATCATGGTGTGTATATATATAGATGATGAACGAGGGCTAACTAAACAGAGCCACCATCTCAGGCACACATCTGACTGAAGCAACAGCCCCCGGAGGGGCAACTTGAACTACGAAACAGCTCAGACAGCATCCAGAATAAGTCCCAAGGGAACAAACCGCAAGGCAAACAGAATGAAAATTGATCCCAACAGGGACCATAGAACTTCTTGGGAGATGCACCGAGCAATCCTCAAGAGAACGCTTAACAAGGAAGACTGAACAAGACTTCTTACTGGAAGGCAGACAGGACAGAACCTGAACCTTCAGAGTACCTAGGTGGGGAGCCAACCCCAACCCATCCTGTAACAACTCTAGAACCCTGGGAACAGATAACGTCCAACAGGGGAGAGACCAAGACTCACGCCAATCAATATGGGTAACCCATACCCCATAATAGACGGAGGAAGAAGAAGAAAAGAGAAGCTTGCTCCTAGGCCCCCATAGACCAAGTCACCCAGAAGATAAACCCGTCTCCAAAAGGGTGAATGAATCAGCTGTCAAGCCCTCAGACTAGAGCCTGTAGATTGGGCGACATAAGAAGGAGCCTGACAAGGGCAGAACCGCACTCCTGAGAGAGCGTACAGGTCCGCTGACTTCAGCAGAAGCATCTGCGAATCGCAGTCCACTAGGCCACCCAGAGGCCATAAGTATCACGGGTCCCCTTATCAGCGCAATCTTGCGCAGAACCCCACATAGCAGGGTGAATGAAGAGAAGACATATAAAATAGAATGTCCAGACATAAAATTACTAAGCCCCCATGACCAGAGCCTGAATAATCCGGGCAGTAAAAACAAGGGCAGAGCCCCTGTGATATTAACGAGACCCAACAGAGCCATCCTAGTAGGCTCTCAGAGGGACACCAGGATAGCACAACCTGCCACTGAAGGACATCCATTGGAGTGAATACCACTGAGGTGCCGGGAATGTATACCCCCACCTAGATCAGGATCAGAAACCTTCCAGGAGAATCATCCTGCTTCAAGTTCCAGACCAATTAAAGAATTACAGACCACTGTCCTCCGACAGGCCAAGGGTCCCCGAATAGACAGGTCCTGAAGAGGAGAAGTCCAGCAAGATAGAGCCAACTGAAGGCTCACTGTTTTAACAAAATCAGTAGGTAACATGGACCCTCTAAGGGACCCTACCTAGGAACCGTGGGGGGTTTTTGGAAGAAAATCCCCCCCCCCCCGCCAGCCTGCGAGACTTGGCACCAAGGTGACCATTCACAGGAAGATGCAAGCAAAGAAGGGGGTGCCCCCTGACAGGGTCCTTGAATGTAACCAGCTCAAGAGGAACCACCGTACCAAGGGGGAATGAGCACAGACCTAGCTCCAGGGGTGCTGGAACCCCATCTAGGTCAATAACCTACTGAGCCCAAGGGCTCTGTATATAAGGGACATCATCTGATACGACACCAACAGGCCCACCAACTGCAATCCTGCCTGGTGAAAGTAAGGTGTCAGCAAAGAGGGACAGAGCCCGTGTGACCAGGAGTCCACTTATTGCCAAGGAAGAAGGCTCAAGCCTGAACCGAATCCAAGGAATGGAGATAGCGAATAAGGGACCATGAGGGATTGAGGTGACTGAGCACCCATCCAAATAACTCCCAGAGGACACCGCCGGCCGAATCACCCACTCGGCCTGACGTAGAGATTGGGAAGTAAGGAAGGACAATCCGGTAGGTCCTAGTGCGGACGCCCCACAGGCATGTCCGAGACATCACCCCCATCCGCGCCTTGGCGAGTAGCCTGGGAGCGGAAGAGAGGCCAAAAACAAGGCCCCAATCCGCAGGGTTGGTCCTTCAACACTGACAAGGTCTTGGTGTCCAGAAGACACAGGGGGAACTAAAGGGATCTAGAACTCCACAGGAGGCCAGAAGCCCACCTTGCACAGGGCGCCTGTGTCCCAAGACAGAGATATCATACAGGGACTACCTGTGAGTGCCAAGCCTACTATAGGCCAGCATGGCCCAGACTGCTTCATCATTTTGAGGGAAAGAGAAAGGTTAACATAGAGGCCATCGCCCCATTCTGTTAAGGGCAACCTGCAAGTAAGCCCAGACCCTGCAGGCCGAGTACGGCCTGCACCAACTCCTGAGGGGAAAACAGGGGCCAGAAGCACCCTGACAACCTCTGAGAGGGACCGCCCAGCAAATTTTATCCTGTGTCCAGGGGAACTACCTCCTGGAACCACCAGAAGGAGAAGATACGCTCCCAGATAGGAGTCAGGTGCTGTGGCAGTCCCCTCGCCCAGAAGGGCGAGGGCGTCCCTTCATGCTTGGGAAGTCTTGGCAGATTTGGACTTAGCCCTGCCAGAGGGCCCAGGGCGTTGCCTGCCCACCCCGTGGTGGAAATCCACTCCGAAAAGTTGGAAGCACACCTCAGGTTCGTGTTTGACACTAACGTAGGGAGGGGTGTCCCTGCCCCGAGGAGGCCGAGACGGCCTTCTGCATAGGGGTGCCTTACCCTTTTTTCCAAAAAGATCTAGACGGGCCCCAAATAGACGCCTTCCTCTGAAAGGAAGGCCAGTGAGAGCCTTTTTCGTATCATCGTCAGCACCCCACTGTCGCAGCCAGACCAGGCGGCGAATAGCTACCACAAGGGCAGAGGTTCTAGCACACATCTTAATGGTGTCATCCAGCGCTGAGAGGATAAACCTCACAAACACATCACAATCTGAGAGCGCATTAAAGACCTCCCAGGGGAGGTCCTCAGGTCGGTAATCAAGTAGTTTTCTAATGAGAGTCTTGGCGGCCACCGCAGTGATGGCCGCGGCACAGACCGGGCGCAGAGCCGTCCCTGCACACGAAAAGGCGTGGGAAGCCAGTCTGTCAATGCGCCGGTCCTCAGCATCCCGAAGGGTACGGTAATAAGGAGCAGTCATGAAGGGGGGTTAGTAACCCCTATAATCGGTGCATCCACCACAGGAGGTGCTGACCAAAAGTTAACCACATCAGGAGGGAAAGGGTACTTCCAATCCCAGACCCCTGGGACCCCTTTAAGTTTACAAGGCGATTCCCATTCTTTGGATATAAGATTCTGGAAATGCCCCTGTTCCAGGAATTCCAAGCGCGGCGGCGCTGTGTGGAAACTCTCCTTCTTAGGCTTGGGAGCCTCTCCAGGAGGGGAGATTGACAAAACCTCAAAGATCTTAATAAGTAGTTCATCTGTGTCACTCCAGGGCATCTCATCCGAGGAGCCCGAATCGGAGAATAGCTCACCTTCATCAGAAGGATCAAGGTCCTGCATAGCAGCAGATTCATCAGTATCATTAGAAACCAGAGAACCAGGAGGTGTCAGGGACCGCTTCTTTCCAGGGCCCAAGCGCTCCGCCAAACTAGACAGCACCTGCTCAGCCGTAGGCAGCATGCGCGGCACGACTTGCTGGTCATCCCCGCTCGAGTGAGACTCATCAGGAGTGAGATTTCGGTCCGGGAAGACGGGTGTATTGAAGTGAGGTGCAGCCAGTGGCAAACCTGATTGCAGGGTCAGTGCTTGTTCAGCACACGGTCTGCAGACCCGTGCTCTGTCAGCATCAGCATGGGGCTGACCACACACTGTACACAGCCGGTCATGTCCCAGAGGGACCCCGGGTACATCATTCTGAGATGCCTCCATATGGTGATTATCTGAGCAGTATGCCCGCAGGGATTTACGCAATAGGCAACCCTGGATGCCCCAAGACCCGCTAGGAATGTGGGAGAATTTTTTATATGAACCCGCTATAATATATGTCAGGCCGGGAGAAGCCACCGAAATCTTGGCGTCTGAAAGACATAAAGGGGATAAGAGGGGGGTGTCAGTGCCATGCGCAGCTGAATAAAAAATCATAGGAACAAAAACCGCCCGGGAGGGCACTTACATGACCAAGGGAGGAGGCGGATCGCAACCACGCGCGCAAAGACAGTCAAAATGGCGGCAAGCGAACCTCGAGGGGCGGGCCTGATCTGGCCGTGATGCGGGGCGTGTCATGCCAAGTCTCCGCCTCCCCCAAAGAGCGCGAAGCTCTATCCAGCGCAACGTCAATGACAGTAGTGGATAGGACACACATACAGAGTGTAATTAAGGAGATTGCTCTCAACACTATAGAATGATGCTGCCGCCTGGGCTGCACACTTCATGTAATGAAAGTACACACACACACGCACAACCAGACAAGGTTTATGTGGAGCAAGGAGCGCGGCACTGACACCCAAGTTTAAATAAAAAGTCAACGGCCATAAACGTGTTAACATTACGCTGGGACCGCCACACACATACCCCCCCTTTCTTTTCCCCCGAGCTATGGGAGGAAGCGGACCTGCACCCAGGGTTCATCGCTATGAGGGCACGGGCAACAATGCGGGAGGGGCATCTATTGGAGGCTCACCATCGGCCTAAACCGCCTACCCTATGGTGGGGGATTGCGGTGGAGCGTAGCTCCGTGAGCACACGAGGTGCTGCCTACCTTCACCCGACCAGTGCAGCCCAGGCTGGGAGGCACATCCTTATCGAAGAGGACGGGTGGTAATAGTCCTGCAGGGCCGCAGGCTGTAAAAGCCCTGCTCACCTGCGAGAGAGTTGATACTTCTACTGTCTTCGCAGTCAGCACTGCAGAGAAATCTGGGGATTTGTGGGAGGTCCCCGGGTATATGAAGGGTCGGGAGGAGCCTGTTTTTGCATGTCTGCAGTGAACAGCGCCCTCTGTCGGAGGATTACCCACGTGTAAGTATTATATTGGAGCAGGACGTAATGTATGCTTAGAATAGCTCTGACCCCGTTCCAGGCGAGGCACGGGACGAATCACACCTGACAGCAGAAGTTGTTGGACGGCCAACCGCAGGCCTTGAGCTGTCACCGGGTTCTGGGACACCCGATACTGAGGAAATCTTGAGGGCGGCCGAACTGCCAGCTCTATCTTGTAACTGGAGGACACCACCTCCTGAATCCACCGATCCGAGACGCTCCAGACGTGAGCAAAAAGCAGAAGCCGCCCCCCCACCCGGACGGGTGAGGGCGCCTCCTCATGCCTGAGGGGGCTTGGCAGAGGGCTTGGATCCCCAGGAGGGATTGGGTCGGCCACGGGACCTACCTTGTCCCCAGGAGTCTCTGCGGGACCCTGAAAATGAAGAGCCTCTTGTCACAGAACATCTTAGGTGTATTTTAATTCTTTATGTGTGTATGTTGGGGTAATACATATGTGTGTACACTTTAGCTGACCTGCCTGTAAACCCCTCATTTCTTTTCTCCCCCCTCCCACTTGGATTTCCTAGTTATCTAACCCTCACATGCCAGGTCAATGCTGATAAGCATCCCCTCTTCACATCCTTTCCTCCCTCACACCTAGTAGAAAAGCCAAATAAACAAATTGCAAATAGATCCCAGCTAGGTCCCTCATGCTTGTCACCCCCCCTCCCTTGGAATGTGGTCAGTTGGTATCGTATAGCAGAAATGGGAGGGGTGGGTAGGCCCGCTGTTCTTGGGCTATAAGCATGGCTCGGAAGAATGGCGACACACTCGATCTGAGCATCAAGAGTGACACACGCTGGCTTTTAACATCCAAGCTGAACAAGACCAGAAAGCGTGTGAGGACAATTGATTTGATCAAAGAGAACGCAGCCCAGACGGACTTTTAAGTATATTTTCCACCTTCTTTTATTTTGCATTGCTATTTATCTTATTTACCGTGTTTTATAATTAACTCTGGTTTTATCACCTTGCATCATGTTTTTTGTTGTTTTTGTGGTTTTCTGTTTGTTTAAATAAATTCTAAAAATACAGCAGATGCTCTCAATTGATCCGATATAAAAAGCCCACGCTATTTCTGAAGAGCCTGGCTACCTTACTTGCCTAGGACGCTCGATCGCCCCCACTTGGAAGTGGTTGTGGGTCGATCGACCCGTTCGATCTGATTGTATTGTGTGTGGCCTGTATTATACAATGGAGAAGGTCCCACTCCTTCCTAGACCCCACCAAAGAACGGCACTACTGCTATCTAAAATTGATTATTTATTGATAGAAAAGTCACATAAATCACATACTAGACGTGGTTAAAAAACACTAAAGACACAATTAATGTTCAATAAGGAAGGGAACAACACTTCTGGGGGCAATGGGAATGGCAGTAACAATTACAATAATGGTCACAATTCATAATAATCTAAAGCTCCTGGCCATACTAAAGTGCATCAGTGCAAAAGTGCTAAATATCCAATAAAACTAATTCTAAACACATAAACTATAATCCAATAGGTGAAAAGGTCATCCTAAACCAGATAAATGTGTCAGCATCTAGGCTGAACCAGATATGAATCTATACAATCTAAAAAACACAGTGAAGACCAAGCCAGGGGGGACCAAAGAAAAGCAATCCCCAATGATAAGAGAGAGTAAACTCACATAACTGTACGACCACCAGCCCACTGCCCCTCCGTCTACGCGTTGCGTGACGTCACTAGCGTCATTTCCTCAGGACATGCACACACCTAATCTTCCACCCTTTTTATATCCACTCACCTGCTCAGCTAGTGTGCGCTGCCCACCACACCTGTATCATCTCAAAGATTAGTGCGCCGTGCGTGGCCCCCGCCATGATAGAATGCGGAGGCGCCCCGGCCGGAGACACGCCCACATTGTATAAGACTCTGACGCGTCCCGGCCGGAGGCGCGCCAGAGCCACAGCAACATAGCCTGTACCGTGCCCACCCTCCAGGGGGGCGTGAATAGGCAGCTGAATGAAGCCCAAGCCAATACGCTGCGCACGCACAACAGTGACATCATCCGATGCTGCGCGCGCAGCCGTGTCCCGCTCACGATGTAGTGAGAACCTGGCCACAAGGATGCGCACACACCCCGGCATGGACACGCACTGCGCATGCGCAACAATCAGGGACACACTGAACCGCGCGCGCACGCGCACTAGACTGGCCACACTAGGGCGCACATAGATGTAGTATAGTGGACGGAGCAAAGACAGCTCAATCAAATAAAGGAGCTAAACAGGTGAGTAGATCTATGTAACAGTTAACACACAAACACTAGTAAACCTAATATCATAATCCAACTATTCTATTAGATACCCAAAAACATAAATAAGTATTACATGGCCAATATGCCCAAACAGTAAAACTGCTCCTTAATACAAGGGAGAGAGTAAAAAACTCTAGTCCTATACCATTACACATGCACTAATCTGCATCAAAACTGCTCCACTAAGGATGAGAAGAGAGCAAGGAATCATTGTAACCAAATGAGAGAACCTGCACGCAAAGCCCATTTGAGATAAAGGGGACCTCTAGACACAATAACAAATATATACAATATATTTATACACAGTACCGGGCTAGTCTTCAGTCTACTACCAATATCTTGTGACTAAGCCCTAAACTCCTGCCTATTACAGAGAAAGGAGAAGGAAGGAAGGGGAAGGGAATTGAATGGGGACAGGTGACAGGGAGAGGAAGGGAAGGAGGTGGATATAGGGAAAGGGGGCTGTGGAGGGGAGAAGGGGCCCAAAAGTCCTCTAATACTGGCTTTATCTTCCTCCGGGTCCGGGTTTGGCTCCAAGTCATGATGTAAACAGGCTGGTGTCAACAATCCATGAGGGGTCCTACGCCAACCAGGTCGACCCCAGTACTCCTAGAGAGGAGGGGGGACCTCCATAATTTCGTATCCATAACTGTAGCCTGGATGAATATGTGTTCATCCATGTTCTTCACACAAACGACCTCTGAGGCTTGACCCGACGGATGTGCACTACATAGACCATCCACAGAATTCACGATCAACAGTCACTTCCATGATGGCCCAGTGTTCCCCAGATACACCAAGTCGACTCTATTCTAGAGAGAAACTCTATTAATAAAACTTACAAAAACGTGACATATTGCAATCAGACACACCTAATAGAGGTGTGACAACGTGTAGTAATACCCCACAACACCCAAATTGGTGACCATAAAACTAAAACACCCTGAGTCAAGACACCATAAACCCACCCCCCACCCCACCCACACCTCCCCCCCCGCCCAACACACACAAACACCCTACCCCACACCCATATGCCACCCACACACCCCACTGTCAATGGTGACCCCGCTGATTGTGTAAAAAATGCCCCGTGCTCAGATTACAAGTCCTGAAATGTGAGAGATACTCACCCAACTAAATTAAAACCCGAGCCGCTCATGTACCCAGGAACGGGGTGAAGCCTGTATCTTCATTAAGGCCACAGGGTGACTGTGAATCCAAATTCCATATCCATCTGAGCTCCCTCTGTTGTAGGGCTCGTTTAATATCACCACCCCGTGGACCTACCTTAACCCGTTCTAAACCAGTAACTTTAAGGCAACTAAAGTCCCCCCCATGTGTTTGTAGAAAATGTAAAGCCACTGGGGGAATCTTCTTGCCCTGTTCCAAATTTCTACTGGCCAGTCGAATACTTGAAACATGGGCCTGGACCCGCGCTTTGAGCGTATTGCGCGTTTCTCCCACATAAACTTTGGGGCAGTTACATGTAAGTGCGTAAATCACCCCCGCGGTTCTACAATTAATCAGCTGTTCGATAGTAAAGTTCTGGCCTGTTTTAAGATTTTTTACCATCTTTTGTTTCACCATATAGGGGCATATTGAACATGTGCCACACGGAAAGTTTCCAATCACACCTTTTTGTTGATCCAGCCAGTTCGATACCGGAAACAGATGACTACTGCACACCCTATCCCGTAGATTAGGCGCCCTTCTCGCTGTCATTCTGGGACCACCCCGTGTCCATCTATCAAGAGATGTGTCTGATTTTAGGATGTCCCAATTGTCCCTCAGCAGGCCCCTTAGGCGGTGCCAATCGGTATTATATTGTGTAATATACCTCACCTCGGAATTTTGCCGCTTCTTACGTCTGGGGTTCAGAAGATCCACTCTGGCAGTGCCCTTTGCCCGATCGTAAGCTCTTTTGACCACCCCTCTCGGGTAGCCTCTTCGGAGGAAACGTTCTGACAAATCGTTAGCCTGTTGTACAAATTCCTCCTCCCTGGTACAGTTCACCTATTGGATTATAGTTTATGTGTTTAGAATTAGTTTTATTGGATATTTAGCACTTTTGCACTGATGCACTTTAGTATGGTCAGGAGCTTTAGATTATTATGAATTGTGACCATTATTGTAATTGTTACTGCCATTCCCATTGCCCCCAGAAGTGTTGTTCCCTTCCTTATTGAATATTGTGTCTTTAGTGTTTTTTAACCACGTCTAGTATGTGATTTATGTGACTTTTCTATCAATAAATAATCAATTTTAGATAGCAGTAGTGCCGTTCTTTGGTGGGGTCTAGGAAGGAGTGGGACCTTCTCCATTGTATATTCACAGAGTGTTTGTCACCCCCATGTGCACACTGCATTGTTTAACAAGTGATTACGTTTCCATTGCAGTCTCACACTTCTTGGTAGTATCTGTGGCCTGTATTATATTATAGAGCTGAGCGCTGATTGTGCTCTGGTGGCAGCATTTTATAGCCACGTGTGTTGCCAATTAAAGAATTGCAGTGTCACACGTGGGGTACGATTGGCCGGTCTGATCAGATGAACGATCAATAGGTCTGATCAACCCGTGCAATCGTCACACCTCTTCCTCCTCGAAAGGAGCGATGGGCAGATGAACCCCCGAAAGGGCCGCGCAGGCCTTCGCCGCTGAGGGAGTCCCCCGTCCTTGACCAGGAGGTCCAGACGCTCCCCGAACAATCTGTGACCCACAAAGGGGATACTAGTGAGTGACTTTTTAGCCGCGGCATCAGCCGACCACTGCCGCAACCAGAGCGAGCGACAAAGAGCGACTAGCAGGGCCGAAACCCTGGCACCGAGCCAGACGCTATCGTCCATGGCAGAGACCACGAAGGTAATAAACTCCACGCAAGCCTTGAGGTTTTTATACCCCTCAGCACGCTTGCGAGACTTGGCAATATCTACAAGGTGTCTCACCTTCTTTCTAATGGTCAGGGAGACAATAGTCGTGGCACACACAGGGCGGAACCAAGCATCGGCAAAGGTAAAAGCATGGCAGACCAGCTGATCCATGCATTTGTCAGCTGGATCACGTAGAGAAGCAGTATCGGGTGATGGCATGACCATAGTGTTGGACAGGCCCGACACGGGGGCATCCATCTCGGGAGGACAGAACCAGAGACGGACCAGCTCCTCAGGAAAGGGGGTACCGTCTGTCCAGGCCCTTGGGCACCGACGGTAACCTATTAGGCCTTTCCCATTCCTTGAATATCATGTCAGAAAAATGGGCTGCTCAGGAAAGATTTGCCTCTGTCTCTCAGGCCGAAACAAATCACCCTGCTTCCTTTTAGCTGCTCTAGGAGGGACAATATGCAGCGTCTCAAAAACCGCAGTCAGCAACCGCTCCGTATCATCAGGGAGCCATGTATCCTTATCTGCGGAAGAAGCGGGCCCGCTGTCCAGACCAGCAAAATAATCCACCGTGGAGATGGAGTCCTCATGCAACTCACCCTCCTCCACGGAGATCATCATCATCATCTCCATCATTATCCGAAAAGACCGGCTCAATATGCCGCCTCTTACTAGTGGCCTTTTTAGGAGCCGAGCGAGAGATCTGTCTCTCAAGGCTAGCCACTAGATATGCCAAATCAGACTGGGACCCCCGACTGGCTTCCCCCTCACTGGGGGCTGAGAGCAAACGTGGGGGATCAGGAGAGGCCGCAGGCAAAAACGGGCTGGGGCAGATACGCCCGCCCGATCATGCTCCAAAATAACACTTCTGGCGCAAGTGACACCATCCGTGTTGAGACCGCCCAGTGGACTAGCGCCACACATGGGACAGAGCTTCATCCGCCCCGATGGGGCCCCAAGCTCACTATCTCCAGGAGCCTCCATTATGGTGATTTGATAAGTAAACAGGTACAAGGTACGGATAACCTAACCTGGCCAGCCTGCAACAGAGTCCCTCTTAGGTGATTCCTCTTTACAGGGAGAGGGCTTGGAGAGAGGAATATCAAGGGGCCCACCTGGAAGACACAATGAGAACAACACATAAGCATCCCACAGCACATGCCCAGCGCATAATAAGGACAACAAAAAGAGGGACTCACAACACCGCTCACAGGCCGGCAGAGGACGACAGCAGAGTGCAGGAGGAGAAGATGGCGCAGATCAGGCAGCCAGCAGACGTTCCTCACGGTAGTGACGCGAAAAGCGTCATCGTGCGGGCCTGCCCCACCGAAGGTGCGAAAATCGTGCCCACCCCCAAAGATCGGGGAGGGCCCCGGAGAGCAAGAGGCCCGCAGGGGAGCCAGCCAGCCACACGCGCGCACTCAGCAGCGGAGACCGCAGCTCCAGCGATCTCCACCTGTGAAGCGTCGTCATCGTTGCCCCCCCTCGCAGCGCGAGGGAGAGGGGAGAGAGCAGGAGCGACGAGGGAGCGTGGAGGGTAAGTACGTGAGGTGAAGTAAAAAGCACAAGAAACACACCAACACTAAGAGTCCAGTCAGAAAAAGGCACACCAGCACAAAAAAAACAATAAAGCTTGTGGGGCAGGGAGGGCATAAGCCCGATGGGCATAAGTGGTCCCCCCCCCCCCTATAATAGGCTCACCATTAGCCTATGGCAGGCTACCCTTTAGGAAGGGTCTGCGGCCCAGAGCCTAGCTCTGTCTACACCTGACCCGACCTCCCTAACTTCACCGACATGGTCAGCTGAAGCTGGGAGGCAGTAGTGGGTCCACGGGAACGGTGGCAATAAGGATGCAGCGGCCGACGGGCTAGGAGGCCCCGCTCAGCTGCAGTATCCAGGAGAGAGTATCCATACGATCCTCATGCAGCAAGACTGCAGGAAGAACACAGAGGGGAATCGTAGAGAAACACCTAATTTTATAGGAGGCCGGGAGGAGCTACAGCTTTTGATCCTGCAGTCAAGCGCCACCTAGCAGTGGATTACACAACTGTCATCACTTCTGGGACAACCTGGACTGGATATAGTGAAAAAGGATAACAGCAGCTTACCCCCCCCCCCCCCCCCCACCAGCCAGAGTATCCGGGTCAGGGAATGAAGAATCTGGCCTATCCTCTGGGGGCATCCCGGGTCCATGGCAGGCTGCCTCCAGAGCTGGGAAATGGGTCTGCCCTGCACATGTCCACATTGCCGGAACTTACATAAACCCCTTGGTTCAAGAGCTTGTGGTCTGGCTCCTGTCCTAGGCAGTTCCTGTTCTATGTTCCATAAACAACTGGAGGCTACAAGGAGGATAAAGTAAAACTAGTAAACTCGCCGTTACACACAAGCACAGGTTTTTCATATTGCTAGAGCAAATAAACTAAACTGGAGCAATAGATAATGAAAAGCGTCATGCCCGATTCCAACTTTATTAGGAAATGGCTTTTGCTCTTTAAATCTTATCAGAATGCAAATATGGTGTAGCCAGAAAACCCTGCAATAGACAAATGCTGGGGAAACCTTGTAACTCGGGTTAGTTTTACAGAAAGAATTTTAGATTAGAATTTGGCCATGACAGAAGAATTCCAGTATGAGACAATAGGTTTCCTGGAATGACCAGTTTTTAGTTCCTGGTTTGGCTACACTGGCACACATACAAGGAAATGAAAACATGGACTTTTTTCTCTACAGAACAACAACTTTAGCGTTATAAGGACACTGATTAATACATTTAATTTAATACAAGATCATATCTCCAGAGGAGAGACTGCTCAGATACATGTGCACCTACAGTGGACAGTACATCGGATGACTGGCTGGGGTGGTATGACCAGATGCCAGTGAAGACACCAGCCTAGGAGGACTTAAGATGATGACAGCAGAAACGCAGCCTTGGGTGGCCGGCCATGGAAGTCATTATAATACTATGATGGCAGCTTTATACAGCTTTTTAGTGATTGGCAGTTCAGTGGTGCTGGTTTACCTATGCCAGACATGCTTAACCTATGGCCCAGGATCATATGCGGCCCTCACAACCAACTGATGTGGATCCTAACCTAGTGTGGAAGAAGTGAGAGGGGTAAATAGATCTGATGTGTATTGGTAGCATGTGGGAATTTTTCAATATAAATGTGGTAATCGGGTGGTTGAAGGATGTACAAGTCAGTGGGTCTCCAGATGGCTGTAGAAAATCTTCATTGTGCTACTCAAAGTGAACAAGGTGAAATTCAAAACCTATTTACTGTGGCCCACAACTAGGTTTCAAATCACTTAATGTGGACCAATCACCAGGATTTTGACTTTGCTGATAAGTCCTTGTCTCTGGGTGTGAAAACCCCAAGATTGCCCGCACAACTCACCGTTCTGCCGGTATTACGACGCATGTACAGGCTATCGACTAATCAGTGCTTTATTCGGTGAATATTAATGCATGGCATAAAGCACTGTTTTGAATTGAGATCCAGCATAGACAGATGGGCTGCAGCACCCCCAGTCTCCCTGCGGCGCATTCCTGCCCTCCAGGGGCATGGGAGATGCAGAATCTGTATGTTCCATGGGCATTTAGCAGGCTCCGGAGTCTCAGGACTGGCTGGCCAGGTGATCGGTACACTTAAATCACTTTAAATTGGCCTCCTCTTCAAAACGGCCCTAGGCATCCCAGTTTGTGAAACCCCCCCAGGGCGCCCAATAATCTTACCTTTCCTCCAAGCCCACGGTGCATGCTCAGCCGGCATCACTCCTCTCACTTCGCGGCTGTGCGTTGCCACACACAGCCGAATGGAGCAGAGTGATGCCGCGATCCGCTCGTAAATGCGGCTGGGATTCCATTCAGCTTCTCTAGCCGCACATTAATATGCACAGCGGGAGAAGCAGATTGGATGAGCAGCTGCGTTGTGTGCTCAAGGAGGGGTGAGTGAGCTCAACATTCCAGGGGGTTTCACACAGCGGGCACCCTAAACCAGGGTGTCCCGGGTTTAGCAACACTAGGTCCAGACTATAAAGCTATAATTTGCAGGGACAAATTCAAGGTACATTTTACTTTGTACCAAAGTAGGGTAGAGTGTGAGAAAGCATAGCATCAACCTGCATAACAGTACAAATACCTGCATTGCATACCTTCACTAGGCTTCCAATATTACTTTTATATGGACAACACTCAAATATACCTCTCTGGTCCTTTTATATATTCTTTATTTATTGAAAGATTTTTACACAACTATAACACACATAAAACAAGAGAAATAAAAATAATGTATCCAGCGACACAGCAGCTTGGTAATACATACAGAAATTGCTCAATAGGAGTACTTAACATGTCAAGCATAACAGATCAATAAAGAAGCTCCAAAACCGACAAGCTTTATCACTGATCTTATTTCAATACTTTCCAGGTAAACGGGGTATCTGACATGGAGCACTGAGCGTAGAAATAAAACAGCGTCTAAAGTGCCGCGAAACTCTCAGAAAAGAAAGGGTTTAAAAAGGAGGGGTGGAGGGGGGAGGACAGGGGAGGGAAGAAGCTACAGGATGGGTTAGGGGATCGCCTAGGTCAGGCCCAAAAGGCTCTTCCCTTCAACCGACTCAGTAAAGGCCATCCAGCCGTACCATGTGATAGCGAACTTCTTGTAGGTGCCATCCCGGCAAGCCATCATGTTCTCAAACCTCATTATGTCATTCACCCGTTGAAACCATGTAAGTATGCTTGGGGGATCTTTGCTCTTCCACATCTGAGGGATGCAGGCCTTTGCGGCATTCAACAGATGACATGTAATTGACTTGCGGTACCTTTCAATTGGAACCTCTGACCTATGAAGGAGACACAGAGCAGGGTCGTCGGGGACCTCCGAAGCCGAGACCTTTTCTGCCACTAATCTCACCCTATTCCAGAATTCCCTCAACCCGGGGCAGGACCAAAAAACATGCAACAAGTCTCCCCTCCCTTCACCACACCTACAGCACTACGCAGGGGTCTCTGGCGACCACTTATTTAAGGCCGCCGGGACACTGTTCCACCTGGTTAGCAGCTTGTATCCGCATTCCTGGTGTCTGGTGCAAATGGACGACTTGTGTGGGAGTTGCAAGAGTTTTTTGCGCTGCTCGGGTGTCCACGTTTCCTTAAGGTCCCTATCCCATTTTACCAGATAAGACTGGACTTCTTCAGCGGGGGGGGCTCTATCAGCAACTTATATATTCTAGAGAGGGTGTGCCTCTCCACCTCCTCACTCTGGCACAATTCCTCAAAGGCCGTGTGAGCACACCTACCCCCTCTAAAATCCTGCAGGGAGGCCAAGAAGTGACCAATCTGCATACCTTGCCAATGAGACCACTCAGGGACCCCGTATCTCCGTGCCAGCTCTGCTAATGGGGCCCACCCATCCTGCGTCCTAAAGTGGCCAGCCCTGTATGCTCTTGCTCTAGTCCATGCCGCAGCCGTTGACCCACTGCATCCCGGCATGAAACTCGGGTTTCCTAAAATAGGCTACATGGGGGAAGGGGAGGTGAAATCCCCTCCCGTTGCAACACATCCTTGCACACGTTCAGCGTCGGGCCAATAGTAGGGTGTTGTTTTGCCTGCATCGTTCCCTCTCTGATTAGCCAAGGGGCTCCCCCAATCGGATATGCCAGGAAGCTCTGTTCTAAGCCAACCCATTGTTTGTGGCGTCCATGGATGCACCAATCGACCACCCTATTTAGGTGGACTGATGCATGGTACATTGCCGGATCTGGGACACCCACACCACCTCTTTCCTTCGTTCTCATCAGAAGGCTCCCTCTCACCCTCGGCCTCTTTCCATCCCAAATAAATTTAATAAATATAGCTCGCACCTTCTGAAGATAGGAGCGTGGGATCATTACTGGCAATGCATGCAGGCGGGGTAAGAGAGTCATCTTGATGGCATTACACTTTCCAAACCACGAAAGTTTCCCTTTTGCCCACCTGGTGGTTTCTTCTTCAAAAAGCTTCAGCAGCGGGGGAAAGTTAAGAACAAATATTTTAGAGAGGTCGCTACTGATCTTCATTCCCAGATAGCTGACGCTGCCTTCCGCCCATCTGAACGTGAAGGAACCCTGTAGTTTCTCAAATCTCAGTGCGGGGATACCGACATTTAGAGCCTCGGATTTCTGATAGTTTATTATGTACCCCGACAAATTCCCATACTCTCTCAGATCCTTCATAAGGTTCGGCAAGGTCGCCTCCGAGCAGAACAAGAAGAAAATTAGGTCGTCGGCATAAGCCGCGACTTTATAGTGCCCCGACCCGTTCTGCACTCCTCTAACATCTGGGTTCCCCCTCACCCTACACAAGAAGAGCTCCAGCTCCAATATGAATATTAATGGAGACAGCGGGCAACCCTGTCTCGTCCCATTAGCGATCTCAAAGGATCCAGACGAGAGCCCATTTACTCTCACCGACACCGAAGGGCAACTATATAAACTTTCGATCCAGCTCAGCATGTTCGGACCAAGACCAATATGTCTTAGGACCGAACTCATGAACTTCCAATTGACCCTGTCAACCGCTTTTTTGGCGTCGGTGGAGAGCAGAAGAACAGGTGTCTTTTGTTTCTGGGCCAGATGGATCACATTTAACACTTTGGTGGTGTTGTCTCGGGCCTCTCTCAGGGGCATGAAACCCACCTGATCAGGACCAATCACCAGATGCAGGTGAGGGGCAATCCTGGATGCCAGAATCTTAGCGAAAAGCTTGATGTCGGTGTTCAGGAGGGAGATGGGCCGGTAACTAGCACAGAGAGCAGGATCCTTACCCTCTTTGGGGATCACAGCGATATGGGCTCTAAGTGTATCCCTGGAAAGCGAAGCCCCCTCTATTATGGCATTAAACATGGACAAAAGTTTTGAGCCCAGGACAGGGAACAATTTATTGTAATATTGTAGGTGGAACCCGTCTGGCCCAGGCGCCTTTCTTTTGGCCATGTTTGCTATCGCACCTTGCAATTCCAACATAGAGATCGGCTCATCTAGTTCTGCGATCACCTGCTCTGGGAGGGTCGGCATCCCTGAACTCCTAATGTAGTCCCCACACCTCTGCTCCTACCCAGACTCCCGAGTCTCTGGCAAGTTTATAGAATACACGGAACGCCTCCGCTATGTCTTCCACAAGGTGTGTGGCCCTACCCCTGTGGTCTGCTATTTTAGGGACAAAGGTCCTAGCCCGTTCTGTTCGGAGGGCTCCGGCCCGCAATCTGCCGCACTTCTCCCCAGACTCCTAAAACGCGCGCCGGCATTGCACCAGCTGCGCTTTGACTTTGTCGCAACAGACCGTTTTTAGCTTCTCCCGTAGCAGAGTCCGGGTGGGCAAGTGGACGGCAGACAGGGATTTTTTGTGAAGCGCTTCCAGCTTGCCTATCTCCCTGAGCAGATTCAAGGTACATTCCATCTTTTCCTTTTTTATTCTAGCTCCGTGGCCTATGAATAGCCCCCTAATAAAGCACTTATGGGTCTCCAAAAGGTTCCCAGGCGCCACCCCCGGAGTGGAATTTATCTCGAAGAAACTTTTAAGTTCCCTCTGAACATTCTCCATCGTGGCGTGGGGGGCGTGGTCAGACAGAGTAATGTTACCCATCGTTGAGTCCTCTACACGGGGCAGCAGGGAATGTGGAACCAGGAACAGGTCAATTCTGGAGTAGGAATTATGGGGGTGCGAGAAGAAAGTGTAGTCTCGCATCTCAGGGTGCTGGACTCTCCATGGATCTACCAGTTGGTGCAGGTGAAGGAGCCTCCTAATTCATTTTAACTTAGCGTATGCAATGTGGGGGTCCCTCTCTGGAGGTATCCAGCAAAGGCTCCAGCGCCAGATTGAAATCCCCACCCATTATCACTTCTCCCTCCCGGAAGTCCACAAGGGCCTCTAGCAGGTTCTCAATTAAAGAAGCCTGCCCTGGTGTTGGGGGCATATAAATTAACCAACGTGACCTTTTCATCGAGCACCCGCCCCTTGACAAACAACCATCTACCCTCTGTGTCTGTTTTAAAATCTTCTAGTTCCCACATGAGGGATTTCGCTATCACAATACTGACCCCTCTGGACCTGGAGTCGGGCGAGTAGCTGCTATATGACCTGGGGAAAAACGTCTAGTGATGGGGGGTTTGAAGCTTTAAAGTGTGTCTCTTGCAGGAAGCCCACTTGTGCTCTAAGGCCCCTCAGGTTCCACAGAATCATGGACCGCTTCTCAGGGCTGTACAGCCCCTTGGCGTTCAGTAAGACTATTTTGGTACCTGCCATCCCGAGTGATCCTCAGGGAGCGCAGCAATGAGGGGGGGGGAGAGGGGGGGACGGGGTGGGAAGGTCGATGAGAGATAGGCACCCCCTTTCCAGAACACAACCGGGAAGTGGAGAGGAAACTATGGGCAGGGGGGGGGTTTGTCCCCTCTTCAAGGGACAACAAGGGTGAAACAGAACAATAAACACAAGACTCTTCTCTAAATACCCTCTAGGGAGAAAATCAAAACCCAACGGGTCAGAAAAATCCACAAGTTGGCCCTAATGTGGGGAAGAGTGCCTGTCGGATCTCGCCGCAAGTCAAACTACTCCCTCCCACACCGGGCCAGCCAGCAGGTCAATGTGGACATGAGAAATGAACAGCAAACCAGTATCAACAATACAGCAAGCATAACAGTAATAAGTATTAAGAAACACAAGTTCTACCATGGGCATAGCCCCATGTAGGATATGGCGCCCGGCCGCTCGCCCCGCGGGGGAGGGGAACCCCGGCCAGGAGTAAGCCAGCGCATTGGGCAGTAGGGACCCCATCGGAGGACAGGGGCGGCCAAAGCACCTCCCACGACCAGCGAGCTCACGTCTCCACGTCGTACTGCCTGGCCAGCCTTCTGGCATGGCGTTGTTTTCTGGGGCCTCCTCTGAACTCTCTCCCGGGTTGGGGAGGGGGAAGCGCCACCCTTGTCGCCAACCAGTCCGGGACCTCCACTGGATCACATTGAAGGAAGGCAAATAAACCCGCCAGGTCTCCTGGCGATTTCAGTAGGAAGGTGTCCCGGTTTCTCCTAATGATTAGGTGGAAGGGGTATCCCCACCTGTATGTCGCTCCTGAACGCGTTACCTTCTCAAGCAATGGCTTCAAAGCTCGGCACATAAGCAGAGTTCTGCGCGAGAGATCCTGCAGAATCTGGATGCTGGCTCCATCGAAGTCGATGTCTCCTTTCCGCCAAGCGCCGCGGGCGATATCTTCTTTCAGCACATAGCGGTATACCCTACAGACCACATCTCTTGGTCTCGACAGGTCCGGGCTGGGGGGGCCAAGTGCTCTATGGACTTTATCTAATTCGATTGGAGTGGCCGGGTCTCTATCCAGCACCGTATTGAATATTACTGTAGTCATAGGTCCTCACCCGACGTGGCTTCCGGGATGCCCCGCAACCGAAGGGTTGTTCCTACGGCTGAGATTTTCAATATCATCGATATGTAACATTTGGGCCTGGATCAAAGATTCTTGCCGATCGCACCTCTCCTCGAGTGCTCTGAGGTGGTTCGCGGTCGAGGGGCCCTCTGACTCAAGCACTGCCACCCGCGGAGACTTGCTGCTTGACCACTCCCAGTTCGCGTCTATGGGCTTCCTCGTACTTCGCAATAAGACCCTCGATGTCGGCTCTTGAGGGCAGGCTCCGCAGGATCGAAATCGTTTCCTGGTGAATGTCGGCGCCCAGAGAGGACCCGGGATCTCATGACTTCGCAGGCGGCAGGAGGGAAAGAGGCGGCCGCAGCTTCTTCTCGACAGGGTCAGGCATCTATGGGACCCACGGCTCTGGACCCGGTTCAGGGGAAAAACAAGGCTGGTGCGGTGTCATCGGGGATGGGCTGAGCTGACCCGCGGACCACGAGATCTCCGGCGAAGGCAACAGAGGAGGGGTAAGCGGGCTTGGGGGTGTATGCCCTCGTCGCTGGATCAGAATTTCCAGCTCCAGGGGGAGGGGGAGGGGGTGCCGAGGCTTTGCGGTCCTCTGTGGCAAACCCAAAGGGGGGTACGGTTCACTCTCCGGCTGGCTCTCCGTCAGTGTCTCCCGGCTTCCATCTTCCCCGTCTGGGCAGATAGGCAAACCTGCCCAGAGACAACACCGGCTCAACGCTTGATTTATCCCCCGGGGACCCCGCATTGGCGACACGGGACCCTCCTGTTTGGAGGTTGTGAGGGGGCATGCATCCAGTTCCGGCCTTACATATGGCCTTATCTCTGCCGACCGGGGGAGCGGGGGGGGCAGGTGAGTCTGGGCATAAATGGCTTGCCCGACCCCCAGTGGCACTGATTGTTTCCTCCCCCTCTCTCCCCTCTGTCTCCCCTGCGCACCAATCTTACTTACGGCGCTGCTGTGGCTGGGCTCCTTCCACCCTCTCAGCTGGTTCGGGGAGTCCAGGCTGATAGCTGAGGCCCCGCCCCCCCACGTCAGGACCAAGTGAGTCCCAGCGCTGGCGGCCGCCATCTTGGAGCTCCCTCCAGCTCCTCCGTCGAGCAGCGCCGCCCCCACCGGGAATCCCCGCTTCAGCCCCCACCGCTGCCGCCTCCCCACTCAGCAGGCCGCCGTCTGGCGTCTCCTCCTCGGCCGGCTCCCGCAGCTCTCTCCGCACCGATCTCCAAGCGCGTTGTAGGTAAGTGGCGCTGCTCCTCGCCGCTCTCCATCTCCGTCGGCGGCTCCGGGAGCACACCACCGGGGCCTCCAGATATGCGCCGACCCTCAGGCACTCTCCCCGCCGCAAGCACTCGGGGGGGCATCGCCATCACCTCAGGCTCCTCAGCCTCCCCGACTCCCAGCTCGCCATCTTGTTTCGCCGGCACTGGTCCCTGGCTCTCCCGTGTTCGGCGATCTGGGGGTGACGGGGTGCCCTCCGCTGTCCCCCACCACGTCTCTGGGGGTTTCTCCTTCTTGCCTTGTCCTTTCGATACCGGTCTACTGTCAGCAAAAGTGGCTAAAAGGGCCGCCGATGTGGGAGCTCAGAGGAAACGCTACCTCACGGCTCCATACCTAGGACACGCCCCACCTCTCTGGTCCTAATCTCTCTTCTCTCACCTGACTGTCTAAACGCCATCTCTTCCTTTATGTCATCTCGCTCCCTTAAACATGGACAAGGACAAAACAAAACTGGTCATTTTCCTACCATTCAATTCTCCTCCCCTCTCTACCACCATAATCTCATTCTACATTTGGCTCTTTCATATAACCTTACATTCACTCCACATCCTGCCATCCGCTCGCTCCACTCAGCATGCCCCACTCATAACCCAACTGCACTACTGCAAAATCCTTCTTTGTGGTTTTCCAAATAAGACACCCCCCCCCCCCCCCCCCAAACTCTGCTGTTCACTTAATTTCTCACTTCCCTCGCTCTTCCAGTTCGGATACCCTCTGTCAGTCCCACAGCAAATTCTGTTTATAACTATCTCTGGTCACCTCCGCTCGCTCTTGCATGTAGGACTTCTCTCGTGCCCCTCCTATTTTCTGGAATGCATTCCTCCACTCAATTTGCCCCCCCCCCCCATACAGGCAGAAATGGCCATGATATTGGGGTTTACAGGTTCAGCCGATTATATTATCTTTTTCATCCCGTCCTCCAATCAGCTTAGCAGAGCGAGACAAGATTGCTGGTCCCTCCCTCCTTCCGCTCCACCTCCAGATTCATCACATTGATCTCAGTGCAGAGAGAGGATTATTATGCAGCATCACAGATTCAGTGGCCACGCCGACTGTTTTCAGAAGAAAAATGTAAACCTCGACATCTTAGCCATTTCTTTTTCAATTTAAAAATGAAAGACAGTTTGGGACAGTACCAAAGGTAGCCCGACACAATCGTGTAACAATTACCTTTTCCTGCAGTATCACCAAGTTATTCTCTAAAGGACACATGCCACAAAACTCAATACGGACCATTAGTGATACTTTTTCTTTGTCTTCACCGCATAACCTTTAGGCGGTTTGCAATAGTCTATGTACTGCAATCACTAAGGAAAATGATCCTGCTTTGTAAATAAATATGTTGCTGGATTCCTTGCACACACAGAAAATACAATTCTGTGAAGTACTCACCTGTAGAATTGGTATTATACGTATACAGTACGTCCTGCTCCAGATATACTTACACTTGGGTTATCCTCCGCCAGAGGGCGCTGTGGCACTGCAGACATGCAAAAAACAGGCTCCTCCCGGCCCTTCATATACCCAGGGACCTACCACAAATCCCCAGCATTGAAAAGCAGTGAACCAGAAGCCGGGAGAAACCAACCACCAAAACAACTGGTAATGATAACAATAACAACAATCACCATACAGGGGATCCAGAATAATGCAAAAAATCAAGGTGGGGTGGAGCAGGACGTACTGTATACGTATAATACCAATTCTACAGGTGAGTACTTCACATATACAGTACGTCCTGCTCCAGATATAATACTTACACTTGGGACATCCAATAGCAGTGTCCATAACAGTAGGGTGGGATCCCCAACAAAAAAGGCAATGGCATGTAGCTTAAACTACAACCGCCTGCAAAACCTTACGGCCAAAAGCAGCATCAGCTGAGGCCCGAACATAAACCTTGTAAAACTTTGAAAAAGTGTCAACAGAAGACCAAGTAGCGGCCTTGCAAACTTGTTCAGAGGCCTGGTGCCGAAAAGCCCAAGAGGCACCAATAGCACGAGTGGAATGAGCAGCAATACGGGAGGGAGGACTCTTCCCCTTAGCAGAATAGGTTTGTACCACAGCCTGACGGATCCACTTGCTGATAGTAGACTTGGCAGGAGCCAAGCCCTTCCTAGGCCCAGAAGGCACAACGAAGAGAGCATCAGTCTTCCTGAAAGCCGCAGTGACAACCAGGTAGAACTTCAAGCACCTGACCACATCCAAGGAGTGCAGAACCCTTTCCTCGTCATTACTAGGATTGGGGAACAAGGAAGGAAGAACAATGTTCTGATTCAAATGAAAGGCAGACACAACCTTAGGCAGAAAATCCGGCTTAAAGCGGAACACTACCTTGTCCTGGTGTCTCTCATAGTATGGAGACTGAATGGATAGAGCAGCCAGCTCAGACACACGCCAAACCGAAGTTATGGCCACCAAAAAGACAATCGAGAGTAAGAACAACCAGAGCAGCATCTTGAAAAGGCTCAAAGGGAGCACCCTGCAAGGCAGATAAGACCAAGTTTAAATCCCAAACGGGAACCACAGGTTTACGAGGGGGACGCGCATGATTGGCCCCCTGAAGGAAGGTCTTAACCAAATGCTGATGAGCAAAAGGTTTTCTGGAAGAAGACGGACAGGGCAGAAACCTGACGCTTCAGAGTACTGAGTTTCAGACCTAACTCCAAACCATGCTGTAGGAACTCCAGAACCCTTGGGACAGAGAACTCCCTACAGGGAAGAGACCTAGACTCACACCAGTCAATGTAGGTACACCATACTCTATAATAGATAGCAGCAGAAGTCTTCTTCCTAGCCTGCACCATAGTGCCCACCACAGAGGCAGACAAACCTTTCTCCATTAAGATGGAGGTCTCATCAGCCAGGCCGTCAAAGCCAGCGTTTGTAAAATTGGGATGGCATAGGGGGCCCTGAGTTAGCAGGTCTGGCACCCCTGGCAGATCGTACTGGTCTACTGCCATTTGAACCACGTCTGCGAACCACACTCCTCTTGGCCACCGGGGGGCCACTAGAATCACAGGCACCTCTTCCAGAGCAATCTTGTGCAGAACCCTGCTCAGCAGGGGGAATGGAGGAAACACATACAGGAGCCGAAACTCCTTCCATGACATGGACAGGGCATCCGTGGCCAAGGCCAGAGGGTCCTGAGACAGGCACACAAAGGTTGGGAGCTTGTGGTTGTGGCGGGACGCAAACAGGTCCACATCCGGTAGACCCCAACGGTGACACAGGGACTGAAATACCCTGTCGCAGAGGGACCACTCTCCCTGACGGGACGTTCCCCTGCTCCGAGCATCTGCAAGTAGATTCTCCGCCCCCGGAATGTAAACAGCCGAAATGCATTGTACATTAGCCTCCGCCTATGTTAGAATCTGAGACACCTCCGGGAGGGCACTCTTGCTCCGAGTCCCTCCCTGATGGTTGATGTATGCAACCGCCGTCTTGTTGTCGGAGCGTACCTGGGACCGATAGTCCCCTCAGGTTTTGGGTCAACCGCTCCAGCACCGACCGAACTGCCCGCAGTTCCAGAATGTTGATGGGTAAGTGGGCCTCCCGTGGACCCCACATTCCGTGGAAGCGCAGGGACTTCCAGAATCCCCCCCAACCTGACACGCTGGCATCGGTTGTGACCGTCTCCCAGGAAGGGGCCAGAAAGGAACTGCCCCCTGTCAAGTCCCCGAGGTCCAACCACCACGCAAGGGGCCGTCTGACCGAGAGGGGAAAGCACAAAGACCCCGTCCAAGAACGCCGGGTTCTTGTCCCATACTGACAGAAGGTGAAGCTGCAGAGGTCTCAAATGGAACTGAGCAAAGGGCACACCGCTTTGAAGCTCGCCACCATCAGGCCCACCAGCTGCATTCCCTGCCTGATGGAGGGCTGTGGGCACGAGAGCAGGAACCTGGCTTGATCAGTCAGAGCTTCCACCTTCTGTTGAGGAGTACCCAGAATCATCCCCAGGAACGGGGTCACCGAGGATGGGGACAGAGAGGACTTGGGGTAATTGATCACCCAACCGAAGGACTCCAGGGTGGACACTACCAGTTGGGTGTCCAACCCTGCCTGCCGCAGAGACCGAGAGGTGATGAGGATGTCGTCCAGGTAGGGCAGCACACGTATGCCCCTTAGCCTTATCAGTGACATTACCCCTGCTAGCACCTTGGTGAACACCCTGGGAGCCGACGTGAGGCCGAATGGCAGAGCCACAAATTGGTAATGCTGATCTTTCAGAGCAAATCTGAGAAACCTGTGTGTCCTGCAAACACCGGAACGTGAAGGTAAGCATCCTTGATGTCTACTGACGTCATGAAGTCCCCTGGGCGCAACGAGCCAATGGCCGAGCGCAGAGTTTCCATGCGGAAATGCCTGTTCTTGACAAATCTGTTGAGGATTTTTAAATCCAGAATGGGCCTGACTGACCCATCCTTCTTGGGTACTGTGAAGAGATTGGAGTAGAACCCCTTGCCCCTGTCTCCAAAGGGGACCTTGCAAATGACTCCTAGATCCAGGAGACCCTGCACGGCCAGCAGCAAGACCTGGGCTAAGGCGGGGTCCTGAGGGATTCGGGACCCAATGAATCTGGTGGGGGGCAGCAAATTCTATCTTGTATCCGGAGGACACTATCTCCTGAATCCACGGGTCTGAGACGTGGCGCCGCCAGACGTGCTCGAAGTGCTGTAGACGTCCCCCCACCCTAACAGGTGAGGGCGCCCCCTCATGCCTGAGGGGTCTTGGGAGGGGCTTTGGGCTTGGGCCCCCAGGAGGAACCGGGACGGCGTCCTCTATTCCTGTGCCAGGAATCTGCACGGGGCCTGGCGAAGGAAACCCCTTTTCCCTGTTCGGCCCCGCGGTAGGGGATTGAAAGGGTGCCCTGGCCTCGAAAAGGCCAAAACTGCCGCCTGCCCTGGGGCAGCTTGCCTCCTTTGGCGAAGAGGTCTAGACGGTCTCCAAACAGACGTAGCCCTTTAAATGGAAGCCCAGTAAGGGCTTTCTTAGCGGCATTGTCAGCTGCCCACTGTCGCAACCAAACCATACGGCGAATAGCTACCGCCAAGGCAGAAGATCTGGCACACATCTTTATAGCATCGTCCGATGCAGACAGGATAAAGTTTATGAACACGTCACAGTTAGATTTTTGACATTATCAACGGGCAACTCATCTGTGCCATTGAGTGCATTCCTAACCATGGCCCTGAGCGCTACTGCCGTAATGGCTAAGGCGCAAACAGGGTGCAAGGTCGCTCCACCAAAGGCAAAGGCATGGCATGCCAATTGATCAAGATGATTAAGATGAGTCCTGTAGCGTAGTAGTGTCAGGGGAGTGCATAATAGAGGTGTTGGACAACCCTAGAATAGGAGCATCGACCTCAGGAGGCGATGACCAGCACTTAACCAAGTCAGCCGGGAAGGGATACTTTCTATCCACACTCTTAGGGATCCCAGGCAGCCTGCTGGGTTGTTCCCATTCCTTAAGCACGAGGCTATTGAAATGAGTCTGCTCGGGAAATTCAAGACGAGCCTTAGCAGTATGAAAGAGCTCGCCCCTTTGTCTGGGAGCAGCAACAGGGGGAGAGATAGACAAAACTTCAAATATCTGAGCCAGCAGTCTGTCAATATCATCCGAGGTCCAGTGCTCGGAACCAGATTCGTCATGACCCCTGGACTCCTCGTCATATGACCCAGGGGGGTTGGCCGTAAGGCTGCAACAAGTCATCAGATTCCATAGGGAAAAGGGCAGAGTCAGGGGTTAAATGCCGCCTCTTGGCGGTGGCCTTACGCGCTAGCAAGCAATTTTTCAACACTGGCCAGTCTAGTAGCCATATCAGGATGAGAATCCCCACTTGTATTGGGGGTTAGACTCAGGCTTGGGGGAGTAGGTGAAGTGAGGCGAGGTGCAGGCCCAGCCACGGAAGAGGTGGGAAGAGCAGATAGCGCCTGCTGTGCACAAGGAACACAGACCCGTGCATTGTCACTGCTGCTAGGTAAGACCCCACAAGCTACACACAGCCGGGCTTGTCCCGAAGGAACCCCGTTTACAATATCCTGAGACGGCTCCATATGGTGATTGTATCAGCACAGTAGGCCCGTAGGGATTGACGCTATAAGCTACCCTGGATGCCCCAATAACCCGCTGGGAAGTGGGAGTAATTTTTTAATAGTCTCAACCGGAGGATACACCGGGCCGGGAGAAGCCACCGGAATCCGCGGTCTGTAGGTGAGGGCGGGCCAGAGCTGAAGGTGACGCGGAGCGTGCCAAAACATGACGCAGGGCGTGCCAAGTCAGGACACCCCCCCCGACCCCCCCCCCCCACCGGAGAGTGCGAAGCTCCGAAAGTGCTAAGCGAAAAGAGAAGCTGGGAACAGGGCAGTGACTAAGTCAAGGCAAGCCCCTGAAGGATGATCGGTGTTACCGCAGCGGAGTCACTACGGATTAGGAGAAGAACAAGACGCCGCAGCATCAACAAAACCACGGGCGCACGTGCAATATGGAAGGGCGCGGCGGCTACCGCTCTGACATCCATTCTCAGTCAAACACAACACCAAGGCCATAAGCGTGTGATAGGGTACACTGAGGCCGCCATACTCACGACCCCTCCCCCCCCTTTCTTTTCCCCCTGGCTAGGGGGGAACCGAGGGCGGATTGCGACCCTGTACACAGGGTCCACCGCTACACGGGGCGTGGGACAATTAAGCGGGAGGGGCATCCACTATGAGGCTCACCATTAGCCTAAACCGCCTACCCTATGGTGGGGGACTGCAGTGGAGCATGGCTCCGTCAAGCACGCATGGTGCTGCCTACCTTCACCCGACCAGCGCAGCCCAGGCTGGGAGGCACATCACAAGGAGGACGGGTGGTAATAGTCCAACAGGGCCGCAAGCTGTAATCGCCCCGCTCACCTGCGAGAGAGTGATACTTCATGTCTTCGCAGTCAGCACTGCAGAGAAATCTGGGGATTTGTGGGAGGTCCCTGGGTATATGAAGGGCCGGGAGGAGCCTGTTTTTTGCATGTCTGCAGTGCCACAGCGCCCTCTGGCGGAGGATAACCCAAGTGTAAGTATTATATCTGGAGCAGGACGTACTATATACTTAGAATATTCATTTTTAGTTTAATGTAAGAATATTAAACGGCTGATGGGGAGAAAAACGCCCAAATATGATAGTTCTAGAAAGCAAACGCAGGCAGTTTATATACATTGGTTTATATTTTAACAGGTTTTCAACATATATAGTTAGGTCTGGCAGCCATAAAAAAAAATAATAAAATAATACAAAAAAAAAAACATACTAAATACAGTTTCTTAAAGTGGTTCTTGCCAGTTCAGGTGGTGGGTCAGTGTTAAAATATAACATCAGACTAGTCAGTATAAAAGGTGGTTTGAAGCCCTGTTTGCAGGTCCTCAGAAGAGACGCAGTCCAGCTTTGATGTGATTCAATTCACTCTGACTCCAGTACATATTGTCCGATGAGGGAGGAGTAGAAGGAGCACTGCAAACATACATACATTGTGCTTTAATAAGTAGAAATATAGGAAAAAAACTATAAAATATATTGTTAAAGGATGACTGAAAATATAGTTTCAGGATGATACCATTATTCCTCACAGGACATGCCCCAGGAATACAATAGTCTGGGCTGTATGGTAATGAGTTTTATATTTACAACTAGCTGACAAGTATCCTGAATAACTGAGGTGTGCTCTGAGCTACAGGTCATTTCCTCTTACACAATTCACAATATGAAGAGTGATGTAACAGTTATGACAGTTATGCCTATATTAATCAGAGGGTCTTATACAGGATTATAAGATATTTCATACGATATTAAACATAGCATATACGTATTGGCCAGAGACTGATAATCTGCATAGTACCTGGAAGATAGATGTCTAGTGTGTGTAGAGTTCATGTAACTTAGAAATTAATGGGGATCATGAATGTCTTAGTTACAATATAAACATGCATATTGTGGGAATTATATTACTTTACTGAATATTTCTTTAATTTCATAGAGGCGGGTTGAAGGCAGTATAATGCAGACCCTTTAGACATATCCAGGAGGCTGGTTGCAGGAGCATTCAGTCAATGGACAAGCCCCCCTACCTGAAGCATAATGGATAAGTATCTACCTCTCTCTCTCCATTATAATCTCTATTGAACTGTAACTTATCATAACTTACAATGTAAATGTAATGACTGCCCGTAACGTTTAACGTCTTTCTGGGGAAACTTCGAGAACTTCAATTAGTGAAGGTTATTTACTATGCCAGTGAATCAAATCCGTTTACATTTATACATCTTACTGTGTTGTGTGTTGGCTAATTTTTCACACAATAGGTTGTATGTGAAAATGATTTTGAGGGAATATATTGCTTCTTGGGGCACTTCAATCGATGTTCCAGTAGAGTCTTAGTGACCATTGGTTTGTATCTGATTGATGGCTGTTAAGCTGTTATGATTATTGGCATTTGCAATAACAGCATTTGAATCTCTAATAGAAAAATTGGAGATTAAAGTGGACCAAAACCCACCCTGGAGTTTCAGGCTATACCCCATAATAACACCTAATTTTCTCAGGTTAGAATATTGCAATGTTAACCTCTTCATATTAAAACCCCCCCAATTGTTATACTGGATTCATCAGGAGGATTTTTTTTGGTCAGGGTTATACTGCCGAATACAAGCACTGGCAAATTAAAAATATACATACAACCTTAGGGACACCAACAAATGTGTGTGCAAAATCTGGGACCCTTGGTGAAATACAGTTTCCAACAATTTAAATAGTACTGCATATAGTGGCAGCATCCCTGCTTACCTCTAGCCATGCCCGGCCTTTCTGAGTGGGCAGTGCGGGCTAGAAGGCGAGCAGGGGGATGGGGCCGGCAGCGCACACGGCTCCCTTTGGCACCACTCAGCTGCTTTGCCGTCAGCGGAGCCGAGAGAAGGCATGCTGCTCAACCAGTGCACCATGGGAGCAGAAGGAAGGCGAGTGTATGGGGCAAACACAGCAGGGCATCTCAATTTGGGATGTCGCCACACAGAGGAATGGACGGGAAAGTAACATTTCTTTATGTTGTTCCTATTTAACACTGAAACCTAAAAATATACCTACAACATTGTTATTTTGTGAGAAACAACGTAAGGTTTGATCCACAAAGATTTAGATATGAAAAATAGCTTATAAACAAACAATTATTCCCCTTACCACAGTGGAATGCCATGTCCATTCATCCGGGACTCCGAGCTCTGCTGTTCTAGGACGGACATCATAGTGTAGCTGTCAACCAAAAGGCTGCTGGGGTCTTCGGCCTGTCCTGGCACCAGCCCTAACGGACACTCTCTCCACTTCTCATAGTCTTGGAAATGTAAATAAATACAGATTTTCAGTATAGAACACTCACACAAGTGGCTGGAATTGATTTACAGTATTCTTAAGTAAAACATTAAAAATATATCCCAAAAAAGTATAAAAGACAGAAAAGGCAGAACAGGATCCTATCATCACTATCATCAATATTTACTGACCTATAACAGTAAAGCGTTAGAAAGCATTGTTAAGGTTCATACCAGCGCTTACGGTCCATGCAGAGCCTTGCAATGCAGCTTGCCTCTCGGAAGCAGTTTTCATGTTAATCATTTCTACATATTCTTCCTCGTAGGTCTCAGTGATCATTTCCTCATCCTCCATGTTCTCGCTGTCATCTTCGTCGGCCTCAGATACTGGTCTGCCCCAGAGACGATAAGCTTTAGCCTTGGACTCCTGCTTTAATTTCCACTGCAGGCTCTCCACAGTATATACTGGCTGGTCAGTGTAGTCAGCCGAAACTTCTGCATCTTCATCTTGAGTATAGATAGAGCACAGGCACAGGAGCTTCTCCTGCGTGCTTAAAGGTAAACGGGGTCTCATGTATGAAAAGATTCTGGTCCAAAAAGAAATAGTTAAAATAGTTAAATATTAACATAGCCCTGTGCTTCCAATATGCTTAAAAGCATATCATGCATAGAAGGTTTTGTCAATTTAGCATGTCATAACTTACCATCATTTTTTATGAAGTACCACTTGGCCGTTGCGCAAATTCCCCTACCAATGGACATCTGGCTTTCCAATTAAGAAGCATTTGCATGTGAAGCAAAAATGGAAACAGGGAAAAGCCCGTACCACAGTATAAGGCTTCTCATACAGTATAGTTCCCCTTAAATCAGAACTACATTCCCTTTGCAAGCAGACCTAAACCCTCTCTGGGACAAATGGGCCATTTCTGATGCCCCTCAGTGAGTAATACCTTTTCTGGGCTAGATCCTTGTGGACACACTGCAGCAGCGTCCAACATCTTCTGTAATAAAGGCAGCGGCTACTCATGTGCTACTGCTTTTAGCTCCCCCTTCTTAGAGAGACCCAGTGTGAACCAGGTGAGTATTACTTGTTGCATGCATACTATAGTCAAATAACCCCCCCCCAAATTCAATTTAAGGGTAATTCCACTTTCCATGGCATTTAACATTTTTATTATTGTGTGCCAAAATTACGTCCTGAAGATACTGAACTTTCCAGTTAATTTTTCTTTTCTATTTATTTGCAAGAAAACAGTTTTCTTTTATAGCACAAAGGGTTCAATTCAGAGGCAGGTAAAAAAAAAAAAAAAAAAAAAAAAAAAAAAAAAGGGAGGCTCTGAATCGCCCCCAAAGTATTTATATTAGCAACGTACACCAACGAGTGTGTTTGGTGTACCTGGCAGAGACTTCCTGACTCAGTTCAGCTTCTTCAGATAAGTGGATCACAATCTAGTGTTCCAGTAGCTAAAGATTTACTGGCAGTGTTCTCACCTGGGGAGGTCATTACTGCTGCTTGATTTAGCCAAAGCTGCTGATAAGCTCACCTGTTACAGTAAAGGGATTCTGGGATTTGTAGTCCGTTTTCACTCAAGGCCATGAAATCCACCCCCACTTTAACCACAAAGAGTCACAGGAATATAAGAAACTTTGAAGCCATGTGCCAATAAGTAAATAATAGGTATGGAGGCACAATCCTTACACATGTTTATTTTAAGGATTACTTACAGCCTTAGCAGCTGCGGTGTGCTCCGGCATGGGAATTCCAGACATTTCTGCATCAATGGTTTCCACTGTAATAAGACTCTGTGACTGAATAGATTCCATTTGGTTTTTACTGTTGTCTGGTTGCGGGAGGGAACCATGTTTTTTCCATCTGATAAGCAAAAAAATACAATTCTGTGATTACTCACCTTGTAGAATTGGTATTATAAGTATGCAGCATGTTCTGCTCCAGATAATTCATAACAGATGGGATTACCTCCGCCAGAGGACGCTTGACTGCAGAGATGGCAAAAAGAGGCCCCTCCTGGTCCATATATACCCGGGACCTCCCACAAATTCCCCAGTATAGAAAAGCAGTAAGGAGAACCAGGAGAAGCCAATGATAATTAACAACAATAACAATCACCATACAGAGGATCCAAGATAATGCAAACAGGGTGGGGTGGAGCAGGACATGCTGCATACTTCTAATACAAATTCTACAAGGTGAGTAATCACAGATTTGTATTATTCTAAGTATGCAGCACGCCCTGCTCCAGATAATAATTCATAACAGATGGGACATCCAATAGCAGTGTCCGTAAACAGGGTGGGGTCCCAAAAGCAACAACGCGCAGTTCACACCACTGCCGCCTGCAAAACCTTGCGGCCAAAAACAGCATCCGCTGAGGCCCGAACATCAATCTTGTAAAACTTGGAAAAGGTATGAACAGAAGACCAAGTAGCAGCCTTACAAACTTGTTCAACAGAAGCCTGGTGCTGGAAGGCCCAGGAGGCCCCAACAGCACGGGTAGAATGAGTAGTAACCCGGAAAGGAGGATCCTTTCCCCAGGCAGAATAGGCCCTAAAAATAGCCTGACAAATCCATTTGCTAATAGTAGACTTAGCAGGGGCCAGGCCCTTCTTGGGACCCGAAGGAACCACAAACAAGGCATCAGTCTTTCTAAAAGGTGCCGTAGCCACCAAGTAGAACTTCAAATTCCTGACCACATCCAGGGAATGTAAGGCCCTCTCCTTGGAATTACCAGGATTAGGGCACAAGGAAGGAAGCACAATGTCCTGATTGAGATGGAAGGCAGAGACAACCTTAGGCAAGAAAACCGGTTAAAATCTGAAAACCACCTTGTCCTGGTGTCTCTCAAAGTAGGGGGCCTGAATAGAAAGGGCCGCCAACTCCAAAACACGCCTGACAGAGGTGATAGACACCAAAAAGGCAACTTTAAGAGTAAGAATAGACAGAGCAGCTTCATGCACAGGCTCAAAAGGAGGGCCCTGAAGGGCAGACAAAACCAAATTCAAGTCACAAACTGGCAACAAAGGTTTGCGAGGGGGACGCACATAAAGAACCACCTGGAAGAAAGTCTTAACCAGAGGATGTTGAGCGAAAGATCTCTGGAAGAAAACAGCCAAGGCAGAAACGTGACCTTTGAGCGTGTTGAGCTGAAGTCCCAGATCCAAACCATGCTGAAGGAACTACAGAATCCTAGGAATGGAAAACACCCGACATGGAAGGACCCTAGACTCACACCAGTCAATGTAGGCCCGCCAGATCTTATAGTAGATGGTAGAAGAGGATTTCTTCCTAGCCCTGATTAGAGTGTTAACCACAGACTCAGAAAGCCCCTCATCCCTTAAGATGGAGGTTTCAGCAGCCAGGCCGTCAATGCCAGCGTTTGTAAATTGGGATGGCATAGCCGCCCTTGAGTGAGAAGGTCTGGGACCAGGGGCAGAGCGTCCTGATCTACTGCCAGCTGAACGATATCTGCGAACCACACCTGTCTTGGCCGCCGGGGGGCCACCAGGATTGCAGGCGTCCTTTCCTGAGCTAGCTTGCGTAGAACCTTGCCCAGCAGGGGGAATGGAGTAAAAAGATACAGGAGACGGAACCCCTGCCAGGATAGAGTCAGAGCATCCACCGCAAGGGCAGGTGATCCTGGGACAGAGAGACAAAGACTGGGAGCTTGTGATCGTGGCGGGACGCAAACAGATCCACTTCCGGTACCCCCCAACGGTGATATAAGGACAGGAAGACCTTGCTGCTGAGAGACCATTCCCCAAGGTGAGAGGTCCCCCTGCACAGAGAGTCCACCTCCAGATTCTCCACCCCCGGAATGTACACTGCTGAGATGCAAGGAACATTATCCTCCACCCAGGACAGAATTATGGACACCTCCTTGAGGGCACTCTTGTTCCGAGTCCCTCCCTGATGATTGATGTAGGTAACCGCCGTCTGGTTGTCTGAGCGAACTTGGACCGGCCGGCCCTGAAGGTGAGGAGTCAACTGGGCCAGTACCTACCGAACCGCCCTCAGTTCCAGGACACTGATGGGGGCATGGGCCTCCTGAGGGCCCCACAGCACCTGGAATTGTAGGGTTCTCCAGAAGCCCCCCCAACCCAACAGACTGGCATCCGTGGTGACCGTCTCCCAACGGGGGCCAGGAAGGATCTGCCCCCCAACAGGTTCCTCGAGTCCAGCCACCACAAGAGGGACCGCCGGGCCAGAGGAGACAGAACAAAGGCCTGATCCAGAGACAGGGGACTTTTGTCCCAGACTGATAGGAGATGGAGCTGAAGAGGTCTCATGTGGAACTGAGCATAAGGAACTGCCTCGAAACAGAACACCATCTGTCCCACAAGCTGCATCCCTTGCCGGATGGAAGGGCGAGGGCAGGACAGAAGGAAATTAACCAGAGCTTGAAGAGAATCCACCTTCCGCTGATTAAGAAAAATCCTGGCCTGAACAGTATCCAGATTCATGCCCAGGAAGGAGGTCACCAGAGACGGGGACAGGGAGGATTTGGGGTGATTGATCACCCATCCGAATGTTTCCAGAGCAGTCACCACCTGCTGGGTATCCAATTCTGCCTGCTGGAAAGAATGAGAGTTGATGAGGAGGTCGTCCAGATAAGGAAGAATGCGAATGCCCCGAGCTCTGAGGAGAGCCATGACACCTGCCAGCACCTTGGTGAAGACTGGGGGCCGAGGTGAGACCAAAGGGCAGTGCTACAAATTGGTAGTGCTGGTCCTCCAGTGCGAACCTGAGGAATCTCTGATGCCCTGGGTAGACTGGTACATGAAGGTAAGCACCCTTGATGTCTATGGAGGTCATGAAGTCCCCCGGCGTAAAGAGCTGATCGCGGAGCGCAGGGACTCCATGCGAAAGTGTCTGGTCCTGATGAACTTGTTGAGAAGCTTTAAGTCCAGGATGGGTCTGATGGAACCATGCCTTTTGGGTACTGTGAAGAGATTGGAATAAAAACCCAGACCTCTCTCCCCAGGAGGGACCTGACGGATGACCCCCATGTCCAATAGATTTTGCACAGCCAGAAACAGACCCTGAGCTGCCAGGGGTTCTAGAGGAATCCGAGACCTGAGGAATCTTGGAGGCGGCCAGGCAGCGTACTCTAGCTTGTAGCCGGAGGACACAACCTCCAGAATCCACCTGTCTGAGACCTGCTGTCCCCAGACATGAGCGAAGAGCCGCAGCCGCCCCCCCACCCGGATGGGTGAGGGCGCCTCTTCATGGCTGAGGAGGCTTGGCGACAGATTTGGGCTTGGACCCCCAGGAAGATCTGGAGCGGGCACGACCTCTGCCCCTGCCCCAGAAGTCTCCCCTAGGGCCTGCAAAGGAAACCCCTCTCCCAGACCTGGATCCATGGTAGGAGGGGGCAAAGGCACCCGAATGGGCCGCAACTGCTTCTTGCGTTGAGGCAACTTACCCCCCTTGGCAAACAGGTCCAAGCGATCACCAAATAGGCGCAGCCCTGTGAGGGCCTTCTTAGCAGCGTTATTAGCTGCCCACTGACGCAACCAAACAGAGCAGCGTATAGCAACCACCAAGGCAGAGGTTCTACTACACATCCTAATGGTGTCATCTAAGGCAGAAAGGACATATGCAAAGAACATTTCACACTGTGACAAGGCCCTGAACTCGGCACTAGAAGTATCAGGTTACTGAGCTAGGTGATGGAGGCGGGTTGGTCTGCGAGGTCCCCCCCCCCTTTTTCCCATTTCTTCCCCTCGTCTTCCCTCCCAAACCTACCTACCCCTTTTTAATGTTGTTGTGTTTTTCCCTCCCCTTCCCCTGTTTTTTTTTTTTTTTTTTTTTTTCACGACTTCTTCGCTGCTCGCGCGGTGGCCTGCCCTGCGCCGCCTTCCTGGGCCCCGGGGTGGGTGCGCCTTGCGAACGCTGGGCGGCCCGGCCCCGGGGGGCCGGAGGGTTGCGGCGGGAGAACGAATGCGTCTGCTAGTATGGCTTCCCAGACCTGGGAGGCGGCGAGAAAAAGGAATTAATGCAAACAGACGCTGTCCAGTTGATAGTTTATTGACATTAAAATCTGATGCGGCAGTTCTGCTATATATATATTACAGTTCTGTTAAATAGAATTTGTTCCTACTTCAATATAATGCTGTAATCTTACATGCTTCGTTATAATGGCCTCCCCTGCGTGGGATGGCTTTTGCACTATTCCTGGTCCGCTGACGGCCGTGCCTGTATCGCTCTTTTTCCTGTTTAAATAAAAATATTGAAGTAAAAAAAAAAAAAAAAAAAAAAAGTATCATCAGGGGCGCCTTCCAACAGACCCTTGAGGAGAGTCCGCACAGCAACAGCAGTAATAGCAGAAGCACAGACAGGGCGCTAGGCAGACCCCACACAGGCAAAAGCATGGGAAGCCAGCTGGTCAATGCACGGTCCTCATCATCCTTAAGGGTAGTTGAATCAGGGGAATGGACCACAGAGGTGTTGGACAACCCTAATACTGGCGCATCCACTTCTGAGGGGGTTGACCAACATTTAACCACATCAGTGGGAAAAGGGTTCCTTTTATCCCAGCCCCTAGGGATTCCGGGAAGCCGGCCGGGACGCTCCCATGCTTTGAGAACAAGATTATTGAAATGGGCCTGTTCTGAAAACATGGTGGTCCAGATGTGGTTTAGCAGTACTGAAAAGTTCCCCCCTGTAGCTCAGTAACAGTCTATTGATGTCGTCAGCATCCCAATGGTCAGAGCCATAGTCAGCACCACTGAAATGCTGATCATCGGATAACTCTGAATCCGAGAATAATTCCCCCTCCTCAAGTGGGGTATAATCAGACAAATCAAGGAAATTCTCAGTCCCCATAGGAAGGGCAGGTGCACCCGGTGCCACATGCTGTCTTTTAGCCGGGGCCTTACGGGCCGCAGAGCTAGCAATCAGCCTCTCAATGTTAGCCAACCTGGAAGACACGTCAGGCTGAGACTCCCCACTAGTATTTAGCTCACTGGGAGTCATAATCAAGCGAGGGGGAGTGGGTGAGGACATAGTGGGCGCAGGCCCAGTCAGAGATAGCCAGAATGCAGCGCAAGCGCCTGCTGGGCGCAGGTTACACAGACCCGCACATCACTGCTCACAGGGGATGCCCCACACACAGCAGGGCTTGTCCCGAGGGGACCCCGAGCACAATATCCTATGAAGCCTCCATATGGTGATTAAGGTGGCACAACTGGTCCATAGTAATTACGCCGTAAAAGCAACCCGGGATGCCCCAAAGGTCCGCCAGGGAAGTGGGAGGATTTTACAGTGTAGGCATCTAATAAAGTTACTATAACTAATAGAGGGAGCAGGACCGGGAGTTATCCCGCCTGAAAGGCATAATAAGACACCCCATAAGCACATTGAAATGACAAGGGTATAAAAAACAAGCCCGCAGGGGCACTCACGGACCGTGGTGGGGGACCAGCAATCACACCAGGCGAGGACCAAAATGGTGCTGGAAGAACCTCAGGGGGCGGGCCACAGGAGGGTCCTACGCGGAACGTGCCACCAAGCAAGCCACGCCCCCTCTGAGAAGCGCAGGGATAGGCCAGAAGCTCCAGCCAATGGGCGCGCAAGGATTCTTGATGATAATGATAAATTCAAATAAGTGAAAGACAGAACTAAACAAATAAAGTGCGATACACACATATACAAGGCAAAAAGTCACTTACACACCCCACCTCCCCCCCCGAACGGGACACAGAGAGGGGGAAAGGTGGATGTCAAAGAGACCCACCAATGACCAGGGCAGGGAAGAGCAAGAGCGGACGGGGCATCCCAAATCAGGTTCACCATAAACCTGCACCGCCTACCCTTTGGTGGGGGATTGCGGTCGGGGCCAGGCTCCGCAAGGAAAACACCTCTGATAGGTGCTGCCTACCATTACCCGACCAGCGCAGCCAAAGCTGGGAGGCTTAATTAATAAGTGGAACGGGTGGGAATAGTCCTACAGGGCCGCGGCCTGTTAAGCCCGGCTCACCTGCGATAAGAGAAGCCATCTTCTGACCTTCGCAGCCAACTGCAGAGAATAAACTGGGGAATTTGTGGGAGGTCCCGGGTATATATGGATCGCGAGGGGCCTCTTTTTGCCATCTCTGCAGTCAAGTGCCCTCTGGCGGAGGTAATCCCATCTGTTATGAATTATTATCTGGAGCAGGACGTGCTGCATACTTAGAATAAAGAAGGGGGTTAAAGCCCTGCTGTGCAGGAGAGTCAGACATGTGACAAGTTTTTTTATAAAAAGTTCTTCCTCTTGGTTACAACATAAACTGGATTTCTCCCATTACAAGCAGTAAGGCAAAAAGAGGAGCACCCAGAAGATAAGCATGGAAAACAAAAACTATGGGAACCCATGCCAAATATATATGAACACAGCAATGTGAACTGTTGTACAACTGTCCTGACAGAAGCTAGAGGAAAACACAAGGCAGCCACACCACAATATGGGAGTCTTGTACCCAACTGACCAGAGACAGGGGGCAGGATTCCTTTATGCCACACTGCCTATGGCAATGGGATGTGGGGGAATTCCACACTGCCTATGGCAATGGGATGTGGGGGAATTCCACACTGCCTATGGCAATGGGATGTGGGGGAATTCCACACTGCCTATGGCAATGGGATGTGGGGGAATTCTACACTGCCTATGGCAATGGGATGTGGGGGAATTCCACACTGCCTATGGCAATGGGATGTGGGGGAATTCCACACTGCCTATGGCAATGGGATGTGGGGGAATTCCACACTGCCTATGGCAATGGGATGTGGGGGAATTCCACACTGCCTATGGCAATGGGATGTGGGGGAATTCCACACTGCCTATGGCAATGGGATGTGGGGGAATTCCACACTGCCTATGGCAATGGGATGTGGGGGAATTCCACACTGCCTATGGCAATGGGGGGGGGGGGGGGGATTCCACACTGCCTATGGGAATGGGGGGGGGGATTCCACACTGCCTATGGGAATGGGAGGGGGGGAGGAAATTCCACACTGCCTATGGGAATGGGAGGGGGGGGAAATGCCCCACTGCCTATGGGAATGGGAGGGGGGGGGGGAAATTCCACACTGCGCTATGGGAATGGGAGGGGGGGGGGAGAAAATTCCACACTGCCTATGGGAATGGGAGGGGGGGGGGGAGAAAATTCCACACTGCCTATGGGAATGGGAGGGGGGGAGGAAATTCCACACTGCCTATGGGAATGGGAGGGGGGGGGAATTCCACACTGCCTATAGGAATGGGAGGGGGGGGATTCCACACTGCCTATGGGAATGGGAGGGGGGGGGGATGCCACACTGCCTATGGGAATGGGGGGGGGGGGAATTCCACACTGCCTATGGGAATGGGAGGGGGGGGGGGATTCCACACTGCCTATGGGAATGGTGTTAAAGAATTATTTGATATATAAAGCTTGACTTCTACTAAGCAATATATATATATATATAGATTGACAGAGACAGAGGGCATCTTTAACATGTACCGTGTTTTCAGCTGTGGGTAAAAATAAGTTCCTATAGAAGAGTCAGATTGCTGTAAGCAGCTGTTGCTATCTTTCAAATGATTTAGCACTGAGGTAATGCAAAGTTCTTTAGGTTGTCAGTTTGTGATTGGACGAAGAATATGACCATAACCATATTTGCTGTACAGTTTGCCTGGTAAAATCGAATAAAAAAGACCCCGTTTCAAAAGGACAGCAGAAGCCTTGAACAGGGGTATATGGAACTTCTTGTGTCTGTGTGTCTTTGGGCGCTAGAGGTCTTCTCAAGGAATTCGGACTTCACTTAAGCACAGTACTTCTGACGCAGTCGGCTGAAGGCTACCTAAATTTCCCTAACAATGGGCGGGGGGGGGGGGGGGGGGGGAATTCCACACTGCCTATGGGAATGGGAGGGGGGATGGAATTCCTTTGTGTACCAACGATCTGTGTATCTCACGGTAGAGAAAAAGAAATGCTCCAGGATAAAGCCAAGCAAACAGACCTTTAGTACCCTTAAACAACTTCTATATTTTAAGACATTCCTGCCACAGTGTATTATGCCAACTCATGCAGTTATTCCACGCACAGTAAATGGGCAACATAAAACAAACAATCACTGAAATTATTTACAGGATATTTGCATAAATGCTTTTGTCTGACTTCATCTGCAGAGTCTGCACTAACAGGCTTCCTGCTGAGAAGAATACCATTTTGTGATTACTCACCTGTAAAATGGGTATTATAAGTACGTCACACACCCCGCTTCCAATATTCATGACAAGTGGGGTTATGGCCAGTAGAGGGCGAACTTTGCAGAGATGACAGGAAAAAAAGGAGCCCCTCCCAGTCCATAAATACCTGGGACCTCCCACACATTCCCCAGTATAGGACAGCAGTAAGGGGACCAGGAAGAGCCAAATATAAACAATCATAACACTAAAAGGTTCACCATATAAAAGATCCAAAATACCAATAAGGGCGGGATGAAGCGGGGTGTGTGACATAATACCCATTTTACAGGTGAGTAATCACAAAATGGTATTATTCCAAGTATGTCACACACCCCGCTTCCAATATTCATGACAAGTGGGACATCCAATAGCAGTGTCCATCATAGGTGGGGATTCCAATACGGCAAAAAATGCACAAATTTTAAACCACTGCAGCTTGCAGAAACTTGCGGCCAAAAGCCTAAGTTACGTACCGGTAACATCCTTTTTAGGAATCCTTCAGCTTGACCACGTGGAGATATCATGCTCCACCCCCTGGGAGGAAACACAAAACAGGAACAGAGGTTAAAAGGCCCACCCCTTCCTCCCCACCTCAGTTATAGTAAATCAACCGTACTCCAAACCTTAACTAATGGGCGGGTTATCAGTGGTCAAGCTGAAGGATTCCTAAAAAGGATGTTACCGGTACGTAACTTAGGCTTTTCCCAGTCATCCTTCAGCTTGACCACGTGGAGAGGATTAGCAAAGAAATATTACCTAGGGATGGGATGCTGCAAGGAGTACACTCCTTCCAAAGGACTGATGTTTTGCAGAAAGTAAATCCAACCTATAATGTTTAAGGAAGGTGTGATGAGAAGACCACATTGCAGCTTTACAAATTTCCTCAATAGCTGCTCCCGATCTCTCTGCCCAAGAAGCGGCCATAGCTCTAGTAGAATGCGGTAACACTTTTGGCGGCGAAACCCCCTTAATCTCGTAAGCTTTCACAATAGTCTGTTTAATCCACCTTGCCAAGGTGGCCTTAGAAGCTGCTGCGCCCTTATTTTTTCCACTAAATGTTACTAACAGTTGTTCTGCTAGGCGCCAGTCCTTGGATCTCTCCAGATATATGATAAGGGCTCTTCTTACATCAAGCAGCGAAAGATCTTCCTCCTGTCCGGCCGTATTTGGCAGTGTTGGAAGAATTATCTCCTGCGACCTGTTGTTTGAAGATACCACCTTAGGCAAAAACATAGGATTGGGCCTAAGAATAACCTTATCAGGAAGTATTGAACAGTAGGGCTCTTTTATGGACAAAGCCTGAATTTCACTCACCCTTCTTGCAGATGTTATTGCTATTAAAAAGCAAACTTTCAAGGATAACCATTTTTCTGGAACTTCATCCAGCGGTTCAAACGGAGGTTCCAACAAGCCTTTAAGAACTACAGACAAGTCCCAAGTAGGAAAGCCCTTAAACTCGGCCGGCCTCTGCCAGTCCCTTTTCAAATCCTTCTTGCAAAAATTCTAAAACGGTAGAAATATCCTTTTCCCTCAGATTGTTAACCTCACAATAAGAAGAGAATTTTTTCCATACTTTTGCATAAATTTTCCTTGTAGTTAACTTACGGCTCTGTATCAGTGTTTCTATAACTCTGTCTGAACAACCTTTTTCTCTCAGAAGTTCCCTTTCAAGATCCATGCTGTCATCTGCAAACGTCTCCAGCTTGGATGCAGAATGGATTGTTGTTGTAGAATGTTGGGTATTTCGGGTAATCTCCAAGGCCCCTTTACTGTCATTCTGATTAATTCTGCAAACCAGGTTCTTTTCGGCCAATAGGGTGCTATGAATATCACTTTTACTTTTTCTTGAGCCACCTTCCGGATCACTTGTGGCAGGATTCTGAAGGGTGGGAAAGCATAGGCAAGCTGAAAATTCCACTCTTGAGCAAGAGCATCTATTGCTACTGCACCCTCCCCCGGTATTAGGGAGAAAAACCTCTGACACTTGGTATTTTCTTTTGTTGCAAAAAGATCTATTTGAGGTTGACCCCAAACACTGGTGATCATATCGTAAATGTCCTGATTCAGTGACCATTCCGTTTGACTCACTCTCCCGCGACTTAGCGAATCTGCCAGGGTGTTTAGAGTCCCCTTCAAATGAATTGCCATTATCGATTTTACCTGACTCTGCAACGGAACCAGTAGGTCTAATGCCAGAGCCGTCAGAGACCTTGATCTTGTTCCTCCCTGATGGTTCAGGTACGCTACTGCCGCTACATTGTCCGATCTTACCTGTACGTCCCTTCCCTGAATTTCTTTCTGGAAATGGATCAGAGCTAACTTTATTGCTAAGAGCTCCCTGAAATTTGACGACCTTACTGAAACTTCTTTTGACCATTTTCCCTGGGCTAGGAGACCTCCTAAGTGAGCTCCCCAACCCCAGCTGCTTGCATCCGTGGTAACAATCACTGGGTCGGTCTGCCTCCAATTTCTTCCCTTTGATAGATTTGTTCTGTCTGTCCACCAGAGCAGGCTCCTTAGGACTGATGCATTTAAAACTGTTAGTCTGTCTAGTGAACTTTGCTTTCTGTCCCATCTTTGTAGCAGAAAATTCTGTAGAGGTCTCGTTTGCAACTGTGCCCAGTCTACAGCTGGAATTGTTGCTGACATCAATCCCAGTACTCTCATAATCTCCCTTAGGGATGCTCTTGGTTGATTCACCAAAGACATCACACTGCTTATCAATTTTACTGTCTTGTCTTCTGGTAGGAACATCTTCCCCTGACTGCTGTCTATCAGAAATCCCAGAAATCTGCATTCTCTGGATGGTATCAGACTGGATTTTTCCTTGTTTATCAGCCAACCCAGAAGTCCCAGGACTTCTAATGATTTTTCCAAATGTACAAGCAGAGTATGCCTGGACCTGTTCAGGATCAGCAAGTCGTCCAGATAGGGAATGATGTTGATCCCCAACTGCCTTAGAAAGGCCATAGGTTCCGCTAGTATTTTTGTAAAAATCCTGGGAGAGGCTGAAAGGCCGAAGGGCAGCACTTTGTACTGGAAAAAATGAATTTCGTGGCCTAGCTGCACTGCAAACCTTAGGAACTTGCGGTGAGCCCTCCAAACTGGAATGTGTAAATAGGCATCCTGAAGATCTAGGTTGACCATAAAAGCATCCAGGATCAGGGCTTGACGTACTGAGTAAACAGACTCCATTTTGAACCTTTTGTAACGAATGAATCTGTTTACATACTTCAGGTTCAAAATCATTCTGTATTTCCCTGATGCTTTCATCACTAGAAAAACGTGAGAGTAATAGCCTTCCATCGCCTGGTCCGGAGGAACTACTTCTATCACTCTTTTCTGTAAAAGTTCCTGTAGCACTAAAGGGAAGGCACTTTTTTGCTTGGGTTCGTTTGGTATCTTTGTGATTCTGAACGCAAAAGGGGGCTGGGAAGAAAATTCTAACCGATACCCGTTCTCCAGCGTTCTTAATACAAACCGATTTGTTGTAATTTCCTTCCAAGCAGGTAGAAACTCGGACAGCCTTCCCCCCACCTGAAGGAAATCGTCAGGATTGTTGTCTAGGCCCCTCCGGAGCCCTGCTCACTAAGGAATACTTCCTTTGAGGTTTAGTCTGCCCCCAGCGTCTCTTGGCATCTGGTTTCTTGTGAGCCTGAAAATTAAAAGGTCTGCCCTTATTTCCTGGCCTAAACGGAACATTTTTCTTCTTAGTAGGGAACTTTTTTCCTACCTCCGTGGATCTTGCAAGGATATTATCTAGATCCTCACCAAATAATCGTTCACCCCGAAATGGTAATGAGCAAAGTCTATTTTTAGAACTAGTGTCTCCCGACCATGTTTTCAGCCAAACCGTACGACGAGCACAAGCTACTAAGGCCGCTGACTTGGCTGATGCTCTGATGATTTCCTGACAAGCATGCGTAAGGAAGGACATTGCTCTGTATAAAGTGGGAAGCGTAGCCAGGATATCCTGGGGCTGAACCCTATTTTCAATATGAGCTTTAAGATTGTCAATCCATTTCGCCATACTTCTCAAGACTACATCTGAAGCCATAGCTGGTCTGAACTGAAAAACAGCAGCCTCCCAAGCTCTCCTTAGAATATGTTCTCCCCTGCGATCCATAGGATCACGCAAGGAACCCATGTCTTCGAAGCTCAGATCCGAGGCCTTAGACATCTGACTGACTGGCGCGTCCACTTTAGGACATTTAGTCCATAAATCCATTATGGGATCTTTGAAAGGAAATTTCCTTTTTAGGGTTCTAGGTAAAAAAAAGTCTTTTCTCTGGATTATCCCACTCTGACTTAACCATATCTTTTAACACAGAGTGGATTGGGAACGCTCTTTCAGATTTCTTAATTAGCACCTCCCTATACATCTCATCCTGTTGTGACAGAGTGGTTTCTTCATGCGGGATGCCCCAAGTATCATGTATGTCTTTTAATAATAACTCTAAGTCTTCAGAAAGTGAGCTAACAGGCTCCTTTTCTGATAGACTTTCTTCATCCAGAGAATCCTGTAAGGAGTCTGGATCTTCCCCTTCTTCCCCCTGTTCGGAAGCAACATCAATTTGAATAGGGGGAACCGAATTAGTTTCATTATTGAGCTTCACTAAAGAAACACCTGACAATTGGTTCTCTGTATAGACCTTGGGAATGGGTGTAGTAGCAAGAGACCATTGGTCATGGGTAACAAAATCCTTCTGGGCATTTTCCATTGAAGCTAATTGTTGCTTCAAAGAGAAAATTTCCCTAAGGATAGCAGCCGAATCGCTTTCTCTTTTAGCCTTGTCACACCCCATACACAGAGACCACTGCCAGGCATCCGGAAGTGTGCTATTGCAAACTTCGCATCTTCTGGATTTTTTGGTAGATTTAACATGCTTTTTATCTTCAGATTTAGATTCTTTCTAAAATATAAGATAAAAATAGCAGACTTTAGAAGGACCCCATTGATAATCTGCCCTATGTATAAATAAATAAATACATATATCCATATATATATATATATACCCATTACCTAAAAAATATAAGGCAAGGTATAATCCTATATACATATACATACACATATATACATATATATATACACATACATACAGCATATACATATACATATATATACATATACACACATATATACATAACACACACATATATATATACATATATATACCCATTTACATACACAAGATAATCAATAAAAGACATGATTGCAGTGCTGTAGTAGTCCACAAAGGGAAAACAGCAAAACCGTTTTCCCCGGGCCAAACCGCTTGAAAAGCGCTCTATCAACTACTACAGCACTGCCATGAACACGGCAAACATTCTCCTACCGCGTGCTGGCTTCCGTCGGGTACCTCCGACATGATTGCTGCAGCGCAGAATCCACCTCAGCGTTGGTGGGGTCCTTGGGAGCTCGATGCCGCCGCTACTGCCGCCGAAGTCCCCGCAGAGCTGAGCCGGCGACCTCGCCGGTCAGCTTAACCACACTGGCTGTGTATCCGGCTTCCGGCTTCCTGCCGCACACCGGAAGCTGACGCTGCGCTCGTCACCGACACACCCCCAACTTTAAACGGATGGAGGGAATTGCTATACAGTGAACAGCCAGCGTACCTGTTTCAAGCAGGATTTAAACTAGGCGGGATTTTGCACTATCTGTGCTGCTCCCAAAAAACTATGTGGGAATTTAGCCCCAGGTGCTACCCATTTCCACCAGGATCTCCTGTGGGACTATCTAATAGGCGCAGCCGGCTAACTCCAAACAATGGAGGGAAATAAAATAACAAACTAAAATAATAAACTGGCCGTTGTCTACCACATAGCAACTCTGTTCCAAGGTTTCCCCAGGGAGGAAACACAAAGAACTGAGGTGGGGAGGAAGGGGTGGGCCTTTTAACCTCTGTTCCTGTTTTGTGTTTCCTCCCAGGGGGTGGAGCATGATATCTCCACGTGGTCAAGCTGAAGGATGACTGGGAAAAACAGCATCCGCTGAGGCCCGCACATCAACCTTATAAAACTTGGAAAAAATACCATTTTGTGAATACTCATTTGTAAAATGGGTATTATAAGTATGTCACACACGCTTCAAGACATTCATTACATGTGGGTTATACTGACCTGTAGATGGCGATATTGCAGAGATGTAAGGAAAAAAAGGGATCCCCTCCCGGTCCATAAATACCTGGGACCTCCCACTAATTACCCAGTATAAAGATATCAGTAAGGTAAGGGACCAGGAAGAGCCAAATATAAAGTCATAACAACGCAAAGTTCACCCTATAAAGGATCCAGAATACAAAAGGGCAGGGTGAAGCGGGGTGTGTGACATACTTATAATACCCATTTTACAGGTGAGTATTCACAAAATGGTATTATTCTAAGTATGTCACACACCCCGCTTCAAGACATTCATTACATGTGGGACAACCAATAGCAGTGTCCATAAAGGGCGGGGATCCAAACAAGGCGATAAAGCACAACTTAAACCACTGCAGTTTGCAGAACTTTGCGGCCAAAAACAGCATCCGCTGAGGCCCGCACATCAACCTTACAAAACTTGGAAAAAGTGTGAACAGAAGACCAAGTAGCGGCCTTACAAACTTGCTTAACAGAGGCCTGGTGCTGAAAAGCCCAGGACGCCCCAACAGCACGAGTAGAATGAGCAGTAACACGAAAGGGGGGGGAACCTTCCCCTTGGCAGAATAGGTCCCAACAATGGCCCGACGAATCCATTTACTAATGGAAGACTTGGCGGGCGCCAAACCTTTCCTGGGCCCGGAGGGCACCACAAAAAAAGCATCCGTCTTACGAAAGGAAGACGTAACCACCAAATAGTACTTCACACAACGAACCACATCCAAGGAATGCAAGGCCCTCTCCTTGTCATTGCTAGTCTTAGGAAACAAGGAGGGCAGAACAATGTCCTGATTAAGATGAAAGGCAGAAACCACCTTAGGAAGGAAATCCGGCTTGAAACGGAAAACCACCGCCAACTCAGAGACGCGCCGAACAGAAGTGATAGCAACCAAAAATGCCACCTTCTGCGTAAGAGAAGACAAAGCAATATCATGCAAAGGCTCAAAAGGAGGACCCTGAAGAGCAAAAGAACCAAATTCAAATCCCAAACTGGGAGCAAAGGCTTCCTAGGAGGCCGCACATGCGTAACCCCCTGGAAGAAAGTCTTAACCAAAGGATGAAGAGCAAAAGACCTTTGAAAGAAAACCGCCAGGGCAGAAACCTGCCCCTTCAAAGTACTAAGCTGGAGCCCCAGGTCCAGACCATGTTGAAGAAACTCTAGGATTCTGGAAATAGAAAACTCCCTACAAGGCAATGCCCTGACCTCACACCAATCGATATAAGACCTCCAAGTCCTATAGTAGATGGTAGAGGAAGACCGCTTCCTAGCACTAACAAGAGTCCGAATCACAGCATCGGAAAGACCTTCCTCCTTCAAGATGGAGGTTTCAGCAGCCACGCCGTCAAAGCCAGCGTTGGTAAATTGGGGTAAAGTAGTTGACCCTGGGTGAGCAGATCCGGCAGCAGGGGCAGAGCGAACTGATCCTCTGCCAACCTTACCACGTCTGCGAACCAAACCTGTCTTGGCCACCTTGGAGCCACTAGGATTGCCGACGCGCCCTCTAGGGCCAGCTTGCGCACCACTCTGCCCACCATGGGAAACGGAGTGAACAGGTACAGAAACCCCAGATCCCTCCAGTTCAGGGACATGGCATCCACTGCCAGAGCCAGTGGATCCCACGAGAGAGACACAAATGTCGGAAGCTTGTGACGAGAGGCAAAGAGGTCCACCTCCGGAGACCCCCACCTGAGGCAAATCGAGCGAAACATCTTGGGGCTTAGAGACCATTCCCCCCGGTGAGATGAGAACCTGCTCAGAGAGTCCGCCTCCGTGTTCTCCACTCCCGGAATGTAAACCGCCGAAATGCACGGGACATGGCTCTCCGCCCAGGCCAGAATCAAAGACACTTCCCTGAGGGCACTCCTGCTGCGAGTCCCTCCCTGGTGATTGATGTAAGCGACCGCCGTCCGATTGTCCGACCGAACCTGAACCGGCAAGCCCTGCAACTGATGAGTCAAGTGAAACAGAACCAACCTGATGGCTCTCAATTCCAGAACATTTATGGGCTCGTGAGCCTCCTGAGGCCCCCACAGACCCTGAAACTGACGATCCTTCCAGAAACCCCCCCATCCTGACAGGCTGGCATCCGTGGTGACCGTTTCCCAACAAGGAGTCAGAAAGGATCTGCCCCTCAACAGATTGATCGGATCCAGCCACCACTGAAGGAAGCGACGAACCCCGGGGGGTCATCAGGAAAGACTGATCTAGCGACAGTGGAGACCTGTCCCAGGCCACCAACAGATGGAGCTGGAGCGTCCTTGTGTGAAACTGAGCAAACGGAACCGCCTCGAAGGAAGCCACCATCAACCCCACCAGCCTCATCTCCAGCCTGATGGCCGGACGAGGGACGGACAGGAGAAGCCGAGCCAACTCCTGAATCAAGAGAACTTTGGAATGAGGAAGAAACACCCTGGCCTGAGAAGTATCCAGAGACATTCCCAGAAAAGACACTACCCTGGATGGGGAAAGGGAGGACTTGGGGTAGTTGATCACCCAACCGAATCTCTCCAGAGTGGATGCCACAGTCCTGGTGTCTAATTCCGCTTGGCTGAAAGAAGACGCCATAATGAGAAGATAGTCCACATATGGCACGGTGCGGATACCCTGGGCTCTGAGGAGAGCCATCACCCCTGCCAGCACCTTGGTGAAAACCCTTGGAGCCGAGGTAAGACCGAAAGGAAGGGCCACAAACTGAAAATGCCGATCCTGCACCACGAACCTGAGAAATCTCTGGTGCGCCGGAAAGATCGGAACATGCAGGTAAGCATCCTTGAGGTCTATTGACGTCATGAAGTCCCCTTGACGAAGAGAATAGATGGCTGAACGCAGCGTTTCCATGCGGAACTTCCGCGGCCGGACGAACCTGTTGAGGATCTTCAGATCCAGGATGGGCCGAACAGAGCCGTCCTTCTTGGGAACCGTGAACAGATTGGAATAAAAGCCCCGGCCCCGGTCCGAGGGAGGCACCGGGCAAACAACAGCCATATCCAGAAGATTTTTCACCGCCGCCCGTAGCCCCTGCGCGGCCAGAGGGTCCGAAGGCACCCGAGACCTGAAGAATCTGGGAGGGGGCCGGAACTCGAACTCCAGCTTGTAGCCGGAAGACACCACTTCCCGGATCCATCTGTCCGAGACCTCCTGGTCCCAGACCTGGGAGAAGTGTTGCAGCCGTCCCCCCACCGACAAGGGTGAGGGCGCCCCCTGATTGCTGAGCTGGCTTGGCAGCGGCTTTGGGCATAGAGCCCCAACCGTATCCTGGACGGGCACGTCCCCTGCTCCTATTCCAGGAATCACCTCTGGGTGAGGAGAAAGCCAATCCTCTTCCAGCTCTGGCCCCACGAAAGGAAGGGGTAAAGGAAGCCTCCCCCAAAAGGAACGACGTTGCTTCCTGCGTTGAGGTAACTTACCGCCTTTGGCGACCAAATCCAAATTTCTCTCCAAAGAGCCGCAACCCCACAAAGGGAAGAGCCGTAAGCGACTTTTTGGACACAAAATCAGCCGCCCACTGGCGCAACCAAACCGAGCGTCGAATAGCCACAAGCAAGGCCGACGTTCTGCCACACATCAACAATGTGTCATCCAAGGAGGCTAGTACAAATGACAAAAACATTTCACAGTGTTTAAGACCAATGAACTCGTCACTTGCCGGATCTAGCCCGGAAGCAGTCAACAGGTCCCTGACAACCGACCTGGTAGCCACCACCAACAGCGCCGAAGCACAAACAGGCCGCGAGGCCGACCCGACACTGGCAAAACCATGACAAGCCATCTGGTCAATGCGTTCATCCTCACCATCTTTAAGAGTGGAACAATCAGGAGAATTCAAAATAGCGGTGTTGGACAACCCCAAGACCGGGGCATCCACCTCAGGAGGAGACAACCAACGCTTTTCCGCATCCAACGGAAAAGGATATTTCTTGTCCCAACCCGGAGGAACACCTGAGAGCCGAGTAGGCCTCTCCCATTCCTTAGTAATAATGCGATCAAAATGCTTTTGATTAGGAAATTCCAAGCGCGGCGTAGATTCCTCGAAAAACTCCCCCTTTTGCGGAGGAGCCGCCTCAGGAAGAGAAATAGCCAGAACCTCAAACATCTGAGCAAGAACCTTAGGGGTATCCAAGGAATCCCCCAGCCCTCGCTCGGTATCAGCGCCAACATACTGCTGATCGTCCGAATAATCCGAGTCCTCAAATAACTCCCCTTCCTCTAACGGGGAGTAATCGGACCAGTCCAGAGAAACAATATCATCAAGGTCGACAGCCGGCGTGGCTGGAGACAAGTGCTTTCTCTTAACAGGAGCCTTTCTGGCAACCGCGCTAGAAAATAATTTCTCAAGATTGGCCAATCTGGCACACACCTCAGATTGCGACTCCCCACCCATGACAACGTCACATGGGGCACGGATCAGTCGGGGAGGGGTAGGAGAAGAGACCGGCGGCGCTGAACCAGATGCGTGGAGTCCGGACTGCCGCGTAACAGTCTGCTGCGCACATGGTACACAAAGGAACAGATCATCCCCCGTAAGGGATACCCCACACCCCATACACTTCCGGGATTGCCCCGAGGGGAGCCCAAGCCCAGTATCTGAGGATGCCTCCATACGGTGAACTTATAGGCAGTCGCAATGACCAAGGGAATTACGCATATAAGCAACCCGGGATGCCCCTTTAATGTCCCAAGTGGGAGGATTTGCAATAAAGCCCAAATGAACCCAGGGACCCTAGGACCGGGAGAACCCCCCTAATTAACCAATGTAGGTCCACCTGGAAGACACAAAATAAACCCTGATCAGCATAATCAGACCCATAAGTAAAATATATATACACACACACACAATTAAAAATACATGTATTAAAACCAAGCAAATAAGGCCCACAGGGCCACTCACAGCTCCAAAATGGAGGCCGAGGCAGCACCACGCGGATAGAGGAAGACAGAGAAGAGAAGGGGGGCGTGGCCAGCGCAGTTCGCGCGTCGTGCCCTGTTCCGCCCCCCCCTCCATCACACAGCACATCTCCCGGCCAAGAGACTGGGCTCCGCAGCGGCGCCGGCCGCACGGGGGCGGGCCGCGGCGTCACGCTGAAAGCCCGGCCCCGCCCCCAATACACAGTTACCGGAGGGGAGAAGCTCCCCCGACACAGCCAGTCGCAAGGGCTGGCGCCGGTCAGCCACATCTCCCGGCCAAGAGACCGGGCTCCGCAGCGGCGCCGGCCGCACGGGGGCGGGCCGCGGCGTCACGCCGAATGCCCGGCCCCACCCCCTATACACAATAACCGGAGGGGAGAAGGTCCCCCGACACAGCCAGTCGCAAGGGCTGGCGCCGCCGCTGCCCTTGCGACTGGCTGTGTCAGGGGACCTTCTCCCCCGTCAGCCAAAAAACAGTACAGCAGAAAGCAGAGTGAACGGAACACACACACACACACACACACAAACATTAAAAATGTAACTATCTGATACGGGATAAGGGCAGGCCCCCCCCCCACTCTAAGGAGAAGGGCATCCGGAGAGGGGAACCCCACCCAGGGAATAAGGCCAAGGGACAGGGCATCCCAAACCGGGGTCACCAACCCGGTTAACCGCCTACCCTCTAGTATAGGGTCTCACGGTGGAGCATTAGCTCCTAAGCACCAAGGGTGCCATTCTACCCTGGCCCGGACCAGCAGCCTAGGCTGGGAGGCAGGGTAAACAAACAGGGATCCGGGCAGAAATAGAGGGCCGGGAGTCATCCCGGCTACCTGAAATCCCCCTGTGCAAGGAGGAGACCTCATCTTCTGACTTGCTCGCCGTCTGCAGAGATGAAAGACTGGGGTAATGAGTGGAAGGTCCCAGGTATTTATGGACCGGGAGGGGCTCCCTTTTTTTCCTTACATCTCTGCAATATCACCATCTACAGGTCAGTATAACCCACATGTAATGAATGTCTTGAAGCGGGGTGTGTGACATACTTAGAATAGTATGAACGGCGAACCAAGAAGCAGCCTTACAAACTTGTTCAACAGAAGCCTGGTGCTGAAAAGCCCAAGAAGCCCCAACTGCACGAGTCGAATGAGCAATGATCTGAAAAGGGGGAACCTTCCCCTTGGCAGTATAGGCCCCAAATAGCACTTCACACAACGAACCACATCCATAGAGTGCAAAACCCTCTCCTTGTCATTGCTAGGCTTAGGACACAAGGAAGGGAGAACTACATCCTGATTGAGGTGGAAGGCAGAAACCACCTTAGGAAGGAAATCTGGCTTAAAGCGAAATACCACCTTGTCCCGGTGTCTCTCAAAGTAAGGGGCCAACTCAGAGACACGCCGAACAGAGGTAATAGCCACCAAAAAGGTAACTTTTTGAGTGAGCATAGAAAGTGCAACATCCTGCACCGGCTCAAAAGGAGGCCCCTGGAGGGCCGGCAGAACCAATTCAAATCCCAAACGGGCAACAAACCCCCTAGAAAAAAAGTCTCAACCAGAGGATGCAGAGCAAAAGACCTTTGAAAGAAGACAGTCAGAACAGAGACCTGCCCTTTCAAGGTACTAAGCTGGAACCCCAGGTCCAGACCGTGTTGAAGAAACTCCAAAATCCTAGAATTAGAAAACACCCTGCAAGGCAAGGCCCTAGCCTCACACCAGCCAAAAATACAATTCTGTGATTACTCACCTGTAGAATTGGTATTATGAGTATACAGTACGTCCTGCTCCAAATCAAATACTTACAGTTGGGATATACTCCGCCAGATGGCGCTGGACTGCAGAGACATCGAAAATAGGCTCCTCCCGGCCCCTCAAATACCCAGGGACCTCCCACAAATCCCCAGCATTGAAAAGCAGTTAAGGAGAAGCCGGGAGAATGAAACAATCCAAACTATCAACTATAACAATGATAACAATCACCATACAGGGGATCCAAGAAAATGCAAACCAAGGGTGGGCTGGAGCAGGACGTACTGTATACTCATAATACCAATTCTACAGGTGAGTAATCACAGAATTGTATTATTCTTAGTATACAGTACGTCCTGCTCCAAATCTAATACTTACAGTTGGGACATCAAATAGCAGTGTCCATAAAGTAGGGTGGGATCCCCCAGAAAATCAGCAGCAGGCAGTTTAAACCACTGCCGCCTGCAGAACCTTTCGGCCAAAAACAGCATCAGCTGAGGCCCTAACATCAACCTTGTAAAACTTTGAAAAGGTATGAACAAAAGACCAAGTAGCGGCCTTGCAAACTTGTTCAACAGAAGCCTGGTGCTGAAAAACCTAAGAGGCACCAATAGCACGAGTGGAATGAGCAGTAAGGCGGAAGGGAGGATTCTTCCCCTTAGCAGAGCAGGCCTGAATCACAGCCTGACAAATCCACTTGCTGATAGTAGACTTGGCAGGAACCAAACCCTTCCTAGGACCAGTAGGGACTACAAAAAGAGCATCAGTTTTCCAGAAAGGTGCAGTAGCCACCAGATAGTACTTCAGAGACCTAACCACATCCAAAGAGTGCAAAACCCTCTCCTTAGCATTGCTAGGATTATGGCACAAAGAAGGAAGAACAATATCCTGATTCAAATGAAAAGCAGACACTACCTTAGACAGAAAGTCAGGTTTGAAACAAACCACCACCTTGTCCTGGTGCCTCTCATAGTAGGGGGGCTGAATGGACAGCGCCGCCAACTCGGACACACGCCTGACAGAAGTGATAGCCACCAGAAACACAACCTTGAGCGTAAGAATGGCCAAGGCAGCATCCTGCACAGGTTCAAAGGGAGCACCCTGCAAGGCTGACAGAACCAAGTTCAAATCCCAAACAGGCACCATAGGTTTACGTGGGGGAAGCACATGAGTGACCCCCTGGAAAAAAGTCCTGATCAGAGGGTGCTGAGCAAAGGACTTCTGAAAAAAAATAGCCAGGGCAGAAACCTGACCCTTCAGAGTACTGAGTTGGAGCACCATCTCCAACCCATGCTGCAGGAACTCCAGAATCTTAGACTTAGACTCACACCAGGCAATGTAGGCACGCCAAACCCTGTAATAAATGGAAGAGGAAGACTTCTTCCTAGCTTTAATCAAAGTATCCACAACTGAGGAAGACAGCCCCTTCTCCATCAAGATGGAGGTTTCAGCAGCCAGGCCGTCAAAGCCAGAGTTTGTAAATTGGGATGGCGTAGTTAGCCCTGAGTGAGCAGATCTGGCACCAAGGGCAGAGCGTACTTATCTACTGCCAGCTGTACCACGTCTGCGAACCACACTCTTCTTGGCCACCTGGGGGCCACCAGAATTGCTGGCACCCCTTCCAGAGCAATCCTGCGCAGAACCCTGCCCAGCAGGGGAATTGGGGGGCAGACATACAGGAACTGAATGTCCTTCCATGACATTGCTAGCGCATCCGAGGTCATGGCCAGAGGATCCCTGGACAGAGAGACTTGTGATTGTGGCGGGACGCAAACAGATCCACATCTGGTTGGCCCCAACGGTGACACAGGGATTGAAACACCCTGCTGCATAGGGACCATTCTCCCTGGCGAGAGGTCCCCCTGCTCAGAGAGTCCTCCAGGTGATTTTCCACCCCTGGGATGTACACAGCTGATATGCAGGGGACTTTGGCCTCCACCCAAGTCAGGATCAGGGACGCTTCCTGGAGGGCCCCCTTGCTCCGGGTCCCTCCCTGATGATTGATGTAGGCAACTGCCGTCTGGTTGTCCGAGCGCACCTGAACAGGCAGGCCCTGAAGATGAGTAGTCAAGCGAACCAGAACTAACCTGATCGCTCGCAGCTCCAAGACATTGCTAGGTGTGTGGGCCTCCTGAGGGCCCCCATCTCCCCTGGAACCACAGGGACTTCCAGAAACCCCCCCCCCCAACCTGACAGACTGGCATCCGTGGTGACCGTCTCCCAGGAAGGGGCAAGAAAGGATCTGCCCCCCAACAGGTTCCTGGAGTCCATCCACCACAAGAGGGATCTCCTGACCAGGGGGGAGAGCACACAGACCCTGTCCAGGGACGCTGGGTCCTTGTCCCATACTGACAATAGGTGAAGTTGCAGAGGCCTCAAGTGGAACTGAGCATAAGGGACCGCTTCGAAGCACCTGTGCAATCAGACTGTCCACCTTCTGCTGAGGAAGGAAAATCCTTGCCTGAACTGTATCCAGATTCATTCCTAGGAATGGAGTTACCAAGGAAGGGGACAGTGAGGACTTGGGGTGGTTGAACACCCATCCAAAAGACTCCAGAGTGGACACCACCAGCTGAGTATCCAAATCCAATGTAGAGACTGGGAAGTGATGAGAATGTCGTCCAGATAGGGAAGCACGCGGACGCCTTGACATCTGAGCAGGGACATCACGCCAGCCAGCACCTTGGTGAACACCCTGGGGGCTGAAGTGAGGCCAAAGGGCAAGGCCACACACTGGTAGCGTTGATCCATCAGAGCAAACCTGAGGAACCTTTGATGACCTGGGAACACAGGAATATGAAGGTAAGCATCTTTGACGTCCACAGAAGTCATGAAATCCCCTTGGCGCAGGGAGCTGCTGGCAGAGCGCAGAGTTTCCATGCGAAAGCGCCTGCCCCTGACAAATTTGTTGAGGATCTTTAAGTCCAGGATGGGCCTGACTGAACCATCTTTTTTGGGTATTGTGAATAGGTTTGGACTTGCACTGCTTGCACTAGCTCCTGAGCTGACACAGGGTCCTGAGGAATCTGGGATCTGATGAATCTTGGAGGGGGATAGGCAGCAAACTATCTTGTAACCGTAGGACACTACCTCCTGAATCCACCAGTCTGAGACATGAAGCCTCCAGATGTGAGCGAAGTGCTGCAGCTGTCCCCCCACCCGGATGGGTGAGGGTGCCCCATCATGCCAGAGGGGGCTTGGGGGATGATTTTGCTTTGGGACCCCAGGAGGGGCCAGGACGTCCACATCCTCTGCCCCTGCCCCAGAAATCTCCCCGGGACCCAGGAAATTAAACCCCCCTCCCCTGTCTGGCACCACGGTAAGGGGAGGAGAAGGAACCCTGACCCCGAAAGGGCCGAGATTGACGCCTGCTCTGGGGTAACCTGCCTCCCTTAGCAAAAAAGTCCAGGCGGTCCCCAAACAGGCGCAGTCCTTTAAAGGGAAAACCAGTGAGGGCCTTCTTGGCAGCGTTGTGAGCAGCCCACTGGCGCAGCCAAACCGAGCGGAGTATAGCCACCACAAGGGCAGTTCTAGCACACATTCTGATGGTGTCATCCATGGCTGAGAGGACAAAATTTACAAAAACATCACAACTGGAGAGTGCGTTGAACACCTCACAAGGCAAATCATCAGGGGCACTATCAAGTATATTTCTGATAAGGGTTCTAGTGGCCACAGCAGTAATGGCAGAGGCACAGACCGGGCGCAGCGCCATCCCCGCATATGCAAAGGCGTGGGATGCCAGCTGGTCAATGCGCCGGTCCTCAGCATCACGCAGGGTAGTAGAGTCAGGGGAATGCATGACAGAGGTATTAAACAGCCCTAGGATCGGAGCATCCACCTCGGGGGGGGGGGGGGGGGGGGGGGTTGGAGATGACCAACACTTTACCACCTCAGCAGGAAAGGGATACTTCCAATCCCAACTTTTTGGAACCCCGGGAAGTTTACTGGGGCGCTCCCATTCCTTGAGCACAAGGTTATGGAAATGTGCCTGCTCGGGAAATTCCAAACGTGATTTTGCTGTATGGAAAAGCTCCCCTCTCTGCCTGGGAGCCGCAACAGGGAGAGAGATGGACAGAACCTCAAAAATCTTGGTCAATAATCTGTCAGTGTCATCCGGGGCCCAGGGGTCAGAGCCATAATCGTCATGACCCCTTGGTCTCTCATCAGATGAGCCCGAGTCAGAAAACAGCTCCCCTTCATCAGACGGGGTATAGCCACTAAGATTCAAAAATACCATTTTGTGAAATACTCACCTGTAAAATGGGTATTGTAAGTATGTCACACACCCCGCTTCAAGAAATCCATAACATGTGGGTAATACCGACCTGAAGTGGGCGTTCCTGCAGAGATGATAGCAAAAAGAAAGCCCCTCCCTGATCCACAAATACCCGGGACCCCCCACTCATCACCCAGTATATAGAAGCAGTAAGGTAAGGGACCAGGAAGAGGCAAATATAAGTCATAACAACGCAAAGTTCACAAAATAAAGGATCCAGAATACAAGAAGGGCGGGTGAAGCAGGGTGTGTGACATACTTACAATACCCATTTTACAGGTGAGTATTTCACAAAATGGTATTATTCTAAGTATGTCACACACCCCGCTTCAAGATATCCATAACATGTGGGACATCCAATAGCAGTGTCCATAAAAGGGCGGGGATCCAAAACAAGGCAACAATGCACAACTTAAACCACAACAGCTTGCAGAACTTTGCGGCCAAAAACAGCATCCGCTGAGGCCCGAACATCAACCTTGTAAAACTTGGAAAAAGTGTGAACAGAGGACCAAGTAGCGGCCTTACAAACTTGCTCAACAGAGGCCTGGTGCTGGAAGGCCCAGGACGCTCCAACCGCACGAGTAGAATGAGCAGTAACACGAAAAGGGGGACTCCTCCCCTTGGCAGAATAGGCCCCAATGATGGCCTGACGAATCCATTTACTAATGGAAGATTTGGCAGGAGCCAAACCTTTCCTAGGTCCAAAAGGCACCACAAAAAAAAAAAAAAAAGCATCAGTCTTACGAAAGGAAGACGTAACCACCAGATAATATTCCACAACACGAACCACATCCAAGGAATGCAGCGCCCTTTCCTTGTCGTTGCTGGGATTAGGACATAGAGAAGGCAGAACAATGTCCTGATTCAGATGAAAGGCAGAGACCACCTTAGGAAGAAAATCCGGCTTGAAACGAAAGACAACCTTATCCTGATGCCTTTCGAAGTACGGAGCTTTAATGGATAAAGCTGCCAACTCAGAAACACGCCTAACTGAAGTGATAGCCACCAAAAAGGCCACCTTTTGAGTAAGTGAAGACAAAGCAACCTCATTCAAGGGCTCAAACGGAGGACCCTGAAGAGCAGAAAGAACCAGGTTCAAATCCCAAACTGGAACAAAAGGCTTCCTAGAAGGCCGTACATGCGTAACTCCTTGGAAAAAGGTCTTGACCAAGGGATGAAGTGCAAAGGACCTTTGAAAGAACACCGCCAGGGCAGAAACCTGCCCCTTCAAGGTACTAAGCTGAAGCCCCAGATCCAGACCATGTTGAAGAAACTCCAGGATTCTGGAAATGGAAAACTCCCGACAAGAGAAAGACCTACTTTCACACCAGTCAATATAGGACCTCCAAGTCCTATAGTAAATAGTAGAGGAAGAGCGCTTCCTGGCCCTAATAAGAGTCTGAACCACCGCGTCAGAAAGACCTTCCTCCTTCAAGATGGCGGTTTCAGCAGCCACGCCGTCAAAGCCAGCGAAGGTAAATTGGGATAGCGCAGCCGACCCTGGGTGAGCAGGTCCGGCAGTAGAGGCAGAACGAACTGATCCTCTGCCAGTCTTACCAGGTCTGCGAACCAAACCTGCCTTGGCCACCTTGGTGCCACCAGAATCGCCGACGCGCCCTCCAGGGCCAGCTTGCGCACCACTCTGGCTACCATTGGAAACGGAGGGAACAGGTAAAGAAACCCCAGATCCCTCCAGTTCAGAGACATGGCATCCACCGCCAGAGCCAGAGGATCCTGCGAGAGAGACACAAAGACCGGAAGCTTGTGATTGTGACGAGAGGCAAAGAGGTCCACCGCTGGGAACCCCCACCTGAGACAGATCGAACGAAACACAGTGGGACTGAGAGACCACTCCCCCTGATGAGAGGAGGCCCTGCTCAGAGAGTCCGCCTCCGTGTTCTCCACTCCCGGAATGTAAACTGCTGAGATACACGGGACATGGCTCTCCGCCCAGTCCAGAATCAAAGACACTTCCCTGAGGGCACTCCTGCTGCGAGTCCCCCCCTGGTGATTGATGTAAGCAACCGCCGTCCGGTTGTCCGACCGGACCTGAACAGGCAGGCCCCGCAAATGATGAGTCAAGCGAAACAGAACCAACCTGATGGTTCTCAACTCCGGAACATTGATGGGCTCGTGAGCCTCCTGCGGGTCCCACAGACCCTGAAAATGGAGGTCCTTCCAAACACCCCCCAACCTGACAGACTGGCATCCGTGGTGACTGTTTCCCAACGCGGAGCCAGAAAAGATCTGCCCTTCAACAGATTGACTGACCCCAGCCACCATTGCAGGGATCGACGAACTCGGGGAGTCATCAGGAAGGACTGATCCAACGATAGAGGAGACTTGTCCCAAACCTTCAACAGATGAAGCTGAAGTGTCCTTGTATGAAACTGCGCAAAGGGAACCGCCTCGAATGAGGCCACCATTAACCCCACCAGCCTCATCCCTAGACGGATGGCTGGACGAGGGGCCGACAAGAGAAGCCGAACTAACTCCTGAATCAAAAGAATCTTGGCCTGGGGCAGAAACACCCTGGCCGGCGAAGTGTCCAGAGACATTCCCAGAAAGGTCACTACTCTGGACGGAGAAAGAGAAGACTTGGGGTGGTTGACCACCCAACCAAACCTCTCCAGAGTGGACACCACCACTCTGGTGTCCAACTCCGCTTGGTTGAAAGAAGAGGCCATGATCAGAAGATCGTCCAAATAGGGCACAATGCGGATACCCTGAACCCTCAGCAGAGCCATCACCCCCCCTAGCACCTTGGTGAACACTCGAGGAGCCGAGGTGAGACCGAAAGGGAGTGCCACAAACTGAAAATGCCGATCCTCCACCACGAACCTGAGAAACCTCTGGTGTGCTGGAAAAATTGGAACGTGTAGATAAGCATCCTTCATGTCTATGGACGTCAGAAAGTCTCCCTGACGAAGAGAGTGAATGGCCGAACGCAGCGTTTCCATGCGGAACTTCCGTGGCCGGATGAACCTGTTGAGAAACTTCAGATCCAAGATGGGTCGGACCGATCCGTCCTTCTTGGGTACCGTGAACAGATTGGAATAAAAACCCCTGCCCTGATCCGAAGGGGGCACTGGGCAAATGACAGCCATGTCCAGAAGATTCTGTACTGCCGACAGGAGCCCCTGCGCCGCTAGAGGTTCCGAAGGCATCCGAGACCTGAAAAATCTGGAAGGGGGGTGGAGCTCGAACTCCAGCTTGTAACCGGAAGACACCACTTCCCGGATCCATCTGTCCGAGACCTCTTGATCCCAGATCTGGGAGAAGTGTCGCAGCCGTCCCCCCACCCGCATGGGTGACAACGCAAACGGGCCGCATGGCTGACCCAACGCTAGCAAAACCATGACAAGCCATCTGGTCAATACGTTTATCCTCTCCATCCTTGAGAATGGAACAATCAGGTCTATTTAAAACCGAGGAATTAGACAACCCCAAAACCGGTGCATCCACCTCGGGGGGAGATGCCCAGCGCTTAATCGCCTCCGAAGGGAAGGGATATTTCCTATCCCATCCCTGAGGGATGCCGGGGAGCCGAGCCGGCCTGACCCATTCCTTAGCAATAATTTTGTCAAAATGCCTTTGTGTAGGGAATTCCAAGCGCGGCCTGGATTCCTCAAACAATTCACCCTTCTGCTGTGACACCTCCTCAGGAGGGGAAATATTCAGTACCTCTAACATCAGAGCCAGAGCGTGAGGAGTATCAGAGGATCTCCCCAAGTCACCAAGCTCGGCTTCAGCGCCAAAGGACTGCTCATCGTCCGAAATATCAGAATCCTCATAAACTTCCCCTTCCTCTAGCGGGGAATAATCAGACCAATCCAGATTATTAACATCCTCCTGGTCCTCCACCAGCGGAGCCGGCGACAAATGCTTTCTCTTAGTCGGAGCCTTACGGGCGACCGAGCTGGAGATAATTTTTTCAAGGTTAGCCAATCTGGCGCACATCTCAGATTGCAGCTCCCGGCCCATGACAACGTCACACGGGGTGCGTGTCAAGGTGGGAGGAGGAGACGAAGCGACTGGCGGTGCTGACCCAGACGCCTGGGGTTTGGACTGCCGCGTGATGGTCTGCTGTGCACATGGTATACACAGAAGTACATCGTCCCCAGAAATGGATACCCCACACAACATACACTTCCGGGGATGCCCCGAAGGGGCCCCGAGCCCAGTATCCGGGGATGCCTCCATAAGGTGAACTTTTTTAGGAATAGTCGCTATGACCCAGGGAATTACGCCACTAGACAACCCGGGATGCCCCTTTAATGTCCCGAGTGGGAGGATTTATGAGCAATAATGAACCCAGTGATTAAGGATCGGGAGAGACCCCCTAAATGCTACTGGAGATCCTCCTGAACCACCACCTGGAAGACACAGAAGGACTAATAAGGCTATGGCCAAGACACCCATACAGCACGAATACAGGGAAGAAGGAAAAGGGGCCATAGGCCACTCACGGAACCGCGGAGCTGGAATGGCGACCAGAAGAATCCTCCTGATGCTGCTGACAGAAGAGGCGATGAGGAGAAGGGGGCGTGGTCAGCGCGGGACGCCGAACCACGCCCCCCCTCCTCCTACACCATGCAGAGCTCCGCAGCGGCGCAGGGGAAAGATGGGGGCGGGCAGCGGTGACGCGCGCAACACCGGCCCCGCCCCCAATACATCGTGAGGAGAAATCTCCTCAGGGAAAAAAGGCGCAAAGAACCGGCCGGCGCCGCAGCAAGAAGTGCGGCCGCCGTGCCCGGTCACAAGTGAAAAAAAAAACACACACACACACACACAGAGCCTAGCAAACAGCAGGGACGGGTCCCGCCCCCCCCCCCCCCCCACTAATGTGTAGTATGATATGGCGTGAGGGAACTGCCATCTCAAAAGTATGCTGTCCTGTGAAAAGAATGTTATTCAGCTACAGCGCTAAAGTAAAACATTTAAAGGAACACTAACACACAACATGAAAGATACTTCCACATACCCCCTGGGACTAATAAAGGAGGGACCCACACTCCCCATCCCCACTGAGGAAAAGGGAATTGGGAAGGGCCAGTGAAAATTAATTCAAGGGACAGGGCATCCCAAACCGGGGTCACCAACCCGGTATTACCGCCTACCCTCTCATATAGGGTCTCACGGTGGAGCATAGCTCCTGAGCACCTAAGGTGCTGATATACCCTCGCCTGGACCCTCAGCCGAGGCTGGGAGGCATATGGATTTCTGGGGAAAAAGGTCCAAACGGGAATAAATAAATAGCGGGCCGGGAGTCATCCGGGCTACCTGAAATCCCCCTGTGCAAGGAGGAGCCATCATCTTCTGACTTGCTCGCCGTCTGCAGAGATGGAAAACTGGGTGATGAGTGGGGGGTCCCGGGTATTTGTGGATCAGGGAGGGGCTATCTTTTTGCTATCATCTCTGCAGGAACGCCCACTTCAGGTCGGTATTACCCACATGTTATGGATATCTTGAAGCGGGGTGTGTGACATACTTAGAATAACTCCTCAGTTTCCATAGGGAAAATAGTGACATTAGGCGTTAAGCGCCGCTTTTTTGCAGGGGCCTTACGTGCTAAGGACTTAGCAATCAACTGCTCAACAGTAGCCAGTCTAGAAGACACATCAGGCTGAGAATCCCCACTTGTATGCAACTCAGCAGGAGTGAGATTTAAGCTTGGGGGAGTAGACGAAGTGAAACGAGGTGCAGCCACTGGCAGGCCAGATTGCAATGCAAGCACCTGCTCAGCACAGGTTACACAGACCCGCGGTGATTATAGCGGCACTATATGCCGATAGGGAATAACGGCACTATATGCCGATAGGGAATAACGCTATATAGCAGCCCTGGATGCCCCAATAACCCGCTAGGGAAGTGGGAGTATTAACAAGGCCTACTAGTTATATAACTAATAAAGGGCGGGGAGAAGCCAAAAAAAAAAAAAAAAGGGTTCGCCCCGCCTGAAAGATATAAGAAGCCAAGACCGTAAGCACACATGTAATAAAAGGAAGAATATAAAGCCGCCCGCGAGGGCACTTACGGACCGCGGTAGGTAGAGGTCCGTCGCGCATTGGCCAACCAAGGAGGTTAAAGATGGCGTCGGTATACCTCGAGGGGCGGGCTGGTATCAGCGATGAAGCGGAGCGCGGCATAGACAGGCCCCGCCCCCCGAAGAGCGCGAAGCCAGGATGTGACAAGCAGCCAATGACGGCGCACCAGCGCCTGAGGTAATGCCGCCGCCAAGCGGGGAACAAAGTGTTGACAAAAAGAGCGCGCGGCGGCGGCAAATTTAAAAGACAGTAAAAGGAAGCCAGCGCGGCGGCTGACACAAGACAGACAGAATAGATATAAAGTGTAAAACACAGAATGCATAGCATACACATTTACACACACCCCCCGCTCTTTTCCCCCGAAGGCAACAAGGAGAATGAGGGAGGACAGCGGCCACTTAAACAGGGCCCACCGATGGGCAGGGGCAAGGGGCACTAGTGCGGGAGGGGCATCCCATAGAGGCTCACCATAAGCCTGAACCGCCTACCCTTTGGTGGGGGATTGCAGTGGAGCAGAGCTCCTAAGCACCTAACAGCGGTGCTGCCTACCTTCACCCGACCAGCGCAGCCAAGGCTGGGAGGCATATTACTAGTGGAACGGGTGGGAATAGTCCTACAGGGCCGCAGGCTAATAGCCCCGCTCACCTGCGAGTAGAGAGCCATTTCTCGTCCTTCGCAGCCAGACTGCAGAGAAATTCTGGGGATTTGTGGGAGGTCCCCGGTTATTTGAGGGGCCGGGAGGAACCTATTTTCGATGTCTCTGCAGTCCAGCACTATCTGGCGGAGTATAACCCACTTGTAAGTATTATATTTGGAGCAGGACGTACTGTATACTAAAAATATATGTGCAAACACCAAGACTCCCAGCACACCCCTAGGCAGTAGAAGTCTATATTTCAAGGCAGAGACCCACACAATGTGGTTGTCAGAACTAGTCAAGCGCAGCCTGCACTGCTGGGCATCAGGGTGTTCTTGTTGGGCAAGTGAAGCGGTGATCAGGCTCTAATGTGACACAGAGACGGTTTGTAAATTTGACATACCTGCCCCTGCTCTGTGGTTCGCCGTCAAAACTTCAGAGATCCAACAGCTCAGATAGTGGGCCCTGGCTTCTGCATGGTTCTTGCATCTTCCTAACCCAAAAAACATTTGCTCCAAGAGCTCCTCCGTGAAAGAGGAAGAATGCAAAGTCTTCAGCAGAGGCTGCCAGAACCTCAACAGTTTTCGGGGGAGGTGCAGATTTTCATCTGGATCTTAAAAAAAAAAAAAAGTCCAAAGTTACAGTTTCTCGGTAATGGTTTCTCTGAAAATACAAAACACAAATACAACAAACAGGTGGTAAATTGGACACCTAGGTACAGTCTATTGTGTAAAGTCTGTGGCGCTTCACAAAGTTAGGGTTTATCTTGAGTCAAGTCAAGACTGTTCACGAATTATCTGACTCACTTTAATTTAGAATGACTAAATTACAGTAAAGCCTTTGTCATCAATCTGAAAGTTAGTCAATCGTCTGGCTTATTAGAACAGTCCACTTGCTTTGTCAGATAGCTATTGTGTTTGGTGTCTTCTATTGTCGCTGTGTGCCATGCAATCACTTTGTACAGACCATTTTGGGATTTCTCTGTGTAAGGTCTGCTTTGGTGCTACCTCTGTATGACCTGGAGTTTATGTCACATGTAAAGTGTGGGGTTGGTCTGTCCTGCAATCTTGCACAGCATGCCTTTCAAACTTTGGCCGGCCCTGCATCCAATGTCGTTTATGACTAATTTGCTGTCCCATCAGTTAAGTAGCATTTCTAATTTCCTCATGAGTATCCTACGGTATCCATAACAAGCAAGGTCCCTAAACAAAAGAATAAAAAAGGAGAAATTCTCCTATTACCAGGAACCTCCCCCAAAATGTATCAATTTTGAATATATCTGGCTAGGCTGTACCTTCTTGCTCTATTGACAGAGTTGCGAGTTGTTTTGCTGTAGGTATCAAGAAGCCGTCTTCAACAAGAATCTCAATGGCAGTTTGACAACTGAAGCAAAAAAAAAAAAAAAAACATCTGTTAGTAGTACATTTTTCAGTCCATGTTAAAAGGGATCCAAAAAGCAAAGGCAATTGTTAGACCATTCTGTTGGGCTACGTTTGGCACTGTCCTAAATGGTTTTCCATTTTTAAAATGCAGTTTCACCTTAACTTTTGAAAATACAATTCTGTGAAATACTCGCCTGTAGAATTGATATTATTTGTATACAGTACGTCCTCCTCCAGATATAGTACTTACACTTGGGTTATCCTCCGCCAGATGGCGCTGCACTGCAGAGACATGCAAGACAGGCTCCTCCCGGCCCCTCAAATACCCGGGGACCTCCCACAAATCCCCAGCATTGAAAAGCAGTGAAAAAGAAGCCGGGAGAATTTAACCACCGAAAACTGGTAACTATAACAATGGTAACTATCACCATACAGGGGATCCAGAATAATGCAAAAACCAGGGTGGGGTGGAGCAGGACGTACTGTATACAAATAATATCAATTCTACAGGTGAGTATTTCACCGAATTGTATTATTCTTAGTATACAGTACATCCTGCTCCAGATATAGTACTTACACTAGGGACATCCAATAGCAGTGTCCATAAAGTAGGGTGGGATCCCCAACAAAAAAGGCAACAGCAGACAGTTAAAACCACTGTCACCTGCATAACCATGCGGCCAAGACAGCATGAGCTGAGACCCAAACATCAACCTTGTAAAACTTTAAAAAAAAAAAGGTATGAATCAGAAGACCAACAGCGGCCTAGCAAACCAGTTCAACAGAAGCCTGGTGCTGAAAAACCCAAGAGGCACCAAGGCACAAGTAAAATAAGAATCAAAGCGAAAAGATTATTCCCCTTGTTGGCCTGACGAATCCAATCGCTAACAGTAGACTTGGCAGAAGCCAAAAAACCCTTCCTAGGACCAGAAGGAACATCAAAGCCGCCCAACTCCCCGAGAGCAGAAGAGATCGGGCACATACAGGATGTAGTGACCATAGGCCCAAAAGGAACATCAGTTCTCCCAAAGGACACAGTGACTACCACGGAACAAACTTCCAACACCTGTTCAAGGAACACAGAACCCTTTCCTCAGCGTTGCTAGGAATAAGGCACAGCAGGAAGAACCATATCTCGAAACAATGAACATAAGATACCACCTGATGCGGAGAGTCCGTCTTCAGGCGGAACACCACCTTATCCTGGTGTATCTCAATAATGGGGGCTAGGTAGACAGAGCCGCCCCGCCAACACACGTCTGACCAAGGTAACCGTCACCAGAAGGACAACCTTGAGGGTAAGAACAGCCAGACAGCATCCTGAATAGGACCAAAGGGTAAAAACCCTGCAAGCAGACAGAATCCATTCAAAATCAAATCCCAGCAGGGACCATAGGATTACATGGGGGACGCACGAGTACCCCCTGAAAGAAGTCTTAACCAAGGAAGACTGAACAAGAGACTACTAAAGCAAGGTGGACAGGGCAGAACCTGACCCATCGGAGTACTGAGTTGGAAAAACCAACTCCAACTCATGCTGAAATAACTCTAGAACCCTGGAAACCGAGAATGCCCAACAGGGAAGAGACCGAGACTCACACCAATCAATATGGGTATGCCATACCCTATAACAGATGGAAGAAGAAGAAGAAGCTTGCTCCTAGTCTTACCATAGTCTCAATCATCGAGACAGATAAGCCCGTCTCCATCAAGATGAACGTTTCAGCAGTCAGGCCGACTAGGCCAGAGTCTGTAGATTGGGGTGACGTAAAGGGGCCCTGAGTGAGCAGAGCTGGCACTCCTGGCAGAACGTACAGACACTACTGCCCTCGGTACCACGTCTGCAAACCACACTCTAGTAGGGCACCTGGGGGCCACCAGAATCACTGGTCTCCTTACCAGAGCAATCTTGCGCAGAACCCTGCCTAGCAGGAGAAATGGAGAAAAGACATACAGAACCGAACGTCCAACCATGACGTTACTAGGGCATCAGGACCACGGCCAGAGGATCCTGGGACAGGGAAACAAGGGCCGAGAGCTTGTGATAGTGACGGGAAACAAACAAATCCACAACTGGTTGGACCCCATAGTGACACAGGGATTAGCACATCCTGTCGCAGAGGGACTCCCGCCGGAGCGAATATCACATGCAGGGAACATTGTCTCCCCCCAGATTAGGATCATAGACACTTCCTGGAGGGTCCTCCAGCTCCAGGCCCCTCCCAATGATTAATGTAGGACACTGTCGTCAGACAGCCCGAGCACCCCCAAACTGGCAGGCCCAGAAGAGAAGTAGTCAAGCGAGATAGAACCAACTGAAAACCCTCGCAGTTTCAAACATCAATAGGCGTAAGGACCTTCTAAGGGCCCCACCTTCCCCAGAATCGCAGGGAGTTTCAGAAGAACACCCCCCCCTCAACCTGATGGATTGGCATCCATGGTGACCGTTTCTCGGAAGCGGCAAGAAGGAACTGCCCCAGACAGGTTCCTTGAGTTCATCCGCTCCAGAGAGACCTCCTTACCAGGTAGGAAGGCCCCCAGACCCTGCTCCAGGGATGCTGAATCCCTGTCCTGTATTAACAATAGAAGAAGTCGCAGAAGGGCCCAAGGGGAACTGAGCATAAGGGACCTCTTCCGAGCAAGCCACCAACGGGCCCAGCCTGGAGAAGGGACCGGGACAGCAATGAGGGACTGAGCCCATGTGACCAGATTGTCCACATTATCACTGAGAAGGGAAGATTCTCGTTTGAACCTAATCCAGATTCATGCCTAGCAATGGAGTTACCAATTAAGGGGACAATGAGGACTTGGGGTGAATGAGCACCCATCCAAATGACTCCCAATGGACACCAGCCGGGTATCCAACTTAGCCTGAGACTGGGAAGAGAAAAGGGACGTCCAGGTAGGTCATCGCGCGGACGCCCCTTGGTCTCATCAGAAACATCATCCCCGTCAGCACCTGGGTGAGCACTCTGGGAGCTGAAAAGAGGCCAGATAACAAGGCCACAAATTAGCAGTGTTGGACTTCCAACACGAACCTGAAGAGCCTCGGTGTTCTTAAGGCACAGGGATGTGAGCATAAGCATCTTAGAGCTCCACAGACGGCAAGAAGCCTACTGGGTGCAAAGCGCTGATGGCCCATCTCAGAGCTTCCATGCAGAAACTGCCTGTAATTGGAGAATTGCTGTGAATCCAGAATGGGCCAGCCTGACCCATCCTTTTGGGGGACTGTGGAAAGGTTGGTGTAGCGGCACCTGCCTCTGCCTGTTAAGGGCAATCTGCAAGTGACCCTCAGACCTCGCAGGCCTTGCATAACCTGTGCCAGCAACTGAACAGTGGCAGGGACCAGGAGTACCTGGGACCTGATAAACATGGGGAAGGCCGTGCAGCAAACTATCTTGTATCTGGAGGACACAACCTCCTGAATCCACCAGTATGAGGCGTAAAGCCTCCTGACAAGAGCAAAGTGCCGCAGCCATTCCCTCACCCAGACGGGCGAGGGCGCCCCATCACGCTTAGGGATTGGAAGATTTAGGCTTAGCCCCGCCGGAGGGGCCAGAGCGTTGTCTGCTGCTCCCGGGGCCGGAGTCTGCGCGAGCCCCCACAAAGGACACCCCTGGTTCTTGTTTAACACTAAGGAAGGGGGAAATAGGGGTGCCCCTACCCCGAGGGGGCCTAGGCAGCCGCCTGCGTTGGGGTGACTTACCCTTTTTACCAAACAGGTCTAGACGGGCCTCAAACAAGCGGAGCCCTCTAAAGGGAAGCCCAGTAAGAGTCTTTTTAGTGGCATAGTCAGCGCCCCACTGTCGCAGCCAAACCAATTGACGTATAGCCACCGCAAGGGCAGAAGTTCTTGCACACATTCGAATGGTGTCGTCCAACGCTAATAGGATAAATTTTACAAACAGATCACAGCTGGAGAGTGCATTAAACACCTCCCAGGGGAGATTATCAGCGTGGTGATCAAGCATCTTTCGGACGAGGGTTCTAGCAGCCACTGCAGTAATAGCCGCGGCACAGCACCGTCCCTGCACAAGAAAAGGCGTGGGAGGCCAGCAGCTCAATGCGCCGGTCCTCAGCATCCCGAAGGGTATTATGAGCAGGGGCCGTAATAAAGGAGGGGGTTAGGAACCCCTATGATCGGGGCATCCACCACGGGGGGGGGGGGGGATGACCAGCAATTAACCACCTCAGGGGGAAAAGGGTATTTCCTGTCCCAGTCCCCTGGGACCCCTGAAAGTTTACTGGGGCATTCCCATTCCTTGAGAACAAGAGCATGGAAGTGAGCCTGCTCTAGGAATTCCAAACATGCTGTTGCTGTATGAAAACGCTCCCCTCTCTGCTTGGAAGCCTCACCCAGGAGAGAGATAGACAGAGCCTTAAAGACCTTAATCAACAAATCGTCAGTGTCATACTGGGCCCAGTATTCAGGTCCAGAATCATCATGACTCCTCAGCCTCTCATCAGATGAGCCTGAGTCAGAGAATAGCTATCCTTCATCAGAAGGGGAATAGTCACACAGAGTAGAAAACTCCTCAGTTCCCGTAGGAAAAACAGAAACAGGAGACGTCAAGTGCCGCTTCTTACCAGGGCCCTTGCGCTTAGACAACCTCGCAATGATCTGTTCAGCCGTAGGCAGTCTGGAAGACGCAACAGGCTGCAAATCCCCCTTTGTATGCGACTCAGCAGGAGTGAGATTTAAGCATGGGGAAATAGGTGAAACGAAGCGAGGTGCAGCCACTGGCAGGCCTGATTGCAGAGCCAGTGCTTGCTCGGCACAGGGTCCGCAGACCCGTGCCCTGTCAGCATCAGCATGGGGTTGTCCACACGTTAAACACAGACGGTCTTGTCCCAGAGGGACCCCGGTCACATAATTCTGAGATGCCTCCATATGGTGATTATTTAAACCGGACCTTCACCATGATTTAATGAAAAGCCCAAACTCTTAAAAAACAATTCCTCAGCATCTAAAATTAATATATTTTACATGTTTAGTCACTAATTTATTATACTTTCCCCCACTGGGCTGCAACTCTGTTCGGGAATTTAGGATACGGGCGCCGCCATCTTGACTCAGAAGCATCACACTTACTGAGGAGAGGAGAGTGGGATAAGGTACAGGGGGGCGGGTTATAGCTGTGCTTTGCTCAGACAGAGCAGAGCTGGGGTCAGGGAAAGGTCAGCAGTCCCAGAATGCAGAGCAGCACAGTCACTTCCTGTTTGCAGGCACTTCCTGTTTGCAGGCTGCCTGCAAAAATGGCAGCTTCCATAAGCCGCCATCTTGGATGTTTAAAGGCTTATAAAATGCAGTAGATGCAGGTAGGATGATTTTTAATGTGAGCAATCTGTATGTACAGGGTGTGGGAAACATATAAGATAGACTCTTATTTAGAGTGAAGGTCCGCTTTAAGGCACAATATGCCAGTAGGGATTTACGCTATAAGCAACCCTGGATGCCCCAAAGACCCGCTAGGGAAGTGGGAAAATATTACAAGGCCCGCTATAAATTACACCAGGCCGGGAAAAGCCAATGGTGTTCACCGGTCTGAAAGACACAAAGAGAAGAAAAAATGGTGTCAGAATCAAAAAAACTATAATAAGAATAAGCCGCCCACAAGGTCACTTACAGTACTACGGTAAGCAGGAGCGTCCCACGCGTCACGCGCGAACAGACAAAATGGCGCGTGCAGCGGCGGCAGTCATGCAAGTAAAATACATAAAAAGGGTGCGGCGGCAGACACCATATCTATAAGAGTCCAAAGACAGACAAGGGCCATATACGTGCAAAGATCCAATACAGACCACACAGGCACCCCCCCCTTTCTCCCCCCCCCCCCCCCCCGACTACGGGGGGGGGGGAAAGAGGGAGGATGGCAGCCCTTGGTACAGGGCCCACCGCTACACGGGGCAAGGGGCAGTAATGCGGGAGGGGCATCCCATAGAGGCTCACCATCAGCCTACACCGCCTACCCTTTGGTAGGGGACTGCGGAGGAGCAGCACTCCATAAGCACGCGTGGTGCTGCCTACCTTCACCCGACCAGTGCAGCCCAGGCTGGGAGGCACATCACAACGAGGACAGGTGGGAATAGTCCAACATGGCCGCAGGCTTTAATAGCCCCGCTCACCTGCGAGAGAGTGATAACTTCATGTCTTCGCAGTCAGCACTGCAGAGAAATCTGGGGATTTGTGGGAGGTCCCCGGGTATTTGAGGGGCCGGGAGGAGCCTGTTTTGCATGTCTCTGCAGTGCAGTGCCATCTGGCGGAGGATAACCCCAAGTGTAAGTACTATATCTGGAGCAGGACGTACTGTATACTAAGAATATATTTGGGCATGGCCCTCGGCTCTGTGATGTCACATAATAATCAGCATAATGGGCGGGGTCTGTAAGAAGCTGTTCTGCCTCTCTCCCAGTGCCCATAGTCTGAGGATACAGAGCTTTAGACCACCAGCTTATCCATATTGGTGGTCTACGGCAAAAGAATGCAGGAGCTGTGCCACTACTCTTTGCTTTGTTTCTACTTTCAGAAGCATGTGTGTTCTGACCGGAAGGGAGAGGGCAGCCATGATGAGTGGGCTGCTGAATGTCATTTCATGCACTTTGTGTAAAATTTAAAGATGTTAAAGGCACTGTATAGGCAAACTATATCAACAAGGTCCAATATAGGTCATGGCTGCAAATTATTGACCCAATCTAGCCTATACGTACCTACAGCTCTCAGTGGACCACAAATGAGATGGTTATGTTTTCTATCTTTTACCCTCATCAAAATGTCCTATCGCATACTCTACCACACACAGAGCACAAGGAGGCTGATAGCTAGAAGCACAGTAGGCTGCAGCAGGCAATGAGAACCTCAGACTGACTTATCTGGGGTCCAGTTTGGCCAAAATTCTGACTGATCACACGAATGCCATAACTAGCTTCTAATGTGCACTAATGTTATTTTTGTGCACCAGCCATTCCCCAGACTAACCTGATTATAGATGATTGACCAAAACCATAAGTGGCAGTCAGCTCTATCCTGCTTGTAGCCCAGAAATATGGGTAAACAAAACACTTCATACGTGGTTAAAAATGTTAACTCTAATTGTGCAATTACATTCAGACTCAAAACTAATCTTTTAAAAAACTAATTCATGCACCCGCTTTGCTGGACCAGTTCCTTGACTTGTGCTATGAGCCATTCCAGGTTAGCCGTGGAGTTCCAAGATTTTCTTGATTTTTGATCATTCTGATATTCCTGAAAATTCTGGAGAAGAAACAGAAATGCAAAGCTTAGATTTAAAGGCGACAGGCAATACTACAATGCCACTCTAAGTTAGCGGAAATAAATTAGTGATGGTTTAGTGCAGGGGTCCCCAACCTGTAGGAAGAGTTAATGCTTGGCAGTATGCCAGCATGCCTTTTCTGCCCATATCTGCCATTTGCCATTTTCACCTTGAGGCTGGGTGGAGTAGGCATTTTAGAGGCAGAGACACCAACAGTAGCAACGCGTAGGTTAATTTCAGATGTAGACGGGGAAAAAAAAACTAGCTCCTCCCGGCCTATATAGGGCAGGCTGTGGCAGGATGATCTCCGTTAATAAAAAAACAGCAGAGCCACAGCCCAATGTCAGCACAGTCCTGCACCATTTCGATAGGAGCAGCATTTGTAGAGGCTTGTAGTGGAACTGGGCATATGATGTGCCTCGATGGTAGACACCATCAGGCCAAAGAGATGCATGCCCTGACTGGTCGAGAAATGTTCGTCTTGCTGAGGAACGCAAACCTCTATGTCGCAAACATCTCCTCTGTTGCTTCATCCAGACCTTGCCTGCCTCAGCAGCCATGGACGTGGCGCAAGCTGGTTGCATGGCCTACCCTACCATGGAGAACGAATGCCTGGCAAGCTGGTCCAACCTCCTATCCGCTGGGTCTCTCATGGTTGCACTATGTCAAGTACGGACAATAATGTACTGAGCCAGACCAGACACCGGTTTGTGTACCTCAGGTGGCGAAGACCAAAGCCTGACCGTCTCATCCAGAAAGGGGTACTTGAGGTCCCCCTGCAATTCTGTGAAATACTCACCTGTAGAATTGATATTATTTGTATACAGTACGTCCTGCTCCAGATATAATACTTACACTTGGGTTATCCTCCGCCAAATGGCGCTGCACTGCAGAGACATGGAAAAACAGGCTCCTCCCGGCCCTTCAAATACCCAGGGACCTCCCACAAATCCCCACCATTGAAAAGCAGTGAACAAGAAGCTGGGAGAATTAAACCACCCAGAACAACTGGTAATGATAACAATGATAACAATCACCATACAGGGGATCCTGAAAAATGCAAAAAGAAAAACCAGGGTGAGTATTTCACAGAATTGTATTATTCTTAGTATACAGTACGTCCTGCTCCAAATATAATACTTACACTTGGGACATCCAAAAGCAGTGTCCATAAGTAGGGTGGGATCCCCAACAAAAAACGACAACAGCAGACAGTTTAAACCACTGTCACCTGCAGAACCATACGGCCAAGACAGCATGAGCTGAGGCCCTAACATCAACATTGTAAAAAACCTTGCAAAAGGTATGAGCAGAAGGCCAATGGTAGTGGTCTAGCCAACCAGTTCAACAGAAAACCGGTGCTAAAACGCCCAAGAGGCATCAAGCACACGTAGAAAGGAATCAAGGCAACAAGGGAGATTCTTCCCCTTGCCGGAATAGGCCTGAGTAACAGCCTGACGAATGAGATAGCTACAATAGATTTGGCAGAAGCCAAAAGGCCGAACCCCGTCTGCGAAGGGGTGATTTGCCCTTTTTACCAAACAGGTCTAGACGGGCCCCAAATAGGCGTTGCCCTCTAAAAGGGAGCCCAGTAAGAGTCTCTTTTTAGTAGCATCATCAGCACCCCACTGTCGCAGCCAGACCAAGCGACGAATAGCCACCACAAGGGCGGAAGTTCTTGCACACATTCTAATCTCGTCATCCAGCGCTAATAGAATAAATTTCACAAATACATCACAATTGGAGAGTGCATTAAACACCTCCCAGGGGAGATCCTCGGGGTGATGATCAAGCAATTTTTTTATGAGGGTTCTAGCGGCCACTGCAGTAATGGCTGCGGCACAGACCGGGCGCAGCGCCGTCCCAGCACAAGAAAAGGCATGGGAGGCCAGCAGCTCAATGCGCCGGTCCTCAGCATCCCGAAGGGTACTATAAGCAGGGGTTGTAATAAAGGGGGGATTAGGGACCCCTATGATCGGCGCATCCACCACGGGGGGTGATGACCAACAATTAACCACCTCAGGGGGAAAAGGGTATTTCCTATCCCAGTCCCCTGGAAGTTTACTGGGGCATTCCCATTCCTTGAGCACAAGGGCATGGAAATGAGCCTGCTCTAGAAATTCCAAACGTGCAGTCGCAGTATGGAAACGCTCCCCTCTAGGCTTGGGGACCTGACCGGGGGGAGAGATAGACAGTGCCTTAAAGACCTTAATCAACAAGTCGTCAGTGTCACACTGGCCCCAGTATTCAGGGCAGAATCGTCATGACTCCTCGGCCTCTTATCAGATGAGCCCAACTCCCCTTCATCAGAAGGGGTATAGTCACATGGAGTAGCAAACCCCTCAGTTCTCATAGAACATACAGAAACATGAGGCGACAGGTGCCGCTTTCTACCAGGGCCCATTCGCTCTGACAATCTAGCAATAATCTGTTCAGCCGTAGGTAGTCTGGAAGGCCCAGCAGGCTGCAATTCCCCACTTGTAGGCGACTCAGCAGGAGAGAGATTTAAGCCTGGGGAGATAGGTGAATTGAATCTAGGTGTAGCCACTGGCTGATCAGATTGCAGGGTCAGGGCTTGCTCAGCACAGGGTACGCAGACCAGTGCCCTGTCAGCATCAGCATGGGGTTGTCCACAGGCTATACACCGCCGGTCTTGTCCCAGAGGGACCCCGGTCACATAATTCTGAGATGCCTCCATATGGTGATTAATCAAGGCACAATATGCCAGTAGGGATTTACACTATAAGTAACCCTGGATGCCCCAAAGAACCGCTAGGGAAGTGGGAGAATATTACAAGGTCTGCTATAATTTTACACCGGGCCGGGAGAAGCCAATGGTGTTCACCAGTCTGAAAGACATAATGGGAATAAAGGGTGTCAGAACCATGCGCAGTAATCAAGGATAATGAAAATCGCCCGCAAGGGCACTTACAGACCAAGGGAGGAGGAAGACCGCTACCACGCGTGCGTGCGACCAGCATCAAAATGGCGCCAAGCGAACCTCGAAGGGCGGGCCAGAGCGGGTTGTGACGCGGAGCGCGCCACCAGGTCCCCGCCCCCCCCCCGAAGAGCGCGAAGCTCTGAGATAGTTACAAGTTGTCATGAGGAGCGAAGTGTATGGCACACTTAGAAAAAAATGATTTGCCAATGAAGACGCCGCAGCGTCTGAGGCGACGCCGCCGCCTGGCGCAGCACATCCAGTAAAGGAAGAGGTGCGCGCGGCGGCGGCGACAAATACACTAGTAAAGAGCAAACAGCGCGGCTCTGACACCGGGAATACCAGTCTGGGGCAAGACTAAGGCCATAACGTGTAAAACATACACTAAGACCACCACTCCCCCCCCCCCCTTTCTTTCCCCCCGGGCTACGGGGGAATGAGGTAGGATGACGACCCTTTGTACAGGGCCCACCGCTACACGGGGCATGGGGCAATAGTGTGGGAGGGGCATCCCCTAGAGGCTCACCATCAGCCTAAACCGCCTACCCTTTGGTGGGGGGAATGCGGTGGAGCATGGCTCGGTTAAGCACGCATGGTGCTGCCTACCTTCACCCGACCAGCGCAGCCCAGGCTGGGAGGCACATCACAGGGAGGACGGGTGGGAATAGTCCAACAGGGCCGCAGGCTTTAATAGCCCCGCTCACCTGCGAGAGAGTGATAACTTCATGTCTTCGCAGTCAGCACTGCAGAGAAATCTGGGGATTTGTGGGAGGTCCCTGGGTATTTGAAGGGCCGGGAGGAGCCTGTTTTTCCATGTCTTCAGTGCAGCGCCATCTGGCGGAGGATAACCCAAGTGTAAGTATTATATCTGGAGCAGGACGTACTGTATACTAAGAATAGACAGAAGCTTATCCGGTTTCTCCCACTGCTATGTCGCCAGCCTGTAGAAATGGGCAAGCCTGGGACTCCGCCATCTGCCACTTTGGCCCGTGAATTAGAGAGGTGCAGAATCTCCAATATTGCCTTAATAAGCTCCTCAATCCGGAGGGTTCCCTGGAGCATGCGCAGCTTTCGGTTCCTCTCTGCGACACCTCCCACATCCGACCCGCCGGAACTAGATCCTGAACCCCTGAATAGGTAATTGGCATAGGAGCTAGAATCCTCAGAGCATTCTGTCTGAATAGGTCTATGGTTGCCTGGGAGGGCATATACAGACTCAAGATGCCCCTGCTGAGGAAGGCCACTGACCATGCTCTCCACCCGAGACACCCTGTCTGCCACGTCTGAAGGAGGAACCCCATTCCTGGACGGACCCTGGGACACACATGGACCTGGCAGGACCCCCCCCCCAGAGGGGGTATTCCGCTCAGATGACTCCGAGCCTGAAGCCGCAAGGGAAATTGGACAATCCAACAGAGGCACAGAACCTGCCAGCTGCATGATGACGCAGGACAGTAGTGCACCCAGGGGTCCCTCGCCCGTGGTCTGGCACCCTATGTACATGGGGCACGTGGCACCACACTGTTAAAATATGAAACCTCGGTGCCTCCGATATGGTAAAATGGCTGCTCTAACTGGTAAGCAATACAGCTGGAGCACTGGTCCCCTCCTGCCTGTCGACTACTGGTTAGACCTGCCTGCACTACCGGATAAGCAACCTCCCTGTAGCAGTTTCCTAAAGGAATCAGTACAAGTCAAAAGGCTTTGCCCCAGAGGGAGCCCTACCTGACTAGAGAAAACTGGGGGGGCAGCAGCCACGCTGGGTCCAATACTCAGCCCAGGAGAACAGGGAGGCAGTGCAGGAGCTGCCAAGCGACGATCCGGGGATGCAACAGGGACCTCCAGCCACTGCATAAGATAGGAGCTACCTTGTGCGGTTAGTGAGGAGGGCAGGGCGGCAGCCCTCGCAAATGCGGCCCTGCCGATCTCCAATGTAAGGCCCAAGCGGGTCAACGCATGCCCCCACAGCATCTCAGGTATAGCCGGCCCGTCCCCCTCCCAAGTTAGCTAATAGGCAGGCTTCATGGCTGGTTGCCACACTCCCTTGTGGCCTCTCACTCCAAATGCTAGCAGCCGAGCTCTGACCAGCATGGCTGGTGCCGGCAGTAGTGATCACAAACACACTGACACCAGGGAACCCGGCCACCTAGCAACCATGGAGAAGGCAGAGTGCGTCTCTCGCAGGGTGTCATGGAGTGATGGGTGTAGATGACCCAGGGGGTAGAGGGACCAGGGGTCAGTGGGAAACACACAGAAGGGCCACCATGCAAGGCCCAGAGATGAGATACCCTGCTGCAGCGGGGGTCCTGATCCTCAGGAATCAGACCCAGTCGGACAAGCCCTGGTGCACTTTCCTGAACCCATGCGTGCTCCTCTCACTCTGCACTATCCCACACTATCGGCTTAGGAACCAACTTCAGGCATCTAACGGGGGTCCCCTGGAACGCTGCAGCTGGTGAGGGGCTGGGAGACAGACGTTCCTGAGTTGAATCCCCCGCTCAGCACTGTAACGGTGCCTTCACCAGACTTAAAGTGCACCAAAATCCACCGAACTTGTGAAATATGTTTGCCCATAGCCCCTGCTGATATTCATTTCTTAGGGTGTAGAACTAAAAATGCATATTTTCATTTTTTAAATCGTCCTGGAACACTTTTTTTTTCAAACACAACAACGGCAAGAGCGGAGGCGGAGCTTTACAACTAAAACAAGGGCCATTATCTGGGATTAGAGTAAAATGTGCTCTTCATAGGGGGAGCAATTCAAGGGATGCTAGTTAAAAATGTGGGTTTTGGTCCGCTTTAATTTTAGATACTGGATAATATTTCAATTAGGTCTCATCCAAATCTTTTGTTTTTCACCATTTTCATCTTTTCTCATTCATTTTGCATGCTGAATAAGAAAAGCCCTCACTGCCTCTCGAGAAAAGTACAACATGACAATCACTAGAAGCATTTTGTTTTTTTTTATTAAAAAACCTAAAACGCCCTGCAAATGCCATGGGGCAGTTTCATAAAATTATTATAGAAGTTTAAATTATCACAGCAACCTACACAAAATCAAAACAAAATAGAAATGGATCTCTCAAAAGGCGATTTCACATAGACTTCTGTTATTTCCAAACGTCTAGTATTTTAAAAAGGGCAGGTCTTTTATTTTACAATTGTCCCACCACAGATGCTGGGGATTCAAATTTGTAAATACAACTGGCAATTAAGACAGAGCTTTCTGACAAGAAGAACATTTTGCTCCAGAATTCCTTGATAGGCAAATTTAATGTGTCCTGTGCAGGTTTGAGAAACCCCCATGTCAGAGGAAGCTCTAAACCGAGCCTCCATGTTTCACCGAGAGAATGAGGTTCCCTTCATAACTAGTTTCACTTTTTCATCTGTGAACAGAGACTTGACGAAAAGCTTCAATTGCGTCGTCCCTCTCTAAAGAAATACCCAAAGGGGAGATTTCTGGAGCCAAACTGCTAGTAAAATGGGCTGCACACCTTTTAATCAATGAAGATTATTGATAACAGCGCTATAAGACCAACACAAGACAATTCAAAACAGTACATACAGTGTACAGCAACAACTGCATATCAGGATTGTTGCAGTCACGTACTGAGGAGGAGAGAGATCTAGGGATACGGATTACTGAAAGCAGCAAGATGAGTGGACAGTGTAGCCACCCTCTGTTGCCAGACTATTTTTCATTATTTTGCACTATACATGTTCAACTGTTTAAAAGGGATTTCACAGGAAAATCATATATTGATTTTTTTCAGTCTGGGCTTTAACATGAATGTCTTGTTTGTCATTTATAGTGCATTCTCAATATTTTTGGATGAAGCGTGTGTACAGGCATTTTTAAAAGGTTTATTTTTACAATTTATAGTGTATTTTTGTAATAAAAAATGTACGTTTTTCAATAAAATCATATTGCATGTAAGATCTCCTCTTTCGGTTACAACGGTACCACATATGTATTGGTAGACACCTTCTCCTGCCCAGGAGACTCCCCCAAACTGAAACAGTGCTTTAGGAGATACATTTAAGATAAAATAAAACTGATGTGTACCTTGCAGTTTTTCAAGAAAAACAACCCCCCACAAACTAGATATTCTCTCAAAGAACACACCAAGTTTTTTAGGCATATCAGGTTGTTGACATGAGCAACTGTGGAAGCCCGTTTCGGGCCCTCTCCTCCCACGGAAAAGCCATCGCGGAGGGTCAGATGAGTAAATGTCATTTATTTATTTTATTTGTATAGATGGCAGAAAAAGCGGGGTCTCTTTCTGAAGAGCCGGGGGGGGGCGGAAATGAACGATCAAGAAGTCAGGTGAGTTTTTTACTTTTTTTTTTGCTATTGGGCTGTAGCTAGCACTTAATGGTTGGAAAGGCAGCTATGCGACACTCACAAAGCTGGCCAAGTCAGTCACCTGATCTCAAACCAATTGAGTTGCATTTCACTTGTTAAAGATTAAGCGTCAGAAAGGAAGGCCCACAAACAGCAACTGAAAAATACAATTCTGTGAAATACTCACCTGTAGAATTGGTATTATACGCATACAGTACGTCCTGCTCCAATATAATACTTACACGTGGGTAATCCTCCGCCAGAGGGCGCTGTTCACTGCAGACATGCAAAAACAGGCTCCTCCCGGCCCTTCATATACCCGGCGACCTCCCACAAATCCCCGGCATTGAAAAGCAGTGATAAAAGAAGCCGGGAGAACCCAACCACCAAACTGGTAACAATAGCAATGATAACAATCACCATACAGGGGATCCAGAAAAAAAATGTAAAACCAGGGTGAGGTGGAGCAGGACGTACTGTATGCGTATAATACCAATTCTACAGGTGAGTATTTCACAGAATTGTATTATTCTAAGCATACAGTACATCCTGCTCCAATATAAAACACGCGGGACATCCAATAGCAGTGTCCATAAAGTAGGGTGGGATCCCCATGAAAAAAGGCACAGCAGACAGTAAAGGCGCTGTCACCTGCAAACCTTGCTACCAAGCACGACATGAGCAAAGGCTCAAACGGCAATCTGATAACAAACCTTTGAAAAGGTATGAACAGAAAACAACAGCGGTTTAGCAAACCTGTAACAGAAAACCTGGTGCTGAAGGGCCAAAAGGTACCCAAGCACAAGTAGAACAGAATAACAAAGAGAGGAAGATTCTTCCCCTTAAAGGAATAGGCCAGAGTAACGACCTGACCTGCCCAAATGAAACAGAAGCCTTGGTAAAACTTAGAACTCTCCCCAACGGGGAATTGAAAAACTGGTCTCCCGCAAAACAGGCGGGGATACTGACCCCTACACTAACAAGGATCAGCAAGAATCAGGCCCATAGGCAGACTAAAAGGGCTTATATAATGATCATAAGACACCACCTTGGGCAAAAGGTCCGGCGTAAGGCAGAATACCACCACATCATGGTGTGTATATATATATAGATGATGAACGAGGGCTAACTAAACAGAGCCACCATCTCAGGCACACGTCTGACTGAAGCAACAGCCCCCGGAGGGGCAACTTGAACTATGAAACAGCTCAGACAGCATCCAGAATAAGTCCCAAGGGAACAAACCGCAAGGCAAACAGAATGAAAATTGATCCCAACAGGGAGCATAGAACTACTTGGGAGATGCACCGAGCAATCCTCAAGAGAACGCTTAACAAGGAAGACTGAACAAGACTTCTTACTGGAAGGCAGACAGGACAGAACCTGAACCTTCAGAGTACCTAGGTGGGGAGCCAACCCCAACCCATGCTGTAACAACTCTAGAACCCTGGGAACAGGGTCCAACAGGGGAGAGACCAAGACTCACGCCAATCAATATGGGTAACCCATACCCCATAATAGACGGAGGAAGAAGAAAAGAGAAGCTTGCTCCTAGGCCCCCATAGACCAAGTCACCCAGAAGATAAACCCGTCTTCAAAAGGGTGAATGAATCAGCTGTCAAGCCCTCAGACTAGAGCCTGTAGATTGGGCGACATAAGAAGGAGCCTGACAAGGGCAGAACCGCACTCCTGAGAGAGCGTACAGGTCCGCTGACTTCAGCAGAAGCATCTGCGAACCGCAGTCCACTAGGCCACCCAGAGGCCATAAGTATCAATCTTGCGCAGAACCCCACGTAGCAGGGTGAATGAAAAGAAGACATATAAAATAGAATGTCCAGACATGAAATTACTAAGCCCCCATGACCAGAGTCAGAATAATCCGGGGCAGTAAAAACAAGGGCAGAGCCCCTGTGATATTAACGAGACCCAACAGAGCCATCCTAGTAGGCTCTCAGAGGGACACCAGGATAGCACAACCTGCCACTGAAGGACATCCATTGGAGCAAATACCACTGAGGTGCCGGGAACGTATACCCCCACCTAGATCAGGATCAGAAGCCTTCCAGGAGAATCATCCTGCTTCAAGTTCCAGACCAATTAAAGAATTACAGACTACTGTCCTCCGACAGGCCAAGGGTTCCCGAATAGACAGGTCCTGAAGAGGAGAAGTCCAGTAAGATAAAACAGTGAGCCTTCAGTTGGCTCTAACAAAATCAGTAGGTAAGATGGACCCTCTAAGGGACCCTACCTAGGAACCGCGGGGGGGGGGGGGGGGTTGGAAGAAAATCTCCCCCCCGCCAACCTGCGAGACTTGGCACCAAGGTGACCATTCACAGGAAGATGCAAGCAAAGAAGGGGGTGCCCCCTGACAGGGTCCTTGAAAGTAACCAGCTCAAGAGGAACCACCGTACCAAGGGGGAATGAGCACAGACCTAGCTCCAGGGGTGCTGGAACCCCATCTAGGATCAATAACCTACTGTGCCGAAGAGAACCAAGGGCTCTGTATATAAGGGACATCATCTTATACGCCACCAACGAGCCCACCAGCTGCAATCCTGCCTGGTGAAAGTAAGGTGTCAGCAAAGAGGGACAGAGCCCCTGTGACCAGGAGTCCACTTATTGCCAAGGAAGAAGGCTCAAGCATGAACCGAATCCAAGGAATGGAGATAGCGAATAAGGGACCATGAGGGATTGAGGTGACTGAGCACCCATCCAAATAACTCCCAGAGGACACCGCCGGCCGACTAACCCACTCGTCCTGACGTAGACATTGGGAAGTAAGGAAGGACGATCCGGTAGGTCCTAGTGCGGACGCCCCACAGGCATGTCTGAGACATCACCCCCATCCGCGCCTTGGCGAGTAGCCTGGGAGCGGAAGAGAGGCCAAAAACAAGGCCCCAATCCGCAGGTTGGTCCTTCAACACTGATTAGTAAAGGTCTTGGTGTCCAGAAGACACAGGGGGAACTAAAAGGATCTAGAACTCCACAGGAGGCGAGAAGCCCCCCTTGCACAGGGCGCCTGTGTCCCAAGACAGAGATATCATACAGGGACTACCTGTGAGTGTAGAATTGCCAAGCCTACCATAGGCCAGCATGGCCCAGACTGCCTCATAATTTTGAGGGAAAGAGAAAGGTTAACATAGAGGCCATCGCCCCATTCTGTTAAGGGCAACCTGCAAGTAAGCCCAGACCCTGCAGGCCGAGTACGACTCCTGAGGGGAAAACAGGGGCTAGAAGCACCCCGACAACCTCTGAGAGGGACCGCCCAGCAATTCTATCCTGTGTCCAGGGGAACTACCTCCTGGAACCACAAGAAGGAGAAGATACGCTCCCAGATAGGAGTCAGAAGGGCGAGGGCGTCCCTTCATGCTTGGCAAGTCTTGGCAGATTTGGACTTAGCCCTGCCAGAGGGCCCAGGGCGTTGCCTGCCCACCCCGTGGTGGAAATCCACTCCGAAAAGTTGGAAGCACACCTCAGGTTCGTGTTTGACACTAACGTAGGGAGGGGGAGGGGTGTCCCTGCCCCGAGGAGGCCGAGACGGCCTTCTGCGTAGGGGTGCCTTACCCTTTTTTCCAAAAAGGTCTAGACGGGCCCCAAAAAGACGCCTTCCTCTTAAAGGAAGGCCAGTGAGAGCCTTTTTCGTATCATCGTCAGCACCCCACTGTCGCAGCCAGACCAGGCGGCGAATAGCTACCACAAGGGCAGAGGTTCTAGCACACATCTTAATGGTGTCATCCAGTGCTGAGAGGATAAACCTCACAAACACATCACAATCTGAGAGTGCATTAAAGACCTCCCAGGGGAGGTCCTCAGGTTGGTGATCAAGTAGTTTTCTAATGAGAGTCCTGGCGGCCACCGCAGTGATGGCCGCGGCACAGACCGGGCGCAGAGCCGTCCCTGCACACGAAAAGGCGTGGGAAGCCAGTCTGTCAATGCGCCGGTCCTCAGCATCCCGAAGGGTACAGTAATAAGGAGCAGTCATGAAGGGGGGGTTAGTAACCCCTATAATCGGTGCATCCACCACAGGAGGTGCTGACCAAAAGTTAACCACATCAGGAGGGAAAGGGTACTTCCAATCCCAGACCCCTGGGACCCCTTTAAGTTTACAATTCCCATTCTTTGGATATAAGATTCTGGAAATGCTCCTGTTCCAGGAATTCCAAGCGCGAGGTGGCGCTGTGTGGAAACTCTCCTTCTTAGGCTTAGAAGCCTATCCAGGAGGGGAGATTGACAAAACCTCAAAGATCTTAATAAGTAGTTAATCTGTGTCACACAGGCCCCAAGAACCGGGCCCAGAATCATCACGGCTCCAGGGCATCTCATCCGAGGAGCCCGAATCGGAGAATAGCTCACCTTCATCAGAAGGATCAAGGTCCCGCATAGCAGCAGATTCATCAGTATCATTAGGAACCGGAGAACCAGGAGGCGTCAGGGACCGCTTCTTTCCAGGGCCCAAGCGCTCCGCCAAACTAGACAGCACCTGCTCAGCCATAGGCAGCCTGTGCGGCACAACTTGCTAGTCATCCCCGCTCGAGTGAGACTCATCAGGAGTGAGATTTCGGTCCGGGGAGACGGGTGTATTGAAGTGAGGTGCAGCCAGTGGCAAACCTGATTGCAGGGTCAGTGCCTGTTCAGCACACGGTCCGCAGACCCGTGCTCTGTCAGCATCAGCATGGGGCTGACCACACACTGTACACAGCCGGTCATGTCCCCGAGGGACCCCGGGTACATAATTCTGAGATGCCTCCATATGACGATTATCTGAGCAGTATGCCTGCAGGGATTTACGCAATAGGCAACCCTGGATGCCCCAAGACCCGCTAGGAATGTGGTAGAATTTTTTATATGAACCCGCTATAATATATGTCAGGCCGGGAGAAGCCACCGAAATCTTGGCGTCTGAAAGACATAAAGGGAATAAGAGGGGGGTGTCAGTGCCATGCGCAGCTGAATAAAAAAAAAATCATAGGAACAAAAACCGCCCGGGAGGGCAGTTACATGACCAAGGTAGGAGGCGGATCGCAACCGCGCGCGCAAAGACCGTCAAAATGGCGCCAAGCGAACCTCGAGGGGCGGGCGTGATCTGGCCGTGACGCGGGGCGCGTCATGCCAAGTCCCCGCCTCCCCCAAAGAGCGCAAAGCTCTAACCAGCGCAACGTCAATGACAGTAATGGATAGGACGCACATACAGAGTGTAATTAAGGAGATTGCTCTCAACACTATAGAATGATGCTGCCGCCCGGGCTGCACACTTCATGTAATGAAAGGACACACACGCGCACAACCAGACAAGGTTTATGTGGAGCAAGGAGCGCGGCACTGACACCCAAGTTTAAATAAAAAGTCAACGGCCATAAACGTGTTAACATTACGCTGGGACCGCCACACACATACCCCCCGCCCCCTTTCTTTTCTGAGCTACGGGAGGAAGCGGACCTGCACCCAGGGTTCATCGCTATGAGGGGCACGGGCAACAATGCGGGAGGGGCATCTATTGGAGGCTCATCATCGGCCTAAACCGCCTACCCTATGGTGGGAGATTGCGGTGGAGCGTAGCTCCGTGAGCACACGAGGTGCTGCCTACCTTCACCCGACCAGCGCAGCCCAGGCTGGGAGGCACATCCTTATCGAAGAGGACGGGTGGTAACAGTCCTGCAGGCTGTAAAAGCCCCGTTCACCTGCGAGAGAGTTGATACTTCATGTCTTCGCAGTCTGCACTGCAGAGAAATCTGGGGATTTGTGGGAGGTCCCCGGGTATATGAAGGGCCGGGAGGAGCCTGTTTTTGCATGTCTGCAGTGAACAGCGCCCTCTGGCGGAGGATTACCCACGTGTAAGTATTATATTGGAGCAGGACGTACTGTATGCTTAGAATAAAGGAGGAAACACAGCAATGTCTAAAGTTAAAGTCCTCAGGTCATTGCCAACAAAGGGTTTTCAACCAAGTATTAGAAATTAACATTTTATTTTCAATTATTTAATTTGTACAATTACTTAGTAATTAGTTGAAAAATCAACAGTAAGTGGATTTAAACATGCCTGGGAAATGCATACATCTATCCTAAGAAAGAAAACACACACATAAAGGCAGACTAGATAGACCGAATGGTCTCCTTTTGCTGTTGTCAACCTTCTATGTGTCGCAAACCTGCAGCTTAACCTGATGATATTTATCCCTTGCTCCTTAATCCTCTATGTTTAACAGCTCCCTGCACGCTTTAACATAGTAAGGGCTTCTGGCTATTTTTTTCATTTATGCACTTATATTTTTACGAGATTTATGGGGATATGCAGTTTATGTATTCACTGCTCGGGGATTATGTGCCGAGGGTTAAATAGAGTGTATATACCATTATATCATATTTGATATGCAGGTGTTGCTGGGCAATGTCAGCATGTATTGTTTTTAATGGTCTTGTGTTGTATGTTGGTCTTATAGCTATCAATAAAAATTACACATAGATTCAAATTTAAAGTGGAACCAAAATGCGGGAATTTGACTTTCCCGGGTTTAATTCCATTCCCTGGTGCATCATGAATTGGGATGCCCAGCTATGTGAAGCCCCTCAGAATGCTGCTATTTACTCACCTCTTTCTTGTTCCAGTGGTGCATGAGTGGGCTATCTTCCAACCAGGACTGTCTGCCATGTTTACCTCCTTCGGCAAATGGCTCTTAGGGACTTCTATAGGAAGTGTGTGCGGGTTTAGAGGTGGTGAAACAAGTATAGCTTTTTAGCAATTTGTTCACACATCCTCTATAAAGAAGCACTGTGTGTGTAGTTTTTTGACCTGGGACTTCAGCATGTATTTCTTTGGAAACATGCTTTTGCTTTGTCGATTATTCAGCCACATGCAGGGTGATAGGCTACCCCTCCTATGGACCATAAACTTGTTAACGAGGAACATCTGCATTTGGCAGGCCTTTGAATCTAAAAGACTCCACAGCTGGCCATTTCCCCTTCCCTGGGGCATGCCGATTTGGGATGGCCCACTTTGTGAAACCTTGGCAACGGCCAAATAAACTCCACTAGCCAGCGAACCCTGCTATACCTGGGTCACATACCCATGGAGAAGTGTCTGGCGGCATGTAGTGAAGTCAGAGCAGCAAGCAGAAGATGGTTGAGCAGAATAAACTTGTCCCTGCACTACGGGATCATTGGAATGTTGAGGCAACCCAAATCAGAATGACCCTCCGGAGACTCAGGAGAGTGAAGATACTGGGTGTCGTTCCTCTAACATTTCCAAATGGCACAAGAACAAGATTCTGCTTGAAGATCGTTATATATCCTTCACCTCTGTTTAAAAAATAGCTATTGATATCATTCATTAGGTATAAAACAATTGGCTGCAAAGGTAACAAACGTGTCCAGTTCCACATTACAAAGTAAGACTTACCAGATAAATCTAAGCAAGTGTTACTAATGGTAATTTTTACCTTCCTTTTATAAATGTTTTAGTTTGAAAGGCTAGTGGGATTTTCAGAAACAGAGACCAAGAATGAATCGACTGTTTGCGTTGTGTTTTTTTCTTTGCTGGAAGTCTACAGCAAGAATATTACAGAGGCAGATAAATACTCCCCCAGACTGAGTCACCGCACACAGCAGCGCACCACAAATACACATCCACAGAAAACACATTCCCCTGACGGTGACAATCAGTTGGCTGCGATTTCTGTTATACTGAATCTGAATTATAGCCTTAGCCATGATGTACCAAAAATTATTTCATGTTGCTAGGACACCAGAGGTCTACATGGGGCATAAATATGGTTTAGAAAAAGTCCCCAGCTTTGAAAAGCAGATGTGAAATAGGATCAACGGGAAATTTGTTGTTATTCAGATTCTTTGGAGCACTAGGGAAATGGCCGTCTCATTGTTAACCTAGAATAAGCCAGATAAACACCTCATTAGCAGGGGTCAGCTGCCAGTATGAGAGATAAATACTTTCTGAATGTTGGCAAGTTTCAGGCAGGTTGAAAATCATGAAGTACACCCACATCAGCCACAGTGACTCATTCAGTAAAGATACCACAAAAGCGGATCTGAAAGGGAAGCGGCCCCCTACACAAGGAAAAGTTTCAGTCTCAGATTTCACCAATATCTATATGCATCAGTGTTTCGCATCAGAAATCAAGAGGAAAGGTTTAGCAGGGGCCTTGTGTCTATCTTTAGTAGAAAAGGGGGGAAAATAAACAGAATAAAAGCCTTATAATGAATTTAAAGCCGACCAAACCCAGGATTTCGATTGGGGGTGCCCCACTGCGTGAAACCCCCCCCCCCCCAGATCGCCAAAGTTCAAGTGGACCAACACCCAGGATTTTGACTATCCTGGGTCTTGGTCCACTTCCCCGGGGCAACCCGATCGGGGATGGCCCGCTGTGTGAAACCCCCCATATCTCTGAATAAAACTCACCTCACCCCGCTTACAAATGGCCGGCATGGGCATGTGTCCTGCTAGAGAGAAGTGCGAGATGTGGCCGCGGCCCACGCATGCACTGTTGGATCGGGATGCATGTAAGGTGAATGGGGCGTCCCGGGGGTTTCACACAGCGGGGCATCCCGATGTTGGATGCCCCGCGGGAAGGGATTGGATCGGCCCGGGAATCAATAAGACCCTGCAGGGTGTGGGTCCACTTTAACTCGCCTCTTCACGGTCCTACGGTGCATGCGCGGCAATTCGTGCCGGACGCATTCCCCACTAACCTCTAACAGGGAGCGTGCCCACGCCAGGCATTCACGAATGCCTGATGTGCGCTCGTGATAGTGGGGATGCGGCCGTGGCTCGCACATATGCCGTTGGACTGGGAAGCAAGGTAAGTGTATGGGGTGACCTGGGAGCTTTCACACAGCGGGGCTGTGGGAATATTATATAGATTCCCGGGCCGATCGCGGGGGGTATTTGTCCACTTTAAAAATGAATCCTCAAAATCTCACCGTTTCCCATGAACTGGTGCAGTTTAGAGGGCAGTCATGCAGGGTAAGCTGGCAAGCAATGCACAGCCTCATATGGGGTCTACTGTGGCTAAGGCCTGATCTGAGGGGAACAGAGGAACTCCTAAACTTCTCTAGCATACTAAATCTTCCCCTGTTGCTCTGCAAATTAGCGTGAGGGGGAGTGAGTGAATGTCCAATCTACCAGAAAGGGCAAGCGCCGCACCAGTGTTATCTTTAGTAAGGGCCCTAAGAAGCTCTCCTGCAAGGAGGGTTCCAGAACTGACCCTCCATCATAGACAGGAAATCTTATTCCCAGTGTCTGTAGCATAAGGGATGCATAACCCAGCATTGAAGCACCCAGCTCCCCCTGCAGAGGAGCTAAGACCAGAGCAACTGTCTCAGTATAAAGGGCTCTAATATGGGTTATCTTTAGTAAGGGCCCTAAGAAGCTCTCCTGCAAGGAGGGTTCCAGAACTGACCCTCCATCATAGACAGGAAATCTTCATTCCCAGTGTCTGTAGCACAAGGGATGCATAACCCAGCATTGAAGCACCCAGCTCCCCCTGCAGAGGAGCTAAGACTAGAGCCACTGTCTCAGTATAAAGGGCTCTAATATGGGTCATTAAAGTGAACCAAAACCCAGCTGATGGTCCTGGGCTGCTCCGCAGGTGCCCTGATAAAGTCACGTTTTGGTCTGCTTTAACATAAGAAAAAAATGTAATAAACGGTACCTTGAGCTGTTCACTAGTATAGGAGCGCAACGTCTCTCTGAGTTTCCCTGCAAGGAAATATAACACAAGTTTATCTTGGAGACCGAGCACACAATTTCTGTTTCCTTATAACCAATAATTTCCTGATAATAAAATCCTGACTGCTACAAAATAAACATGCCATAGAATTCATAGCAGAAGTGGTGAGCAGAGAAATTCCCCTGGAAAACAAAGCAGCTACACTTAATCACCATATAAAAGGATTTTATATCTCAGGGCAAGATGGTTAGGCAAATTAAATGGCGTGTATGCAAAGCTTTTGGCACACGTCAAAAAAGTAACCCAGCTGCTTGTCCCGAGATGCAGCAGGAAGTGGATTCGAAACCCCTATTCCAAAAAGGGCCATCATGAGCAGATGCACCAATTCCAGTTCACACCAGTTTGTAGTGTGTAATATAATGAGAACCAGCAACTGCAGCAAACACTGTGGGAGCTGGCACTTCCTCTAATAAGAGGAAATGCTGTTGCAGTATGCCAGGCCTGCATATGGTAAGTATATCTTTGCTCTATGGGTCCCACAGCCAATGAAACCTAACTAGGTGTAAATAGACTTAAATCTATCTACTAAATTTTGCATAAAGAATTCTACCCTTGGTTTTTGAGCTATTACTACAGATAAACCATGACCTAGATGAAGTGCGGTCATATAGTGCCACCTAGTGGCACTTTAAAGCATACATAGAGACCAGTCGTAGTGTGGCACGGTTTTAGCATTAAAAACAAGTTGTAACCTTTCTATAGAAATTACAGGGCACTACATGGTGTGGCACAATAATAAATAAATGCAAGCTAAATCAATACTTCACAATCATATTTATTGGTACCTGCATAACCACTTAGATAGATTCATTAAACTGTACATTTAAAAGAAAGAATATAGAATGAAATACTCCAAATGCTGCACTACAGTTGATTACCGTATTTTTCGCCCTATAAGACGCACTTATTTTTCCCCAAAAGTGGGGGGGAAATGTCCGTGCGTCTTATCGGGCGAATGTAAAAAAAAATAAAATCAAAAAAATTAAAAAAAAAAAAAAAAAAACTCACCCGTTCCCGGCGCTCCCGCCACACTGAGAAAGGCCAGAGGAGCGGCGGGTTGTGTCCCGGCCCCGCCGCTGCGATCGCTGTCTTTTCAGGCAGCAATAGCAGCGGTGGGGCCGGGACACAGCCCGCCCGCTCCTCCATCTGCTGCCTCTTCCCGTCAGGTCACACGCGAGCACCCAGGTCAGCGCAGCAGGTGGGCGTGGCCTGCACTGACTCGGTGCAGGCCACGCCCACCCGCTGCTCTGACCTGGGTGTTCGCGTGTGGCAAGGAAGAGGCAGCAGATGGAGGAGCGGGCAGGCTGTGTCCCGGCCCCGCCGCTGCTATTGCTGCCTGAAAAGACAGCGATCGCAGCGGCGGGGCCGGGACACAACCCGCCGCTGCTTCTTGCGCCAGCCGATTGTCAGCGCAGAGGTGAGTTATACTTTTTTTTTATTATACCGACAATGGGGGGAGGGAGGATGCCAACTGCCAATGGGGGGAGGGGGGATGCCACACCGACAATGGGGGGAGAGGGGATGCCACACTGCCAATGGGAATGGGGGGAGAGGGATGCCACACCGACAATGGGGGGAGAGGGGATGCCACACTGCCAATGGGAATGGGGGGAGAGGGATGCCACAAAGCCTATGGGAATGGGGGGAGGGAGATGCCACACTGCCTATGGGAATGGGGGGGCACTGCCTATATGGGGAATAGGAGGGGGCAATGCCACACTGCTTATGATAATGGGGTGCACACTGCCTATATGGGAATGGGAGGGGGGATGCCACACTGGTTACATGGGGAATGGGAGGGGGGAGAATGCCACACTCCCTATATGGGGAATGGAATGGGGGCATCCCACACGGCCTATGGGAATGGGAAGGGGGATGCCACACTGTAATGGTGCGTTTTTGGTTTAAAATATTTTTTTTTCACATTTTCCTACCCCAAATCCTAGGTGTGTCTTATAGGGCGAAAAATACGGTATATAGAAATGATCTTATTGTGCCTGAGGAAGTGTATAGGGAAATGCGTGGCTGCGGGGGGGGGGGGGGGGGCACTGCGCATTTGGTCCAGAGTGGCATTTCTCCCAAGTTAGACATTTTTATTTTTGCACTCACTTTAGATCTTGTGTTTTTAATCTATTATCCGCCATTCAGAAAGGCTGGGGGTGCGAGAACGAAAAAGGGATGTGGCCACTCAGTGTGCCTACAACTTCAAATTTGAGATCGGCCTATGATTGCTCTCAAATTTGCTGGGGGAAAGCTGCCAATAGTTAAGGTCTACTTTAAATAATTATGCCCAAATAAAAAAAAAAAAATCTTAAAGTGGTAATAAACCATTGACATCTTTCCTCTAGTGTTGCTTTGTTTTTAAATAATGCATATTTGTCTCTAAAGTGCTGTGATAAATATATAAATAATATGCCCAAATCCCCAAAAATCTTATCTAATTTATCACAGCACCTTAGAGATCCAGATCCTAGGTAGGGCTTTAACACTCAGGAGCTATATATTCAATTTAGATTTAATAAAGTTACTTCCATATCTGAATTTGTATATTAGGACTATAACTGCCCCCTCCCCACAGGCTTGTTGTGTGTGTATATACGTTTTTAAATGAGTCCATTGTAGTAGTCCTTTATAAAATACACAAAATCATTTATATTAAGATTGTTGTGCAGCATAGTGTGGATTTAGTTCACTCTCTTGCTTGAGTGGCACATGTTAAACTATTTTTTTGTATGACAGTGCAGTAGCGGCATTTTGGCATGTAAAAGCAAAACAAAAACCAACATATTTTAGATTCCAGGGCTGGCCGCTGGCTTTTCCCTAAATCAGGATGCCCCAGTGTGTGAACCCCCCCAGGGGGGAAGCCTTGGAAAGCCTGGGTCATTGCCACACTTATGCAATGACCAATCGCCAGCCATCTCACATTATCGCAGCAGAGATCTCACAGCGGTTTCCCTTCTAGGGCCAGGGCACATGCACAAGATCTGGCCAGGCACTGGAATTGGGCAAACTGTCATAGTAGATCTCAAGTGGCAAGCAGAGAGGGATGGCAAAACAAAATTGGTAGGTGAAAAGATCAGTTTCCAGCCCTACAATCTAAAAGAAGTATTGGCAGGGGCTTTCCTAAACGAATTTCACAAGTTCAGTGGGTTTTGGTCTGCTTTGAATATGCGGCTCATCTGGCTCTTTGCTATTAATTTATGTGGGCCTAACTAATTATTACACTTATCAGGATCTAAGGACCGGAGCAAACAGGATTTAGTTTGATCCGAGCAGTGGAAAGTGCACCCACAAATTATGTCATGAGTAAGGGCTGAGTGTTTGCCCGAAACGCGCTGGCAACCTGCCAGTTTCCTGATGCTTTACACCGGCTTTATTATATGGATGGAAATTCTTTTAAATTGATTGGATAATAAAAGTGGATCAAGTATCCTTTTAATCAGAGATCGGCTGGCGTCTTTTGCTATATCAGGTTGCTATGAGAGGAGCACTCATGGCCGTGCCATCTCTTTGATCACCTACATCAAGGACTATGTCTTTTAACAGGTACGGCTGATCATAACTGTTTACAAGTGCACCCACAAATTAAGCTAGGCTTACTCCAAGCCCTTAAAAAACCCTCCAGTCACCCCTTTGCCCAGTGGCAGGTCTTCTCCCAAAAAGCCATGTCACACGCTCTTGGCTGCCAAAAGGAGACACGTGTGGTAATACAGATTCTAGTTTCCAGTGGAAGAGGAAATCCCGGAACTGGAGTGAGTAAGCCGAGAGGGTATGCTGAATCAGGATGCTAACCCCCCCCAGGATGATCATACACCCTTACCTTTCCCCAGTTCAATGCCGCATGTGCGGGCTCTCATCTAATGAGAGCCACCTGCTGGACCCACAAGAGTTTATCAGGCGGGGAGCAAGCGCCTGAGCAATTTCATATTATAGTCAATGAAAGCCATTTACGAAAACATAGCAAACGGCTCTCATTGGCTGAGTGTCTGTGCATGCGCCATTGGCCGGCGGAGAAGCGAGTTTAACTGGATGAACTGGGGAGGGGGGGTTTCACACAGCAGGGCATCCCCAATAGGAATGTCCCAGGGGGAACACAACAAAACCCAGGAAAGTTTTGATCTGCTTTAAGGTCTATCCACAGCCTTAAAAAGAGAAAGTCTACTTTTTAAAGTCATTTTTGAACGTTTTTTTTTTTGGCCAAAAGGATGTCCTCAAGGTGAGCTGATTTTTTTTTTAATTAGGTTAGTAAATGTGCATTATGTGGAAGTAGTTTTTACTACCTGCAATCTGTTGCTACTGGCAACCATACACCAAGATCTACAAGATAAGTGGAGTGAGCTCGGCAGACACAGAACACTGCTGCTATGGCTGCTGCTGAGGTGAGGGAGCTCACTCACACACGCCCAGCAGCAGTGTTCTGTGTGCACAGGACTCGCCTTTGTCTTTGCCATCCAAGATGGTGACCCATGGAGTCTCAGGCTGCCTGCAAAAAGGACTGTCCGCGCATGTGATGCAGGAGAGAGGAGTAATGCAATCATCTGGTAATTCTGGGAGGTTCCAAGTAGCTGGGCCCCCCAGATAATGATGCCCCTAGAAATTGGACAGAAGGGGGCATCTAGGTTGTATATTGTGCAAGAGAGACTATTAAAATAAACAGAAAAGTACTAACCGGTAATGGCCTGACGTTTCTGTTCCTTTATTGACAGTGGGGGAAGCACATCTCCCGTATCTTCGGATTCATCTTCTGACCCCCACTGAGGGTTTGAGGAGTTACCCAGCTGGCGTGACCAGTACTCCCGCCTCAGCCATTCCATTACAAAGTCCCAACCTTAGGGAAAAGGAATATATATATAGAAAAGAAATGAAAACTTTCTATTTGGTCACTGGAGACCAATGTCTACTGGGGTTATTTATAACACTCCAGCATCTTCTATGGTGCAATACAATGTAGTAGTAACAAACAGGGCAAAACAAATAGCAACTTATGATACAAGTGTATTAGGAGTCAGATGTGACAGGAAATGCACTAATGCATAGCAAAACAAAATACACTAGGAGAGAGGTCCTTGTCCTTGAAGACTTACAATCTAAAGGATATGGGGCGGAGACTAAAGGCAGGTCACAATCAGTATGTACTAAGTATGACGTGGGGCAGAGACTAAAGGCAGGTCACAATCAGTATGTACTAGGTATGACGTGGGGCAGACTGTTCATTGCTTAGGCCAGATGTGATAAGCTCACCTGAAAAGGAGTATTGAGGGCACTCAAAGGCTCGGAGGCCTGGGAAGTAGAAAATACCATTTTGTGAAATACTCACCTGTAAAATGGGTATTATAAGTATATCACACACCCCGCTTCAAGATATCCATAACATGTGGGTAATACCGACCTAAAGAGGGCGTTCCTGCAGAGATGATAGCAAAAAGAAAGCCCCTCCCTGATCCATAAATACCTGGGACCTCCCACTCATTACCCAGTATATAGAAGCAGTAAGGTAAGGGACAAGGAAGAGGCAAATATAAACCAAAGCAACGCAAAGTTCACAATATAAAGGATCCAGAATACAAAAAGGGGCGGGTGAAGCGGGGTGTGTGACATACTTATAATACAGGTGAGTATTTCACAAAATGGTATTATTCTAAGTATGTCACACACCCCCCTTCAAGATATCCATAACATGTGGGACATCCAATAGCAGTGTCCATAAAAAGGGGCGGGGATCCAAAAACAAGGCAACAAGGCACAACTTAAACCACAACAGCTTGCAGAACTTTGCGGCCAAAAACAGCATCCGCTGAGGCCCGAACATCAACCTTGTAAAACTTGGAAAAAATGTGAACAGAGGACCAAGTGGCGGCCTTACAAACTTGCTCAACAGAGGCCTGGTGCTGAAAAGCCCAGGACGCTCCAACCGCACGAGTAGAATGAGCAGTAACACGAAAAGGGGGACTCCTCCCCTTGGCAGAATAGGCCCCAATGATGGCCTGACGAATCCATTTACTAATGGAAGATTTGGCAGGAGCCAAACCTTTCCTAGGCCCAAAGGGCACCACAAAAAAAGCATCAGTCTTACGAAAGGAAGACGTAACCACCAGATAATATTTCACAACACGAACTACATCCAAGGAATGCAGCGCCCTTTCCTTGTCGTTGCTGGGATTAGGACATTGAGAAGGCAGAACAACGTCCTGATTCAGATGAAAGGCAGAGACCACCTTAGGAAGAAAATCCGGCTTGAAACGAAAGACAACCTTGTCCTGATGCCTTTCGAAGTACGGAGCTTTAATGGATAAAGCTGCCAACTCAGAAACACGCCTAACCGAAGTGATAGCCACCAAAAAGGCCACCTTTTGAGTAAGTGAAGACAAAGCAATCTCATTCAAGGGCTCAAACGGAGGACCCTGAAGAGCAGAAAGAACCAGGTTCAAATCCCAAACTGGAACAAAGGGCTTCCTAGGAGGCCGTACATGCGTAACTCCTTGGAAAAAGGTCTTGACTAAGGGATGAAGTGCAAAGGACCTTTGAAAGAACACCGCCAGGGCAGAAACCTGCCCCTGCAAGGTACTAAGTTGAAGCCCCAGATCCAGACCATGTTGAAGAAACTCCAGGACTCTGGAAATGGAAAACTCCCGACAAGAGAAAGACCTACCTTCACACCAGTCAATATAGGACCTCCAAGTCCTATAGTAAATAGTAGAGGAAGAGCGCTTCCTGGCGCTAATAAGAGTCTGAATCACCGCGTCAGAAAGACCTTCCTCCTTCAAGATGGCGGATTCAGCAGCCACGCCGTCAAAGCCAGCGAAGGTAAATTGGGATAGAGTAGCCGACCCTGGGTGAGCAGGTCCGGCAGTAGAGGCAGAACGAACTGATCCTCTGCCAGTCTTACCAGGTCTGCGAACCAAACCTGCCTTGGCCACCTTGGTGCCACCAGAATCGCCGACGCGCCCTCCATGGCCAGTTTGCGCACCACTCTGGCTACCATTGGAAACGGAGGGAACAGGTAAAGAAACCCCAGATCCCTCCATGTCAGGGACATGGCATCCACCGCCAGGGCCAGTGGATCCTGCGAGAGAGAAACAAATATCGGAAGCTTGTGATTGTGACGAGAGGCAAAGAGGTCCACCGCCGGGAACCCCCACCTGAGGCAAATCGAGCGAAACACCTGAGGACTGAGACACCACTCCCCGACGAGAGGAGGCCCTGCTCAGAGAGTCCGCCTCCGTGTTCTCCACTCCCGGAATGTAGACTGCTGAGATACACGGGACTTGGCTCTCCGCCCAGTCCAGAATCAACCGCCGTCCTGTTGTCCGACCGGACCTGAACTGGCAGGCCCCGCAACTGATGAGTCAAGCGAAACAGAACCAACCTGATGGCTCTCAACTCCAGAACATTGATGGGCTCGTGAGCCTCCTGCGGGCCCCACAGACCCTGAAACTGGAGGTCCTTCCAAACACCCCCCCAACCTGACAGACTGGCATCCGTGGTGACTGTTTCCCAACACGGAGCCAGAAAAGATCTGCCCTTCAACAGATTGACTGACCCCAGCCACCATTGCAGGGATCGACGAACTCGGGGAGTCATCAGGAAGGACTGATCCAGCGATAGAGGAGACTTGTCCCAAACCTTCAACAGATGAAGCTGAAGCGTCCTTGTATGAAACTGCGCAAAGGGAACTGCCTCGAATGAGGCCACCATTAACCCCACCAGCCTCATCCCTAGCCGGATGGCCGGACGAGGGGCCGACAAGAGAAGCCGAACTAATTCCTGAATCAAAAGAATCTTGGCCTGGGGCAGAAACACCCTGGCCTGCGAAGTGTCCAGAGACATTCCCAGAAAGGTTACTACTCTGGACGGAGAAAGAGAAGACTTGGGGTGGTTGATCACCCAACCGAACCTCTCCAGAGTGGACACCACCACTCTGGTGTCCAACTCCGCTTGGTTGAAAGAAGAGGCCATGATCAGAAGATCGTCCAAATAGGGCACAATGCGGATACCCTGAACCCTGAGCAGAGCCATCACCCCCGCTAGCACCTTGGTGAACACCCGAGGAGCCGAGGTGAGACCGAAAGGGAGTGCCACAAACTGAAAATGCCGATCCTCCACCACGAACCTGAGAAACCTCTGGTGTGCTGGAAAAATCGGAACGTGTAGATAAGCATCCTTGATGTCTATGGACGTCAGAAAGTCTCCCTGACGAAGAGAGTGAATAGCCGAACGCAGCGTTTCCATGCGGAATTTCCGCGGCCGGATGAACCTGTTGAGAAACTTCAGATCCAAGATGGGTCGGACCGATCCGTCCTTCTTGGGTACCGTGAACAGATTGGAATAAAAGCCCCTGCCCTGATCTGAGGGGGGCACTGGGCAAATGACAGCCATGTCCAGAAGATTCTCTACTGCCACCAGGAGCCCCTGCGCCGCCAGAGGCTCCGAAGGCATCCGAGACCTGAAAAATCTGGAAGGGGGGCGGAGCTCGAACTCCAGCTTGTAACCGGAAGACACCACTTCCCGGATCCACCTGTCCGAGACCTCTTGATCCCAGATCTGGGAGAAGTGTCGCAGCCGTCCCCCCACCCGCATGGGTGAGGGCGCCCCCTCATTGCTGAGCTGGCTTAGTAGCCGGTTTGGTCCCCTGCTCCCAGAATCTCCTCTGGAAGAGGGGAATGCAAATCCCCTGCCAGATCTGGCCCCACGAAAGGAGGGGGTAAAAGAAGGCGCCCCCCGAAAGGGACGGCGTTGTTTCTTGCGTTGAGGTAACCTACCACCCTTGGTGACAGAGTCCAATGTCTCTCCAAAAAGCCGTAATCCTACAAAAGGTAGAGCCGTCAGTGACTTCTTGGACATAAAATCGGCCGCCCACTGGCGCAGCCACACCGACCGCCGAATAGTCACCAGCAGAGCCGACGTCCTACCACACATCATCAAGGTGTCATCCAAGGCTGTTAACACAAAAGATAAAAACTCACACCGTTTAAGGCTAAGGAACTCGGCACTACCAGGACGAAGCCCGGAAGAAGTCAACAGGTCCCTGACCACAGACCTGGCAGCCAACACCATGAGTGCCGAAGCGCAAACAGGCCGCATGGCTGACCCAACGCTAGCAAAACCATGACAAGCCATTTGGTCAATACGTTTATCCTCTCCATCCTTGAGGGTGGAACAATCAGGTCTATTTAAAACCGAGGAGTTGGACAACCCCAAGACCGGTGCATCCACCTCGGGGGGAGATGCCCAGCGCTTAACCGCCTCCGAAGGGAAGGGATATTTCTTATCCCACCCCTGAGGGATGCCAGGGAGCCGAGCCGGCCTGTCCCATTCCTTAGCAATAATTTTGTCAAAATGCCTTTGCGTAGGAAACTCCAAGCGCGGCCTGGATTCCTCAAACAATTCACCCTTCTGCTGTGACGCCTCCTCGGGAGGGGAAATATTCAGAACCTCCAACATCAGAGCCAGAGCGTGAGGAGTATCCGAGGATCTCCCCAAGTCACCAAGCTCGGCATCAGCGCCAAAAGACTGCTCATCGTCCGAAATATCTGAATCCTCATAAACCTCCCCTTCCTCTAGCGGGGAATAATCAGACCAATCCAGATTATTAACGTCATCACGGTCATCCACCGGCGGAGCCGGCGACAAATGCTTTCTCTTAGCCGGAGCCTTACGGGCGACCGAGCTGGAGATAATTTTTTCAAGGTTAGCCAATCTGGCGCACATCTCAGATTGCAGCTCCCTGCCCATGACGACGTCACACGGGGTGCGTGTCAAGGTGGGAGGGGGAGATGAAGCGACCGGCGGTGCTGACCCAGACGCCTGGGGTTCGGACTGCCGCGTAATAGTTTGCTGTGCACATGGTATACACAGAAGTACATCGTCCCCAGTAATGGATACCCCACACAACATACACTTCCGGGGATGCCCCGAAGGGGTCCCGAGCCCAGTATCCGGGGATGCCTCCATAAGGTGAACTTTTAATAGTCGCTATGACCCAGGGAATTACGCCAATAGGCAACCCGGGATGCCCCTTTAATGTCCCGAGTGGGAGGATTTATGAACAATAAAATGAACCCAGGGATTAGGACCGGGAGAAACCCCCTAAATACTACTGGAGATCCTCCTGATAAACCTCCGCCTGAAAGACACAGAAAGAACTTATGAGGCGATAAGGGACAAAACACACATGCAAACAAAGCAGGATGGGGGAGAGGGGGCCACAGGCCACTCACAGTACCGCAGGAAATTGTAATGGCGACCAGACCGTGAGGAAGAGGCTTTTCTGACTGAGAAGAGGAGAAGGGGGCGTGGTCAGCGAGGGACGCGCGTGACGCCAAGCTCCGCCCCCCCCTCCTATGCAAAGCATTAGCTCCTCAGCGGCGCCAGAGATAGATGGGGGCGGGCTGCGGTGACGCGTCGCAAGACCGGCCCCGCCCCCAAGAGGATAGTCGTGAGGGAAGATTCCCCTCAGGAAAAGAGGCGCCAAAACCGGCCGGCGCCGCAGCGAATGTGCGGCTGCGGCGCTTGGCCCATGAAAGTGATGAAAAGTAAAACATGTCATCCTGCTCAAACAACTCACCCTTCTGTTCAAATCACCGCAGCACACAATACAAGGAGGGACGGACCCCGACCCCGCGCCGAAGGACCGGCCCCGCCCCCCCCCACTACATTCCATACAGTGCGTGAGGTAAACTACCTCCGCCATTATGAAAGAAGGAGAAAAAGCCCAGCACCGCACAGAGGCCTCCTCAAGAGCGGCCGCGGCGCTGACAAGAATGACAGTTAAAGAGACACACACACATAACTGTAGTAAAAGACACAGAAGATTCCCCTCATGATAAAGAGAATAATAAAGAGGGGACCCACACCCCCCATCCCCACTGTGGAAAGGGATCCTGGGAGGGCCATTCCAATGTTAAAACTAAGGGACAGGGCATCCCAAGCCGGGGTCACCAACCCGGTGTAACCGCCTACCCTCTTGTATAGGGTCTCACGGTGGAGCGTTGCTCCTGAGCACCTGAGGTGCTAATATACCCTCGCCTGGACCCGCAGCCACGGCTGGGAGGCATATGTATTCTAGGGAAAAAAGGGTCCAAACGGAAATAATTAAGTAGCGGGCCGGGAATCATCCCGGCTACCTTAAATCCCCCTGTGCAAGGAGGAGACATCATCTTCTGACTTGCTCGCCGTCTGCAGAGATGGAAAACTGGGTAATGAGTGGGAGGTCCCAGGTATTTATGGATCAGGGAGGGGCTTTTTTGCTATCATCTCTGCAGGAACGCCCTCTTCAGGTCGGTATTACCCACATGTTATGGATATCTTGAAGTGGGGTGTGTGACATACTTAGAATAATAGTATTGAGGGGTATTCCAGAGTAATGGGGTGACACATGTGAAATCCTGAACATGAGAGCGGGAGAAGGGGATTATGGTTGAGGACAGGAGGAGGTCCTCAGCAGAGCAGAGGTTGCGTCTGGGTTGGCTTTTGTTCATAACTTAAGAAATGATCCCCCGCATGAGGGGAGGGGCGCACGAGGGGGCGTGCCATCACCACCTAACATGCTTACAGCACACAATACAAGAGGAGACATGGGAGAAGCCCCCAATGCGTCCTGACAAAGTGGTGGGGGTACCACCATGCTACGCGCCGACGGTGTGAGGGTGAATGGTGAGAGGATCCTAGCTCCATTAATCTACCAGTTTGGTGAAACCATTTTCTTATTTCTATGCAGTCTTTTGCACATTCCATATGGCACTTTACATGTCTCGTTAGCACTTTAATTGACTGTTTTATTGTTGGGGCAGCACAACTGGCACTTCAATAGTGCACATTTTTGCTATAAAAATAAAGCACTTTATATGACTGCTTGTTTGACCTGTAGATTACATGAAATCTATCCTTATTGTTTTAGAGCAATATATTTAGGGATCGCTCTCCCAAACGCTTTTTTCATTGTTTTTTTTAACTGATTTTGTCTTTTATGTTTTAATGTTGTAATGTTCATGTTTCAATAAAGGCGTATTATAGAAATCTTATACATTGGCTGAGTGCGGCTTGTTGTTGGGGTTTCTTTGAGTCTGTGCTGGCAGCCCAAGCCCTTTTGTTTTGCCCTGTATACACCTTTTTGGTGTTCCCCCCACCAGCCTGCACCGGCATTATCTCTATATTAATAGGATATAGTTTGTTGTGTGGGACAAGCCTCTTTTCAATTGTGTGAAGAAATGTAGGCACAGGCATGATCATAGCATGCTTTGTGGATTAAAACAGAACTCTAGTCCTAAAAATAAAGTAATATTGCAGCAGAACCCAGTGGCTTATACGCTCCGTCCCGGAACGTGTCCATAGACAGCCGTTTAACCCTAAATCGCTCAAAGCGAGTATCAGGCCAAATGAAGGACAAGCTAAAACCATGCCCCAGAGTCTATTAGACACTAAAGCAAAATGACCTGCCTTTTGTTCCGCATTAATCAGGACCAAAAGCTAAAATAGACTTTTGGTACAAGAAAGCGTTTTCCATTGGGGCATCGCATGGCGCATCTGGACTGGGTCATGTTGGGCCTTGTGGTGCTTCTGGACATGGTTTGCATGCTGGGCCTTCTATTGCACCAGGGTAGCTTGTATAAAGACTGAAGTCCATTCTCGCCTTCCCCTCAGGTCCCTGTGTTTCCGAACCTGACCGATATTGTACAGATTTTTGCTTAAAGGAGCACTATCGTGAAAAAATGGCCCAATAATAAAAATCCATATAAATATGCTGGATGGCGAGTGGAGAGGTGACATACACCTGGCATCAGGAAATATCCAGCCAGGTTTGTTTTTTTAATTTTAATGATAGATAGAGGAAATCATGGGTGACAGGCCCTGTCACCCCTCATAGACCAAACCTGTCACCCCTGTAATTTATTCCTACCAGAAGAAGAAAATCACAAGCTTGGTGGGAGTTTTATTCAGTTCGGGTGACTTCTCCCCTCATTAGCCAAGGTGTTTATATGGATTTTTAATATTACACAATTTCGCGATAGTGTTTTTTTAACAAACAATCAGATTTCCCTGTGTATGACAGCAATATGTATCCCATTTCATGTAGTAACCCTCATGAGGTGCCACGCCTCTTTTGGGCCACACCTCTCCATAGCCACTCCCCTTTCTGGCCTGCATTGGACCCCCCCCCCCAACCCGGCCAAAATCCTGGGTGCGCCACGGCACTGGGTACTTTATTCTTCATACTCCGATTTTCAATCTCAGACAATATGCAGAATACAATGAAATACTGAACAAAAAAAAAAAAAAATAAGCACCCTTCTAAGCTGGCATTAGACTGAAAGACCATCCCTGGTACAGAGATGAAGGAGAAGCAGAAATAAAAATGCACTGTACGTTGTGGACCAAAACCCACCCTGGAGTCTATCAGACTCCAGGGCAGGCTTACTCACTCCCGCAGGGGGCATTCTGAACTGGGAGGCCCCACTGTGAACCCCCCTCCCCCCAGGACACCCAATACCCAATCCTTACCTTTCCCCCCTGAGCCCACAGCGCATAAGCAACTGCCATCACTTGCCTGCCTTCTCCCCACCCACCGCAACTGCATGGCTGTGCGGGGCTAAGCACAGCTGAAGGGAGCAGAGTGATGACATGCGACGCTCACAAATGCAGCTAGGAAATTCTAAAGCTGGTCCAGCCTCAGCGTGGGCTTGAGGAGAGGTAAGTGCCCCGGGCTAGGGAGGGGAGGTTAGAACCAAAATCCGGGATAGTCAAAATTTCAGGTTTTGGTCCACTTTAAGCAGAATTAGTTCACTGGTTTCAGTCAAAGGAATTTTTATGTGTATAAAATCAATTTTATAAAACCAAAGAAAAGCTCACCTTTTCGACACATGCTCAATTTAGGCAGTTTTCCATGAGTGGCACTATGCCGAAGGTTTACCACCCATTCAGGAATATTTAGCTGGAAAAAAAAAAAAAAAAAAAAAAAAGGTCAGTAGTGACTAGCCTCATCTAAATCTCTAAATAAAACAAGTTATGTTCAATGAAAACCGTTCATTAAAGTGGATGTCCAGTGTACATAGCCTTACCACTCTCCCCTTGCGTTGGGTCACGTGCCGTCACTGGCACATGAGTGGGCACAGGCACAGGGTGGGAGGGGGGATGTTGCTCTGTGCAACCTCTTCAAGATGGCTGGGCCCAGGTGCCAAAACTCTGGGGGAAAAGGTGATAGATCCCAAGCAAATTAAGGAGTTTTTCTTTTTGTAACCCCTCCCATCCTGTCTCAGCCCCGGGGCTACATATAGACTGTACTTCCGTTTTAAGAGAAACATAGGGGCTTCCACTAGTTGCAGAACTGTACAACAGTAAATAACATTCAGCAAATATGCAGTGTGTTTCTAGACCTACAACTGCCCTAGAAAAGTTTAGATGCAGAAATGATATAGGCTATTGTGACAGACGCTCTGTCTTTTGGATGTCATCACTATTCAGTTGCCCACCGGGCCATTCACTGGCCTTTTCTTAATTAGGTCATTGTAGTTTGGATTGTATTATAAACTGCCTTTGTGTTAATTGATTACGTCACAGGCAATGGCATTGTTCTGATTGAGTGTATTACAGACGCCTATTGTTTTGCTGATTGCGTCACCGGCAGAGTTGGTCTGTGTATTTGTCATGAGGTCCACGGGGGAGGTCCCATTGCATGGAGACTTGTGTATATAAGGCCTAGAGTGGCACTAATAAAAACACTTCACCTTCACCCTCAATACTGAGTTCTGTCTCTTATTGGGGGAAACGCTATATTACAATTCACTAGCCCTTGTAAGGGCTGTTCCTGTTTCCTCACGGACGACTCTGGAATTCCAGCAGCACCTCTTACGATTGGGAAAAGGACGTCTCGGGCGGTGAAGCCCTCCGGCGATAAGGGTTATCGTTACAATTGGTGGCAAGCGGTCGGATGGTCCTTTGTACCCAGAGAGAGTGCTACCCTGATGGAGAGTCAGTAGGACAAGTTGAAAAGGCTGACCCTGAAGGATCTACTCGAGAGCCGGGGAAGGTCAGCTAGCAACCGCCCACGTCAGGAACTGATAGCGGAGCTGATCGAAATGGATCATGCAGCAGTGAGGACTGAAACCAATATAGAGATCGATGAAGACGCTGCTCTTGTTCAAGCGGTTCGGAACAGATTGTCGGTCTATGGCCCGAATCCATCACAGGAACTGATCGACCGAGTCTTCGCCGCAGCGGAGGCAGAGGCCAGTAAGCGAAGGGAAGATCGGCGACTTTCAACCCAGCAGCCTCTCAGCCTCAGTTACACTGGGGGGAGAAAGATTCCATTTGCAGCATTTAAGTCCTTCCAGGAAAGTGACGACGAGATTGACGGATTTTTGGCCGATTTTGAGCGCCAGTGCGCTTTACACCGGGTACCCACGGAGGAATGGGTCACCATATTATCAGGGAAACTATCTGGGAAAGCTTCCGATGCTTTTCGGGCCATCCCTGATGCGGACTTACCACACTACCATCTGGTAAAGGAGGCTTTGTTAGCCCGGTACGCTGTCACCCCGGAAGCCTACAGGCGACGATTTCGGGAATCCCAAAAGAAGGGAGGGGATTCTTACACGGAGTGGGCATGTCGCCTCCATCGTACAGCATCACACTGGGTCACTGGATGCAAAGCCACGACCGCTGAGGATGTACTACAGTTGTTTTTACTAGAACATTTTCTCAATGCCCTGCAACCAGAGCTAAGAGAGTGGGTACGTGACCGGAGGCCTCTAACGCTACCTGAGGCTGCTCGTCTAGCCGACGAGTACACTGATGCTCGCCGGACAGAACAGTCCGCTCCAAAACCACAACCTCCCATCAAATTTCAAGCACATGTGGCTTCAGCGCCAACTCGTGACTCTGGGCCACATAGGCCAGTGCAGCAACCGAACCTCTCCACAGTTCAGTGCCATCGTTGCAAACAATGGGGACATTATCGCAGTGATTGCGCCCTAGAGCCTCCCCGAAACACGTGGGGGCAAAAGCAACCTTCCACCTCCCGTACTCCTGTGGCACACTGTTTGGAAGCTGAGAGCAGTTCGGAAGAGTATCTGGGGGTACTGTATGAAGCTGATCCCGTACAAGCGGCCATCCAAGACAACCGACAGCACCATTGCCAGGAGGTACGAGTCAATGGGCGCACCGCGCAAGGATTACGCGACACCGGAGCCACACTTACCTTGCTTCAACCTCATTTGGTCAAGAACAAAGACCGCACTGGACACACCGTTGCAGTAAGGGTGGCGGGAGGAGCTGTGTTTCGACTCCCCACCGCCCGAGTACATCTTGACTGGGGCGCTGGATCCGGCAGGGTACAGGTGGGACTTATGGACAACTTACCAGCAGAAGTACTATTGGGAAATGATCTAGGACCAATGACTTCTGCCTACGCTACCTCTGGACCAGCCAGCGTCAACCCTGTTACAACCCAGGCTCCAGCCCGAGCTGCCGACTCCAGCCCACTGGTCGGGGAGAGCCAGGGGTTTCGTCTGCATCACGTCATGTCTGTTACAAGAAGCCAAGAAAAGGATCAGCCATCAGGTTACATCCTTCCAGAAGGGAAACGTATGCCAAACACTATTTTTGTTGGGGGCATTGGCCGTCGGATTAATCAGCCTGAAATTAAGGATGTTTTTTCAAAGTATGGCGCTGTAAAGAGTGTCAAAATTATTAGGGATGCCTCTGGCGTTTCTAAGGGTTATGGTTTTGTCTACTTTTACGATGATGTAGATGTGCAGAAGATTGTGGATTCTCCGATCAGCTACCATGGAAAGAGATTGAAACTTGGACCAGCTATAAGAAAGCAAAGCACCTGTGCACACATCCAACCAAGGACTTTGGTGCTGAACTCACCAACGCCACAATATCCCAATGTTTGGACCCCACCCATGACCGATTCCTATGTACAGCCTACGTCAATGTTTAGTCCGGTTACTCACTATGTGCAGACTTGTCCTTACACAGAACTCTGCCCATAACAAGAGTCCGGACAGCCCCACGTTAACCCGAACAGGGTCAATCCGGGTCTGCCGGGTGTTCCACAAAAAGGGGGCATTGTGACAGACGCTCTGTCTTTTGGATGTCATCACTATTCAGTTGCCCACCGGGCCATTCACTGGCCTTTTCTTAATTAGGTCATTGTAGTTTGGATTGTATTATAAACTGCCTTTGTGTTAATTGATTACGTCACAGGCAATGGCATTGTTCTGATTGAGTGTATTACAGACGCCTATTGTTTTGCTGATTGCGTCACCGGCAGAGTTGGTCTGTGTATTTGTCATGAGGTCCACGGGGGAGGTCCCATTGCATGGAGACTTGTGTATATAAGGCCTAGAGTGGCACTAATAAAAACACTTCACCTTCACCCTCAATACTGAGTTCTGTCTCTTATTGGGGGAAACGCTATATTACAATTCACTAGCCCTTGTAAGGGCTGTTCCTGTTTCCTCACGGACGACTCTGGAATTCCAGCAGCACCTCTTACGATTGGGAAAAGGACGTCTCGGGCGGTGAAGCCCTCCGGCGATAAGGGTTATCGTTACAGCTATAGCAATACTATAACAGAGGGGAGGGGGGTAATTATATACTGTATTGAATTGCTATAACATAAGAGATGTAGATTTCAGGATTTAACATTTTAGAGCCCAGGCCAAACTGACATTTAGAGGGACTGAGCTCTGGCCAGGCTAAATCTGTCCCTGCAATTGGCTACCAGCATGCAAGTTCAGACTGGCTTCAGAGTACAGTATCCTAAAAGAGAACTCTGGACCATGTGACTGCTGGCAGCCAATCATGGGGTCGGAATTTGTCACAAGAACGTGATGCTGGTAAGGAGATGGTGACTGTGTATTTGCACGCATCTATAACTGGGAGGCCAAAGAGCAGCAACAATATTGAAGTGAACCTGACACCCATTTTACACAAAACAAGTGTTAGTCCTCTTTAATATAGTCTTTGGTAAATAGAATTTCAGGATTTGTATTTAACCATAAATTATTTCAATACCACAATTTGATAATTGGGGGTGGGGGCTGTAACTCTTACAGACATTCAAAATCAACCCTAGAACTGATACCTCAGTGGCTGCCCAACATAAGCCACTCCCTGCTTCCATGTATGGCAGCAATTTTGAACTGTCCATAACATATTTTGTATTTAGAACAGGTAAACGGCCAGTAGTCACTACTCACCTCATTAGCCAGGCGTCTTAAAGGAATAGCTATAGTCTTCTGTTTTCTTTCTGTGATAATATTAACAAACCTACATAGGAAAATAAAAAGGCAAACTATAAATTTGCAGTTCAGCTTTACCTTTAAAATGTTATACCATATTTCGTCATATAAGACGCACCAGCCCATTGGACGCACATAGGATTTGTGGTATTACCCTTCCCATTCCCCATAGGCAAAAAATAAAATGTATCTGTCCATCCTTTCTGCTCGCGCTGTCCCCGACGAGTTCTGTGTATCCGCCTCCTGGTTCAGCCATGCCCACCCACTGTACGAAACCGGGTGTCTGTGTGCGCTGGCGCCGGAGAAGAAACAGCGGGACAGCGCGAGTGGCAGATACAGCTACCTCCGCCGATTCTTCTCCACGGCGCCAGCACATACAGAGCTAACAACTGCCGCTGTACAGCGGTGGGCATGGTGGATGCTCGAGAGTCGGCAACGCCCATCTGCTGTACAAAGCCGGGTGTCGGTGTGTGCTGATGCCATGCAGAAGAAGCGGCGGGACAGGGTGAGTGGTAGATATAGCTGCCTCAGTCACTCGCGCTGTCCCTGCAGCTTCTTCTCCATGGTGACAATACACAGAGCGAACAACCAACTCCGTACAGCAGTGGACGTGGCTGATGCTCGAGCGTCAGCAAGGCACACCAGCTGTACGAAGCCGGGTGTCAGAGTGCAGGCACCGCGAAGAAGAAGCGGCGGAATATAAAGCACGAGCAGAAAGGAGAGTTGACTTTTCTCCCCACATTCGCATGATAAGACGCACTGACATTTTCCCCCCACTTTGGGGGAAAAATAAGTGTGTCTTTTAAGGCGAAAAATATGGTATACTGTTTGTCTTGCCAAAAAAAAAAAAAAGAAGATTCCTGGTGTTCCCTTCCATTTACCAACCTGACAAGTGCCAGTCCATAAAGCAGTGCAAGTTCTTGTTCCCCCATTCCACCGCTCATATCCAGGATCTTGCAGCGGACGAGGTCAGCAGTGCATTCCATAGCAAGGGGCATTTTGTTTCCATATCTAATGGAAACAAACAACATTAACTGGTCATACTTGTGTATATTTTATATACAAAAAGTAGTTATATATCATTTAAAATTCACAGACATATAACATGTCAAAAGGATTCATAATGGAGCTCTGCACACCGACACCAGAAGTCCTCTTAAGAGAAGCAGCAGAAGCCTAAGCGGGGGAAACACAGAGGAGAACCAAAGCGCAAAGAACAGGCTATCACAGACTATTTCCCCGCAGGGGAGAGAGAAAAGGCCCAGTTGCCAGAGCGCCCAAAAGCAGACAAGGTGGGTGGGTGAGCCGACAACACACCACGATCCCTGCTCCAGCGGCTGTGGATGCCATGGGACCGACCCGATATACAGAGCCGAGGACATGCTGCAGCAAGACTCAAGGGCAGCATGCAGGGCTCCTTTCCTCTTCGAGACCTGGAGGCGCACATTACGGTCCTCCATAAACCAGGCAAGGACCCACTTACCCGCAAAAGTTAACGGGTTATCTCCCTCCTCAATACAGACCTGAAGCTTTTCACCAAGGTCTTGGCCAATAGATTACACATAGAATGAGAATGTGGTGTGAATGTGGTTCATTCCATCAACGTGATACACAAAGCCAAATTGTCTAAAATTCCAGTGATGCAGAAAAGGCCCTTGGACGGGGTAAACTGATCATTTTTGCAGAAAACTCTCCAACATATATGCCTAGGGCAGTGATACTCAACTGGCGGACCGGAGTCCAAATGTGGACCTCGGCCCCAGATTTCCAGGCCCCTGCTCTGACAGCCCTGCTCCCAGTTGCTTCTGTGTTGCCATGCTTAAAGTGGACCAACACCCAGGATTTTGACTATCCTGGGTTTTGGTCCCCTTCAGGGGGGCACCCCGATTGGGGGTGCCCCGCTGTGTGAAACCCCCCAGAAAGCCCCACAAACTCACCTCACCACGCTGCTACGTGACCGCGCCGTCCAATCCCCGCCGACGGACAAGCGGGTGACAGCGACCGACAAGACAGCGCGTCCGCCGCCACCTCCCGCACGTCACTCTTACAGGGCGGTAAGTTTTTGGGGGGGTTTTGGGGGGGGGGTGAGGGTGGTGATCGACCCGGGAATCTTATAGATTCCCGGCCCATCACCCCCTGGGTGTTGGTCCACTTTAAAGCTGCCCCATTGACCGGCTATGTAGTGCTTAACCTCCCTGCCGGTGTCATGGTTCCCTGGCACCTAGCATTGCAATATGAAGTACTGCATGGGGGCGAAGTGGCATCGCAAGTTACACACAAACTTTGTTTCTTGGTCTCTTTGCCCCATCCAATACTTCGTCCCACCCCAGTTCAGCCGCATCCATCTCGCCCCCCAGCTCTACCCCAACCAGCCCTCTTCCCCTCCCGGCCCTTCCTGTTCTGTCCATCCGTCTTCCTTACAGCTTCACGCCCATTCACCCTTCTCCCCGAGCTCTATCTATCCATCCGTATTACCAGACCTTAGTGCCGGTAACATTTTGGGCTCTAGTCCAACCCTGTAAATGGCCTGCACAGAATGCACGGCGATAGGTTAAAGCAGTGTGCTGCGGGCCAGAGCTGTAGGTTCTGTGGGGCCAAGAAAAAGCTCCTGTTTCTGCCTGGACCTTCATCTCTCACCAGATGCCTTTAAATGAACCTTTACAAGAAGTGGTTGAGTAACCCTGGCCTAGGGGATACCATGCTTAAATTCATAGGAGCACTGTAAACTATCCCATCTGCCCGTGTCAAAGTCAATGGCCTCTTATAGGACCCTCTACCCATACGCAACGGAACCAGCCAGGAAGACATTATCCCACATAATCTGGACATGTCCAAGAATCCAGGATTACTGGATGAAGGTCATTTCCATAATATCAACAAACACAGACCTCCAAATCCAGGATGACCCGGCACTGATCTTATTACATTTAGCGGACTCAACAGTACGGACATACAGGAAAACCATATTGGCTTATTTAATTAATGCAGCCATGTTTTCCGGGTTTGGAAACCAAAACAAGTACCATATGTAAGGGACAGATAAGTCTTACCAAAGAGATGGAGGACAGACTACCAAGACGAATTAGACTCTCCGTGTAAGCTAAACACATGCCATTTCAGTAATATTGTTAATACTGAGAACCACAGTCTCCTGGGCCATCAGGGGGCAATCAGAATCATAACAGAATATATTATAATTGGGCAAAGAATCTAGAATGGGGGAAAGGCGTAACGAAGATTGAACCTCCCCCCAATCCTGACCCAGGACACCCCCCCCCCCTTCCCCAGTGCCCCCTGACTTCTCTGCAGAGAGAAAAACTGCTGACACTTGGGAGTTCTGCTTTGCAGCGAAGAGATCCACCTCGGGGGAGCCCCATAGGTCCACCAACTGCCTGGACACAGCCTGGTTTAGTTCCCAAAATGTCTGAGTTGAACTCAACTGAGAAGATCCACTAGAACATTTAGTTCTCCTTTCCTGTGGCCTGCTCTCAAGGAGACCACCATGTTCTATAACAGAGCACATATTGTTTCGGAGAGAGACATTAGCTTGACTGACCTTGTGCCCCCCTATGGTTGAGATAAGCCACAACCGTGGCATTGTCTGAGTCAATCAGCACAGTTAAATGCATGGCTCGATCATCGGACAGGGCAGAAGGGTATGGGTTCCTAGAGCACTGGGTGAACTTTTCACTGGGGTACAAACTGTATTCTACAGGTAATTTGAACCTGAATGGAAGGGGGGCTGCTGTGCTGGATAAGAGGATAATAGAAGGGGTATTTAAACTAGAGATGAGGGGGGTGGGCAATAAAGAAAACAAAGGGGAATACAGGTTACTTAGGGGACAGAATACGATGGTGGGGGGGGGCTGCTATGATGGATAAGGAGATCCATGTGTTGCAAACCAGCAGTGAAAAATTAGGCGGATTCGTTACTGCAGAAGCTAATACTAAAGCTCAACGTGTCAACCTAGATAGGAACTAAAGTGTATGCTCACAAATACCAGAGGTCTAGCAAGTAAAGTGGGGGAGCTGGAGGCTCTGGTATTGGAAGAACATATTGATGATTTTGGTGTGGCTGACACATGGCCGGATTCCACACATGACTGGACTGTCAATCTTCCAGGTTTTGCGCTCTTTCAGAAAGGCAGAGCAAATAGGAAAGGGGACGGAGTGTGGCTCTAGGTAAAGAAAGAATTTAAAGCATATATTAATGAGGGGATACTACCAGAAGATTGTGAGGATGTAGAATCATTGTGGCTAGAAGTGCAGAGCGATGTAAACAAATAAAATACAAATTGGAGTAATCTATTGACCCTCAAACATAACTGAGGAAATAAAGGGTCAGCTGCATAAACAGACAGAGTGGGCGTCACAGGCTGGTACAGTGGTGGTGATGGGGGAGTTCAACTACCCAGGTATCAACTGGAGACATGGTTCTGCTTCTACTACAAGGGGGAGAGCATTCCTCAGCTTGCTACAAGATAACTATATGAAACAGTTTGTGGAGGCACCTACTAGGGGCTCTTTTGGGTCTGGTAATATCAAATGATGATGACTTGATAAGGACAGTAACAGTCCGTGAAAATCTTGGTAAAAGTGACCACAATATAGCTGTATTTAGCATAAACTGTAAGAAAGATTTTCTGTCTGGAAGGGCAAAAAAAAACACTGAATTATATTAAGGCCAACTTCCCCAGATGCACTCCAGGACATAGACTGGCAGTATCTGTTGGGGAATAAGGATACAGATGCCAAATGGGAGTGCTTTAAATCAATTGTGAGTACCAACGTTGCAAAATGTATTCCTATGGGTAACCAATATAAGCGGCTAAGATTAAAACCCTCATGGCTGACACCTGCAATTAAAAGAGCAATAAAGAAGAAATGGTCATTTAAACATTACAAGGCTGAAAAAAAAAAAAAAGCATGTAAGAAAGAAATAAGGTTGTCAAGACCGCAAAATGAAAGATGTGGCCAAAGAAAGCAAAACAAACCCTAAACGTTTTTTAAAATATATAAATTCAAAGAAAACGAAATCAGAATACAGGTAGGTGCCCTGACAATGATAAAGGGGAAATTGTCACTGGGCATGAAGAGAAGGTGGAGCTGTTAAATTGATTCTTTAGCTCTGTGTACACAAGAGAGGAGCAAGGAGTCAACACAAGCGATGCCACTGATAGCAAAAGCCCAAGTATAATACTCAACAAGCTAAACATAGATATCATCCAAGAAAGATTAAATAAGTTAAATGTGAATAAGACTGCAGGACTAAATGGACTTCACCCATGAGTTCTTAAAGAACTCCGCTCAGTCATCTCATCACCCCTATTCTTGATCTTTAACCCTTCTAGTGCCAGCTACGCGAGTCTCACGTAGCTGACTTTAAACCCCCATAAAAAAAACTATTAAAAGATACAGACTTACCTGACCCCTCATTTGATGGTGCCAGTGATTCTCTTCAAGAATCAGCTGTTTGATTTTCGCCCCCGGGCCTCTGATCTTCAGGAGGGGGCCCACAATAGGCCCCCCCTCCGCGCCATGTGAAAGAAAAAAATAAATAAATAAAAATGACACAAACTCACCTGACAGCCCGATCGCTCTCCCCGGGTCTTCTCTTCACCGGGGGGGGGGGGGGGGGGGGGGGGGGAGAAGCCCCCCCCTGGACTTACCACTCTTCAGGTGAGGACCCAGCAACGGGCCCTCACCGTCCTCTTCCTCCGGCGATGGCCCGCCCCTAGCCCCGCCCACTTGTGGGAGGAGCTGGATTACATCATCCAGCTCCTCCATACTGGCACCCGGGCTCCGACTGTCACTTGTCGGTAGCGATTGGAGCAGGAAGGGTGGCAGGTAGGGAGGCTCTGATCTCCCTGCCTCTTACCCTCCCTGCTCCGATCACTACCGACAACTGTCATCTGCAGCGGTGCGGGACACTGGATCACAGGTAAGTATAAGTAGAAACAAGAATAAAATATTTTGTGTCTGTGTCTTTTTTACTTAACTATTGGTGAACTGGTAAGGGGTCCATGAGACCCCTCATACCAGTTCACAAGGCTCTGTGGCTGGCAATCACCTGCGGCTAGCTAGCTACCTGTCTCCCCAACGGCCGGGGGGGGCAGAAGGGCCACTTAGTGGCTATGTGGGCTAGTAGCCACAAACGCTGGCCCCTGCGCCCTGTTCTACAAGCCCCCATAGCTGGTCCGGGTCAGTAATGCTGGGTAAGGGGGACCCTACGTCATTTTTTGGGAGGTATTTTAAGGGTTTTTAACCCTTAAAATTCAAAAAAAAATTCAAAAAAAAAATAAATAAAAAAAATGGCGGCCCCCCCCCCGGGAGGGGGACCCTATGTATTTTTTTTTTTTTTTTTAATTTCTTTTTTTTTTTTTTTTTAAGTTAACCTCTTACAACTATGCAATCATATTGCATAGTTGTATCCTATCTGAAATCTCCTAAACTGCTGTTTCAGTTTGGGGGAAGTTTCCTGGGCAGGAAAGGGTGTATACCAACACATATGTGGTACCGTTGTAACCGGGAGAAATAGGGCTTTCATGCGCAATAATATTTTATTAACAAACTTACATTTTGTATCACAAAAAAACACTACAAATTGTAAAAAATAGATTTTTTTTATTTTTTTGCACAATTTCACCCAAAAGTATTGAGAATACACTAAAAAAAGGCCAAACAAGACATTTCATGTTGAAGCCCAGACTCTGCTGAAAAAAACAATATATAATTTTCCTGGAAAATCCCTGGAAATCCCTTCACAAAACAAGGTTGAACATGTGTAGCGCAAAAACGTGAAAAGTAGTCTGGCAACAGAGTGTGACCAAAAAATCTAGGTAGGCTGGCACTTAAAGGGTTAAAGACTCACTAACTAGTATAGTACCAAGGGACTGGCACAAGGAAAATGTGGTGCCCACATAGGGCTCTATGTCTTCTTAGGGGAATTACAGACTTATAAGTTTAAAGTGGACCAACACCGAGAGGTGATCTGCCCGGAAATCTATAAGATTCCCGGGCCGATCACCTCCCACCCCGCGGGACATCCGAGATCGGGATGTCCCGCGGGGTGAAACCCCCCCAGACACCCCAAATCGCTTACCTGATCTTCGGCGGCAGCCGGCCACCGCCGCCTCCCTCGCGCCCCTGTAGGCGTGCGCGTGCCCGCGCCGGCCGTCTGCGAATGGCCGGCGGGGGCGCGCGCGCGCCGAAAGTGACGCGAGGGAGGCGGCGGCGGCGGCAGCCGCTTGGACGTTCCTGATCCCCGCCTGGACGTTGGCGGGGATTGGACCGTCCAGTCACGTGGGAGCGGGGACAGGTAAGATTTTGGGGCTTTCTGGGGGGTTTCACACAGCGGGGCACCCCCGATCGGGGTGCCCCGCCGAAGTGGACCAAAACCCAGGATAGTCAAAATCCTGGGTGTTGGTCCACTTTAACATCCATTGTGGGAAAATTGCTTGAGGGGCTATTAAGGGACTACATACACAAATATGGACAGAAGCTGCCAGACAAACCTGAACAGAGGGGACAGAGGGGCAGCTGTAGTTATAGTTCTTTTGGATTTTGCAAAATCATTTGAAACTGTCCCCTATAGACGCTTATTGGGGAAATTGAGGATCTTCAGGATTAGAAAATAGAGTTTGTAACCGGATTGTAAACTGGCTGAAGGATCATGTGCAGAGAGTTGTGGTTAAAGATACCTACTCAATGCTGGACCAACTATTATTCAACTTTATAATCCACATAGAAGATGGAATTAAATTCACAGTCTCTATTGTTGCAGATGACAAAGATATGTAGCACAGTCTAGTCTATTGAAGATGTTCACACACTTCAAGCTGACTTGGGACACTTTGAATGTCTGGGCATCCACTTGGCAAATTAACTTTGTGTCTAATAACTTGAAGGTCACATATGTCCTCGGGGGAGTAAAACTGAGAGGATAACTTGTTGAGAATGATCTGGGAGTACTGGTAGACCACAGGCTAAATAACAGCATGCAATGTCAAGCAGCTGCTTCCATGGCTACCAAGATATTATCATGAATTAAAAGAGGCTTGGAATCATGGGATAGAGATGTAATATTGCCTCTTTACAAGGCACTGGTGCACCTTCACCTGGAATATGCCGTCCAGTTCTGGGCACCCAATCATAGAAAGGAAGCTCCGACTATGGAAAGGGTGCAGAGGAGAACCACCAAACTGTTAAAGTGGACCAACACCCACGGGTGATCTATAAGATTCCCGGGCTGATCACCTCCCTCCCCGCGGGACATCTGAGATCGGGATGTCCCGCGGGGTGAAACCCCCCAAACCCCCTTACCTTATCTTCCCTCGCGCCCCTCTAGTCCCTCAAGAGGGACGCGCGGGAGGCGGCGGCGGAGGAGCCGCTTGTCCGGGACTGTCAGATTGCTTGTCCGTCGGCGCTGGGAGCGGTGAGTTTTTCGGGTGATCGGGGGGGGGGGGGGGAGTGTTTCACTCAGCGGGGCACCCCGATCGGGGGTGCCCCACCGAAGTGGACCAAGACCCAGGATAGTCAAAATCCTGGGTGTTGGTCCACTTTAAGAGGAATGAAGGATCTTAGTTATGAGGAAAGATTACAATAATTATATTCGTTTAGTCTTGAGAGGGGGGACATGATTAACTTGTATAAATATATAAATGGGCAATACAAAAAAATTATAGGGAAACACTATTTCAGATAAAATTCTCTCTAAAGACAAAGGAGCACTACCTTTGACTGGAAAAATAGAAATTCAATCTCCAGAGGAGACATTTTTTTCCCATAAGAGCTATAAATATATGGAATAGCTTCCCATAGAAGGTTGTTACAGCATCAACCACTGACAGCTTTAAAAAGGGATTGGATGCTTATTTAGAAAATAACAATAACAGTTACTATAAGTTATCATTAAAAACATAAATAAATAAATAACCTCCCCAACCCCAACACCCCTGGTTCAACTTGATTGACATGTCTTTTATTCAACCGCATTACTGATGTAACTATGTAAGTATTTACATATAAGATTTTGGGCTTTGAAACAGCTCATTTTATAATATTCCCAAAGGGGCCAAGGTTGGAGTAGATTAAAGTGGACCAACACCCAGGATTTTGACTATCCTGGGTTTTGGTCCACTTCGGTGGGGCACCCCGATTGGTTGAAACCCCCCAGAAAGCCCCAAAAACTCACCTGTCCCGCTCCCACGTGACCGCTGCAGCCAATCCCCGCCGACGGAGAAGCGAGCGCGCCCGCCGCCGCCTCCCGCGCGTAACTCCTACAGGGAGCGCGCCCGCGCCGGCCATTCACAAACAGCTGGCTAGAGGGATGCGCGAGCGGCGGCTCGCGCATGCGCCGCTGGATCGAGGAGCAGGTAGGGATTTCGGGACTTTCTGGGGTGTTTTACACAGCGGGGCACCCCCCATCGGGGTGCCCCGCAGGCCCGATGCTGATCGGCCCAGGAATCTTATAGATTCCCGGGCCGATCAGCATCAAGTGTTGGTCCACTTTAATGTGTGCCTGTAAAGGGACTTTAATCATACAAAAACCTCACTGAAATCAATAAACTGCCATGCTGTGCACGCAACCCCCAAATCCAGTCAAGGCCCAGAGATCCCGTGTAAGTGCATTGTGTAAACCAGACTGGGGGGGGGGGGGGGAACATAGCCCACTGGTATCAAGATGCAGAGGCAGATTCACCTCCTACACCCTCAGGCCATGGATTGGTCCTTTTCCGAGGGAAGAAGGGGGAACGTTACGCTCTTCAGGACAGGACTCCCAATATCAGTGGATTGGCATTTCACCCAGTCCATGGCTTGTGTGATACTTCTAGGATCTCTGACTAGGGTGACCATGACTGTATGTGGGGCATGGAGCAGAGCACACAGCCATGCAGTCTCTTTTTCAGGAGGCAAGTGTCAATCAAAAGATTAAGGGCCCATAAGGGCGTCAAATGCAACACAGTGTCATTCTTGTGTATACCATCCTGGCCCCCACATTAGGGGTGAGTTATTTAGGGATTTTGCTGGCTTTCTGCATTGTCTATTTAGTCTGCACAATGTGTATTACAGCACTAGTGCCCTACCCGGGAGGGGAAAGGACATTCAGCATTGGGCTGCACCACAGTGGGTGTTTAGTGTTCTAATAAGAGGCTTCTCACCACCGAGTTCTGAGTTCTCAGTTCTGATCCCTTAGCACCTGCAGACAAATTAAAACCATTGTTGCCGCTTGTAGCTTTTTTATTTATTTATTTATTTATTATTTACTCATCTGCCGCTGCCATGCCCACTCTCCAAGGCGTTGATACAGAATAGCCTTTAGGCAGATTGCAGCACTGGCAGCCTGCAGTGAGTGCAAGACAACATTCCCCACAAATCCTATAAAAGCATCAAAAACAGTTGCAGCATCATGTTCACATGGAATCTTCCAGAGGAAGAGTGAATAAATCAAATGGTCAGGAAACCTAAAGTGGACCACAAGTCTACAAACTTGGTCTGACATACATGAACATTAGGGGGCATCCCTATTTGAGATGCCATGTTTTGTTAAAGTAAAGAGAGGTCTCACCTCATTCCAGCATGTAACATGCAGCTTTTTCTGCACAGACCGACATGCCCATCCGTGTACCCCTCTCACAACTTAGGACATGCCTTGTCCACCGACATCTCAGGGAATCCCTCTACCCCCCCCCCCCCCCCATGCAACCCAACCACCACCACAATCACAGAGAGCACAGTATAGGGATGCTGGGAATGCTGTTCCTTTGCAGGTAAATGCCTGCCCATATCAGGAAACAACTAGAGACCCTGCGCGTTGGACCAAATGAAAAAATAGCTACAAGACAATGACCCACCTAGACAGAATGTCCAGGCAAAAAAAATTAAAGCCACTCACCTTTTGTCCCCCACAGTTCCGTCCTACCGAGTCCCACAACATGCATGCTCAGCGGTGACATCTGAAAAGAACACCCTCTTCCAGGGTAAGTCTAAAAGATTGCAGGGCCAGCCACTGGCCAACCATTGGGGCATCCCAAATCGGGATGTTTCATATCCCCAGGGCGGGTGGGTTTTGGCTTTAAAGAGGAACTTCGGAGGACCTGGAATCTAAAAATGATGCAAGGACAGTCCTATGTCTGCTCCTTGGGGTATCCTGATTTGGGATGCCCAGCTTCATGACGCCCCCCGGATCCACCACAGGTGCATCTTCGCTCACCTCTAGCTGTACCCATGCCAGGGCACGCCACAGCTAGAAGCTGAACGCAGGATCCAGCGGGCGGCACACCCGGCTCAGGCTTGGTCCGCTGACAAGATACAAGTGAAATTGAGGGTTCCGATTAGCTGAGTGAACCAAGCCAGACCTTGCAAACGACAGGAAGATACTTTTTACAGTGACGCGGGGGTACCATAATTCAGGATGCCCATCTGAGTGGAACAACACATGGAAAAGTGAAATTCCTGTGTGTTGTTGCTCTTTAAAGCAGACTTACACCCCCCCCCCCCTCCCCAAACAAGGCCCCTCAAATGCCACCGAGCCAACCCTTCATGTTTCTGGTTACTCTCCAGCACTAGACTGTCACGTGTCTGGGGGACAGAAGCCACAGCACACACTTCTGCAGTGACCACAGGAACTGGCCCTGGATGCATGGCCAGCAGGTAGGGGGAGCTGTGGAGCAGTGCTTGCTGCTCCCTTTCACCGTCACCAGCATAGTCGTGAAGTAAAAGCCCAGCTGCAGGCCTAAGCTTCACAATGTCTCTTAGAATGGAGGAGAATTGGGGCCGCCATTATAGCACTATCACCTGTAGGACAGGGAGGAGATGGGGGGAAAGAAAGGAACACACACACACACACACACACACACACACACACACACACACACACACACACACACACTGTGCGGCATGGTGGGCCTCTGTCTGACCTGCTCTTCCAGGCGGAGATCTGGTGCAGGGCCTCTCGCTGCAGCTTACTGTCCCGGCTGTACAGATATTCCAGCACCTGCTCCCATTCAGCCTTACTCATCCAGGCCACTACTTGCCGCTGCCCCGCCATCTCTGCTACCCAGCTCGTTCCACCAATCAGCGACCGCCTTTCCTTTAACCTGGTGTAACAAGAAATAGCGCCGCCCGGGTACGATGCCATCGATATTTTGGTTCCTGTGTCGCCTCCCAGTTCCCCGATAGGGGCGCCCTGTTCTCACATTTGCCTACCTCCCAGGGATCCCTCATTTGGAAGGACTGTCCCTCTTTAGATTCCATGTGCCACTGTCCCTCGTTGTTCTCATTTGTCCATCTTTGAGGTGTAACATGCAGATCTGTATCAATAAATGATTCATTTGCCTATTAAAAGTGTTTATATTGTTAGAACTGTTATAACATTTTCCTATCCATCCCTCAATGTGGCTTAAAGCGGACCTTCACCCTGAATAAGAGTCTATCTTAATGTTTCCCACATCCTGTACATACATATTGCCCACATTAAAAGTCCACCTACCTGCATCTACTGCATGTTATGAGCCTTTAAACATCAAAGATGGCTTTTCATGGAAACCTGCAAACAGGAAGTGTCTTCTAACTGTGTCGCTCTGTATTCTGGGATTGCTGTCCTCACCCTGACCCCAGCTCTGCTCTGTTTGTGCAAAGCACAGCTATAACCCGCCCCCCCTGTACTTTATCCTGCTCTCCTCTCCTCAGTATGTGATGCTTCTGATTCAAGATGGCGGCCCCCACATCCTAGAGTCCTGAACAGAGTTGCAGCCCGGTGTGCGAAAGAATAATAAGTAAGTGACTAAAAACTTAAAATATATTAATTTTAGATGCTGGGGAATAGTTTTTTAAGGGTTTGGGCTTTTCATTAAATCATGCTGAAGGTCCGGTTTAATTTAAATAGTGTCCCTTTTTCCCACACTGAAAAGCTATGCAGTTGCCAGTACCAGATACCATGCCCTGCTTCCTATCTGGTGATTCACTAACAGTCACATTCTCAGGCTTGTTTCTCATGAATTGAATTTTTTACTACCATGAGAATTTTTTTCAACTCTTAGTGAATCGAGGCCATTGTGTTTATTAGTCACTATATTTTTTCTGAAGTGCACTAAAACCCTAGTAACCAGTTTTGTTGAATAGGCAAAAAAAATCAGGTGACTGGCAGGATTTCATATAGCAGGGCATCCTTAGTCTGGATGCCCCAGGAGTGGGTGTCTAACCAGACCTAGAGCCTTATAGATGCGAGGTCCAGTTTTGCATACCCCCAACGGTCACGTTTTACACGGGACAATCCCTCTTTCCGGTGCTTGTCCCTTTGTCCTGTGCTGCTTTAATGTGGCCTGGTGGCAGTGGTATTTGGTGGTCCAGTGGGTGGATGCTGCTCCCTGGCTATAATGAGGGATGCCCCTCACTGGCTGAAATGGAGGGATGCTGCTCAATGGCTGTTATGAGGGATGCCTCTCACTGGCTTGAATGGAGGCATGCTGCTCGCTGGTTGTAATGCAGGGATGCCCCTCACTGGTTGTAATGGAGGGATGCCACTCACTGGCTGTAATGGGGGATGCCACACCCTACCTGTAATAAGGGGATTATGCACACGCTCTGTAATGGGGGGATTTTAGCGCACCATTTGCTTCAGAATATTTTTTTGCTTATTTTTGTCTTCTAAACCCTGGTGCGTCTCATGGTGATGTGCATTTTATGGAGCTAAAAATATGGTATATGTGTATTTATGATGTGACATTAAGCTACTATGCTGGACGAGGAACAGTACAGCAGGGACGGTGTACCCCAAAAAGTCCCAGGCTTGCCTGCATGTGTGTGTGGGTGGGCCTGCCTGTATTATTATTATGTAGTTCTTAGGTGGTCTTTCTCTTTAAGGGCGTGGCTGAGACATGGTCTAATTGCAAAGAAATTTCTGCACTTGAAGAGCTGACTGGAGACGAGAGCCAGTGGCCGCATCCCCGCTACTCTCTACCAGGATGTGTGTCTGTTCCGACCATTCATAAATGCCTGGTGCCCTGTTGAATGTATAACTGACCACGGCTCATCCACACGCTACTGGGTCGAGGAGAAGGTGGGTTTAACAGGGGACTAGAGGGTGGTTTCACACAGCGGGGCATCCCGAATCTGGCTGCCCTGGGGGAAGGAATCAGACAGACCTGGAGTTGTATAGATTCCAGGGCTGCTTTTGAGTATTTAAGACTTTTGGGCCAGTAAGTTCCCATGCTGCAACATGTTTCCTGTCCCCCTTGTCATGATTGACCTCTGTCGTCCACCCCTGAGTTTTCATTCAGCCACCGCCCCCTCTCTGGTCTTTTCAGCACTGTCTGCACAGGCTGTGTTGGATAGCGGCGCTGAGGGAGGAAGCCCACCGACCTGCCCACTGAGATGCATGTAGTCCACTCGATTTCTGTTGAGGTGCCACCCATCCACCTACCTGCCCACCTGTCTAACCACCAATCCACTGGTTTGCCTACCTGCCCATCCACCTACCTACCTACCTGCCTGACCACCCATTTACCTCCCTGCCAACCTATCTACCTGCCTGACTGCCCAGCCACCTGCCTACCTATCTAATAGCTCAGCCACCTGTCTGCCCATCCACCTGCCTGGCTGCCTGCTCACCTACGCGCCTGTCAGTCTGCCCACCTACCAACTCTCTGCCTGCCCACCAGTCCGCTCACCTACCTACCTTCCTGTCGACTGGAAAACAAAAATGTACTGATCGATAAGGCTAGTTAGGTGGGTGAATAAGAAGTTCAAAAGCATTTCAGAGTTATGTAACTTTATTGATATGAGACATAGTTTCCAATAGAAAATGAGGCTTAAACCTGGACTACAGTCTAACAGACTCCTGCCATAGCACATATGGTCGGCCAGGCACACAGGGCGGGGATGCCGCTGCAAATCAACATGGCGCTGTGGGATCCTGGAACAAGGGGAGTATACAGCGATCTGGGGGAATTTACACTCTAATGCCCCTAGGGAAGGATCTGAACTGAGACAACATACAGTATATAGATTTTGGTGCACAAAAACACTGTTTGCTAAAGGACTTGAGGGCCACATTATTCCCTTTCCCTGGGGCATCCCAAACCAGAACTTACTGAAATTCCCCAGCTTGCTGAGTATACGCATTAATGCGACAATCCCACAGCACATGAGCCCTATTTCCTTGGTCAGCCTGTTTCATCAATTCAAAATCCTCCCTGCAAATGGGGAACATAGGGGCATCATCAGTTTAGGGTTTTGGTCCACTTAAAAAAAAATCACTGGCACACCTGATTTAAAGTAGAAGTCCAGTGTTTTAGTAACCCCTCCGCCCTGCCACCTCCCCTGGTACTGAGGTAAGATGGGGGGGATATAGAATCTGTCCCTGGGCACTGCCATGTTGGAAGGCTGCACATGTAAAACCAGCGCACATAGGGCAAGCAATGGCTCTCTTTGCAGTCTCTGTGTGGCCGGCCAGAGCGATGGATTCTGATTGAGGTAAGGTGTAACCCACTCATTTTGCTTCAGCACCGAGGGGGGGGGGGGGACTAGAACACTGAACAGACCAATTCCCTGTTTCCAGGGCATCCTGATTCGGGATGCCCTGTGTTGTGACACCCTCTGGTTCGCCTGGCATAATTACTGGGGCATGTGTGGCTGCAGGGCCAGCACCAGCACCCCTCATTGACAGGCGGTGTCACCCCTTCTACTCTTTTCCTTCTACTCTTTTCTTCTGTTCTTTCCTTTATTTCTTCTGTTCTTTCTTAGTTTCATACCAGTTTTTTTTTTCTCTCATTCTTTGTTTCCTTCATTTTTCATATTCTTTCTTTCAATCTTAATATTTTTTCCCCTACTTATTTTCCTGATGTCATTTTCTCTATTCTTTCTTTATGACTTTCTTTCTGTCATACCTTATATTCTTTCCTACTTTTGTTCGTTTCTTCTGTTTTTGCTTTCTTCTAAATCTTTCTATATTTCCTAAAGTGGACCAAAACCCAGGATTTTGGGTATCCTGGGCTTTGGTCCTTTCCCCCAGGGCACCCCGTTCGAGGGTGCCCCTCTGAGGGAAACCTCCCAGATCGCCGAAGTCAACTCACCTCTTCCTGATCCTACGGTGCATGCACGGGCCAATCAGAGGGCTCGAGCGCGCGCACGCTTCTCTCTAACCGGGGCGTGTGCCTGCACCGGCCATTTACAAATGCCTGGTGCAGGCACGCGCTCTTCTAGAGGGATAGCGGGGGTGCTGCCATGGCTCGCGCATGCACCATTGGATCTGGCACCAAGATAAGTGTATGGGGCGTCCTTGGGGGGTTTCACACAGCGGGGCATCCTGATTCTGGATGCCCCGGGGGGAGGGAATTGATTGACCTGGAAATCTTATAGACTCCCTAGCGGATCACCATGGGTTTTGGTCCACTTTCAAGTGGACCAAAATCCATTGTAGGGCAGCCCTGCTATCTTTTCAGAGCTGTCTGATTACCTCTCCCCAGGGCAGCTCGATTAGGGATGCCCCAACTGTATGAAGCCCCTGAGTAAAACCTACCTGATGGTGTATATGCAGCATCTGTGTACGGCTGGAGCGGGCATGAACCTGCTAGAGGAAAGCGTGGATGTGGCCGTAGGTGTGCTTCGTTGCGTACGTCTCTGTTCAGCCATTAGCAGATTCTTAGCTGAATATTATTTTGGGCAACCTCGGAGGTTTTTACACAGCAGGGCATCCCAAATCGGGATAGCCCAGGGGCAAGAACCAAACCTGGGATAGCCAAAATCCGGGGTTTTGTTCCACTTGAATATTTCATTCATTATGAGTGCTCCCATGCCAGATCTATCCGAATGAGCAGCACGGTACGCATAAGCTGGAGGGATGCCCCTGTAAAGTGGACCAGAACCCACAAGGAAAGCTGTAGCTGCTGGGATGCCTCAGGGTGACGCCTGTATAACTCCAGCTATATAAAGCATTGCTAGGCAAGCCCAGCTGTGTCAAAAGGCAAGCCTAGCATATCAGCACAAAACAGCCTACAGGAAAGAATGACTGAAATAGTGTACCCAGCCTTCCAAACACCAGCTACACTAATGCCCACATCAAAGATGGCGGCCACAGATTTGTCAAGCGCAACGCTATGCCACGTCGTGCTGGACACGTGACCGCTTGTCATTTGGCTAGAAGGCGGAAGTCTCAGATCCGGGAGTCGAAGTCGTGAAAAGGAGACACAGGCTCGGGATTGCTGGCTGCGGGGCTCGCAGGGTAAGTAGGCGAATGTGACGCATAGGAGCTCTCATTGTGTTCCTGGAGGGAGACTCAGCAGCCCTATAGGTAACAGCTGACCCTGCTGCTGGTGACAGGAATATTAATGCCATCCAGTGTCACTATAGGGCGATGTGCTGTCATTGGCGGGTGGGGGGTATTTAAAAGCTTTTTATAGTTTCAATTTCTGAATAAGGGTTTTGTTAACATGGTCGCCTGGTTACAATATTCTGATGTGAGTATAATGTGATATTTGCCTAACCTCAAAGCCATTGCTGGGCAACAATGTGCCATCCATTGTAGTGACGGGATGTGCTGAAATATTGGGGTACAGCAATACTTGTAGAGCTCACTTAGGTTTTATGACAGGTATGGGATCACGTGCTGTATATGGGGGACCCTGCCTCAAGCTCCTCTTAAAGCAAAACAAAACCCTGGATTTATACTGTTCCCTGTCATGGGGTATCCCGTTTTGGGATGCATCGCTGTGTGAACCCCCCCCCCCCCCCCTGAGATCTCTCATATTAACTGAACCGGTTCATCGGCGCATGCTTTAGAATTGGAGGCTTTTGATCAAAACAACCTGGCCCCCCCTCGCACTGTGGGCAGATGATTTTGTGCAGCCCCACAGTCCTCCCTCTTTACTTGGGCAACCCCCAGTCACAAGGAAGCTCCCGTATGTTACATAGAAACATAGAAAGTTGACGGCAGAAGGAGACCATACGGTCCATCTAGTTTGCCCTTATGTAACTGTATGTACTCTTTATCTTAGTATAGATGTATGCGTATCAAAGGCAGGTATAAATTCAGTGACTGTTGATTTTTCAACTACCTCTGCTGGAAGTTTGTTCCAAGCATCTACACATCTTGCTTCAGGTTGTGCCCCCTTGTTCTATCATTAAGTTTCTTCTTAAAAACACATCCCTCCTGAACCTTATTGAATCCTTTCACATATTTAAAGCTCTCAATCATGTCCCCCTCTCCCTTCTTTCCTCCAGACTGTACAAATTAAGTTCTTTAAGTCTCTCCTGTTTTAAGTTTAAGTCCTTCCACTATTGTTGCCCGCCTTTGGAGTCTAAAATATATAAAAGATTCCAGGGCCAGCTGCTGGCCTCTGTTTTGGGCATCCCGAGATGCTTCCGCTGTGGGATCTTGGTACACTTGCCTTCTACCTGGCTCCCTTTCCGATGTAAACACCGGCAGGCGCATACCCAACATCTTTGGGCTGTGCATGCGCTCCCACCCCCACCCATTCGGCAGTGGGGGATGAATTGATTTTAGATTTTTCTGATGATTTTCCAACTACCTCTGCCGAGTTTGCCTCAAAGGATTCACTTCCCTTTACTGTCAAGCGCAATGCTATGCCACGTCGTGCTGGACACGTGACCGCTTGTCATTTGGCTAGAAGGCGGAAGTCTCAGATCCGGGAGTCGAAGTCGTGAAAAGGAGACACAGACTCGGGGTTGCTGGCTGCGGGGCTCGCAGGGTAAGTAGGCGAATGTGACGCATAGGAGCTCTCATTGTGTTCCTGGAGGGAGACTCAGCAGCCCTATAGGTAACAGCTGACCCTGCTGCTGGTGACAGGAATATTAATGCCATCCAGTGTCACTATAGGGCGATGTGCTGTCATTGGCGGGTGGGGGGTATTTAAAAGCTTTTTATAGTTTCAATTTCTGAATAAGGGTTTTGTTAACATGGTCGCCTGGTTTACAATATTCTGATGTGAGTATAATGTGACATTTGCCTAACCTCAAAGTCATTGCTGGGCAACAATGTGCCATCCATTGTAGTGGCGGGATGTGCTGATATGTTTGGGTACAGCAATACTTGTAGAGCTCACTTAGGTTTTATGACAGGTATGGGATCACGTGCTGTATATGGGGGACCCTGCCTCAAGCTCCTCTTAAAGCAAAACAAAACCCTGGATTTATACTGTTCCCTGTCATGGGGTATCCCGTTTTGGGATGCCTCGCTGTGTGAACCCCCCTGAGATCTCTCATATTAACTGAACCGGTTCATCGGCGCATGCTTTAGAATTGGAGGCTTTTGATCAAAACAACCTGGCCCCCCCTCGCACTGTGGGCAGATGATTTTGTGCAGCCCCACAGTCCTCCCTCTTTACTTGGGCAACCCCCAGTCACAAGGAAGCTCCCGTATGTTACATAGAAACATAGAAAGTTGACGGCAGAAGGAGACCATACGGTCCATCTAGTTTGCCCTTATGTAACTGTATGTACTCTTTATCTTAGTATAGATGTATGCGTATCAAAGGCAGGTATAAATTCAGTGACTGTTGATTTTTCAACTACCTCTGCTGGAAGTTTGTTCCAAGCATCTACACATCTTGCTTCAGGTTGTGCCCCCTTGTTCTATCATTAAGTTTCTTCTTAAAAACACATCCCTCCTGAACCTTATTGAATCCTTTCACATATTTAAAGGTCTCAATCATGTCCCCCTCTCCCTTCTTTCCTCCAGACTGTACAAATTAAGTTCTTTAAGTCTCTCCTGTTTTAAGTTTAAGTCCTTCCACTATTGTTGCCCGCCTTTGGAATCTAAAATATATAAAAGATTCCAGGGCCAGCTGCTGGCCTCTGTTTTGGGCATCCCGAGATGCTTCCGCTGTGGGATCTTGGTACACTTGCCTTCTACCTGGCTCCCTTTCCGATGTAAACACCGGCAGGCGCATACCCAACATCTTTGGGCTGTGCATGCGCTCCCACCCCCACCCATTCGGCAGTGGGGGATGAATTGATTTTAGATTTTTCTGATGATTTTCCAACTACCTCTGCCGAGTTTGCCTCAAAGGATTCACTTCCCTTTACAGTAAAATAATTTCTGATTTTGCTCCTGATCTTGCCTCTGACTAGCTTCAGGTTGTGCCACCTTGTTGACTTACATGTCTTGTATGTACCTTTAATGCAGTTTGAAAACCTTATTCAAGCTTTTCACACACTTAAGGCGGACCAAAACACAAAAATGACTTTGTGCCCCTTATGAGTGACACCCGATCATAGGGCATTCCACTTGGGGAGGCTACAGTTAAAGAGGAGCAGTGCCCCTCCCCTCGAGTTTATACGACTGGGGGAGCGGTGGTCTTCTGCTTTATGGGATGCTCCGCTGCTCCCCCCGATTGTGTAAATGATTTGCCTCTTCTTAGGAGCCTTGGCTGCACCCCCAGCATACCTCAATATGGGGAGCCTTTCTGAATGGTGGACAAAGGCACGCCCACAGCTAGAGGTGATTGGGGGTGCTTGCCCTATGCAGATTTCTTGAGGTCAGTGGGGCAAGAAAATCTGAATTGAATGAGCACTGCTGATTGGCATGTGTTTTTTGGCATCCCAGAGGATGAAATAAAGTTTCACCTCAAGCTGTGCTGTCCTCTGTGATGGGAATGGCAGGGTTGAGTGATGCAAGCACACTGTGTGGATTGTTTTAGAGTGCACTTGACTTGATTGACATTGTGGAGGGCTCCATTCTAGCATATCCTTAAGAGAGGGGGTGTCAACCTGACACAAGCCTTAGGCTTCCATTTGTGGTCAGGATCGGGGGAGGCACTGGAGACACAGAAAGAAGAAATCCCCCCCCCCCACCCCCCCTCTTTCAGTGACCAGAGCAAAGAAATAGAATGGGGCACTTCATCAGGTAGGATGCCAGGTAAATGATACACCCATAGGCCCACTGGCAAGATGAGATATTATAGCTATTAGCAGGGTTTCACAGAGTAGGGCATGTCCCAGGGGGAGATAATAAGCCGTTCTGGTAGGCTTTTAGACCCTAGGGCCGGCAAAACAGGTTATTGGGCCACTTTAACACTGGCAAGCCACCTGAGTGGAACAAGAAAACTTACCAAGCTGTAAAGGGAAATTTAGCATAAGGTGCTGGTTTCCCCCTATAAATGTAGGTTTGCTTTTCTAACCAAGACCATTGACAACCACTCCATTGGAGAGAGTGAGCAATGGTGAGGAGGGGCGCGAGACTGACACGAAAGATCAGCTACGAGGGACAAAAGGTGAGTATCCTTTTTATTTGGATGGTCATTCCCTTTAAAGTGGACCAAAATCCACCCTGGCAGGAATACTTGCTCACCCCGGTGCATCCCGATTCAGGAATCCCGGCTGTATTAAACCCCCAGGTCGCCCGAAAACTCAGCTTCATTCCTGGTCCAGCGGCACATGCACGAGCAGCGGCCACATCCCCACTATCCCTTTTTGCAGGGCGCGTGCCCACACCAGGCATTTGTGAATGGCTGGTGCGGGCAAGCTCCCTCTTAAAGGGTAGTGGGGGATGCAGCCGCCAGCAGCCTCAGATCCATTCGCCTTATACGAGCTCTAAGAGGAAGGAGCTGGCTGGACAAGAGGCTGCGCATGCGGCATAGGACCGAGGACGGTTGAGTGAAATTGGGCGACCTGGGTGGTTTCACACAGCAGGGCACCCCCGATCGGGATGCCCGGGGGGCAAAGACCAAAACCCAGGGTAGTCAAAATCCTGGGTTTTGGTCCACTTTAAGGCCTGCTTACACCCTATCCCCATTTTGCGATGTCTCTTGGTAAAGAAAGCGTTAGAAAGCCCAAATTTGGGCAGCATTCCACATAAAAGGCGTTTGGGAGTTGAGCCTAAGAGCCTAATTCCAGACTTTCTGTTGCTTTTTAAACATATATGACATTTCCTTAGTCTTAAGGAGAGATAAAATGAACTTTTATGAATATATAAATGGTTCATACAAAAAATAGCAGTAAAAACATTTAAGACCCCCCGGAAAAGACAAGTGGGCATTTCCTCCATCTGGAGGAAAAAAAGATTCATTTTAGAGATGAAAATCCTTTACCATAAGAACTGTAAATCTGTGGAACAGAGAACCTCAATAGCAACAGCACACGGCTTAAAAAAAAGGCTAAAACAATTTCTAGTAAAAAATTCAATTCATGAGAAAAAAGCCGGAGAATTTCACTGTTGGTGAAGGAAGACTACAGGTAAAAAGGGGTAAAAAGTTGAATACTTTTTTCAGGAGTAAAAAAGTGCCATTGACTTTCATTGTTTTCCTAACTAGTGATTCACTAACAGTGACATTCTCATGCTTTTTTCTCATGAATTGAATTTTTTACTACCATGAGATTTTTTTTTAACTGTTAGTGAATCAAGGTCAATATGTTTTTTTATCATACTACGGTATGTGACATAGATGGTGGGTAAATGGTGACCATTAGAGGTTCTATTCAAATTGCCATTTAAAGCCTCGGTGAACACATTTTAGAAACAAAACCAAACTAAAGACAAAGGACATTTCCTTTGGTGGCCTTTTGGACTGTTCTAGTGTAAGCTGCATTGCGATAATGTCAGGGATTACAATTTCTAAAATATGGAGGATATTTTAGAAATACTTGTTTCTCTGGTCAGGGGATGCCATAGTTTTTTTTTTCTTCCATGACCTTGTGCTTCTTAGGAACCGGTTCCTAACCTATAGACATTTTGCATTTAGGCTACATTCATGCCTGGCTGCATTTGTGACATACAACTTGCGTTAAAGCGGAACTTCACTTGAAGTACTGCTTTACATGAATTGTATGCCAACTGAATTCCCCCTCCCCCGCCCTGCCACCCTACCCTGGCGCTGAGACATAATGGGGGTTACAAATATTAAAAAAAAAAAAAAAACCTTGCTTTAGGCAGGCATCCATGCCAGTATCCCCGATCTCTGGATCCTGGGCACTGCATCTTAGGTGGCAAACACAGAACCACATCCCCTGGCTCTGTGCACGCTTTCACCCATCCTTTCAAGTAGAAGGTGGCAGAAATGGGCGAGTAGCCGGGGGATGCGGCTTTGCCTCAGCACCAGGGTAGGGTGTTAAATTTCCAGTAAAGCCAAATATAAATGCGTTTGACATTTTTTACTATGTGTGATTTTATTGGACTTTTTCTGCCTGTGAATTTGTAAGGGGTCTGAGACTCCTTGATGATAGCTCAAAGAGCCGGGGGGGGGGGGGGGGTATAGAAGAACCTGGTGCAGATCGGTGTGGGTCTGGTGTTCTCCCCTGAAGAATGACACGGCTGCAAATTCAGGTGAAATCTGCGTTTTTCACATGATTGCGTTGTGTAGAGTAGATATCTATGGAACTGCATCTGGACTGTGTTCTGGGTGTAGCATGCAGGACTTTTTACTTTGGCTCTTCATTCAACCTCCCATACCAGAGAGGTGTGAAGGGGGACATAGAGGAGCTATTATAGGATTTGTTTGCCTGTACCGCTGCATCTGCCGCAATCGCAAGGACTTGGTGACGTATAATGCTGGTTCTGATGTTTCTATTTAAGGACGAAAACCTGTGTTTGTTGGTCCTGCAGAATTTTGCAAGATCAACAAAAATTGGCAAAAGCTCCTCTTCATGGGAGGGAGGAGCAATGCAGGGGATGCCAGTTAAAATGTGGGTTTTGGGCCACTTTAAGAGCAGCAGAATTAACCTTGCCAGTAGGCTTCCTCATATGAGAAGAGTATTAATCCTCATCCCAGGAGTATTTTTAGACACAAAGGAGTACGCAATTTGCAGTCTTTAAAATGCACAATATTGATATGTAAGTGATGATAAATACAAACTATTGCGGGGTAACATTCTTAGAGCACCTAGCAATATTTCTAGGCAAACCTAGCAAAACTATAAGGTGGAGGGGGCAGCATTGAAGACTGTAGGGTGTACAATAAGTGTGAGTGCTATTAGACTATACAATCAGATTGGAGGGTACAGTAAGTGTGGGTACTATTAGACTATACAATCAGATTGGAGGGTACAGTAAGTGTGTGTACTATTATACTATACAATCAGATTGGAGGGTACAGTAAGTGTGGGTACTATTATACTATACAATCAGATTGGAGGGTACAGTAAGTGTGTGTACTATTATACTATACAATCAGATTGGAGGGTACAGTAAGTGTGTGTACTATTATACTATACAATCAGATTGGAGGGTACAGTAAGTGTGAGTTCTATTAGACTATACAATCAGATTGGAGGGTACAGTAAGTGTGTGTACTATTAGACTATACAATCAGATTGGAGGGTACAGTAAGTGTGGGTACTATTAGACTATACAATCAGATTGGAGGGTACAGTAAGTGTGGGTACTATTAGACTATACAATCAGATTGGAGGGTACAGTAAGTGTGTGTACTATTAGACTATACAATCAGATTGGAGGGTACAGTAAGTGTGTGTACTATTATACTATACAATCAGATTGGAGGGTACAGTAAGTGTGTGTACTATTATACTATACAATCAGATTGGAGGGTACAGTAAGTGTGTGTACTATTAGACTATACAATCAGATTGGAGGGTACAGTAAGTGTGAGTTCTATTAGACTATACAATCAGATTGGAGGGTACAGTAAGTGTGTGTTCTATTAGACTATACAATCAGATTGGAGGGTACAGTAAGTGTGGGTACTATTAGACTATACAATCAGATTGGAGGGTACAGTAAGTGTGGGTACTATTAGACTATACAATCAGATTGGAGGGTACAGTAAGTGTGGGTACTATTAGACTATACAATCAGATTGGAGGGTACAGTAAGTGTGGGTACTATTAGACTATACAATCAGATTGGAGGGTACAGTAAGTGTGGGTACTATTAGACTATACAATCAGATTGGAGGGTACAGTAAGTGTGGGTACTATTAGACTATACAATCAGATTGGAGGGTACAGTAAGTGTGAGTTCTATTAGACTATACAATCAGATTGGAGGGTACAGTAAGTGTGTGTACTATTAGACTATACAATCAGATTGGAGGGTACAGTAAGTGTGGGTACTATTAGGCTCTGTTCACACCTCTCCATTGCGTTACAGTAATACTGCAGGCAAAGGTCATTATTACACCATTGCATTAGGCTACATTTGGCACTGCTCTAAACTGTTTTCTGTTTTTCAATTGAAGCAGAAATAGCCGAGATATCAGGTTTTACAGGTTCATATGGGAAAGGGGGGAGAAGGGAAGATTGGTTACACCAACCTCCCTCTGTAGAGTCTTTAAATTGGGGATGGTTTGGTAGTTCTCTTAAGGCAAGGAGGTCTATACCATAGTGTTGGTTTTCTGATATTTATTCGTGCAGCTATTATACAAAATTCACATATTTACAATCCATTTTGCTGGTATGCATATTTAAATAAAGTATACAAAAGATGATTTCATTCCGGATGCGCAGGACTATCCTGCCATCTGTGTCTGTAGAGCTCCTATGGGCTCTCAGATTTGTTATATTTACAGTTTGTATCTGGTAGTGTTTTTGCAGTTTGTAGCAAGGTGAGGGTTTTAATCCTTCAATTTGTAGCAAGCTTGTATCCGGTGCAAACGTTTCGCTATTAAAGTGGACCAACACCCAGGGGGGATCGGCCCGGGAATCTATAAGATTCCCGGACCGATCAGATCCCTCCCCGCGGGGCATCCGAAATCGGGATGTCCCGCGGGGAGGAACCCCCCAGGAGGCCCACAATCCTTACCTTACCGGCGATCCAACGGCGCATGCGCGAGACGCGGCCGCGTCTCTCGCTTCCCTCTAGCAGGGCGCCCTCCCGTGCCGGCCGTTTTGTGAATGGCCGGCGCAGGCGCGCTCCCTGTTAGAGGGAAGCGAGAGACGCGGCCAATGACAGCGCTCTGGTATGCGCGTCCAAGCGGCTTTGGACGTGCATACCAGAGCGGCTCTGAGCGCTGTCATTGGCCGGACGAGGTCACGTGGGAGCGGGGAGAGGTGAGTTTTTGCGGCGATCGGGGGGGTTTCACACAGCGAGGCACCCCCGATCGGGGGTGCCCCACCTAAGTGGACCAACACCCAGGATAGTCAAAATCCTGGGTGTTGGTCCACTTTAAGCTTCTTCAGTGCACTATTATATTAAGTCTGTTAATAGAAGGAAATATACATATGCATAACAGTAGTTTTTCTGAGTGAATCAAACTGCATTTAGTGCAGAAATCCTTATATTTTTAAGGTATGATTTTATAACCAAAAATATAAGGATTTCTGCACTAAATGCAGTTTGATTCACTCAGAAAAACTACTGTTATGCATATGTATATTTCCTTCTATTTACAGACTTAATATAATAGTGCACTGAAGAAGCTTAATAGCGAAACGTTTGCACGGGATACAAGCTTGCTACAAATTGAAGGATTAAAACCCTCACCTTGCTACAAATGCACCGGATACAAGCTTGCTACAAATTGAAGGATTAAAACCCTCACCTTGCTACAAACTGCAAAAACACTACCAGATACAAACTGTAAATATAACAAATCTGAGAGCCCATAGGAGCTCTACAGACACAGATGGCAGGATAGTCCTGCGCATCCGGAATGAAATCATCTTTTGTATACTTTATTTAAATATGCATACCAGCAAAATGGATTGTAAATATGTGAATTTTGTATAATAGCTGCACGAATAAATATCAGAAAACCAACACTATGGTATAGACCTCCTTGCCTTAAGAGAACTACCAAACCATCCCCAATTTAAAGACTCTACAGAGGGAGGTTGGTGTAACCAATCTTCCCTTCTCCCCCCTTTCCCATAAGTTCCAATAATAGAGTTGGGGGATACTAAGAATACATCCAGCCACCAGTGTCATTTTAGGGGGGGGACCTGACCATAGGCTCAAGTCCCTACCCCTCCCCCCAAACCCTTTTACAGGTTCAGCCAATGACGATCTTTTTTTCATCCCATTACCCAATCAGCTCAGCAGAGCGGGACAAGATTGCTGGTCCCTCCCTCCTTTAGATTCATCACATTGCTGTCATGGCAGAGAAGGGCCACGCATACTTTCTTCTTCAATTTAAAAAACGGAAAACAATTTAGGACAGAGCCAAATGTAGCCCAACGCAATGGTGTAACAATTACCTTTGCCTGCAGTCACTTTAAGAGCAGGCATTTTGTAAATATGCCAGGGGTCTATGGCAATGCAAATGCAATTTAAGTACGCTGCGTTATACATGCGTTGCACTTGTGTTGCCATAGACCTATTGACCTGCGCTGAAAAAGGTGTCTCCAGCGCTTTTTTTTATGCTTTGGGAAGTGCAAATATGTTACCTATCTCATCTAGAATAATGTACAATGTTTCCTTTGTGTTGCAAGGCAGCACCACAACACAGAGGTGTGAACAGAGCCTTACAATGTACAGTCAGATTGGAGGGTATGGTAAGTGTGGGTACTATAAGAATGTACAATCTGATTGGAGGGTACGGTAATTTTAATTTTTTTTTTTTTTTAATGCATGGATGGCCGTTGTATAACCCGTTTAACCCATCCGTGCAGTGAGTGTACACATGCCTGGAGCGGTGGGCTGCCCTATTTACGGCGCCCGGGGAGCAGTTGGGGGGTTAGGTGCCTTGCTCAAGAGCACTTCAGTGGGGATTCGAACCTGCAACCCTCCAGTCACAAGTCCGCTCCCCTTACCTCTAGGCCACAACTGCCCCTTAAGTGTGGGTACTATTAGAATGTACAATCAGATTGGAGGGTATGGTAAATATGGGTACTATTAGAATGTACAATCAGATTGGAGAGTACGGTAAGTGTGGATACTATTAGAATGTACAGTCAGATTGGAGGGTCCGGTAAGTGTGGGTACTATTAGAATATACAATGAGATTGGAGGGTATGGTAAATGTTGGTACTATTAGAATGTACAGTCAGATTGGAGGGTATGGTAAATGTGGATACTATTAGAATGTACAGTCAGATTGGAGGGTATGGTAAATGTTGGTACTATTAGAATGTACAGTCAGATTGGAGGGTATGGTAAATGTGGGTACTATTAGAATGTACAGTCAGATTGGAGGGTCCAGTAAGTGTGGGTACTATTAGAATGTACAGTCAGATTGGAGGGTCCAGTAAGTGTGGATACTATTAGAATGTACAGTCAGATTGGAGGGTCCAGTAAGTGTGGGTACTATTAGAATGTATGGGCAATATTACATTTAACATCTAGATTGCAAGGGAATCTGACATACTTTTACACTACCTTTGTCTCCAACACTGTGTCCCTTTGGCCCAGTAACCACCCTGACCTGTTACCTGGCTACACCATCTGGCACCAAAACGTATCCAAGATGACTCTTCCTACTAAGATGAGGCAATACGCCTAGAAATGGCTATTATTTCTGAGCTGCTGGTGGCCAACTGTGTGCGTAGAGATACGCATAAGGCACCACCAGAAGCATAATTTGGCATTTTGTTATTTTATATGCAGATTTGTGCATAGACACAACGTCTGCCCCTTAGTGTTTTTAAATATAATATAATGGCCCTTGCACCTCCATGCGCTACTACTTGAACATGTATATCACGCATGAAAGTCTGATATATCGGCAATTCCTATTGAAGTGAATGAAAGTAATGGCCAGAAGTGACTGGCAGAATGTGGCACTTTTGTTTAATCCTGCCCAGCTCAGGACTGCCTGCACACAGGAGACTAATGGGTGTTTTTGCAGTGTAAATAAGGGAGTAGTTTGCTCATAAACCTGTTAGCCTAGAAAGGATAAATAGGTGCTACACCTATATTTTTAACCTCTTAAAAGTATAGTAATTACCAATGCAGTGAAGAAACTTTGGCCGGACGAGCCGTGATAGGTTTGCACCAATGACATCTGATCTCAAGTAGATGTGACTGAGGGCCTGCAGAGGCCAAAGTGGTTCATGTTGCTGTGTGAGTGGGTGCAGCATATAACCTTTTATAGAGTGAAGGCTCAATTTGATTACATTGTGTGGGTTTGTGTAATACACCAGTAGCCAGATAATGAGCTTTGGCAGAGAAGATGCCCTAACATTCTTAAGCTTCTAAAATAGTGTTTTTTTTATACCGGTAACTGAGGAAAAGATATTGTATGTATTAGTAATAGCAGGCAGCCATTTCACTCTCCAGTGGTATCCACAATGTACTGTAAGGTAAGAGGGTACACGAGAACATAATGGTGTGCCTGGGCAGACTTTGCAGCAGTTGGTACAATGATTGTATTGGGGCTTGGTGTGTAATGGAGAGCACTATTTACCCTTTGTAACAGCACACTGAAAAGGAGGAAGGGAAAGCATATTGTAGTATTAAAAGATGCTCTTAAATCAGACCAACACTTGTTTTTTCTTTAACGGGTGTTGGTCCCGTTGTCTGTTCATCACAACAAAACCTCCCACAAACTTCCCAGAACTCCCGTAATACTCGCCTTCATTACGAGCCAGCGCCAGTAAAAGAGTCCTGCCGGTGGCTGAGGCAGAGAACGCAACTACGACCCATGTGACCGCCAAGCAGCCAATCGTGGGACTCCTTTCCCAGTGCTGGCTATCTGCACTTATCTGCGAGGGGGGCTCCAGCATTCTGGATGCCACCCCCCTCCCCCCCCCCCCCCCGAGCTTATTGTGATGAGCAGACATCTGGACCAACACCCGTTAAAGAAAAATAGGTGTTGATCCGGTTAAATCTTTGTTCTATGATCTTTTAGTACTTACCGAATGTTATCATTATTCTTGTTTATAAATGACACCAGAAAAAGGAACTCCACTAATAGCATCACTTACTATTTGTCCATCCAAATCCTATTGTGGTTTGGGGGCGTTTCCCTGTACTACTTACTGCAACAAACTCCTACATACAGCATCTTGTCTAGAGGTCTGGGACCAGCAGTCACATGTGCCCAGTAGCCCAAACAAAAAGAAACCAAGGCCACGTCCACCTTGCATTTTTGGAGTTCGCTGTTTGGCTGATCTCAAGAATGCCTGCTCCTGTGATCCAGTCCACTGGCCACATCCTCTGCTTCCCTGTTCAGTGGGGAGCAATGCCGCCCCCAGCTTATCTGAATGGCTGAGTGCAGGAGTGTGCCCCAGCTACAGGGGAGGCAGGGGTCTGGCTGCCTCCGCAGACAGCATCGTGGGAGCCACCGGTAAAGGTGGCTCCAGGGGTTTCACCCAGTGAGGCATGACTATTTTGGATATCCTGATGTTTTTCAAAGCGGGGTTTGGAATGCGAGAATGTATTTGCTATTATTTCTGTGTTATTTTCACACATTTTCTTTTATGTTGTAGGAAACATGATTTCAGAAGGAGGTTCCTTTATGCGGGGTTTATTGATCGGCAGTGCTTTTTGTATAGTGGTTACCCTTTTAGGACACATTAAATCAAGTCATGAACCCGTTGCCTCTCACGAGCACCATCACATTCTTGCTCCGAACAAAGAGGACGTTTTAAAGCTGACGGAGGCGGAAAGGCTTGAACTGAGTCGCAGCGTTCGCGTGTACTGTATTCTCCTGGTTAAACCAAAAGACTTGAGCTTCTGGGTTGCTGTGAGGGAAACTTGGTCCAAGCACTGTGACAGGGTGGACTACTACAGCACAGAAACTATGAAAGTGTTTGACTCTATTAATCTTGACACCAATGACAACTGGGTTCTGTTGAGAAAAGCTGTCAAAATGTCTTATGAACAACACAAAGGGGAGTACAACTGGTTCTTCATCAGTCAGCCTACCACCTTCGCCATTATTGAGAACCTGAAGTATTTCCTCTTGAAGAAAGACCCGTCGGAGCCATTCTATGTTGGGTACACTATGAAAGAAGGAGACTTGGATTATGTGGATATTGCAGGTGGCATAGTGCTTAGCCTTGAGGCGGTAAACCGATTCATTGATGTGATGGGTAAACCTGATAAGTGTCCAGAAACAGGAGGAATCATTTGGAAGGTCTCTGAAGATAAGCAGCTGGCAATGTGCCTCAAACACAAGGGGGTGATGGCTGAAAACGCAGAAGACTCTGAAGGCAAAAATGTCTTTAATACAAAATCCATAAATACTTTAATCAAAAATGCCATGTCAAATGACCCTCAAAAAGTTGTTGAGGGCTGCTGCTCGGACATGGCAATCACATTTAATGGATTGTCCCCTAACAACATGCATGTCATGATGTATGGCGTTTACAGGTTAAGAGCTTATGGACACAGCTATAATGATGCTTTGGTGTTCTTACCACCGCCAGAGTCTAACAATGATTGAAGACCAACAGCTATTTGTTTCCTGAGGTTACACTGTAATAAGAGGAGCATGCGGCTCCTCAAGTATCACCAGTATCAATATTTAACAATGTGGACTGAATACGGGAGAAAGTGGCTGGAGGTTGCCACTTGATTCGTATAAATGTGTAATTTACTTTCTTGTTTTATGTATAGTCTAGGAGTTTGTCCTTCTTGCCTCTGTGTCAAGACTACAGATATGTCATATAACACAAACTCCAACTCATTGTACTGACTTTTACAATCAAAATCTATTTTTCTAAATCTTTTGGGTGAATCGATCTAATATCAGTGGTAAGTAAGCTTTGTAAAAGTGGTGTGCTCCCTATGGGAGAGTGAACACGATGTAAAAGCTCGCCTATCTAAACTTATAGGTGGGCTTAAATCTGTTCCCAAATGACATACACATGCTGATTTTATAACGGCAGAAGGAAGTGCGTATCTAGATCTTGGCTTATCCTTTTGGTGTAGATAGAGCGCACCTTGGCCTCCATTCAGTAGAAGTTTCTTGTAGTAATAAAACTCCAATAAAATAAAAAAGACAGAGAAATGCATTCAGCTAGGAAGACAATGAAAGTCAATAACTTTTTAATACAGTATAAAAAGTTCAAAGCTTTTCTTAGGAGTAAAAAGTGCCACTGCCTTTCATTGTATTCCTTAGCTGTTAATTCAGAAATGATGAAATTCTCAGGCTTTTTTTTTTTTTTTTTACTACCAAGAACATACCGAATCAAGGCCCCTGTGATCTACTGCTCTTATAAAACAGGATGATGGTCCTGTGTCATAAAGTGCATTTTTGTAGTATTTCTGTGTTCTCATCAGCTGCAGCTTCATTACCTCAACTCCCAAGTTTAGTCATGACTTGAAAAACCATATATAAATCTCAAAGTGGAATTTCTTTTGGGCGAAGAAAAATATCATCGGGAACAAAGTGGGATCAACTACCTGTTGACTCCACTTTTATCCTAGTGTCCCAGGAGCTGGGGGGTTTGTTTCCACAATGGGTCACATTAGACAATAAACTGAGATAGGGTTTTGCTTGGTGTTCCGCTTTATTAGACGGGCATTTATTCTGTTTACTATAGAGAATCTCAGTATTGATCCCATTAAAGTAAATCCTAAATGTGTGCCAAACCCCTGGATAAAGATACATTGTTTATGAAGGTGACCCCTCCCTTTACGAACATCATTTTTGTTGCCATCGTTGCAGCATTGTGCCTAATACCTTGGCATTGTACAAATACCTTATTTAAGTATACAATTTTATGTTTGTAAACTATACCTCAAGCATTAGTATTGGTTAAGTTGGTTTTGTATTGGGTCAGCTCCATTATTCCAGGAATGTTTCTAAGCATTTCCCCTTAGTACTGCATATTCCTTAATTGATCCCCGAGGATGGAGGTTGCTGGCTGACAAATTTGTTGACTGCTGAAGTGGAAAATAAAGTAAGGCTGTTTATTATGCCAGGAGCATGTGGACATTAGTTACTACCTGTTTTCAGCAGAAGCCTTGTGTGAAGGGAGTATATGCCAGGTATAGCTATTGCTAACAATTTTAGGCATTCTTTATTCTGCTTTAATCTCGTTGCTCTTAGAGCTAGGCTTGTGTGCTACGATGCCTCTGGGTAAATGATTGTTTTAGGGCCAAAACCTATTAATGGTGTCAATATAACTCGTAGCACTTTGAACACCATGGTACCATTTGGGTTCCTCTCATCGCATACCTCTGTCCCACCCTTCCAAGTGAACACCTATACCACAACCAACAATGCCAGTGTCCTTTATGAAATGTTTCCCATCAATGCTGCTCTGGAACCCAAAATGTGACAGACCAATGCAGATAGAAGAAGAGGTTTCTTATTTAAATGGCTTGTCCAGATTAAAAAAAAAAAACAAGGATTTGATACTTGCCTCTAAACGGGAAGAACACACAAAGGAACTCGTGTGTTCCTCTGTGCGGTGGCATTCCGAATTGGGATGCCCCACTGTGTGTTCCCGCCACCCCAAGGTTGCCCTGTTTCACTCTTGTTTCTTATCTCCCATGGCGCAGACTTGGGCAATAGCACATGGCTGAGCAGCGTGGTCAACCAATCGGTGTGCTCGCTGTCACTCGGCTCCCTTCGGCGCCACCTGAATGGCTAAGCCGCTGAGCGGCGCTGCCTGCCACATCCCTCACCCACCTATCAGCTGTGGCGTGCCTGTGCCACCCACCCAGAAAGGCCAGGTGCGCGCATGGCTAAAGGTGAGCAGGGATGCAGAGCGCACAGACGTGACTTGGGCTCCGGGGGAGAAGTGATGGATGAGGCCAGCTGTGTTTGACTGTGGCTGAAGTTTTCTAATCTTCGCTCACTTTGATAGAGGGTATGTGCCAGGCTCAGCCTCAATGTGGGCTATGGACGCCACTGAGCCCTATGCTAAGGTGAATATTACATTATTCATTTATTTATTTTAGCCTGGATTTGGTATTTTATAGGAAACGCCACTTGCATTTTTGAAGCAGACCCCAGGTTGGGCATGCTATAGAAGCGATAGAGGTTTTCCATGTTGCCTTCTGGTGCTCCTGCAGCTTAGACCACATTTTGATTATGGTTGCAGTGGTGCAGATATAACTTTGTTGTGTGATATTCAGCCAGGTGCCCTTAAAGAGCAATGGCCAGCTTGTGCATACTGAGGCTGTAGACTGGAGGTGTAGTACCCTGCCGCAAATACTGATGGCCCCAGGAGGGCAATTGGCAGGTTAATAGAGAGTTTCAAAAGCTCTGACATGTTCGATCTGAGGTCTGATTAGAAAATGCAAGGAAAGTTGCCTTTCTCCTTGAATCCCATACTTAAGTGACATACCCCAAAATAGCTGTCTGATTTTAAGTCCTTTTTAGAGAAAGCAAATTGGTTTTCATGTGTGGGTTTCCAATGTAATCACTGGTAGTAGGCCTTAGGGACATTTCTTAAAACTTCCATTAGCTGGGGTATAATTTCCACTGCCCCTAAATGTTACTGCAGCGTTGCACATTTGATGCTGAAATGTATAGTCCCAAAATGTAAGAAAGGTTGAGCATTTTGGTCAAGCAATAAACCTGGATATTTTTTCAAAGGGAGAGTTCTGGGCAATTGAATCAAAGGAGAACTCCAGGATATTTAAAATGAAACTGAGCAGGCAGTCACCAGCTCTCCTTACTTAGGTTGGAGGTCTACCTCTTGGCTTCATCTGCTCAGTCTGAAGTTGGCAGCACAGTGGTTAGTTGGGAGCCGGGTTATCTAGTTCTGTCTGCTGTATTTCATTTGATATGTGTGAGAGTTTGCCTTTGTCTGTACCAGACTGCTCACATCTCCAGCTTCTGGGGCAGGAATGGCTTGGGAGGTCCCTGTGTATTTAAATAACCATATTGCTTGGTATATACAGACTGTAAGTAGGTAGTAGCATAGGGCGAAAGCTATTTACGCTGTACCATGGGTACTTCACCTGCACGTCCCACAGCTGCTGCCCTACAGGTCCAGATTTCTGCTGTCTCATGTTTACAAAATGAATTCCTTTTTTTTATATTGACCGCTTATTAGCTTGCATCATTTCACTTACCCAAAAACGAGTGGTTTTGGGCAGCTTTTAATGTTTTAAAGGGTTTTATAAACTGATGTTTACTTGTCTCCTTTTTTTAATGTCTTACACAATCCAGCCCTAGCCATTTTTTCAGTTTATGTTGCCTGTGATCTCAACTTTTTGTTTGGAGGTTTCAAATATTTTAGATTAGGTCTGCGGGCTTCCATACCTGGGGGGGGGGGGTCTATTATGCACGAGTCACTCAATATTATTGTGATACAAGCTGAAGCTTGAGATATATTCCCATACGTAGTAAGTTTGGATAGTCCTTGGAAAGGGGGTGGTCAGTATCTGCCACAAGTATTAGGGAGGGTTGGGATTTGGCTTGAGGAAAATAACAGCCAGGCCCCAATAGTCCCTGACCTTCTCACTTCTGCTGGGTCAAAACATACTCTTTCCTTATAGGCTTAATTTGTTTTCCTTACAACAGGCATGCTACATGATGGCTGTCACTGAGACTTGTTATATTTCAATGTAGGGGACTGGATAAAAGTTTGCCTATATGTCTCCGTAACAGCCTAATATCAATTAATAACCACTTAAATAACCACCACTAACCTGTCCCTTCTTCAATGCTGGTTTTCTTAGGGCCTGTGTAGACAGGAAGGCTTTACCAATTGTACAGTTCTTTATGGTAACAAGGAGCAATGTAGACAAGCTGCTAAAGCCCCTCTACACTGCACCAGCATTTTCCCTAGAGGAAAACTATAAACTGACCAGCCCTAAAAGTAATGTAAAATCAGTTCAGAAGCTTTGTTTCCTAAGCCCTAAAAACCCAACCCTAGTTAAAACCTCTAAACTGGAACTTCACTGAAACTATGACCTCCCCCGCCTTGACCCTTAACTTATCCACACGCCACTGTCTCTCCTCTGGAGCCCGTACGGCAGCCGCAGGGAGAGAGACACAGCCGCACCCCCGGGTCTATGTGCTCTCGCTGCTCATTCACTTGAATGGGCAGATGGAAGCACGCAGGGATTTGGGGGAATGCGGCTCTGTGCTTTTGACAAAATATAGGTGTTCAGGATCTGGAGCGCTGTGAGAGCAGTGCAGGCCCTTGGATAAGGGCCAGGGTAGGGTAGCTGGGGTGTGGGGGGGGGTGTGTTGCAGTATAACTGAAGTTCCGCTTTAATTCCTAACCGAATTGTTCAGTTCTTTGTCTGTCTGTAACCTCCATTGTTGGACTATTGACTCACTTATGGTGAAACAGTATCAGTGGGTGAACAAGAACAAACAGTAGTTTTTTTAAAAAGAACTTCCTAATTGGTTATCGTGCACAGAAAACAAGGCTAAATAATCTTTAACATGGGGTCACGGTCTGCTATAGGGTGGCCATCCAGGGGCATAAAAATTGAATACTTTCCAAAACGTTCTTTAATGGCACCCACATTTTAATTGGATCACTTTTTATTATTGCTGCTGTTCGGGGTTGTATAATTAGGAAAACGCACATAATTCTAATTTTTGCTGCACCAATGCTCTGTAGAAGTCCCCAGGGGTTAACAAAAAGCTTTACCTTTACCCCTTAATGCAGCGGGTGTTTTCAGCCCTGTGCGCAGCCATGTTGAGTGCGGCCACCATGCTGCCTCGGTGCTGGCGAGGAGGCCAGGGCAGGGGGTTATTAGGAGTCCTTATTGTCTTTTTATCTTTTGGCATGTTAATTTGCTTTCCAGCCATGGTTACAGTGCACTATTGTTGTTGTTATAATGAGGAGATCTCTGCAGACACACAATTGAAATCTGCAGAAGGGGTTGAAGGTCTGGATACATGTTGTGTCCCAGTGTTTTGGTCCCCTTTTATATTGGGTGGGTGTTTGGGCAGGCAGCATGACAGTGAGACATCTGACCTTATACAAAAGATAATTTGTAAAGGCTATTTCCCATATATCCCGCATTTATAGGTATTCTCTTATATATGAATACATTTACTTGACTGGAGCTTATATGCCAGATCTTGGATTACAGAAATTTGGCGAAATCTCTTGAAACGCAGAGAAGGTGTAGGATGCATTAAAGGAAAAGTCCACTTTCTTATTTCTTCCAATTTGTGGCACCACCAGTAGCAATGCATGGGTTAACCTTAGCTGTAGGCGGGGACTGCAGGAAAAAAAAACTAGCTCACCTTGGCCTCTTTAGGACAGGCTGTGGCAGGATCTCCTCACTTATTTGCTTGCAGTCTCGAAGGACTGTGAAGAAGTCTGGAAATTTTTTTTTCTTTAGTTACAGTGCTGAGCGGAGCTTCCACTCTGTCTCCCACCCTCTCACTAGCTGCAGTGATCCTGGGGAGATTCCCCATCAGATGCCTGAAGTTGGTTCCTAAGCCAATAGTGTGAGAGTGCAGAGTGAGGGGAGCGCGTATGGGTGCAGGTAAGTGTGCTTGGGCTCATCCGACTGGGTCTGAGCCCCGATGATCAGGACCCCGCTGCAGCAGGGTATCTAATCTCTGGCCCTTGCATGGTGGCCTGCTGTGTGTCTCCCACTGAGCCCCAGTCCCTCTACCCCCTGGGGTTTGCCTATTGACTAACTTGGGAAGGGGACGGGCCGGCCGCCGCCGCCAGCTTGGCTTCGGCACGCTCAGGCCTTACAGTGGAGGACGGAAGGCGGGGGTGGGGTGGCTGTATTTGCGAGGTTTGTGGCTCCGCTTTCCTTCTCACTAACAGTATGAAGCAGCGCCATCTTGTGCGGTGCCCGGTGGTTGATTCCTTATACACTGTTTTAGTTTTGTTGCACTGTTTTCTAGTTGTACGCAGGTTAGCGTTCTTCCCTCCCGGGGCTTTGAAATGCTTTTTAATTAAGAGAACCTGCCCTATATAGGCCGGGAATGGAAGAGGAGAAAGGAAATTTACCGGTGAGTACACAAATTTCCCTTTTGTAGACATTTTCTAAGACTCCATACATGGGGCACTAGAAGATTCGCTTACCTTACCGCCGTTTTCACAGTCCCGAATTGTGAAGCTGGGAGCTGAGCTTCCAGGTTCCAGCTGAAGAGTTGGTGTGGACTAGGTATGGCCGGTTCCCACTGAAACAAGGGTGCCTCAGTACATGCAGGTATCTGGTATACAGAGATGGTGATTGTTTTCAATAGGAGCTGGCCATGCCCACACGCCAGCCAGAATGCAGAAGTGCAGCGTCCTGTCTTCACAAACTGGGGCAGGTCAATAGGAGACGCGGGGACAACTGTAAGATAAGCAGATAATCGAGTGCCCCATGTTCCTGCGCAGAGTCTTAGGAAAGAATCCATGAAAGCTGGGTGTGCTCACCTGGCATGACAGAGAGAAAGCTGGGAAACCATAAAGTGAGTGGCTTAACAGAGCATGACTAACCTCGGCCACCCAACCTGCAATTTCTGCTGTCTTGGATACTTTGACGTGCCCTGGAGTCTTTTTAGATGGCCCAGGGCCAGCCACCACTGGTTTTGTGCTTTTACCTATTCTGTCTTATGATCTGCACATCTCTTCTTTATATGGCCTAATAAATGAAAACCTTGTTTCCTAAGGCTCTAGAGCCAATGACCTGCTTACAACGTACACAGTTGTACTATTTTTGGGATGTAATGAATTAAGGATTGGGGATCTTAGGGGTATATATATTTTTGCTATACTTTTTCAATTGGTGTACAAAAAAAAAAAAATCAATCTCAATTTCTTGTAAAAATGAAATATTTGTAATTTTATATGGTCTGGAAATTTTTAAATATTGTACTTACGTACGAAGTAAAGTCTATTTTATACTAAAGTGTGTTGAGTGTTTCTTAAGGCTTTTATCATGGTTTCAGCTGCTAATCTTTACTATATAAAACAATAAACCTGCTCCCAAGTTATTTAAGAAATGGAAATGCTTTAAAATAACCTGTACTTAAACCAGACCAACACCCTTACAAGAAATAGCGCTCCTCAGACCTTGCGCTCTTTTGTGCTGAGTGTCATTGCAGCCTATACAATGACACAGGATCTGAGGAGTGGTGCAGTGTATGTCCAAAGAGATCAAATTACCTACCACCTAGTGGCAGAGGGGGGCAAGCAAGCCAGGTCTGGGGAGTTTTTAATAACTCCCATGACCTGTAATGTTTCTCTTTAAAGTGGACCAAAACCCAGGATTTTGACTATTCTGGGTTTTGGGGATGCACGGCTGTGTGAAACCCCCAGGTTGCCCGATCTCACTCACCCTTCCTTGGTCTTACGGCCTCTCGTCTAGTCAGCGCACCCGGATCCGCTCCCGCCCCTTCGACCAAGAGCTTGCTCCCTGCTATAGGGATAGCAGGGATGCGTCTGCTGCTTGCAACATTTTACCGGGAAAGGAGGTACGTTTTTCAGGTGACCTGGGGGAGTTTGACTGGAATCTGGATGCCCCAGGAGGAATGAGTATTCCTGCTCTGGAATCTCATAGACTCCAGGGTGGGTTTTGGTCCTCTTAAGTCCAGGCAGCAACATGGCTAGGAAAGGAAGAAGCCTCCCATGTGCTCCAATATGGCTGCAACCAAGAGCAAAATGAAGTGGCAGTATTTCAGATTTGAGTGACCATAATTCAGTATCATCCGAGTGCTCTTAAGAGGAGCTCAGCTTGGAGGGGGCCAGTGTTTTGTTTCATACATGTGGGGACAGATAATGCAGACCCAGAGGGAAACTGTGTCTCCCTTATCCTCCAGTGAGACCACTTCCCTGGGGCTGTTTGGGAAGGAGGGGACAGTGTGCTGCTTAGGACAGACTGGGCGGCAGTACTAACTACTGGAGAGCTTTGGGTGAGTGATCGATTACCACAAGTCCCAGATAACACCATCACATGGCCTCTCCCTGGGAACGCAACTGGACACAGTCCAGGCAAGAGTCCTCCTGCTGGCACCCGAGCTCTGAAAGCTGCAGGAGAGTGTGGTCCAGAACTCGGTGCAGTGTTTGGCAATTAGCAATTCCTGGGTTTGATGGTCCTTTGAGGTGGTTCCATATGCCCAGATTCAATCCAGGGCTCTGCAGTTAGCCATTCTGTCTCCTTGGGATTGGTCACCCCTTTGACGGTGGTCCATTCGTCCATAGAGGGGTGGCTCAAGTCGGGATCCCTTAGCCAGGGCTGCTCTTTCCTACCAGGTCAGTGGACTGTAATCACAACAGATGCTTGCATTTCAGCTATTCACATTCAAGATGTGGACAATACCCACGTGGACTTTCTCAGCAAAGAAATTGTGGATCTGGGAGAGTGGACCCCTCAGAACCTCACCTCCAACCTCAGAAAAATCATTCCCTCCCCATGTATTCCTGCTGCTGTCACCTGCACCTGTAGAACGCATGCTCAGTGTGCATCAAACTTGCATACATCTGTGACCTCTTTACTTCTAATCTCTTCAACTTTATGGCCTTTTCTGAAACCTGGCTCAGTCCCGCACTGCCCTTTCATATGGCAGCTTACAGTTTAGTCACACCACAGGATCAAACAACAAGCAGGGTGGGGTGGCATCCTTAAATCAGAACACTGCCCTACCCACATTATCCTTCACTGCTTTTGAAGTTCATTGTCTGTTTCTATTGTCCCTGTCATCTAAATATTGCCATTATCTCTTCCCCCCCCCCCCCCCCCCAGACCTTCTACTCTTTTCCTCTGCCACTTCTTCACCTGGCTCCTCTATTTCCTGTCCACTAACATCTATCATCATGAGTGACTTCAACATACCCATTGACACCAGCAACCCTGCCACCAGCAGATTACTATCGCTTACCTCCTCTTTTGGTCTCAAACAATGGTCTGCTACCCCCACCCACAATGACGGACACATGCATCACTCATCTCACTCGACACTCAACCTCCACCACTCAGCTGTACAAGGACTTTCCTCTCTTGTCTCACCTGACCACCTGCTTCCTTGATCCCATTCTATCCCACCTTATTCCTCAATTTGCTTCATCTGTCATTCCAACCTTAAAGATGACTAAAATCTGCATAACTTCTGAAATACATTTGGCCAAAGCCCCTGCCAATACTCCCATCTTAGGTTGTAGAACTAGAAAGTTTCACTTACCGAATTGTCCTGGAACACTTTTTTTTTTGTTGTCCCTCTCTGTATGATGGCAGACGACCAGTCATTGCATAAGTGTGGCAATGACATAATTGCCACACAAAACCGTGGCAATGAATGGAGGAGGTGGAGCTTTACTGCCAATACAGACAACAGTATCTGGTATTAGAATGAAGCAAAAGCGGTGAAAATTAGCAAATAGTGCTCTTCGGGGGGGAGCAATGCAGGGGGTTCTAGTTAAAAATTTGGGTTTTGGTCCACTTTAAAGAGAAACATCGAAGGCCCTGGAATCTAAAAGATGTTGAGTCTGCAACATGGGAGGGACAGGAACGCTAGTGAATGTGGTGACTGGGGGGGATACACACAGTGGGAAATCCCAATTTGGGATGTCGGCCATGAGAGGAACACCCCAAAAAGTGAAAATCGGGTGTGCTGTTTCTCTTTAACATCTGTCTTGAAGCTCTTCCTCTCCACTGGTACCACGGCATGCTACTATAATTCTACTGATCAAAAAACCCTCTCTGGACCCATCTGCCCTGCTCTATCGTGCTGCTCCCTTTCTCATCCACTCAGAACTGGGTCACTGTCTGTCTATAAACTCCCCCAGTCTGTTTTCAAGTCATAACACAAAAAAGAGACTGCTCAGTCCAATAAGTGGCCCAGGAGCCAGGACGGGCCATGACTGACCCAAAAAAGGATAAATAGCAGCAGAGTAAAGTCCAGTTACACCATTTCCCTAACACATAACTTATCTATGGTAAATTAAGAGCCCCATGTGGCCAGTGCTGAAATTGTGCGTTCCCCTGTGGTGACACATTTCAGACCATGCACCCCTTAGTAATAAATCAAAAAGGCACAGAGCTAATACATGTGAGTTAAAGTCCTCTTTAAAGTCCTTCCAAATGCTTTAAAAATCCACCAAGTGCCACGAAAATCCAATAGTGCACCACCACCAGTTTAGGTACCCTTACCGGATGTGGTTGGATCAAACCGCACATTCAACAATCAAGCAGAGAAATCCTCCAAACGATTCCACCTGGGGTCAGCTTACTCAGATACAAGATGGCTAGCAGAAATCTCCACAGCATGTTCATGCAAGAAGGAATAAGAGAACCATAGCGCAATACTGCATACCACAATCTCTTTTAATGAAGCCAATAAAATACTCACAAAACATCAAATTAAAACTTGCATATCAAGGTGGGGCCTTAAGCCAACTCACGCTGCTGAATTCCAGAACCGCCGAATTCAGCAGCGTGAGTTGGCTTAAGGCCCCACCTTGATATGCGAGTTTTAATTTGATGTTTTGTGAGTATTTTATTGGCTTCATTAAAAGAGATTGTGGTATGCAGTATTGCGCTATGGTTCTCTTATTCCTTCTTGCATGAACATGCTGTGGAGATTTCTGCTAGCCATCTTGTATCTGAGTAAGCTGACCCCAGGTGGAATCGTTTGGAGGATTTCTCTGCTTGATTGTTGAATGTGCGGTTTGATCCAACCACATCCGGTAAGGGTACCTAAACTGGTGGTGGTGCACTATTGGATTTTCGTGGCACTTGGTGGATTTTTAAAGCATTTGGAAGGACTTTAAAGAGGACTTTAACTCATATGTATTAGCTCTGTGCCTTTTTGATTTATTGTTGTATATGTACTTAATGGTGGGATTTAAGTATTAGCACGTGGTAGCTGGTGTAAGATTTATATGTTGAAGTTTTAAGTAATGTTTCACTTTTGATTTATTTAATCACAGCGCGGTATTTAATATATTTTTATACACATTTTTTACCCCTTAGTAATACCTGAAGAGGAAAGAAGCCGGCATCCATTTCTGGGTGTGCCTCACTGATTGTGGCTGGGGGGGGGTCGTATGCACACCTTATCCTGAGCCCTGGATCTGCCAATCAAATGATGTTGTCATGGTAGGGTGGGATCATGGGCAGGGCATCCAATCATTGCACCCAAGACAAGGTCTCTGGGTTGGGTTCCTCTCACCTCTCCTCTATTCTATGCCTGTCTTGAAAAAGTTGCGGTGAGCGCAACGAAACGTTGACGGTGGCAGGGCGGTTAGACGTTCTTTTTATTATCTGGATTCAGCAACAGCACATTGATTTCTATTCACCCCTTCACTACCCGAAAAAACACCGGCGGCCGAGGTGTGGGGCGGATGCGGAGAGGATTTTATCTGTTACACTTAACGCATTTAAAGCGATATTATGCCAGATCTGTCCATCATTTCTCTTTCATGCATATAAAATCAATGGGAGAGATGAGTGGAATTGATACTTAAAGCTTCCAATTAAGTCAAGATTATGCTTAAAGGCTCTATGTGAAACGCCCAGTTACTACTGCCATTTGGTAAGAGTATATTTTATAGGTGGTGGGCACAAGGTGAAGGTCACTTAAAGGAACAGAGCCTTTATTTACAAGCACAATACTTTGGACTCACTAACTGACCAGTATTGAAAGATTTTTTTTTCCATTGGAAGGAAACCAAGTGTTTAAAGATTGTCAAGGACATTTAACAGCTTATGCATTCAGAAACTTAATAGGACTGCTTAGAACCTATTTATTTAGAACTTGATTGCATCTTTTGATATAAGATTAACTATATGCTCTGTGCTTAATTGTATACTATTCTATGCCTGTGTTTACTATATGGACTGGAGGAGAGGAAAATAAACCCGGGCCCGCCTTTCATGAAGGAGGGATCATTGAAGTGTCTGTATGCACCGCTAAATAAAGCAGGCCTCCAGGTCACTAATAATATGTGGAGCAGATTTTACTGCATACCCCTAACCTTATGGAACACAGGACTAAATCAAGCAAGAAATTGCAAAGTGCAAATTAACGTGATTAAAAACTTGAAGAGCACATGAAAAATAAGACCCCCTATTCAGTTCGGGATAGCATACCAAATTATTTAAAAATTAACGAAAATGGAAGCAGATGCAAAAGAGACAGAAGTACAAATATGAAAGGGGCAGTTTACATATAGGTGTCATAATAATGAAATTCACTTTTGCACCCCTGTAATTATACAATGCATAGTATACAACAGTCTGGCGACTAAAAGCACAATTATAAAGCTATGAATTATCTGATCGGTATTATATACGATATCCCGTCACAACCAAACTAATTAAGTATTAATACACAACGTCAGATCAAAAATGATCATTTAAGCTTTTCAGCATACATGTGTCCAACAAGAAGATCCATCGTGCCTCTGTGCGTCTCAGCCCAGGTACAATTTCCTGAATAATCTGTACATGTAAGGGGGAAGAATCCCCTGAATGGTACGGAAGTGGAATACTATAAACATGTTCCAAAAACGGTCTCTTCCCACAGGGCTGGCATGTGAATAAATATGACCCCTTTGGAATTACATTTGTATAGGCCCTTATTTTGATGGATTCACCATTGGTACTAGATGAAAAGGAATCCCACCCACATTCTTCACTCCAAAGTGCCCAACAGTTAAATAGGTTGCCCTGAGCAAAGAAAACAAATTGTGTCACATTTGCTTTATTAAGCATCACGGAAAGCAAATAACACATTTAACCACATCCATAAAAACAAGGTAATGAGTCCATATTAATTTCCAAGTGCCCTGTAGAACTGATCCAGTGCTTCATTTGTAAGTCTTCATGTGCCACAATCCGTCATTTAAATAGTGAATATTTTCAATGCCGATTCCTTTATTGACTTTTTCACTGCAAAAACAAGAAAACCAGTTTAGCACGAACTATAAAATGGCGTTTCTAGAAATATACAGTCATATGACTGCACTGGTCAAGTGAAAAAAAAAAAAAAAAAAAAAAAAAGAAGGTTCTACATATTTCAAAACAGGTTTGTGAAGTTCAGGGATCGGAAACTGACAACCATGTGTTAAAGAAGACCTCCAAAAAGATGATATGATAAAGTAGTGTAAAAAAAAAAACAGAAAATGTCTATTAAAATTTTTCTTTACTCACCTCCGATTGTCAGCTCCTGTGTCCCTCTCCAATCCGATGAAAGATGCAGTGATCGTCGCACAGCGATCACCGCATCTGACAGTTGAGAAGCCGCGGGGCTACTCGTGAAGATGGCAGCACCCGTCAGGGGGAGACTAAAGAGCCCCGGGGGGGTTATCGGAAGCCCCCCGGGTGAAGAGGAGAGCCGGCCTGATCGAATGAGGGGTCAGGCTTTTTTTTTCACTTTTCACTGTGTGTGTGTGTGTGTGGGGGGGGGGACTGATTCTAGAAAGAAAAAATGGATTCTAGTCGAATGAAATATCGCAATACTTGACAGAATCAATGTTTTTCTGACACCCCTATTAATTATGTCTATTTCTGGAATAATGGTGTTTTGCTAATTTTTTTACATGATTTTAGGTAACTGACAGCCCATAAGAATCACCCAAGTGGTACTTGATATAATTAGAAACTGGTCTTGGCAAGTTATTCATTTGGGGAGAACTCTATAGCCATCAAACAGTGAGCTAAAATGCTTATTGGAACACACGGTTACTGATCAAAGCTCTATATCAATATTTGCAGGCTTTTCCACTTCCACGTGTGACTGTGGATATTTCCACTATGCTTGCACGGCAATTAAAGGAATCTCTGTCTGTAGGACCAGGTCATTTGCAAAACAAGAGTACAGAGAACCCTTCAATTATGTTGGATCACATTAGATTCAATTTAGCTGAAGTTGCAATTAAATGTTGGACGGCTTTATGTATCTCTTATGACTGGTGTTTTATGATAAGCCTAAAATCTGCTGATACTGTGCATTGCTAGTGGAAACACCCCAAAAAAATATCCTAAAGTGGGTCCTAATGCCCAACCCATTGCAGCGGCCCTCTGCGTCTCAGTTGCAGCCGAATCCCCGCTCACCTATAGCCATGTGCGTGCCCGCCCCGGCGTTTCTGTATGGGCGGCATGGGCCCACCATGGGCCCACCATGGCTAGGAGGGTAGCAGGGGGTGTGGCCGATGGGACAGTCGGCAGAGCTGAAGGGAGCTGAGTGAAAGAGAGCGGGCTGCTTAGCCAATCAGCGCGCTAGATCTTTGCTCGAGCCTTCGCCGCGGAAGTGACTATAAGGTGAGAGGATCAGACGACCTGGGGGGAGATAGACACAGCGGAGCAACCCGATTCAGAATGCCCCTCCATTGAGGATCAACAATCCGATAAGCCAAAAGTGTGTGTGTTGTTCCTCTTTAACCTTTTTGTTGCTCTGGCATTGGGAATTATAGGCAAGATTGGTGGTCACCTTATGTATTAGCATTTTGCCTGGACTAATATTTATCTGCATTAGCAAATTGTCTTGATTTGGTTTTGCATAATTACTGATTATTCTCCCATATTTATTTGAGGGGGTATGTTAGCCTTTATGTTTTTAATCTTGGTTGTGCATATGTACTGCGTATGTTTTTTAATTGCTTAGTGTCCGTTGTAAGAAATAAATTGGTGTTTTTGCTATATTCAATTGGTGTGTAAATCCCTAGGTTATTGGACAGTATTACTATTTGCTTCTCGTTTTAGTTTTAAAAACAGCCAGAGCACCGATAGGTCAGTTAGGTAGGAATTTATGACAAACAAACGGCTATAAATGAACAGTGCAAAACACTTACATATCATCTGCAGACATCTTCATGACTCCAACACACAGAGCATGTCGCTTCCCCTCTGCCATTATCGCCTAATCACAAAAGTTAAGGAAACCACTGTTTTCCTGATTTCAGAAATAGTTTACATAACTGTAGCAACGCAAATTTACCTAACCCGCAACTCATTTAAACAGGACCTTCACCCTTAATAAGAGCATATCTTGTATGTTTCCCCCACCCTCTACATACAGATTGCCCACATTTAAAATCATCCTACCTGCACCTAGTGCATTTTCTGAGTCTTTAAATGTACAAAATTGTGGCCTGTGGAGTCTCAGGCTGCCTGCAGAAAGGAAGTCGCTTCTGGCTATGCCGTCCTGTATTCTGGGATTGCTGTCCTTTTCCCTACCCCAGCTCTGTTCCACTAAAAACGTAAAGTGTTTGGCAAGTCCAAAGTCATAGAAAAATAATCAACTTTCATAGAGAGGCTCCAGCGCTGCCCTTCCGTCTGCCTCCTTAGTGATGAAAATCATTTCCTCATTCTGCTTTCAGTCCCCACCCTGCCAATGTGGTCCACCAATCAATCTGTTGGAGACTAAGAACGGAAACACCACCCACTCCCTGCCCAGATATCCCAATTGGCTGACTCTCTCTGCAGCTATGATACCCCGTCCTACAGGTCAGAAGGCCACCCTGCAGCAGCAACCAATCCCCCCCATGGTAATCAGGTCACACTATGTGCTGACAGACTGGAGACGCAATTAGACTGCAGCATCTCTAACCCCCTTTTTCTGCTCACACTATGACAGGCTGGAGACGTAACACACCGCCCATTATGATTAGGTAAATCACAAAGTGTGCTTAAATCTGACCAGCAGTCAAAAAATACAATTCTGTGAAATACTCCTGTAGAATTGGTATTATACGTCCTGCTCCAGATATAATACTTACAATTGGGTTATCCTCCCCCAGAGGGCGCTATGCACTGCAGACATGCAAAAACAGGCTCCTCCCGGCCCTTCATATACCCAGGGACCTCCCACAATTCCCCAGCATTGAAAAGCAGTGAACCAGAAGCCGGGAGAAACCAACCACCAAAAACAACTGGTAATGTTAACAATAACAACAATCACCATTCAGGGGATCCAGAATAATGCAAAAACCAGGGTGGGGTGGAGCAGGACGTACTGTATACGTATAATACCAATTCTACAGGTGAGTATTTCACAGAATTGTATTATTCTAAGTATACAGTACGTCCTGCTCCAGATATAATACTTACAATTGGGACATCCAATAGCAGTGTCCATAGAACAGGGTGGGATCCCCAACAAAAGAGGCAACAGCAGACAGTTGAAAGCACTGTCACCTGTAATACCTCGCTACCAAGAGCGACACGAGCAAAGGCTCTAACTTCAACATCAAAAACAACCCTTGAAGGGGTAGAAAACAAGAAAACAAGTAGCGTTCAAGCAACCTGTTCACAAGACCTGGTGCTGAAAGGCCCAAAGATACCAAGGCACCAGCGTGATCAGAATAGAGTGAGAAGAGCTCTTCCCCTTTAAGGAATAGGCTTGAGTAAAGGCCTAACAAGAGCAAAAACTAAAAGTAGCCCAGGAAAAAGCCAAGCCTTCCCCAGGACCAGAAGGGACATCTTATCCAAGTAAAGGCTAGGCCCAAGGCCGCCTAACCCCTAGAGGCAGACGAGAACAGGCACATCCAGATGTAGGTGCCCACAACCCCAAGGAGCCTCAGTCCCCTAAGGGACAATAGACAATCCAGGAAGAAAATTCCAGCAGCTATTGAGGGAAAATAGATTCCCTTGCCACAGCATTACAAGGAATAAATCCCAGCAGAAGGATAATGTCATAAAACCGGAGCCTAAGACACCACCATAGGCAGAAGAACCGGAGTAAGGCGGAACACCGCCTCATCTCGGTGAAGATACAGAAAGAAAAGAGGGCTAGTTAGACAGATCCGCCCACTCAGGCACACGGCCGACTGAGGTACCAGCCCCAGAAGGGAAACCTTATGGATAAGAACAGTCAGACAGCATCCGGAATAGAGCCAAAGGGGAACACCCCGCAAGGCAAACCAAATAGAAATCAATCCCAACAGGGTCTCTAGAACTACGTGGGGGATGTCACTGAGCAATCCCTGAAAGAAATGTCAACCCAGACAAGGAACTGAGTAAAGACTTCTGCAGAAGATGGACAGGGCAGAGCCTGAACCACCAGGGCACCGAGTAGGAGAGCCAACTCCAACCCATGCTGTAATAACTATATAACCCTGGGAACAGTGCGCGCCCACAGGGGAGAGACCAAAACTCACACCAATCAATATGGGTAAACAATACCCCACAATAGACGGAAGAAGAGGAAGAAGAAGCCAACTCCTAGGCTTCCAGAAGTCACAGACACCCAGAAGATACGCCCATCTCCATCAAGGTGGCTGAATCAACCGTCAGACCATCCAGACCAGCGTCTGTAGATTGGGGTGAAATAGAAAAGGGGGGCCTGAGTGAGCAGGTCAGCACTCCTGACAGGACGTACAGGTCCGCTGTCCACAGAACCACATCTGCAAACCACACTCCAATAGGCCACCCAAGGGCCTCCAGGATCACTGGTTCCCCCTTCCAGAGCAAACTTGCACAGAACCCTGTCAAGCAGGGTGAATGAAGATAAGACATACAGAACAGAATGTCCAGCATAAAGTTACGAAGCCTCCTGACCAAGGTCAGAACAATCTGAGACAGGGAAACAAGGGCCTAGGACCCACGATAGGGACGGGCCCAGAAATGATCCACACTAGACGGATCACATGGAGACACAAAAACAAGCACATCCTGTCGCAGAAGGACATCCACATGAGTGAATATTGCAGATATGCAGGGAACGCTGTCCTCCATCCAGATCAGAATCGGATACCTTCCTGGGGGATCATCCTGCTTCCAAGCTCCCCCAGGTAATTAACACAGGCCACTGTCACCAGACAGACCAAGGGGCCCCCAACTAGCCTGATCCCGCAAGGGAGAAGTCCAGCGATATAGAGCCAACCTGAAGGCCTACTGCTTCAAAATTAGACAGGTGGAGGAGGCCCTAAAGGTCCCACCTCCCCCAGAACCACAGGGGAATTTAGGAAAAAAAAAAAAAAAGTCCCCCCTCCGTCGACCTGATAGATTTGGTATCCAACTGCAGGAAGACGCAAGGAAGGGGGCACCCCCTGACTGGTACCCCTAGTACAACAGTCTCAGGGGAAACCACCGTACCAAGGTGGAAGGGTACACAAACCCAGCTCCAGGGAAGCTGGAACCCAGTCCAGCATTTAAAATAAGAGTAGCAGAAGAGCCCAAGGGCTCTGAGCACGAGGGACAACCTTTGAACAGCCACCAACAGGCCCACCAGCTACAATCCAGCCTGGTCAAGAGACGGGAACAGCAAGAGGGACCGAGCCCATGCAACCAGATTGTCCAAGTATAGTCAAGGAAGCAGGTTCCTGTCTGAACGAATCCAGGTTCAACCCTAGGAATGAAGATACCACCAAGGGGAAAAAGAGGAATTGAGGTGATTGAGCACCCATCCAAAGACTCCCAAAGGACACCACCAACCGAGTAACAACTCGAGGTCTGACGCAGGGATTGGGAAGCAAAGAGGGGACGGCCCGGCAGTTCCTCGCGCGGACGCCCCCTAGGTCTCAGTAGAGACATCACCCCCGTCATCGCCTAGGCGATCACTCAGGGAGCAGAACCAAGGCCAGATAACAAGGCCACAATCAGCAGTGTTGGAGCGCCAACACTCACCTGTAAGGTCCTTGGTGCCCGGAAGGCACAATGCCAATGAACTAAGCGTCTTAGGTCCCCACAGACGGCAAGAGGTCCCTGGACACAGGGAACTGTCGGCCCAACTCAGAGGAACCATGCAGAAAAGGTCCGCCTGTGAATGTAAATTGCCTCACCTATGGAAGGCCATAATGGGCAGTGTCTCCTCCTTAGGAGGAATGTGGAAAGGTTGTGTAGAGGCCCCTGCCTCTGTCTGTTAAGGGCAACCAGCAGGTGACCCCAGACCTCGCAGGCTGCGCGTGGCCTGCGCCAACACCAGAAGAGAGGCAGGGACCAGAAGCATCCTGAATATCTCGGGAAGGGGCCGCCCAGCAGACACTATCCTGCATCCAGAGGAACTTCCTCCTGACTCCATCAGAATGAGGCGTGACGCCTCCTGATAGGGGCAAGGTGCTGCGGCCATCCCCTCGCCCAACCGAAGGGTACGATAAGTAGGGGCCGCAATAAAGGTGGGGTGCATCCACCACGGGAGGTGATGACCAGCAGTTAACCACATCAGGGGGTATTTCCAATCCCAGTCCCCTGGAACCCCTGGAAGTTTACTAGGGCATTGCCATTCTTTGAGCACAAGAGCCTGGAAGCGATCCTGCTCCAGAAATTCCAAACGCGGCGGCGCTGTATGGAAACTCTCCCCTTCTAGGCCTGGAAGCCTCACCAGGGATAGAGATAGACAAGACCTCGAAGATCTTTATCAGTAATTCGTCGGTGTCACACAGGCCCCAAGAACCGGGGCCCGGATCATCAGGACTCCTCAGATGAGCCTGAGTCAGAGAATAGCCGACCTTCATCAGAAAGAGCAAAACCTTGCTCAGCAGCGAACTCTTCAGATTCAGAAGGAATGGGCATCAGGGACCGCTTCTTACACGGGCCCAAGCGCTCTGCCAACCTCGAAATCACCTGATCGGCCGTAGGCCGTCTGCGCGGCACGACTTGCTGTTCATTCCCGCTCGAGTGCGACTCATCAGGAGTGAGATTTAAGCACGGGGAGAGAGGTGTATTGAAACGAGGCGCAGCCACTGGCAACCCTGACTGCAGGGCCAGTACTTGTTCAGCACAGGGTCCGCAGACCAGTGCTCTGTCCGCATCAGCATGGGGCAGTCCACACGCTGTACACAGCCGGTCTTGTCCCGGAGGGACCCCGGTCACATAATTCTGTGATGCCTCCATATGGTGATTATTAATGTGCTATATACCAGTAGGGATTTACGCAATAGGCAACCCTGGATGTCCCAAAGACCCGCTAAGGATGTGGGAGAATTTGTAAGCCCGCTACAATATATGTTAGGCCGGTAGAAGCCACCGGACTCTTCGACGTCTGAAAGACAGAAGGGGAATAATGGGTGTCAGGGCCATGCGCAACAGAAAGAACTGCTAATGATGAAAACGCCCGCGAGGGCACTCACCGACCAGGGGAGGAGGACCGCCAACACGCGCGCGAAGATCAACAAAATGGCGCCGACTGAACCTGGGAGGGCGGGTATAAACTGGGCGTGACGCAGAGCGCGCCACGCCAGGTCCCTGCCTCCCCCAAAGAGCGCGAAGCTCTGAAGCAGCCGTTAAAGGCTTGACAAGCCAAGCTAGTGGATACTAGTAAAGTCTAAATACGCCGCCACCATTCTGACACCCACTATTGCATATTAAATTGAGAAAGAGAAGGGCAGCGCGGCTCTGACACCTAGATGCCAGTCAGGGGCAAAAGTACGGCCATAAGCGTGACAATACCGTACACTGAGACCGCCAACAGACACTCACACACCCCCCCCCCCCTTCTTTTCCCCCGAATACGGGGGGAAACGAGGGAGGACGGCGACCCTTTACACAGGGTCCACCTCTACACGGGGCATGGGACAATAATGCGGGAGGGACATCCACTATGAGGCTCACCATCAGCCTAAACCGCCTACCCTATGGTGGGGGACTGCGGTGCTGCCTACCTTCACCCGACCAGCGCAGCCCAGGCTGGGAGGCACATCACAAGGACGACGGGTGGGAATAGTCCAACAGGGCCGCAGGCTGTAATAGCCCCGGTCACCTGCGAGAGAGTGATACTTCATGTCTTCGCAGTCAGCACTGCAGAGAAATCTGGGGATTTGTGGGAGGTCCCTGGGTATATGAAGGGCCGGGAGGAGCCTGTTTTTCGCATGATTCTGCAGTGCAGCGCCATCTGGCGGAGGATAACCCAATTGTAAGTATTATATCTGGAGCAGGATGTACTGTATACTTAGAATATTAATTAAATCAGACCAACACAACAAACCATGCTCATATGCATCCCTCCCCAGGGAAATTTCGATTGCTGCACATAAAAATTCATTTACTTGGGCAATTGTTTATTAAGGGTTTGCGCTTTTCAATAAATCATGGTGAAGGTCCGGTTTAAGGGTTTGGGCTTTTCAATAAATAATGCTGAAGGTCCCTTAGTTTGCACAATATACATTTCACACACATTATACAGAGAGATTTTTTAACCAATGATTAAAACCAAACCTCTGTGCCCTAGCAGCAAGAATGCCAGCAATAACCAGGTTGATTAGTAAGAAGAGAGCATGCGGAGGCTTAGATGAAAGCCTGTGGAGACATTTGGACCATTACTTGACCTGCAGGGCTTTATTCCTCCAAAGCAGTGCACCAAGCTAAAGCAAGTCCAGTGCCTGTAAGAGATATAAACACATACACAGATATATGGGTAAAAGGCCAAAAGGAAAAGCAAACAGCTGAAATGAAAGCTAAAGAAAAGGTGTCGGTCTGCTGCAGTTCTGAAAATACAAAAGGATACAACCACTGTGTCAGCTGCTGCTGTGTAAAGCTTCGCTCCGGGAGAAGTTAAACCAGGGCACATAATATTTGCTCCACTAAGGACAAATTTTATAGCTCCTTTATCGACTTGCTGATGTGGAAGGATAAATGGATCTAGGAAAGTACAGGAGAAAAAAATATTTTGATTTGAGTCCACATTTTTTACAACACACCAAATAGCATGAAGAGTATTGCATAAAAGGAAAATATACCGGTAAAGTTTCCAACAACTGGCTATAAAGAGGATAAAGTTTCAGGAAAGGAAAAGTTTATGAAGAGGCACAACATGTCATAATTACACTAGCTTGCTAGGACAGGGTAATTGTGGTTATAAACCTAAGCAGCTTCTAGGCCATGATTTGGGAATGCCTAATAATCTTGGCATTCTGGAACAGGGTATCCAACTTTCTGTTCACCTCCATGGGTCTGCCAGTGAGAAAGTGAGCGTCCCTCTGCCTGTTAAGTGTGGTTGAGCCCATATTGGATGATGGCCTACAAAAAATCCTGTTGCGCCTATTATTATTCAATGCAAGGAAATGCATTCTTTTAAATTGGAAGCACCTGAATATACCAAGCCTTTCAGGCTGGAAGAAACTAGTAAATGGTAAACTAATACTATATAAGATGACCTACCTGGCCAGAGGATGTCCTAACAAGTTTGCGCGTATATGGGAGGCGCGGTTTAACGCACCAGTTCCGCTAATTATTAGGAACTACTTTTGGTTCACCCCCCTGGGCTGCAGTCTATCTTCAACACAGGCAAGCTTGACCAATAGCAGGCGAGAGGGAGTGTGAATGTGGTGTGAATGTGTGAGTGTTGTCCGTTGTTTTTTTGGCCCATTTGTGTAGGCTCTTTCGTTGGTTTTATTGGTTAATTGTTAGGCGCCCTCTGAAGGGAGAGGCAGTAAGTTTGGAATCTTGCAATTTGTATTTGTAATTATAATTGTGCAATTTTGTAATCTGAAAAGCATAAATAAAAATGTATTAAAAAAAAAAAAAACAGCTTCTAGTCACCCAAATTGGTTGTTAAATAGGTGAGGGCAATAACCCTGTGGCAGAATATCAATTTCAGTATGAGAACCAGGATTAAAAGGGATACCGCAGGCACAGGCAGTTGTTAGACCATTGTGTCGAGCTACGTTTGGCATGGTCCTAAACTGTTTCCTATTTTTAAAGAGAGGTAGAAATGGCCGAGATATCAAAGTTTACAGGTTCACTTTAGGATTTACTTTCTGAAAAAGAGGGCAGGGCCCTTTGAGCTGCAATGCTGCATAATAAACATAATAGGCGGGGTCTGTAAGAGCATGATATTATGCATCAAACACCCTGGCTGTGCTCCTCCCTCTCTACCTGTTGCTGATGACAGTCTGATAAAGGAAGGGGGTGCAGGCTCTAGTGTCTTGTTCCAAAGCAGCGATTGTGCCACATACCCCAAAAGCACCCAGGGGTGATTCAAATGCTAATTAGGTGCAGGGCTAGCTGAAACGCTGATTGGACAAAGCTAGTCATATGCTAATGGGGAAATGCATAATGGAAATGGGGAAAGGCATAATGGAAAGATGGCTGCAGAATAGAGCTACAGACCACCATGGGAGCAGAAGAAATTCAGGGGGCGTGCCAATACTCTGTGCTTCGTTTCTACTTCCAGAAGCAGCTGCCTTCCAACAGGAAGTGAGAGGGCAACCATGATGAGGTGAGCTGCTGAATAATAGTTTCTGCACTTTGGCTATAGAGTTCCTTTCAGCAGTACTCGCCTCCCAAACCAAAAAGCCCCCGGCAGCGTCAAATCTTCTTTCTGACCTTCTCTCACGCTACTCAACCCTTCTTGTATTAGGAGCCCCCCCCCCCCCCCCCCCCCCAACCTTTGCCTGAATAGAATGGCTGCCTGTGTGGGAGGCACCTGGAACAAAAGTTCCAGCCTCCTCCTGTATTAGGACTATACTTTCTAACCAGGGCTGTGAAGTCGGGAGTCGAATAAAGCTTTGGGTTGGAGTCAGAAAAAAAAGGTGCTGACTGACTCCAGCATTAGAATAAAAAAAGACCTACCGGTATCAGTGTTTCTATGAGTCACTGAGAGAACCCCCCCAGAGAGGAAACACAAACTTGGATAGGTTTAAAAGCCCCATTCTTCCCCCCAGTCCTCAGTACTGGACAAGAAAAAAAAAATATTGAACTGAAGGAACAAAGAAAACATTTAAGGGGGGGGGGGGGGGGGTGTCATAAGGGCCGTCCTGGAGGACTCATAAAAATACTGTTACCAGTAAGTCTACTGGGGATTTTTACCTTTTTTCATGATGGCCACGGAGAAGATAATCAAGAAATTAGAATTTGAAGGGTGGGAGTCCATCTGTAGTTCATTTCTACCAGGGCTTATTTGTATGATAAAATGTTTCAACGGTGGTGCTTAAGAAGTTGTGGGATGTAGACATAGCAGTAGCCAAGCGAAATTCTTCTTCGAAAGCCTCTGATCTTTCACCAGAAGTCAAGGCGGCTATGGAATGAGCTGAAATATATGGAGTGGAAACATCCATACAAGTGTAGGCCCAGGATCTGGCCTGTATAATCCATAGCCATAGTGGCTTTAGAAGCAGATTGTTTCCTAATCAGAAATGAATAAGGAACTAACAGGTGATCTGTGAAGGAAACTTGGGACACAGAGGAGAGAATAACTAACTCTTGTGTGCGAGGAAGAGACTGCTGTTTTAGGCAGAAAAAAGGGAATCTGGACTTAAGAAAAAAAGGCGAGTATAGACATTTTATAGCCTAAAGGAACATTCCAGGCAAAGGGTTAAATTAGGCTCTTTCCGTGCCGAGTGTGAGGGGCTGCATCTTTTATAGACCCAGTAAACTCCCTCCTATCTGCTGGGCCTCCTCAGCAGCAGAGGATGGCTCATCCATGCATTCATTAGTGTAACAGTCCCCTCCAACGTGAATTCATTTTCAGAGCTGAAACGGGGGCATCAGCAGAAAGGAGCAAGTTCAACAGGATTTTTTTAAGGGAATGAAAGATGCCATCCTGGCAGCCAGGATGGGGCAAGCAGAAAGTAGTCATATATGCTTAAGTCATCTGATGTAGCCCCTAGCCTGCTGTGGGGAAGAGGGAGGTGGTTAAATAGAACTGGCATATTAAAGGTAAACCGAGGCTCAGTAAGGATGAGGTGGTTGGAAGTAGGGCGATATAGGAGGTGCCCATTGACAAATAGAGGTGGCAGCAGTGACATTAAAGTGAATTCTCTGGTAAGCGCTTTTAATGGTATGTTTAGCATTGGAAGGCATTTAGATAGATTGAATACTGGAAATACAGTTACGGGCTATAAATATGGGACCCATGTATTTGGAGAGGTGAGGCAATCTTCAAGTGTATTGGTAGCATGTGGGGATTGTTAGATATAAATGGGGTAATTGGCTGGTGTGGTGGAAAGACATACAAGTAAAAAAAATCTACAGAGTTTGCGGAAACAGTGGGTTTCCCGATTGCTGTAGAAAATGTTTTTTATGCCAATTAAAATGAAACATTTGAAATTACGAACCTGGCACAAGACCAGTTTTCTAATTGCTTATATGGCTCGTACTCCTCAAAAAGGTTGAGCGCCTCTGCTTAAAGCATATTTATTGGAATACAATTTATGAACAAATAACTTAATGTTCCATATAAGGAGCTCTATTGCTTATATAATGGTAAGAAGAAGCCCCATGTAACCATTTATGAAGGCGTCGGAGCCATATAAAATTGAGGAGCTGGACTTTGACTTACCGACAGCCCTGTTTGTAACCTTATCTCAAGCTACACTCCACTTGTAGACTAAGACCCCCAAACAAGCTTAACCTGGAATGGAATTAGCTACCGGGGTGAGAGGTACCTGGTACAAGTGGCAAACTGGTTTAAGCTGGGCGGAGATGTAGGACATGTATGAAGCTCAGCACCACTTTCTGACCTTACACTGCATGCGTCCAGACTAGAATGTGGAAGTTTCTCATCCTTGTCCTCAAGGCCTGTATAATGGTCATATTTTGGGGATTCACAAAACACAAACACTAGTGAAAATTAGGGACAGGGCTGGGAAACAATGGGCAACTTAAGAAGTAATTAGACAAATTGACTCGTATAATACTGAAGCAGACCGCAAGCGGCATAATATTCCCCCTCTGCCCCCTTGTATGGGATGTCCATTTGTTTGAATCTTCACAGGAAAAGGATACAAAATACTCACCCTTGGTTAATGCAGTTGCAGCCATATCTGCATATTCACTGCAAGGTTTGCTGGGTGTGCAAGTGAAGTGTGAACTGGGTAAGTATTTCTGCCCAATTTTGCAGTTACTAAGGGGATTGAAGCACGGCATACCAAGATGCCTGAGGAGAGGGGGTGCAGCAGCCCCGAAGGCCAAGGCTGGTGGGCAGACTAGAGGTCACTTTACAGGTTTCTATCTTCTACAAATGACAAATCATTCTAATAAGAAAGGCATATAAGCAAGGTTATTTGGCCAAAGTAAGGGAATAAAAAAAAACTTACATTTATGAAGAAGTCTCAGAGTAGGATAGAAGGGTCCCTCGCGTTGTCTAAAGAACAGTAGCTCACCATTTACAGTTAGAATTTCAATATGTTCATGACTGTAGAGACACAAGCCATAGAAACCATTTTCAGTCATCGGTGTTGCAAGACTAACCCACAACAATCCATCATTGTGAATGTTCATCACGGCATCAGTAATTGCACTTACCTGCTGCAGATTCATACACCTGAGTACAGGGGTATTGGTTCGGCCCTATTCTTAAAGTGGACTGTCACCCACCCCTGATCGGCCCGGGAATCTATAAGATTCCCGGGCCGATCACCTCCCTCACCGAGATCGGGATGTCCCGCAGTGAGGGACCCCCCCCCCCAAAACCCCCCAAAAAAACTCACCTCATCGCGCGCTCCTCTAGACGTGCGCGCGGCCGCGCCGGCCGCTTGTGAATGGCCAGCGCGGGCGCGCGCCCTGTCAGAGCGACGTGCGGGAGGCGGCAGCGGGCGCACTGTCTTGTCCGCCGCTTGTCCGTGGGAGCGTGGTGAGGTGAGTTTTGGGGGCTTTCTGGGGGGTTTTACACAGCAGGACACCCCTAATCGGGGTGCCCCCCTGAAGTGGACCAAAACCCAGGATAGTCAAAATCCTGGGTGTTGGTCCACTTTAAAAGATTTTTTTTCAGAGTTTTTAAAACTTTGTAGAAACCATATTGGTACCAAGCACAAGCTTACCCTGAAACCTATTGCTTGCTTTGAACATAAAGTTCAAGGATGGAAAAGAGTTCTCAGTTGAGATTTGTACTGAATTGTCCAGAAATTCAGAAGGATTTGCTGGTATATAAAAAGGGAACAACGAGTCCTCAAAACAAAAGCACTCGGACATCGATTGAATACATTACTGCCAGTGGCAGACTGGCCATAGGGAGCACAATTGAGAATTCCAGGTGGGCCACACTGCTTTGGGGGCCAATTGGGCTAATACCTCGCCCAGACCCTGTGCCATAATTCACTAACTTCACTTCTCTTCTTACACCCCCACCCCCCGCTTCCCTCCATATGTAGCCCATTGTATTCTCCAAGTCCAAGACATCCCAGCACAGGTTTTGCTCTTGAAATACTCATAGCATCATGGCCGTGGGGGCCACTTCTGACACAGTATCAGCCCCTAGAACACAAAAAAGCTACAATACCATGTCTTTAAAGTGCACCTATACTCAGAGGGAAGTATATGTGTAGGGACCTGGTAATAACTAGACACACTTCAATTCACTAATAAGAATCCTTTAAATGGAGTCAATCATACATTAAGCTCTTTTAATGTTTCTACCCATTTAGTACATTGGAAGTGCCATAATCTAAATAGACACAAGATGGCAGTAGTGGGTTTAGGCAATAGACTAAAATTGTCCATAGGCTAGAATGGGGAACATTCTAGAACAGGTGTACTCAACTACTTTCATTGGAGGTCCACTTACCTGGGCCTGCCGTGGGATGAAGGTCCGGGGGGGGGGGTGTAAGTAAGAGTGCATGTCACGGGCTGGGAGAAGGGTTAGGGGAGGGTGCAGATCAGCTGCTGGGGGGGTAGGTGAGGGTCAGTGGATGTGTAGAAGGGTTAGGTGAGGGGAGCGAGAAGCAGGAAGTAAATGAGAGGTGGATGGGGGACAGGAAAGCTCATTGCTCAGGTCTCCCTTTCCAGCATGTTGTTAGCTGAAGAGCTTGCACTCTACACAGAAGGGCGAGAAGCAGGAAGAAAATGACAGGTGGGTGGGGGGACAGGAAAGCTCATTGCTCAGGTCTCCCTTTCCAGCATGTTGTTAGCTGAAGAGCTTGCACTCTACACAGGAGGGTGAGAAGCAGGAAGTAAATGACAGGTGGGTGGGGGGACAGGAAAGCTCATTGCTCAGGTTGGCTGAGGAGCTTGCACTCTACACATGAAGTAAATGGGGGACAGGAATCTCACCTCCTTGCACTTTCTCGGCCACTGGCCCGGTTCTCCAGCAGCTCGATGAACTGGTCCCGGGTAATGGCCTCCTCGCCCCGGGCCAGCCGTTCCTCCAGCCAGCGCAGCAGTGTGCTCTGATGCCGGGACACCACTGACTCCGGGGCCGCCACCTCCCTCAGGCAGGCCACCTCTTCCCAGAGTCAGGCCTGTTCTAGCAGCACCGGCGGTGGGGGCGGCAGCAGTGCGAGTGGACATGACGGGCCTCCAGGTGTGTGCAGCGGGCTCTGCTTGCCGCCCGAAGCCTCCGCCAGCTCCGCGCTCTTGGCTCCTTCCTCCTCCCGCGCCTCTTCGTCTACACTCCTCCCCCCCCCGCCTACGAGGCCCGAGCCACTTCCACCTTCCCCGGCCTGGCCACGCGCATGTGCCCGCCCCCAGCTCTGACAGCCCTGGCCGGCAATTGTCACCGGCACCGCCGGATCCCGGGCTGCCCGGTATGCCCTATGGCCAGCCCGCCCCTGGCTCCGGGGACACTACACCAGCCCTGGGCAGCGGTCCGGACAAATGGCGTCTGCGGTCCGGATTCGGAACACGGTCCGCCATTTGAGTACCCCTGTTCTAGAAGGAGAGGTCAGAAGGGTTGTTAGTCATAACAGGAGACAGACGAGTAACATAGTCACAACTGAAAGCTAGTGATTGGTCAGAGGGTTTACCAACCATCCTATCAGATGTCGGACACAAGGCTGAACATGTGATAGAAGGTTCTGGAAGGTAGTGAGAAGGGATATAGGGAAGCCCCCAACCCAAACCCAGTGTTAGGTGTTCTTGACCATTTGAACTGTAAGGAGCAGGAGCACTCTAAGAGAGAGAGAGAGAGAGAGAGAGAGAGAGAGAGAGAGAGAGAGAGAGAGAGAGAGAAGGAGAGGTTCCAACCTAGGATATTGTTCTCTATGGGAAGCAATGCTGATGATTGTACCCAATATTGGACAGAACCAGAGATGTAACTGGAAGACATGTACTTGTTCCTTGTTTGCCGTTTGCTTGTGGAATAAATAAAGAGGAACTCTGCTTTCAACAGTTGGACTGCTGTACATCTTTCCAAGCGGCACCAGAGAGTACTTACCTTTCCCTGAAACCCTAACCCTTACCTACTCACAACACACACATCGGACACCTGGGCCCAGAAGAACCTGCTCCCTGCCGTCATGTGTCAGACACCCCGGTACGTGAGGCTACATATGTAGTCACCTTCTATCCCTTACGCAGTGCCCCAAACAGCCTGTGTTTCTTTTTTTACCTCAGCCTTTGCTCTATTCATAACACAAACTGGATGCAGTCGGCCGTATTGCTCCCTGGCTGAGCAACCTCACCCTCAGTGATGGAGAGCACTTCAACCTAACTGCCATTATGTGACAGTTTGGTTGTAACTGAATTAATTAGCATATGGCAGGCCATTCACCATAATATTAATTCATGTTTTTCCTGGTGTTTTTATAGATACTGGGCAAAGGCTGAGGTGAAAAAAACACAGACTGTTTTGGTGCATAGGGCTGGGGATGGAAGGTGACCACATAAACATCCTGAGTATAAGTGCAATTTAATAGTAGCCATTTCCACCCTGCTCATGATCTGGCCCTGCAATGCTAAAGCCGCAGCTGATGAACACACTTAAAGCGGACCAAAACCCACTGAACATGTGAAATCATTGGCCAAAGCCCCTGTTGATACGCTCTTCTTAGGGTGTAGAACTAGAAATGGGTATTTCCGTTTTTTGAATCATCCTGGAACACTAATTTTTGACAGTCCCTCTCTGTAAGATGGCAGGTGGTCATTGCATAAGTGTGGCAATTACATCATTGCCACACACAACAGTGGCAATGAATGGAGGAGACTGAGCTTTACAGCTAAAACAGACACCATTATCTGGGATTAGAGTGAAGCGGGAGCAATGAAAGATTGGCAAAAGGTAATCCTCATAGGGGGAGCAATTCAGGGTATGCAAGTTAAAAATGTGGGTTTTGGTCCGCTTTACCAAGCTCAGAAGCACCCTGGGTGCAGGGCTCAGCAGCTCATGGGCTCGGGCCATTAAATTCCCGACTGGAGGCCCTAGTTTGCTCCCTGTTTACTAAAGGTGACTTTATACCATCATGCGGTGGTTTGCACATTGCATTTCCTTAAATGGCTTGAAATCAGAAAACACCATGAAAAACTGCTTAGATGTACAACAAAGGAGCAAGTCTGTGGGCTGAGGGTCTGAGTGGGTTCCCACTGAACTGTTAGATGAAAATAAGAAGAATATAAAAAGCGGGGCCTAGAGCTAGTCTGGATTAATCTCACAGTTGTAGTAAAGTACCTAGCGATAGTACTTCATTTAGTCTGGGTGACATAATAAATAGCACACATTTAATTTCATACATTGCCGTAGAAATTACATACATAAACAGATTATATAGGGAGCTAAACAGAGCCAATATAAAGATTAATGGGGGAACACTAGGGGTATAGTTACTGTAGAGTTCCTTGAACTTCGTAACCTAGTGTGAACTTGTATCTTTACGCTTTTTGCATTGTTGTGGCTTCCTCAGGGGACACAGATTCTGAAGGGGCGTATTTTGTGGTCAGAGGACTCTGGCACTGTGTCCAATGGTAATCAGCAGGAGATTTGTGGGGTGATTTCAAGGGTGCTCTATACTCTAGGTGGGTATGGTGCTAAGAATAGTTGAGGCACCTGTTATAAGTTGCAACTAGTAAGCTGGCTGATGGTTCGTTCTGGGGGTGCTGGTTGCACAGCGGTGGGGAGGATTTCTGATGGGAGCCACAGTTGGATACTTCAGGTGGGAGTGCTCCTGTTACGTGTCTAACAATTGAGTCCTGGATAGCGCCTGGGCAACATAGTTAAGCTTCGTTTGAAAACAAGTGACTTGCTTTCCTTTATGTATGCATGCTTATTGCCGTCGGCGATCACGTGGGCCTGGAAAGAGAACACGACCTTGACGCACGTGATCGCCGGTGGCCAATTGCATATACAAGTGTACAATATCCACTACAGGTGTATAACAAAGGTTCAATATTATGGAACACAGCTATAGCAGTTACCATCATTTTTTATGATAATAGAGATGCTTCAGATGTTTCATGATTAAAGTTTAAATTTGAGGATAAGCAATCTAGAGACACACCGTAATGGTGGCACCAAACATGTCCATCTTACCATCGTACTATTTTGACAGGGTCCTTTTTTGGCATAATTTGGTTGAGCCACTGGTCAATCCCAGGGTACTGGTCATTCAGCTGATTTTTTATTCCTTTTATTACAGAGGTTTTTAACTGAATGCAGTTAGATACATTCTCTTTCTCGTCAAATCTGAAAGCACAAAGATGTATTTATATTGACTGAGGAAGTGTAGTTTCCATATACATGTATATAACACTATAGATCACACATTTAGCAACACTAAAAACCACTCAAAGCTCCAAAGTGCCTTTTGTTATCACTATTAAGGTTTACAAAGAATGCCAAGGGATGTGCGCTGTATGAAACCCCTGTGACACCCAAAAACACTCAACTTCCCTTGCTCCAACGGTGCATGACGTAGGCCCTCGTCTGATGGGAGCCGTCTGCCGTGACGCGGGCCCTCGTCTGATGGGAGGCGTCTGCCGTGACTACGTCATTCTGCAATTGTCTCTCACTGTCACTGGGAATGCTGCATGCCTGCCACCGGGGATTCGCACGCTCCCCATTCTAGTCAATCATAGCAATTTGCTGAATGACAGTCATTGTTACATTTATTGGATGAGAGCCCACGCATGCTCCACTGGAACCAGGAAGTGGTAAGTAAAAATCGGTGTTCGGGGGGGGCGCTGTTGACACACAGTAGGGCTTGTGTGATTTGGGATGCCCCGAGGGAACGAAACAAAACTGGGTAGTGCCAAATTCCCAGATTTTGTTCCACTTTAAACAAAACCTGAGATCCCACACGGATTCTCCAGAGCATGCAGCATCCCTTGCTCATTATGCTCTACATCCCAGTAAGTCTAACGGTTTACCAGGAGTGGTGCACAGAGCAGAGGGAACCAGGCTGCTGTGTACTCTGCAGAATGTGTTGCATTTGCAGCCATCGTGCTGTTTTGTTTAAAGCTGCAGGGCATCCAAAATTGGGTTCCCCCTTGGAGTACTTCATAGACATTATTAGTAAATCAGAATCGATTTTTGACTTTTGAATCTTGTTAAAGTGGACCAAAACCCAGGATTTTAACTATCCTGGGTTTGGTCCTTTCCCCCCAGGGAACCCCGATCAGGGAGGCCCCGCTGTGTGAAACCCCCCAGATCGCTGAGTGCAACTCATCTCTTCCCAGTCCTATGCCATTGGCATCATCCAATCAGTGCGCTCCGAGCCACTGACTTCACAACATCTAAGCCTTCATCTAAGACCAGCGGCTCTGAGCAGCTGCTGACTTGGTTTATAAAAAAGAAACTGCATTTTTTGCCGCCATGCCTACTATCTAAATGGCTGGCCACTGGAGCGCACCTCAGCTGAACGGAGGCTTGGGATGTGGCCGTGCTCCTCAAAGATGCAGTGAGAGACACGGGAAAGGTGAGATATGCAGCCAAATCGGGATGCCCTGAAGTTGCCTAATCGGCTAGTCCTTTTTTTTTTTTTTTAGAATCCAGGGCCTGCAGTTCAAGTAGTTGGCCCACTTCAAGACTCCAGGGCCGGCTGATTTAGCAGCCTTGGGGCATCCTGATTCAGGTTGCCCTGCATGTCCCTCACCTTTTCTGGGGCTCCCATGCTGTGCTCATCAGGCGTTCCTGCATCCAACTATTTAGGCTGGGCACAGGAGCACATCACAGGAAGACCAGGGATGTGGCTGCTGCCTCATACATATACAGTGCCATATGCCAATCATTACTATGCATGGCAAACTGAGCTGATTGGACAAGAGCCTCACTGAGCATGCCTTGTTCATTCGTTTTACAGGTACACCCCAAATTCAGATGCCCATATGTAAAACCTGCTCCAATGCATTTATTGCCATAAACATTGATGCCCAGCAATCAATGCTGAATAAATGCATTGCCTGATGCCCTCCCCCCGGGCTGCTCACGGAGGGGTTACAGGAGTGCCATCAGGACCTTTCACACACACACACCATGGGAAAGAGCTTTTAGTTTACAGCTTATCCCAGGGGTTTCTTACATCTGCCACGGGGAAGGTGGGAATGTGACAGCAGGTAATGGTGAGTTTACCGGCGACCCCAGAAATTTCATATAGCATTCCGATTTCAGGACAGGCTAGCCGACTCCAGACCATGTGAACCTCGGCAGCCAATTGCGGAGCTTGATTATACTGCTGGAACAAGAAGCAGGTAAAAATACCGGGACATGGGGGAGGGGGGAATAGGCAAAACACCCCCCAAACACCTATACTGTCTAAAAAAGAGTCGGTCCACCTTAGGGGCAATTGTTAAAATGGACCCAAAGTCATTATTGACATTCTTTACTCAACTGGGTTTTGGTCGGTTTTGCAAGGGCTAGCCTTGTGTGTGAAAACCCTGAGACTGCCAGTTTTTTTTTTTTTTATATAAGTGCCCATCTGGGCACCTCGGTTTGGTATGCTCTGCGGTGTGAAACCCCCCAGAATGGATTTCTTACCTGCCCAACAGGACCACAGCGCAGACACCGCTCTGCTCCTCCAATCAGCCACGTGTGTAATATCACCTGCGTGATCGCAAGTGATCCGCTGCCAGCAGCACATGCGCGGTGGGCTCGTTGGACAGGTAAGAAAACTGGGCATCCCACTTCAGGATTCCCTGGGGGAGAGGGAATCAGCTGGCCCTGGAGTCTCAGACTCCAGGTATGGTTTTGGCTCACTTTACCCTCAATCCCCAATGTGCATGCACTGGCCAGCCTCCAATTTATTGGAAAGTATTTCCATGTGCTTCCTGTCATTCAGATATGTAGGTGGGGATGTGCACATCAGATAGAAGAGTGCTGGGGATGTCATCAGAGCCTGCACATGCACAAAGCTGGGCATCCCAAATCCACGTCGGGGGGGGCAAACTGTAAACCAGCCCCCGAGTCAGGTTACTATGGGTTTTGGTCTACTTTAAAGCGGTCCTTCACTATCTTATATGTTTCTTACACCCTGTACATACAGATTGCTCACATTAAAAATCATCCTACCTGCATCTACTGCAAGTTATGAGCCTTTAAACATCCAAGATGGCGGCTCATGGAACATCAGGCAGCCTGCAAACAGGAAGTGCCTTCTGACTGTGCCGCTCTGCATTTTGGAACTTCTGGCCTTTTCCTGACCCCAGCTCTGCTCTGTCTGAGCAAAGCACAGCTATAACCCACCCCCTTGTACTTTATCCCACTCTCCTCAGTAAATGTGATGCTTCTGAGTCATGATGGCAGCGCTCGTATTCTAAAGTCCTGGACAGAGTTGCAGCCCAGTGGGGGAAAGAATAATAAGTATCGTTTTGTAAGGGTTTAGGCTTTTCAATAAATCATGGTGAAGGTCCTTGCGGCGAATGGACTGCGGCCTGCCAGTGTTGCTGGACAGAGGGAATCATTGCTGGACTGATGGGCCAAGCCAGTCAAATGCAGGTTACAGGGCAGGAAGCATCCGATTGGCTGCCCGGTGACAGGCATATGCCCCTCCTGGGCCCGGGCTACCCTATCAGACACACACACAGGGCAGGAGACTCACTTCTTAAACATAGCTGGGTCTCCGGGGTATCAGCGTCTGCGGAGAAAAGAGGGGCCGCTTCACATCCGGGGTACACACACAAACAGTGGCCCTCTGACTACGCACACCCGCACACCGCAACTGTACAGCCTGCCGGAAGTGACGCCAGGCAGGGGAAGTGGTGACCTTTGGGCGCAAAGGACGTTTCCGGGTTAGGCGAGGGCTGCCGGCCTGTTGCTATGGGGAGGAGACGCCAGTGTGTGGCTTCCCTAGATTCATTTATGAAGAATATGAATTCAGAATGACTCTGGCGCCTTTTTACTTTGTCTCTATCTAGCATAGCCTCCTCTGCTTTCTGTTGGGGAGAAGGACTGTTCTAGGGAGAGTGTAGGTCTGTTATGACGTTATGGGGGACTGGAAGCTGCAGTGCACACTGCTACATTGTGTAATGGGACTTATGCAGCCCGGTTTGGGATGCCCTTTTGTGTGGAAATATCAGGGTCATGGTAAACTTACCTCAGTAATTCATCCCATGGTGCATGCACAGACAGGGGAGTACATGGCCTTCATGGGGCCCTGTAGTAGGGCCCCCACCAGCACCCCCCCCCCCTCATGGACACTCACCGTCTTGGTCTGCATCCCTCTCAGGTGCGCGGCAGCGGCGGAGACCATGGCGTTGATAGGGCACGGTGCCGATGGAGTATAGGTGCGCATGCGGCAATGGAGATGCAGGCCAGAGGGAGGAGGTGGCATGGCTAGGTAAATATGTAGCATGCGTGCTACAGAGGCAGTGTGCGCCGGGCCCCCTTGTTCCGCAGGCCCTGGGGCATGTGCCCTCACTGTCTCTGTGCACAGGTATCCAGAGGTATCCCACACCCCTCCAGCTGATGTGTGCACCCCACCAGCATAACTGAATGAATGGATGCTGGTGGGAGTGTGCAGCAGAAGAAAGAGGTCAGTGCTATTCACAGCAATGAGTTTGGTCGAGAGCCTACACATGTGCCGTGAGAGCATGGATCACGTTTTATAAATGACTGTTTACACGCAGGGTCATCCCAAATCGAGATGCCCCTGTAAATCACTCCAAAACCCAGATGAGTGAAAAAAAAAACCACCAGTGGATAGCATGGAATTTGATGGCTTTTTCCCAGGGCATCCCAAACTGGCGTTCTGGATGCCCCCCATGCCTGTAATATACCAGCGGAGACCAGCACCCACAGTGCAGGTGTTGGTCCGCTTTAACAAGACTTTGAAAATCTTTATGTATGTCTGGGCCCACTGCAACTGTGCCCAAAAGATTCAAGGGCCGGCCACTAGCCTGCTCTAGTGGCATCCTAAATGCTGGTGGCTCCCACAATGCTGCCTTTGCTGGTAGGCACCTACCCAGCTTCCCTGTAGCTGTGGCGTTGTGCCGCACACAGCAGGAAAATGGTGGATGCAGCTGCTCCCACTCCCTATGTCCGCGTTCAGTGCTAAACAATGCTTTATGCTGTGCATTAGCAAGCACCGATTGGACACTTTATGCTGTATACTAATGGATGTTGGAGGCAAGAGTGAGCCTCAGCTGCAGGGATCCCGAGGAAGCAGCTGCAGCCTGTAATTGTGGTGTGAGACTGCCGAAAAGGTGAGTGGGACATCCCGAACCGGCCCTGGAGTTATTTAGCCTTGTTGGTGAAATATCCACTTTAAACTGGAGCAACAACAAGAAGCAGTGCTCATATGCATCCCACCCCAGGGCTGTGTGAATCTCCCCTGGAGTGCTAAGAAACTCACCTGCTTCATGGCTCTCTCGCCATTGGCAATGTGAACTGCTGCATCCCCTGCATCTTTGGGCTGTGCGTGTGCTCCCACCTTCAGTAATTCAGATGGGGGTGAGAGTGTGTCTGATGCTGGTGATGCAGCCGTGCTCGCTCCCAATTGCCATTAACAATTGCTGAACATAACATATGCATGGCAAACGGCTCTAATTGGACAAGAGCCAGTGCATGCACCGTAGAAACTGGGAAAGATAATTTTGTATGGGCGATCTGGAGGGGTTCACACAGCGGGGCATCCCAAATCAGGATGTCCCGGGGCAAGAAACAAAACCAGAGAAAGTCAAAAAATGGTTTTGTCTTGCTTTAAAGAGACAGTCCAGGTAACGGCCAGCGGCGAACCTTAGGGTGGGTTCTCCGGTTTTGGACCCCCCCACAAGAAGGGCACAAGTGTTTGAACTCAAAAGCATATATATATGTATTTTAATATAATAGTTAATATATTTTGTGTCAGGCACTACCCTGGCAAAATAGTTTTGATATACGTTTATCTGCATCATAGAGAACCTCTGTATATAAATATATATATATATATATATATATATATATATATATATCAAAAAGGGGGTCACAGATGCACACCAAAGACTTGAACATGAAAACATGAATTCACAGAAGAATAAGAATCTTATACAGGCAGCAGTGTGTCACATTTGTAACAAAATGCATGTAATAAAAATAAAGATACATTATATATACACATTCCACTGGAGCTGGAAAGTATCATGATGTGTCTGATACAATGGATACAATGTATAGCGCAAGTTCACACTCTGGATATTACAATCCACTAAAAAAAAAATACCAAAAAAGAAATGAATATGAACATTTATATACAATGGCACCACCTGACCCCATCAGGGTTAAAAAAATGGGCTTATATGAAGTCTCTAGACCGCTGATATCTCGGCCATTTCCTCTAAATAAAATTGGAAAACAGTTTAGGACAGTGACAAATGTAGCCTGATGCAATGGTGTAACAATTACCTTTGCCTGCAGTAGCACTTTAAAGTGGAGCAAAATTCAGTGGTGGAATTGCTTGCACAGTGGGTATGCCGGCGATCCCAGGGGGTTTCACACAGTAGGGTGTCACAGATTGGGTTGCTCCAGGGATAGGAAATCAGCCGGGGTGGAAATCTTAAAAGCAGAACAAAACCCAGCACTTCCTCCCCTGGAATTTAAGCAGAGATGCCTTATTGTCTGGAAACCACATTCAAGGAGATGTGGGCACCAGCTGTGGCGGTGCCCTCCTAGTCCGCCGCCAGTCAAGCGTCACCGCACACCCCAAAGGCCGGCCCTGTAAGTGGGACCCCGCCCCCCGGATGGTGGTGCCCCCAGCAGCTGCCCTGACTTGCCGTGTGTTGACGCCGGCCCAGCACTCAATCATGGGACAGATCTTTTATACATAGTTATTGACCCCATCAGGGTTAAAAAACGGGCTTATATGAAGTCTCTAGACTGCTGATATCTCAGCCATTTCTTCTTCAATATAAAATTGGAAAACAGTTTAGGACAGTGCCAAATGTAGCCTGATGCAATGGTGTAACAATTACCATTGCCTGTAGTACGGTAGCACTTTAAGGCCCAATGCGGCCACATACTCAGCTAATTGCTGATTCAGTGTGTTCAAATATGGCCACGATTAGCCATCCCTTCACTATTTATGTCCCCCTGGCAGACTATTATCTTTGTGATTTTGTCTCTCTCTAGCGGGCCATCCCAATATAACAATTCTTACCTTGCCAGTGATCCCATGGTGCATGCACAAGCTCTCCTCCAATCAGTGCTCCATTCACTGCTACTAAGCCCCTCTGACAGAGCTGATATGAGTGTCTTAGTAAAACTGAATAGAGCATAAGCAGCTGACTCCTCCCCTTTGGTTGTGCATAGCCATGCCAATCACTCAGAGATGCCTGGTGCGGGTGTGTGCATCAGTCAGAGGGCAACCAGAGATTGCAGCGCAGCCTGCATGTGCATCGTGGGAACCTTGGGGAGGTGAGTATACTAGGCACTTCACATAGGGGGGCATCCTGATTTGGGATAGGGAATCAGCGTCCTTGGATTCTTTAGGCACCCAGTGGACCAGGGCACTTCCCTTACCAAGAGGTCTTGACCTCTTGGAACCTAAGATGCACCTAACTTGCCCCCCCTTCTGCCATTTGTGAGTTTGACATTTGGTAGATACTTACCTTTACCTTTCATGATCTGTCTACAATGGTACTATGGAGTTCCAGGTCAATCTTTAGCTGTCTAGCTGCATCCAATTAGTCAGTCAATTTGCATCAGGGCCCTGGCACATTTAGTTATGCTACTAGTTATGGCTGTGACATGGGTGTGACCTCTCATCTGGCAAAGCAATGGTGCGCCTCCTTCCTTCTCTGCTCCTGGCCGGGAGTGAAGCAGCGCCTCCCTTCCTCTGCCCTGTCAGTAGGCCAGTAGAGGGGAGGCTTCTAAGTACCCTGCTGCTGTGGGTGCTTGGGGTTTCTGTCTGCTGCCCAGTCTACCTGAGTACCTACACACCAATTCAAGCCACCTACTTACCCTACCAACCCACCTACTTACCCAGTGTGCACACGCGAATGTGCGCTTTGGAGTGCGTGCATGCACTTCGGGAGTGTGGGCACATGCACTTTGGGAGTGTGCACTTGGAAGTGTGCATATGGGAGTGTACACATGCACTTCGGGAGTGCAGGCTTGGGAGTGTACACATATGCACTCTTGGGAGTACGTGCATGCGTATTTGGGAATGTGTACATGTGCATTTTGGATACACTCATGTGCATGTGGGGGTGAGGCCATCTGTGGGAGTGCTGGTTCAGGCTCCAAAGTCACCTAGCAACAGGGGGAGGGAGGCCCATTATGCAGCATCATAGATCCATGGGCCACGCCCACTTTTTTTCAGAAGCGAGATCATGACCATTTCTTCGGCCATTTCTTCAAATTAAAAACAGAAAACAGTTCAGGACGCAATGGTGTAACAATTACCTTGGCCTGAATCTAACTTGAATCTGTTTAAGACATTGCTGCCCTTCTTCCTTGGTTTAACAAGTTACATATAATGGAAAGTTTGCTCTAGTTCTTTATTTTTCACATTCCCAGCATCCTCTCTTCCTCACATTCCTGCCATCATTCTCTCTTCTTCACATTCCTGCAAGCATCCTCTCTTCTTCACATTCCTGCCATCATTTTCTCTTCCTCACATTCCTGCCATCATTCTCTCTTTTTCACATTCCCGCCATCATTCTCTCTTCTTCACATTCCTGCCATCATTCTCTCTTCCTCACATTCCTGCCATCATTCTCTCTTCCTCACATCCCTGCCATCATTCTCTCTTCTTCACATTCCTGCCATCATTCTCTCTTTTTCACATTCCCGCCATCATTCTCTCTTCTTCACATTCCTGCCATCATTCTCTCTTCCTCACATTCCTGCCATCATTCTCTCTTCTTCACATTCCTGCCATCATTCTCTCTTTTTCACATTCCCGCCATCATTCTCTCTTCTTCACATTCCTGCCATCATTCTCTCTTCCTCACATTCCTGCCATCGTTCCCTCTTCTTCACATTCCTGCCATCATTCTCTCTTCCTCACATTCCCAGCATCCTCTCTTCTTCACATTCCCAGCATCCTCTCTTCTTCACATTCCTGCCATCGTTCTCTCTTCTTCACATTCCTGCCATCGTTCTTTCTTCACATTCCTGCCATCGTTCTCTCTTCTTCACATTCCTGCCATCGTTCTTTCTTCACATTCCTGCCATCGTTCTCTCTTCTTTACATTCCTGCCATCATTCTCTCTTCACATTCCTGCCATCGTTCTGTCTTCTTCACATTCCCGCCATCATTCTCTCTTCACATTCCTGCCATCGTTCTCTCTTCTTCACATTCCTGCCATCATTCTCTCTTCACATTCCTGCCATCGTTCTGTCTTCTTCACATTCCCGCCATCATTCTCTCTTCACATTCCTGCCATCGTTCTGTCTTCTTCACATTCCCGCCATCATTCTCTCTTCACATTCCCGCCAGCGTTCTCTCTTCACATTCCTGCCATCATTCTCTCTTCCTCACATTCCCGCCATCATTCTCTCTTCTTCACATTCCTGCCATCGTTCTCTCTTCCTCACATTCCCGCCATCATTCTCTCTTCTTCACATTCCTGCCATCGTTCCCTCTTTTTCACATTCCTGCCATCATTCTCTCTTCCTCACATTCCTGCCATCGTTCCGTCTTCTTCACATTCCTGCCATCGTTCCCTCTTCTTCACATTCCTGCCATCGTTCTGTCTTCTTCACATTCCCGCCATCATTCTCTCTTTTTCACATTCCCGCCATCGTTCTCTCTTCACATTCCTGCCATCGTTCTGTCTTCTTCACATTCCTGCCATCATTCTCTCTTCCTCACATTCCCGCCATCATTCTCTCTTCTTCACATTCCTGCCATCGTTCCCTCTTCTTCACATTCCTGCCATCGTTCCCTCTTTTTCACATTCCTGCCATCATTCTGTCTTCTTCACATTCCTGCCATCATTCTCTCTTCTTCACATTCCTGCCATCGTTCTGTCTTCTTCACATTCCTGACATCGTTCCCTCTTTTTCACATTACTGCCATGATTCTCTCTTCCTCACATTCCTGCCATCGTTCCCTCTTCTTCACATTCCTGCCATCGTTCTGTCTTCTTCACATTCCTGCCATCGTTCCCTCTTTTTCACATTCCTGCCATGATTCTCTCTTCCTCACATTCCTGCCATCGTTCCCTCTTCTTCACATTCCTGCCATCGTTCTGTCTTCTTCACATTCCTGCCATCGTTCCCTCTTTTTCACATTCCTGCCATCATTCTCTCTTCCTCACATTCCTGCCATCGTTCCCTCTTCTTCACGTTCCTGCCATCATTCTCTCTTCTTCACATTCCTGCCATTGTTCTCTCTTCTTCACATTCCTGCCATCATTCTCTCTTCCTCACATTCCTGCCATCGTTCCCTCTTCTTCACGTTCCTGCCATCGTTCTCTCTTCTTCACATTCCTGCCATCGTTCTCTCTTCTTCACATTCCTGCCATCGTTCTCTCTTCTTCACATTCCTGCCATCGTTCCCTCTTTTTCACATTCCTGCCATCGTTCCCTCTTCTTCACATTCCTGCCATCGTTCTGTCTTCTTCACATTCCTGCCATCGTTCTGTCTTCTTCACATTCCTGCCATCGTTCCCTCTTCTTCACATTCCTGCCATCGTTCTGTCTTCTTCACATTCCTGCCATCGTTCTGTCTTCTTCACATTCCTGCCATCGTTCTGTCTTCCTCACATTCCTGCCATCGTTCCCTCTTTTTCACATTCCTGCCATCGTTCCCTCTTCTTCACATTCCTGCCATCATTCTCTCTTCCTCACATTCCTGCCATCGTTTTCTCTTCTTCCTGAATTCAATTAATGAGAAAACAGCCTGAGAATGTCAGTTACTAAATCACTGGATAAAAAGACAATGAAAGTCAACGGCACTTTTTTACTCCTGAAAATAGTATTGAACTTTTTACCTGTAGTAAAAAGTGCCATTGACTTTCATTGTCTTCCTCTCTGGTGATTCAGTAACAGTGACATTCTCAGGATTTTTTCTCATGAATTTAATTTTTTACTACCATGAGAATTTTTTAAACTCTTTGTGAATCTATGCCAATGTTTTTTTTGGGGGGGGATAGAAGACATAAGGGCTGATTCTGCACCTTCAGGTTTTTTGGTGAGAAAATGATATTTTCACCATTTACGCTGTGTGAATTATTTACAAATGTGCCCAGCTAAAAATGGTCCTGAACTTCACTAAGGAAAAAGATCATAAAAAGGTCTCACAAAAAAAGTAAAATAAAATTCTCGTGGTGCTGAATCAGCCTTCATACAATCGGGGACATTCCCTCAGCCTCAGGCAGCGAATAGCGAGCACAGCTCAGGAGAACACCGCGCGCGCGCGAGTCAGGTGAAGGGGGCGGCAGTAACCGGCACGCGGACGACCTAACGTCACGTGTGCAGCCAATAGGCGGCCTCTGCTGCGTCGTGACGTCATGGACGGTGCAGCTCCTGCCCATGATCCTCAGCGCTCAGCTCCTTCCCTCCCAGTCCCCGAATCCCCCGCCGGGAGCAATCGGAGCGGTAGCTCGGCGAGGGCACGGCACCGGATGAGGCCCGCACGGTCGGGCATTATGAAAGACCTCGTCGCCAGCCCTTCCGGTGAGTGTGCGGGACACGAGGGAGCAAGTGGGCGGAAGGAGGAGGAGTGGGCTGCCCCGGCCGCCGGTGGCCTCTTGTTTAGGCCGCTCTACCCGAGATGCCTTGAGAGAGGAAGTGAGGCCATCTTTTCTCTGGTGACAATAAACAAGCGGGCGGCGGGGCCTTGTGAGCAGCGGAGTGTGCGGGTGGTTACACTGTGTTCATGTTCCCCTCAGGTTTATCGTCCCCCACCGGCCCGGCTCAGGAGGGCGCCAGCAGCAGCTCCAAGAAGAGGAAGCTGAGCAGCCCAGCAGAAGAGCTGGAGCCATTGCCTCCCCCCAGGAACTCCATCCACAAGAAGCTGCGCTTTGAGGACACCCTGGACTTCTTGGGACTCGATGTGAAAATGGCTGAAGAGTCTCCATCTTCCTCCTCCAGCACCCCACAGCCTCTGCGCAGCAAGAACCTGCTCATCTCCCCTGTGGCTGCCGGCCATCACGCCAATGGGCTCACCAAAGCCTCGCCGCTCTCCGGATTTGCCAACAGCAAGCCCGGCTCTGCCAAGAAGCTGGTCATCAAGAACTTCAAAGGTGATGGCTCCTGGCTGACCTCTCACCTGGGGGTGCTCCCACGTGTAGAGGCTCTGTGTTTGCTCATGTATCATACATGTGGCGGGCCGCCTGTTATAGCAAGCAGCGCTACATAGTCACCCAGCTGCTGCTTTGCACAATGTAGTCCAGAATTATTTTGCATGGTGCTCTTTTTTTTGAAAATCTGTTCTGCCAGGTTCCTCTATTGGAAGCCTGTCTAAAGCTTCTTCATGCTTAATGACAGAGTACTCCATGTATTCCAGATACTCTGCTGCTGTCAGTTATCCCTGCCGAGTTCTCACAAACAGACCCTGCGTCATGTTCAGCGCTTCACATCTACAGCTGTCACCCTGTGCCCGGGAAGCCGCATTTCCATGCAGCAGGGATTGGCTTTAATAAGATTTTTACATTTAAGAGGAACATCGGAGGCCCTAGAGCAGTGTTTCCCAACCCTCTCCTGGAGAGCCATCAACTAGCCAGGTTTTGCAGATCACATAGATGCACAGGTGAATTAGTGCAGCAGCAGAAATATAGAGGCATCTATGTGCAGCTCTACAAAACATGACTTGTTGGTGGCTCTCAAGGATAGTTTTGGGGAAAGCTGCCTTTTAAAAAAAACTCCAGAATCCCACTGTCTGGGATATCCTAAATTGTGATGCCCCGCTGTTTGAAACCCCCTGGATCGCCCGTTTCACTCACCTGTTCCCAGAGTGCCAGTTGTGTCTCGGCCCTGCGACCACATCACCACTCGCCTCTAGCTGTAGCATGTACCACACCAGGCCTTTCTGAATGGCTGGTGCAGGCATGGCCACAGCTACAGGTGATTGGAGATGCACTCAGCTTTATTTAGCTCCTTAGCTTGTGTGAAACCCCCCCCCCCAGATCGCCCAGACAACTCACCTTTACTACCATACTAATGCAAGGCATGCAGTCTTGTTTTGAATAGAATGTTGGCATAAGGAGTTGGTGCAATCCTGGTTTGCCTGCAGCTGACAGCACACTCCCGCCCCAGCACATCTGAATAGCCTGGTGCAGGAATGCGGCACAGCTGCAGGCACGGGGGGCCACATAATGGAGCATCCCAAAATGGGATATCCCGGGGCACTTGGGACAGCCAGCTCTGGGGTATTTTAGACTCCAGGGCAGGCAGTGGCGCTAATGGTGCCACTTAAAAGAGAAACATGTTTTGCTCCTTCTTGCCCTAGATGGCTTGTAAACTTATATCTGCAATCCCATGGCACATGTCGGGCCGCTGGCCAATAAGCAGCTGGCGTTCCATTCAGCTTTTGCTATGCTGCTCAGAGATTATAGAGCCAAGCGAAGCTGAATGTAGTGAACGCCACTGACCACATACCCATCTTTATGGGGGTTCCCAAACCGGGATCCCCCATAAAGAGGGATACCACTGGCCTTAGTCCAGTGGTTGCTCCTTTTCAAGGAGCGACAAAACTTTTTAACTATCCTGGGTTCTGTTTCTCCTGCTTTAGGCATGGGATGCCCTGCTGAGTAAGTCCAGTGGGCTGTCCTCCAATAAGCGTTTTATGCCATGCATATGAATGGCATAGAAAGTATGTTGTAGCTTGTGCTTTACCCACCCTGGAATGGGCACCTACGGCAGCTAGAGGAATGCAGACAGTAGTATTGAGGGAACGGGGTAAGTTTACCCAGGCTCTCTGGGGTTTCACCCAGCCCTGAAATCTTTAGACTTGGGGGTGCAGTGGCATTTGTCCACAGTGAAAAAGCGCCAGCCACGTAGTTTGGTTAGTAAAATCATCCATCCTTTATTGTCAAACGTAGTAAAAAGCCATCATGCATGTAAGCATGTAAAGCATAAAACGCATAATGAGCACACACCCCACGTCTACACGTTTCGAGCAAAGGCTCTTAATCATGACAATGGGGCTGCTGTAGTGGTCTCAGTAAATAGATACTCAAATTACTCATTATCATCAACACCTGGGAAAACCATGATCATGCACTTCTGAATTAATTCAAATGACCTACCTCCAACCATATGTATGTCCGCCGTTAGGATGCTACGTTACTACCTCCTGTTCGTATCCATATCGGGGAAGCCCGCTGCGCGCTCAAAATTCCTCCAATCACGTTAGGCGAGACACGTCAGCGCTGGTCATAGGCCAGATAGACGTGAACGTCATTGTACTGGCAAAGCTATAGCTACATACTGGCCGCCATTAAGGGCAAGAAGCGTCTCGGCTAACAAATAGCCTGAGACAACAAAAGTGAATTCATTAGTGGACAACATAACAGGAGCGACACAGAGAATGGGGGAACAGGGATGTATTTAGTTCCTTCCATTATTAAATATATACAGTTAGATGGCAAGGAAAAAAAATATATATAGAAGGGGCCTTAATAAAGAGAAACACTCTATGATTCCCCCAACACTGTATTTCTGTCAATACATGCCCCAGAAATATAGAGCGAAGTGTTAGAGACTTTTACCCCTAAGTTTAGTAATACCCTATTCAACCAAAAAGGGGACAAGGAAATAGAATATCGGGGTGCAAAACCTCATGTTGTTCCCAGGTGAAAAGCAATTTCATTAATATCCATGGACACGATTTTATGCATACAGACACATACATTATTGTACAACAAGTCTTCAAAGATATAACCTCACAATGACTCCAGAGAAAATTCATCCCTCAATATGTACACATATAAATCCACCATCTGGAGGGCCCTTACTGTCTATTCGAATAAAAAAACCCAAGGGGCCTCAACCTGTCAATAAATAGTCACATACGTTTCACAACTTGTAAAAAAGAATTGTGTTTAGACTGGGACCAGTGATTCAATTTGTAAGTATAATTAGAGCAGTGTTACATCTAGATTGCCTATATGAGAGGGAACCCCACAAACGGGTATCCCAATCTTAACTGTAATAACATTAAATTGGGCCCTGCTACCGTCCCTAGCTCAAGTGATGCTAGGTTCTCAGGAACAGGTCAACATCCCAACGAGAGTTTAATCCCTTCGGGGTGCGAGTGCCCAGCCTGAAAATCCAAAATTCCTCCCGTTGGAGTAGTTTATCCATAAGACTACCGCCCCTGGGACCCAATACCACTTTTTCTATGGGCATACATCTAAAGCTAGATAGATCACTGCCATGACAATCCCTGAAATGTCTCCCTACATTTGATGTACACGTAAGGCGGTCTGGAGAAGACGCAGAGATATGCTCTGCAATACGTTTCTTTACAGGCCGGGTAGTACACCCGACATATTGAAGGTTGCAACTAGTGCATGTTATTAAATATATCACATTTGGAGAATTACAATTAATGAAATTCCTAATTTTGAATTTTTGATGTATAGATGTGGATTCGAAATATGGGCTCGTTTGCATGTACTTACACATGCCACATCTATTCCCAACACACTTAAAGGAGCCCAAATGGGTTAACCATGTCAAAGAGCCCCCTGATCGCTTGTTAAATAAGCTCGGCGATAGTTTCTGTCCCAGGGTGGGGGATTTGTGGCTTACTATTTTCACCCCATTCCTTATAACTTCTCTAAGCTGGGGGTCACAATTAAGAAGGGGGAGATGTTTCCTTATATTAGTTCCTATTTGATTGAATTCTTCACTGTAAGAGGTAACAAATGTCACTCCTCCTCTCATCTTAATATCCCTCCCTGTACCACAATGTTTATTATCACTACCTCCACCTTGGTCACCTTTTCTTATGATTTGTTTCACTAAGCATCAATCTCCTATCTCTAGAGCTAGCAATATCCCTTGCTCGTGTCAATAAATCTGGGGAATAACCCCGGTCAGAAAGCCTGTTGGAGATCAGATTAAGTTCCTCTTCAAATACTTTCTGTTGAGAACAATTGCGTCGAGCCCTGACCATCTCACCTACTGGGATAGCTCTGATTGTATGAGGGGGATGGCAACTTTCGGCTTTAAGCGTCATGTTTCCCGACGCGTCTTTCCTGAAAGTTCTAGTTGTCACTCGTTTTGAGCCCTCTGCAATCTCTCTAACCTCAGATCCAAGAATGCAATAGAATTTGCACTATGCTCTGCAGTGAACTTAAGGTTCAAACTATTACTGTTGAGGTATTCTACAAATTCAATGATGGTATTCTCATGGCCCGCCCACACTAGAATTAAATCTATGTATCTGCCATACAACTTTATATTCCTAATGTATGGATTCTTGTGGCCATAAATAGTCTCCCTCTCCCACCAGCCCATATATAGGTTGGCGAGAGAGGGAGAAAACGGGGCTCCCATTGAGGCACCACATCGTTGCAAGAAATATTGGCCTGAAAACAGAAAATAGTTATGTTGCAACAGATATTGTATAGCTAATATCAGAAAGATTTTCAATTCTGTGGAGTACAATGAGTAGTTGTCCAGATGAAACTGGACAGCTGTTAAGGCCAAATCATGGGGGATTACAGAATATAATGAAGACACATCACACGTGAGCCAGAAAAAGTCAGGTTCCCACTGGAAGCCCTCTAGTTGATAAATAATATCCCGGGAATCCTGCAAGAATCTAGGAAGTCGGCGTACTAGCGGGAGAAGATGTGCATCTACCCACTGCCCCAGTCTTTCATTCAACCCCCCGATACCTGCCACAATGGGCCTCCCCACAGGTGGACGTTGGGGCTTGTGTATCTTTGGGAGGTGATGAAAGACTGGGGCAATGGGGGAAACTTTGCCAGGGAGGGTCCCGATTCACAACAGCATTAAACTAACCTAATCTATCCCCTTACACAATCTGTTTGATATACAATAGACCATAGTGCGGGCTTGGTCTGACCATGTACATGTCCACCTCCAAGCTGAAGTGTAGCACTTTCAAGACCTGAAGAAGGTAAGTAGTGGGGCCTCATGAACTCTGACATCCCTGATTTGAGGTCTGTCGTAAAAGTTGGACTTTCCTATTAAAGAGGAGTGACCACCTGTATAGAATCTCTAGGGCCAGTGGTCTTACCGCAGATCGCTTATATACTCCCCTTGCCTGCGTTCCTATGGTGCATGTGAGGGTTGCGTTCCTGGCTTTCCTTCATCTACTGTGTTCTGCCTGTGTCAGTTTAATCTGAATGGCTGAGGTGGGGGAGCGGTCAGTGGCTCATGCTCTATTCGGCTCTGAATAAATCTGAATGGAGCACAGGCTGCTGTTTGGATGAGAGTCCATGTGTGTGCTGTAGGATCGCTGGCAACGTAGGTACTACTGGCATTTTGTGGGGTCATCGCAAATCGCTCCGGTGTACAGGAACAAGCACCTGGATAGTGGAGATCCTGGTGGTGGTTCCTCACAATCACCAAATACTGCCTAGTAATAAAAATCTGTATAAATGTGATGGGAAGAAGGGGGGATCTGTTATACACCCTCCATGTAAATCAATCCATCTAAGCTGCTTGTTGTCATTGACCAGGGTGATGGGATTTAGATGTTACAATTACTTTGCCACTATGCTTTTTCACTGGAGAAATGCTAAAACTTTCTGCTTGACTTCTGAACTAGGCTTTCGCCAATAGCAGCAATAACCACTCTGCTGAAAGCATTGCATGATGGGGAAAAGAATTATGGGATAAATGACAGGCGCAATAAGCTGTTCTTCCAGCACAGGCTGGTTCAGGAGATGTTGGAGTTGAACAGTCCTCCCCCATAAAAGCAGAAGGGCACAAGCACAAACTTGTCACTCCTAAATATTCTTCTAGTAAAATGCATAAGTTGGCCTGGAATGTTTATGCGACATCCCCCCCCCCCCCCCCCCCCCCCAAAGTCCTACTTTAGTAAAAAAAAAAAAAAACTATACTAACCTTTGATTCAGCGCAGAAATAACTAGTGTGCAGGTGCATATGGGGCCCAAACCCTGTGAACAGCCAATAACCTTGTGCAATAATTTGCTGCCGCACTACTAAATATTTCAAAATAAAACAAGCATTTTGATTGAAATAAAAAATCAGGACATATACACAGGCACTAAGACATTTAAAAACAAAAAGGCTGCTACCCCTCCTGAGTAAACCCTCTCTCCAAAATCGCCCCTCCAAAGTGCAAAAAACAAACGCTCAATATATAATTATATACAATACTATAACGGATCAGAAATGTGCGTGTATTAACTATATAATAAAATAACATCCAATAATCATCTTACATAATGCAGACATACAGTGTAGTCCGTGTAGGGATCCCCAGTGCAATAGCCCAATATCACAACATGGGCTACAAGACCTAGCAAGTAAAAAAGGAAGAAATGAAATACCACCTTTTTAAATGTGAGGCGAGGAGGGGGACAGACCCCACAGGTTCCATGGATGGGTCCCACTTTCTAAGGGTCATTTCAAGTCACTTCAGTGGAGTCCCCTTCTGCACAGCGATGGGGAGGCGGCGGAGTTGGAAGCGGCGCTCGTCACGGGACTGACAGCAGGCATTCCAGTGAGTGTCTTTACACAGCACCAGCAGCAATAGCCTGGCTGAAAGGGGTGTGTGTGTGTGTGTGTGTGTGTGTGTGTGTGTGTGTTTTTTTTGTTTTTTTTTTTACTAAAGAATGACTTAAAACTGTCCCAAGTGTGGCCCTGGTTCAGGGCAGGCTTCCTAGCTGGCCTGGGCATGGATGTGTGTTCAGACTAGTTGTTGCTGGTGTTTGGTGGAGTTGTGGTATAGTGCTGAGTTTTAAATAGGGGGGCACAGGTGTAAAAGTAGGACTCTTAGTAAAACGCTTAATTTCATTTTCGGACAGCTTCTTTAAAGCGGAACAAAACCCACCAGCAGCCAGCATACAATAATATGGTGTACTAGAGTGAAACGCTTCCGGTTGCACCACACTTCTCTCTTCCGGCCCTAATGTTTCTCAAAAGCATCAGCTATAGGTGCTGTCATGGCTCTTGGATTTCAGCCACACTGGACACAGGTGATACCAACTTTGTATTTCAGCTTCAAAGTCTGTCTGGCTTTGGGGAAAGTGCCTGTCTGTAGCTGTGTTCTTCTTCAGACGAGCATTAGGTATTGCCAGTCAGGGTGGGGAAATTCTCAGTCATAACCAAGGGAATACATGTTCCCTGGAGCTGACCAGAGGAGTGCATGCTGCAGAGGAGGCTAGGATAAAAAAAAATATGAATCCACCGTCTGTGTACAGGTTAATAACGGACAGGGTTAGGAACACTTAAAGTGCACCTATAATCAGAGGGAAATATATGTAGTCACCTTCTATCCCCAGCCCAGTGCCCCAAAACATCCTGTGTTTCATTTTTTTGGTCCATTATCCATAACACGAACTAGATACAGTCAGCCATATTGCTCCCTGGCTGAGCAGCCCGAACCCCAGTGATGATGCAATCAAAGTACACACAGCTCAGCAATGGGGAGCACTTCAAGCTATCTGCCTCTGTGGCAGTTTGGTTGTAAATGAATTAATTACCATATGACAGGCCATTCACGATAATACTACTTCCTGTTTTTCCCTGGGGTAAAAAAAAAAAAAAGCACAGGCTGTTTTGAGGCACAGGGCTGGAGATGAAAGGTGACCACACACACTTATTTTCTGAGTATAGGTGCACTTTAAAGGGATAGTCCACTCAGTGGCATTTTTGAAAATGTAAATCATTATGTGCCATAATTATGTCCTAGATAGGATCAGCTCCCTAAAGTGGACCAAAACTCGGGATTTTTAATATCCTGGGCTTTTGGTCCTTGCTGTGTGAACCCCCCCCCATGTTGCCCAGTTAAACTTGCCTTACCTGGGTCCTAACTTGCTACCTTCTAACAGGGTGTGTCTGGCCATCCACAAATGCCTGGCACGGGTGTGTGTCTGCCATACACATAGGTGACGAAGGGTTGCGCATACACTGCTAGATTGGGGACAAGGCGCGTTTTACAAGGGAGTTGGGGTTCACACAGCGGGGCATTTCAAATCTGGATGCCCCAGGGCAGGGATTCGTGATTCTTTTGGTCCAGTTTAAGGGCATCATTTTGGTACACAAAGTACACAGATGAAAAACCCTCCAGGGTCTGTCTGTAGTTCCATTGAAATGATGTAGCTTCACCATTGTTACTGAACACAGGAAAGAAAAAAAAAAACATTTTCAACCCTTCCCTATTCTGGCCAAAAGTATAAAATAAAAAATGTCTGGTATTGGGTGTTTATTTCCACTTCAGATTTTAGCAATAATGGTGCAATACTTTTAGTGATGCAGGCTTGTGATACAAATTGCTGTGCAGGAAACCCAAGTCCTCTTACACTAGTCCACTGAGGAAGTATGGGACAGCAGGGATTGTCTTGTATGTGAAGGTGCTTTTTCTGAATGGATTCCTATTGCAGCCGAAAGGTTGGCACTGATGGATAATTTTGAAGTTGAAATAATCTTTTACCCAAAATAAATCCTATTGCCCAATGTTTATAAAAATACTAACAGGAAGCAGTATAATGTTCGAATGGTAGACGTTTGGCTCCCTGGCCATGCAGCAGCGCCCCTTGGTGCACTCCAGTGATTTACACACATAACAGATCTGACCCTGAATTCTAGACTAACTGCAATAAATCTGAAAGCACTATAATCTAAACTGACACATGTGGCAGTTAGTAATATATCATCTCTGGAGAGCACCAGGAGCTCTGCTAAACGGCCACCGGTTGACCATCAGACTGCATCCAGTTTGTAGTCACAGGCTGTTTTGTGGAATTGGGCTGTGGATAGAAGGTGATGACATAAACTTCCTTTCTGGGTACAGGATTTTTTAATAAAATGATCACAGCTGGGGCGAGCGTAGTGACTGGCACTGGCTGCTGGCTCCCCCTCCCCCTGCACATACACTCCATACAAGCCTGGTTTTATCTTACCTGCACTATTCTCCCTTGGCGATACCAGTTATTGGCCAGTTGATGGCATGAGTCCTTTCGGCAGCTGGAATTCCAGAAGCGGATTCCTGACCATGTGATTGTTAGACCACCTTAAAGCGGAACTAAACCATAAATGCAAGCCTACAATGTTGTCACTTGATTTGCTATCTGCCGGACTGCTTAGAAATGAGGATCGTATGAATTGAATCCTAGTCAGGCCAGTTGCTTTTAGGTGTCCTGCTGTAACACATATTGGTTGTTTGGCTTTCACTCTGCTTTACTCTTTTCCTTAATGTGAACAGCCATATGATCGGTCCCTATGGACTCTTCATCCAGTCTTTGTTTGCACCTGTGGACATAGTTTCCCGACAAGTTATGGGTGCCATCAAAAAGAGTAGTAATGGCAGAACAACTCTATAACCATTCTGGCCTCAGTCATCTGTTAATGCGCCTCAATCTGTCGCCATTCTGTTGGAAACTGAAATGGTGGCACCATACTAGGGAAAGGGGAGTAAAAGTGCAGCCACCTTTTGGTGCTGTAAAAGTGAATCATGCCTTTGGCACAGTTTGAATTTATATTTACTCAAGTTTTTCCTCTGTTGCTCATTTGCCATTGGTATGAGCAGCATTTGTATACCTACCATTAACTGGACCCTCTAATATAGTTCCACATCTAAACCACCTAATGCTTACTTATATTTGTTTCTTCGCAATTGAGGCCTTAACAACTTCCTATATTTGCATAACTATTTGGACTTTTCTGAAAGATCCTAATAGGCTTACCCGGTGATACTTGCACTAAATCCTGTAGAAAAAAAAATGTTTACCCATAAGGAGTTGGTGGGGGATGCTTCTTTGCTATTTTTTCAGAGAAAGTGATCCAGGACACTGCAATAATTAAAGGGACTGTCCAGTCAAATATAATTAATGATCCATATTTACCAATATTCCCTTGCAGCTGATTGGCCCTATTACAGAGGTTTGAAACTATCTTCATCGGAGATTCAGGCGGCTCACTACCAAGACCTTTTGTTGCTTGGCTGACTGCTTGCAGCACTTGGGGTGACTAGCCACATGCACTGTATTCATTTCAATGGAGAGGGTGTGCAGAGGCACCCGCCCTCTATTGTAGTAAATGTAGTGGCATGGCCCGTCACTGTGGCCAACATGGGGCAGCCACTCGGCTCCTTGCTTCTGGAATGTGGGGATGCGATCGCAGATGCTCTTCAAGTTTCAAACTCCTGGTATTGGGCAAATCGGCTGCTAGGAACTATAGGTGATTTTGCCTGGACAGGGACTTAAGGTCTTTGGGATATTCAGCAGATGCAGGCGAGCTAAAGCCCTCCTTCCTCTTGGCTGATAATCCCGTTACTCTTCCCTACTGCAGGGTAGACACTGAGATACATTTTGTGAAACCATATATTTGCAGTGAGCTGGGTTTACTGTGCAGTAGAAGAATGTAACAGATTTGTCAGCAGAGAGGCAGAGAAATGTCCGTAATGAAAATATATTCACACCAGCAGACTTAGCAAATAGTTATCCTTTAATGGAGGAGGCATAGGATCAGTGAGCACCTAGATATTTATAAATGGGGGGCGCACAGGTGTAAATGATGGGTCGTATTTGTCTTTAAAGTGGACCAACACCCAGGGGTGATCGTCCCGGAAATCTATAAGATTCCCGGGCCGATCACCTCCCACCCCGCGGGACATCCGAGATCGGGATGTCCCGCGGGGTGAAACCCCCCAGAAACCCCAAAAACATCTTAACTGATCCGCCGCCGCCTCCCGCGCGCCCCTCCAGACGTGCGCGCGCCGGCCCTCTGTGAATGGCCGGCGGGGGCGCGCGCGCGCCGAGAGTGACGCGCGGGAGGCGGCGGAAGCGGCTTGGACGTTCCTGTCCCCCGCCTGGACGTTGGCGGGGATTGGCTGCGGCGTTCACGTGGGAGCGGGGAGAGGTGAGTTTTTTGGGGTTTCTGGGGGGTTTCACACAGCGGGGCACCCCCGATCGGGGTGCCCCGCCGAAGTGGACCAAAACCCAGGATAGTAAAAATCCTGGGTGTTGGTCCACTTTAAAGCAAACTAATCACAGTATAATTACTTAAATCCAATCTACACTCTCTCTTGCAACTATGTGCCATGGTGGTTCCTGGGTCACAAGGACACTAGCCTAACCAGCTCCTCACAACAGCATTTGAGATACTGACTTCTAGATAGCAGAGCTGGGTCCATTCGTGTGCAGTTGGGGACAGTTAATAGCTACATACATGTGCAGAATCCGCAGCTCATCCAGCTGGAGGCTGGTTTTACAGAAGTGCACAACCTCTTGACCCCCCAAATCACAGGCCTTCTACAGTATCCCAAACTGGGATGCCCCAGGAAGGGAATGTTTAAAACAGCCCTAAAATCATTTTTGTCTTTTGGTCTGCTTTAAAGTGTATCCAAACGCTCCGGGCCGACCCTGGAATACTCCCGGCTGGTCGCTAGCCTGCCCCTATGGCAGCCTATAGAGTGATTCCTCGCTGTCTGAAGCCCATGGGGTCCCAATAAATTCCATGTCCCTGTAGCTGTGCATGCTCCCAGCCATTTAGGCAGGTTGGGTGCAGGAGGAAGCGTGCTTGAAAAGAAAGCTGTGGATGTGGCAGCCGGGTGCAGAACGTCATCTGGCAATCTTGAGATCAGCCAATCGTCTATCTCAAGATTGGCACGTCGCCGTGGCCTCTGCCGAGCCGGCAGCATCGCCCAAGATACTGGGGGGGGGGGTATGGGGGCATGGGGAATGAAAAGAGTTTTCGATCTGCTTTAAAGATCTCTACAACAGCACCTCCCTGGAAGTCACAGTGTTGAAGTGTCCTCTAACTATTCCCAGTCGGTTATCCAAAGTACTTTCCTGATTTCTCCTGTTGCTGGTAACATTGCTCACTGAACTGACAAATTGGGTATAGCCATAATATGGTTTTATAATTGCTGTGTAACAGGGAATTATACGTAGTTGATTTTACATTCATTCATGATGGCTTGTTTTTTTTTTTGCAGTTTTTGTTACACTTTCTTTTGTGCATTTACAGACAAACCAAAATTGCCTGACAACTATACAGATGAAACCTGGCAAAAACTGAAAGAAGCAGTGGAAGCCATTCAGAATAGCACTTCAATCAAATACAACTTGGAGGAATTATACCAGGTGACAACAGAAGCCTCATCTATATACTGTGCTTATAGTATGGCCGGCTGATGCATTGTGCCCTCCTCTGTCATGATGAAGCTGGCTTAATTGCAAAATAGGTGCAATGAACTTTGTTTAGCCCAACCATACGGTTTACTATGCCGTGTTATGGTCCTTGCCCTGGGGACATCCCGACTTGGGATTTCCCCACTGTGTGAAACCCCTCCCTTCCGCATGCCCCAAAAACTCACCTTTGTGAGATCCTATGCCACATGCATAGGCTCTCATCCAATAAATGTCACATGTCTTGCATATTAATGCACAGCCTAAAACCATGTTTAAACTCGGTGCGACACAACCCTGGCTTCCCTACAATGAGCCCATCTTATTCAAATGTCTGGGTGCAGGAGAGAGCTTCAGCTATGGTGAGGCCAGGGATGCAGCCAGTGAGCAGTGTAGGAGTCTTAGAAAATTTGAGTGAATGTGGGGTGATACTGGGGGGCTTACACAGTGGGGCATAACAAATCGGGATGCCCCAAGGTTATTTGATCATCTTCCCCTAGAGTCGTTTAGGTTCTACTACGGGCGTTTGGTCCAAAGTGTTGAGGAGACTCTAAATCCAGCTGCGCTGTGACTCTAGCTCCAGCTACATTGACCAGTTTCCCCATCTGAATCCCTGGCTGTGGAATTAATGTAATCCCCTATCTAGACCAAGCTCTGTTAAAGTGCTCATATTGGGTCAAATTCACTAGGTGTCTGAGAAGTCTGCTGGAAAGGTTGGGTTGATTAATCTTCTCTCATCGTCCTTCAGGGCCATGGAGAGAGGCTCCTCCCCTTAGAGAGGAGACCCCAACTACCAACGGTTTAAAATCTCCCAGTCCTTAGTATTGTTTTCTCACCAGGAAATCTCTTGAAGGAGCCACAGCACTCAACCCTGTTAGCTTGCAGTCCAACCTAAAAAAAAAAGTCTCTAAATCTGGTTAAAAACAGAGGACTCGGTCACACACATCTGCAGAAGTATGCTGAAGCTGCACCACCAAGCGCCAAGGTGCCCCTGTGAGGTGCAGTCCTAACTCTAATCTATGAGAGCCCCATTTGGGACATACAATGCAAGAGATAAATTGGGAGCAGGCTTACCTGAGGTTGCCCTAAACCTCGAGTGCAGCCCATGGGGTGGAAGGGTCGAAGACCTCGCAGTACAGCCTAGACCCCACACCCCATGTGCTTGCACAAATTCAAAAGAAACAAAGGAGGGGTGGCAGCCGCTCAGACTATTTTATAACTAACCTGGGAGGTGCATGTTAGCAGGGCAATTGGGATACACAAGTCTTAAAGGAGCCACAGCACTAAACCCTGTTAGCTTGCAGACCAACCTGCTCCACAGTTAGGTTATCTCAACCATTGAGGGCACAAAATCAATTGAGTTATTGTCTCTCTCCAAGACAATATGTGGCAGGATGGAAAGAATAGTGGTCTCCTTGAGAGCAGTCCTCATCAAGGGGGAACTAAACGTTCTGGTGGAACTACTCAGTCGAGTTCAGCTCAGGCAGACAGAGTGGGAGCTAAACCACAGTGTCTTCAGGCAACTGGTAGACCTCTGTGGCTCCCCTATTGTGGATCTCTTTGCCACAAGAGAAAATTCCTAATGCCAACTTTTTCTCTGCACCAGAGGCATTGTCCATCAAGAAAACATGGATTAAAAAAGGATTTTTTTTCAGATCATCTCCTCATCAGACCTGATCCGCTTTACCTGCCGAAGATCACTTCGGAATTTCACAGGTCCCAGGAGCTCTGCTTACCTGGTCTCAGGCAAGATGACCTTAAGGATCAGCAGGAGATGCATCTGTTGGATGCCAGAAACATTCTGTTTATTTACTTGGATCGCACCTCGGTTTGGAGGAGATCATTTGGTGCTAGACTAGGAGTCTGCAAGCCTCCAGGGCCTCTATCCCCAGGCGGGTTAGGGAAGCTGTCGAGTTAGCTTATGAAGCTTCTGCAGGTTGGGCCCCAAAGTCCCTACTAGCACACTCTACTGTTTCTGCTTCTTGGGCTAATTGGTCAGGAGTTTCTCTGGAGGAGATTTGCAGAGCAGCAACTTGGGCTTCCCTGCACACATTTTTGAAGCATTACAGAGTGGATCTTTTGACACAAGGCAGGTTTTCTGTAGGAAGATTCTACATATTGTTCCTGAGGTAGGGCACTAGTAGTTTTTCTCATTCATCAGCTAAACCATCCCAGAGGATGTTTTGTGAAAACCCCAATTGGCTTGTCATGCTCTGATGTGGTTGGAGACGGCTGAGGGACCACTGTGGCCTCCTGTGCACGCTCACACGGAGAGCACCCAGGGACAAGGTGGCTGTAGGACCACTCTTTTGGGTAGTCCTCTACGAAAAACATTGAAAAGAGGGCAAACTGAAGCCCTACTAATGCACTGAAGTAAATCGAGAATAGGCACCTGGGACATATGAGCTGCTTGCTGCCTCATTATTGCTGTCTGGTTTAGAGACCCTTGTTCTTTTTACTCAGAGGGTCTAATAAGATGTTAATGAATGTGCCCTTAAATGTTATAAATGTTGCCTCCTAGCCTGGAAACCTTTATACTCCATGAACTATCATCAGGGTGTCGCTATAAACCTTTAGTACTACCAGATATGTAAAAGGTTGTTTTCCCTATGGCTATTCAGAGCCTGAACCTCAGAGGACCATCCATTATGGGAGGTTATAGTGGTTCAATACAAATGCATACCTTCCAACTTTTCAGGGTGGGAAAGGGGGGGGGGGGGGTAATATTTAAATTTAGCCACACCCCCAAATTGATGGATGACAGGTTGTAATAGTTATAACAATACACTTTAAATAGGCAATTTAAACATTTATTGATGCAGATCTGTCAAGAGAGGGACAGTCCCTCCAAATGAGGAACACTTGGGAGGTATGCAAATGGGGGGGGGGGGGGGGGAAGAGAGCAACAACTGGGAGTTATGTCTTCTTTCATATTGTGCAGTGTTGTAGATGTTATATTATACCTTTCAGTTTACATTGCAAAGCTTGTTTAAACTTCCCTCATTGTTGGCTGATGACAGAACAAATTCCCTTTATATGCGCACGTATATATGCTTGGCCTGGGCCTAGTGTAATTGTAAATACCGAATAGGATTAGATAACCACATGACAAACCTAAAAGTCTTCTCTTGTATAGATCTTGTAATGAATTGTTTGTTTATTTCAGGCTGTTGAGAACCTTTGCTCTTATAGGATTTCTGCAAACCTCTACAAACAGTTGAGACAGATCTGCGAGGACCACATCAAAGCACAAATCCACCAGTTCAGAGAATATCCTTTTTTTTTTCAGTTGCAAAAATCTTTATTAAGGTAAAGCAAAAGAAATATTGTACAATCGGCAGTCAGTGTTGTCATACCATGCAAATTTGTAAGCATGTAGATAAATTCAATGCAGATTGAAAAGGTTGCACTAATTATTTGTATTATATACATCAAATTATATACCGTATATACTCGAGTATAAGTCGACCCGAATATAAGCCGAGGCACCTAATTTTACCACAAAAAAATGGAAAAGTTATTGACTCGAGTATAAGCCTAGGGTGGGAAATGCAGCAGCTACCGGTACATTTCAAAAATAAAAATAGATACCAATAATGTATTTGAATACCGTATTTATTTCAAAGAAAAGACTTTTACGGGTACCGTACGGTATCTTGACATGACATGACTGTTTGCATAGAGCAGCCTGTGTTAGGGCTCATAATATACATTCTACCAGTGTCCTGCCTGTGCCCATTAAATATACAGCCTGCCTGTGTCCATGTATACCGTACAGCCTGCCTGTGTCCATTAAATATAATGCCTGTCTGTGTCCATTAAAGGAAAACTGTCGCATACGGTAAGCATAACCGCACTAACCAGTGGCCCAGGCTGGTAGTGCGGTTTATGCTGAGTAAATACCTGGCTCCTGCCGTTTGATTGCCCGATCCGTTCTGCCGTTATACCGGTAGTTGATTGCCGCCTTCCTCTTCAGCGCGCCGGCTCCCTCTATACACCCGGAAGCGGCCGCTCGCCAGGCTGGACTGAAGCTGCGCCGGCCGCTTCTGGGTGTACGCCCCCCCCCCCCCCCCCCCCCCCCGAAACATGCCTAAACCATATTATTGGATGTTCACCTGCCACCCGCTGCAACAAAACCACTTAGTATTGCCAAATATTGTCTAGCTGCTTTTTAGATTTCTTAAAAGCGCTCTCATGTTGCGTTTTTTTTTTGTTAACTTTTTCCTCTTTACAGAGAGATGCCTCCAGCCATTCCATTTGAAAGAGGAGCTTCAGTTTCTCCAAAAATATGGAGAAAGAGGGCAGATTTTCGCTTTTACCCGAAAGAAGCTTGGTTTTTACTGCACAGCCAGCCGCCAGAAGCCTTGTATTGAAGTACACTCCCATAATATATGGAAGTTGTCTGCTTCCTGAGAACCATAAAGTAGGCTTTATGTGGGAAAATAGAACTATGGAAGAAGTGAAATGTTCTCTCTATAGCTAGAGGAGGGAAGGTTAAGTCAGTGATATTGGAATTGTTTAAGGGATCACTATCACGAAATTGTGTAATATAAAAAGTCAATATAAACATGGTCAGCATGAGGAGGGGTCGCTTATACATCGGATCTAAATAAAACTCTTGCCAAACTTGTGGTTTATTCTCTCATGTTAGAAATAAAATCCAGGGACACGGGTTTAGTGTGCTTTCACCACTGACTTCCTCTTCCTTCCATTAAAATAACAAAAAAAAGCCTGTCTGGCTATTTCTTGATGTCGGGTGTATGACCTCTCCTCCTGCCAGTCGTCATATTTATATAGAATTTTTATCATCGGGCCATTTTTCGCAATGCTGTGAAATTGAAAGCTTAGGAAGCCTAGAGCACCATTTTCACATTCCAGATTGTTCTTAGGGAGATTTTGTAATACAAAACAAAGTGTAGTCTGGCGGTGGAGCGGTACACTTACAAGACGTCCCTCAACATCCTTTCCACATGCAGAAGTTTGCATTTTAGGGCGTTATTCCAGTTTAAACTGTTGGCCTATGCTGATGATGGACACTGCGATCCCTGTGCTGAAATAGCCCAAAGCCTCTGCTTATTATGTAATAGTTGTACTGTACTGTCTGATGTGCTTCTTGTTATTGTATTTCCTTAATTTGTTATATACAGATTCATTGGACAGTGTCCTTTTTCTGAAAAAAATAGATAAGTGCTGGCAGGATCATTGCAGACAAATGGTAAGCCCTCCATCTTTTTTGATTAAATCCAGGATTATAAAATGCTTTTTATTTTGTTTGATGCTTGAGACGAATGTCCTTTAAGGTAGTTCTTGTCATGAAAAAGCCATGGGTATCACTGGCACAGGAAGCCTATATATGTTGCTCACCACCTTTTTGTTCCTAGTGACATCTCAGGTTATGTGGGAAGCTTGGCGGTGCCCTGATTTAAGAAAACAAAACTAATGTTCTCCCTTCGTCCTTCAGGATGGCCACTTGAGAGAAGGCTCCCCCCTACACAGGAAATGCACTTTTACCAGCCCCACCCCTTCCTCCCAGCCCTTCATCCAGTTTAAATTTTTTAGTTTTTTTACCCCTAGGAGTTCCTGGGATGGGGTTTGCTAACTTCTTTATTTCTGCAGGATAGTCGTCCTGTGGCCCAAGGGATCAGCTGATCCCCTTCTTTCCCACCTGTTTTGTGCTGCCTGAGGGTGCGGAGGATCCTGGTGTTGGCGGCGACCATCCAGCGCTGTGCAGGGGCGGAGGAGGTCATCATCTGTCCCGGGTTCGGGGGTACTGCACTCCTGCACCTTCCCCCCCAACCTCGAATACCTTTGAATACTTCTAAGGTTAACCTTTTTGGTCGCATGGAACCATAACTTTGAATCCTTTGAATCCAGACCCGCCCAGTCATTATTACAACAGACGCCACTGCCTAGGTTTGGGGAGCCTACCTAGATGTCCTACAGATTCAGGGGTGATGGCCAAAAGATGTTCAAACAAGATTCTCAAATTTCAGAGAACTAAAAGCAGTAGAACAGGTCCTCTCCCATTTGTCATCTGCTGACCGGAAGGGATGTTCAGGTGCGATCAGACAATACCACGACAGTAGCATCGACGGTAAACCAGATCCGCAGCTATTTATGAGCTGACACATGCCTTTTCTTCTAGCCCTTGAACACCATTTGCAATTTGAACGGATCCCTAAATGTGGTGGCAGACCACCAAATAGCCCAGAGGTGGGGAATTCCCCAGATAGATGTCTTTGCGAAAGCTCAGAATACAAAGTGCAGAACCTTCTCTCTCTGTTGGGGGGATGCCTGGCACAGCCCTGGCGCTTTCTCTAGCCGTGTGCCGCAGCTACAGGGAAGCCAAAGATCATGCTGCTGGCAGCTACAATGTTGTGGAAACCGTTGAGAAAGGCAAGCAACCCTGTTGGTTTCACATAATGGAGAATCCTGATTTCGGATGGCTAGCAGATGGCCCTGGAGCCATTTGTTTGCGTGGCTTTCGTGCTGCTTTAAATGAACCTCTGGTAATCTGACGTCAAGTATAATTCCAGTAGGGCCAAAGATCCTCCCGTAGCGCTGAGACAGGACAGGGAGGTTACAAAATAAACTCCTTACCTTGCTTGGGATCCAGTGCAGTCAACCGTGCACCCGCGGCAGCCAAACAGAACTGCAGACCTGCTCTGTGTGCTCCCGCCCATTCAGGGGGGGGGGGGGGGGGCTTTACTCCCAGACTGGACTTCCACTTTGAGTTGTGTTTAATCTCTAGATCGTATTAAACACATTTGTGCTGTAACATGGATGTACTATTCACGTAACTACAACTTTTTTTTTTTTTTTTTTTTTTTTTTGATTTAAGATCATGATAAGAAGCATCTTTCTGTTTTTGGATCGGACCTATGTCCTGCAGAACTCAATGCTGCCCTCCATTTGGTAAGCTGTTTAAAGGGCAAATTACTTTTCCTATGAGAAGACACCATGCCATTGTGGATATCCCTTGTAAAAATGTAGTTGCTTCTGCTCGACTGATTCCATGCCTGTAGATCAGTACCCCCCCCCCCCCTTTTTTTTCTCTTCTCTTCTGTCCTTCACTGGCTTTTTGAATATGAGTAGAGAGTAATTCAATTGTCATTTTAAAGGTCAGCAAATTTACAGATTTCCTTTACAGGATTGTTGAAAAAGCATCCTGATGAACATGAAAGTGCTAATATGACATTCCTCCCATCTTATTCCCCTTGGGGACTGTAAAATAAAGCCTTTTTCAAGCGGAACAAAACCTGGGCATTTAACTTTGCTCGGCTTTATTCTGTGCCTCCTGTGTGAAACCCTTCAGGAAGCACAGAACCAGAAAGGTGTACTATTAGTGCCAAAAGGTGCCGAGTTGATTTTGCATGGTTCCATAAAACACATTTGCAAACATAGGAAATCCGTTCTCACTACTTGCAATCTGTTGCTATTGGCAACGTACATCAAGTCTGTACACCAACCGGAGGGAAGTGAGTCCTGTACACACAGAACACTGCTCTTTATGGCCACTGCTGAGGTGTGGGAGTTCACTCAACCTTACACATGCTCAGCATCTGTGTTCTGTGCAACTATCTGACATGTTGCTATTGGCAACGTACACCAAGTCTGCACTAATAAAAGATAAAAACTGCTTCCATAAAACACATGTGCCTACATTCGAAAAAATTGTAGCTCCGCACCTTTAAAGTGGATCAAAACCCAGGATTTTGATTATCGATTTTGGTCCTTGCCCCCGGGATTTCACTATGTGAAGCCCCCCCCCCCCCCAGGTTGCCCAAACAAACTCCTCTTCCTGGTCCTACGACACATGCGCGGCAGCTCGTCCAATCAGTGTGCTCGGATCCACTCAATTCCCTTCGTCCAAGAGCTCATCTAATGTGTTCCGAGCGCGCTGATGGCCACACCCCCTGCTATCCTCTTAACGAGGAGCGTGCCCGTGCGGGCCGTTCACGAATGCCTGGCATGGGCACGCACCCTGCGAAAGTGACAGCGGGGATGTGGCCAATGCCAGCGCATGTGCTGTTGGACCAGGTTTTACACAGTGGGGAGTATGCTTTCCCTTGAGTCTCATAAACTCCAAGGTGGGTTTTGGTCCTCTTTAAAGACATCATCTGGCCTTGCGAACACACACACACACTATAGAGGGGCATGCCAGACGCTGCCTTGGCGCTCAACCTTCATTGCATGGGATGGAGTTGTGTGTGTGCACAGGCACTGTGATGTGCGAAATAGGGCCAATCTGAGTGCCGGACCCAGCATCTGCTGCAGGGGAGAAAAGGTGAGTATGAATTTAATTTATGTTTTGAGATGACTGTTTGTCCTCTGAGCCAAGCAGATTGATGGATGCCCCACTTTACTGTCAAGACAATCCTGATTCCCTGCCCCCTACTTGCTTCGTATGACTGGACCTTTGCAGCAGCCATCGAAGTTCACTAGGTGGTCTTGCACAGTGCTGTGTAGGCACCTACCTGCCAAACCTCACTGGCTGTTGATCATGGGGGGCCAATCCAGTGGCTGAAACAAGGGCTTGCAGAAGTAGATAACAAGGCTGTGATTTGGGCTTCCCCCGTCGGTATGTGAAGCAGGGCATCCAGCAATTTGATCACCAGTACATCCCTCCACCTACACTGCATGGCTCAGTAACTTTTAACAGTGTCTCTTATGAACTTTAGACCAGAACTGCCATGGCCACACAAGGCTCACCTGCAGCTGTATTCCTTCTGAGAACATGGCTTCTTGGGGATGTCATGAGCCATCATGACTATGCTGGAGCTGCTGGTATAGGATAGAAGGGAGGCTTGTACTGCAGTGGCAACTCTAGTCTCGAGCTGGCAGCCAGCTGAAATTGATGGTCTCAGTATTTAAATGTAAAAGTGGCTGTATGATCCGTTCAATGTGTGTAAATATGTCCGATTTGTCTATGCTGACTGTGGATTTCTTCTGTATCAGGGACATGGGCCTCGAGTTGTTCAGAACCCACATAATTAGTGATCAGAAAGTTCAGAATAAGACGATTGATGGTATACTGTTACTCATTGAGAGAGAGAGAAATGGAGAAGCCATTGATAGAAGTTTGTTACGGAGTCTCCTGAGTATGCTCTCTGACCTTCAGGTACATCATTTGGCTCTAAAATTTAGCTGCAATCTTTAAATGTATGTGGTGCATGATCGTGTTCTTTCGACACCAAGGTTATTGGGAAACTAAAATAAACATGGTGCTTATATTGAGACAGGATGGAATCCTGTCAAAGCCCATCTTCAGAAGAATTGTGTCTTGTATAGGCAAAGAAGGATTGAAGCCAATATTTTACTTGTTCAAAAAGCTGCCTTTGTTTCCAGTGATGAGTGTCTCATCAACTTTTCATTCTATTGGTACCCATGGGGTAAATTGCCCTCCTGTCATTCCCTATAACGTGGGCGCCGTTTTTGCGCTCTTCGGGGGGGATATCGCGTCCCCTCCGCGGCCCGCCCCTCGAGGCATCTGCCGGCGCCATTTTGGATTAGCTGTGCATCTGGATTTCTCCCTTCCGGGCTGCAGCGCTGTTTCCTCTGGTGTGTCGCTTCATCCTGCGGTCTGTGCCTTGGTGACCCTGCGGTGTCCGTGAGTCCCCCTTGGGGTTTTTTTTATTGGTCTCGTGGGGAAAGCTTCTGGCAAGAAGCGCCACCTGACTTCCACACCCTCCCGCTCCACTGAGGAGTATGAGGAATTTGATGCCACTGGTGGGCTTTATTCCCTAGAGGAAGGGGAACTGTTCCAGGACTCTGACTCCTCTAGGGACCAGCAGGAGGGTTGCATTAGTGACCCTGGGTCTGTGTCCAGGGAGGAATCATGGTACCCTGAGGACACGGACAATCTGCTGTCACAAATTTTTGAAATCTTGCACATTGCTCCCCCTGAGGTGGCTAAGAGAAAGCAGGGTGAGCTTTTTCGTCCTTGTAAACAGCGTCTGCCCCTGAGCATGGCCATTTCACTTCTATGGTGCTTAGGGAGTGGGAACGTCCTAACAGTCTGCCCGGTGTGCCCAAGGGATTGGATAAGAGGTATCCCTTTCCTGCTGATCTAGTAAAGCGTTGGTCCTGTCCCCCTGAGGTGGACGCTGCTGTGCTAGGCCTGTCTAATACTTCAGTCATGCCTTCCCCTATCACTTCCACTCTGAAGGACAGAGAGGACCGCCGCATGGATCAGCTGGCCTGCCATGCTTTTACTTGTGTGGGGGCTGGACTGTGCCCGGCCTGTGCTGCTGCCATTACTGCTATTGCTCTTAAACTGCTCAAGCGTCTCTGTGATGGCGCTATGGCTGGTAGGAGGAGGGAGGATTATAGGGCCCTCTTGCTTTTCTCTGATATTCTAAGTATACAGCACGTCCTGCTCCAGAGATAATTCCTTACGTTTGGGTAATACATCCACAAGATGGCGCTGGACTGCAGAGACAGCAAAAAAGTGGCTCCTCCCGGCCCCTTATATTCCAGGGACCTCCCACAAATTCCCCAGTTCTTCTCTGCAGTCTGCGCTGCGAAGGCAAGAAGATGGCTCTCTCTACTCACAGGTGAGCGGGGCTATTAGCCTGCGGCCCTGTAGGACTATTCCCACCACGTTCCTCTTTTTCTGCCTCCCAGCTTTGGCTGCACTGGTCGGGTGACGCCTGGAGAAGCCGTAGCGGATCGGCGGAATGCGTGGGGTCTCCTGCCTTCAATCCACTGCCTGAGGATTAGTCACGTTTGACCACAGTATGATCTTTACTTTTTCTTTCCAGTGATTGCTTACTACCTCAGCTCCCTTAAATAGCCCTGCACTAATAGCACTTTTGTGTATTGGGTTTGCATTGAGGGTCTCATCCCCTGCTTTACTTGGTGAATTTAGCCTCCTTATCTAGCATTTGCACTTTAGATTTGATTGATTGCACAGGTTTATGGTCTTGATGAGTTATTTGTAGTAATTTACTTTTTTTATACTTTTTTTTTTTGCACAAAGTGAAGTAATTGAATTGAACATTCACTTGAGTAATTAGAAATATATAAAAAATATATGTAAATCCTTTTTTTATTTATTTTTTTTTTGTTTAATTTTTTTTTGGCTATTTGTGGAGGTATTTAATACTGACTTCTATTTGTACTTTTTGATACCTTGTGGTCTTCTATAATATGGATTTTAGCATCACAGGAATAGTTGATGAATTAATTTTAACAGTGTCTTTGTGTTGCATGTGTGTTTTTTATTTTTGCTATAGTGTAACATTTAATAAAATATTTTGGTTTGACCCACGTTCTAGTAGCTTGATGGGTCGGGCAGCACACTCGGTTATCAATATTAAAAGCTGTGCCTGCTGTTTTGTATAAGTAGTAGGTTCGGGTGACGTTAGGCAGCACCGCTGTCAGGTGCTTAAGGAGCTCCGATCGCAATCCCCCACTAAAGGGTAGGCGGTATAGGCCCATGGTGAGACTTATGGGATGCCCCTCCCTGTCCATCGGTGGGCTCCTGTTCGTCCGCTGGCCTCCCTCGCTCTCCCTGGTATTTCTGGGGGGGGGGGGGGGTGGATGTGTATTATTCACTCCTTGGGATTGTATCCTGTGGTGTGCTTTGGCTTTGTGTCGCTGCGTGTGTTGGTTGCACTGGTTGCTTTTTTAAAAATGCCGCCGCCATGCACGCTTGTACGGCGTTCCGCAGTGACTTTACCTCAGGCGCTGCTGCGCCATCATTGGCTGGCATGGTCACTTGGGCGCCTTCGCGCTCTTTGGGGGGGGGGGGCCTTGCGGATGGCGCATTCTGCATCACTGTCTCCGCGGCACGCCCCTCGAGGTATCTGCGGGCGCCATTTTGCTCTCCTCATGCTGCGTGGCTGGCGTCTACCTACCGTGGTCCGTAAGTGCCTCTGCGGGCTGGCTTATTTTTTATATCTTATGTATGCATACCGCTTACGGGTCCTTTCTGTTTGTCTTGCAGGCGGGTCAAACTTAATTGTGGTTTCTCCCGGTCTATCCCCTCTATTTAGTTTACTCTTTTAGGGGCCTATTCTGCTTTTACCTCCCACTTCCCGGGGCATCCCGGGTGGCCTTATAGCATGAATCTCTATTGGCCGGTTGGGCCGTGATAATCACCATATGGAGGCTTCTCAGGATAATGTGCTTGGGGTTCCTTCGGGACAAGCCCTGCTGTGTGTGGCGTGTGGGGTGTCCCCTACAAGTGATGACAATGTGCGGGTTTGTGTACCCTGTGCCCAGCAGGTGCTTGCGCTGCAATCTGGGTTACCTGTGGCTGGGCCTGCGCCCCGTATGGCTTCGCCTACTCCCCCACGCTTACATCTGACTCCCAGTGAGGTGCATACCAGTGGGGAGTCTCTGCCTAATTTGTCTGCCAGGGTGGCTAGCATTGAAAAGCTGATTGCTTGGCTCTACGGCGCGTAAGGCCACTGTTAAGAGGCGGCATCTGGCGCCTGGCCTTAACCTTTTTCCTATGGAGGCTGAGGAATTTTTTGACCTGGCTGGCTATACCCCCCTAGAAGAGGGGGAATTGTTTTCTGATTCAGAATCATCTGATGAGCAGCCTAAGGGTTATGCTGATTCTGGCTCTGACCCATGGGCTCCAGATGATACTGACAGGCTTTTGGCTCACATTTTTGAAGTACTTTCTATCTCTCCTCCTGCCGCGGGTCCTCGGCAGCAGGGGGAGTTGTTTCACACTGCTAAGCCACGTTTGGAGTTACCTGAGCAAACTTTAATAATCTTGTGCTCAAAGAGTGGGAGCGACCTAGCAGGCTCCCTGGGGTGCCTAAGAGTTGGGATAAGAGGTATCCCTTTCCTGCTGAAGTGGTTAAGCGTTGGTTGTCCCCTCCCGAAGTGGATGCACCAATTCTGGGGTTGTCCAACACTTCTGTCATGCATTCCCCTGACTCTACTACCCTGAAGGATGGTGAGGGCCGGCGCATTGATCAGCTGGCTTCCCATGCCTTTGCCTGTGTTGGGACCGCGCTGCGTCCGGTTTGTGCCTCTGCCATTACAGCTGTGGCTATTAGGACTCTGCTCAAAAGTATTTTAGATGGGGCTCCTGATGATGCGGCTAGTGAAGAGTATAGAGCCCTTCTGCGTTGTGAGGAATTTGTTGCATAAGTCCTCTCTGCCTTGGATGATACCATTAGAATGTGTGGCAGGGCTTCTGCCTTGGCGGTGGCTATACACCACTCGGTTTGGCTGCGCCAGTGGGCAGCTGACAACGCTGCCAAGAAGGCTCTCACTGGGTTCCCCTTTAAAGGACTGCATCTATTTGGCGATCGCCTGGACCTGTTTGCTAAGGGAGGCAAGTTACCCCAGCGCAAAAGACAGTCTCGGCCCTTTCGGGGTTCAGGTTCCTTTCTTCCCTCCTACCGTGGGTCCAGAATGGGAAGGGGAGCTTCATTTGCAGGGGCCCGGGGAGATTTCTGGGGCAGGGGCAGAGGGCGTGGCCGCCCTGGCCCCTCCTGGGGTTCCAAGTCTGAGTCTTCCCCCAAGCCCCCTCAGGCATGAAGGGGCGCCCTCGCCCATCCGGGTGGCGGGACGGCTTCGGCTCTTTGCTCACGTCTGGAGGCGTCATGTCTCAGACCGGTGGATTCAGGAGGTAGTGTCCTCCGGTAACAAGATAGAGTTGGCAACCTGGCCGCCCCCCAAGATTCATCCGATCCCGGATGCCTCAAGACCCCCTTTCAGCTCAGGGCCTGTTGCTTGCTGTGCAGAACCTACTGGAGCTGGGGGTCATCTGCCAGGTGCCCTTAAGGGACAGGGGCAAGGGCTATTATTCCAACCTTTTCACCGTTCCCAAAAGAGATGGGTTTGTCAGACCCATCCTGGACTTAAAGCTTCTCAACAAGTTTGTCAGATCCAGGCGTTTTCGCATGGAGACTCTGCGCTCAGCTGTAAGTTCACTACGCCCAGGGGACTTCATGACCTCTGTGGACATCAAGGATGCTTACCTCCATATTCCAGTCTTTCCAGGTCATCAGATTCCTCAGGTTCGCTCTGGAGGATCCGCATTACCAGTTCGTGGCATTGCCCTTCGGTCTTACTTCGGCTCCCAGGGTATTCACCAAGGTGCTGGCGGGCATTATTGCTCTGCTGAGAGCTCGGGGCATTCGCATTCTTCCCTATTTGGACGACATTCTTATCACTTCTCTGTCCTTCCAACAGGCAGAGCTGGATACTCAGCGGGTAGTGTCCACACTGGAGTCATTCGGCTGGGTGATAAACCACTCCAAATCTTCCCTGTCTCCCTCTTTGGTGAAGCCATTTCTGGGCATGAATCTGGATACAGCTCAGGCCAGGATCTTTCTTCCTCAGCAGAAAGTGGACAGTCTGCAAGCACAAGCTCAGCTCCTTCTGTCCTGCCCTCATCCTTCCATCAGGCAGGGAATGCAGCTGGTGGGCCTGATGGTGTCCTGCTTCGAGGCGGTTCCATATGCTCAGTTTCACATGAGGCCTCTTCAACTCCACCTCTTGTCTGTATGGGACAGGGACCCTGTGTCCCTGGATCAGGTTTTGGTTCTGTCCCCCCTAGCCAGGCGGTCCTTTTCGTGGTGGTTGAACTCAAGGAACCTGTTGGTGGGCAGATCCTTTCTGACCCCTTGCTGGGAGACAGTCACCACGGATGCCAGTCTGAAAGGTTGGGGGGGCTTCTGGAGATCCCTAACATTCCAGTGGCAGTGGGGCCCTCAGGAGGCCCACACCCCTATCAACATTCTGGAACTGAGGTTGATCAGGTTGGTTCTAGCCCGCTTGACCCCGCACCTTCGGGGTCGGGCTCTTCATGTTCGCTGGGACAACCAGACGGCGGTTGCCTACATCAATCATCAGGGAGGGACCCGGAGCAAGGGGGCCCTCAAGGAAGTGTCTCTGATACTGTCCTGGGCGGAGGACAATGTTCCCTGCATCTCAGCCGTGTACATTCTGGGGGTGGAGAATCTGGAGGTAGACTCTCTGAGCAGGGGGACTTCTCGCTTGGGGGAATGGTCCCTCAGCAACAGGGTGTTTCGCTCTGTGTCACTGTTGGGGTCAGCCAGATGTGGATCTGTTTGAGTCCCGTCACAATTACAAGCTTCCAGTCTTTGTGTCTCTGTCCCAGGACCCTCTGGCCTTAGCCATGGATGCTCTAACAATGCCCTGGCAGGGCTTTCAGACTGTGTGCCTTTCCCCCCGTTTCCCCTGTTGGGCAGGGTTCTGCGAAAGATAGCTCAGGAAGGGGTGCCGGCAATCCTGGTGGCCCTCCGTTAGCCAAGAAGGGTGTGGTTCACAGACATCGTGCAGCTGGCGGTAGATCAGTACGCCCTACCCAAGGATGCAGACCTGCTCATTTAGGGGCAGCTACGCTACCCCAATTTACAATCGCTGGCTTTAATGGCCTGGCTGCTGAAACCTCCATCTTAATGGAAAAGGGGCTGCCTGCCTCTGTTAACATGATCAGGGCTAGGAAAAGGTCCTCTTCTTCCATCTACTATAGGGTTTGGCGTACCTACATTGACTGGTGTGAGGCTAAATCTCTTCCCTGTCGTGTGTTTTCTATTTCTAGGATTCTGGAATTTCTCCAACATGGTTTGGATCTGGGGCTTCAACTCAGCACTCTGAAAGGTCATGTTTCTGCCTTGGCTGTTTTCATCCAGAGATCTTTTGCTCAGCATCATCTGGTCAAGACTTTTTTTTTCCAGGGGGTTACTCATGTGTGCCCCCCACGTAAGCCTATGTTACCAGTCTGGGACTTGAACTCGGTCTTATCTGCCTTGCAGGGGTCTCCCTTTGAGCCTGTGCATGAGGCTGCTTTGTCCATTCTTACTCTTTAAAGTAGTCTTTTTGGTGGCTATCACTTCTGTTAGGCGTGTTTCTGAGTTGGCGGCGCTTTCCATCAAGCCCCCTTACTTTGAGAGACACCAGGACAAGGTGGTGTTTTGCTTTAAACCAGATTTTCTGCCTAAAGTTGTGCCTGCTTTTCATCTCAATCAGGACATTGTTCTGCCTTCTCTGTGCCCTAATCCTAGTAACCCTAAGGAGAGGGCTCTACATTCCTTGGATGTGGTCAGGAACCTGAAGTTCTTTTTGGTGGCTACTGAACCCTTCAGGAAGACTGATGCTCTTTTTGTGGTCCCTTCTGGTCCTAAGAAGGGTCTGGCTCCAGCTAAGTCTACCATCAGCAAGTGGATCCGTCAGGCTGTGATTCAGGCCTATTCTGCTAAAGGGAAGAATCCTCCCTTCCGCCTTACTGCTCATTCCACTTGTGCTATTGGTGCCTCTTGGGCCTTTCAGCACCAGGCTTCTGTTGAACAAGTTTGCAAGGCCGCTACTTGGTCTTCTGTTCATACTTTTTCTGAGTTTTACAAGGTTGATGTTAGGGCCTCAGCTGATGCTGCTTTTGTTCGCAAGGTGCTTCAGGCGGTAGTGACTTGAACTGCTGGCTGTTACTCATTGGGGATCCCACCCTACTTTTGGATGTCCCAACTGTTATGAATACCGAAGCAGGCCGTGCCATGCAATAAAGTACTCACCTGTAGAATTGTTTTTGTTCTTGCATGGCAAGGCCTGCTTCGACCCACCCTTGTTATCGTTATGGTTGCCTCTTTATGGTGATTGTTCCAAGTTAATTGTGTTTTTTTTGTTTGACCTTTTTTACATTTTTTTACCTTTATTCGCTCCCGGCTTCTTGTCTCACTGCTTGTCTACGCTGGGAACTCTATGGTTAATCCTGGGGCTGGGAGATACCACAGCTTTCTGCAGTACCACTGCGCCACCTTGTGGCGGAATAACCCAACTGTTAAGAATTCCGAAGCAGGCCATGCCATGCAAGAACAAAAACAATTCTACAGGTGAGTACTCACAGAATTGCTTTTATTCTTAGTATACAGTACGTCCTGCTCCAGATAGATTACTTACACTTGGGTTATCCTCCGCCAGATGGTGCTGCACTGCAGAGACATGTAAAACAGGCTCCTCCCGGCCCCTCAAATACCCGGGGACCTTCGACAAATCCCCAGATTTCTCTGCAGTGCTTACTGCGTAGACATGAAATTATCACTCTCTCGCAGGTGAGCGGGGCTATTAGCCTGCGGCCCTGTTGCACTATTCCCACCCGTCCTTCGTGTGATGTGCCTCCCAGCCTGGGCTGCGCTGGTCGGGTGAAGGTAGGCGGCACCATGTGTGCTTAAAGTGGACCATCACCCTCGGGTGATCGGCCCGGGAATCTATAAGATTCCCGGGCCGATCACCTCTCTCCCCGCGGGACATCCGAGATCGGGATGTCCCGCGGGGTGAAACCCCCCCAAACACCCCACACCCCCTTACCTTATCTTCGGCGGCCGCCGCCTCCCTCGTGTCCCTCTTGACGCGCCCGCGCCGGCCATTCACAGACGGCCGGCGCGCGAGTCAAGAGGGACGCGCGGGAGGCGGCGGCGGAGCAGCCGCTTGTCCGCGGCTGTCAAATCCCTTGTCCGTCGGTGCGGGGAGAGGTGAGTTTTTAGGGTGATCGGGGGGGTTTCACACAGCGGGGCACCCTGATCGGGGGTGCCCCACCGAAGTGGACCAAGACCCAGGATAGTCAAAATCCTGGGTGTTGGTCCACTTTAAGGAGCCCTGCTCCACCACAATCCCCCACCAAAGGGTAGGCGGTATAGGCTGGTGGTGAGCCTTTATGGGATGCCCCTCCCGCATTATTGTCACATGCCCTGTGTAGCGGTAGGTCCTGTACAGAGGGCCGCCATCCTCCCTCATTCTCCCTGTAGCCTTTGGGAGGGAAAGGAGGGGGGGTGTGTGGGTTAGCGTGTATCGTGAGTCGCGCATAAGGCGTTTTTTCTCTTGTCTTTTGACTAGTATATGTGGTGTCAGCCGCCGCGCTGACTTTTTTTTACTATTGCAAATGCCGCCGCTGCGCGTGTCTTTTCTTTCATTTGGATGTTCCGCGCCGGGCGGCGGCATTACCTCAGACCCTTCTGCGTTCTCATTGGCTGCTTGTCAGTGGACTTCGCGCTCGTCGGGGGGGGGGGGGGGGGCGGATCTGGCGCCCTGCGTCACGGCTCGCTCTGGCCTGCCCTTCGAGGTACTCTCGGCGCCATGTTGTCGGGTCGCGCGCGCACGTGACGTTCTTACTTACCGCGGTCCCTAAGTGCCCTCGCGGGCGGCTTTATACTCATTGTAATGTTTGGTTCTGACACCCCTTCTTCTCATTGTGTCTTTCAGAGGGTGAATCCATTGGCTTCTCCCGGCCCGGTGTAATTGATAGTTGGGCCTTGTATAATTACTCCCAGTTCCCTAGCGGGTCATTGGGGCATCCAGGGTTGCTTCATAGCGTCAATCCCTACTGGCACATTGTGCCTAATAATCACCATATGGAAGCATCCCAGAATAGTGTTACCGGGGTCCCCTTGGGACAAGACCGGCTGTGTGTAGCGTGTGGACAGCCTCATGCTGATGCTGACAAGGCGTGGGTCTGTGTACCCTGTGCTGAGCAGGTGCTTGCATTGCAATCTGGCCTGCCAGTGGCTGCACTTCGTTTCACTTCACCTACTCCCCCCAGCTTAAATCTCACTCCTGTGGAGTTGCATACTTGTGAGGATTCTCAGCCTGATGTGTCTTCTAGACTGCCTACTGCTGAACAGATTATTGCGAGGTCTTTAGCACGTAAGGGCCCTGGTAAGATGCGGCACTTGACGCGTAACGTTACTGTTTTCCCTATGGGATCTCAGAAGTTTATGAATCTGTGTGGCTATACCCCTTCTGATGGAGAGCTCTTTTCTGACTCAGGCTCATCTGATGAGAGACCAAGGGGTCATGACGATTCTGGCTCTGACCCCTGGGCCCGGATGACACTGACAGATTATTGACCCAGATCTTTGAGGTTCTGTCTATCTCTCTCCCTGGTGAGGCTCCCAGGCAAAGAGGGGAGCTTTTCCATACAGCAAAATCACGTTTGGAATTTCTAGAGCAGGCACATTTCCATACCCTTGTGCTCAAGGAATGGGAGTGCCCCAGTAAACTTCCCGGGGTTCCAAGGAGTTGGGATAGGAAGTATCCCTTTCCCCCTGAGGTGGTTAAATGTTGGTCATCCCACCCCACCCCCCCCCCCCCCCCCCCGACGTGGATGTCCCGATCCTAGGGCTATCTAACACCCCTGTCATGCATTCCCCTGATTCTACTACCCTGCGAGATGCTGAGGACCGGCGCATTGACCAGCTGGCCTCCCACTCATCAGAAATAACCCTCATCAGAAATATGCTTCATAGTGCCCCTGATGATCTCCCTTGTGAGGTGTTTAATGCACTCTCCAGTTGTGATGTTTTTGTAAATTTTGTCTTATTAGCATTGGATGACACCATCAGAATGTGTGCCAGAACTTCTGCCCTTGTGGTGGCTATACGCCGCTTGGTTTGGCTGCGGCAATGGGGTACTGACAATGCTGCAAAGAAGGCCCTCACTGGGCTTCCTTTCAAGGGGCTACGCCTGTTTGGGGCCCGTCTAGACCTTTTTGCTAAGAGAGGTAAGTTACCCCAGCGCAGACGGCAGTCTCGGCCCCTTCGGGGCCAGGGCTCCCCTTCACCCCCCTACTTGTGCTAAACAAGAAAGGGGTGTCCTTCGCGGGGGCTCGTGCAGATTCCTGGCACAGGAGCAGAAGACAACATCCTGGCTCCTCCTGGGGGGCTAAGCACAAATCCTCTCCCAAGCCCGCTCAAGCATGATGGGGCGCCCTCACCCGTCAGGGTGGGGGGGGGGGCGGCTGCGGCACTTTGCTCAAGTCTGGAGGCATCACGCCTCAGACCGGTGGATTCAGGAGGTAGTGTCCTCCGGCTACAAGATAGAGTTTGCTGTGCGGCCTCCTCAGATTCGCGTTGGAAGATCAACATTGCCAATTTGTGGCCTTGCCATTGGCCTCTCTTCAGCTCCCAGAGTGCTCACCAAGGTGCTGGCGGGGGTGATGTCTCTGAGGCCAAGGGGCATCCGCGTGCTGCCCTACCTATCTGGTAGTCCCTGCCTTTCCAGGGGAGGTGGGGGCCTCAGGAGGCCCACTTACCTATCAACACGATCAGATTGGTTCTGGGTCAGTTGACCGACCACCTGCGGGTCTGTCTGTGCAGGTGCGCTCAGACAACAGGACGGCGGTTGCATACATCAGCCATCAGCCTCCAGGAGGTGTCGCGGATTCTGACATGGGCGGGGGCCAATGTTCAATGCATTTCGCGCGTGTGCATCCCCGGGGGCAGAGAGTCTACTGGCAGACTCTCTGAGCAGGGGGACCTCTCGTCAGGGAGAGTGGTCCCTCTGCAATAAGGTATTCCAGTCCCTGTGTCACCGTTGGAGTCTACCAGATGTGGATCTGTTTGCGTCCCGTCACAATTACAAGCTCTTGGCCCTTGTCTCCCTGTCTTAGGATCCTCTGGCCTGGACCACGGATGCTCTGTCCATGTCATGGCAGGAATTTCGGCTCCTGTATGTCTTTCCTCCATTCCCCCCGCTGGGCAGGGTTCCGTGCAAGATTGCTCTGGAAGGGATACCAGCGATTCTGGTGGCCAAGAAGAGTGTGGTTCACAGACATGGTGCTGATGATAGTAGATCAGTACGTTCTGCCAGGGGTGCCAGATCTGCTCACTCAGGGCCCCTTATGTCATCCCAATTTACAAACTCTGGCTTTGCGGCCTAGGTGCTGAAACCTCCATCTTGATGGAGAAAGGCTTGTCCGCCTTGGTGGTTGATACCATGGTGAAGGCTAGGAAGAAAGCCTCTTCTTCCATCTCACAGGGTATGACGTACCTACTTTGACTGGTGTGAGTCTAGGTCTCCTCCCTGTCGGGTGTTGTCAGTTCCCAGGGTTCTGGAGTTCTTACAGCATGGGTTGGTGTCGGGACTCCAACTCGGTGCTCTGTAGGGTCAGGTGTCTGCCCTGTCTGTTTTTTCTTTCAGAAATCTTTTTGCTCAGCATTCTTTGGTTAAGACCTTTTTCCAGGGGGTTACTCATGTGCGTCCCCCACGTAAACCTATGGCCCCTGTTTGGGATTGAACTTGGGTTTGTCTGCCTTGCAGAGTGCTCACTTTGAACCTATACAGGATGCTGCTCTGGCTATGCTTACCCTCAAGGTTGTCTTCTGGTGGCCATTACTTAGGTCAGGCCTGAGTTGGCAGCTCTGTCTATTCAGCCCCCATACTATGAGGGACACCAGGACAAGGTGGTGTTCCGCTTAAGCCAGACCTTCTGCCTAAGGTGGGTCTGCTTTTAATTTAAATCAAGATATTGTCCTTCCTTCAGTGTGCCCTAATCCTAGCAACGCTTAGGAAAGGGTTCTGCATTCCTTGGATGTGGTCAGGTGTCTGACGTATTACCTGGTAGTCACTGCGTCCTTCAGGAAAACTGAGGCTCTTTTAGTGGTCCATTTGGGCCCAGGAGGGGTTTGGCTCCTGCCAAGTCTACTATTAGCGAACGGATTCACCAGGCTGTGAGTCAGGCCTATTCTCTAAGGGGAAGAGTCCTCCCTTCCGCCTTATTGCTCATTTTACTTGTGCTATTGGTGCCTCTTGGGCCTTCCAGCACCAGGCTTCTGTTGAACAAGTTTGCATGGCCGCTACTTGGTCTTCTGTTCATACCTTTTCAAAGTTTTACAAGGTTGATGTTGGGGCCTCAGCTGATGCTGTTTTTGGCCGCAAGGTTTTGCAGGCGGCAGTGGTTTAAACTGTCTGCTGTTACCTTTTTTTGTTGGGGATCCCACCCTGCTTTATGGACACTGCTATTGGATGTCCCAAGTGTAAGTAATCTATCTGGAGCAGGACGTACTGTATACTAAGAATAATACAATTCTGTGAAATACTCACCTGTAGAATTGGTATTAAAGTATACAGTAAGTCCTGTTCCACCCCACCCTGGTTTTTGCATTATTCTGGATCCCCTGTATGGTGATTATCATTGTTATAGTTACCATTTTTTGGGTGGTTAAATTCTCCCGGCTTCTTGTTCACTGCTTTTTAATGCTGGGGATTTGTGGGAGGTCCCCGGGTATTTGAGGGGCCGGGAGGAGCCTGTTTTACATGTCTCTGCAGTGCAGCGCCTGACGTACTATCTGGAGCCGGACGTACTGTATACTTATAATACCAATTCTACAGGTGTGTATTTCACAGAATTGTATTTTTTCTTTAATGTGTTGGTCCCGCAGACAGCTAATAAGAGCAAGCTTGGGGGGGCATCCTGAACGTCCGTTATCCTTGCCTTCACCTCGAGCCAGTGCTGGGTAACGAGTCCTGCGATTGGCCTTTGAGTAGTCACATAGGCCATGGTCGAGTCCTCTGCACTGGCCGCCGAAACCCCCCCCCCATCCACGTGCTCTCCCCCGAGCTTGTTGTTGTTCACTTTCTGTGGGGCCAACACCTGTTAAAGAAAAAAAAAATAGATGTTGGTCTGGGTTAAATAAAACCAGAACAGTAGATATGACCCAGGCCTGGTCTATATATTCATATTACCCCCTACAACACCATCAAAATTGTATTTAAAATATAAACATTTATTAAATTATACAATTTTTAAAATCGCTAGTTTTCAGGATTCAATTAATACGCAGTTACATGTCTGCTCTTGAATCACAGATTGATAATTTGCCAAGTAATTCAACTGTATAGAGATAATTCACTTCATATAGTTGTGACACTAAGGTGAACAGGTATTGCTCTATTTTAAGAGCTTTTCTGCACCTTATGCATGGTGCTGGAAAAATTAGAACAAGTAACATAATTAGTGAGACTTGACATTTTACTCCTGCTATATTTAAGTGGTCCAAAACTCAGTATTTTGACTATCTTGGGTTTTGGACTTTGGTCTCATTTTAGGTTATTATACTTGTTTTAGTAATATCAATGTACTTATCTGTATTAAAGAATTACACCAGTAATATGTTTGTTGATGGGTAGTTGAATAATCCCTCAAAGAAGGATAAGAAATTAAGGTAGAAATTTTAGAGTGTGTAAATGTCCGTATATGTGCTGTAATAGGCATATTCATATACTTAATTTAGGAACAAGACAAAGCTCATACTGTCATTGAGGCCTAGGGGTTCTATTGCTCTCATTGCTTTGTTTTGCTCCTAACTTTTCTTAAAGGGGAAGTGCTTCTAAATCTATTGTTTGTTTTTCTCGCTTTCACCTAGATCTCTGTGGAGTAGATATTAGGTAGTGGTCCATCCCTAGAATCTCTGAGTAATCATATAGATATCGAGATTCTTCATATACTTCAGTCTTAGGCCCTCGTGGATAACAGACTGATTGAAGTGTCTGTGCCAACCAGGTCTGGTACCTTATCACAGAATGTCACCCTCTGTCCCTGGTGCAGAGGAGTTCTGGAAAACGACCCAGAGCAAGGCGAGATCCTTATGGTGGAATAAGTCTATATTCCCTTCCAAGCCTTCCCAGGCATGAAGGGGTGGCCTCACCCTGTCGGGGGGATGGCTTCTGCTCTTTGCCCCTCTTTGGAGACAGGTTTCAGATGGATAGATCAAAGAGATGGTTTCATCTGGTTACAAGAGCAAGATGGGGGCCAGGCCTCCTCAAAGATTCATTTCATCAAGGCTGTCCCAGAATCAAGGGGGGGGGCATAAGAAATCAAATCCACAGTGGCTCATTTGTTGCAACTGGGCGTGGTTTGTCCCATCCCCTGGTCAGAAAGGTGTTGTCTGGCTTTGGAGATTTCAAATGGACTCGTTAAGGTCTACGATAACTGCATTGTAGAAGGGGGATTCGTCTGCTAGGGTTGATGGTGCCTTGCTTCGAGACAAGGCCCCTGCAATCGGAGCTACTCTCAATTAAGGACCAGAGTCCCCGGATCACCGCTTTCACTTGACAATGCCAGTAAGACTGTCTTTGACTTGTTGGCTGAGCCCCCATCCTCTTCAGGTGGGCAAATCTTGTTCCAGTAGTATAGACTGTTGTTGCCACAGATACTAGCTTAACTGGTTGGGGAGGTGTGATGGGGTCTCACACTGCTCTCTATTTGATTCCATTGTCCCTGGACAGACTACCTATCAATATTCTGCAATCCTGTTATTGCTCAGACGTTGAACCTCCGAGCTGAAAGGTCATCTAGTCAAGGTTCAAGCTGACAACATGACTGCAGTGGCTTAGATTAATCACCAGGTGGGAACCAGGAACAGGCGTGCTCTCAGAAACGCAAATCTGATTTTTCTCTGGGCACCAGGCTTCCATGGAACTGGTTTGCAAGGCTGCTACCTCATCTGTCGACACTTTCATCAAGTTTTACAAGATAGATGTAAGGGCCTCAGCAGACAACGCTTTTACTCAAGACTCCTGCCCTGAGAGAAGGGTACTGCTTTGGGACTGACGACCTGGAGTGGAATATGAGACAATTCTGTGATTCTCACCTGTAGAATTGGTTTCTCTCCTCTTGCACTCAGGTTGTTGCAGCCTCCCTGTTGTAAAAGAAAAATATGAGACAAGAATATTGGTCTTTTCCTTGACCTAAATGTGGGGTCTGTTAGAAGATTCCTTCATCCTCCTGGGCAACTGTTCTACTGCTTTTTGATTATTGGAAGATGGGGGCAGCTGGAAGTATATGTAGGCCATGAGAGACCACGCCTTTTATCTTGCAGTCCCATCGAGGGTTAACCCATTCGTATCTGATTTGTGATGCCATGTAGTGAAAGAGAGAAACCAATTCTACAAGTGAGAATCGCAGAATAGTATTTATTTTTTATAGTAGGGGAAGTAGATTTCAGTAGAACCTTTAAGTAGGCACCTTGACGTACAAAACTATAATTTGGTCAAATATGATTTAATCAGTTGGCTGGCTCATATGTATTTGGTGCTAGTTAAATGTTTGTGCTTTTGTGTAGATTTATCAAGAGTCATTTGAACACAGATTCTTAGAAGAAACTACCCGCCTTTATGCAGCAGAAGGACAGAGGCTCATGCAGGAGAGAGAGGTAAAAGCTATAAGAAATATGTATTTGTATACGCAACACCATATGGTTAGGGTGGTTTCCCTACCAATCAGGCTAGAGCTAGTCACAGATCACTGGTATACACGTAGTATGAAGGCTGAATAAAGACTTGTGTCCAGCCTGTATTCAAGTGAGTAAATGTCCAGAATAGGAGTCTTTAGGTTTTTCTGGGGCCAATTTAGTTTGTCTGCAATTGTGCATTGATTATCACTGCTTGAAAAATAGCTCTCCAACTTTGATCTAATTTTGTGCAGGTTCCAGAATATCTCCATCATGTCAATAAGCGTTTGGAAGAAGAAGCCGATCGAGTCATTACATATTTAGATCAAAGCACGCAGTAAGTGTCCCATGTCAACCTTAAATGCTGTTCTGTTTAAAATTGCAGTGAACTGTGAGGATTTTAATTCTGGCATATTTTAATCAAACCAATCAAGTCATTATAAAGGAAATAGGAAAGACGTAGAAGGGCTCCATTACTCTGACATCAGTGCAGCCACTGGGAAAAATCTTGATATGGTCAGTGTAAATTTCCCACCTAGTCTCCTTTATAATGTACTTGGAGACCTTTTATAGTACTACAAAGAGGAATATACTCTGTAGTCAACTGCTTTGAATATGGATGGGTAGTGGTGTTAAGGCTATAGGTGATTTATATTGGACACCAAATGTTGAAAATGTAGAACCTTAAAGAGGACTGTCAGACTCCAGGGCCTTCTGAGTTCCACTTCTTGGGGCATCCTGAATTGGGATGCCCTGCTGTGAAAAAGCCCCCTATTCTAAGCATACAGTACGTCCTGCTCCATATATAATACTTACACGTGGGTAATCCTCCGCCAGAGGGCGCTGTTCACTGCAGACATGCAAAAACAGGCTCCTCCCGGCCCTTCATATACCCAGGGACCTCCCACAAATCCCCAGATTTCTCTGCAGTGCTGACTGCGAAGACATGGAGTATCACTCTCTCGCAGGTGAGCGGGGCTTTTACAGCCTGCGGCCCTGCAGGACTATTACCACCCGTCCTCTTCGATAAAGATGTGCCTCCCAGCCTGGGCTGCGCTGGTCGGGTGAAGGTAGGCAGCACCATGTGTGCTCACGGAGCTACGCTCCACCGCAGTCCCCCACCATAGGGTAGGCGGTTTAGGCTGATGGTGAGCCTCCAATAGATGCCCCTCCCCGTGCTCCTCGTAGCGATTAACCCTGGGTGAAGGGTCGCCTTCTCCCTCGTTTCCCCCCGTAGCTCGGGGGAAAAGAAAGGGGGGGGGGGTATGCGTGTGGCGGTCTCAGCGTAATGTTCTACACGTTCTTGGACGTTGTTTTGTCTTTAAACTGGGTGTCAGAGCTGCGCTCCTTGATCCACATAACCCTTGTCAGGTTGCGCGCGTGTGTGTTTTTTCCTTTACTGAAGTGTGCGGCCCGGGCGGCAGTGTCATTCACTAGTTTTGGCGGTTCCCTTAGCTAAACTCTAACTGTGTCTCTTATCCACTGCCCTTCATTTACGTTACCGCTGATTGGAGCTTCGCGCTCTTTGGGGGAGGCGGGGACTTGGCATGACGCGCCCCGCGTCATGGCCAGATCGGGCCCGCCCCTCGAGGTTCGCTTGGCGCCATTTTGATGGTCTTCGCGCGCGCGTGGTTGCGATCCTCCTCCTCCCTTGGTCATGTAAGTGCCCTCCTGGGCGGTTTTGTTCCTATGATCTTTTGTTCAGTTGCGCATGGCTCTGACACCCCCCCTTATTCTCCTTATGTCTTTCAGACGCCAAGATTTCGGTGGCTTCTCCCGGCCTGACATATATTATAGCGGGTTCACATAAAAAAAAAAAAAAATAATTCTCCCACATTCCTAGCGGGTCTTGGGGCATCCAGGGTTGCCTATTGCATAAATCCCTGTGGGCATATTGCTCAGATAATCACCATATGGAGGCATCTCAGAATTATGTACCCGGGGTCCCTCGGGGACAAGACCGGCTGTGTACAGCGTGTGGACAGCCCCATGCTGATGCTGACAGAGCACGGGTCTGCGAACCGTGTGCTGAACAGGCACTGGCCCTGCAATCAGGTTTGCCAGTGGCTGCACCTCGCTTTAATACACCTGTCTCCCCGTGCTTAAATCTCACTCCTGATGAGTCGCAGTCGAGCGGGGATGACCAGCAAGTCGTGCCGCGCAGGCTGCCTACGGCTGAGCAGGTGTTATCTAGTTTGGCGGAGCGCTTGGGCCCTGGAAAGAAGCGGTCCCTGACATCTCCTGGTTCTCTGGTTCCTACTGAAACTGAAGAGTCTGCTGCTATGCAGGACCTTGCTCCTTCTGATGAAGGTGAGCTATTCTCCGATTCGGGCTCCTCGGAGGAGATGCCCTGGAGCCGTGATGATTCTGGACCCGGTTCTTGGGGCCTGTGTGACACTGATGAACTACTTATAAAGATCTTTGAGGTTTTGTCAATCTCCCCTCCTGGAGAGGCTCCCATGCCTAAGAGGGAGAGTTTCCACACAGCGACACCGCGCTTGGAATTTCTGGAACAGGAGCATTTCCAGGCTTTTATATCCAAAGAATGGGAATCCCCTTGTAAACTTAAAGGGGTTCCAGAGGTCGGGGATTGGAAGTACCCTTTTCCCCCTGATGTGGTTAACTTTTGGTCAGCACCTCCCGTGGTGGATGCACCGATTATAGGGGTTACTAACCCTCCCCCCTTCACGACTGCTCCTCATTACCATACCCTTCAGGATGCTGAGGACCGGCGCATTGACAGACTGGCTTCCCACGCCTTTTCGTGTGCAGGGACGGCTCTGCGCCCGGTCTGTGCCGCGGCCATCACTGCGGTGGCCGCCAGGACCCTCATTAGAAAGCTACTTGATCACCAACCTGAGGATCTCCCCTGGGAGGTCTTTAATGCACTCTCAGATTGTGATGTGTTTGTGAGGTTTATCCCCTCAGCGCTGGATGACACTGTCAGAGAAGCGGGCGTCACGAGGTCCGACTACAACCAGGGACCTCCGTGCACACCGATCGCGTTCCCAAAAACCCTTTGTCCGATCCCTCTCCTATCGGGGATACCCGGCTCACAGCCTTCGGACACACCGATTCTTGGTTTAAGGCAACGCAGACCGCTCAAATTAAATATAAGTTTTAATGCTAATAAGCACACTAGGCAGAGTTAACAAGCATTTAACTATGAAGTAGTATGAAATGTTACAGGTGATAAACAAAATATGCTATTCTTGAGATGGTTACAGAACAGAGTGAGTTACATAGAGAAACAATAAGCATAAGTTACCTTGGCATGCAGTCGTGATGAGAGAAGCTCCCACAAGGGGGTGTGTCAAGAGCTTATGATGATGGTTATGGTGATGGACACCCCTGGGTACGCCGGCTGCATAACCCCCTTCCCGTTGAGTGACCCCAGCCTGGTTTTTGACCATCCTATTTTGGGAGGGGATGTTACCTCCCATTTTTTTAGGATGGGATTTTGCCCTAAAACCCTTTTAGGAGCTATAACCTGGAGCAGGGGGGTCACATGGCCTTGCAAGCGGTACCAAACTATTGAGCTGGACGCCGCACTCGCAATGAGTCCTGGAATCGGGTTTTTATTTTGCCCAGAGCCATAGTTCTCCGTTTACAAGCTTTTGCTGTGTTTTTATGACTGCAATTTACTATGCCCTGATGCGGTTTTGGGAGTCGGTTCTGATTCTGTAACCGGTTTGGCGCTATGATACATGGATGCCGCGATATGATCCAAATTTTATCGGTGCCGGGAATCTGTCGTTTAAATTCTCCTTATGACAAACTCCCCGCAGGGGGTCGGCCATCTGCGGCCTAGCTGCATCCTCTCAGCCTAGGTGTGACAAACGGCAGGAAAGCAACATCCCAGGTGGTCTGTGAGCTGAGCTGTTCACATATACATGGTAATTGTCCCTTCTTGCATCTGCTGAAATACTTGTGCATTTGTAATCAGGGACCTTAAAGAAGCGCTCCAGCCTTGGGTATGTCAGGTTTCTGATCGTTCCTTCACAGACACCATTAAGATGTGTGCTAGAACCTCTGCCCTTGTGGTAACTATTCGCTGCCTGGTCTGGCTGCGACAGTGGGGTGCTGACGATGATACGAAAAAGGCTCTCACTGGCCTTCCCTTCAGAGGACGGCGCCTATTTGGGGCCCGTTTGGACCTTTTTGGAAAAAAGGGTAAGGCACCCCTACGCAGAAGGCCGTCTCGGCCTCCTCGGGGCAGGGACACCCCTCCCTACGTTAGTGTCAAACATGAACTAGAGGTGTGCTTCCAACTTTTCGGCGTAGATTACCACTCCAGGGTGGGCAGGCAACGTCCTGGGCCCTCTGGTAGGGCTAAGTCCAAATCTGCCAAGACCTCCCAAGCATGAAGGAACGCCCTCGCCCTTCTGGGCAAGGGGACTGCCGCTACACCTGGCTCCTATCTGGGAGCGTCTCGTCTCCTTCTGGTGGATCCAGGAGGTAGTTCCCCTGGATACAGGATAGAGTTTGCTGGGCGGTCCCTTTCCGAGGTTGTCAGGGTGCTTCTAGTCCCTGTTTTCTCTTCAGGAGTTGGTGCAGGCCATACTCGGCCTGCAGAGTCTGGGCTCACTTGCAGGTTGCCCTTAACAAGCTGGGGTGATGGCCTCTGTTAACCTTCCTCTCTCCCTCAAAATGATGAGGCAGTCTGGGCCATGCTGGCCTATGGTAGGCTTGGCAATTCTACACTCACAGGTCGTCCCTGCATGATATCTCTGCGTTGGGCCACAGGCGCCCTGTGCAAGGGGGGCTTCTTGCCACCTGTGGAGATCTAAGATCCTTTTAGTTTCCCCTGTGTCTTCTGGACACCGAGACCTTTACAGGTCAGTGTTGAAGGACCAACCCTGCAGATTGGGGCCTTGTTTTTGGCCTCTCTTCTGCTCCCAGGCTGCTCGCCAAGGCGCGGATGGGGGTGATGTCTCTGCCATGCCCGTGGGGTGTCCGCACTAGGACTTACCGGATCGTCCTTCCTTACTTCCCAATCCCTAAGTCAGGCTGAGTGGGTTAGTCGGCCGGCGGTGTCCTCTAGGAGTTATTTGGATGGGTGCTTCGTCACCTCATTCCCTCATTGTCCCTTATTCGCTTTCTCCATTCCTTGGATTCGGTTCAGGCTTGAACTTTCTTCCTTGGCAATAAGTGGAATCCTGGTTACATGGGCTCTGTCCCTCTTTGCTGTCACCTTACTTTCACCAGGCAGGATTGCAGCTGGTGGGCCCGTTGGTGGCGGATCAGATGATGTCCCTTATATTCAGAGCCCTTGGGCTCTTCGGCACAGTAGGTTATTAATCCTGGCTGGGGTTCCAGCACCCCTGGAGCTAGGTTTGTGCTCATTCCTCCTTGGTACGCTGGTTCCTCTTGAGCTGGTTAAATTCAAGGACCACCCCTCCCTTTCTTGCATCTTCCTGTAGAAGGTCACCTTGGGTACCAAGTCTCGCAGGTTGACGGGGGGGGGATTTTCTTCTAAAATCCCCCGCGGTTCCTAGGTAGGGGCCCTTAGAGGCTCCATTTTCCTACTGATTTTGTTAAAACAGTGAGCCTTCAGTTGGCTCTAACTTGCTGGACTACTCCTCTTCAGGACCTGTCTATTTGGGGACTCTTGGCCTGTCGGAGGACAGTGGCCTGTATTTATTATCAGTCTGGAACTTGGAGCAGGACGATTCTCCTGGAAGGTTTCTGATCCTGATCTAGGTGGGGGTCAACGTTCCCTGCATCTCAGTGGTATTTGCTCCAATGGATGTCCTTCAGTGGCAGGTTGTGCTATCCTGGTGTCCCTCTGAGAGCCAACTAGGGTGGCTCTGTTGGGTCCCGTTAATATCACAGGGGCTCTGCCCTTGTTTTAACTGCCCCAGAATATTCTGACTCTGGTCATGGGGGCTTAGTAATTTTAGGTCTGGACATTCTATTTTATGTCTTTTTCTTCATTCGCCCTGCTAGGTGGGGTTTTGCGCAAGATTGCGCTGATAAGCGGGGACCCGTGATACTGATGGCCCCTGGGTGGCCTAGTGGACTGTGGTTCGCAGATGTTTCTGCTGAGGACAGCGGACCTGTACGCTCTCTCAGGAGTGCGGTTCTGCCCTTTTCAGGCTCCTTATTATGTCACCCCAATCTACAGGCTCTAGTCTGATGGCATGACAGTTGATTCATTCACCCTTTTGGAGACGGGTTTATCTTCTGGGTGACTTTGTCTATGGGGGGCTAGGAGCAAGCTCCTCCCTCCCTCCCTCCCTTCCTTCCTTCCCCCCCCTCCTCTTCCCCCCCCATATTGATTGGCGTGAGTCTTGGTCTCTCCCCTGTTGGACGTTCTCTGTTCCCAGGGTTCTAGAGTTATTACAGCATGGGTTGGGGTTGGCTCCCCATCTCGGTACTCTGAAGGTTCTGTCCTGTCCGCCTTCCCGTAGAAGTCTTGTTCAGTCTTCCTTGTTAAGCGTTCTTTTGGGGATTGCTCAGGTGCATCTCCCAAGTAGTTCTATGGTCCCTGTTGGGACTAATTTTTATTCTGTTTGCCTTGCGGGTTGTTCCCTTTGACCCTATTCCGGATGCTGTCTGAACTGTTCTTACTTCAAGTTGCCCTTCCGGAGGCTGTTGCTTCAGTCAGACGTGTGCCTGAGAAGGTGGCTCTGTTTAGTTAGCCCTCGTTCATTATATATTCACCATGATGTGGTGGTATTCCGCCTTACGCCGGACCTTTATGCCCAAGGTGGTGTCTTCTGCTCATTTATCCAAGTCCTTTTGTTTGCCTCTGGGTCTTATTCTTAGTAATGCTGAAGTAAGGGGGTCTACATTCCCTCAACTGGTGTTGGAAGTTCTCCTGGTTTGTCTCTTGTCCCTTAGGGGGGCTGATGCCCCTTGGGGTTTGTGGGCGCCTCCATACGTATGCGCCTGATCTCATCTGCTTCCAGGGGTTATGCGCTCTTTGGACTGGTCTTGCTTGGACGGATTGTCCTTTCTGGTCCCAGGTAGGGTGTTGGCTTCTTGCTGATCCTTGTTAGTGTAGTGGCCAGTATCCCCGCCTGTCATGCGGGAGACCAGGTTTCAATTTCCCTGATGGGGGGAGCTCTGAGTTTTACGAGGCTACTGTTGCATTTGGACTGGTCAGGATGTTGCTCTGGCCTGTTCCTTTAAGGGGCAGAATCTTCTTCTTCTTCTTCTTTTTTTTCTGTTTCTACTTGTGCTTGGGTACCTTGGGCCTTTCAGCACCAGTTTCTGTTAATCAGGTTTTGCTTGACCGCTGACTGTTTTCTGTTCATACCTTTCAAAGGTTTTTATGAGGTTGACATTAGAGCCTTTGCTCATGTCGCTCTTGGTAGCAAGGTTTGCAGGTGACAGCGCCTTTACTGTCTGCTGTGCCTTTTTTGATGGGGATCCCACCCTGCTTTATGGACGCTGCTATTGGATGTCCCACGTGTAAGTGGAGCAGGACGTACTGGTATGCTTAGAATAATACAATTCTGTGAAATACTCACCTGTAGAATTGGTATTATACGCATACAGTACGTCTTGCTCCACCCCACCCTGGTTTTACATTTTTCTGGATCCCCTGTATGGTGATTGTTATCATTGCTATTGTGACCAGTTTGGTGGTTGGTTTCTCCCGGCTTCTTTTCTCACTGCTTTTCAATGCTAGGGATTTGTGGGAGGTCCCCGGGTATATGAAGGGCCGGGAGGAGCCTGTTTTTGCATGTCTGCAGTGAACAGCGCCCTCTGGCGGAGAATTACCCACGTGTAAGTATTATATATGGAGCAGGACGTACTGTATGTGTATAATACCAATTCTACAGGTGAGTATTTCACAGAATTGTATTTTCACTCACTTTATCCTGGAGCCCCCCGCCGCGTCTTTCACGCCATGCTCGCACCGGTGTCCAACCTTTCTGAATAGGCAGCTCGGGCATGCGCCGGCAAGGAGTTGAGCCCACCGGCCAGCGGCGCACTTGGCTCCCTTCAGCGTCACTCGGCTGCTTAGCTGTCCAGGCGGCTTAGCCGTCAGTGGGGAGGAGTGAAAGTGAGCATGCGTATTGGTTGAATGGGCCACTCAGCCAATCGGCATGCATATTCTCGTCGGAGTCTGCGTCGTGGGGAGCGGCATGAAGGTGAGTGACCTAGGGGCATACATACAGAGGGACATCCCAATTTGGGGTGACATCCCAATTATCCCAATTTGGGATGCCCCCACAGAGGAAAAACCTGAAAAGTGAAAATTGGTTGTGTTCCTCTTTAAGTTGAACCATTTGGCCACAATTAAGGGTAAAGACGTGGCAACAATGGTATATTCCCTGCATTTAGTGCCCCAATGAGGCTATACCAGTGTCATCTTTGCATAATTGTAATGGTATGTATTTTAGATATGTACAATATGATCTCGCTTTGTGTTTCAGAAAACCATTAATTGCTACAGTTGAAAAGCAGCTTCTTGGTGAACATCTAACGACAACTTTGCAGAAAGGTAAAATAGTGGCATTTAAATTTTACCTTAGTGATTACCTGCTATTTTCCTATTGCATGGCATGGCCTGCTTCATAAAGTCCTGGGTAGTTCGCCACAAGGTGGTGCAGTGTACTGCAGAAGAGTTGCGGCTCCTCCCGGTACCATATAAAAACCGGATCACCAATAGACCATTCCAGTGTTTTCTCTGCAGTGATTCTGCGAAGATAGAAGATGGTTCTTTACATTGCACGGGGGGGGGGGGGGTCAACCAAGCCTGCGGCCCTGCATGTCTATTTCCTCCCCATATCTGGACCCTCTGTGCCTCCCAGCCTCGGCTGTCGTATCGGGTGAAGGTAAAAGGAGCACTAGGGTCAAGTGCTCAAGGAGCGCTGCTCCAAGCCGCAGACCCTGTACCACAAAGGGTAGCCGGCCATAGGCCTTATGGTGAGCCTACTAGGGATGCGGAGTTCCTGTCCTAGCTTCTGAGGGGGTGAGTGTTTTGGGGGCTATGTGACTTGTTTCTGGTGTTTGGGGTCCCCCCCGTCCCTTGCCTGGGCTCTCGGCGCTGCCTGCTCGCTCTCCCCCCCTCCACGATGGGTGTTCGCAGGGGGGCGGGTGGTCGCATCGAGTTTTTTTTCTTTAGCCGTTTTAGACTTTTTAAACTGTTTTCGCCGATGCTTTGTACTACGCTCCTTGAGGGGCGGCGCTATATCTGTGAGGCGTTTTTGCTGTGTGGATGACGCCGGCACAGTCACGTGAGTGCCGTTTTTCGGGGGGGGGGTGGAGGATGTCGCGTATCGTATCAAGGTTTCTCTGCCAGCGCCATCTTGATTCTGCTGCGTGTCTGGGGCCCTCTTCATCCCTGGGCTGCGGCGGTGATCTCTGCCTGTGTCGCTCCCTCCTGTGGTTGGCGGCTTGGTGATCCTTGTCCTGCTTGGTCCGTGAGTCCCCTTTGGAGGTTTTGTTTCCTTGGGGCATGGGCTGCGGGATGTTTTACTTATGTCTTTCAGGCGGGACAACTGGGTTGTGGTTTCTCCGGTCCTGCTCCTTATCCCTCCCTCATCTTCCCTTGCTGGCTTCTGGGGGCATCCCTTGTGGGGGGGGGCATCCCGGGTGGCTTCTATTAGCCCTTACCCTGTGCTGGCATATTGCGCCTGTGTTAATCACCATATGGAGGCTTCTGGGGATAGCGTGCTCGGGGGTCCTTCGGTGCAATCCCAGCTGTGTTCCATGTGTGGGGTATCCCCTGTGAGTAACAGTGTCACGGTGTGCGTGCCGTGCACCCAAGGTATCATTGCACTCCAGGCTGGGCTGCCCGCTTCTCTCCCTAGTTCTTCTCCCCCTTCGGCATCGCCTACCCCTCCACGCCTGCATTTAGCCCCCAGTGAGGGGGATACTAGCAGGGGGTCACAATCTGATCTGGCACTTCGTGTGGCCAGCATTGAAAGGCAGCTTGCCAGGCCTGTTCCACGTAAGGCCTCTAGCAAGAAGCGGCACCTGGCTCCCACGGCCTCCCTCTTTACTGAAGAGTATGAGGAAATTGATGTTTTTCGTGACCGTTACTCCCTAGAGGAGGGGGAGCTTTTCCCGGGCTCTGACTCCTCTGGGGACCAGCAGGTGGGCTGCGACAGTGACCCTGGGTCTGAGTCTGGGAAGGATTCATGGTTTCCCAAGGACACTGATGGTCTGTCTCACATTTTTGAAATCTTGCACATTTTTGAAATATTGCACATTGTCCCCCCTGAGGTGGCTAAGAGGAAGCAGGGTGAGCTCTTTCGTCCTGATAAGCAGCGTCTGGAGTTCCCTGAGTCATTTCACTAATATGGTGCTCAAGGAGTGGGAACGTCCTAGTAGATTACCCGGGGTGCCCAAAGGGTTGTATAAGAAGTATCCCTTTTCTGCTGTCCTGGTTAAGCGATGGTCAGTTTGTGGCTCTACCGTTCGGTATCACCTCGGCGCCTCGGGTGTTCACCAAGGTGCTGGCGGGCGTGATGGCTCTGCTGTGGAATCGGGGCATTCTCATCCTTCCTTACCTGGACGACATTCTGATTGCGGCTCAGTCTCTTCATCAGGCCGAGAAGGATACTCAGGTGGTGACCTCCACTCTCGAGTCCTTCGGCTGGGTGATCAACTACCCCAAGTCTTCACGGTCTCCGTCTTTGGTGATGTCCTTTCTGGGCATGACTCTGGATACCTCTCAGGTCAAGGTATTCCTGCCTCAGCTGAAAGTGGATGGCCTTCAGAAGCAGGCACGGACTCTGCTCTTGTGTCCCCATCCCTCCATCCGGCAAGGGATGCAGTTAGTGGGCCTGATGGTGTCCTGCTTCGAGGCGGTCCCCTTTGCTCAGTTTCACATGAGACCTCTTCAGTTGCACCTCTTGTCAGTTTGGAATCGGGACCCTGTTTCCCTGGTTCAGGAATTTGCTCTGTCCCCCCTGGCCAAACAGTCCCTCTCGTGGTGGCTGGACTCAAGGAACCTTCTAGTGGGCAGGATGTTTCTGCCCCAGTGCTGGGAGACTGTCATCACAGATGCCAGTCTGACCGGTTGGGGGTGCTTTTGGAAGCCTCTACAGTTCCAGGGTCAGTGGGGCCCCCAGGAGGCCCATGCTCCCATCAATGTCCTGGAACTGAGGGCGATCAGGTTGGTTTTTTCTCAGCTGATCTCATACCTTTGGGGTCGGGCTGTTCAGATCCACTCGGACAACCAGACGGCGGTTGCCTACATCAATCATCAGGGAGGGACTCGGGGCAAGCGAGCCCTCAAGGAAGTGTCCCTGATACTGTCTTGGGTGGAAGAGAATGTCCCTTGCATCTCGGCTGTTTACATTCCGGGGGTGGAGAACCAGGAGGCAGACTCCCTGAGCAAGGGGACGTCTCGGCTGGGGGAATGGTCCCTCAGCAACAAGGTATTTCACTTCCCTGTGTCACCGCTGGGGTCATCCGGATGTGGACCTGTTTGCGTCCCGCCACAATCACAAGCTTCCCAGGTTTGTCTCCCTGTCACAGGACCCTCTGGCCTTTGCCACGGATGCGCTAGCAATGCCTTGGATGGATTTTCGGCTTCTCTGTGTTCCCTCCCTTTCCTCTGCTGGGAAGGGTGCTGCGCAAGATAGTCCAGGAAGGGGTACCAGCCATTCTGGTGGCCCCCTGTTGGCCAAGGAGGGTGTGGTTCGCAGACGTCGTGCAGTTGGCAGTAGATCAGTATGTCTTGCCCAAGGATCCAGATCTGCTCACTCAGGGACAACTGGGTCATCCCGGTTTACAAACGCTGACTTTAACGGCTTGGCTGCTGAAACCTCCATCTTGATGGATAAGGGGTTGCCGGCTTCTGTTGTTGATACCATGATTAGGGCTAGGAAGAAGTCCTCGTCCTTTATCTACTACAGGATTTGGCATGCTTACAATGCCTGGTGTGAGTCCAACACTCTTCCTTGTAGGGTGTTTTCTATCCCCAGGATTCTGGAATTTTTGCAACATGGTTTAGATTCGGGCCTTCAACTTAGTACCCTCAAGGGACAGGTGTCGGCTCTGGCAATTTTTTCCAAAGATCCTTTGCCAATCACCGCTTGGTTAAGACTTTTTTCCAGGGAGTTACTCATTTGCGTCCGCCACGTAAGCCTATGCTACCGGTTTGGGATCTGAATCTGGTGTTGTCTGCTCTGCAGGGTCCTCCCTTTGAGCCTATCCGTGGGGCTGCTTTGCCCATTCTGACTCTTAAGGTGGCCTTTTTGGTGGCCATTACTTCGGTTAGGCGAGTTTCTGAGCTGGCGGCGCTCTCCATGTAAACTCCTTATTTTGAGCGGCATCAGGATAAGGTGGTGTTTCTGCTTAAGCTGGATTTCTTGCCGAAGGTTGTGTCTGCTTTTCATCTCAATCAGGACATTGTTTTGCCTTCCTTGTGTCCTAACCCTGCTAATTCCAAGGAGCGGACCCTTCATTCTCTGGATGTTGTCAGGGCTCTGAAGTTTTATTTGGTTGCTACTGAGTCTTTCAGGAAATCTGACGCTCTTTTTGTTCTTCCTGCTGGACCTAGGAAGGGTTTACCTCCGGCTAAATCCACGATCAGCAAGTGGATCCGTCAGGCGGTGGAACAGGCCTACTCTGCCAGGGGGAAGGTTCCTCCTTTTAGGGTTACTGCTCATTCCACTCTTGCTATTGGTGCGTCTTGGGTTTTTCAGCACCAAGCTTCTGTTGAACAAGTTTGTAAGGCCGCAACTTGGTCTTCTGTTCATACTTTTTCCAAGTCTTACATGGTTGATGTTAAGGCCTCAGCTGATGCTGCTTTTGGCCGCAAGGTACTTCAGGCGATAGTGGTTTGAACTGCCTGTTACTCTTTGGGGATCCCACCCTACCTTATGGACACTGCTTTTGGATGTCCCAAATGTAAGAACTTTATGAAGCAGGCCGTGCCATGCAATAGGAAAAAGACAATTCTGTGAGTACTCACCTGTAGAATTGTTTTTACTATGCATGGCACGGCCTGCTTCACCCCACCCTTATCGTTATTGTTGGTTGCCTCTTTATGGTGATTGTTCCAAGTTTTTTTTTTTTTTTTTTTATCTCCCGGCTTCTTGAATAACTGCTTGTCAATGCTGGATTGGTCTATTGGTGATCCGGTTTTTATATGGTACCGGGAGGAGCCACAACTCTTCTGCAGTATGCTGCGCCACCTTGTGGGGCGAACTACCCAGATGTAAGGACTTTATGAAGCAGGCCGTGCCATGCATAGTAAAAACAATTCTACAGGTGAGTACTCACAGAATTGTCTTTTTATGACTGCACCTGTTTGAATTTGGTTACTGCATATTTCCCCTAGATATCCAGGTTGCCTTATTAAAGCAGTCCAACAAATCAAAGCTTAGTAAATTGCTTAACTAACCCCCATCTAGCAATCGGCGACCTTACTACTTGAGAGGGCTTAACACCATGTGGTGTAGCATGCAGACCTGAACTGCATGGAAGTGGCCATCTTGCTACACACCCGACAGACCTGCTCATGAAAAACCCAGTCCCTCAAATATTGTCTTAAAGGAAAACTGTCATGTTTCTAATGTTCTGCTTTGTTTTCAATTTCTGAAATGTAAAGTAAACATTTGTGTTAGGATTGTACCCCCATACCTGTGATTTGCTTATCAGCATGCAGGTTCCACGATTCTCATATTTGTTGGACTTTGTTTTGCTACAGTGTGAGTGGTTTTCATGGCCTTGGGTAAAATCAAGGGACTACAAGTCCCAGGTCCTTTTTTTCAATGTAACAGGTTAGCTAGTCAACAGCTTTGGCTAAGTATGAGTAGCATAATGACCACTCCAGGTAATAGCCCTGTTGGTACCACTTTTGCTACTAGAATACAACACGGATCCTCCTAAATTGGAATTTTAATTTTGCAGAATGGGTTTAACCTATTACCTTTGCCTTAGCCAGCTGGGCTGCACTGTGCCTGCATAATTCAGTCTCTCTACAAAAGACAGGCTGTTAGTTTTGGAGGCAGCAGCAAAGCTTCTAGGAGATATATGCCCCTGAAAAATGGGACATAATGTCTGTCATGCTGTCCACTCAGGGCACACAGTTGCTACAATGTATCTAAGCAATGGCTATTGATCAGGGATTATTGCAGAGAGATTTAAATGGTAATTCCTTTTTTTTAACATCCAGTGTGGAAACGGATAAAATCTTTCAAGCTGGATAGGTTGATTGCAAAGAAACTCCCAGCTGAGCTTTAGTGTCTGTGCTAGCTGTGATCCCACTCCTATGCAGTCCAAGGGCATCTTTAAAGCGGACCAAAATCCATATTTTTAACTAGCATCCCCTGAATTGCTCCCCCTGCGAATAGTAACTTATGCCTATTTTTTACTGCTTTTGTTTCACTCTAATCCGAGATATTGCTGCCTGGTTTAGCTGTAAAGCTCCGCCTCCTCCATTTATTTACACTGCTGTGTATGGCGATGATGTCGTCATGTAATGACTGATCACCTGCCATCTTGCGGAGAAGGAAAGCAAAAAAACAGTATTTTAAGGCAATTTGATAAGAGAAAATATCCATTTCTAGTTGTACACCCTAAGAGAATATCGGCAGGGGCTTTGGTCAAATGTATTTTACAAGTTTAGTGGGTTTTGGTCCACTTTAAATATCACAACAGTATCCGCCGCTGAAAAGGGTGGTTTTGGGGGGGCTAATAGCTATTATTTTTTCCTATTCTATGTGTTTTTGCTTTGGTTTGTGTGAACTGATGATCTTCTTCTTCTTTTTTTTTTTTTCTTTTGGTCTGGATAAAGGGTTGAATCATCTTCTGGATGAGAACAGAATACAAGACCTTTCCTTGCTATATCAGCTGTTTAGCAGAGTCCGAGGTGGTGTTCAGGTCCTTCTACAACACTGGATAGAGTACATAAAGGTAGATGCATGGGCTTTTACATGCAGCATAAAATGCACCAATGCTCCACTAGATTTCATTTACATTGGTTGTGTTAGAGTGATTCTAATAGTATTTTAATAAAGGACAAACTCCCTTTAAAAGTGTTTTTTTCTTTTCCAGGCGTTTGGCAGCACCATTGTAATAAATCCAGAAAAGGATAAGACTATGGTGCAGGAGCTGCTGGACTTTAAAGACAAAGTTGACCACGTGATAGATGTATGTTTTATGAAGAATGAAAAATTTGTCAATGCCATGAAAGAGGCCTTTGAGACCTTCATCAACAAGAGACCAAATAAACCAGCTGAACTTATTGGTAATGACTTTTCTTTAGATTTAATTTTTAATGGTAGGAACATTTATAACGTGTTTTTGCAGTGTAAATAATTGAGCTGTTGGATGCCCAAACATGCGGTAAAACGTGTCCTAAAAGTTAGTAGGAATGCACCACCATGATTTGTATATGGAGATTGGTAGATATCAATTTCTGTGTTCAATAAAGCAATAGAAATGTACAATGCTTTGTCTGGTGCTAAAATATTTGTATTTCCTTTTACAGCAAAATATGTGGATTCAAAACTTCGCACTGGAAACAAAGAAGCTACAGATGAAGAACTTGAGAAGATGTTGGATAAAATCATGATAATTTTTAGGTTTATATATGGTATGTATATAAAAATAAGCCAGTTATGCATACGGATACCTCTTTTCACCCCTTGCGTTTCAAAGTGGAAATGGGGGGGGGGTTACAAAAAGCCTCACCTGATCTGAGATCCAGCGCAGTGGCCACAGAGCTTCAACACTGCCTCTGTGCACACTTTGTTTAAAGTAATTTATGGTTATGTTATTTGAAGATAAGCCAGTTATGCGCACAGATATCCCCATCCCTGTGTGAATCCCCCCCAGGTCGCATACACAGCGGTGTTCCCCGGGGCCAAGGACCAAGACCTGGGATAGTCAAAATCCTGGGTTTTGGTCCACTTTAAATGCAATTGCATTGGAACGCTGCCTATGTTGGTCTAAGGACACATTCTTGGAGGCGAAAAATCACACCAAGAAGCCTGCAGCGTCTTGAAGGGTGCTGCAATAGATTCCACCCTATTGTAAGGAAATGAAACACTTTCCACACACTGAACACTAGCGCTTGGGGGTTGCTTGCCCTGAAATTGTGACCACCCTACAATCACTCTCTGAACACAGGCACAGTCTTTTGCCTCTAAGCTGATAATACAATTCTGTGATTACTCACCTGTAGGATTGTTTTTACGGTGTACAGCACGGCTTGCTTCATTTCAATTCTTCACATTTGGGTAATCCACCACAAGGTGGCGCAGTTGACTGCAGAAAGACTTGTGGCTCCTCCCGGCCCATAAAAGGGCAGGAATTACCCAGAGACTCCAGTGTTTGAAAAGCAGTAATGCAAGAAGCCGGGAAGCAAGGCCATGTAAACAAAAAACACAGCCCCACTAAAAAATAACTCTCACGAAAATCACCATAACAAGGCAAAAAAGGATATCGATAACAAGGGAGGGATGAAGCAAGCCGTGCTGTACACCGTAAAAACAATTCTACAGGTGAGTAATCACAGAATTGTATTTTTCCTGGTGTACAGCACGGCTTGCTTCATTTCAGTTCTTCACATTTGGGACATCCAACAGCAGTGTCCATGAAGAAGGGTGGGATCCCCAGTGAGCAGCAGGCAGTTCAAGACACTACCGCCTGAAGCACCTTGCGATCAAAAACAGCGTCAGCTGAGGCCCTAACATCAACCTTGTAAAACTTAGAAAAAATATGAACGGAAGACCAAGTAGCGGCCTTACAAACCTGTTCAACAGAAGCCTGGTGCTGAAAAGCCCAAGAGGCACCAATAGCCCTAGTGGAATGAGCCGTGACACTAAAGGGGGGAGCCTTCCCCTTGGCAAAGTACGCTTGCACCACCGCCTGTCTGATCCACTTGCTGATAGTGGATTTGGCTGGAGGCAAACCCTTCCTAGGCCCAGGAGGAAGGACAAACTGAGAATCCGACTTCCGAAAAGACTCAGTGGCGATTAAATAGTATTTGAGTGCCCTGACCACATCCAGAGAATGAAGGCTCCGTTCCTTAGAATTAGAAGGGACAGGACACAAGGAAGGCAAAAACAATGTCCTCATTGAGATGAAAGGCAGAAACCACCTTGGGCAAAAATTCAGGTTTAAGACTGAATGCCACCTTATCCTGATGTTGTTCAAAATAGGGAGGCTTAATAGAAAGTGCCGCCAGCTCAGAGACACGACGAACCGAAGTGATAGCAACCAAAAAGGCCACCTTAAGAGTCAGAATGGGCAGCGCAGCATTGCACAAAGGCTCAAAGGGAGGACCCTGGAGAGAAGAAACCACCAAATTCAAATCCCACACCGGTAGCAAGGGCTTAGCAGCGGACGTACATGAGTAACTCCTTGGAAAAAAGTTATTCTTAGTATACAGTACGTCCTGCTCCAGATAGATTACTTACACTTGGGTTATCCTCCGCCAGATGGCGCTGCACTGCAGAGACATGTAAAACAGGCTCCTCCCGGCCCCTCAAATACCCGGGGACCTCCCACAAATCTCCAGATTTCTCTGCAGTGCTTACTGCGAAGACATGAAATTATCACTCTGTTGCAGGTGAGCGGGGCTATTAAAGCCTGCGGCCCTGTTGGACTATTCCTACCCGTCCTTGATGTGATGTGCCTCCCAGCCTGGGCTGTGCTGGTCGGGTGAAGGTAGGCAGCACCATGTGCGCTTAAGGAGCGCTGCTCCATCGCAGTCCCCCACCAAAGGGTAGGCGGTATATGCTGATGGTGAGCCTTTATGGGATGCCCGCATTATTGTCCCATGCCCCGGTAGCGGTGGGCCCTGTACAAAGGGCCGCCATCCTCACTCATTCTCCCCGTAGCCCTCGGGAGGAAAAGGGGGGGGGGGTGGATGTCGGTGTATTGTGATTACATGCATATTGCCCTCTTTGTAATGTCTGCTTGGACTGGTATATGTGGTGTCAACCGCCGCGCTGACTTGTCTTTTTACACTGTAAATGCCACCGCCACGTGCGCCTTTTCCTTCATTTGGATGTTCCGCGCCGGGCGGCGGCGTTACATCAGACGCTTCTGCGTCCTCATTGGCTGCTTGTCTGTTGGACTTCGCGCTCTTCAGGGGGGCGGTGCCTGGCATGGCGCGCCCCGCGTCACGGCTCGCTCTGGCCCGCCCTTCGAGGTACTCGGCGCCATATTGTCTGGTTGCGCATGCGTGTCATGTTCTTACTTACCGTGGTCCGTAAGTGCCCTCGCGGCCAGCTTTATAATTCACTGTAGTGTTTCGGTTCTGACACCCTTCTTCTCATTGTGTCTTTCAGAGGGTGAATCCATTGGCTTCTCCCGGCCCGGTGTAATTGATAGCGGGCCTTGTAAAATTACTCCCACTCCCTAGCGAGTCATTGGGGCATCCAGGGTTGCTTTATAGCGTCAATCCCTACTGGCATATTGTGCCTAATAATCGCCATATGGAGGCATCTCAGGATAATGTGACCGGGGTCCCTTTGGGACAAGACTGGCGGTGTATGGCGTGTGGACAACCTCATGCTGATGCTGACAAGGCATGGGTCTGCGTACCCTGTGCTGAGCAAGCGCTGGCTTTGTAATCTGGCCTGCCAGTGGCTGCACCTCGTTTCACTTCACCTTCTCCCCCAAGCTTAAATCTCACTCCTGAGTTGCATACAAGTGGGGATTCTCAGCCTGATGTGTCTTCTGGACTACCCACTGCTAAGCAGATTATTGCGAGGTCCTTAGCGCGTAAGGGCCCTGGTAAGAAGCGTCACCCGACGCCTTATGATACTGTGTTCCTTATGGGATCTTAGGAGTTAATGAATCTGTGTGGCTATACCCCTTCTGATGGAGAGCTCTTTTCTGACTCAGGCTCATCTGATGAGAGACCAAGGGGTCATGACGATTCTGGCTCTGACCCCTGGGCCCCGGATGACACTGACAGATTATTGACCCAGATCTTTGAGGTTCTGTCTATCTTTCTCCCTGGTGAGGCTCCCAGGCAAAGAGGGGAGCGCTTCCGTACAGCAACATCACGTTTGGAATTCTAGAGCAGGCTCACTTCCATTCACTGGTGCTCAAGGAATGGGAGTGCCCTAGTAAACTTCCCGGGGTCCCAAGGGATTGGGATAGGAAGTATCCTTTTCCACCTGAGGTGGTTAAATGTTAGTCATTCCCCCCCGAGGTGGATGTCCCGATAATTGGGCTATCAAACGCCCCTGTCATACATCCCCCTGATTCTACTACCCTGCGGGATGCTGAAGACCGGCGCATTGACCTGCTGGCCTCCCACGCCTTTGCATGTGTGGGGACGGCGCTGCGCCCGGTCTGTGCCTCTGCCATTACTGCTGTAGCCACTAGAACCCTCATCAGAAATATGCTTAATAGTGCCTCTGATGATCTTCCTTGTGAGGTGTTTAATGCACTCTCCAGTTGTGATGTGTTTATAAAATTTGTTCTAGTAGAATTGGATGACACCATCAGAATGTGTGCAAGAACTTCTGCCCTCGTGGTGGCTATATGTCGCTTGGTCTGTCTGCGACAGTGGGGGGCTGACAATGCTGCGAAGAAGGCCCTTACTGGGCTCCCCTTTAAGGGGCTACGTCTGTTTGGGGCCCGTCCAGACCTGTTTGGTAGGAGAGGTAAGTTACCCCAGTGCAGACGGCTGTCTCGGGCCCTTCGGTGCCAGGGCCCCCTTCCACCCCCCACCATGGTGTTAAATAGGAACCAGGGGTGTCCTTCGCGGGGGCTCGCGCAGCTCCCTGTCCCAGGAGCAGAAGACAACACCCTGGCTCCTCTGGGGGGGGCTATGCCAAAATCCTCTCCCAAGTCCCCTCAAGCATGATGGGGCGCCCTCACCCGCCTGGGTGAGGGGACGGCTGCGGCACCTTGCTTAAGTCTGAAGGCATCACGCCTCAGACCAGTGGATTTAGGAGGTAGTGTCCTCCGGCTACAAGATGGTGTTTGCTGTGCGCCCTCCCCTAAGATTATCTGGTCCCGGGTACTCCTGGTCCCTGCTTCTGCTCAGGTGCTGGCGCAGGCTGTGCAAGGTCTGCTGGGTCTGGGGGTCATTTGCAGATTTCCCTTAACAGACAGAGGCAGGGGACCCTACACCAACCTTTTCACAGTTCCCAAAAAAGATGGGTCAGTCTGGCCCATTCTGGATGTACAGATCTTCAGCAAATTGTCAAGTACAGGCGCTTTCCTCATGGAAACTCTGCGCTCGTCCATCTGCTCCTTGCGACCCGGGGGCTTCATGCCGTTTGTGGATATCAATGATGCTTACTTTCACATCCTTGTGTTTTCAGGACACCAAGATTCCTTAGATCCACGTTGGAAGATCAACACTGCCAATTTGCGGCCTTGCCATCTGGCCTCTCTTCAGCTCCCAGAGTGCTCACCAAGGTGCTGGCGGGGGTGATGTCTCTGAGGCCAAGGGGCATCATCACTTCCCAGCCTCTACATCTGGCAAAGTTGGATACTCAGCTGGTGGTGTCCATCCTGGAGTCATCTGGATGGGTGATCAGCCACCCCAAGTCCTCTTCCTTGGTAACTTCATTCCTAGGAATGAATCTGGACACAGTTTAGGCAAGGATATTCCTTCCTCAGCAGAAGGTGGATAATCAGCTTGCACAAATTCAGTTCCTCCTAGCTGTCCCCGTCCCTTCACCAGGCAGGGGATGCAGCTGGTGGGCCTGAGGGTGGCGTGCTTCAAAGCGGCCCCTTGTGCTCAGTCCCTCTTGGGGCTTCTGCAACTTCTCCTATTGTCTGTGTGGGACAAGGATCCAGCATCCCTGGACAGGGTCTGGGTGTCTTCCCCCCCTGGTGAGGAGGTCCCTCTTGTAGTGGATGGACTCAAGGAACCTTCTTGCTCCTTCTTGGGAGACGGTCATCACGGATGCCAGTCTATCAGGTTGGGGGGTTCTTCTGAAGGTCCCTGCTGTTCCAGGGGAGGTGGGGTCCTTAGGAGGCCTATTCACTTATCAATGTCTTAAAGCTGTGAGCGATCAGGTTATTTCTGATTCGTTTGACTACTCATTTCAGGGCCTGCCTGCTCAGGGGCTCATGGTAACTCTGATGGCAGTTGCCTACATCAATCATCAGGGAGGGACCCGGAGCAAGAGGGTCCTCCAGGAAGTGTCTCTGATTCTGATCTGGGTGGAGGCCAATGTTCCTTGCATTTCAGCGGTATACATTCCGGGGGGGGGGGGTACCTCTGCAACAGGGTGTTCCAATCTCTGTATCACCGTTGGGGCCAACCTGATTTGGATCTGTTGCGTTCCGTCACAATCACAAGCTCCCGGCCTTTGTCTCCCTGTCCCAGGATCCTCTGGCCGTGCCCATGGATGCCTTAGTAATGTCATGGCAGGACATTCAGTTTCTGTATGTATTTCTACATCCCCCCTGCTAGGCAGGGTTCTGCGCAAGATTGCTCTGGAAGGGGTGCCAGTGGTTCTGGTGGCCTCAGGTGGCCAAGAAGAGTGTGGTTCGCAGACGTGATGCAGATGGCAGTAGATCAGTGCTTTCTGCCTGGAGTGCCAGATCTGCTCACTTAGGACCACTTACGCCATCCCAATTACAAACTCTGGCCTTGACGGCCTGACTCCTGAAACCTCCATCTTGATGGAGAAAGGTTTGTCTACCTCGTTGGTTGAGTCCATGGTGAAGGCTAGGAAGATGACGACTTCTTCCATCTGTTATTTGGCGTACCTACATTGACTGGTTGAGTCTTGGTCTCCTTCCTGTTGGGTGTTCTCAGTTCCCAGGGATCTGGAGTTTTACTGCATGGGGTGGAGTCGGTCTCTAACTCAGTACCTTGAAGGGTCAGGTTTCTACCCTGTCTGTCTTCTTTCAGAAGTCTTTTGTTCAGCATTCCTTGATTAAGACCTCTTTTAGGGGGTTGCTCATGTGCGTTCCCCACGACAACCTATGGTCCCTGTTTTTGGGATTTGGAATTGGTCTTGCCTGCTTTGCAGGGTGCTCCCCTTGAAGCTGTGCAGGATGCTGCCTTGGCCATTCTTACGCTCAAGGTTGTGTTTCTGGTAGCTATCACTTCTGTCAGGCGTGTGTCTGAGTTGGCGGTGCTGTCCATTCAGCCCCACTACTTTGAGAGGCACCAGGACAAGGTGCTTTGTTCATACCTGAATTTCTGCCTAAAGGTAGTGTCTGCCTTTCATTTGAATCAGGATATTCTTCCTCCTTTGTGCCCTAACCCTAGCAATGCTAAGGAGAGAGTTTTGCACTCTTTGGATGTGGTTAGGTGTCTGAAGAACTATCTGGTGGCTACTGCACCTTTCTAGAACACTGATGCTCTTCTTGTGGTCCCTTCTGGTCCTAGGAAGGGTTTTGGCTCCTGCCAAGTCTATCAGCAAGTGGATTCGTCAGGCTGTGATTCAGGCCTACTCTGCTAAGAGGAAGAGTCCTCCCTTCCGCCTTACTGTTCATTTTACTCGTGCTATTGGTGCCTCTTGGGCCTTCCAGCACCAGGCTTCTGTTGAACAAGTTTGCATGGCCGCTACTTGGTCTTCTGTTCATACCTTTTCAAAGTTTTACAAGGTTGATTTTAGGCCCTCAGCTGTTGCTGTTTTTGGCCGCAAGGTTTTGCAGGTGGCAGTAGTTTAAACTGTCTGCTGTTTCCTTTTTATTGGGGATCCCACCCTACTTTATGGACACTGCTATTGGATGTCCCAAGTGTAAGTAATCTATCTGGAGCAGTACGTACTGTATACTAAGAATAATACAATTCTGTGAAATACTCACCTGTAGAATTGGTATTATAAGTATACAGTACATCCTGCTCCACCCCACCCCTTGGTTTTGCATTATTCTGGATCCCCTGTATGGTGATTGTTATCATTGTTATAGTTACCAGTTTTTGGTTGTTAAATTCTCCCGGCTTCTTTTTCACTGCTTTTCAATGCTGGGGATTTGTGGGAGGTCCCCGGGTATTTGAGGGGCCGGGAGGAGCCTGTTTTTACATGTCTCTGCAGTGCAGCGCCATCTGGCGGAGGATAACCCAAGTGTAAGTAATCTATCTGGAGCAGGACGTACTGTATACTTATAATACCAATTCTACAGGTGAGTATTTCACAGAATTGTATTTTGATAAGCGCATGATTAGCGAAGGATCTTTGGAAAAAGATTGCCAAAGCCCGAAACCTGGCCTTTGAGGGTACTCAATTGTAGACCTGATTCCAGACCATGTTTAAGAAACTCCAGAACCCTGGAAATGAAGAAAGCGTGACAAGGAAAAGACTTAGATTCACACCAGGCAATGTAAGCATGCCAGACCCTGTAATAAATCATGGAAGAGGATTTCTTCCGAGCCTGAATCATAGTACTGACTACCGAAGCCGGTAACCCCTTATCCGTCAGGATGGAGGTTTCAGCAGCCAAGCCGTCAAAGCCAGCGATTGTAAATTGGGATGGCACGGCTGTCCCTGAGTGAGAAGCTCTGGATCGTCGGGCATGACGTACTGATCACCGCCATCTGGATGACGTCCGCAAACCATACCCTCCTCGGCCAGCGGGGGGCCACCAGAATGGTCGGTAAACCCTCCTGGGCTATCATGCGCAACACGCGACCCAACAGAGGAAAGGAAGGAAAGGCATAGAGGTTGCTGAGAGACCATTCCCCCCAGGCGAGATGTCCCTCTGCTCAGAGAGTCCGCCTCCTGGTTCTCCACCCCTGGAATGTAAACCGCCGAGATGCAGGGAACATTCTCCTCCGCCCAAGACAAGATCAGGGATACTTTATTGAGGGCTAGTTTGCTCAGACAGCAGGAAGCGCGCCTGCATTTGAATGCCCTCCACCTTCTGCTGAGGAAGAAACACCTTGACCTGAGAAGTATCCAGCATCATGCCCAGGAAGGATGACTGAAAGAGTGAAGACTTGGGATAATTGATCACCCAACCGAAGGACTCGAGGGTGGACACCACCACCTGAGTATCCCTCTCGGCCTGATGAAAAGATGGAGCAGCAATCAATAGGTCATCAATGTAAGGAAGAATGCGAATGCCCTGGCTCCTCAGGAGGGCCATGACACCCGCCAGCACCTTGGTGAACACTCGAGGGGCCGAGGTGATACCGAATGGCAAGGCCACAAACTGGTAGTGTTGATCCCCCAGAGCGAACCTCAGGAACCTCTGATGTCCCAGTAAAATAGGAACGTGCAGGTAGGCATCCCTTATGTCCACCGTGGTCATGAAGTCGCCTGGGCAAAGGGAGCTCACCGCCGACCGTAAGGTCTCCATGCGGAAATGTTTGAACCTGACAAATTTGTTGAGACCCTTTAGATCCAGAATGGGTCTCAGGGAGCCATCCTTCTTGGGCACCGTGAACAGGTTGGAGTAGAACCCCCGACCCCCTTCTTGAAGAGGCACCGGGCAAACCACTCCAGATGAAAGAAGATGTTGGACGGGCAACCTCAGGCTCTGCGCCGTCACAGGATTCTGGGAGATCCGGGACCGGAGGAGGAATCTTGGGGGCGGCCAAGCTGCTATCTCTATCTTGTAACCGGAGGACACCACCTCCTGGATCCACCGATCCGAGACGCATTGTCTCCAGACGTGAGCAAAGAGCCGAAGCCGCCCCCCCGGAAGGGTGAGGGCGCCCCTTCATGCCTGAGGGGCCTTGGTGGGGGGCTTGGGTTTGGATCCCCAAGGTTGCTATTTTGAGAAAAATTTATTTACAATTCATCACAATGTTATTGCCATTCTAAGCAGAATGGGAATATAACAAAATGTATTGGCTGAGAGGCAGAAGACGGTCTGTAATGAAAACATAGTTAAAGGGTTACTACCAATAAGAAACAGGCACTCACCATCTCTCCCTTGCAGCTCTGGTAGGAGGGCTAGTTGGAGCTCCCTGCTCCACGATCCATAATAACCCATGTTTACCTTTTTATTTTGCTGCAATCTGGGCAAAATATTCAGACATACACTTGGAAACCAACACTTTTTTATATGGACAGTTTTTGTAATCAAGGGAAAAACTTCCCCAGGCCTGATCAGCATGGTATTCTAAAAGTTGCCTCTAATCATTCAAGTGCTATGAACGCCAATCCTGAAAGGCCTCACTCTGTAACAATTTATTCTGTATACATGACACGGTGGAATTTCACGTTTCTTTTTGTTTTTGCAGGCAAAGATGTTTTTGAGGCCTTCTATAAGAAAGACTTGGCCAAAAGGCTTTTGGTTGGTAAAAGTGCTTCTGTGGATGCTGAAAAATCGATGCTTTCCAAACTTAAGCATGGTAAGCATGCTTTATTTTATTTTTCTAAACATTTTAGCAGAAGCTTTCTTTATCTGGCTCGTATTCGTTCCCTGCAAAGTTGAGATGCTCCAGCTCCAGACCAACACAACAAACAGTGCTCATATGCATCCTTCCCCCAGGTCAATTTAGATGGCTGCACATGAAAATACATTTACCTTTTTCTATCTCCTGTAGTAGTAAATGTTATAAACAAATGATGGCTGAGATGCTGGCTGAGAGGAAGCTCCAAAATGGCTGCTGCCTTTCTTTGCCATTGGGTGCTGTGGGAGAAACTATTCTGTATGGACAGGCCTTCCCTTACTACATACTAGTGTCCGATCAAATAAAACCTCTTCTCATCTTGTTTGGCTGATTTGTCTAGTCTGTATCCCTTTTGAATTAAGTTTCATCTGTGGGATAATAAAACCAAACATACATGGAAAAAAACAGATACATGGAACAATTGCTGTTCCTTGTTTTTGTCTTGCCCATGTCAGACTGTACATTGAAAAATCTACAAAATAATATTATAACAGCTGTTTTTTCTTTTTCTCTCTTAGAATGTGGCGCTGCCTTCACTAGTAAACTTGAGGGAATGTTTAAAGATATGGAGTTGTCTAAAGACATTATGGTCCATTTTAAACAGGTATAGAATTTTCCAGGTTATTTAAAGAAGCCTTTACTTAGTGAAATATGTAAAGACAATAATGCTCTTGTAGGGTCATTCCAGGCAAAAGTCATATTTCAGGCAAAGGCCATTGGGCTAACAATGTGTCGGGCCACATTTGGCACTCTGCTGTACTGTTTTGCATTTTTAAATTGAAGAAGAAATGACAGAGATATATCAAAGTTTACAGTTTACCTCACAATTTGTCTTCTGAAGCAAGTGGGCTTGGAATTGTTATGCTGCATAATGATCAGCATAATGGCTGGGGCGGTGCTGGGACTGAGAACACTTGCTAGGTAGAGGATGGGGAGAAGGGAGGGATGAGGGTTTGGCTCTGAGAGTGCCATTCAAGCCATCAATACAGAGGAGGGTGTGGTTTGGGCTAACTCCTCGAGCTAGTACTGGTGGTCCACATCCATTTTTATTTATTTATTTATTTTTTTAAGTCCTAGTGGCCTCTTCTGCTGGGCCCACTCACTTATTTGCATCAATAGCAAATAATCCTCTCACCTGGGACACTTATGCTAAGATGAACCTGTGACTATTTGAGCTGAGGGTTTATTCCAGGTAGCGGATCAGATGAGTAGTAAAGCTATAGCCAGGTGAATTCTATGTGGTTTACATTGTGGCGCTATATAGAATTTATACAAATACTTTATTGACCGATTGAGAAGTACAGGATACATACAAGGAATGCTTTTTGGAAGGGAGTTACCCCTTTAGAGCTATAAACATTAAATATAAAAAATAAAACATTTTACATATTATACATTTTAACATATATACATATGATGTTGTTTGTAACTAGTGACAGGTAGGTAGAGACAGGAAGTGTGTGGCAGGTTAATCAGTGGTATATACACACAATTGTGTTCTCACTGTCCACAGGTTGTTTTTAAGCATTTGAGCTAACAAAATGGGTGAATGTGTTATACTGCATTTGATAAAAGAAAACTTTATTTGTTGCAGTATATTCAGAATCAGAATGTTCCTGGTAACATTGAATTAACTGTGAATATCCTTACAATGGGTTATTGGCCAACCTATGTGCCTATGGAAGTTCACCTACCTCCTGAGGTAATTTTATTTTATAATTTTACATTGTAACTCTGCATACTGTGCTAAAAACATGATTGTGTCAAAATACACATTGGATGGGATTTTCTGTCCTCCAACAAAGATCCAGCAGCCCTGCTGTGCCTGTAATGGGCCAATGGGTCACAGTGGAGGGAGCGGGGATGCTGCTGCATTTGAATCCTATTTAAATATCCTTGGTAAGCCTACCATTTGCAAGGCAGAACATCTTTGAGGTTGACAAGTTACTAGCTAACTAGAGGCAAAGGGGATCAACCTTTCCCAATCTGGTAGCAAGTGAATCATTGAAGACCAAAACCTCATTGAAGTTATCAAAAAGTATTTTAAAGCCCTGCAGGTCCTATGAGATAACCAAGGTAGGTAGCCAATAAGCTAATACAGTGTGCTAAGGCAGCTATTAACTTATTGGCTACCCACCCACTGGGAAAGTTACCACAGGTTACTATATCTTCAGTGCCACCATTTGGCAGTCCTCCCTGATGAAGGCCATCATACCCCGAAATGTTGGAACATATGGACTGCATCTGATTGCCTTGTGTATTGTATGACGTGACTGCACGGCTGTTACATTGGATTGCCTTGCTTATCTCATAGGAACTTTATGACTCTAAAATACAGTCTTTTTGATAACTTCAGTCTTCATTGATTCACTAGTTTCGAAGCAGCGCCACCGAGGACTAGGCAACCTCACCGATATTGAATGTAAGTGTGCACTTGCCTCTGTGACTAATCTGGTAGCAGCATCAATTGCAGTAATCCATTGTGGCCACATAGAAGTCATATACTAGATGATTGCAATTGGAGGGGTGGTCACAACAGCCTCATAAGACCCATCCGGACAGTTTCTATTCCCTTGGCCTGCTTTGCATGCTGTAATTTTAAGCAACCGAAAACCCTGTTTGGCTGGCCCTGGTGATTCAAGGGCTGGCTAATACCCTCTCCCTGGGGCATCCTGGACTGGACATGCTCTGTGAGCTTACTTTTCCCACAAGCCCACAGCAGCATCACGCATCTCCTATTTGGCTGTGTGTAGCTACACCCGCAGCAACTGAATAGCTGTGCGTGCCCACGCACAGCCGAAGGAGGCAAGTGATGCTGCTCGCTACGTGTGTCTGGGGTTACATTCAGCTGCTTCAGCCGCACATTATTTTGCACAGCTGTAGAAGCTTGATTGGACGAGAACCGCCTCTGCGCCATGGGCTTGAGGAGTGGCAAGACTAGTGAACGGCAGGGTTTCACACAGTGGGGCATCCCAGCGGTCCACAACCTCCAGTTCACTGCTACGGCTTGCTCATGTCCTATAGAGATTTCCAATAAACATGTGTGGAGTAATTAATCCTTCATGCATCAATATCCTTATTTTATTGTGCACGTGTAAAGGACCCGAAGCGCACACTCACACCTGAGCCATGTTTCGTCTATTGACATCATCAGAGGCGTGGGTGCTGGTGCATACAGCCAATTTATATAGTCCAGTATTATTGTTTTTTAAATACTAAACATCTGGCCTGTTTTATTTGTGATTTCTAAAAACAATAGACGAGACAAGTGTGAGTGATAATAAAATGACTTTTGCAAATATTTGTGCATGAAGGATTGGTTACTCCACACATTTTTATTGGAAATCTCCATAGGACGTGAGTGGGCATGTAGCCGTGAACTGGATGTTGCTGACTGCTCAGGCCTAAAACAAGGGCCGCCGCTGGTGACTTTCTGTAAAGCAGACCTGGATTATCCATCCCAAGTGCCCCTAATGCTATTAGTGGGCGCGGGGGACACCGGTGAGTTGAGTGAATCGGATATGTGGAAGAATACACCCTGATTTAGGAACTTAAGAGGATTTAAAAATGTAATGGCGCGCACTTATATCTGATTAGTCTGCACCAATTCTACCCTCAACAATTTGATCGTTTTTGACACTCCCTAAAATGCATCTTTTTAGGGGAGCCTATCACATCCCCTAATCTAACTCTTCCTTAACCTATTTTCCAACATTATTTTTTTTATCCGTCCACTCCCTTGAACAAAAAAGGCAGGCCCATACAGATTGTATTTACTTATTTTTGCCAAGATGGCTCTGGACCATGGTCTTTCATGCAGCCCCAGTACTGATTTGACAGATGTCCAGCAGACAAGAAAATGCTGTTAATTTAAATGTGCGGGTTTTTGTTTTTTTCATAGATGGTAAAACTTCAGGAGATTTTCAAGACTTTTTATCTTGGCAAGCACAGTGGCAGGAAGCTGCAGTGGCAGTCAACTCTTGGGCAGTGTGTTTTAAAAGCAGAGTTTAATGAGGTAAGTTGTAATGTATGTCAGTGGCTATGCAGTGTGGTTTTTATTTTTGCCGTCTGTGTCTTGATCCATATGGAAAAAGTGGATCTATACTCTGGCTTGTGATGTGTGCTCTCACAATTTCAATGATTATTGATGATTGATGCGTTTTTTAGGAAAAATAGCTGTTGTACTTATATTTTTTGTTATGCTTGCTCTTCTGCCATATGTTAATTTATATCCATGTTTCCCAACCCTCATGGCAGATACAGAGGTGAAGTTATTAGTGCAGCATTGCTATAGGGACCTATTGGTGGCTCTTGAGGAGAGTGACTTGCTCTTCTGTAAGTTAAAATTGGCAAATAGGTCCATGTGTGGAGAGGTCGTGGCACTCATCTGGCCAAGCTGGATGCGAAGAATGGATCCCAGTCCAGCCGACAAACCAATGCACTTTCCCATTGGGGTCTAATGTGAGCAAAACGACCATTATACCCCACCTGTGAAACAAGGTGGTGGGCAAAAGTGGTGCCTTCTTGCTTGGCTTAAAGTAATCCTTTGTATTCCAAGTATGCCACACACCCCGTTTCCACTATTCATGACATATGGGTTATGGTCCAGTAGAGGGCGAACTTCTGCAGAGATGAAAGCAAAAAAGAAGCCCCTCCCGGTCCATAAATACCTGGGACCTCCCACACATTCCCCAGTTCCTTCTCTGCAGGACGGCGAGCAAGTCAGAAGATGTCTGCGTCTCTTCCTTGCAGGTAAGCTGGGCTTGCGCTCAGCCATTTTGCCTATTTCTGCCCGGACCTTTTTATATTAAAGCTTATACTAGCCTCCCAGCCTTGGCTGCAGGTCCGGGTAAGGGTAGACAACACCTTAATAGGTGTTCAGGGAGCTATGCTCCCCCGTGAGACCTCATATAAAGGGGGTAGGCGGTATCTGGGTTGGTGATCCTGGTTTGAGATGCCCTGTCCCTTACTATCCCTTTCACCCCTGGTGCGGGATTCCCCTCCTTCCGGGTCCCCCTGTTACCCTCCAGCGGTGGGGTGGGGGGGGGGTGGGCGGTGTTTTCCTTCAATCCTTCTCTTTCACTCACACTGTGTATGTGTGTTGTGCGCTTGGTGCCTTTATTTCGCTTTTTTTGGCCGTGGTGTGGAGGGGGGCGGGGCCGGGCGCTTTCCCCCCCTGCTGTTGGCGCCGAATGTGGAGCCCAGCCTCCAGCTGGGAACCGCGTTTCTGGTAGTGGATGAAGGGGGGCAGGGCCAGGCGCGACCCGCGCTGGCCCGCCCCCTCTCCCTCTCCCTCCCCTCTCTCTCTCCCTCTCTCTCTCTCTCTCTCTCTCTCTCTCTCTCTCTCTCTCTCTCTCTCTCTCTCTCTCTCTCTCTCTCCCTCTCTCCCTCTCTCCCTCCCTGGATTACTGTGACGTGAGTGCCCTATTGGGCCCCCTTTATTCATCTAACTTTTGCAAGTGCTTCTTAGACAGGGGCAGCGCTGATCATTATCTTCTATGCTTAGGTGTTCTATTGTGAGTGTGTGTGCTAGTACTTATGGGCCCATCTCTCTTGTATTTTTCAGGGGGACTCCCTGTGCCTTGCTAAAAAAGGGGGTTCTCCCGGTCCTAGGATCCCTAGAAGTAATTTGGGGACTTATAAATCCTCCCACTCGGGACTTAAAGGGGCATCCCGGGTTGCTTAACAGCGTAATTCCCTCTGGTCATTGTGACTACCTTAAAATCACCATATGGAGGCTACACAGGATACCAGGCTCAGGCTCCCTTCTGGACAATCCCGGCCATGTGTGGGCTGCGGGGTACCCCTTACGGGGGAGAGTGTACTAATTTGCATACCATGTGCGCAACAGGACATAACGCGGCAGTCGGGATCCCAGGCGTCTGGGTCAGTGCCGTCCGTCTCATCTCCTTCTGCCCGGTAGGTCACAGACAAGTGGATTTTGGAAGTGGTATCATCCGGGTACAAACTAGAGTTCGAGTACCGGCCTCCTCCCAGATTCCTAATGTCTCGGGTGCCCTCGGATCCCCGGGCTGCGCAGGGGCTCCTGTTGGCTGTGAAGAATCTCCTGGACATGGAGGTCATATGCCCAGTGCCTTTCTCAGAGAGGGGCCGGGGCTACTATTCCAACCTCTTCACGGTTCCGAAAAAGGATGGTTTTATAAGGCCCATTCTGGATTTGAAGCTTCTCAACAGGTTTATCAGAACCAAGAAATTCCGCATGGAGACTCTGCGCTCTGCCATCAGTTCCCTTCGTCAAGGGGACTTCATGACATCCATAGACATCAAGGATGCTTATCTCCATGTACCGATCTTCCCAGCACACCAGAGATTTCTCAGGTTTGTGGTAGATCAGCATTTTCAGTTTGTGGCCCTCCCGTTCGGGCTGATCTCGGCACCGAGGGTGTTTACCAAGGTTCTGGCGGGCATAATGGCCCTGCTCAGAGCCCAGGGTATTCGCATTGTGCCGTATCTGGACGACCTGCTCATTACAGCTTCTTCCCTATGCCAGGCGGAGCTGGACACCAGGATGGTGGTGACGACGCTGGAGAGGTTCGGTTGGGTGATCAACCACCCCAAATCTTCTCTCTCCCCATCAAGGGAGATCTCTTTTTCTGGGCATGATTCTGGATACCAGTCAGGCCAGAGTGTTCCTACCTCAGTCAAAGGTGCAGAGGGTTCAGGATCTGATACGTATTCTCCTGACCATCCCTTGCCCCTCTATCCGGCTAGGGATGACACTGGAAGGTTTGATGGTGGCTTCCTTCGAGGCAGTCCCCTTTGCTCAGTTCCACATGAGGTTGCTCCAACTCCATCTATTGCTGAACTGGGACAGATGTCCGCAGTCCTTGGATCAGTCCTTTGTTTCCCAGGGTTCGGCAGTCCCTTCAGTGGTGGCTGGAACCAAGCAATCTGATGAGGGGCAGATCCTTTCTGGCCCCTTGTTGGGAGACGGTTACCACGGATGCCAGCCTGTCGGGCTGGGGGGGTTTCTGGAAGGATCATCGGTTCAAGGGGTTGTGGGGTCCTCTGGAGGAGTCTGACACTTCACCTCCAGGGCTTACCGGTTCAGGTTCGATCAGACAATCGAACTGTGGTAGCTTACATCAATCACCAGGGGAGGGACTTGCAGCAGGAGTGCCCTCAGGGAAGTCTCTCTGATTCTAACATGGGCGGAGAGCAATGTTCCTTGCATCTCGGCTGTGTACATTCCGGGAGTGGAGAACACGGAGACAGACTCCCTGAGCAGGGGGTTTTGTCGCCGAGGGGAATGGTCTCTCAATCGCAGGGTATTTCGGGCCCTGTGTCACAAGTGGGGGACTCCGGAGGTGGATCTCTTTGCCTCTCGGCACAATCACAAGCGCCCAACCTTTGTATCTCTGTCTCAGGATCCTCTGGCCCTGGCAGCGGATGCCTTGTCCCTTGCCTGGAGGGATCTGGGGTTTCTGTACCTGTTTCCCCCTTTCTCCATGGTAGGCAAGGTAGTGCGCAAGTTGGCTCTAGAGGGGGCACCAGCAATTCTGGTGGCCCCAAGGTGGCCAAGACAGGTTTGGTTCGCAGACGTCGTAAGACTGGCGGTAGATCAGTACAGGCTGCCTCTGTTTCCGGATCTGATCTCTCAGGGTCAACTACGTTACCCCAATTTACAAACGCTCACTTTGACGGCGTGGCTGCTGAAACCTTCATCCTGAGGGCGGAAGGTTTGTCTGAGGCGGTTATTCAGACCTTGATTAGAGCTAGGAAGAGGTCTTCCTCTATCATTTACTATAGGACTTGGCGGTCCTATATTGACTGGTGTGAGGCTAGGGCCTTACCTTGCAGGGTTTTTTCGATTCCTAGGATTTTGGAGTTTCTACAGCACGGTCTGGATCTGGGGTTCCAGCTCAGTACTTTGAAGGGTCAGGTTTCTGCCCTGGCTGTCTTTTTTCAAAGGTCCTTTGCTTTGCATCATCTGGTCAAGACTTTTTTCCAAGGGGTCACTCATGTTCGGCCCCCTAGAGCATTTGGTTCCCGTTTGGGACCTAAATTTGGTTCTCTCGGCCCTCCGGGGGCCTCCTTTTGAGCCGGTGCAGGATGTGGCACTTTCTGTGCTCACTCAAAAGGTTGCCTTTTTGGTGGCTATTACCTCTGTTCGGCGTGTCTCTGAGTTGGCGGCTCTGTCTATTCAGGCCCCTTTGAGAGACACCAGGACAAGGTGGTTTTTCGCTTTAAACCAGATTTCCTTCCTAAGGTGGTTTCTGCCTTCCATCTCAATCAGGATGTAGTTCTCCCTTCCTTGTGTCCTAAGCCTAGCAATGACAAGGAGAGGGTTTTGCACTCTTTGGATGTGGTTCGTTGTGTGAAGTACTATTTGGTCGCTACTTCTCCTTTTCGTAAGACGGACGCCTTGTTCGTGGTGCCCTCCGGGCCCAGGAAAGGTTTGGCGCCAGCCAAGTCTACCATTAGTAAATGGATACGTCAGGCCATTGTTGGGGCCTATTCCGCTAAGGGGAGGGTTCCTCCTTTTAAGATCACTGCTCATTCTACTCATTCTGTTGGGGCTTCCTGGGCCTTTCAGCACCAGGCTTCTGTTAAACAAGTTTGTAAGGCTGCTACTTGGTCTTCTGTTCATACTTTTCCCAAGTTTTATAAGGTTGATGTGCGGGCCTCAGCGGATGCTGTTTTTGGCCGCAAGGTGGTTTAAATTGGTGCATTTTTTGCTGTATTTGGATCCCCACCCATGACGGGACACTGCTATTGGATGTCCCATATGTCCATGAATAGTGGAAGCGGGGGGTGTGACATACTTGGAATAATACCATTTTGTGATTACTCACCTGTAAAATGGGTATTATGTCACACACCCCGCTTCATCCCGCCCTTTTTGTATTCTGGATTCTTTATATGGTGAACCTTTTATTGTTAAGAATGTTTTGTCTCTTCCTGGTCCCCTTTCTGCTGTCATATACTGGGGAATGTGTGGGAGGTCCCAGGTATTTATGGACCGGGAGGGGCTTCTTTTTTGCTTTCATCTCTGCAGAAGTTCGCCCTCTACAGGACCATAACCCATATGTCCTAAATAGTGGAAGCGGGGTGTGTGACATACTTATAATACCCATTTTACAGGTGAGTAATCACAAAATGGTATTTTTTACAACTCAACTCTACCCTTAAGCAAACCTGGGAGTTTGCTTTTTTTTCTGGTTTTGTTCTGTGCCCCCAGAGCGCACACCATCCGAGAAATGGCAGCGATCTCTTCCCATTGTAAACACATGAGCTGTGATTGGACAATAGCCTGCGCATGTGCTGTTGGAGCGGGGAAAGGTAATTTCTGTGCCCTGGGGGGTTTCACACAGCGGGCATCTTGATTCAGGATGGCCTGGGGGAATATCCAGTGGCCTGGCCCTTTTAGATTCCAGTCTGGCTGTTGGAGTTTGTTTTGCTTTGTTACGCCTCACTATATACCATTTATTGTAGAGAGTTGCTTCATCCTCAGTGTGGGTATAAAATTAACAAGGAAGCAAATGTCTTACTGTTGGACTTTCCAAAAGGTTTTAACCTTACTTCACTATCCTGCTCTTACAACTTTACTTTCTTCATAACACAGCCTTAGTACTTGACATACTGTATTTACTCATTTGTAGATATATACATAATATACATTTCTCTTGCATTTTACATCAGACTTAATTCAGAGACGATTGGGTTAACCTCTCCCGAAGGGTGTGGTCTGCAAGAACAAAGGTGTGTCTCCACCTCTTGGGCCTATATCCACCTGGCTGACTTGATGCACTTCAGTTTCTTTCTTGCAGTGGTCACTGCAAGGACTTATCTGAACTCCTCTCCCATTTACTTTTTGTTTTAAAGGAATCATGCCTTGGAAGTGGGGGTAATGGAAACCTGACTGTTCCTTGGCTCTTATACTCCTTGGATCTGAATGGACCCACTTTGCCTCCGCAGCTAAGCTGCATTTGGATCAGGATGGTAAGGTAAGCGCCAGGGTCTTGGGGCGCTGTGGGGTGTCACCTTTTTGTTTTTTAAAAAAGTGACACTACCTGGCTGAGAATTCCGCCACAGGAAAAAGCAGCCATAAGGCTTTTGTCTGGTGAGCCTGAATGAGGGGAACCAGGGGAATTTATTTCCTCTTGTGTTTTTACTGGTTGAAAAATTCAAAATTTGTGCCCACCGCTATGGAAACATTTTCGGCGTAGCATAGCAGCGAGCATCAGTGTGCGGCTCTTTTCTTACCCCGCTCACGCTGGAAGATTTTAGGCCGGGACTAAGCGGCAAGTACCGCTAACATTGCGGTTCTCCGTCCGCCCGCACTGCAATATTTTCGGCCGGGACTAAGCGGCAAGTACCGCTAACATTGCGGTTCTCCGCCCGCCCGCACTGCAATATTTTAGGCCGGGACTAAGCGGCAAGTACCGCTAACATTGCGGTTCTCCGCCCGCCCGCACTGCAATATTTTCGGCCGGGACTAAGCGGCAAGTACCGCTAACATTGCGGTTCTCCTCCGGCCGCTCGCACAGCAACATTTTCGGCCGGATCTAAGCGGCAAGTACCGCTAACATCGCAGTTCTTCTCCGGCCGCCTTCAATGGAAGATTTTCAGCCGGGCGAAGCGCCGAGTACAGCTGAGATCGCGGTTCTTCTCCGGCCGCCTTCACTGGAAGTTTTTCGGACGGGCGAAGCACAAAAATACCGTGAGCCGCTGCATGGCCACCCTTAAGCGGACCTAAATCTTTAGGTAGGTCATTTTTTTTTTTAATTATGTGTATTAATATGATATTTATTCATATATAAATATTAATGTTTTTTAATTCTTTTTTTTAAAGGAGAAAATATATATATATATATATATATATATATATATGTGTTTGTGGGATGAGATTGGCAATAAATTGATGTGGTTCACCCTCTGAGCTCTCAGAATAGTCTTGCGACTATCGGGAACTGTTCACATACTACGTTTTAGAGCCCCTGCGAGGTAATCTAGTATTAATCACCATGACTGAGGCATCTGGGGTAATCTGATCTGGTCCTTTAGCAGATAGATTCACCCCATGTCCAGTATGCAAAAAGACACTGGATGAGGATAGCACGGTGTGCAGGGTTATGCTACAGTAGTAGTGGATATGGAAGACAATCTGACCCTTGTTGCCGTTGCCCTCTGAGCTTAAACCCCCCCCCCGGCAGCCTTCAAGCGGACCTAAAACCTTTAAGTCATATGAGCTACTAAGATTTTGAAAACATTTTTTTTTTGGAAGAGGATATTGTGGCTGCCATAGCCTCCTTCTGAGTCTTTAAACTCTGTCGGCCGCCCTCAAGTGGTCATAAAACCGTTAGAGAGTCATTTAGGATTGGCTACTAAAAAGGTTTTTAAAGAAAATATTTATCCTCTAACTTGAAGGAGGATATTGTAGCTGCCATAGTCTCCCAGGAAGTTATCTGTTGGGAGGATTTATTCAGTAGGGACTCGTATTCAGAAGTCCTCTACACAAGGGCGTGCTCAGTTAAGATGGATGAATGGTTTTGATTTCCTAGATTCTGGAGGATATTGCAGAGCATACGCATTATTCTAATCTGATCAGTAGGGAATGGCAGAAGTCGGGTTGTCTTCCGACCATTCCTAAAGTGCTATTTACTATGTATCCCTTTCCTCCAGATCAGATTGAATTATGGTCTCACCCTCCTGTGATGGACGCTCTGGGGCCAGAGATTTTGGTTATGCCATCCTTGGATAGTGCTTCTCCAAAGATCCAGCGAATAAGCGCGTGGATCAGGTGGCATGACCTGCTTGTTCTATTATGGGGTCGACCTTCAGGCTGGCCTGGGCTACATCCAAAGCATTTTTGTGGAGCAGGAGGTGGTTAAAACAACTGGACGTGAAGACTCGTAGGGGTCATTCATGGAAGTCCTGCTCCCAGGTGATCAAGACTAGTTGGCTAAACAGGTATATGATACGGGCTATGGAGGATTGAGCAGCTTAAGTGCCAGAGGCCGCCTAGCTCTGGTGTTAGCCTTAAGGCGTGCTTTATGGCTTAAGCAATGGTCAGCTGACATAGCCTCCAAAAAAGAATGACAGGACTCCCCTTTGAGGTGGGGTGTCTGTTTGGGGAGTGCTTGGTCGACATGGTAAAGCATGCTGCTAGTGGTAAATCATCTAATCTGCCACAGAAGGCGAAGTCTAATACTGCTTCCACAGGGCCTCTAATACACCCGGGTTCCGGTTAGAGGTTCGGCCTCTTCAGGATACCGAAGAGATTTTTGGAATAAGACAAAGTTCCAAATTAAGGCAACAGGTGTCTGGCAGAATAAAGCCAGACCCCCTTAAAAGCCTGTTCAGGCATGAAAGGACGCCCCCGCACTTGCAGGTGTGAGGGGACTGCTTCTGCATTGTGCTCATATTTGGAGGCTTCATGTAACAGATATTTGGATACAGAAAGTTGTATCCTCAGGTTACAAGATCAAATTAGGAGCCAGACCCCCTTGGAGATTCTCTTGGTCAGGGGTATGCCGAATTCCGCAGAAAGCAGAAGCATTGAGATCTGCCGTATCTCGCCTTTTAAGAGATTGGAGTTGTTGATCCACAGTGAAGTTACTCTAGCCGGTTAGTGTATATATAAGGATACATACCTACATTGCTGTAGGTGGCCTACATCTTCAGTTGTGGCGTTACCCTTCGATCTATCTTCAGCACCAAGGGTGTTTACCAAGGTTTTGGCAGGTCTCATGTTTTCTCTAAGAAGTCGGGGTATACATAAAATCCCTTACTTAGACTATCTGTTGATATGGGCCCCATCATGTCAGGGGGCCCAGAACAATACAGACTGTCTGATCGACATTGGATAATTGACTATCCAGTCGAATTCTTAAGTCAAATATCATATCATAGCTTCAAGAGTTATTCTTTCTGGGACTGTCATTAGACACGTCTCGGGCAAGAGTTTTTCCAACACAGAAGTGACTCTTACTTCAGGCCAGGGTACAGGGTCTCTTTTCTTGCCCTCACCCGACGATTCAGCAAGGAATATGTCTGTCGGCCCTGATGGTATCTTGCTTGAGTAACTACTGTTTGCTCTGTTCACACAAGACCCCTGCAGATGGAATTGCTCACAATCGGTGATCAAGACCCACACACTCTGGATCACTCTTTTTGTATGACACCGTCATGCAAGGCAGTCTCTAGTCTGGTCCTCAGCTTCTTCAGACTGGCAAATCCTTCTTTCCAGTACAGTGGAGGATCATCACCTTGGATGCCAGTCTATCGGGTTGGGGGAGTGTCATGGAGTCAACGCTCCAGGGACAGTGGAGTCTGAAGGAGAGCAAACTCTCCATAAATATCCTGGAACTGAGAGCGATTCTATTGTATCTCAGACATTGGACATACCATCTGAAGGGGCATCCCATCCGGATTCAAACAGACAATCAGACGGCGGTGGTATATATCAACCACCTGAAGCAGTGAAGCCCTCATGGAAGTGAGCTGGTTTTTACTTTGGGCCGAGAAACAGGTTTCATGCATTTCGGCTGTACATATACCTGGAGTGGACAACTTGCAGGCCGATCATCTCAGCAGAACGGTCCTGCATCAGAGGGAATGGTCTTAGAGGGTTTTTTCAGTCCCTATGCATGCGCTGGGGGATTCCGGACATAGATCTCTTGTGCTTCACAACACAATCGGAAGGTAACAAGGTTTGTGTCTCGGTCCAGGGATCCTCTAACTATAGCAACAGATGTCCTGACTCTTCAGGGGTCAGCATTCAAGCTTCTTTATTCATTCCCTCCAATTCCACTCCTAGGGCGAGTACTAAAAAAGATGGCTCACGAGAGAGTCCCAACCATTCTGGTGGCTCCCTGGTGGCCAAGAAGAAGCTGGTTCTCAGACATAGTAAGGATGTCAGAGGGCAACTCATGGAGGTTACCCGATGATCCAGATCTTCTCACACAGGGGCCTCTAAGGCATCCCAATTCACATGTTCTGGTTTGGAAGGCCTGGCTATTGAATCCTTTATCTTGGCAGAAAGGGGGTTCTTCTGACATAGTCATGCAGACTATGATTCAGGCCAGGAAGAAGCCTTTATCAATGATCTACTATAGAGTCTGGCAAGCATTATCGCTTGGTGCGAATCCAGAAGGTTCGCTGTAAATTTTTTTTTCTGTTCCCAGAATATTTGATTTTTTGGCAGAAAGGTCTTGATGAAGGTTTTCAATTGAGTAGTTTTAAAGGGACAGATATTTGCTTTATCTATCTTTTTATTCAGAAACCCATTGCTGTGAATAAATGTATCAAAGCTTTTTGTATAGGGAGTCGCTCATGTGCGGCCTCCTCTTAAGCCACTTCTGCTGGTTCGGGACCTGAACTTAGTTTTATTAGCTCTTTATCAGGGTCCTCCTTTTGAACCACTGGCAGATGCGTCATTAAGTTTATTGACTCTTAAAGTGGACCAACACCCACCCCTGATCGGCCCCGTGGGGCATCTGAAATCGGGATGCCCCGCTGTGTGAAACCCCCCAGAAACTTACCTTATCGGCGACGGATAAGCCGCCTCCGCCTCCTGAGCGTCCCTCTAACGGCCGTCGCCGATAAGGTAAGATTTTAGGGGCTTTCCGGGGGGTTTCACACAGCGATCGGGGTGCCCCGCGGAAGTGGACCAACACCCAGGATAGTGAAAATCCTGGGTGTTGGTCCACTTTTAAGGTAATCTTTTTTTAGTGGCAATAACCTCAGTAAGGAAGGTTTCTGAATTAGCAGCTTATCGGTTAGGTCTCCTTATTTATTGTTACATAACAACAAGGTCATCTGTTTTAAACAGGATGTTTTTCCTAAGGTGGTTACCATCTTAATGAAGAAGTAAATTGCCTTCCTTTATGTCCTACTCCAGTGTCTGATAGAGAGGATTCTGCATTGCTGGATGTAGGGAAAAGCACTAACATACCATCTCACTGCTACACAATCTTTCCGTAGGTCGGACTCCTTATTTTGTCATACCTGAGGGTCCACGGAAAGGTCTTCACCATCTAAGTCTACCATCAGCGATGGATTAGACAGTGGTAAGAGCCTATATTCCCTAAGGGGAAGGATTCTTCTTTTAGGACTACTGCTCATTTGACAAGAGCTATTGGAGCTTCTTGGGCTTTTTAGCATCAAGCTTCAATAGAACAAGTATGCAAAGCTGCTACTTGGTTTTCAGCTCATACATTTACCAAATTCTATAAGGTAAAGCCTTTGGTAGGAAGGAATTGCATACAGTGGTAATTAGATGGCTTTGGATTGTCTTATTCCTGAAAGGAATAAGGGTTTTTGGAATGTTATTACTGAATGGAATAAGGGTTTTTGAGATGTCTTATTCCTGAATGGAATAAGGGTTTTTGAGATGTCTTATTCCTGAATGGAATAAGGGTTTTTGAGATGTCTTATTCCTGAATGGAATAAGGGTTTTTGAGATGTCTTATTCCTGAATGGAATAAGGGTTTTTGAGAGGTCTTATTCCTGAATGGAATAAGGGTTTTTGAGAGGTCTTATTCCTGAATGGAATAAGGGTTTTTGAGAGGTCTTATTCCTGAATGGAATAAGGGTTTTTGAGAGGTCTTATTCCTGAATGGAATAAGGGTTTTTGAGAGGTCTTATTCCTGAATGGGGTTTTTGAGAGGTCTTATTCCTGAATGGAATAAGGGTTTTTGAGAGGTCTTATTCCTGAAAGGAATAAGGTTTGGGGATTCCACCCGAATTCGGGTACTGCTTTTGGAGGTCCCAATCGTCTCTGAATTAAGTCTGATGGCCTGAAGTAAAATGGAAGAGAAAAGAGAATTATGTGAGTACTAACTTCTCTTCCATTATTCAGGACATCAGACCCTCCCTTTCTGCTAGGTTACTATGTCAATGTGTTGGATGCCTAGTTTTAGTGCAGTGGTAAATATGTAAATAGTTGCTGTAAATAATGATCAGCATAATGAAAAAAAAAATAATTAAACCGAGAGAGGATAGGTATGCCTCCCGGGCGGCTGGTTCTACTGCTTTTTAATTAAACTGAAGTGCATCAAGTCGGCCAGGTGGATATAGGCCCGGGAGGTGGAGACACACCTTTGTTCTTGCAGACCACACCCTTCAGGAGAGGTTAACCCAATCGTCTCTGAATTAAGTCTGATGTCCTGAAGTAGTAATGGAAGAGAAATTAATTCTACAGGTGAGTACTCACAGAATTCTTTTTATTTTCTGCATCGCAGATACAATACGGTAATTTTAAACTGATAATACCATCTAAACAAAAACATAGGTTTCCTAGCTGATGGTAGCACTGCGGTTTATCTTCCATGTTTCTCAAATGCTTCCTTAGGGAACATTCTCACTCAGCTCTGAATATGTTAAATAAAATGTTATCCATCTGCCCTTACTACACCTAAAAACTTGTTGGTCTCTTGTGCCAATTTGATAATCAATATAAATTGAAGGCCTGACCGGTAACCTAGTCAGATACCGTGTCCAATGTCAAAGAAATAGGACAGTGGCTGTTATGAATAGGTAAGCTCTCTTACTTCAGGCTTCCAGTCTGACTCTTCAGAAGGCCTGCATGAATGAATTCACTAGTTGGTGGCGAAAGTGACGTTTTGACAGAGGGAAGAATTCTTTTTTGGGGGTGGCGTGGCTTATTGTATGAGAGCCACAGGGCCTTTGAGGATTTTCTGCCACCAAGGGTCGGTTAATCAAATGGGTAAGACTGGCATCTGGTTTTCCATATATAACTTTTCAGAAAACGACAAGGTTGAAGTTAGGGTGTCGGTAAACACCATGCGAGCTGTAAGGTTCACCATTCTGCCTTTGCTGAATTTGTTTTTTTGGTCCGATCTTGCCACTGCCCTCTCCAGGATTGTTCTCCCACTTTTATTGTGACTACTTAAAGACAGAACTGAAGCAGATGTCCTAAAGCAAATTGGCAGATTAAGGATTTGTTTTTTGATATGAGAGGTTTCTTTGCATTTATTCTTCCTGGTTTATGTACAATTCTGTACTTTCTCCTTTACTTCAGGGTAAAAAAGAGCTGCAGGTCTCACTCTTCCAAACGCTTGTATTGCTTATGTTCAACGAGGGAGAGGAGTTCAGTTTCGAGGACATAAGACAAGCAACTGGCATTGGTAATGTATGCCAACATGGATATTTTGGTTTTATGTTATTACACGGTGTAAAGGAGTATTAATGTGTGTTTTTTTTTTCTTCTTAGAGGATAGTGAGTTAAGGAGAACACTCCAGTCTTTAGCTTGTGGAAGGGCCAGAGTTCTTACCAAGACTCCCAAAAGCAAAGATGTGGATGATGGAGACAAATTTACGTTTAACGATGAGTTCAGGCACCAGCTCTTCAGAATACGCATCAATCAGATTCAGATGAAGGAAACGGTAAATATTAATGTCATATTCATTTACAGAAATTCACAAAATACTGATGTGACTGAAGTGAATCTCTTCATTGATAAACTGTCAAACATGGCTGCATGAATGAGGTACCCACATGTTTATGTGCAAATATAACTGCTGGTCACAAGTGCGCACAGTATCATCTGACAAAAGCATTTCCCTGTATAAGAATCCTGATTATGGGACAACCAGGATAAATCTATTTTATTTAGACTTTGACCTGTTTTGGTTTGCTTTACATTTGGATGCAATAGTAGCCCATCAAATAAAATAAAACAAAGCTTTAAGCCTCTCCCTTTTTGGACCCCAAAATTAAAGAAGAAATTGCAAGGCACCACTGATAATGGTGTTTTTATTGCTGCACTTGATTGGCTCTGGTATCCCAAATGGCTGCTTCCACACTAGAGAGGTGTGGGGTATGCTGGCCTCTTTATTGAACAATGGTTTATTGATCCCATATCATCATGGACTCTTGGTGTGGCTCTCCAGCAATGGTTTTATCATAGCATTTCAAATATATTTTATGTGAACAGTTGTGCCATAATTCCTTCATTAGCCTTGCTCAGACTTTGTTTACTTTGAAGGTGGAGGAACAAGCCAGTACTACAGAACGAGTATTTCAGGACCGGCAATACCAAATTGATGCAGCCATTGTAAGAATTATGAAGATGAGGAAGACTCTAAGCCACAATCTCTTGGTGTCAGAAGTGTACAATCAGCTGAAATTTCCTGTAAAGGTAAGAGTTTTAAAGGAATGTTTCTCAGCGTCAAGTGCAAGGGCTCAACATCTACCATGTTCGACAAGGCAGGTACACTAAACATGTGTACGCTTAGAAGCCTGTCATTCTGAGTCTGTGTTCATAAATCAAGTCTATGTGCATGGTGCAAAAGATCTACAAGAAGAGCGAAGTGATCCCTACACACAAAGAACATTGCTGCTGGGCATGTGTAGACGTGAGTGAGCTCCCTCACCTCAGCACTGCCTTAGCAACAGTGTTCTGTGCGTACAGGACTCTCTTCTCTTTGCCTGTAGAATCTGGGGTACAGTTGCCAATAGCAACAGATAAGAAACATTTTATAAAAGCTCAGCACCTTGATATTTTGGCACACAAATAGGCACTTTTAAAAGTACTATTTAAAATGGACTTTCACATTTAAAAATCCTCTGCAGAAGCTGGCAATGGGGGTCATACTAAAGTGAAGAGAGTTTACATCCAAATGTGCACCCAGATTTAAATAGCAGTCTGCATCTCAGAGGTTTTTAACTTTAACAAAGTGCAATAAATGTTTGTCAGTTTTCCTTTAAAAAAAATCACCTACAAAATATAAATATATTTTATAATATATATATATATTTTTTTTTAAGTTTGGAAACTGCCCCCTATGGGAAATGTTTTTTTTTTATTTAGGGTGTGTTTCCAAACTTTCAAAACATTATTCTTACCTCATTGGAGAAATTCTGCACCTCACCTATACTGATTTATTGCACATTTTAAAAAAATCAGAAGTTAAGAAATATACACACGCATTATTTAAAGGGGACCAAAACCTGACCTAGTGTCTAAAGGACACCAGGGACATTTAGACCTCTACCCCTGGGGCATATCTATTTGGAATGTCCCACTATGTGAAACCCTGTCAATTGCCTAATATTCCTGTCTCGTCAATTAGCCCACACAGCATGCATGGCTAGTGATGGCATCGCTTACATCTTTCTTGGGCAGTGTGGCAGCGCCCACCGTAACTACATTTCTAGCGCGATCACGCACAGCCATAGAGCCCTAAGCTCCCATTCAGAATCTTTAACCGCACATTAAATATGCACAGCCAAAGAAGCGGATTGGAGGAGAGGCACACCTGCAACATGGGAATGCTAGTGAGAAGTGTATATTGGCCAAGCACTATAGCATATTAATGTGCAGAAGCTTGGCCATACTTGTAATCAGTGTGCTGCACCCCTACTTCCCTTATGGTTGGGCATTGCTGCACCCAGACCAAGAAAGATGTGGGAGATGCCCCCACGGCGTGAGCACGCAGCCTAGGTAAGAATATCGTCACACAGTGGGACGACAGAAAAATAGACCCTAGGTCCAGTTTTGGTCCACTTGTCCACCTCATGCCTGTGTTCTCAAGTAAATCTCAAGATATTCTATGACTAATACACTAATATTCAGCATTAAGGACACCAAACATGGAATCTGGTATTTGGCACTCTGCTTTGTATGGAATAGATAGTTTGCACCCTTTATTTATAAATTTACAGCTATAGTAAATGCCCATTGTTCTCCATTTAGGCAGGAAGTGGGTTCTTTAACTTTACTGCATGTTTGTTGTCCAGCTTCCCTAATTTCTTATAATACAATTTTTTATTTTCATCCCCTTCTAGCCTGCAGATCTTAAAAAAAGAATAGAATCCTTAATAGACAGAGACTACATGGAAAGGGACAAAGAGAATCCAAACCAATACAACTATGTTGCATAAAAGGGCCTTTGTTTGAATGGGCATCTAGTGAATAGGAATACTGGCCTGTTGCTCTCCCATGAATATTTGGACGTCCTCGAACTGAATTCTGAGTGACACAACACAAGAAGGTTCTTCCGACATCTTGAATTGCCCATCCCGAGAGTACAATTTTCTAGAATGCTGTTGAACTCTTTGCATGTTCTTGAGAGTTATGTGCACAGCAACCCGTCGGAGTATTATTTTGTGGGGCTCTCGTCTGCCTCAAGCTGAAGATCTTCATGTGGCTGCTCAAACCCCCTGTTCTTGCCTCTGAATGGAGAAAAAAGTGGAACCAGCACTTGTGTCTTCTGCGCTTCAAAAGCTGCATGTGAACGATCCTCCAACCTAGCCAATGAAACACATGAAAAGCGGCTCTGTGGAGCCCTGTATCTCAAGCCATCTGATGAACCCAACCCGGACAATTGGTGCTTCTGCCTCCACCAAAACAAGAGACAGTTTACCCAGAGTGTGTCGGCTGTACTGCTGGGAACGGACAGGTGCATTACAGGGCAAATGTAAAGTGTGGACTGTGCTGTGGTGTAAATGAGGGACACTCCACCCTAATGTTTTAATCCGCTGAACACTATGAGCAGCACTTGCTTGTACGGTGTTTTTTTTTTTTTTTATGTTATGTATAGATTGGCACAGCTTTACCAGTTAACTCATCCAGAAAATTGTAGTAGTCATATTCCATTTCATCACATGGCCTCCTAGTTTTAGCGGGGCTTTGTTTTAACAAGCCTTTAGTTGGGTTTTCTAACTGTTTATTAAGCAAAGTCACTTAGGACTTCCATGCATCTTGTGCCTTTATCAAAGACTTGATCACCATATCCATCACCAAGCGTTAAATTATGTAAAAATTAGTTTGCTTTTATAAACCAGTTTCATTTAATTGGGGAGGGTAGTTGGAACTATACAGTTCAGGCTTGGCCACGTAGACCTAGACCAGTCATATTTATGTTCTAGCCCTTTGTATTTTTGATTCTAGATGTCTACTCATTATGTTGTGCTTGGGAGCAACTTCAGCCTTGTACAGGACTACCAATGTTGCCTTTTGTTTTATGTTGTGAATTAAACTATTCTGTCTTAAAGGCTGATTGACTGATAATTTTGGACAGCTTTTTATTTTTTTTTTTATCTTTACATTCCCTATTGATAAGATGGCTAGACCAGGGGTCCCCAGCTGTTGTCGTCGTCCTCCTCATGGCCCACCCACAGGTCAGGTTTTGTGGATCTCCACATAGCCGACTCTATAGCTCAGTCTAAGCACTTATTTCTTCACCTGGGCATCTGTGGTTCCCATCTGCAAAACCTGACCTTTTGATGGGCCTTGAGGAGGGTTGGGGGACCCCTGAGCTAGACTACTTATGAAGTTGAATGTAAGGCAACATTTATAGCTTTGACTATACCTGGTGACTAGGATTTGCCAGTGGTATGCCCTCCCCAACCATCTTCAATGGGTAAATATTCCAGTTTATTTTGCCAGTTACAGGCTGACCTATATTTTAGTAGTTGTGTTACTATTGATTTTTGGAAGCAAGGTTACCTTGTCCTGTTGGGATAGTTTTAGGATTGAGGCTTTATAACTGAATTAGGCTTTCTTGGTGATGTTGCAGGTATCCTCATTTTGGAAGTGGTATTAAATGCCCTCTTAATATCCTGTTTTGTTCCTCTGGTAAGCTACAGATCCAGTTACGTTAAACGGACCATCGGCCAGACCTCCACTTGCCTTCCTGGTTGCAGGCTTGGTCACTCCTAGTCCTGCAGGCTTCACTGCTCTGATTTCAGAGCTGGCCAATAAACTGGGGAGCCTGCTCCCTCGTGACTTTGGGTGTCCAGTGGAGGAGCAGACAAGGACTTTAATATTTGCCTATAGACCATCATTGAAAATAATGTTGGGTAGGGCAGGAGGGGTCTAACCTGACTGATGGATACATGGCACAGTTACAGATTCCTGGTTCCCATTGAGTTTTTGGTCCCTTGTGCCCTCAAGCAGCTAGTGAAATTTGGGTGATAGGCTTGCAAAATGCTGTTTGGGTGTTTCCGCAGTTGTCAGGAACTTGGACTACTGGAAGTAGGGGACTAGAAGGGGGATTAGGCTTCTCAGATTGGTATGCGTTGCCAGGGTATCAATCAATCCCCATGCTAGTTTAAGAGGAACAAGTCATCTTTAAATGGTGGTCCCCCAAGTGAACGCCAGTCAAAAAAATAAAAAATATGCCCCCCTTTACCCCAGCTCTCAGTGATGTAATATATTTGAGAGGGCTCAAGTCCATTCAGATGTGGGATAGCAGGGAGATTCTATGCTACTGAACTGCATGGAGGCAGCCATCTTGCCACAATTATGACAGGCCTGCTTGTGAAATATCCAGTCTTGGACATTACCCTAAATCTCCTTGAAGTAATGCTTCATCCCTGGCCAGAAGTAAAAAGCCATCATCTATAATGACTCATCACTTCTCAGAAAAACATTTTAAACAACTCTGCAGCAGCCAAGCCCTTTCACTTTCATTGATTGATACATAGTTACATTCATCCCCTCCAGCAGCTGAGACATGCTGATCCCTTTTCTTGAGGTGTGGGCTGCTTATAGAAAAATCCCAAGCCTGTCCAGTGTCTGTGTACTATAAAAGGCTCTCTTCTCCCCCCCCCCCCCCCCCCCCATGTATAATCATGTGCAATCTGGACTCTCGAGTAAATGCAAGGTGGCCGCTACCATGTAATTCTAGGAGTGCAGCTATTCCACAAAATCTGCAATGACACTGATCGTCAAGGGGTGACTTTAGGGAGGCAAATTAATAAACTTTATTTTCTTGACTGTATGTCTGCTTTAAGCGGACAGTGTGGATCTAGACTCCCACCACCTTTTTTACATGCTGTAAATCAGATGAAGTTAATTTGCTGTTCCTAATGTCCATAGTGTGTGTTTCAGCAATATTGCACTTAAACTTGATTGTGATACAAATAGTTTTTACCTGCTCTCAAGTTCTGTTCACCACTAAAACACAACAATCTTCCCATCTGAAATGTAGCAGCACAAGCACAAACCCGCTGATCTATCTTTTCATAGGACGCCTCGTCGGCTGTCGTGGTTGGATACATTTTTTATTTTTACTTTTCTTGACACGTTGACCCCACCCTGCAATAAGGGTTCCAGGGGGTGGCACTTTGTATCCCAAGCCCTCGTGAGAGAGTCAAAACTTCTATATACCGTATAAACCTGGCAGCCAGACGAGGCATCCATTACAAAGAAACCTGGAAGCATCAGGAGGAGGTCCATGCTGCTGTTTCAGAAACCTGCACAAAAACAGGACTGGGCTCCCCTGTGCCATAAAACCTCCCCATTAATGCTTTCATTCTTTTTCATTTACTTTTAGACCTTACTGTTGTAGTATTTGGGTGTTTAATGCCCGGTATATGTCTGGTTCTAGCTGTAGCTAATCAAGTTTGTCCAGGTTTTACCCAGAGTGTTTGTTTTTTCTTTTTATTTCAACCTTTTACCAAAATGTGCATATTAAGGATTCTAGTATGTTTTTTTTAAAACAGACCAACACCTTCTGTGGCAAGGGTGTTGGTGGGCACCAGTGCTTGCCCCCCCCCCCCCCCCCCCCGGCACAAACCCCCCAGGATGCATGTAATCCTTACTTATAACCTCACTTCCCCTTGGGGAATCCAGCACCGCGATTGGCCACCTGGCACGTACGTGAGCAGTAATGTTCTGGCCACTGAACGTTCTCCCAACATGAGCACTTGGCAGCCAATTACAGTGCTGGATTCCTGGCGGGGGAGCAAGGATAAGGTAAAGATTACTGGCGGGGTGTGTGTGTGGGGGGGGGGGGGGGGCTTTGTCATTCTGGATGTCCTCCCCCACAGACCATCATTTAGCGGCAGCACCAGCGGCCACCAACACCTCTCCTTTAAAGACTAGTCTGCTTTTTGTTTTGACTCAGCAGCTTATTTGTATCCATGGATCAAATATTAGGGCTGGCTGCACACTTGAAACAAGACTAAAGGTCATTATTATAATTTGTAGGTATTGTAATGAGGATTCATATGTACATTCAACTTGGACCCCAGTGTTTTTTTACAAACTGCCCCTGTTGTAGACATTTACCCCCCACTTCCTGTCAGCTGTGATCAAACTGACATCCATACACATCCATACATGGTCAAACTGACATCCATACATGGTCAAACTGACATCCATACACAGTCATGTAACTGGCACATTAATTACATATATTGTACTGTGATCTACCATTTAAATGACCTCCAGTCACCTGTTCTGCACAACTGCTGGCAGCCAATCTAGTTTGCAAGATAAAAGTACACATGATTTTAATTGGTCTGAGGAGGGAAGGGTATTTTATGGACTCATTTATTTTCGCATTTCTGTTTGAGGAGGGCCCCTTGTATTTGGTGACAAACGGTAAAGCTGTGTCTACTCAATAAGGGTCACAGTAAAAAGATTTTTATTACTGTATATATTTGTATCCTGGCTGGAATTTAGGCACTTGCATCTGGAATTACTTTCATTTTTCAGCTGGATACTTTTCCAACTCCCTGGTTCTGCATAAAGGAGCCTTGGCATTGTATTAGTGGAATTTCTTTTTTAAAAGCTGAACTCTGTCCTAATTTGTGCTTTTGGTTTATTTGATGGCACACATTTCTGATCTCACATTAGGAAATCCTTGTATCAAAGCTTTGGTTTTGTATTTGTAAGCTAGACATTTTGGTGTAGTCATTTCAGGAGGTTTAGAGGAGTTTAGTATGTTACTGGACAGAGCCAGTGTATCTCGTCCTCCACCTTAGTTATTTTAATACACAGTCCTCTCGTTAGAAAAACATAGACATTCTTTTTAATAATTACGAATGAGCAAAACAATTTTCTCATCTGGAAGATGATGCTTTATTTTTTTAATGAATAGGCAGCAGATTGTATTGTGCCAAAATTCTATCTATGCTTTTTCTCTCTAGTCCATTCAACATACAGATTTCAAAACGATTGGGGATCACCTCGCCACAGCATTTCTTCTGGTCAATTTTATGGTTGTGTGTCCAGCATAACTGCTGCCTGCTTTGGTGGAGCTTGTCCGCCTATGTTAAATAAATCTCAGGACACAAGGGTAGCCGCTGCAGAGTTGCGTTGCTTTGTAATAAGGGGCAGTGGTTAGTTTTAACTTGATAGTAATAAACACTTAGGATTTTTACATTAGGTTTTTAATTTTATTTCCCTTTTTAAAGACTGCTCTGCCAACCCCACTTTTAATTTACACTGCAATAATTTCTCACTTCATAGCCAACCCCAATAACCAGAGGCTGTTGTGGACATCTTAGTGGTGGCCTATCTGGTGGCAAAGCAAGACAAAGTAAGATTGGGAACAATGACAGACATGTTTCGGGCTTGTTTCCGCACTTTTAACCTAAGAACACAAACGCCCCTGCTCAATGCCTTTTTTTTTTTTCTCTATCCCTTTCTCATAGCCCCAGGAGTGTTAAGAGTACAGCAGCATTCAGAAATGTAATATACTTCACATGGTGTGAAAATCTCACCCTGTTTTTTTTTTCATTGTTGAGAGAGCATTTTCAATCCAGTTGTAGATAAGAACCAATGTGTGTCTGGTCACTGTATCAATACTCCATGTGATGAAAAGGTGTGTGATGACGTCACATCCTTTAAAGGCAAAACTCAAAACCTTTTTAATGTTTCATATACCTGATGTGACAAGGGTACAAGGTCTTTCTAAGTTTATGATAAATAATGTAAATATGTGTCCATTCAAAGAAGAGTGAGTCTGTATCTAGGTATTTTGTGTCCTTTAATAAATATTAAACAGTTGTGTTGCTAAATTGTTTCTTTCAATAGTTGATCATCCTGCTTCGTTGGCAAGTACCTTATAGAAATATTGCCACTCCTTTCCTGGCACTGGCTCGTAGTGAGGATTATGGGCGTGCGGGGGGGGGGGGGGGGGGCACAGCATTCTGGATGCCCCTGAGCTTGTTTTTTATTACCTGACAGCGGGACCAACACTTGTTAGAGAAAATACAGTGTTTGTCCAGTTGAAGGCCTCTCCCATCCTGTGGAGGCTGCTGCCAGCTGATTTGGTGGTTTTTGGAACGCTGGTATTTAAAGCAAGAAGTCTTATCAAGAGATGCTTAAAACGTCCTTCAGATCCAATTGCCACCTGAGCCTAACCCTTATCTGATGCCTAACATCTGGGGTGTTTAAAAAGTGCTGGAGGTGGGCAATGTTCCCCAACCCTCTCAAGAGCCACCAACAGGTCAGGTTTTGAAGATATACACCGGTGAAGTAAATGAGTGCTCATATACAGCTAAAGCCAGCTTGTGGAGATCCACAAATATGATCTGTTGAGCCTTGAGGAGAGGAGACACTGATATAGGGGATGCCTCTTTAATCTATTTTAAAAAGAAAACAATTGCTGCCATGGGATGCCGGGACACAGGTTACACAATGCTGCAGACTGATTGTATGGCCTTCTGAACGTGGTGGTGGTTAGATCTCCAGAAAGTGGCCCGAGCTCTTCACCTGCTAACCTCCAGCTTGACAGCTTTTGATGTGGGGGGCACTTAAGTCTCTTGTTGCTGTCAGCAGTTCTAACTGCCTCTGAATGGGAGTGTAACTGCGTGGTCCCCCCCTCCATGCACCACTCAGTATTCTAAGCAACACTCAGTATTCTAAGCGTCCTGCTCCAGGTGTAGTAATTACATGTGGGTAATCCTCCGCCTGAGGCGCTGTTCACTGTAGACATGTAGAAAACAGGCTCCTCCCGGCCCTACATATACCAAGGGACCTCCCACAAATCCCCAGATTTCTCTGCAGTGCTCACTGCGAAGACATGAAGTATCACGCTCTCGCAGGCGAGCGGGGGCTTTGCAGCCCGAGGCCCTGCGGGACTATTTCCACCCGTCCTCTTTATGAAAGAATATGCCTCCCAGCCTGGGCTGCGTCGGTCGGGTGAAGGTAGGCAGCACATTGAGTGCTTAACGGAGCCATGCTTCACCGCAATCCCCCACCATAGGGTAGGCGGTTAAGGCTAATGGTGAGCCTTCAGAGGATGCCCCTCCCGCATCAGCGCCCCATACACCGTGTAGCGGTGAACCCCGAGTATTGGGTCACCTTCCTTCCTAGTTTCCCCTGCTATTGGGGGGAAAAGAGGGGGGGTTGTGTGTACAGACGGCTTAACATTGCCCCATTACACTGTGAGTTGAAGCCCTTGACGGTTACTGGGTGTCAGAGCCACTTTTCAACACTTATCTTAACCTTAGCCGCAGCGCCCTTAATGTAGTTTACTCGGCGCATACGGCGGCTCCGATCGCAGACGCTACGGGTTAATTCGCTCTTTTCTTTCCTGTCATGTCAGTCCCTGAGGTGATTCACTCGGTAGGGGCTCAGTTTCTAACTACTCGTTTTTCTATTGGTTACGCGCTCCGAGCTTCGCGCTCTCCGGGGGGGGGGGGGTTACGCGTCATGTTCAGCTCTGGCCCGCCCTTCGAGGTTCACTGGCGCCATTCCTTTCATATGCGCGTGGTGAAGACTGTCCTCCCCTTGCTGTTCTGTAAGTGCCCTCACGGGCGACCTTTCTTTAGCTTTCGCTTCTCCTCGCTTGGCTCTGACATCCCTCTTCCCCTTGTGTCTTGCAGACCGTGAGCTTCGGTGGCTTCTCCCGGTCCGGCGTAACGCCCGGCCCTGACTTCTAAAAAATCACTCCCACTTTCCAGCGGGTCATTGGGGCATCCAGGGTTGCTTTATAGCGTCAATCCCTACTGGCATATTGCACATAATAATCACCATATGGAGGCATCTCAGGATATTGTGAACGGGGTTCCTTCGGGACAAGCCCGTCTGTGTGTAGCTTGTGGGGTCTTACCTAGCAGCGGTGACAATGCACGGGTCTGCGTCCCTTGTGCACAGCAGGCACTAGCCGGTATTCCCACCTCTTCTGAGGCTGGGCCCGCACCTCGCCCCGCTTCACCTACTCCCCCAAGTCTGAGCCTAACCCCCAATACCAGTGGGGATTCTCATTCCGATTTGGCCACTAGGCTGGCTAGTGTGGAAAACTTAATTGCTGACTCCTTGGCGCGCAAGGCCACCGCCAAGAGGCGACATTTGAATCCTGAATCTACTATATTTCCTATAGAATCTGATGATTTACTTCTTTCCTACGCTCATTCCCCCCTCAGACGAAGGGGAATTTGTCTCTGACTCAGGGTCATACGATGACGAGTCCAGGGGACAGGAAGATTCTGGTTCTGATCATTGGTCCTCGGACGACATGGATAGACTGTTGACCCAGATCTTTGACGTATTGTCCCTCTCTCCCCCTGCCGCGGCTCCCCGGCAAAGGGGGGATCTGTTCCACACCGCTAGGGCGCGGTTGGAGTTTCCCAAACAAACCCATTTTAATAGCCTCGTGCTGAAAGAATGGGAACACCCCAGCAAACTTCATGGGGTCCCTAAAAGTGTGGATAAGAAATATCCCTTTCCTGCTGACCTGGTCAAGTGTTGGACATCACCACCAGAGGTTGATGCCCCAATCCTAAGCCTGTCCAACACCTCTATTATGCACTCCCCCGACACTACTACGCTGCGGGATTCGGAGGATCGGCGTGTTGACCAACTGGCATGTCATGCCTTTGCATTTGGGGGAGCGTCGCTCCGCCCAGTGTGCGCCTTAGCCATCACGGCGGTGGCGCTCAGGACCGTGGTTAAGACTGCTCTTGAAGGGGCGGATGACTTGCTGTCAATGCTCTGGCCACCTGTGAAACTTTTGTGGCCTATATCCTATCTGCATCGGACGATGCTATTAAGTTGAGTGCTAGGGCTTCTGCTCTGGGGGTAGCTATACGCCGAGCGGTCTGGTTGCGCCAGTGGGCCGCTGATAACGCCGCCAAGAAGGCCCTTACGGGGCTTCCATTTAAGGGATTGCACCTGTTTGGAGAAAGGTTAGATATCTTTGCCAAGGGTGGCAAGTTACCCCAGCGCAAGCGTCAGATTCGGCCCTTTCATGGCCCAAGCTCCCTATCGACCCCCTACCGGGGGGCTAAGCAAGGCAGAGGAGTGTCCTTCGCTGGGTCTCGGGCAGAGCCCTGGAACAAGAATAAGGGACGCCGTCCCGGTGCCTCCTGGGGGCCCAAGGCCCCTCCCAAGACCCCTCAAGCATGAAGGGGCGCCCTCGCCTGTCAGGGTGGGGGGACGTCTACAGCACTTCAAACATGTCTGGAGTCGACACGTCTCAGACCTGTGGATTGAGGAGGTAGTGTCCACCGATTACAAGATAGAATTTGCTGTACGGCCCCCTACCAGGTTCGTTGGGTCTCGGATCCCTCAAGACCCTGTATCAGCACGGGTCTTGATGCTGGCTGTGCAGGACCTTCTGGATCTAGGGGTCATTTGCAAGGTCCCCTTAAGAGACGGGGGCGGGGGACTCTATTCCAACCTTTTCACGGTACCCAAAAAGGACGGGTCAGTCAGACCTATTCTGGATTTAAAAATCCTCAACAGATTTGTCAGAAACAGGCACTTTCGTATGGAAACTTTGCGCTCAGCCATCGCCTCGCTGCGCCCAAGGGACATCATGACATCTGTAGACATCAAGGATGCTTATCTGCACGTTCCGGTGTTTCCAGAACACCAAAGGTTTCTCAGATTTGCGCTGCTGGATCAGCATTACCAGTTCGTGGCCCTGCCATTCGGCCTCACGTCGGCTCCCAGTGTGTTCACCAAGGTGCTGGCAGGGGTGATGTCCCTGTTAAGACTAAAGGGCATACGCGTGTTGCCCTATCTGGACGACATACTCATCACCTCTCGGTCTCTGCGACAGGCAGAGCTGGACACTCAGTTAGTAGTGTCCACCCTGGAGTCATTCGGCTGGGTGATCAATTAGCCCAAGTCCTCTCTGTCCCCCTCCTCAGTGACCCCGTTCCTGGGGATGATTCTGGATACGGTTCAGTCAAAGATATTCCTTCCTCAGCAGAAGGTGGAAGCTATGACAACGCAGGCAACGATGTCCCTGCTTTCGAGCCCTCATCCCTCCATCCGGCAGGGAATGCAGCTGGTGGGCTCAATGGTGGCAAGCTTCGAAGCGGTGCCCTTTGCCCAGTTTCATTTGAGAACCCTACAGCTTCACCTTCTGTCAGTTTGGAACAAGAACCCAGCGTCCTTGGATGGGATATGGGTGGTTCCCCCCTCGGTCAGACAATTCCTTGCGTGGTGGTTGGACCACAAGAACTTGACAAGGGGCAGATCCTTCCTGGCTCCCTCCTGGGAGACTGTCACAACGGATGCCAGTCTGTCGGGTTGGGGGCGATTCTGGAAGTCCTTGCGCTTTCAGGGGAGGTGGGGCCCCCATCTGTGGACATGCTAAGGATGCTTATCTGCCCATCACCTGAGGGGTCTGGCGGTTCAGGTACGCTCAGACAACAGAACGGCGGTTGCCTACATCAACCATCAGGGAGGGACCCGGAGCAAGAGGGCTCTTCAGGAAGTATCTCTGATTCTAACATGGGCGGAGGCCAATGTCCTATGCATCTCGGCTGTCTACATTCCGGGGGCAGAGAACCTGCTGGCAGATGCTCTGAGCAGGGGGTCGTCCCGTCAGGGGGAATGGTCCCTCTGCAACAGGGTATTTCAGTCCCTGTGTCACCGTTGGGGTGTGCCAGATGTGGATCTGTTTGCGTCCCGTCACAATCACAAGCTCCCGTGCTTTGTATCCCTGTCTCAGGATCCTCTGGCCACGGATGCCCTGTCCATGTCTTGGAGGGAGTTTCGGCTCCTGTATGTGTTTCCACCAATTCCCCTTCTGGGCAGAGTTCTGCGCAGGATTGCTCTGGAAGGGGTACCCGCGATTCTGGTGGCCCCAAGGTGGCCAAGAAGAGTGTGGTTCGCAGACGTGGTTCAAATGGCAGTAGATCAGTACGATCTGCCAAGGTTGCCAGATCTTCTAACTCAGGGGTCCCTACGCCATCCCAATTTACTAACTCTGGCTTTGACGGCTTGGCTGCTGAAACCTCCATCCTGATGGAAAAGGGTTTGTGCAGTCTGCGCTGAGAAGATAGAAGATAGCTTTCTGTGGCGCAGGTGAGCGGAGCTTATATGCCTGCGGCCCTACAGGACTATTCCCGCCCGTTCCATAATTTATACTGCCTCCCAGCCTCGGCTGACAAGGTTCGGGTGAAGGTAGGTTGCTGAGGAGCTCTGTGGATGATGCAATTTTACCTCACAATTTCACAGCCCACCCCTCGAGGTCTGCGGACACCATTTTGTCTCCCTTGCTGCGTGCTGCTGGCTCTCTGCAGTCTGTGAGTAACCCCGGTGGGGTGATTCTTTTCTAAAGTTTTTTCTCTGCCTTATTCTCATGGGAATGTTTATGTCTCTCAGGTGGGTGAAAACTTCAGTACTGTGGTTTCCCCCGGCCATCTTCCCTCACTAACTCCCACTTCCCTAGCGGTTCTTGGGGCATCACGGGTAGCTCTTCAATGTTAACCCTTGCTGGCCTATTGTGCCATTCAATCACCATATGGAGGTTTCTGGGGATAATGGGCCTGGGGTTCCTTTGGGACAAGCCCGGCTATGTGTTGCGTGTGGGGTATCCCCTATTAGTGATAATGTCAGGGTGTGTGTACCCTGCGCCCAGCTCTGCTGTCTGTTACTCCTGGGGGTGCGCCCCCTCTGGCCTCACCCCCCCCACGCTTACATCTAACCCCCACTGAGGGGCATACTAGTGGGGAGTCTCAACTGCAGCACGGGTGGCCAGTATTGAAAAACATCTTGCTGGGTCTGCCCCACCGTAAGGCTTCTGCTGAGAAGTGGCATTTATCACCCGTGGTTTCCCTCTTCCCTATGGAAGATGCGGGCCCTTACTCCCAGGTCCCTACCCCCTTGAGGGGGAATTATTTTCTGATTCCTCTGAAGAACTACCTAAGATATACGGTGGTACTGGGACTCCCTTTGGGGAAGACCCGTGGTCCCCTGTTGACACTGACAGATTGCTGAGTCACACTTTTGAAGAAGAATGGGAACGGCCTAGCAAGCTGCTAGGGGTGCCTAAGAGTTGGGACAAGAGGTATCCCTTTCCTGCTGATGTTAAGCGTTTGGACCAATTGGTCTGTCATGCCTTTGCCTGTGTGGGGATGGCACTGCGCCCGGTTTGTGCCTCTGCTAATACGGCTATTGCCATTAAAGGAGTGCTTAAGTGTCTTTTGTATGGGGCATCTGAGGATACGGGTAGAGAGTATAGATCTCTCCTGCTTTATTGCTTATATCCCCTCTGCCATTGATGATGCCATTAGAATGTGTGATAGGACTTCTGCCCTGTTGGTGGCTATACGCCGCTGTGTCAGGGGGTAACTGACAATGCTGCTAAGAAGGCTCTCACTGGTTTTCTCTTCAAGGGCCTGCGCCTCTTTGGAGAACGTTTGGACTTGTTTTCTAGGGGTGGTAGGTTACCTCAAAGCAGGAGGCCATCTCGGCCCTTTCGGGGGACAGGTGCCTTTCTCCCATCCTTCTGTGGTTCCAGAACTAACCGTGGAGTCTCTTTTCCTGGGGCCCACGGAGACCATTGGGGAAGGGGCATAGGAGGTGGCCGTCCTGGCCTCTCCTGGGGTCCCAAGCCAAAATCCTCACCCAAGCCCCCTCAGGCATGATGGGGCGCCCTCACCCATCCGGGTGGGGGGACGGCTTCGGTTTTTTGCTCACGTCTGGAGACTTCACGTCTCAGACCGGTGGATTCAGGAGGTACTGTCCTCCGGTTACAAGATGGAGTTTGCAGCCTGGCCGCCCCCAAGATTCATCAAATCCCGGATGGCTCGAACCCCCCTTTTAGCCCAGGGTCTGCGCCTTACTGTACAAAACCTTCTGGATCTCTGCCAAGTCTGCCAAGTGCCCTTAAAGGGGCAGAGGCTACTTTTCCATTCTTTTCACTGTTCCCAAAAAAGATTTTAAGCGCCTCAACAAATTTGTCAGATTCAAACACTTTCGCATGGAGACTCTGCGCTCAGCTGTAAATTCACTACGCCCGGGGGACTTCATGACCTCTTCATGTCGGGCGGTTCAGATCCGCTCGGACAACCAGACGGTAGTTGCCTACATCAATCATCAGGGAGGGACCCGGATCAAGAGGGCCCTCAAGGAAGTGTCCCTGATTTTGTCCTGGGCGGAGGAGAATGTCCCCTGCATATGGGCAGTTTACATCCCGGGAGTGGAAAACCTGGAGGCAGACTCCTTGAGCAGGGGGATATCTCGGCTGGGGGAGTGGTCCCTCAGCAACAAGGTGTTTTGGTCCCTGTGCCGTCGCTGGGGGCAGCCGGATGTGGACCTGTTTGTGTCCCGTCACAATCACAAGCTTCCAGCCTTTGTCTCTCTGTCCCAGGATCCTCTGGCCTTGGCCATGGATGCGCTAGCAATGTCTTGGAAGAGCTTTCAGCTCCTTTATGTGTTTCCTCCGTTCCCTCTTCTGGGCAGGGTGCTGTGCAAGATCTCCCAGGAAGGGGTGCCAACCATTCTGGTGGCCCCCCCCCGTTGACCTAGAAAAGTGTGGTTCGCAGACATCGTGCAGTTGGCAGTAGATCAGTATGCCCTACCCAAGGTTCCAGATCTGCTCACTCAAGGACAGCTACGCTATCCCAATTTACAAACGCTGGCTTTAATGGCCTTGCTGCTGATACCTCCTTCTTGATGGGAAAGGGGCTGCCTGCTTCTGTTGTTAGTACCATGATTTAGGCTAGGAAGAAGTCCTCGTCGTCTATCTACTATAGGGTATGGCATACTTACATTGACTGGTGTGAGTCTAGGTTGCTTCCCTGTCGGGTGTTTTCTATCACCAGGGATTCTGGAATTCCTGCAACATGGTTTGGATTTGGGTCTTCAACTTTGTACCCTCAAAGGTCATGTTTCAGCCTTGGCTATTTTCTTCTAAAGATGTCTTAAACGATGGTTGGCAAAGTCTTTTTTCAGGAGGTTACTCACATGCGTCCTCCTCGTAAGCCTATGTTACCAGTCTGGGATTTGAACCTGGTATTATCGGCCTTGCAGGGGCCTCCCTTTGAGCCCTTGCGTGTGGCCCCTTTGTCTATTTTGACGCTTAAGGTGCCTTTTTGGTGGCTATCACTTCTGTTAGAAAGCGCCGCCAACTCAGAAACACACCTATCAAACCTCCTTACTTTGAGAGACACCAGGACAAGGTGGTGTTTTGTCTTAAGCCAGATTTTCTGCCTAAGGTTGTCGGTTTTTCATCTCAATCAGGACATTGTCTTGCCTTCTCTGTGCCCTAATCCTAGTACTCTAAGGAGCAGGTATTACATTCTCCGGATGTGGTTAGGACCCTGAAGTTTTATTTGGTGGCTACTGAACCTTTCAGGAAGACTGATGCTCTTTTTGTTCTCCCTTCTGGGCCTAAGATGGGTTTAGCTCCAGCTAAGTCCACCATCAGCAAGTGGATCCGCCAGGCTGTGATTCAAGCCTATTCTGCTAAGTCTTTCCGTCTTACTGCTCATTCTACTTGTGCTATTGGTGCCTCTTTTGGCTTTTTAGCTTCTGTTGAACAAGTTTGCAAGGCCGCTATTTGGTCTTCTGTTCATACTTTTTCTAAGTTTTACAAGGTTGATGTTAGGGCCTTAGCTGATGCTGCTTTTGGCCGCAAAGTTGTGCAGGCGGCAGTGGTTTAAAGTGCCCGCTGTTACTTTTGGGGATCCCACCCTACCTTACGGACACAGCTATTGGATGTCCCATGTGTAATGAATCTTCTGGAACAGGACGTGCTGTATACTTGGAATAATACAATTCTGTGATTACTCACCTGTAGAATTGGTATTATAAGTATACAGCACGTCTTGCTCCATCCCACCCTTGTTATCATTTTCTTAGTCACCTTTGTATGGTGATTGTTCATTTGGGATTTTTTGTTATTATTGTTCTCCCGGCTTCTTGTGTTACTGCTTGTAAATACTGGGGAATTTGTGGGAGGTCCCCGACTTATATAGGGCCGGGAGGAGCCACAAGCTGTTTTCTGCAGTCCAGCGCCATCTTGTGGATGTATAACCCATGTGTAATGAATCTTCTGCAACAGGACATGCTGTATACTTATAATACCAATTTTACAGGTGAGTAATCACAGAATTGTATTTTTCCTTTGCTAATGCACAGCTAAGAGTCACAGTTAACTCCTGCAGTGCTGACCCTGACTCTTCTGCAATCTGCTAGTTAGTAGTGATACTTGGGGGACAGGGCTGATTATATTACTGTAGGTTTTGCTCATGTTTTTCCACATCTTAGATTGTAAGAATTCAAACCAGCAGCAGCAGTAACCTTGCCACAGGTGCATTTATCCCCAGCCCCAGTGGTTTCACAGGGAAAAGAAGGGCACCCAGACACCCTATACATTACTTACAGGGTCTGAAATCATTGCTGACAACTATGTCACCCCTGATCAAGCAGAGGAAACTGAGTTCTACAGTCAGAGTGGAAAGGGGCACAAATACAGTTTCCCCCCCAAAAAACACCTGCCCTGAAAGACCTGGTAAGATTTTTTTGCTAATGAGTGAAATATAAGCCCTACCCCAGCCTGCCAGCGCATAGTGTGACCAGGGAGGAGGGCGGAGTTTCATAGCTGCAGAGAGGCAGCCAATCAAGACGTCTGGGGAGGGAGTAGGGGGTGTGTCAGGGAACCGCGAGTCACGTGGTCCCACTACAAACCAGGGACCTCCCGACACAAAGGCCGCGTTCCCCAAAACCCTTTGTCCGACCCCTCCTACCAGGGATACAAGGCCCGAAGCCACGGACACACAGATTCTTGGTTTAAGGCAACAGATCGCTCAGGTTAAATATAAGTTTTAATGCTATAAGCACACTAGGCACTGATAACAAGCATTTAACTATGATGTAATATAATATGATACAGATGATACAATTATGCTATTCTGAGATGGTTACAGGATTGAGTGCATTACACAGAGAAACAATAAGCAGTTACCTTAGTATGCAGTTGCAGAGTAGTAGTGATGATGTGGAGCTCTCACAAGGGGTGTGTCAAGAGCTTATGATGATGGGCACCTCCAGTATGCTGACCGCATATCCCCTCCAGATGAGTGACCCCTACCTGGTTCCAGACCACCCTATTTATGCTGTGAGGGCCCTCCGCCCCCTCCCTCTGTGGGACGGGATGTCACCTCCTCTGGTTCTGGCGCGTGCTTTTGCCCAAAAAACCCTTTAGAGGTTATAACTCGGAGCAGGGGGGTTGTATGGCTTTGTAAGCGGTACCAAACTATCGGGCTGGATGCTGTGCTCCCAATGAGTCCAAAAGTGAGGTTCCTGAGTGGTTCAGAACCTTAGATCTCCGTTTACGGCCTTTTCCTTTATTTCTAGGAATCCAATTACATATCCCCTTATCCGGTTTTGTCAGCCGGTTCTGATTCTGTAACTGGTTTGGTGCTGCGACACATGGGCGCGCAGTTATGGTCCAGTTTCTGTTGGTGCTGGATCATCTGTGGTTCTTATCCTTGCTATGACAAATTCACAGCAAGGGGTCGACCATCTGCAGACCTAACGGCTTCTTCCCAGACTAAGGTGCGACTATCGGCAGGAAAGCAGCATCACAGGGGGTCTGTGATCTTTGCTGCTTGACCTGTAAATGCTAATTTCTTTTCCTGAATAGAGCTAAGGACTTGTGCATTTATAACAGGGGGAATAAAGGGAAAATCTAGACCTTGATATGTGGGGTTTCTTAAAGGGGAATGCCAACATCAGCGATAAGGTGCAATATAATATTTGACCTATTCCTCACAGTGTGTTTTCGTTCTCAGGCCATTAAGTCTGATTGAAGGACCAGGTCAGTGGGGTGGAGTCTGAAAGCTGAATGAGGAAGTGATTTCCTCACTAAGTAAACCAACATAGCAGGAAGGAGAGCGCTGGAGGGACTCAATGTAAGGTAAGCTACTAATATTTATTTTTTTAACGTTTGACTTGCGAAAACCGCTTTGGGCCTGGCTGATCTCAGTACCCTCTGTGAGTAGCACTGGGACATCAGTGGCCCATAACCATTTAACCCTTTGAAACCAGCTGTTACTTATTTGTTTCATTGAAAAGAAGCCTTGTGCTGACCTTGATGTCAGGTAATCAGCCTATGGAGCTGTAGGCCGCCTGCCACAAGGAAGTGCTGCTGGGTTTCCTGCCACTGTGCATTGTGGGTTACGTGTCAGTTGTATCCAGGCAGCAGCACAGCTGGGATGTGAAGCTCCAAGATGGCTGTGACCAGGAGAAAATTGGGGAGGCAGCGTTTCAGCTTTGAGTGGATGCAGGAGCAAATGTACTCAAAGTGCTGACAATGATTCATTATCATATTTGCAGATGGGGCAAGGGAGTTTGTTTGCAAGGTTAATGGTCGAGTTTAAATCGGAATAAAGCCCAGGATTTTGACTATCCCAGGTTTTGTTTCCTGCTTCAGGGGCATCACAAAGTGGGATATCCCCCGTTCACACGGAAGTCATCTCTTCCATGGCTTACAGTGCATGCACAGGCACTTGTCCAATATTTCATGCTTGGCAAATGGCTCGTTTTTGGCAATTGGAGTGAGAGTGGCTTGCATCCCGCCTATCTGAATGGCTAGGTGCGGGAGCGTGCACACAGCCAAATGATTTGGGCGCCGGTGTTTACATCGGCAAGGGAGCCCGGAAGCAGGTGAGTGTCGCGGTGCCCTGAGGGGTTTCACACAGCGGTGAATCCCAATCTGAAATGTCCAGAGGGAAGGCCATGCTTTTGTTGTGCTTTAAAGCTATGTAAATGACCCCCGCCCCAGCAACACTTACCCTTTCTGGTGGCTCCCGTGATGATGTAAACAATGGGGAGCAAGAGCGGGTGCATCCCCAGCATCTCTGAACAGAGGTGCGCTCATTAACCCAGCCATGCAGATAGTCTGGGGGTGGGAGCGCACTCACTCCCTATTGTTGGAAACAGATTGGCAGCAGTAAGACACATAGGAAGTCCTGTCCATCAAGGGTGGACTGGGGCCCTAGAATGTACAGACCATGACTGCCCCATGAACTCCTTAGCCCCGCCTCCAAGGAGCCCCTCAATACGTGTGTTTATCAGCTTATGATATAACATTGCAGAGGCAGAACATGGGCTTGGGGTTGTAACAATGGGCCAGGTCTAGGGGTACCTTGGAGTATATGCTCCTGGTGGGGTGAGTTGCAGCCTGGAGGCTACACCCAGCCCAGGTGGATCCTGGAAATTCTCGCCGTGCTCCCTAAGGTCAGTCCGCCCCTATAGGCTACACCCAGCCCAGGTGGCCCCTGGAAATTCTCCCTGTGCTCCCTAATTCCAGACCGTCCCTACAGGCTACACCCAGCCCAAGTGGCCCCTGGGAATTCTCCTTGTGCTCCCTAATTCCAGACCGTCCCTACAGGCTACACCCAGCCCAAGTGGCCCCTGGGAATTCTCCTTGTGCTCCCTAATTCCAGTCCGTCCCTACAGGCTACACCCAGCCCAAGTGGCCCCTGGGAATTCTCCTTGTGCTCCCTAAGGTCAGTCCGTCCCTACAGGCTACACCCAGCCCAAGTGGCCCCTGGAAATTCTCCCTGTGCTCCCTAAGGTCAGTCCGCCCCTACAGACTACACCTAGCCCAAGTGGCCCCTGGGAATTCTCCTTGTGCTCCCTAATTCCAGTCCGTCCCTACAGGCTACACCCAGCCCAAGTGGCCCCTGGAAATTCTCCCTGTGCTCCCTAAGGTCAGTCCGTCCCTACAGGCTACACCCAGCCCAAGTGGCCCCTGGGAATTCTCCTTGTGCTCCCTAATTCCAGTCCGTCCCTACAGGCTACACCCAGCCCAAGTGGCCCCTGGGAATTCTCCTTGTGCTCCCTAATTCCAGTCCGTCCCTACAGACTACACCCAGCCTAAGTGGCCCCCGGGAATTCTCCCTAAGGCCAGTCCGCCCCTACAGGCTACATCCAGCCCAAGTGGCCCCTGGGAATTCTCCTTGTGCTCCCTAAGGTCAGTCCGTCCCTACAGGCTACACCCAGCCCAGGTGGCCCCTGGGAATTCTCCCTGTGCTCCCTAATTCCAGTTCGTCCCTACAGGCTACACCCAGCCCAAGTGGCCCCTGGGAATTCTCCTTGTGCTCCCTAATTCCAGTTCGTCCCTACAGGCTACACCCAGCCCAAGTGGCCCCTGGGAATTCTCCTTGTGCTCCCTAATTCCAGTTCGTCCCTACAGGCTACACCCAGCCCAAGTGGCCCCTGGGAATTCTCCCTGTGCTCTCTAATTCCAGTCCGTCCCTACAGGCTACACCCAGCCCAAGTGGCCCCTGGGAATTCTCCCTGTGCTCCCTAATTCCAGTCTGTCCCTACAGGCTACACCCAGCCCAAGTGGCCCCTGGGAATTCTCCCTGTGCTCTCTAATTCCAGTCCGTCCCTACAGGCTACACCCAGCCCAAGTGGCCCCTGGGAATTCTCCCTGTGCTCCCTAATTCCAGTCCGTCCCTACAGGCTACACCCAGCCCAAGTGGCCCCTGGGAATTCTCCTTGTGCTCCCTAATTCCAGTCCGTCCCTACAGGCTACACCCAGCCCAAGTGGCCCCCGGGAATTCTCCCTAAGGCCAGTCCGCCCTCACTGGGCCGCCAGACAGACACCACTGTACTTCTTACAGCCAGTCGTGACTGCATCTGCACAGAAGATGTACAGCTGGAAAGCTCTTAGAAGCTGAACAGGAATAATTTAGTGACAGGGTTTCCCCAGACAGAGATATCAGGACAAGGTTTGCTGACAGGAGCACAACGGCCGGAAAGCTCTCTCCTCATCTCCCCTGTGTGTGTGTGTGACCCTCCCGCCATAGCAGCGCCTGACATATTACACAACCAGGCGCCCTTTCGCATCTCTCCCGTTTGACTCAGCACTTCCCTCTCTTCGCTTTTTTTTGTGTAGCATGAGCCGCCCGCACACCTTCTCTGGGGGCTCTGTTACCCATATACATTACCACACCCAAAAACAGAACAGTATAGTACATGTCCGCTTGTATAACATACGTAACCTGAACGAACTGGCGGAAGTAAACCCCTGACTGGAAAAAAAAAATATCTCTACTGCTAAAAAACACATGACGCATCGAGCCACAAGATCAACTTGGGCGCAGGCGCAGTAGGTGCGGCCGGTGCTGTCATGTGACTGAGCAGAGTGTATTGCAGTCAGTGTTAGTGTTGAGAACTGGTCGGGTCTGTGTGTTGCTGCTACTATTTGCCATGGAGCGTTACCTGTGCTGGGGCGTGCTCTGCCTGCTGGGAATAGGTGAGTAATACAGGCCGATAGTGGTTTCAACCTGAGCCCATGCGCTGGGGGTCACCGGTACCGCTCATTTCCGGGAGTGGCCCCAGCTGTTCCCCTGTGACCCACCCTGTGTGCCGCCATTGCTTCAAACCAGAGGTGCTGCTGTGTCCAATCACTGTGTTGGGTGTGATCCTGTTACTGGGGATGCCCCTGCGCTTCCTTATGCTGGGACCCCCCCCCCCTCTGCCAGCAGAATGTACCCCTCATATTTCTCAGACACTACTTTGGTCCCATTGCTGATCTGTCTCATGGGGGACTGAAAACAGCTGCACACTCTGTTACTGCAGCAACAGGCTTTCCTTTGACATGTGGAGGTATAGGTTTGCTGTAATGCAGGCCTAAACCCACCATTTTTACTCCCAAGTTTTGGTCTGCTTTGCAGAAGCTGCCCCTATTTGGGTGCTCATGTGTGTGACCCCCCCCCCCCCCCCCCCGATTCACCCTGTATTCACCTTGATCCAGCAATCTAACATGTGTGCGCTCACCTCCATTCATTGTTCATATCTGCACATATTGCCCAGTGATTCAAGTGGGGGATGACGACAGAGGCATATGCATGTACTGTGGGATCCCCAGAACTAGGTGAGTAACAGTGGAACGGTGGCGTTTCATACTGCAGGGCATCCCAATTCCATATGCCCCTTTTGGGGGGGGGGGTCACCAAGCTCTAGAGCTAAGTAGTATGGGTTTTAGTCTACTTTAAAGCGGAACAAAACCTAGGATTTTGACTATCCTGGGTTTTGTTCCTTGCCCCCGGGCTTAGCCAATCAGGAAATGGAATGGTAGTTTACCCGTTCCCAATCTAATGTGTACCTGCGCCAGCTGTTCAGATATGCTTGGAGCTGCTAAAGAAATGCCAGTGGTGGCCAGTGGGATCGCCTTTGAGGCAAGCATCAGGTGACCCATCACGGGAGGATGGGCACAAACTACTGCACACTGAAGCACCTGCATATTCCCCTAAATAGTGATGCTATGGCTGCCCCACATGTATGAAGCCATTGCTGGGTTCCCCATTGGGTAGCATCCTGCGTAAGAAAAGGGTAAGTACCTATAATTTACCAGTGGTGGGAGTGTGAATTGCCAAGGTGAATCACCAACCTTTTAAAAGGAAAACTTTATAACTCTCTAGGTGGTGTTCTCCTCTGAGAGGACATCCAAATATGCGACCTGGGGGGTGTCACACAGTGGGCATCCCCGATCGGGGGGCAAAAGCCAAAACCCAGGATAGTCAAAAGTTTTGGTCCATTTTAAAGCAGAAAAAAACTGCCAGTTGCCGGCCTGGCTTCTAACAGGTTCCAGGGCTGTATGCTGGCTTTTCCCCAGGGCATCCCAAATTGGGATAACCTGCTTTGTGAAACTCCCAGGGCCCCCATAAAAACTCACCTTTCCCCACTCCAATGGTGCATGCATGGGCTCTCATCCAATCAGAGCCGTTTGCCTTTTGTTGTATGCTTGAACCCCCCCGTTCACCCATAAAAACTCACCTTTGCATGCTCCACTGGTGCATGCGTGGACTCTCGTCCAATCAGAGCCGCCTGCTGTGACCACGTCTTTCGCAGAAGGCTCTCATCACAGGAGTCGGCCAAAATAAAAAAAAAAGACTTGTCATTTTCTTGTGAGAAGGGGGTTTTGTTCTTAATTATAGAAAAGGGATATAAATCTACTAAAGTAGACAAGAGTTTTGGTCCATGGGGTATCCCGATTTGGCCATGCTGTGTGACCACCAGCGAAGTGAGTATATCAGGGGTCTAAGTTGGTTATAAGGATGACCCTGGAGTTTTTGCCTATATTTTTTTTTCTTTTTTACAGGACTCCCAGCCTTCGTTTAAGTGGAACAAAACCCTTGGCCTTCCCCCTGGGGCATCCCCATCTGGGATGTTTGAACCACCCAGGGCAGCTTAACACTTACTTGCTTCCAGGGCCCCCTCGTCAATATAAACACCTTCGACCGCATCACATAGACTGGGGGGTGGCAGCACGAGCTGCAGAGGGTGTGGTTGCCATCGCACCGATGGCTGATAACAAGACCCGTTTGGCGAACATTTAATATGCACTGCATAAAGCTCTGATTGGATGAGAGCCCACGCATGTGTCTTCGGTGAGTTGTTCTGGGGGGCTTCACACAGTTGGGCATCCAAATTCGGGATGCCCCTGGAGCAGGGAAGAAACGCCGGGTTAGTCAGAATCCCAGCTTTTGTTCCATTTTAAAAAGGAACAGCCACCACCCTAGTGAGCAGGAGAAAACTATAACCCAGCCCTGCAATCTTTTGAACTTCCTCTGGGTTATTAGGTTTTCTGTGCTTTTTAAAGTGGACCAAAACCCAGGATTCTGACTATCCTGGGTTTTGGTCCTTGCCTCCCTGGCACCACGCTCGGGGGTGACCAGATGTGTGAAACCCCCCAGGTCACCTGAACAAACTTCTCATTTTTAGAAAAATCATTAGCTTAAAATGTTGATTGGTTTGACAAGTGATATCCTGTAATGTAGCTCCCCATACCAGTGTAAGTGATTTTTGCATCTCATTTATGCTTTTTTGGACTTTTTCTGTCCTGCCAGATGGGTGTGTGGTTTAGTGTTACACGGTTCTTGCTCATGATAGGATCTGTTTCTTCCTAATCGGACATGGCGTTCTTTGGGTGCACGGCTCACTTCTTCTTGTATATCTTGGTGCACGGTTGTTAATAGCAACAGATTGCAGGTGGTGAAAACTGCTTCCATAAAACACACGCTTGCTGAAATAAAAAAAAAAGAAATCAAACATTTACTAGATCAGATCAGCAACTTGAGAACAATTTTTGGCTTACACTAATATACAAGTTTTAAAAATGTCAAATGTGGAATTTTCACCTCTTTGACGAGTCTGTGCTGCATCTCCTTGCCCCGTCGCTTGCTCTTTTCAGATTTCCTTTCCACACAGATGTTTGGCCTGGTTTCAGCTCTGGTGCACAACTCCTCCAGTCATGAGGAAGCAGGCTACTCTATTGATTGGCAACAGGGAGCACATCATGTGAGTGTCCACTGCTGATAGGCAATCTGTGGTGGACACTTGTATGTGTGTTGGTCAGAAGCGACTGCTCCAAAATAAGCAGGACTATGAAGGAGAGGTGAGCGATGTCTCTGTTTTTTTTTTACTTAAGAGTTTACTTCTCTTTTAAGGACATTAGATGATTTTGTTCATAGGATGGAACTTGCGTTGTTTGTGATTTAGCATTGTTGGCGCTTATAATAGTTTTTTGTTTCATTTTTTTGTGCAATTAAAAACAGATCCACTTCAGTGTTCCAGAAGCCTCTCGGTTAGGGTTGATGGAAGGGCATCCACTCAGGGGGTGGCTGTAGATCATATTTCATTGTGCTGTCAACCATGCAGTAACCTTATGCTGCTTCCAAAAACTGTACTCTGATATCTTTACAGCAGGACTTATCGGCGGCTTTACACAGAAAAATGTAGCTATGATTACTGCAGACTTTAGTCCTGGTTTAATAATAAAACGCAACAAAAAATACATGGCTGAAGGCAAAGCTGTGTACGTATTAGGCTCTGTTCACACCTCTCCGTCACGCTAAGAGCAAGCAGTTTGTAATAATGACATGAGGGACAATGTATCAAAACAAACTCCACACTTTTGATACGTTAGCAATGCGTTTTTTTTTAAAAAGAAAAACATGTTTTGCATAATAATTAGTCTATGACAACGCAGGTAAACTGTCATACATGCATTACGCTTGTGCTGCCATAGACTTCTACTGACCTACGCTGTTACAACATTGCACTAAAAAAGGTGTCTGTAGCGTTTTTTTAATGCTTTGCACAACATAGCGCAGATGTGTGAACTATCCCATCTAGAATAATGTACAGTGTTTCCTCTGCACAAAGGTGTGAGACCTTATAAACCCCAATAAGCAAACAATAGCTGACAGCTTCAATAAAGAATTAGGTGCTTTTCTAACCCCTGCTGGGGTAAATTTTAAAAACAAGATGGCCACTCGTGGGCTTGCAGGCCACCTGCAAACAGGAAGTGGTGCTGGGCTTCCTGTTACTTTGCATTTCAGTTATGTCAGTTGAGAAAGAAAGCGCCAAAATGGCCGCTACCTTTCTTTTCCAACTGTGCCGGGTCCGGTTTAAGTCATTTTTGACTGTTGGTCGGCTTTAATGCCTATTGATTTATAGTATGTCAGACAAACACTTGTAGGTATCCAGATAATTTTGTACATATAGTGTATGCGCATGCATGCGTTTGTTTTGTCTCTAGATTCAGTCTGTTTATTTGATAGTGGCTTCCTTGAGACATGGAAAATTTCGTCACCAGTGTTCCATTGGTTTGTACTTTTGGTCAGCCCTTTCAGTTTGATTCCAGTGGTTCCATTTTGATTTGCCACTGCTCCCAGAATCATGGTGGTAGTGGCCGTCCTCTGAAAATGAAATGAAATGAAAATGATATGTATGTTATTAGTTCATGGGAACAAATGGTCTCAATAACAGAACCAGTGAACTTCAAACTCCACAACTGGCCACTTCCCCATTCTATTATCGCCCACATTGCTGGACAACACATTCAGCGTTACTTTCTAATGAGTTGAAGAATTTTGATGACAGACGCTGACTGTAGTCCAAAGGGCTGAGTGAGAAAGGTAAGAAGTTATTTAGTAACCATCCTTTGGGGCAGTAAGGCTTAGCAGTCTGCTGTGGCAAAACCTATAGGGTACACAAAATTACTAAATATAAAATCAATATGCTTTATTGACCGCATAAATCCAGCTAACACAACATTTTAAAAACACTTAAAGTGGACCAACACCCAGGATTTTGACTATCCTGGGTCTTGGTCCACTTCCCCAGGGCACCCCGATCGGGGGTGCCCCGCTGCGTGAAACCCCCCTGAACGCAGCTAAAAGCTCACCTCACCCTGCTCTTACGGCGCATGCGTGGCCGCTCGTCCAATCAGCGGCCACGAGCCGCTGTGGTATGTGCCTCCAAGCGATGTACAACCACAGCGGCTCCGAGCACACTGGCTGCCGCATCTTGCGCTTCCCTCTAACGGAGCACGCCCTGCTAGAGAGAAGCGCGAGATGCGCCAACGCATGCGCCGTTGGATCGGGATGAAGGTAAGGCTTCTGGGTGTCCTGGGGGGTTTCACACAGCTGGGCATCCCGATTTTGCATGCCCCGCGGGGAGGGATCTGATCGGCCTGGGAATCTTATAGAGGGGAGGGTGTTGGTCCACTTTAAAGCGGTCCTTTACTCTGAATTAGAGTCTATATTATATGTTTCCCACACCCTGTACATACTGATTGCTTACATTAAAAATCATCCTACCTTCATCTACTGCATGTTATGAGCCTTTAAACATCCAAGATGGCAGCTCATGGAACATCAAGCAGCCAGCAGACAGGAAGTGCCTTCTGACTGTGTCGCTCTGCATTCTGGGATTGCTGTCCTTTTCCTGACCCCAGATCTGCTCTGTCTGAGCAAAGCACAGCTAAAACCCCACCCCCTGTACTATATCCCCCTCTCCTCTCCTCAGTAAGTGTGATGCTTCTGAGTCAAGATGGCGGCGCCCATATCCTAAACAGAGCTGCAGCCCAGTGGGGGAAAGAATAAGTGACTAAAAACTTAAAATATATTAACTTTAGATGCTGGGGTACTGTTTTTTAAGGGTTTGGGCTTTTCAATAAATCATTGTGAAGGTCCGGTTTAAACATGAAATTATAGAAACATAAAAGGAAGGGGAATCTCACTCAGTGTTGTATGAGCACTGCCAGACATGCTGGCGTCCAGCTAACCCCAATAGACTACACTACACATACATATAAACACGGTTACTTGCTGGAGCTGGCCCAATAACATCAAACAGCCACATGGCCATTCCAAAGCAGAATTTAATTATAAGCAAAAATTCATGGCACTATTGACGGTACACTACATAGATAAAAACACACATATACAGTGAATCTAAAAAACGGGGGCCCCCCCAGTCATGCAGCCACACCAGCCACACTCACTACACATCCACTCCTCCTCCTCTTTAGCCCTGCCTAAATTTTAGGGATATATTATAACTTTCTGTATAAGAATAGATAATTCAGTCCCAGCGCTGACTCCGTTGTGCATCCAGGAGTATTCACCGCTTGCGCTGACCACTCTGCATCAAAGGGCCGGCATATAAACAATTATGTTCCACTATGTAGTTAGCCTCTGTGGCTGCAACCATGAGCCAAACACTGTGAAGGGTTAACTTAGTGCACTGTCCACCGTTGCAGGCCTGTTTCATTAGAGGATCCCCTCTGGTTGCAACATGGTGCCACCACTGTTACTGTGTGGCTATAGACTCTGCTCGTTGCCGGCTCAGCTGTTGACCACTGAGGGACACTTCAATGTAGCCCACATCCTCCGCTCACTGTAATAAGCATATACATATGTGCGTTTTTAAGCAGCGAGTACTTAGCTGTACTATGTAGTCCTGCGTTCAGCCGCTGGCGGTTACTTGTTCCCCGCCGATCAGACCTCTATGCTGCAGCCTTGGATGCGGGCGATGTCAGTCCTCAGCTGTTGAGCTTCCATTGTGCCGCACACGATGAACACATGTGTCTTGCGGGCCGGCGCGCTGCTGGTGACGTCAGCGCATTCGGAAGGCAGAGGGTTGGAGGAGCTGGGAAGGTGGAGGGCCGGCCGTCCGCCGACACGTGTTTCGCTCCGCCCACCGGAGCTTCGTCAGGGTGGGGGGCGGGCATACACACTGGTTCTCTTGAATACTAAGTGGTCACGCCTCCTACTGTCGCTGGGCCAATGGCCACTGATCATAGCAAAACAAGGTTGGCCCCAATGAGCTAGAATTTTTGGATCTCCTGATTAAGCGGGAGGGTGATATATTACTTACCTCTACTTTTAGAAAGCCCACTGCTGGCAACACCCTTCTACATTACTCCAGCCATCATCCAGCACCTCTACGACGAGGGATCCCCTTGGGACAATTTCTGCGTATTCGCAGGAATTGTGGGACAAAACAAGAGTACATACGAGAGGCACGCCAGTTGACAAATAGATTTCGAGATAGAGGTTACCCGCATAGGCTGCTACGCACTTGCTTCAAAAAAGCGTTAGACTCAGATAGGGAGGATTTGTTAAGAAGAAAAGGTAGTCGTATACGGTCCCCAGGCGATCAACCGGTGAGAGTCATCACACAATTTGGAACGCATTGGGAGCAGTTTCGTTTGATTTTGGAGTCAAATTGGCACATTTTGTGCCTTGACCCGACTATAGCCAAATGTGTGGGTCCGAGACCACTCTTGACAGCACGCCGAGCACCAAATATGCGGGATATGTTGATGCACAGCGATCTAGTGGAGGTAAATAAGGATATTAGACTTGAAAAGTTACAAGGATCATTCAAATGTGGCCACTGCAAGATCTGTCCTTATATGGACAAAACCACTTCATTCTGGGGTCCTAAGAATCCTAATAGACCTCGGTTGATTAAAGGGTTCATTAATTGCGCTACCTCTTTTGTGGTGTACATGCTCACCTGCCCCTGTGGTAGAAAGTACGTTGGTAAGACCAAGCGGGAACTCAGGGTGCGTATAGGTGAGCATGTGCGCGACATTAGGAGGGGAGACGATAGGAGTCCCGTGGCGGAACACTTTCGGTTGTTCCACCAGGGAAGACCGACTGGCCTCAAGGTATGTGGGATTTTTGCCCTTAGGAAAGATGGGAGGAGAGGCTTTCTGGATAAGAGATTAATGCAACAGGAAGCCCGGTTGATTTACGAGCTGGGCACAATGGTGCCCGCAGGCCTAAACATCGAAACAGGACTTAGTGCGTTTTTATAAACCCAGTGCCATAGTTTAGGAGCCCTCCCACCTTCCTTTACCTCTCCTTACCTCCTCCTACCTCCTCTTCTTTCTCCCTTTCGTTCCTTCCCCCTTCCCTTTACCCTCTGCTTGATATGTTCTAGTAGCCCATAGAACAATGATAAGGCAGGATAACAGACAATACAACCTAAATGTAGGATGTATGGGCGTGAGAAATATGTACCCACAGGGAAGCTTGGAGGGGTTCTCCAGCTGTGTATGGGTAGTGTGGCAGCTTGGTTGACATTGGCCATCACAGTTGGAGTGGCTAGAAGGCCAGAGCCGGCTAGAATGCACAAACTAGGAGTGTCTTGAGGTTTAGGCCCATTTTGGATCTGTCTGCCGGAGTGGGATAGGAGCCCCTCGGACCTGTGTGCTGTATCTATAGGATTAGCATTATAGGCTTGTCTGTATGGGATTGGGGTGGGGTGAGTAGGTGAGAGGGGGATAAGGGGATCTGTAAATATCTGTATATACATCAAGCAGGGGTAGAGAGGCTTGGCCCGGCCCCCCCCCCTCCCCCTCCCCCCCCTCCCCTTCCCCCCCCCCCCCCCCCCCTTCCCCTCCCTCACCTCTGTTCTTTTGTCCTCTCTGTCTGTCCCTCCATCTACCATGGGTATATACATAATAGAGGGATATGCAGGAGGTGATGCAGTTGAGTGTGTGTTTCTAAGGTAGAAGAAGTTTTGACTGTGTATATGGATACCGGCCATAGTACATATGTAAAGTGCAAATAGAAGGTAAACGTGTGATTGAATAGCACAGCTCGGCTCTGTAAAGGGCCAGTATCAGGAGGTCTCACCCAGCGTGCGCGCTTATCTAGGTTACCTTTGGTAATCATGCATATTAGGGGTGGTGTGGCATTCATGGGGTTAAAGAACGCCGGGACTGGCATTCCGTGTGGTTAGGAAATGCGGACTGATTGAATTTGCTATGATCAGTGGCCATTGGCCCAGCGACAGTAGGAGGCGTGACCACTTAGTATTCAAGAGAACCAGTGTGTATGCCCGCCCCCCACCCTGACGAAGCTCCGGTGGGCGGAGCGAAACACGTGTCGGCGGACGGCCGGCCCTCCACCTTCCCAGCTCCTCCAACCCTCTGCCTTCCGAATGCGCTGACGTCACCAGCAGCGCGCCGGCCCGCAAGACACATGTGTTCATCGTGTGCGGCACAATGGAAGCTCAACAGCTGAGGACTGACATCGCCCGCATCCAAGGCTGCAGCATAGAGGTCTGATCGGCGGGGAACAAGTAACCGCCAGCGGCTGAACGCAGGACTACATAGTACAGCTAAGTACTCGCTGCTTAAAAACGCACATATGTATATGCTTATTACAGTGAGCGGAGGATGTGGGCTACATTGAAGTGTCCCTCAGTGGTCAACAGCTGAGCCGGCAACGAGCAGAGTCTATAGCCACACAGTAACAGTGGTGGCACCATGTTGCAACCAGAGGGGATCCTCTAATGAAACAGGCCTGCAACGGTGGACAGTGCACTAAGTTAACCCTTCACAGTGTTTGGCTCATGGTTGCAGCCACAGAGGCTAACTACATAGTGGAACATAATTGTTTATATGCCGGCCCTTTGATGCAGAGTGGTCAGCGCAAGCGGTGAATACTCCTGGATGCACAACGGAGTCAGCGCTGGGACTGAATTATCTATTCTTATACAGAAAGTTATAATATATCCCTAAAATTTAGGCAGGGCTAAAGAGGAGGAGGAGTGGATGTGTAGTGAGTGTGGCTGGTGTGGCTGCATGACTGGGGGGGGCCCCCGTTTTTTAGATTCACTGTATATGTGTGTTTTTATCTATGTAGTGTACCGTCAATAGTGCCATGAATTTTTGCTTATAATTAAATTCTGCTTTGGAATGGCCATGTGGCTGTTTGATGTTATTGGGCCAGCTCCAGCAAGTAACCGTGTTTATATGTATGTGTAGTGTAAACATGAAATTACCACAAGAGGGCAGGAAGAGCCAGACAATATTTGATGTGAATAGCAAAATATATCAATAGTTTTAGTGCATCCAGACATTATATTCATTTGATATGACATAGCTGGCAATTAAGATAAATAAAATTTGAATAAAGCTCCACAGTAAATCTAAAGTGCAGAATTCCTACAGTAAATGCTAATAAACAACACTAACTACACAGTTCAATACAAAAACTCTCTAATAGTAAGAGCACCTTCAGGCCATAGAGGATTAGTACATAAATTCCATTTAAAGTGGACCAACACCCTGAGGTGATCGGCCCGGGAATCTATAAGATTCCCGGGCCGATCACCTCACACACCGCGGGACATCCGAGATCGGGATGTCCCGCGGGGTGAACCCCCCCTGAACACCCCAAATCCACCTACCTGGTCTTCGGCGGCGGCCGGCCGCCGCCGCCTCCCTCGCGCCCCTCTAGGCGTGCGCGTGCCCGCGCCGGCCGTCTCTGAATGGCCGGCGCGGGCGCGCACACACGTCAAGAGTAACGCGCGGGAGGCGCCGACGGGCAAGCTGCTTGTATGTTGCTGTCAATCAGCTTGTCCGTCGGCGCCGATTGGACGGCGCGGCCACGTGGGAGCGGGGAGAGGTGAGTTTTGGGGGCTTTCTGGGGGGTTTCACACAGCGGGGCACCCCCGATCGGGGTGCCCCGGGGAAGTGGACCAATACCCAGGATAGTCAAAATCCTGGGTGTTGGTCCACTTTAAACAAACTGTGCTTTAAACTCTTTTATAATAATTGATAGAATGTTACCAACATCAAAAAGATCATCCTGGTCTACCAGCGCGTTTGCGAAAAGGACAGCAATCCCAGAATGCAGAGCAGCATAGTCAGAAGACACTTCCTGTCTGCATCCAGCCTGATACTCACTCCATGAGCCGCCATCGTGGATTTTTAAAGGCTCAGAAAAAGCACTAGGTGCAGGTAGTGCTTAAAAGTAAACTTGCATAGCCCTCGCTTCCACACCGCCATCGGGAAGCCAGCCAGTGGAGGAACGTCAGGCAGGGAGAGGGTAGGGGAAATGAAGCCTGTCCAGTGTACCCGCTCTGGCTGCTGCTGTGGCTTCTCGGGACGCTCACATAAATACTTGGCAACATCCCGAGAAGCAGCAGCGGGGACAGCGGACAGGGTTCATTTACCCTGCTCTCTCCCTGCCTGCCCGCCCTACTCTCCTCCTTCGACAGCCCTCCCATTGGCAGTGGCGAGCGGGAGCGAGGGTTAAGTAAGGTTACTTTTTTCAAGAGTAAACCAATGGGGCTAAACAAAAGGGTAAAGGGGGCGATAAATACCAAAAACGCATTTCTACGTTTGAAGCAAGAAGGGACTGTGGAAGCGTTACTAAACTATAAAGAAAAGAAACGATGACAAGGGCGGCAAAGTTGGAGACTGAAAGACTGACTGCCAAAGAGTAAAACCAACTTAACAAATGTTCTATAGCTACATAAACTGTAAAAGATACAAACCTTAAAGTATGGGCCCCCCTGAAAGTCAAGGACCGGGGGCTATAGAGTGGAATTCAGAGGAAGTGGATTTGCTAAACCTTTTTTTTGCTTCTACATTCACAGAGGAACGTGACATGTCAGGTGAAATGCAGGTGAATAATCCAAACTCTCCGTTAAAGAGGAACAACTGCCAAGCCAATCAGTGCACCCGTTTTTTATTGGCTCTGTTAGCAGTCAAGCCTCCTTGAGCGGCTAAGCAGCCGAGCAGAGCTGAGTGTGCTGCTGGCTGCATCCCCCACTCAGTTTCCACCTGTGGGTGCGCCCGCGCTGCCCATTGTTGTGTTCTGGGAGCAGGTGAGTGGAGGCTACGGGTGGCCCTAGAGTATTGGTGGAGTAAATTGGTATGGGCTCATTTTGTTTGATCTATTAGCTATGTATAAATTTATCTGGAGACAATATGAAGATCTGTTCCATGATCTATTTAAACCAAGGACTGTAGTTCTAACATGGGGGCATCCGCTAAGGTTAGAGGAAAGACGCCTCTTGCATCTGCATATGAGGGGATTCTTCTCTGTAAGAGCAGTGAGACTATGGAACTCTCTGCCAGAGGAGGTATAAAGAATACACTAAGAGTTCAAAAGGGGCCCGGATGTCTTCCTTGCATGTAATAACAGTACCAGCTATGGCTACTTTACCACTAATAAACAGGCTGAACTTTCAGCCTTACATACTAAGTTACTATGACTTTGCATTGTGCTATTACAAGTGGTTCCCAAGTACCAGTTTGCAAAATGCAGTATTAAACAAAGCGTGAGTGCTTCTCATGCTTACATTTGAGTTCTCATACTTTTTTGTTTGGGGAGTCTCTAGCTCAAGTGTCTTTCCGTTTGCTTCGAAGGTATATAGCAGTCAGATAACCAGATTTTTTTTATTATAATATGCTAAAAAGCAACCCTTTTACTTTCCCCAAAACCCACATTTTTAACCATCATCCCATGAATTGCTGCCCCCCATGAACAGTACCTTTTGCCAGTTTTGAATGCTCCTGCCTCACTCCAATCCCAGATAATGCCTCTTGTTTTAGCTGTAAAGCTCTGCCTCCTCCATTTATTGCTACTGTTGTGTGTGGCAATGATGTCGTTGCCACACTTATGCAATGATGTCATTGCCACACTTATGCAATGACTGATCACCTGATAACTTACAGAAAAGGACTGCAATGAAAAAAATTTCCAGGACAATATGAAGAGCAACAATATTAATTTCTAGTTCTACACCATAAGAACGGGGTATCAGCAGGGGCATTCGCCAAATATATTTCACAAGTTCAGTGGGCTTTTGTTTGCTTTAAATTTATGGACATTGTGTTGAAATAAAAAAAAGAAAAAAATCCAGTAGATGTAAGAGGATATTGAATGAGGAGGGAGAGAACCTTCCTTGTCATTAATGCTGTTGAAAATATAATGTGTGTCCTAGATAGATTATGATCATTGCATTGGTACAAATTTAGGAGACTTTATGTATTTGGGGAGGTTTAGAGTGTTGGGACTTCTCCAGGTCTCCAAGATAAGAACTGTGCTTGTAGCCTCTGTAAGAACTCTCCAGACCTTTACTGCCAGCTATAAAGATACATGCATCTTACTATTGGCTTTTGTGTGATCATATGAGTAATCTGTTGGTTTTTATGTATCACTGACAACTTGACCTTTCTTTACCAGGCCTCTTGCAGATAAATGCTTTTGAAGTAGAGATAAAGAATGGCACCAATGAGACATGTATCTTTGCCAGGATGAATGTGAGCTTCACAATACAGTATGAAACCATCAATAATACCAGTGTAAGTAAATGAGATCCAGAGATAAAGTAATATATCATATGTTTCGCCCCATAAGACACACCTGCCCATAAGAAGAGGAAATTGAGAAAAAAAAATGTTGAACCAAATGGCGTGCTAAAATACCCACTTATTAGACAGTATGCAGATACACCCCATTACAGACCCCACATTACCGGCAGTGGGTGAGGCATCCCACATACCCAAAAACAGTCGATGTGTTTGACATCCCAGGCAGTGTGCAGCATGCCGCCCCCCCCCAAAAAAAATAAAAATACATTCTTGTGCTCCCACGCCGCATCAGCTGTCTGCCACCGACATAAACACATACACACACACACACACACACACACACACACACACACACACACACTTTACTGGGGTCCGCTGCCTCCGTCTGACCCTGGCGCGAGTCACAGGCCCCGTCCATCTGGAAGCTGGAACCGGCACCCTGCATACTTGTATATGTAGAGGGGACAGGCCATGGGTACAGGCAGTGGACTCTGGTAATGTATGTTTGTGTGTGTCTGTATGTGTTTATGTCAGGAGTAGATGGCTGCTGCAGTATAGGGTTTTTTTACATTCACCAGATAAGATGCGCTGACATTACCCCCCACTTTTGAAGTACATGTTATAGGGTGAAAAATATGGTTAATTAGAATATATCAAAAGTTAATTAAAATATATATGCAGTTTTAGTAATATCTGTAGTGTATAGCATAGGACATCACAGTAGAAGCGTGTTTATTATTTTGTTCAATGGCTTCTCTGGCATGAAATGGTACAAATCAATGTCAAAATACTTGGGCAATGAAAAAGCAACCTTATCAAAAACATTCTTGAGGCTATGATAGAAGCTTCCCTCCCCTGGGGTTTTCATCCACTGCATTACATGGTGGGACAGCTCTTCTAGGGTCCAATATCCTTGAAGGTAAAAATATCATCTAAGTCCTTTTCCTTCAGTGGACCAGGATTAAACTCTCTTTGAGAAGAGTTGGGAATGATCTATGATTATCTCAGGACAATCATCTGCCATCAGGCGTCTAAATTGTACAGAATTGTGTATTACATGCTGTTCAGATTCATATTAGCAGCATCTGCAAAAAACAATGTGTTTACCTTAGTACCGTACACCAACTAGTTTGTTGGCGTACCTGGCAGAGACTACCTGACTGAGGCTTGCTGGTCGGCTGAAACCGGACCTTCACCATGATTTATTGAAAAGCCGAAACCCTTAAATACTATTCCCCAGCATCTAAAATTAATATATTTTAAGTTTTTAGTCACTTATTATTCTTTCCCCCACTGGGCTGCAACTCTGTTCAGGACTTTAGGATACGGGCGCCGCCATCTTGACTCAGAAGCATCACACTTACTGAGTAGAGGAGAGCAGGATAAAGTGCAGGGGGCGGGGTTATAGCTGGGCTTTGCTCGAGCAGAGCTGGGGTCAGGAAAAGGTCAGCAGTCCCAGAATGCAGAGCAGCACAGTCAGAAGGCACTTCCTGTTTGCAGGCTGCCTGATGTTCCATGAGCTGCCATCTTGGATGTTTAAAGGCTCATAACATACAGTAGATGCAGGTAGGATGATATTTAATGTGAGCAATCTGTATGTACAGGGTGTGGGAAACATATAAGATAGACTCTTATTCAGAGTGAATGACCGCTTGAAGTATAGACTATGCTCCACATTCCTGAGCTCAAGGGTTTAACCCTTCCTGCTGTAATTCAACCTATTCCAAGTTTGTCTCACACCCTGCTTCGGAATGATTAATAACACGTGGGTTAGGTCCAGTAGAGGGCGAACTTCTGCAGAGATGACTAGAAAAAAGAAGCCCCTCCCAGTCCATAAATACCTGGGACCTCCCACACATTCCCCAGTCTTCGTCTCTGCAGACGGCGAGCAAGTCAGAAGATGGCTGTCTCCTTCCTTTGCAGGTAAGCCGGGTTTACACCCGGCCAATTTATCCCTATTTCTGCCCGGACCTTGTTTTAAATAGATTACTATGCCTCCCAGCCTCGGCTGTAGGTCCGGCCGAGGGTAGGTTACACCTTAGTGGTGTACTAACTAGGAGCCATGCTCCTCCGTGAGACCCCCACCAAGGGGTAGGCGGTTTGACAGGTTGGTGACCCTGACATGGGATGCCCTGTCCGTATTGAAAGCATCGCTACATATCTGTATGTAGCTGTTCGCTCCCCCTCCATTACTCCCTGTTCCCGGATAGTAGGGGGAGGGGTGGTCCTCCATTGTTCCCCCATATAGTTGTCTGTCAGTGCGTTTGTGCTTTTAATTCACGCTTTTACTTCACGCTCTGGCTACTGCCAGCGCGTGGGTACGTAGTACGTATGTGTGTGTCAGTGTATGAATGGTGTGTCTCTTGACTGCGGGCCGCACGCTCGCTATTTAGCGGCGGCGGCGGGCCGGTTACATTATGGCCGGTTACTTTTTGGCCGGCTCCGCAGCATGGCTGGGGAGCGCGGCTCTCCTTCCTCAGTTCAGGGGAGGGGGCGGGGCCTGGCGCTCTGCGCGCCCGTTATGGCCCGCCCCCCTCCTTTGACGCGTCTTGCGGCTCTCAGCCCTATTGGCTGGAAGCCGGTCTGGCGTTTTGCCGGGTCGGGAGGGGGCGGGGCCATGCGTGGCGCGCGATCCACGCTGGCCCGCCCTTCTTCCTGCTGTTCTCCGGGTGTTGGACGCCATTCCTTGCTGCCGGCTGATTGTGAGTGCCCCTCGGGGCCCCTTGGTTCTATTATTGTTTTCTTAATTGCGCTAGTATTACTGCGCCCTGGTGGCCTGGGAATTCCGCATTTATTTTCTGCATTTGTTATCTGGCATTACCATATCTCGTGCGGGTATGTGATATTATGTTATATATATATATATAAATGGATGTCTTATGCCTGCATATGTTTGTGCATTAGGATGCCTCTGGGTGCATATTCTTAGGGGTCCCTTATTGTGTCTTTTAGGTGGGACTACCTAGCCTTTAATACAAAAGGGGGTTCTCCCGGTCCTTAGGTCCCTTGTTGTCAAATTGGGGTTCCCTTTTGTCCTTGCAAATCCTCCCACTAACGGACGCTAAGGGGCATCCCGGGTAGCTTCATAGCGTAATTCCCATTTGTCATTGCGACTACCCTTAAAAATCACCATATGGAGGCTTCCCAGGATACCGGGCTCTGGATCCCTTCGGGGCAACCCTGGCAGTGTGTGGTATCCCTTGTGGGAGACTATGTGCAAATTTGTATACCACAAAGACGGCCACACAATTGACCTCCTCTTCTCTAACCTCTGCTCTCTATCAAACCTCTCATCCTCTTTGCTCCCCCTGTCTGACCATAATCTGCTGACTATGACCCTCTCTCCAATGCCTGCAAACCCCCTTCCACACAAACCCACAACTCAACGCAGAAACTTAAGAAACCTAGACCTTCAGTCCTTTTTCTGCCTCACTTCAACCTCTTCAGACCTTGACCTCATTCACGGACATTGACGCTGCATCAGCACACTACCATAATACTCTCTCCTCAGCTCTGGACTTTGTCGCCCCCCTGACCTATAGCCGTCCCCGCACCAAAAACCCCCAACCCTGGCTAAATGCAAGCACAGCCAGATTGAAACAGCTGTCTCGAGCTGCTGAACGGCGATGGAGGAAAACCAAAGCCAATCATGACTTTCTATTCTATAAACAAGCCCTTCAGGAACTCAGGACGGCCCTTTCATCTGCTAAGCAAGCTTATTTCTCCTCACTGATTTCTACACAAGCCCAGAATCCAAAACAACTCTTCAATACTTTCAGTTCCTTACTCCGCCCTCCACCTCCTCCTCCAACCTCCCAAATAACAGCATTCTTCAAAGGAAAAATTGACAACATTCGACTTGGCTTTGCCCCTCAGAATCCCTCACCACTTCAAACTATCCCCCCACATCACTCTCTTACTTTCTTCACTCCAATAACTGAGCTTGGACTAACCTCTCTCATTTCTAGGGCCCACCTGACTACCTGCTCCCTCGATCCTATTCCATCCCACCTTATTCCTCAACTGTCTCCATCCCTCACTCCAGCCTTAACCTGCATATTCAACCTTTCTCTCTCCACTGGCACCTTTCCTTCTTCCTACAAACATGCTGTTATTACTCCGATACTCAAGAAACCCTCTCTCGACCCCTCTGCCCTCTCCAGCTACCGCCCTATCTCACTGCTCCCTTTCTCCTCCAAACTTCTTGAACAACATGTCCACTCAGAACTGTCACAATACTTATCCACCAACAACTTATTTGACCCCTTACAATCAGGATTCCGCCATAACCACTCCACTGAAACTGCCCTCACCAAAGTCACCAATGATCTGCTCACTGCCAAAAGCAAAGGTCACTACTCCATCCTCATCCTTCTTGACCTCTCCTCAGCCTTTGATACTGTCGACCACTCTCTGCTTATTGATATTCTCTCCTCTCTTGGAGTTCAAGGTCTTGCACTCTCTTGGCTCACCTCTTATCTCTCTGATAGATCATTAAGTGTATTCTATTCTAACACGGTCTCATCCTCACGTTCCCTTTCTGTTGGTGTGCCACAAGGTTCTGTCCTAGGCCCCCTACTTTTCTCAGTCTACACCCATGGCCTTGGCAAACTTATAACTTCATTAGGCTTCCAATACCACTTCTATGCGGATGACACTCAGATATATCTCTCAGGCCCCAATCTCTCCTCTCTACTATCTCGTCTCCCCAACTGCCTCTCAGCTATTTCTTCATTCATGTTATCTCGCTCTCTTGGAGTTCAAGGTCTTGCACTCTCTTGGCTCACCTCTTATCTCTCTGATAGATCATTAAGTGTATTCTATTCTAACACGGTCTCATCCTCACGTTCCCTTTCTGTTGGTGTGCCACAAGGTTCTGTCCTAGGCCCCCTACTTTTCTCAGTCTACACCCATGGCCTTGGCAAACTTATAACTTCATTAGGCTTCCAATACCACTTCTATGCGGATGACACTCAGATATATCTCTCAGGCCCCAATCTCTCCTCTCTACTATCTCGTCTCCCCAACTGCCTCTCAGCTATTTCTTCATTCATGTCATCTCGCTACCTCAAGCTAAACATGGACAAGACAGAACTGGTTATTTTCCCACCCTCTAACTCCCCTCCCCTCTCTAACACGTCTATTTCTGTCAACAATTACACAATAACAGCAACTCCCCAAGCTCGGTGCCTGGGAGTCATTCTGGACTCTGCCCTCTCTTTCAAACCACATATTCACTCCCTGGCCACCTCCTGTCGCCTCCAACTTAAAAACATCTCCCGCATACGTCCTTTCCTCTCACCTGACACCACTAAAATGCTAGTGCATGCCCTGGTCATATCCCGTCTGGATTACTGCAACATCCTTCTTTGTGGCCTACCAACTAACAGACTGGCACCCCTCCAATCTATCCTGAACTCTGCTGCTCGCCTCATCCATCTCTCCTCTCGCTCCTCCAGTTCTGCGCCTCTCTGCCAGTCCCTACACTGGCTGCCAGCACCACAGTGAATCCTGTTCAAAACTCTAACTCTCGCATACAAGGCTCTCTCCAACCAGGCCCCTACCTACATCTCATCTCTAATCCAACAGTATCAACCTAGACGCAGCCTCTGCTCTTCTGCCGACCTTCTCCTGTCCTCCACCCTGGTCACCTCCTCTCACGCCCGCCTCCAGGACTTCTCACGTGCAACTGCAATCTTCTGGAATGCCCTCCCGCACCCAATCCGCCACTCCACAACCCTCAAAACCTTCAAAGGCGCCCTTAAAACGCACTTATTAAGACAAGCATATAATCTGGCCTAACCAATCTTCTAAAGAGCACATGCTACAAAGCTCAATACTGACTGTTTGTGATCCTTCCCCCTCGTCTTCACCCCTCTTCCTTAAGACTGTAAGCTCGCAAGGGCAGGGCTCTCTCCCCTATTGTATCTTGTACTCAGAATATCCATTGTCAACTCTGTAAAACTGCATTTGAAATAGTATATGTATCGTATGTTTTTCTTCCAATCCATTCCATACACTCCTTACTCCTGGGTTTCCTCCTCCTCGCTGAGACATGTGACTGCAAGAAAGCAAACAGGTGCGGCCCTCCCGGCCCATAAGTAGCAGCCGCCCCTTAATCAAATCAGTTTTTCTTTCTTGCAGTGGCAAGATGACTGTGGAAGATTAGGTGCTCTCAAGGATTATTAGCGGTAAGCGGGGGACTGAACCCTGTCGGCTCGCTACGTGACCTTACTCCCACGGCCCCTCAAGACCCTTGTTATGCCTCCACAGCATTGGCTGTTTTTGGGGCCGTGAAGGTATGGTGAAGCGCCGGGGTCTTGGGGCGCTTGCAGAGCGATAGACTCTGGGCTGCAGGCTTTTTGAAAGGCAAGTCAGCCGCAGGTTTTTCTCTGGTGTACCTGCTGAGGATATGTTTACCCAACCCTTCCTTCTTCCGTTTGGTTTTTTATTTTTCTTTTTATAATTAGTTGTTTATTTAAAAAGATGCGTAATGGGCATACCGGGAGGTACAACCCTGCGCAGGAAATGTCCATTGTGTCATTCATGTATTCATACTTTTTATTGAATAAGAGAGAAAGTTGCAAAAGTTGCTTCTGGTCTTGTACCTTTAAGAGCGAGGCTGACGTCACGCTGGGCGTAGACCCAGACCATGTGCTATATTCTGGGGAGGAGATCTCTTCCTCCCAGCCTTCACTTCCTCAGCCTTGCGTGCGAGAGAGGATCCGCTCGAGGTACAGGTAGGCATCACCGGAGATACAGGGAGCATTCCCATGGCATATATATATTTGTATTAAAATTAAAATTAAAAAAAAAAAAAAAAAGAAAAGATAAAAAAAAAAAAAAGGGGGAAAGAGGTTATCGTACCTTTTGAGAGTAATTTTTGAGTTTGATGTGTAGTAACATGGACTCTTTATGGCCTCCCGGCCTGTTTCTAGGTTATTTTTTACTGCTGTTTAAGTAAACTGATTTGATTAAGGGGCGGCTGCTACTTATGGGCCGGGAGGGCCGCACCTGTTTGCTTTCTTGCAGTCACATGTCTCAGCGAGGAGGAGGAAACCCAGGAGTAAGGAGTGTATGGAATGGATTCCCAGAAAAACCAATTCTACAGGTGAGTATCTCACAGAATTGTGTTTTCTACCCTGTCTGTAATTACTACTTTGTAAAGCGCTACGGAAGATGATGGCGCTATATAAATAAACAATAATAATGTGCACAGCAGGCCATTGCGCGGCAATCCGGGCCCCGTACGGCCGGGTTGGCTCCGCTGGCCTCATCCCCTACACCCCCACGCCTGGCTTTGACCCCCAAGTGACGTTGTCATTAGCTGGGAGTCGCAATCCGATGTCTGTGCAAGACTGGCCAACATTGAGAAGATGATTGCTAGCTCTGCGGCCAGCAAGGCCCCAGCTAAGAGACAGCATTTGCCGCTTGCCGCGCCGGCCTTTGATTATGACGATTATGATTCGTTTGATTGGTCTGTTTATTCCCCACTTGAGGAAGGGGTATTGTTTTCAGACTCTGAAGGCTCTGATGATCAGCAGTACCTGGATGCTGATGCCGCTACGGTGGATACCCCCAGACTCCTGTCCCGTATTTTTGATGTGCTTGCTATTTCCCCTCCTGCGGAGGCCCCTCCACAACGGGGGGAATTTTTTGGTACCGCCAAACCTTGTTTGGAGTCCCCGGATCAGAAGCACTTTAACTGCCTGATCCTTAAAGAATGGGAAAAGCCTAGCCGGCTCCATGGTATTCCTCAGGGGTGGGATAGGAAGTATCCCTTCCCTGTTGATGTGGTTAAGCGTTGGTCGACACCCCCAGAGGTCGACGCTCCCGTACTGTACTTGTGTGGGTTCGGCCTTGCGCCCGGTTTGTGCCTCTGCTCTTACGGTCGTGGCTACTAGAGCGTTAATCGGGAGCCTGTTGGATGGCCCCCATCTGAATCCTTCCAGTGAGGAATTTTCAGCCTTGTCGCAATGTGAGATGTTCATTGCCTTTGCCTTATCAGCTTTGGATGATACTATCCGTATGTGTAGCAGGACCTCGGCGCTGCTTGTGGCTATACGCTGATCGGTCTGGTTGCGCCAGTGGGCGGCCGGTATCGCTGCCAAGAAGGCGCTCACAGGGCTTCCCTTCGTGGGTTTGCACCTGTTTGGTAAAAAATTTGGACTAGGGGAGGTAAATTGTGGCTAGGGGAGGTAAGTTACCTCAGCGCAAGAAGCAACACCGGCCCTTTCAGGGCTCAGGCTCATTCAATCCCTCCTTTCGTGGCTCTCGGACGAGCAGGGGAATGTCCTTCCCTGCGTTCAGAGGAGATTCCTGGGGCAGGGGCAGTGGACGCGCCCGACCCGGGACTTCCTGGGGTGCCAAACCCATAGCCGTTGCCAAGCCCGCTCAGCAATATGGGGGCGCCCCTACCCTCGTGGGTGGGGGGACGGCTGCGGCTCCTCGCACAGGTCTGGACTCTGGAGGTCACAGACAACTGGATCCTGGAGGTGGTCTCCTATGGGTACAAGCTGGAGTTCGCTTACCGGCCTCCTCCCTGATTTCTCAGGTCTCGGGTTCCTGCGGAACCTCGGGCTGCACAGGGATTTTTTCTGGCGGTGCAAAACCTTCTTGATATGGGGGTCGTTTCTACGGTCCCCCCCATAGAGAGAGGTCAGCGTTACTACTCCAACCTCTTTACGGTGCCCGAAAAAGGATGGATCCATAAGGCCCATTTTGGACTTAAAGTTTCTCAACTGGTTCATCTGAACCAAGAAATTTTGCATGGAGACTCTGCGCTCTGCTGTCAACTCCCTTCATCCTGGGGACTTTATGACTTCATTAGACATCAAGGACGCTTAACTTCATGTGCCGGTCTTCCCGGGACACCAACGGTTTCTCAGGTTTGCGGTAGGCGATCAGCGCTACCAGTTTGTGGCTCTCCCCTTCGGGCTGACTTCGGAGCCCAGGGTGTTCACCAAGGTGTTGGCAGGCGTGATGGCCCTTCTCAGAGCCCAGGGCATTCACATTGTGCCTTATCTGGACACCAGGACAGTGGTGACAACGCTGGAGAGGTTCGAGTGGGTAATCAATTACCCCAAGTCCCCTCTCTCTCTATCAAGGGTGACTTCGTTTCTGGGCATGAATCTGGATACCATTCAGACCAGGGTGTTCTTACCCCAGCCAAAGGTGGATGTTATTCAAGCACTAATTCGTCTCCTTCTGTCCAACCCTTGTCCCTCCATCAGGCAAGGGATGAGACTGGTGGGATTGATGATGGCTTGCTTTGAGGCAGTGCCTTTTGCTCAGTTTTCACATGAGACCTCTTCAGCTTCATCTTTTATCGGCTTGGGACAGATGTCCTCTTTCCCTGGATCAGTCCTTTGTTCTGAATCTTCTGGGGGGCTGATCTTTTCCGGCGCCCCGTTGGGAAACGGTCACCACCGATGCCAGCCTGTCGGGCTGGAGGAGTTTCTGGAAGGAACATCTGTTCCAGGGGCTGTGGGGTCCTCAGGAGGCCCACATCCCCATCAACATTCTGGAGCTGAGGACGGTTCGGTTGGTACTGTCGCACCTGACGCATCGCCTCCAGGGCTTACCGGTTCAGGTTCGTTCCGACAATCTGACTGCGGTGGCTTACATCAATCACCACGGAGGGACTCGCAGCAGGAGTGCCCTCCAGTAAGTGTCTCTGATTATTGCATGGGCCGAGAGCAATGTTCCATGCATTTCGGCAGTGTACATTCCAGGGGTGGAGAATCTGGAAGCGGATTCCCTGAGCAGGGGGACCTCTCGCCGGGGGGAATGGTCCCTCAGCAACAAGGTATTTCAATCCATCTGTCACAGGTGGGGGATTCCGGAAGTGGATCTCTTTGCCTCCCGTCACAATCACAAGCTCCCTGCATTTGTGTCTCTGTCCCAGGACCCCCTGGCTCTGGCAGTGGATGCCATGTCTCTGTCATGGCGGGATCTCGGTCTCCTGTATCTGTTTCCCCCCTTTCCCATGGTGGGCAAGGTGATGCGCAAGCTGCTTCCCAAGGGTGTGCCAGCAATCCTGGTGGCCCCAAGGTGGCCAAGACAGGTATGGTTCGCAGACGTTGTGCGGCTGTCGGTCGATCAGTACAGGCTGCCTCTGGTTCCGGATCTGATCTCACAAGGTCAACTTTGTTACCCCAATTTACAAACGCTGGCTTTGACGGCGTGGCTGCTGAAACCTCCATCCTAAGAGAAAAAGATTTGTCTGAAACTGTTGTCCAGACGTTCGTTAGAGCTTGGTAGTAGTCTTCCTCTCATATCTACTACAGGACCTGGCGTTCCTATATTGCTTGGTGTGAGGCCAGGGTTTTTCCTTGTCGGGTGTTTTTCCATCCCTCGAATTCTGGAGTTTCTTCAGCATGGTCTGGACATGGGGTTTCAGCTTAGCACTCTTAAGGGGCATGTGTCCGCTCTGGCGGTTTTCTTTCAGAGATCTTTCACTCTTCATTCTTTTGTTAAGACCTTTTTTTCGCAAACACATGTTACTTGTTTGGGATTTAAATTTGGTGTTGTCTGACCTTCAGGGTCCTCCTTTTGAACCAGTGCAGGATTCTGCTCTATCCATTTTCACCTTTTATAAGTTGCCTTTTTGGTGACTGTCACCTCTGTTCGACGTGTTTCGGAGTTGGTGGCTCTGTCCATTCAGGCCCCCTACTTTGAGAGACATAAGGACAAGGTGGTTTTCCGTTTTAAACCAGACTTCTTGCCAAAGGTTGTCTCTGCCTTTCACCACGATCAGGACATTGTGCTTCCTTCATTGTGTCCTAAACCTAGCAATGACAAGGAGAGGGCTTTGCGCTCTCTGGACCTCGTTAGATGTGTAAAGTACCATCTGGTGGCTACTTCACCATTCCGGAAGAAGGACGCCTTTTTTTGTGGTGCCCTCTGGGCCCAAGAAGGGTTTGGCAGCCATCAAGTCTACCATTAGTAAATGGATTTGTCAGGCCGTTATTAGGGTCTATTCTGTTAAAGGGAGGGATCCCCCTTTCCAGATCACTGCTCATTCTACTCGTGCTGTTGGGGCTTCCTGGGTGTTTCAGCACCAAGCCTCTGTTGAATAAGTTGTAAGGCTGCTACTTGGTCTTCTGTTCATATTTTTTCCAAGTTTTAAAAGGTTGATGTGCGGGGCTCAGCGGATGCTGTTTTTGGCCGCAAAGTTCTGCAAGCTGCAGTGGTTTAATTTGTGCATTATTGCCTGTTGTGATCCCCACCCTTTTTGGACACTGCTATTGGATGTCCCACGTGTTATTAATCATTCCGAAGCAGGGTGTGAGACATACTTGGAATAATACCATTTTGTGATTACTCACCTGTAAAATGGGTATTATAAGTATGTCTCACACCCTGCTTCGTCCCACCATGAGTTGTATCTTGGATCCTCTTTTTGGTGAACATTTTTCTCATAGGTTTTATTGGCTCTTCCTGGTCCCCTTACTGCTTTTTTATACTGGGGAATGTGTGGTAGGTCCCAGGTATTTATGGACTGGGAGGGGCTTCTTTTTTTCTAGCCATCTCTACAGAAGTTCGCCCTCTACTGGACATAACCCACGTGTTATTAATCATTCCGAAGCAGGGTGTGAGACATACTTATAATACCCATTTTACAGGTGAGTAATCACAAAATGGTATTTTTTCAATAAGTGGATCACTATCTTGGGGTTGATTCAGAAACTACACTACTTTTTAGGAGAGTAAACTGCTGTTCACTTTCATTGTCTGACTTGGGGCTGATTTAGCACCAGGTTCAAATTTGTATATGATTTATGAATCGGCCCCAAGGTAGCCAATGAAGGTGAATGTGAATTTTGTCTCCTAAAAAGTAGTAGTGACCTAGTGCTGAATTGTCCTCTGTGTTCTAGTAGCTAAAGTGTTACAGGCAGCATGCTAACCTGGGAAGGTCATTACTGTGGCTTGATTTAGCCAAAGCTGCTGATGAGCCCCCCTGTTACAGTGGAAGGTGCACAACCTTGGGAATATTTGTCAGGCCGGAAGAGCTCCCCCAACATGAACTCTCTGCCAGGGGAGCAGAGGTTTCTGCCAGAGCAAAGACACGGGCAAGGAAATGCTGAAAACAGTGGGGGGGGGGGGGGGTTATTAATAAGTCAAAAGAAACAAACAAAAATATCTTCAATTCAGATATAACCAAAGGGACAAAAACAGGGCTAACTAGAGGAAAAACCAACAAAGGCAATAGCTGAAGCCCTAAGGTGCTGGCGCACTCACCGGGAGGCTCAGGACAGGCGATACAACTCTGGTTCATAGAAACATAGAAACATAGAAGGTTGACGGCAGAAGGAGACCATACGGTCCATCTAGTCTGCCCTTATGTGTATACTGTATGTACTCTTTATCTTAGGATAGATGTGTGCTTATCCCAGGCATGTTTAAATTCAGTGACTGTTGATGTTTCAACTACCTTTGCTGGAAGTTTGTTCCAAGCACCTACTACTCTTTCTGTAAAATAATATTTTCTAACATTGCTCCTGATCTTCCCCCCGACTAGGTTCAGGTACAGATACAAGAAAGTAAACAAAGCAAGCAAAATCCTGCTGCACCAAGTGGTGGGCTGAGCCTTTTAAATAGCCCTCACGGCAGGTGCAGCACATAATGGGGTGAGAGAGCAGCCAGAGCTCTGCTGACACCTGCCGGTGGCTAAAGAAAGTGCAGATGGGGTGAGAGCAGCCAGGGCTCTGCTGACACCCGCTGGTGGCTAACGGAAGTGCAGATGGGGTGAGAGCAGCCAGGGCTCTGCTGACACCCGCTGGTGGCTAACAGTACTGCAGATAGGGTAAGAATTAACCCCAGCCACCAGCCGGGCATCAGCCGAACCCGGGGTTCTAACAATTTCTACCGATTTTGTATTTTCTACAATTCTTTGAAACACAGCATTGCCTGTCTGCTTATTGCATGATTTACTTGCAAGCTGCTCCCACTTTAGCAACACAGAGCCACAGAAATATAGGAAAACTTGGGAACGGCTTGTTTGGTTTTACATGCAACAAGAGGAAAACAATGAGACGGAACATCATGAACCTGACAAAACGTGGTTTATGGCCGGTGGCAGGGATGGGAATGGCCATGTGTTGCGGTGATATGAATGGTCAGGTATGAAGACCAGCAAACATTGCAAAAGATAATTGGGCCCCCAAATCGAACATAATGGGTTGGTATGCGGGGGGGGGGGGGGTTATAAAACAGCCCTATTACTTATTTTCCTCAGCTTTAATATGTTTCATTTTGCCTGCAGTTAACCTAATTGTGCTTATGCCTTACAGTGGGGGTCATACAAATTATTTAATGAAGTAAGTCTAGCTTATTGGGTGTAAACTGCAACCTGCATCTTGTGAGCTTTTTAACTTTAAATAAAAACTCATTTTTCCCCCAAATGTCCTCAAGGACAGCTACCCAAGTTTCCATCCCACCTAGAAGAGGAAACACAAACTGGACAACACTAAAAGCTCACCCCTTCATCCTGGGCCTCAGTGTTTTGTGTTTCTGCTCCTAGGAAACAGGCTGGATAATAACGTTCCGTTTTTTTATTTGCTTCCCCCTGGGAGAATGGAGGGCCCGGACTTCCTCCTCTCTCCTTGGTAGCTAGTTAGGGTTGCAGTCTCCAGGTTATCACCTGATATATGAGCTAGGCTCCCGCATCTTTTACCCTACGGGTTCAGTGGTAAGGTGGGGGTGGTTTTCAGTCAGGCCACCAGGGACTGAGGCGGCGCTTTTACCTGCTATAGCCTGGCAAGGCATTTTCTTTTGAGTCCTGGTGGCAGTCCCTAGACTTGGCGGGTCCGGCCATTTTGGGTGTGCGCTGGGGCCCATGTGGGATCCAGGGCAGTATGCGCTTGTGGGTCAGAGAGTGGCTTGGTTCCCCTGGAGAAGAAACCAGCAGGCCAGAAGGCCTTGTCATCTCCAGAGGATGCTAGGTGTTGGTGATCTCCCTTCTCGATCGGAAGGAAAAGGACCTCCCTACTTGGCTCCCAGATGGCAGCGGTGCAGCGGAGGCTACTGTGGAAAGATGCTCGTAGCAGAGACTATAGCACCAACTCCTAATTTAAACAGTGTTCCAGGCTGCATCAGTGTGCTCCTGTGAAAAGAGGCGAGGATTGGATACAGCTCAGCCAGATCGGGTAAACCTGCATTTATTACACTTGTTGGTTCACTCTTTTTTTACTTTTATTGCCAGGTTCTCCATTTTTTTTAAAAATTTTTTGGGTTGGTTCTGTGTCTATTCTAAGTGTGCCATACACTCCACTTCGATCTTCATGACATATGGGTAATCTCCAGTAGAGGGCAAACTTCTGCAGAGATGAATATGCAAAAAAAGAAAGCCCCTCCCGGGCCATATATACTTGGGACCTCCCACCAATTCCCCAGTTCCTTCTTTGCAGGGAAGGCGACAAGACAGAAGTTAAAGACTTCTTTACTTACAGGTAAGCCGGACGTCTATTGTCCCTATTACTGCCCGGACCCTTTCTAAATTGCCCCTATAATGAGTCTCCCAGCTTAGGCTGCGGGTCCTGGTGAAGGTAGGAGCACCCTATGGGTGCAGGAGTACTGCTCCACCGTGAGACCTCACTATGGGGTAGGCGGTTACCCAGGTTTTTGGTGATTCTGGTGTGGAAAGCCCCATCCCTACATGCCTGTGGCCTCATTCGGGCCGGGGGGGGGGGGGGGGGGGGCTGGCGGGCCGTCATCCTCGGCCTCTCCCTTATTGTTTAAACTTTTATTTTGTGTGTGTGTATGTGTGTTGGTGTTACCACTGTATTTGGGCAGTGTGTGTGTGTGTGATTGAAGTGGCTCATCTGGTAGTTGTCCCTTGATGGATTAGTAGCTTGGCCTAGCCTGCTGTGCCTTTGCCTGTCAGCCTGGGGAGCTTCTCTACCTCAGGCTTTGTTAGAAAAGGGGGCGGGGCCGGGCGCTCGGCGGGCCGGGGTAGCCCCGCCCCCTCGTTCGGCGCGTTGTCTGGGGGGGCCTCCCTGGCTAGATCCGTGCTGCTGGGACGGGGGTGGGGCCTGAAAAAGGCACCTTTGGTGCTTGCCCGCCCCCCTTCTTTCCCTGCTTCTCCAGATCGCCTCAGACAGGGGGGGGGGGGATCTTGATGCCATGCTGCTGCTGTCGTTTTTCTGGGGGATGGTAAGGGCCTGGTGGCCACTTCCTTAGTGATTGGGGGTCCCTCTCTGGTGGGGGGGCCCCCTTTAGTGCTGGTTTGTGTTTTGCCAGTGGGTATATATATATATATATATATATATATATATATATATTTATATTAGATATATTATTATATTTTATGTGTGTTACTCTGGATAGTAACTATATGCCTAATTGTGTGTTTCAGATTGCTTCATAATTGTGCATTTTAGGGGCTTCCTCCTGGTCATGGGGTCCCTAGTGTTAAAATTCTTCACCTTAAATCCTCCCACTGGGACTTTAAAGGGGCATCCCGGGTTGCTTAGGCGTAATTTCCCTGCGATCTGGCGACTGACCACAAAAATCACCATATGGAGGCTCCGCAGGATACTGGGCTCGGGCTCCCTCTGGGACAATCCCGGCCATGTGTGGGGTGTGGGGCATCCCTTACGGGGGAGAATGTGCTGATCTGTATACCGTGTGCACAAAAGGCCATAACGTGGCAGTCAGGTACCCAGCTTTCTGGGTCAGCTCCTCCCGCTTCATCGCCTTCCCCTTCCCGCCTTATCCGTACCCCAAGGGACATTGGTCCAGGTGGGGAGTGGCTCTCTGATGTTTGTGCTAGGTTGGCCAGCATCGAGAAAGTTATTGCTAGCACGATGGGCAAGAAGGCCCAGGCTAAAAAGAGACATTTGTCATCGGCCCTGCCCTTGTGGGATGTGGACGACGATTCCATTGATTTGTCGGATTATTCCCCGTTAGAAGAGGGGGAATTGTATTAGAAAATAGAGGCTGATTATGTTCAGTCTGGTGATGCCAATGTTGGGCAGGCGCTGGGGGATGCCGTAGACACGGCCACTGTTTTGTCACATCTATTGGAGGTGTTGGATATTGACCCACCTGAGGCACCTCCTCTCAAGAAGGGGGAATTTTTTGGGGTCCACAAGCCCCGTTTGGAATTTCCTACACAGGATCACTTTGATGCGCTGATCCTTAGAGAATGGGAGAGGCCCAATCGGCTTCCTGGTGCTCCTCAGGGATGGGATAAGAAATATCCTTTCCCGGCGGAGGCGGTTAAGCGCTGGTCTTCTCCTCCCGAGGTTGATGCGCCAGTTTTAGGTTTGACAACTCTTCTGTGCTGAACACCCCTGACGCCACTTCACTTAAGGATGGTGTGGATAAGCGCCTTGATCAGATGGCGTGCCACGCATTTGCCAGTGTGGGCTCGGCCCTGCGGCCTGTTTGTGCATCTGCCCTAGTGTCGCTTGCTACCAGATCTCTTATCAGGGACTGGCTGAATGACGCTCAGTTTGATCCGGCTAGCGCTGAGTACGCTATCCTTAAGAGATGTGAATTGTTCATGGATTTTGTCTTGGCTGCTATGGAAGATTCTATTGTCGTGTGTAGTAGGACTTCAGCCTTATTGGTGGCTATGCGCAGATCGGTCTGGCTCCGCCAGTGGACTGCGGATTTTGGGACCAAGAAGTCACTTACAGCGCTTCCCTTCTTGGGTACGCGGCTTTTTGGAGATAAATTGGATGCTGTTGCTAAGGGAGGTAAGTTACCTCAGCAGAGGAAACGGCGACGTCCCTTTCGGGGGGGCTGGCTCGTTCACTCCTTCCTTTCGTGGGGCCAGAGCGACTAGGGGTTTGGCCTTCTCGGGTGTCAGGGGCTCGTCCTGGAACAGGGGCAGAGGTCGGGCACGTCACGCGGCTGCCTGGGGTCCCAAGCCTGCCGTTTAAACCGGCTCAGCAATGAAGGGGCGCCCTCACCCGCGGGGGTGGGGTGACGGCTGCGGCTCTTTTTCCAAGGCCTGGGCCCGGGAGTTCGCAGACAATTGGATCTTGGAAGTGGTCTCCTCCGGGTACAAACTGGAGATTCTTAAGGTCTCGGGTGCCCTCGGATCCTCAGGCTGCACAGGGGCTCCTGTTAGCAGCGAAAAACCTTCTGGACATGGGGGTTATATGCCCGGTGCCTCCGTCGGAGAGAGGCAGGGGTTACTACTCCAACCTTTTCACGGTTCCCAAAAAGGAGGGTTCAGTGAGACCCATTCTAGATCTCAAGGTTCTCAACAGGTTTATCAGAGTCAAAAAGTTCCGCATGGAGCCTCTGCGCTCGGCTATCAATTCCCTTCGCCAAGGGGATTTTATGACATCCATAGACATCAAGGATGCGTATCTGCATGTTCCGATTTTTCAAGTACATCAGAGATTCCTCCGCTTTGCAGTGGTGGATCAACAATTTCATTTTGTAGCTCTTCCCTTCGGACTGACCTCGGCGCCGAGGGTCTTCACCAAGGTCTTGGCGGGAATAATGGCTTTGCTTAGAGCTCAGGGCATTTGTGCCTTATCTGGACGACCTGTTGATCTCAGCTTCTTCCCTCCGTCAGGCGGAGCTGGACACCCAACAGGTGGTGTCGACACTGGAGAGGTTCGGGTGGGTGATCAACCGCCCCAAGTCTTCTCTCTCTCAGTCTCGTGTGATTTCATTTCTGGACGTGAATCTGGATACCATTCAGGCCAGAGTGTTTCTGCCCCAGACCAAGGTGCAGGGGATTCAGGGTCTGATCCGCCTTCTTCTGGCCAATCCTTGTCCCTCTATCCGACAGGGGATGAAACTGGTGGGTTTGATGGTATCCTCCTTCTAGGCGGTATCGTTTGCACAGTTTCACATGAAATCTCTTCAACTTCACCTATTGACGCATTTGGACAGGTGTCCGCAGTCATTGGATCAACCTTTCAGGATGTCTCCCAGGGTTTGGCAGTCCCTTCAGTGGTGGCTGGAATCGAGCAACCTGTTGAAGGGCAGATCTTTTCTGGTCCCTTGTTGGGAGATGGTTACCATGTATGCCAGCCTGTCGGGCTGGGGAGGTTATTGGAAAAGTCATCAGTTCAGCGGGGTCCTCAGGAGGCTCACACCCCCATCATCGTCTTGGAGCTCAGAGCCATCCGACTGGTTCTGGCTCGGCTGACCTCACATTTACAGGGTCTACCGGTTCAGGTTCGTTCATACACCCCAACGGCGGTAGCTTACATCAATCACCAAGGAGGGACTCGCAGCAGGAGTGCCCTCAGGGAAGTCTCTCTGATCCTACACTGGGCGGAGAGCAATTTTCCTTGCATTTCGGCAGTATACACTCCGGGAGTGGAAAACACGGAGGCGTATTCCCTGAGCAGGGGACCCTCTCATCAAGGAGAGTGGTCTCTCAACCCCGAGGTTTTTCTGGATCTTTGCCGCAAGTGGGGGACTCCGGAGGGGGATCTCTTTGCCTCGAGGCACAATCGCAAACTTCCAGCCTTTGTGTCTCTTTCTCAGGATCCTCTGTCTCTGGCAGTGGATGCCTTGTCCCTTGCTTGGAAGGATCTGGGGTTTCTGTACCTGTTTCTGCCCATCTCCATGCTGGGCAAGGTAGTTCGCAAACTGGTTCTAGAAGGGGCACCAGCGATTCTGGTGTCTCCAAGGTGGCCAATAAGGGTTTGGTACGCAGACGTTGTAAGGCTGGCCGTAGATCAGTACCGGCTTCCCTTGTTGCCGGATCTGCTATCTCGGGGTCAACTACTATACCCCAATTTACAAACGCTGGCTTTGACGGCTTGGCTGCTGAAACCTTCATTTTGGAAAAGGAAGGTTTGTCTGAGGCTGTTGTTCAGACCCTGATTAGGGCTAGGAAGTGGTTCTCTTTGGGCATTTACTATATGGCTTGGAGGTCCTATATTGATTGGTGTGAGGCTAGGGCCTTGCCTTGCAGGGTGCGCATGTGCGGCCCCCTTGGAAAGCTGTGGTTCCTGTTTGGGATTTGAATTTGGTTCTTTCGGCTCTGCAGGGTCCTCCCTTTTGAGCCGCTACAGGATATTGCTCTTTCGTTTTTCACTCGGAAGGTTACTTTCTTGGTGGCTATTACCTCTGTCCGGCTTGTCTCTGAGTTGGCGGCTCTGTCGATTCAGGCCCCTTACTTTGAGAGACACCAGGATAAGGTGGTTTTTCGTTTGAAGCCGGATTTCCTTCCTAAGGTGGTGTCTGCTTTCCACCTCAATCAGGATATTGTTCTCCCTTCCTTGTGTCCTAAGCCTAACAATGACAAGGAGAGGGTTCTGCACAATTTGGATGTTGTTCGCTGTGTGAAGTACTATTTGGTGACAACTTCTTCCTTCCGCAAGACGGACGCTTTTTTCGTGGTGCCCTGCGGGCCCAGGAAAGGTTTGGCGCCCGCCAAGTCTACCATTAGCAAATGGATTAGTCAGGCCATTGTTGGGGCCTATTCTGCTAAGGGGAGGACTCCCCCCTTTTAGGGTCACTGCACACTCTACTTGTGCTGTTGGTGCATCCTGGGCTTTTCAGCACCAGCCTTTTGTTGAACAAGTTTGTAAGGCTGCTACTTGGTCTTCCTTTCATACTTTTTCCAAGTTTTACATGGTTGATGTGCGGGCTTCAGCGGATGCTGTTTTAGGCCGCAAGGTTCTGCAAGCTGCAGTGGTTTGAGTTGGTACATTCTTTACTGTTTCTGGTTCCCTCCCATGACGGACACTGCTATTGGATGTCCCATATGTCATGAAGATCGAAGTGGAGTGTATGGCACACTTAGAATAATACCGTTTTGTGAGTACTCACCTTTAAAACGGGTATTATGAGTGTGCCATACACTCCACTTCGCCCCACCCCTTTTTTCAGGTATTCTGGGGCTTTTATATGGTGAACCATTGGTTTTGATTGTTAAGGTTATAATTGGTTCTTCCTGGTCCCCTTACTGCTTTTATACACTGGAGAATTGGTGGGAGGTCCCAGGTATATATGGACCGGGAGGGGCTTTCTTTTTTTGCATATTCATCTCTGCAGAAGTTTGCCCTCTACTGGAGATTACCCGTATGTCATGAAGATCGAAGTGGAGTGTATGGCACACTCATAATACCCGTTTTAAAGGTGAGTACTCACAAAACTGTATTTTTTAGGCTAAGGAAACCAAATGAAAAGACCCTACACCCACTAAGGAATCCAAAAGAGATTCCAAAATGACTAAGGGAAACAAGGAGCCCCAGGAGCATAAGGAACCTAAAGAAAATAGATTAGCTCAGCCTAGAGCTTGTGTAAATTGCCAGGCTCTGCTTCTGGAAGGATTTTCCTAGCTCCTGTGTAATTCTTGCTTAGAACAGGTGGCAGGAGCTAAGTTTCAATGCACGATGAATAACTTCTTTGAAACTTTTGATCAAAGAATGCTGGATTCCATAAGGATTGTATAGTCCAGGGGCAGGTCCTTCCTCTCAACCTGAAACCCTGCCATTAGTCACACCTGAATCTAGTCCAGGAAGGAAAGGAAGGCTTTCCGGTGCACTAGTCCCTTAAGGACATTTATAGGCAGGGATGGGAAATATCCGGAAACCCGATTCTTCTTCCTGAAATCCCTCAAGCAATGTTCCCCTTTGAGGACTCTGATATTGAGGCTTGGGCCAAGTGTCTCAAGGTGGATGCTCCCTAGGCACAGGTTTCAAGCAAATCAGAACTTTCTTTTGAGGACATGGGCTCCCTTAGAGATCCTGGATAAAAGAGCTGATATTTTACTCAGTTGGGGCTGGGATGCGGATACTTTCCAGTTTAAACCATTGTTGGTTACCGATTGTGTTAGCCGAGTCCTGAAGTTTTGGGTGGATAAGCTCGAGATTGGAGATTTCAATGACGCCCTCAAAGAAGAGATCCTGGATGCCTTCCTTTTTTTTTTTATTTCAAGGGATATCAACTTAATTTTGGTTGTGTCATGCAAGTCAGTCAGGGCTAAAGCAAAAAAGCATGACCTTAACTGTGCCTGTAGCCCAATCTTCTTAGTTCCACCTGTGTGGTATCTGCTTTGAGGGGAAACTTGTTTTTGGATCAGAGAAAGTATTAACTCATTCCTCAGAACAGGAAAAGACTTTTCCAGTAAAAAGGAGGAATCCTCTTCCTCAACATAAAGAGACCAAGAGTCCCTCAGCTGGACTTTAGAGGCTCTGATTCTAAGAGGCCATGGTCCTCCAAAAGACTTAGAAGCAGGGGAGGTTTGCTGTTCAAGCCTTCTCAGCAGCCTAAACAACATTCCTGATGCATTTCATGTAGGGACGATACTTCTGTTTTTTTCTCCCGCCCTGGCATAAGATTTTCATACTCCAGATTATTCAGGATGGATATCGCGTGGCGTTCTGAGACCCCAGCATCATATAATAATAATAATAACCAGTTGTCCCTGGGATCCAGTGAGATCCCATGCTTTGCCCATAGTGATTTCACAACTAAGGTAAAAAGCAGTAACAGCGGAAGTACCTTAGTACTTCAGAAAGACAGATTTACTCCCACGTCGTCTTGGTTCAGAAGCCGTTGGGAGAGTTTCGTCTGATCCTCAAGCTAAAGTGGTTAAACCAGGTTATCTGGATGGATGGCCTCGATAGACCTCCAGAACGCTACAACCTCCCATTCTGCCCTCAGTAATGCCTTTCTGTTTATCATCTACATCTTTTTTCACAAAGAACCTCACTGAAGCAATGGCCCATCTGGGAGTCGGATAGATATTGGCATATTTAGGCGACCTTCTCCTTTTTTTTCACCGAGCAAGGAGCTTTTAGGGCACACTGTAAATTAACATTGTCTCCTCTTTCTGAGCCTGGTTAGATCTTAAACAGGCAGACGTCAAACCTTAATCTCCAGACTTCCTGTACCTATCTAAGCTTTGTGATCATAAGTAGCCTAGAAAGGACCTTTTTGCCTCCACAGAAGATTGAAAAGATCACCTCCCTGTCACTACCTTCAGTAGTGGTCAACCCCAGGAAATCTTTCCCAGGAAAGACCCTGGCACCGGGTGGATCCAGCCCGGATCACCACGGATGCAAGCACCCATGGCTGGGGAATCTGCACTCCTCGCAGCCACTTTCAGGGGACCATGGCCAGAATGTTGTCAAATTGAGAAAATTGAAGGTGGTTAAGTTAACCCTGAACCACCTGGAAGAGGAGATGAGGGGTCGAGAGGTCCTGATCATTTCTGACAAAGGCACGGTCGTGTTTTATCTGAATCATCTGGGAGAAACAAAATCCATCGACCTAAGGTCTATGCCAGTGACTATTTGTTCTGAGATGGAAGAGTTTGCAGTGTATGTGTGAGTGGTAATAATCAGGAGAGAGCTAAACATTGTAGCAGATTACCTCAGTCTGGTAGAACTTGGGTAGGCAGTCAGAGTGATAGTTAAATCCGAGGGTCTTCAGCGACCTGGTCAGTCTCTGGGGTACCCCAGATCTTTTTGGCAACAGAGCAAATTCAAAATTCTGAGTCGTCTTTTCTATACTCAAGAATGGGCTCTGAGTTGGGGAAGTTTTAGGTTTTGCTATGCCTTTCAGATCCTTCTCTTGCTCATAAGGAAGATCTTGTTAGAGCAGGCTCATGGAATTCTCATTGCTCCTTGGTGGCTGAGGAGGTTATGGTTCTAGCTAAAACGAAATTGTTGCTTGTTCTATCTGTTCAACATTGATGTAATGGTCTGGGAACCAGATGGCTACCACCAAAATAATTTACATGACTTGTTTATGAATAAAAGCGAGGGCCTGAAGCCATCTATCCTAAAGAGTAGTTAGGTCAGGCATGAAGTAGTTTTATAAAATCATATGAAAACACTCTAGCTGTAACAATGATATCCACTTGGATGCCGACCTGGTTTGTTCACAACCAAGTCAAAGACCTAAAGGTGCCGGTCTGCACTGCCATAAAACACCAATTTATTGTAGAAAACGTTAAAAGCAACTGATCGTTGCAAATGCATTTCGGATGTGGCCGCGTCCTTTCTCAAATGTAACACAAGCTCTAACTCACATTCGTTTAAAGTTGCTTTGATTAAAACCAATTACATGTGCCTGATACAGATATCAAATAACGTATTAGTAACTTACCCTCGAACCGCTGAGCACAACCATCGCAAACAGGGGAGAGAAAACCGCATGGCCACATGATCCAAGGCGCTCATAGTAAACCGAAAGTGCCTGAAAATTAGGAGCCAGCAAACACAGAGCAGAGGACATCACAATGTAAATCGCATTGAGTGGCTGATGGAACTTCCACTCAAGAACAACCTAAGACATGGCGGGACCAGTCCAGTTCCGAAGGGTAAGTTACTAATGCGTTCTTTGATATCTGCATCATGTACATGTGATTGAAATTGGTTTTAATCAAAACAACTTTAAAGTGGACCAAAACCCAGAATTTTGATCCTGGGTTTTGATCCACTACCCCAGGATGGCCCACTATGTGAAACCCCCTAGATCTCCCGCATCAACTCAACTCACCGCGGTCCTATGGCGCATGCGTGGCTGAGCTATGGACGTCTTAGCTCAGCAGCTCTGAGTGTGCTGGCGGCCGCATCTTGCGCTTTCCTCTAACAGGGAGCGCCCCCGCGCCGGCCATTTGCACTCTGCTAGAGGGATAGCAGGGATGTGGCCCGCTCATGCGCTGTTGGACCGGGATTAAGGTAAGTGTAACGGGTGACCTAGGGGGGTTTCACACAGCGGGGCAACCCGATTTTGGATGCCCGGCGGAGAGGGAATGCATCGCCCCGGGAATCTATAAGATCCAGCTGGGTTTTGGTCCACTTTAAATGAATGTAAGTTACATTTGAAAACAGATACGGTCGCGCTCAAAGCGCATTTGATTTTATCCCTGCATTTGCAATGATCAGCTGCTTTTAACTTTTTCTACAATAAATGGATGTTTTATGGTAGTGCAGACCGGCATCTTTATATCTCGGGCATGAGGTAGGCCGAAATTGGTGTAAAATAATGCTTGTATTGTATATGCATACAATGTAAATAGTATTTAGCAAAATTGTGTGATACATGTGTGTTTAAACATCCTCAAAATATAGTAGAATCATAAGGCGAGCAAAATATTTGTGACATGCAACATATATTGAAAATTTTCAGCAAAAAAAAATGCTATACTCTCCATGTGTCCCGCGCAGACTGTCAGACCTGATCGCTGCATCTCTCCTTGTGTCCTAGGACATGGCATTGCCCTCCCGGCTTGTCACTGTGAGCAGGTACGCCCTCCTCCATTCGCTGCAAAGAAAGTGTGTGTGAAGACCTAACATGCTCCTTGCCATTGTTGTGAATAGAGAGAGGCCTGCCCACTCACAGTGACGAGCCGGGGATGGCACCGCACCGTAGGACGCAGGAAGAGACGTGCGAGACAGGGATCCAGCGATCACGTAAGTTCTGCAACGCCGCACCATCACCGACGGTCTGTGTGCAGACACAGGGTGAGTATAGGGTTTTTGTTTGTTTTTTTTTTTGGGCTGAAAATGGTGGATTACATCACAGTATAAGTCAATGTAGGTGATAATGTTCCTTTAAACTTGGAACAATAATAAATTGTGTCCCCTTACGCGTTTCACCATGTAGGCTTCCTTAGGGAAGCTGGTGCAGTCTATAGTCTGTTGACTATATATGAGAGGACCTGGGTGGGTTCTACCTGTGGAAGAAGTAGCAGGGGTGCTCAGGTTTCAATCAGTGAAACTGTTGGAGGTGAAGAAAATTGTTGGATGTTAACCACATTTCCTGAGCGTTATGGATGATTTCGGGTAAGCCACAATTTGGGTGGTCGCCTTAATAGGAATGTCACCAGGGTGTCCGGTTTGCAGGGGTAGGGAAGTGTCCCTTGGAAGTGCCATGTAAAGTTTGGCCCCCAAGATATTTTGGTACAGCCATTTTGGTGTAATACTCTTCATTCATTTGCATATTAATTTCCATTCTGATTTTGATTTTTTTTGTTCACCCTTTTAGAACAATGTAACCTTTGTCGCACCAGACAAGGTAACGACTGAAGGAAGTAACTGTGATTTTAATTTATTAAATGTCCATTTTGGAAATAATCACTCCTGGAGCCTGAACTTCACAAAAAATGGCACCTTATACAGAGGCGATGTCCTCACATTCACCTATAACACCAACGATACCGAATTGTTTCCAGATGCAAAAAGATTAGGTAAGCTTGATATATCGCTCATATCCTTGGCTCACATACACATTTTAGCCATATGTTAAATTACCTACCGCTACACAATATGTGGGCTGCCAGTCAGACCACTAGTTACCTGAAAAAATGGTAGCCGCACTACAGTCTTAAAAATCAATTGGTACTTTATTCACAAATTATTTCAGTAACTGCATATGAGGCCCAAAGACAACAGACATATTTTTAAAAAACACATAGTTTAAAAACCAAAGGACGGGAGTGTGGCGGACTATTCCAGACTACAAATATTATAAATAATCTATGCTGTATCATGGCATTAAATTACCTACCAATATCTTTTTATATTATGGTGGGATAAGGAAACTCATTAGGATTTTATCCTATGACCAGTGTTGGGCAAACCTGAAACGCAAAGTTCAGATTTGCACCAAACTTCCCGAACACAGACTTCACAGGCCGAACCCAGAAAAGCTGGTTGCTGGGCTGCTGATCAGCCCATCAACCAGCTTAAACTAGTGCAGAGTTTTGCTGCAGCAGAAAGCGACACTTACCTGAGCCCTGTGATCCTGTATGTTTTTTCCTTGATCAAAATGGCTATGGTTGGGTCTTCAAAAAGATGGCTGCCCCCATGAGTGATAACACTGGCAGCAGCTAGCAGCAATTCTAGTGCCTGCTACCAGTGTCCTCACTCATGGGGTTGGCCATCTTTTTGCAGCCCTGGCCATAGCCGTTTTGAGCAAGGAAGAAACGCTGACAGGATAGCGGAGCTCAGGTAAGTGTACCACCACTTCATATTGCTGCATACTCTTCATTAGGGGTTCCTCACCCATCCATAATTTTAAATAAATAAAATCTGTCTGTGGGCAGGTGAGGAGCCCAATGAACTGGGTCTGTCGGGCAGCGGTGGTCTGTCTGTCATTTTTAGGTACCAAATTTCGTGTCCCCATTCATTTCAATACGGACCCGGTTCGTGTATCCGAACTGAACTTTTGTTCAAAATCTGGCCGAACTTGCCGAACCTGAACTTACGGGGATTTGCTCAACACCCCTGTTCTTCAAGGATAATAGTGAACCACTGTGCTGCTTAACTCAAGGTTACTTGTTTAAAAATCGGGCACTATTTCACTTGCCCTGAAAAACCAGTTGGACATTCCAGCTCTCCAATGCTAAACTATTTTAACAATGAAAGTCATGGCTGTTGGCTGTGTTGTAACTAAATGTGGTGGGGCCCTAGTGCGAACCTTGAATAGAGCCCTTTGAAGTCTTATACAGTACACTGTCTTTTAACTCATTTGGATGCAATTAGACCTTTAAAGACTGAAACGGAGATGAATGGTGCTTCCTTTCTAAATGTTGCCAAGCACATATAAGATAAATATGGCGGAGGAGCAACAATTATTGGGCCCCGGTGCAGCAGCAACCCCTGCACCCCCTATAGTTGCACCCCTGGCTTTTGGGCTTCTGTCACACTGGGACATAATCACATTGGCGATGCTGAGGAAATCACTATTGCTAATGCGACTCTCCAGTGTAAAAAGAGTCTTGGGTTTAAATAATTAGATTCCAGTTTTTCATAGACTTCCACATGGTATAAGAGTAGGAGAACTGCACAAAGCATGCCTGCTATATTGTTTTATAATATGCATGTTATATGGCTATTTTTATCCTGAACATTTTTTTATGCCTTCCAAATATCGGCTTAGGCATCGGCACACTTTAAATACTAAATTTGTTGATATCCGTCCCAGAGTTTGAAGCACATGTTGCAGAGAAACCTGTTTATCCAATTCATATATACTATAGAAAACTTCAAATGGGATTTCAATTCACTCTTATCTCTCTGTGCTGTATACTGTGCTCCCTACTCTGCCTTCCTTGTAGCCACTCTCCCCCTGCCCAAACCTGAAACCAATAAGGCCCTGCACTGATGGCCCATCTGCAGATACAATTGTGGCTATGTGTGATTTATGTAACCCCCATGTGTTTACATCTCCCAAATAGAAAGACAATGGCGCTATGAAATCTGTATTCTGCGTATCCTGTAGTTGGTGTCATGCTTTGTCACCACGCAAGCCATGCAATTGCATGGGGCCCCCCAAAGTTCTGCATAGCGCACACTGAAAGGCAGAGATGTGAGTGCTACAGGGAACAGGGCAAAGATGGGGAGAAGGGTGAAAATGTGTGTGCATTGGGAAGCAGGGCAGATATTTTGAAAACCTTGGGTTTTGTTCCTCTTTAATATTGTATTTGGGGCCTCAGAAACGATAAGCCCGTCCCTGCCTGTCACGGCAGATTTATCGCATGTATGGCGTAGTTTGCATTTATACTCATTTTATTCATACTTGCCCCTGTGTTTCTTGCATTCTTTTTCAGGATTGCTAACATCTGTTACACGGGAAAGCTTCTTTACTCCAGTCCCACTAAATGCATTCTATAAATGTGTGCATGATGATGTGATAACTACAGACAACGTTGTTCAACTCTACTGGAATGTGACTCTGCAGGCGTATGTGCAGAATTCTACATTGGGCAATGGTAAGATGAGATTTATATTATTATTAACTCTATTGCATAATCTCCATTTCTCTCCATTCATTTGGAGACACAGTGGCTGGTCTAATTTGGCTTCCTTGCTACTCCCTGTAAACATAGCTTTTAATTGCTGATGAAAAAGAGCTAAAATGTTAGAAGGCCATTACCTATCCATGAGGGGTAAGGATACATTTTCACCAAGAAGACAAGGTGTCCCTCAGTTCTCAGGTGAAAAAAAAGAAAACTTTTTTTTTTTGTGACCAACGAGATGTCTCCTGCCATGGAGGAAGGCTAAAGTCCAATTTATTTTCCTACTCTTTTCATCCTTTTCTCAATACCCAACAATCAGGTACAGAAATTGTCTACTGTCTGGGAGGTGCAGGTCTTGGACAGTTGGGTCTGGGAGCTAGATACTTCAGACTATAAGATCCAGGTCCAAGTACTACAAACAAATTCTTTTCGTCCAAACTTCCACAAGCCCCAAAGTGACCTGCAAAACTGCAGGGAGCAGTCAAACACCTCCTGGCTATGGGGGTATTTATTCCCTGGCCTCTTCCTAGAAAGGCTTAAGTTTCTGCCGAAATATTTTACAGTTCCCAAAGAGGCTTTGCTGTAGCCAACATGCATCTGCACCTGCACAGATTTGTCTGCATCCAACACTTTTAGGCTGGAGTCCCAAAGGTTTGTGATTTCCACCCTTGAGCAGGGAGAGTTTCTGGCATTAGTGAAATGGCAAATAAGGCAATTGCCTGGGGCACCGGGTCCAGAAGGTCGCTTTCAGAGCCAGGGTCATTTCTTGCCTGGGGCGCCAGCTACCCCTGCACGCTAGCGACATGCCACGCCATTATGCTGCAGGCGTGACATGACTGCCTGTATCTTACTGTGGAGATGCATGCTGGAGCCAGGGCTCTGCAGCGTTGCCTGTCTGTCCCCAACTCCATATGGAAATTGGGAGGTGGTGGATGAAAATGAGGAACAAATGTTGACTGGTAATGGAAAAATAAGACCTCACCCTAAAAATAAGCCCTAGCACATCTTTTGGAGCAGGGAAAACACTGTAGTTAAAATGAAACGAGAAATCGTTGAGGAAAAAGTTGTTGCAGGCAGCACAGCCTGCAAGGCATTCACCTTTCTAACACCACTATACTATATCTAAGTGGAGAAGCACTCACTGAGTGGCGTGAACAACAAACCAGAGCATCTGGATTCACAATACCCTGGGGGCGGGCATTCCGGGTTTTGTTCTGCTTTAAGTATTCTAAAATCTCATTTGGATAAATAGGTGTCTGGTTGTACCAGCAAACTGGATTTTATCTATTCTTAGTATACAGTACGTCCTGCTCCAGATAGAATACTTACACTCGGGTATTACTCCGCCAGATGGCGCTAGACTGCAGAGACATCGAAAATAGGCTCCTCCCGGCCCCTCAAATACCCAGGGACCTCCCACAATCCCCAGATCTTCTCTGCAGTCTGGACTGCGATGGACAAGAAGATGGCTCTCTCTTTTTTTTTTTAAAAGTTTCTTTTTATTGGAAGATGGCTCTCTCTACTCGCAAGTGAGCGGGGCTATTAGCCTGCGGCCCTGTAGGACTATTCCCACCCGTTCCATCAGTAATTGCCTCCCGGCCTTGGCTGCGCTGGTCGGGTGATGGTAGGCAGCACTGCTGTCAGGTGCTTAGGAGCGCTGCTCCACTGCAATCCCCCACCAAAGGGTAGGCGGTATAGGCATATGGTGAGCCTCTATGGGATGCCCCTCCCGCACTATTGTCCCTTGCCCCTGTCTATCGGTGGGCCCTGTTAAGTGGCTGCTGTCCTCCCTCACTCTCCTTGTAACCTTCGGGGGGGGGGGGTGTCTATGTGTATATATGTGTATTGGCTTTTATGCTTCACTACATTATGCTTGGTGTCAGCCGCCGCGCTGACTTGTTTTCACTTATTGTGCCTTGAAGTTGCCGCCACCACGCACGCTTCCCTGTGTTCTGCCCTTGGCGGCGGCGTTATTTCAGGCGCCGTTGCGCCGTCATTGGCTGCTTGTCACGTGTATGGCTTCGCGCTCTTCGGGGGGGCGGAGCCTGTCTTTGGCACGTTCCGCGTCACTGTTCATGCGGGCCTGCCCCTCGAGGTATACCGACGCCATTTTTTGCTTGGTTCCGGCAGCTGCGTGACGGGCTTCTACCTACCGCGGTCCGTGAGTGCCCTCGCGGGGCGGCTTTATTACCGCTGTTATTGTATACTTACGGGTCCCCTTTGATTATGTCTTTCAGACGGGCCGAACCCTCTTGGCTTCTCCCGGCCCTACTCCCTCTATTTAGTTGATTAACTTGTGAAGCCTAGTGTTAGTTACTCCCACTTCCCTAGCGGGTTATTAGGGCATCCCGGGTTGCTTTATAGTGTCAATCCCTATCGGCCTATTGTGCCGCTATAATCACCATATGGAGGCGTCTCAGGATAATGTGCTCTGGGTTCCTTCGGTACAAGCCCGGCTGTGTGTAGCTTGTGGGGTTTCCCCTATTAGCGCTGACAATGCGCGGGTCTGTGTACCTTGTGCCGAGCAGGTGCTTGCGCTGCAATCTGGCCTTCCAGTGGCTGGGCCTGCGCCTCCTTTCAACTCACCTACTCCCCCAAGCCTAAATCTCCCATTGAGTTGCATACAAGTGGGGATTCCCAGCCTGATGTGTCTACTAGACTGGCTAGTGTTGAGAAGTTAATTGCTAATACCTTGCCGTGTAAGGCCTCTGCAAAAAAGCGGCACTTAACGCCTGATGTCACTCTTTTCCCTATGGAAGCTGATGAGTTTTTGGAATTGTCTGGCTATACCCCTTCGGAGAGGGGGCTATTCTCTGACTCAGGGTCATCTGATGAGAGGCCTAGGGGTCATGACGATTCTGGCTCTGACCCCTGGGCCCCAGATGATACTGATAGACTGTTGGCTCAGATTTTTGAGGTTCTGTCTATTTCTCCCCCTGTTGCGGCCCCCAGGCAACAGGGGGAACTTTTTCATTCTGCTAAGTCATGCTTGGAATTTCCTGAGCAAGCCCATTTTAATAACCTTGTGCTCAAGGAATGAGAACGCCCCAGCAGGCTTCCCGGTGTACCTAAGAGTTTGGATAGGAAGTACCCCTTTCCTGCTGATGTGGTGAAGTGTTGGTCATCCCCTCCTGAGGTGGATGCCCCGGTCCTAGGGTTATCTAACACCTCTGTTATGCACTCCCCTGACTCTATTACTCTGCGGGATTCCGGCGCATTGATCAGCTGGTGTCCCATGCTTTTGCGTGTGTGGGGACGGCGCTGTGCCCGGTCTGTGCCTCTGCCATTAGGGCTGTGGCTATTAGGACCCTGCTCAGAAGTATCCTTGATGGTGCCCCTGGTGATGTGTCTAGTGAGGAGTTTAATGCACTCTCTCGTTGTGATGTTTTTGTGACTTATGTCCTCTCTGCCTTGGATGACACCATTAGAATGTGTGGCAGAACCTCTGCCCTTGTGGTGGCTACACACCGCTCGGTTTGGCTGCGCCAGTGGGCTGCTGACAACGCTGCCAAGAAAGCTCTCACTGGTTTTCCCTTCAAAGGACTACGCCTGTTTGGGGACCGCCTGGACCTATTTGCTAAGGGAGGCAGGTTACCCCAGCGCAGGCGGCAGTCTTGGCCCTTTCGGGGTCAGGGCTCCTTTTCCTCCCCCTACCGTGGTGCTAGACAAGGGAGGGGGGGTTTCCTTACTGGGGCCCGGGGGGGGCTTCTGGGGTAGGGGCAGAGGACGTCAGATCCCGGATTCCTCAGGACCCTGTGTCGGCTCAGGATCTAGTGCAGGCAGTGCAAAGCCTTCTGGAGCTGGGGGTCATCTGCAAGGTCCCTTAAAGAAAAAAGGGCAAGGGCTTCTATTCCAACCTCTTCACAGTGCCCAAAAAAGATGGGTCAGTTAGGCCCATCCTGGACTTGAAGATCCTCAACAAATTTGTCAGGTGCAGGTGCTTTCGCATGGAAACTCTGCGCTCTGCCATCAGTTCCCTGCGCCCAGGGGATTTCATGATGTCTGTGCACATCAAAGATGCTTACCTTCATATTCCTGTATTTCCAGGTCATCAAAGGTTCCTCAGGTTCGCTCTGGAGGATCAACACTACCAATTTGTGGCATTGCCTTTTGGTCTCACTTCAGCTCCCAGGGTGTTCACCAGGGTGCTGGCAGGAGTGATGTCTCAGGTCAGGCTCAGGTTTCAGGGCATCTGCGTGCTGCCCTACCTGGACGACATTCTCATCACTTCCCAGTCTCTACATCAGGCAGAGTTGGATACTCAGCTGGTGGTGTCCACTCTGGAGTCATTTGGCTGGGTGATCAACCACCCCAAGTCTTCTCTGTCTCCCTCCGTGGTGACTTCTTTCCTGGGAATGAATCTGGATACAGTTCAGGATTTTTCTTCCTCAGCAGAAGGTGGACAGTCTGATTGCGCAGGTCCAGTTCCTGCTATCTTGTGATCATCCCTCCATCAGGCAGGGAATGCAGCTGGTGGGCCTGATGGTGGCATGCTTCGAGGCCGTCCCTTATGCTCAGTTCCACTTGAGGCCTCTGCAACTCCACCTCTTGTCAGTATGGGACAAGGACCCTGCGTCCCTGGACCGGGTCTTTGAGCTTTCCCCCCTGGTCAGGCGGTCTCTCTCGTGGTGGCTGGACTCCAGGAACCTGTTGGGGGGCAGATCCTTTCTGACTCCCACCTGGGAGACGGTCACTACGTTTCTGGAAGTCCCTGCAGTTCCAGGTGAGGTGGGGACCTCAGGAGGCCCACACACCTATCAACGTCTTGGAGCTGCTGGCGATCAGGTTAGTTCTGGCTCAGTTGACTCATCACCTTCGGGGCCTGCCTGTTCAGGTGCGTTCGGACAACCAGACGGCAGTTGCCTACATCAATCATCAAGGAGGGACCCGGAGCAAGGGGGCCCTCCAGGAAGTGTGTCTGATCCTGACCTGGGCGGAGGTCAATGTTCCCTGCATATCAACGGTGTACATTCCGGGGGTGGAAAATCTGCTGGCAGACTCTCTGAGCAGGGGGACCTCTCGCCAGGGAGAATGGTCCCTCTGCAACAGGGTGTTCCAATCACCGTTGGGGCCAACCAGATGTTGATCTGTTTGCGTCCCGTCACAATCACAAGCTCCCGGCCTTTGTCTCCCTGTCCCAGGATCCTCTGGCCTTGACCACGGATGCTCTAGCAATGTCATGGCAGGACTTTCAGTTCCTGTATGTCTTTCCTCCATTCCCCCTGCTGGGCAGGGTCTGTGCAAGATTGCTCTGGAGGGGGTGCTGGCAGTAGATCAGTACGTTCTGCCCAGGGTGCCAGACCTGCTCACTCAGGGTCCCTTACGCCATCCCAATTTACAAACTCTGGCTTTGATGGCCTGGCTGCTGAAACCTCCATCTTGATGGAGAAGGGGCTGTCTACCTCGGTTGTTGATACCATGATAAAGGCTAGGAAGAAGTCTTCTTCTTCCATTTATTACAGGGTTTGGCATGCCTACATTGACTGGTGTGAGTCTAAGTCTCTTCCCTGTCGTGTGTTCTCTATTCCCAGGATCCTGGAGTTCCTGCAGCATGGGTTGGAGATGGGGCTCCAATTCAGTACTCAAGGGTCAGGTTTCTGCCCTGGCTGTTTTCTTCCAGAAGTCCTTTGCTCAGCATTCTCTGATCAGGACTTTTTTCCAGGGGTTTACTCATGTGCGTCCCCCACGTAAGCCTATGGTGCCTGTTTGGGATTTGAACTTGGTTCTGTCAGCCTTGCAGGGTGCTCCCTTTGAACCTGTGCAGGATGCTGCCCTGGCCATTCTTACGCTCAAGGTTGTATTTCTGGTGGCTATCACCTCTGTTAGACGTGTGTCTGAGTTGGCGGCGCTCTCCATGAGAGACACCAGGACAAGGTGGTGTTCCGCTTCAAGCTAGATTTTCTGCCTAAGGTTGTGTCTGCCTTTCATTTGAATCAGGACATTGTTCTTCCGTCATTGTGCCCTAATCCTAGTAATGCTAGCATTTGCTTGCATTCTTTGGATGCGGTTAGGTATCTGAAGTACTATCTGGTGGCTACTGCACCTTTCAGAAAAACTGATGCTCTTTTTGTGGTCCCTTCTGGTCCTAGGAAGGGTTTGGCTCCTGCCAAGTCTACTATCAGCAAATGGATCCATCAGGCTGTGATTCAGGCCTACTCTGCTAAGGGGAAGAATCCTCCCTTCCGCCTTACTGCTCATTCTACTTGTGCTATTGGTGCCTCTTGGGCTTTTCAGCACCAGGCTTCTGTTGAACAAGTTTGCAAGGCCGCTACTTGGTCTTCTGTTCATACCTTTTCGAAGTTTTACAAGGTTGATGTTAGGGCCTCAGCTGATGCTGCTTTTGGCCGCAAGGTTCTGCGGGCAGCAGTGGTTTAAACTGCCTTCTGCTGATTTTTCTTGGGGATCCCACCCTACTTTATAGACACTGCTATTGGATGTCCCGAGTGTAAGTATTCTATCTGGAGCAGGACGTACTGTATACTAAGAATAATACAAGTCTGTGATTACTCACCTGTAGAATTGGTATTATGAGTATACAGTACGTCCTGCTCCACCCCCACCCTTGGTTTTGCATTATCTTGAATCCCCTGTATGGTGATTGTTATCATTGTTATAGTTACCAGTTTGGGTTGTTTTAATTTTCTTGGCTTCTCGTTAACTGCTTTTCAATGCTGGGGATTGTGGGAGGTCCCTGGGTATTTAAGGGGCCGGGAGGAGCCTATTTTCGATGTCTCTGCAGTCCAGCGCCATCTGGTGGAGTAATACCCGAGTGTAAGTATTCTATCTGGAGCAGGACGTACTGTATACTCATAATACCAATTCTACAGGTTAGTAATCACAGAATTGTATTTTTGGAGCTAGATTCTAAGCATTTACCTCCCTGCTCACAGACTCGATACCAGTGATCAAGTCCTGTGGGCCGTCTGCGGGTCCCATCCCAGCACTGTCCGTTTCCGCTCTGAAAGCTGGCAGAGTGCATCCTTGCTGTCAATCACAAGAGAGCAGACCGCCTGCTGATTGGCAGCAGAGAGGCGCATCACATGCGTGCCCACTGCTAATATTCTATATGATTTTAACACTTGAATGTGCGCTTTCTATTAATGGCCCCAATATATGATGCCTGCCCATGGGTAACTCCTTTAAAATGCATGAAATATAGCAAAGATAGCTAATGGGGTTTGTCGGGAGGAGTGCACAGTGCCATGCACGTTGGTCTGATAAACTTTTGGTCAAATTGGCTCTCTGACTGCCGCACAATGTATGCCCCACAGTGGTGTAAGTGGGTACATTTTCTGCCCATATTAATTTTTTTATTTGGGGAGAGGTTACAACAGGCAACCCTTGGAGCCCTGTACGGCTTCTACCCTGTCAGGCATCAGGCGAGCTGCTTGTTTCTTTATTTTTGCTGTTGAATTTACAGTCTTTTAATTTCAGAATCTGTGCTGTGGTTCCCAACTTTATTTTCATTAAATGGCACCTTACAGGGTTTCTGCTCAAATATTTTACAGTTGCCAAGGAGGGTTTGCTCACACTCAGTAAACAGTCCAGCGTGTCCTGGTATCAGAGCTTTTCTGGACAAAAGGTTAATAGTCACATTATCTGTACCTTTTCTTTGAACTGCCTCATTATCTTTCATGAATGTTGTCTGGTAAAACTACAGCTGAAGAATAACCTTTTTTGTTTTATCCCCCCCGTTTTAGAGTCTCGTTGCAGTGCTGACACACCAACTACACCTGTACCAACCACCCCTGTACCAACCACACCCAATGTAACTATGCCAAGCACAACAGCAACCCCCCCAAAACCAACCCCCAAACCTGTGGACAAACCGACTACTGGCAACTATTCAGTTTCAAATACCACAGCTGTTTGCCTGCTGGTCTCCATCGGTGTGCAGTTCAATGCCTCCATGCTTGAAGACAAGGTAAGTTTGGTTCCGTGTGTGTGTTATTTTTTTTTTTATCTGTTGGACTTTTTTCAGGATATTTAAATATATTGAACTTCCTCTTAAGGGGGAAACACAAATATTTAGTAATCACAGGGGGCAGTAGTTTTTAAGCTGCAAATGTGGTGTTATTTTAAACCATAGTGGCAAATACAGCCATGTGCCATATTACCAGCACTGCTCCTATCTGAGGCGTTTCACTGGCTACATCAGATGTGCTCAACCTTTTGATGAGTGCGGGCCACTTAAATGATTTGGAACATGGTTGTGGGCCACAAAAAATATGATCAGAATTTTTTCATTTGGTGTAGCATAATGAAGATTATTCTAAGTATGTCGCACACCCCGCTTCAAGACAATCATTACATGTGGGTATACTGACCTGTAGATGGCGATCTTGCAAAGATGTCAATAAAAAAAGGTAAGACCCTCCCGGCCCATAAATACTGGACCTCCCACTCATTCCCCAGTCTTTCATCTCTGCAGAGGCGAGCAAGTCAGAAGATGAGGTCTCCTCCTTGCTGGTAGCCGGGATGACTCCTGGCCTTCTATTCTTCTATTTCTGCCCGGATCCCCTTATTTAATTACTTGCCTCCCAGCCTAGGCTGCTGGTTCGGGCAAAGGTAGTTGGCACCCCAGGTGCTTAAGAGCCGTGAGATCCCATAACAAGGGGTAGGCGGCTATCTGGGTTGGTGATCCCAGTTTGGGATGCCCCGTCCCTTGGCCCTACCCTGGCATGGATCCCCCCTCTCCCGGATACCCTTAGAGGTGGGGCGGGGTCCCTTATGAATTCCTCCCATTTATTGTGTATGTGTGTGTTGATGCCTTAACCGTGTGTGTTTTACTGTAGGACTGGCGCCGGCCTCCGGCGTGCGGCAATGGTGGCGGTGAGCGCCCATGAGGGCTTCTTCTCCTCAGGGCGGGGGGGGGGGTGGGGCCGGGTGCTCGCGTGCGCGCCTACGGCCCGCCCCCGTGCTGCGGGCGCCGTTTTCAGGTCCCGGCTTCTGGCCGGGAGAGTCGGGGGCGGGGCCAGGCGCAACGCGTGAACCGCCCTCCTACTGCACACTGCGCGTCTTCCACTTCCCCTCCTGCCTGGCGTGCGGTACTCAGGTGCGGTGAAGGTCGGGTGAGTGGCCTGTGGCCCATCAGATGCATCGGTTATTAACTCTTTATGCATTGCTAGCATGGTCTGAGCGTGTGTTTTTGTTTGTGTGTTCCAGGTGGAACATTGATCCTATTAAAGGGGGGTTCTCCCGGTCCAGGGTGGTTAAATTTAGTTGGCTTAAAATCCTCCCACTCTGGACTTAAAGGGGCATCCCGGGTTGCATTATTGTGTAATTCCCTCGGAGCATCATATATATATATATATATATATATATATATATATATATATATATATATATATATATATAATATTTATTAAAAAATCACCATATGGAGGCTTCACCCGGATACTGGGCTTGTCCCCCCATCGGGGCAATCCAGGCTGTGTTTGGGGTGTGGGGTATCCCTTTTGGGGGATGATGTATTTCTATGTGTACCCTGTGCGCAGCGGTCTATTACGCGGCAGACCGGATCTCAGGCGTCCGGTTCTGCTCCGCCAGTCTCCTCTCCGTCTCCCCCTCGCTTGACATGTACCCCGTGTGATGTGGTCATTGGCGGGGAGTCACAATCTTAGGTGTGTGCCAGATTGGCCAATCTTGAAAAATTGTTTTCCAGTGCCGTTGCTAAAAAGGCCACGGCAAAGAGAAAACATTTGTATACGGCCGTGCAGGGCCTTGATGGGGAGGATTTTGACTCCCTGGATTGGTCTGATTGTTCCCCGCGTGAGGAAGGGGAGCTGTATGAGGAGTCTGGCTCTGATGATCAGCAGTTTGTGGGCGCTGATATCGAGCAGGGCCAGGGGGACTCCTTGGATACCTCTAGGGTCCTGGCTCATATGTTTGAGGTCCTGTCTATTTCTCCCCCCGAGGCGGCTCCTCCGCTAAAGGGGGAGTTCTTTGAAGTGACCAAGCCGCGCTTGGAATTTCCTTATCAAAAGCATTTTGATGGTATCATTCTCAAGGAATGGGAGAGGCTGACTCGTCTTCCGGCCCTTTCCGGCGGACGCGGTGAAGCACTGGTCTCCCCCCCCCCCCCCCCCCCCCCCCCGAGGTGGATGCTCCTGTTTTGGGGTTGTCCAGCTCCTCAGTCCTCCATTCTCCGGAGTGCACTACTCTCAAGGATGGTGAGGTTAAACGCATTGACCAGATGGCTTGTCATGGTTTTGCCAGTGTTGGATCGGCCTTGCAGCCGGTTTGTGCTTCTGTGCTTTTATTGGTAGCTGCCAGGTCGGTTGTTAGAGGACTGTTGACCTCTTCCGGGCTTCACCTGGCTAGTGAGTATTGCCGACCTTAAGCGCTGTGAGTTATTTTTGTCTTTTGTGCTGTCCGCCTTGGACGACACATTGGTGTAGCAGAGCTGTGGCCCTGCTTGTGGCTATCCGGCGGTCGGTTTGGTTACGCCAGTGGGCGGCTGATTTTGTGTCCAAAAAGTCGCTTACGTCCCTTCCCTTTGTGGGGTTGCGGCTCTTTGGAGAGAGATTGGATTTGGTGGCAAAGGGAGGTAAGTTACCTCAGCGTAAAAAGCAGCGTCGCCCCTTTAAGGGGGCGGCTTCCTTCTCTCAGTCCTTTCGTGGGGCTAGAGTCGGCAGGGGTTCGGCTTTCCCCTCGTCCAGAGGTGATTCCTGGACCAGGGGCAGGGGTCGGGCCCGTCCAGGACACAGTTGGGGCTCCAATCCTAGAGCCGCTGCCAAGCCGGCTCAGCAATGAGGGGGCGCCCTCACCCTTGCGGGTGGGGGGACGGCTGCAACTCTTCTCCCAGGTCTGGGTCCAAGAGGTCTCGGACAGGTGGATTCAGGAAGTGGTGTCTTCCGGTTACAAGCTGGAGTTCGAGTTCCGGCCCCCTCCCAGATTCTTCAGTTCTCGGGTGCCGTCAGATCCTCTGGCCGCCCAGGGGCTTCGGGCGGCAGTAGCAAGTCTCTTGGACATGGCTGTCATCTGTCAGTTGCCTCGCTCAGACCGGGGCCTGGGCTTCTATTCCAATTTGTTCACGGTGCCCAAGAAGGATGGATCCGTTCGTCCCATTCTGGATCTGAAGCTGTTCAACAGGTTCGTTCGTTCCTGGAAGTTCCGTATGGAAACGCTGCGCTCAGCCATCCACTCACTTCGTCAGGGGGACTTCACGACATCCATAGACATCAAGGATGCTTACCTGCATGTTCCAATATTTCCGGGACACCAGAGATTTCTCAGGTTCGTCGTGGAAAATCTACATTTTCAGTTTGTGGCTCTTCCTTTGGCCTTACCTCGGCTCCAAGGGTCTTTACCAAGGTGTTGGCAGGAGTGATGGCCATCCTCAGAGCCAGGGGTATCCGCATCGTGCCCTATCTGGACGATCTTCTCATCATGGCGTCTTCCCTCAGTCAGGCGCAGCTGGATACCGGGAACGTGGTGTCCACTCTGGAGAGTTTCGGTTGGGTGATCAACTATCCCAAGTCCTGCCTTACTCCCTCCAGGGTGGTGGAGTTCCTAGGAATGTCTCTGGATACTTCTCAGGCCAGGGTGTTTCTCCCCCGAGCCAAGGTTCTTCTAATTCAGGAATTTACTCAGCGTCTCCTATCCATCCCCCGCCCGTCCATCCGGCTAGGGATGCGACTGGTGGGATTGATGGTGGCGTCGTTCGAGGCGGTTCCCTTTGCCCAGTTTCACACAAGGATGCTCCAGCTCCATCTTTTGGTGGCCTGGGATGGGTCCCCGCTGTCATTGGATCTGTCCTTTCTGATGTCCCCCCGGGTGCGGCGTTCCCTTCGGTGGTGGCTGAAACCAAGCAATCTGACGAGGGGCAGTTCCTTTCTGACCCCTCGTTGGGAGACGGTCACCATGGATGCCAGCCTGTCAGGTTGGGGGGGATTTTGGAGGGATCTTCAGTTTCAGGGGCTCTGGGGGGCCTCAGGAGGCTCACGATCCCATCAATGTTCTGGAGCTGAGAGCCATCAGGTTGGTTCTGGCTCACTTGACTCATCAGTTACGGGGACTACCGGTTCAAGTTCGGTCGGACAATCGGACGGCGGTCGCTTACATCAATCACCAGGGAGGGACTCGCAGCAGGCGTGTCCTCAGGGAAGTGTCTTTGATCCTGGATTGGGCAGAGGGCAATGTCCCATGCATCTCAGCAGTGTACATTCCGGGAGTGGAGAACACGGAGGCGGACTCACTGAGCAGGGGCTCATCGCGCCGGGGCAAATGGCCGCTCTGCCCCAAGGTGTTTTGGTCGCTTTGCCACCGGTGGGGGACTCCGGAGGTGGACCTCTTTGCCTCTCGTCACAATCACAAGCTTCCGGCATTTGTGTCTCTCTCGCGGGATCCGCTGGCTCTGGCGGCGGATGCCATGTCTCTGAACTGGAGGGATCTGGGGTTTCTATACCTGTTCCCTCCGTTTCCCATGGTGGGCAAAGTGGTGTGCAAGCTGGCCCTAGAGGGCGCGTCAGCAATCCTGGTGGCTCCAAGGTGGCCAAGACAGGTTTGGTTCGCAGACGTGGTAAGGTTGGCAGAGGATCAGTTAGTTCTGCCCCTTCTGACGGATCTACTCACTCAGGGTCCCCTGCTCTATCCCAATTTACCAACGCTGGCTTTGACGGCGTGGTTGCTGAAACCTCCATCTTGAAGGAGGAAGGTCTTTCTGATGCTGTCATTCAGACTCTGGTTAGGTCTAGAAAGAAGTCTTCCTCTGCCATCTACTATTTGGATTTGGAGGTCAGGGCCTTGCCTTGCAGGGCGTTTTCTATCCCTAGGATCTTGGAATTTTTGCAACATGGTCTGGACCTAGGTTTGCAGCTTAGTACGCTGAAAGGGCATGTTTCTGCCCTGGCGGTTTTCTTTCAAAAGTCTTTTGCTCTTCATCCTCCTGGTTAAAACCTTTTTCCAGGGGGTTACGCATGTGCGGCCTCCTAGGAAACCTTTGCTCCCAGTTTGGGATTTGAATTTGGTTTTGTCTGCCTTGCAGGGTCCTCCTTTTGAACCTTTGCAGGATATTGCACTTTCTATGCTTACTCAGAAGGTTGTTTTTCTGGTTGCCATCACTTCTGTTCGGCGTGTTTCGGAGTTGGCAGCCTTGTCCATTTAGGCCCCTTACTTTGAGAGGCATCAGGACAAGGTTGTTTTCAGCTTCAGTCCAGATTTCCTTCCTAAGGTGGTCTCTGCTTTTCATCTTAATCAGGATATTGTTCTACCCTCCTTGTGTCCTAAGCCTAGCAATGACAAGGAGAGGGTTTTGCATTCTTTGGATGTGGTTCGCTGTGTGAAGTACTATTTGGTGGCTACTTCTCCTTTTCGTAGGACTGACGCTTTTTTTGTGGTGCCCTCTGGGCCTAGGAAGGGTTTGGCTCCTGCCAAGTCTTCCATTAGTAAATGGATTCGCCAGGCCATTGTTGGGGCCTATTTGGCTAAGGGGAAGATTCCCCCTTTTCATGTTACTGCTCATTCTACTCGTGCTGTTGGGGCGTCCTGGGCCTTCCAGCACCAGGCTTCTATTGAGCAGGTTTGTAAGGCTGCTACTTGGTCTTCGGTTCACACTTTTTCCAAGTTTTACAAGGTTGATGTTCGGGCCTCAGCGGATGCTGTTTTTGTCCGCAAAGTTCTGCAAGCTGCAGTGGTTTAAGTTTGTGCCTTGTTGCCTTGTTTTTTGGATCCCCGCCCTTTATGGACACTGCTATTGGATGTCCCACATGTAATGATTGTCTTAAAGCGGGGTGTGTGACATGCTTAGAATAATACCATTTTGTGAATACTCACTTGTAAAATGGGTATTATAAAAGTATGTCACACACCCTGCTTCACCCTGCCCTTTTGTATTCTGGAGCCTTTTATATGGTGAACCTTTGTTAGTTTTAATTGGCTTTCCTGGTCCCTTTCTCTTACTGCTATCTTTATACTGGGGAATGAGTGGGAGGTCCCAGGTATTTATGGGCCGGGAGGGTCTTACCTTTTTTTATTGACATCTCTGCAAGATCGCCATCTACAGGTCAGTATACCCACATGTAATGATTGTCTTGAAGCGGGGTGTGTGACATACTTATAATACCCATTTTACAGGTGAGTATTCACAAAATGGTATTTTCTACAACAATCAGGATACCCAGTGTCTCCGCAAACTCCACTTGTATGTCCTTGCACCACACCTCTACATTCATAAGTGTCACTCCCCACATGCCTGCAATGCACATGCCGATTGGCTTACCTATCTGAATATATGGGTCCTGTATTCATAGGAGTCCCACCAAGCTCCCACCAATGCTAAGCATACAATTATTATAGAGGAACTAGTTTACCAAATTATTCTGACAAAGGTGCCAGGGGTGGTGTGTATGAAGCTGTTCAGCAACTCTGATAAGTGGTGAGATTTCAGCAAGACAGAAGTTAACCCCAGTAGAGAAAGAGCTTGACCTGCCAACTGAATGAAGGCAAACATTCTGCACCCTTAGAGGAGGAGCACTATCGTGAAAAATGCCCCAATGACAAAAATCCAAATAAATATGATGGATGGCGGGAGGAGAGGTCTTATAAACCTAGCATTAAGAAATATCCAGCCAGGCGTGTTTCATTTTAATGGAAGGGAGAAGAAGCCTGTTGTGGCAATGGTTCTCCTTTAGGATGCCAGACCAGGCATCTCAGCTGCCAGTTTATTAAGGTAAGTACATGTGTATAGATGCATATTGAAAAACCTTTATTTTATTCAAAATTGCAGCTTATGTCATGTGCATATGCATCCAGACCTTCGCTACTCTAGCTGTTCTGGAATAGACCTACCTATGCCTCCTGGATTCAGTTAAGCTGATAGCGTCTCATCAGGATGAACGTAAAGGTGGACGCCAGGGTCTCACAAGTGCAGCGTGGTGTCACCGATTGTTTTTATTACCAGGTGAATACCCCAGGGGATGAAGGTTGCCTTTTAAGGGATACCTCTTCTAGAGAAGATACAGGTTTTCCTCAAACCTCTTTGTAATCCCCAAGAAGGACAGATCTATATGTCTACCACAGCAGCCTTGCAGCAGTGTGATTTCATGACAAAAATCAAAATGCCTACTTACAAATACCGTTTTCTCAAAACATCCTTCGGGCAGCATACGCCTGAGACCTACGGGCTCCTCCCACCAATCTGGAACACATGACCACCAGACAGAAGAAAATCCTGACGACTCCTCCCATTCCCCAGTTGTTTCCGTGTTCCTTCAGGAAGAGGAACGTGACCACTAGCTCCTGGACCGATGGTTCAGGTAAGTATATTCCGGTACTATGGGCCTGAGCAGGGGGTCCATTTCTCGGTCCCGAAGGCGATCCTTCTGCCTGGGGCCCGGGATATCCTATGGGGTCATTGGCCAGATCCCATTCTTTGATTATATCAAAGGGGGGTAAGTGATATGTTGCCCTCTTGCTGAGGATGAATTATAGGAAGAGACCGGGGTAACGGGACCCCATACTTGGAATTTTTTACCATTTTCTTCTTGAGACAATGTTTTTGTAGATTTAATGCACCCCTCTGCACTCACTGCCCAGGAAGGGAGAGTCTGTGTGCCTGTTTGCATTTGCTATCAGCATTATGGGGCAGGTGTGCTGAACTAAAGGAAAGAGCCCCTCCCCCCTCCAGAGCTCTCCCAATGATTAGAGACACATGCTGCTAGTTGTCTCTCATTAAGCTTCAACCTGCCAGGACTCTGGCAGATGCACAGGCAGCCATTACTGAGATTGATTTTTTTTGAGCTGTTGCTCCAGGTTTTTAAAAGATTTCAGGTCTCTTCCTCCCAGACTGCTGACGTCACATTCCAGCACCCGTGGAATTTCCTGCCTTTCTTTCAAAACACGCTTGTTTCTTCTTTAATAGCACAGTGTTTTGGAGGTATATATATTATGGCCTCCCCTTCTACTTTTGTTATGAAGGGTTAATATTTCAATATGGGATTTAGCTCCTACCCTATTGCGACAGGCTCAGGAAGCAAATCCATTGGTGCCTCATAACCAGAAGCCTGGCAGACCATAAGGATGACATTTATATCGATCCTGCTGAAGTTTCCTCCACAAATATGTCTCATGTGAACCAGGATTCATCCTGTATTCCGTCGGCTGCCGATTCTGGAAGGAGGGGGCCCAGTTTTGTCCGGTAAGTCACTTTTATTTTTTTTTTTTTTAATTCTTTATTTTGAATTTTGCAGATTTATAACATACATACATTCAATAGGGTCAACAATACAGGAAGCATAAAAGGAATGGGGGAGCTCAAGTAGATCACTATCATAACAGAGGTGACATATCGCAGTTGGGCAATGATATCAGGCAACAGTACATAATGCCATATGATGCGGATACCAGCTATAGGGGGTCACGAGGCGGGGGAACACAACGTGACGGAGGCCGCCTAGCGACCCTCCGTCCACTCCTCCCCGTCTCCTCTCCCCTTCGTCAGATACATTTAGCCATAGGGCTTTCCGCTAAGAATGGTTTCAATTCCTTTGTATCGAATAGGATCTCAAGCCCTCCCCAGGGAATAGGGACAGACGTACAAGGGGGGACCAAGGAGAGGTGTAATGGCAAAGGATAAAAAGAAAGGGGGGGGGTGGGGGAGAGATTGAGGGGAGGGATATGGTGCAAGAGGTTTGAGGGAAGGGTAGGTGTGGGTATAGGTGTGGCGTGTGGGACAGGGCACCCGGCCGAACGCCGCCCAGCAGCTGTCTAATTCAGGCCCAGCGCAGGAGGGGGCAGTGTATATCTCGCCTGGATGGAGAGTGACCGCGGGTGGCACCACAATCGACATAGCTTCTAATCGATCACGTGAACAAATTACGGAACTCTGCTGATTCTTCAAAAATCAGCCAAGGAAGCCAGGTAACTTTATATTGCTCATCCCGTTCATGGAGAGCTAAAGTTAAATCCTCCATTTCCTTAACGAGGACAACCTCCCTCACCCAGTCCCTAACGGAGGGAGCTTTCTTCTTTTTCCAGAATCTGGGTATAGCCTGTTTGGCCGCGTTCAACAGGTGAATCAGCAGTGTTTTCTTATATTTCCCTATCGGGGACTTCGTGGAGTGAAGCAGGACCTGCGCCGGGTCTCCCAGCAATTGTGCCCCTGTCAGCTGTTCTATAATGCCCAGGACCGCCCCCCAGTACTCCTGGATTTTGGGGCACCGCCAGAACAAATGGAATAGTGTCCCACGTTCCCCTCCGCATCTCCAGCAGCTCGCATCCGCCGAGTCATACATCTTGCCTAGCTTGTCAGGGGTGTAGTACCATCGAGTCAACAATTTATAATTCACTTCCTGGATTCTCGTGGCTACCGAGGATTTATGTATCAAGGTGGCTATCTTAGTTCTCTCTTTCTCCCCTAAGGGCCGACCCAAGTCCTGCTCCCACTCCCCCCAATAAGCAGGCGGGGACTCCACTTCCCGGTTGAGCAGCGCGTACAACAATGAAATCAGATGGGGCTGGGGCTGCCCTGCCAAACACTGCGTCTCAAAATCGGTAGGCTTCCTGGAGTTCTCCCTGCGGTAGCCCAGCCTGGACAGAACCGATTGAAACCGCAATAATGTCCAGGGATCCAGGTTCCCTTTCTCAAATTTCGCCCTCAGCTCACCCAGCGCGGCCCAGCCCCCCTCCGATAGCAAGTCGCCCCCCCTTAACTGGGCCACCTTCCCCCACTCCCTGAGGTCTACTCTTGTACAGTCAGGCATGAGTTGTGGATTGTCCAATAAAGCCAACATGGGGGAGGGCCATGGGGAGATATCAGAACGTTCCCTGAAACTCCGTAGGACATCCAGAGTAGGCGCTACGGTGGGGTGGGATCTCAGGGCTGGCACCCGGTTCTCTCTGTTCCAAACAACAGCATCTAGGGGGGCAGGGGCCAGTGAGTGCTCTAGCTGTACCCATCTCTTCGTCTCCTTGCACGTGTGCCACTCACATACCCTCTGTAAATGGGAAGCCACCCAATACGACTGAACATCCGGCATAGCCATACCCCCTAGGTGTTTGGGCTTGAATAACACCTGGCGACGGAGCCTTGCCCTCTTCCTCTGCCACACAAATCCCAACAGAACTTTCTCCAGGTCCCTGAAGAAGCGGGTAGGTAACTTGATAGGGAGCGCCTGGAACAGGAACAACAGTTTTGGCAGGATCGACATTTTGATTATATTCACCCTACCCATCCACGAAAATGTAGGGGAGTCCCATTTTTCCAAATCAGCCTTTATTCTCTGGAATAGGGGCAGAAAGTTTAAGGCAAAGATGTTCGTCAGGCGATTCGGCAATCTCGTACCAAGGTATGCTATTGAATCCTTGGCCCACTTAAAAGAGAATGCCTGTTGGACAGTCCCGGCCACCTCAGCAGGGAGGGAGATGTTTAACGCCTCTGACTTCTCGAAGTTAATTTTGAAAAAGGATAGCCTCCCGAAGGCTTCAAACTCCTTCATTAATACAGGGACAGAGACCGTGGGATTTGTGATGAAGAACAAGAGGTCATCCGCGTAAGCGGCAACCTTATGAATACTGCCACCTACACTCAAACCCCTCACGTCCACATTCTTCCTTATGTTACATAGAAAAGGCTCTAAAGTCAAGGCGAATAGCAGAGGTGACAGTGGGCAGCCCTGTCGGGTTCCGTTACTGATCGGCAATGGGGCGGAGAGGTGGCCATTCACCTTGACTCTCGCGCGGGGTATCGTATACAGGGCCTCAATGCGTTTCCTAAGGTTTTCCCCTAAGCCTATATGTCTAAGGGTTCCCTGCATAAAAGGCCAACCTACCCTATCAAAGGCCTTTTCCGCGTCTGTGGACAACACCATCATTGGCACCCCCGCTGACTGTGCGGAGTACGTGACGCTAAGCGCCCGCACCACATTATCCCTGGCCTCCCTTCCCAACACGAAACCCGTTTGGTCCAAATGGACTACCTGTGCCACCACCGGGGCCAATCTGTTGGCCAAGATCTTTGCGTACAGCTTCAGGTCAGTGTTGAGGAGGGAGATGGGGCGGTAGCTCCCGCACGACAGAGGGTCCTTCCCCGCTTTGTGTAGGACTGAGATGTGGGCCTCAAGGTCTCCACCCGAGAAGGCGCCCGCCGCATCCGGGTCCGTAATGGTATTCCAGGCCCTAACCATATGGGGGCCCAGGATAGAAATGAATGCTTTATAATAGTGGACCGAATAACCATCAGGCCCTGGAGCCTTCCCCGACGGGGACTGTTTAAGCGCCTCTAGCAACTCCTCCATCCCAATCGGGTCCTCCAAGGAGGCCGCAATTTCATCTGCCACCGAGGGCATGCCTGATTTCTTAATGTAGTCCTCAATTTTATTCAGTTGCGACCGTGTCGGGGCCCCTCTGCTGAGATTGTACAGGCCTGAATAGTAAGCCCTGAATACATCTGCTATCCCCTCCGTGGTATGTTGTGTTTTCTGCTCGCTATCGAGAATTGCCGAGATGAAGTTCTGGGATTGCTGTTGCTTGAGGGCCCTAGCTAGCAGAGCGCTGCTCTTATTACCGTACTCGTAGTAGGTGCGTCTGCATCTCCTAATGACATGCTTTGCTTTCTGCCGTAAAAGGGCGTTGAGTGCCTCCCTAGTCTGGGTCAGCTCCCCAAGTACCCGTGCCGCCTCAGATTGCTTGTGGGATAGTTCCAGGCCCCGTACCTTATCTGTAAGCTTCACTATTTGGGCCAGTCTTTCTCTCTTGAGCCTCGCCCCGTGGCTGATTAGGATGCCCCTGATCACGCTCTTGTGTGCCTCCCATAATGTGAGTAACGAGACCTCCCCATTACTATTGGTTCTGAAGTAGGACTCTAGGCCCTCTTTCACAGCTTGAGCCACCACCGCATCCTTAAGGAGGGACTCGTTCAGCCTCCAAGTGGAGGAGGGGGGTGGCCTGTCCACGAGCTCGAGGTCAAGAAACACCGGGGCGTGATCTGAAAAGGAGGTGGGGTATATCCCGTCTCCCGTGGCCAGGCTCAACAGGCTATGTGTCACCCATATGTAATCTAATCTAGAATATGTCCCGTGTACATGTGAGTAAAAAGAATAATCTTTCGTCCCAGGGTTCCTGACCCGCCAGGCATCCACCAGCTGCAGCCCATGCAATGCCCTCTTCAGAGAACGCAAGGCCAGATGCGAGAGCGCTGACTTCCCTGTGGAGGAGTCCAGTAGTGGTTCCAGAGCCAGGTTAAAATCACCCCCTAGAATGATCTCCCCTTCCCTGAATTTCTCGATCTTATCTAGGGTGCGCTTCAGGAATGGTATCTGCCCCTGATTGGGAGCGTATACAGAGGCTAAAGTATACATTTTTTGATTAATCAGTCCCTTAGCCAGCACCACCCGGCCCGATTCGTCTCTCCAGACCTCCCTCAGCAAGAAGGGGACGTCCTTGGAGATCAGGATTGCTACCCCTTTTTTCTTAGCATCTGCAGCGCAGCTGGTGAAAGCCTGGGGGAACAGCTTACTACAGAGTCTGGGCACGGAATCTCGTCTGAAATGTGTCTCCTGTAGGAAAATGATTTGCGCTTTACATCTCTTTAACTCCTGCCCTAGGATGGTTCTCTTTTCCGGGGTGTTAAGGCCCTTCACATTCAGGGTAATTACCTTTACAGGGGCCATACCTGCAGAAAAGAGCTAAGGGGGGGGGAGGAGGACCAGAGATCGTCAGGCAGCGGTACTCCTCGCTGCACGTCCGGTCCCACACGCCAAGGGGGAGAAGAGAGTTATGACCAGAGGGGGAAATAGAAAAGGGAGGGAAACAGAGGGAGAGGAAATGGGTATCAGGGATATGGAGGAAAGACAAAAGGACTTAAGAGATGGACAAACAATTGTCGTGATGGGGGCGGGGACTAGCTAGTAGTCCAACATAAAGCCGGTGCCTTTTAAAGACGCACTAAGTGGGGGAGAAACTCCAAACCACGGGCTGAGAAGCCCAATACACGGTCTATTCCCGACAGGAGAAGGCCTAGGACTTCTCCGGAGGGGTGCACCAAATGGGGGGGAAGTGGAAGACCAAGCCTAAATAAACATCGGATAGGGAGTCGCACCAGTATTGTAGCTACTCAGCGAGGCAATTCGTGACCTTATGTCGCTATCGCCCTGTCAGACAAGATGCAGACAGTCCGAGGCGGCGGGGCACCACGCACAGCAGCACAACACTGCCCTATTTCAAGAAGGGGGGGGGGCCCCCGCGGGGCGAGACAAGAACCCAAGCAGGCCGATCCGTCCCTTCAGGGCACAGGGGGAGACCTCAATCAACAGATAGAACAACAAATTCTGGACATAACAGTGTGGCATCAAGCCAGTATTGTAGCTGCCCAGTGAGGCGCGCCACCGCCCCAGGGCGCCACCACCCCACCGGGCGGAGCGCGGGCAGGCCATCGCAGCCCAACCCCTCGCACAGCAGCACAACACGGCCGTGTAGCCAGGAAGAGTTTCCGTGAGGGGCAAGACGAGAATCCAAACGGAATGATCCGGCCCGTCAGGAAGCGGCACAGACATCAGTCATCTAGAGGTAGAACAGTTAACTCTGGATATGGCAGTACGGAGTCAAATCAGTATTGTTGCTGCTCAGCGAAGCGTGGCATGGCCCCAAGGCACCATCGTCCTGTCGGACAAAGCGCAGGCAGGTCGCGGCGCCATGACACCACGCACAGCAGCGCAACACCACTGTATTGCTGGAGAGGGCCTCCATGAGGGGCGGGACATGGATCCAAACAGATCGGCCCGGCCCGTCATGGAGCAGCACCGGTAACAAACAGCAACCGCCAATACATTCACGCTCCGAACTTAACAATATGGCGTCTAACCAGTGCTGCAGCTCCCCAGCGAGGCACACCGCGGCCTTAAGGCGCTATCGCTCCGTCAGAGACAACTCAGACAGACCGAGGTGGGATGTCTCCGCGCTCGGGAGCTCAGCACCCCCGCTCTCCAAGCAGAGGTTCTCATGAAGGGCCGGACAAAGATCCGATCCGACCCGGCCGGCCCGTCAGGAGACAGCGCAGACATTAACATCAACAGTTTAAACAGTAAATTCTAAGCATGGCAGTGTGGCGTCAAGCCCGTATTGTAGCTGCTCGGCGAGGCGCGCCGCGCCACCAAGACGCCATGGCCCGCCAGGCAAAATGCAGACAGTCCAAAGTGAGATGGCACCACGCACAGCAGCACAACTCGTTCGCTTATCAGAGATGAGCTTCCATGGAGGGCAAGACAAGGTCTAAGCAGAACCGTCCGGCCCGCCAAGGAGTAACCCAGTCGCCAATCAGTAGATAGAACAGAGAAAAAGGAAAAAAGAACAAAAGAACAACAAATTCTTAATATGACAGTATGAAAGCTTATCTTCTGCGGCCTCTCATTCCTCCTCTGTTGCCTCGGGGACCACCTTCTGGGCGCTGCGGCAGCCGGCCATTATACACAGCCAGGTCAGGGACTGTCCAGTCCGGGACATCCACACTTTCCACCTCCAAAAAGTGGAATAGGTCCGGCAGTTGGCCGGGCCCCTTGAGGATAAACAGATCTCCTCCCCTGCGCACCAGCAGTTGAAAAGGATGGCCCCATCTGTAGGAGGCACCCCGATTCTGGACGGCCTCCAGTACAGGTTTCAGAAGCTTCCTCATCTGCAGAGTTCTCCGTGAGAGGTCTTGCAAAATGATCACCTGTGCGCCCCTGAATGCAACCGGACCCTTGTCCCATGCGCGGCGCAGGATCTCTTCTTTTATCTTGAAAAAATGGATGCGACAAATAATGTCCCGAGGACGATTCGGGTCTTGCGGCCTAGGACCCAGCGCCCGATGAACCCGGTCCATCTCTATGCGGTTGGAGTCGGGGAGGTTCAGAAGTTCATTGAATATAGTAGTAACCGCTTCCAGCAGATCTCGGGGCTCCACTGACTCAGGTACTCGCCGAAGGCGCAGATTATTTCTGCGGCTCCTATTCTCCGCGTCGTCATGTGCCAGGAAGATATCTGACAGGAGACGTTTGTTGCGGTCCTGTTGCTGTTCCAGATCTGCCACCCGCTGCTCCAGGGCCCTGTGCGAGGCCTCCATCCCATCCATCCTTGCCGTGACCTCCACGACTGAACCCTGCAATGCAGCTAGTTCTCTCTTGATGGTGCCTTCCACCCTGGATACGTATCCGTCAAAATCACTACGCGTTGGAAGACCGCGTAGGGCCTCAGCGATATTGACTTTCACCGCCTCCGCGATGGACTGGGAGAGCTGGATAAGCGGCGGTGTGGGATGAGGTTCCCGCGAAAGGGGTGTCTCCAGGCAGCCAGATAGTGGTGGTGGTGGGCTGAAAGCTGCGATCCCATGAAACCCCTCCTCACAGGCGGCCGAGCCCCTCTGCAGCGGACCAGCAGTCTCCCCACGTCCCGTGGGGGGGCCCCCGGATGTCATCGGCGGCAATGCGTCCCACAGGTGGTTTACGGCGGGGTTACTCTCTAGGGGCAGTGGAGATCCAATGTGGCGGGCCTGAGGGGATCCCGCAAGCGTTTGCCACGGCGACTGTGGGCTCAAGGGGGGGGACGGCGAACCCGACAGGTAGCTGGGAGAAGGCTGCAGGCTACCAGCATGTGGGGAGGTGGGCACCCGTGTCTGTGGGGCCGGGATGTCCCGCAGGGGCCCTCTTGGTGGGGAGTCTGGGCTAAGCTGGCCCGGTGATGTGGTCTTCAGGCTAGGCTCAGTGGCCCTCAGAGCAGAGCTTCTGGTGCCGTTGGGCGGGGTGGCATCCCCCTCTCCCCCAGGTGAGCAGTCCCCTTCATGGGGGGTGGCGGCAGGTTGGGTAAGCTGGCCCCCCGGGCAAGGATGGGGTGGGAGGGTGCATTGGGGCAGGAGACCAACCTTGCGCCCGCCGGTTGTTCCGTCCGGCCAGTCCGCTCCAACATGTATCTCGGCTGACACCGTCAGCATGCGGCCTCCGACGCTGTGGCGCTCCTGGTCCGGGTCACACTGTGGACGCTGCGCTCCGGTTCCCTCCTCCCGCAGGTCTAAGACAGCCCCAGCCGGGGCCGGATCACTGGGAGCGGCGGCCCCCCGCCACATCTCAATCTCGCGCCCACGTGTGCGCTCCTCTCCCGCCATCGCCGCCATCTTCTTTGCGGCCGTCCCGCGGGTCCCGGAGCCTCCTGGCCGGAACAGGGCTGGGATAGTGCCCAGTCTGCCTCGTCCGCTTGGTCCCCGGTGTTTCCCCTTCCTGGGCATATGGAATACAGGTGGGTCACTGCTCTCTGGCCTCCGTTATTCAGATCGTTGGTGCGGAGCTCCGTCTCCAGGCGTCTCTATCCGGCCATGTCAAGCCACGCCCCCCCCACTTTTATTTTTTAATAGTGTCTATGGGCATGTTTAATTAAATTTTGACATAAGTATCGCTCTTGTTTTGCTTATGTATCTTAGTCTTTGACCTCAGACTAGAGCTCATTTGAAGTGTACCTAAATCCGATTCTTCCAGACCTATTTCATATATAAGAAGAGTAGAAATGGTCCCAAGGATGTACTGCGCCTTGTACATTACTGGTTATAACCCCTCTGCCAATATTGTCCAGACAGGTGTTGAATAATGTTATTACTATCTTTGTAGGTCGGATTAGACCTAATGTCCTCCTCACCTTGGGATCTCTAGGTTGCAGGAAGTTCGGGTAACCAGGTGGTTTTACAGACTTTCAAATCCTGTTCTGATCCCATCTATTATCTGGTCTGGGGGGAAGAGACCGGTTTAATTGCTTTAACCCTTTAACCGCCAGCCTACCTTGAGATTTTGTCACCCTTTGTTGCCAGACCATTTTGCACTATTTTGCGCTCCCCTTGTTCAACTGTGATTTTTGAGGGGATTTCCAGGGATTTCCCAGGAAAATGATATATTGTTTTTTTCAGCAGAGTCTGGGCTTTAACATGAAATGTCTTGTTTGTCATTTGTTAGGTGTATTCTTAATATTTTTGGGTGAAATATGTGCAAAAAAAAAAAAAAAATTTTTACATATTGTAGTTTTTTTTGGAATACAAAATGTAAGTTTGTCAATAAAATCTTATTGCGTGTGAAATCCCAATTTCTCCCGGTTACAGCGGTACCACATATGTATAGGTAGACACCCTTTCCTGCCCAGGAGACTCCCCCAAACTGAAACAGCGCTTTAGGAGATTTTCAGATAAAATACAACTATGCTATGCAATATGCGCACCTTGCGGTTTTTCCAGAAAAACAACCCTTTACATTTAAAATACCCCCAACAAACTATATATTCTCTGGAAGTACACACCTCAGGCTTTCTAGGCGTACCAGGCTTGTGGATGTGGCCATAGTTTTCTGGAAGTAATCCCTCAACGTAATCTTTGGTTGCAAAGAGTTTCCCTAAAAAAAAGGATAAAAAAGCAGAATCAAAGCCACATTTTCCTAAAAAAACTATATACAAACAAGAAAAATCAAGTTTAATCTGAAAAAGCAACATCTCCCGAACAGAACGATACCCAACATGCATAGCTACTGTCAAGGGAAGAGTTGCCAAACACCCCAAAGTAAAGCATGCGCATAACGGTAATTTTACTTGAAAATTTCAGCTCTGCAGACAAAGTGCGCACCTTGTGATTTTTCAACCAAAACAACCCTTTACATTTGGAATATCCCCCATAAACCATATATTCCCTGAAAGTACACACGTTAAGCTTTCTAAGGGTACCCAGCTTGTTGTAGTGGGCTCATCTTTCTGGAATTAATTCCTCAAAGAATTCTTTGGTTGCGCAGGGTTTCCCTAAAAAATGTATAAAAAAGCTGAATAAAAAACACCTTTTCCTAAAATATAAATATGCAAACCAGAAAAAACAAGCTAAGTCTGAAAGCGCAAGGTCCCCCGAACAGAACAATACCCAACATGCATAGGTACTATTAACCCTTTTAATTGCCAGCCTACTTGAGATTTTGTCACCCTCTGTTGACAGGCCATTTTTCCCCATTTTGCGTCATGTTTTGCGACATGTTTTGCGACATTTTTGCTGGAACTTTCAGAAAAATTATATATTTTTTTTTTTGCAGCAGAGTTTAGACTTTAACATGAAATGTCTTGTTTGTAATTTTTTTTTTTTTTTTTTTTTTACAATATTAAGTGAAAAAAAAAAAAAATAAATAAAATTTTTTTTTTAGAAAATTGACTCCTTTATTTTAAATAAAAAATGTATTTTATTAAGGAAAATCATATTGCATGTGAAAGCCCCATTTCTACCGATTAGAACGGTACCACATATTTATCGGTAGCCCTCCGTTCCTGCCCAGGAGACCCCCCCTAACTGAAACAAGTATTTTATAACATTCACAAAAAAAAAACACAAAAACCATCCACACTACAAAGGGTTAAATCGAGAAAAAAAAATGACCTAGGGTCCCCCCTCCCAGGGGAGGGAGACCCCATTTTTTTATTTTTATTTTTAAGGGTTAAAAACCCTTAAAAATCAAAAAAAAAATTGACGTGGGGTCCCCCTTACCCGAAGTAACCAGCCCGGGACCAGCTATGGGGGCTTGTAGGCACAGAATGGGGGGGCCAGCTTTTGTGGCCCCCCCACCCTGCAGCCTACGAGCCCACATAGCCTATGTGGGCCCGGGCTCTTCTGCCCCCCCCTGGCCTTTGGGGAGGCAGGTAATGGGGGTGCCGGGGGTTAATGGCAAGCCACCCGCTAGCGCAGGTGGCTTGCCATCCCCCCAGCCTTGTGAACTGGTATAGGGGTCATGGACCCCTTACCAGTTCACAAGAGGTTAAAAGTAAAAAATGACACAGACACACAAAAGAGAAAAAATATTTTATTAATTTTTTTTTTTTTTTTTTTTACACTGTACTCACCTCCCATCCATCCTGGAGCACTCTGTCCCTCGGCGATCACTGGCTTCTGCTCACTTGCTAGAAGCCTTTTATAGCTGCTGGATGACAGAACACAAAGGGTTAATCAAAAAAAAAAAATGACATAGGGTCCCCCCTCCCAGGGGGGGCGGACCCCATTTTTTTTTTTGATTTTTAAGGGTTAAAAACCCTTAAAAATCAAAATAAAATTGACGTGGGGTCCCCCTTACCCACAGTAACCAGCCCGGGACCAGCTATGGGGGCTTGTAGGCACAGAGTGGGGGGGCCAGCTTTTGTGGCCCCCCCCCACCCTGCAGCCTACGAGCCCACATAGCCTATGTGGGCCCGGGCTCTTCTGCCCCCCCCTGGCCTTTGGGGAGGCAGGTAATGGGGGTGCCGGGGGTTAATGGCAAGCCACCCGCTAGCGCAGGTGGCTTGCCATCCCCCCAGCCTTGTGAACTGGTATAGGGGTCATGGACCCCTTACCAGTTCACAAGAGGTTAAAAGTAAAAAATGACACAGACACACAAAAGAGAAAAAATATTTTATTATTTTATTTTTTTTTTTTACACTGTACTCACCTCCCATCCATCCTGGAGCACTCTGTCCCTCGGCGATCACTGGCTTCTGCTCACTTGCTAGAAGCCTTTTATAGCTGCTGGATGACAGAACACAAAGGGTTAATCAAAAAAAAAAATGACATAGGGTCCCCCCTCCCAGGGGGGGCGGACCCCATTTTTTTTTGATTTTTAAGGGTTAAAAACCCTTAAAAATCAAAAAAAAAATTGACGTGGGGTCCCCCTTACCCACAGTAACCAGCCCGGGACCAGCTATGGGGGCTTGTAGGCACAGAGTGGGGGGGGCAGCTTTTGTGCCCCCCCCACCCTGCAGCCTACGAGCCCACATAGCCTATGTGGGCCCGGGCTCTTCTGCCCCCCCCTGGCCTTTGGGGAGGCAGGTAATGGGGGTGCCAGGGGTTAATGGCAAGCCACCCGCTAGCGCAGGTGACTTGCCAGACCCCCGAGCCCTGTGAACTGGTATAGGGGTCACATGGACCCCTTACCAGTTCACAAAGGGTTAAAAGGTAAAAAAAAAGACAAGACACGTTTTTGAAAATATTTTATTAAAAAAAAAAAAAAAACTTTTACTTTACTCACCTCCGATCTTCATCTTCTGTGTCCCGCGGCGATCTGCTGTCAGTGACGGCTGGGCAGAGAAGGGGGGAGGCAGGCGATCGGAGGATCGCCTACCTCCCTCCTTCCCCGCCCAGCCGTCACCGGCATCTGAGAGATGAACTGCCGGGTGCCCCGATGACACCCGGCGGTGACGTCATCTGGCCCCGCCCCGTGACGTCACCAAGATGGCGGCCGCCATCGGAAGAGGGCAAGGGAGGAGGGCTGTTATGCCCCCTCCAGAAGACAGAAGAGCGGGGGGGGGATCGGAGCCCCCCCCCCCCCCCCCCGTGAAGAGGAGAGCCTGCGGGAGCCAAAGGTAGGTGTTTTTTTTTTTTTTTTTTTTTTTTATAGGAAACCGGGCGGCTGCTGAAACGGGGGGGGGGGGCACCCTGTTCCGGGCCCTCCCCTGCAGCCGGAGGAGCCCCGATGGGCGATCGGAGCCCCTCTGGCTGAAGAGGAGACCCGACCGGATCGAACGAGGGGTCAGGTAAGTGTCTTTTATTTTTACTTTTTTTTTTATTTCTGGGGAAAGTCAGGCACGTAAATTTTACGTGGCTGGCGTTTAACTGTTGGAGAGGCAGCCACGTAAAATTTACGTGGCTGGCGTTTAAAGGGTTAAACTTAGGGAGGTACTATTCCCTCTGGGACATTTACCTTTCCTTTTGTTAGGTTGTTCAAACCTTGGGATAAAGGATTCAGGTCCAAGGTGTAATTAGGTTGGGCTTTATCCTGATTTGGCACCTGACTTTTCTCGTTCATTGCCTTTCTTATTCTGGAAGTATTTTCTTAACTTATGCTGCTCTCATCTGCTCGGATTGTAGCAGTATAGGACTCGGTCAATATTTGGGTCCTGGGCAGGGGATATTGCCCTAAGTTGGAAATCCTTGGGGGGCAGGATTAGCCTTTTGCTATCTCCTAAATAAGCTTATTTGATTCACTGCCTTAACTGGTTGGCAAGTGGAATCTTAATGGTTTAGATCTATGGCCGTTCATTCTATGATGGGAAGTTTACCTTCTGCTTCAACAATGTAAGGACTATCTGTTGAATAGGACTTGTCCAGGAGTATTATTATTATTATTGCATATTTATATAGCGCCATCAGCTTCCGTAGCGCTTTACAAAGGAACAATACAGACAAGGTAAAACATATAGTACAGAGAACTATACTAAATTGGATGCCACAGTTTAAAACCAGGTGTGTGAGCACATGAGACAATAGGAAGGGGTATGGTTATATCTTTCTTCAGCTTTGGCGGTTAGTGACAAATGTCATGAGATTTTGGGCAAGGAAATATGATTGTATCATATTCAGTTCACAGCATTCTCTGAGAACTTGGACCGGGGACTCTAGGTCAGAGTGAGCCTTGGCCAATATTCCTTTGGGAATTTTTATTTTTGGGTAGATTTGTAAATATGCTGATAAATATAGGTATTTTTCACCTGATCTGGCCCGCCTGTTGAAGAGAGTGATCATTGGAGCTCCTTCTTTAAGCTGCTCCTTTCATTTGGGGACACGGCTAAAGAATCCGGGGGGTTCCTTCCTCCTCTACCTTATCTGTAGGAAAGAAGGATTTTTAAAAAGGGTCCTTTCGGTCTGGAATCTATTTGCCCAAACCCACTGAGCTATGATGCCATGTTTGGGTTGGTGCCTGGATACTTTGTGTTTCCCTCTCCATTCCAGGGGCATGAATGAGGTTTCACATAGAAATTACTTGTACCCTCAGTCGGACTCTTGGTTTCTCCTATACCAGTGGGTTGGAGGAAAGATAAGTTATTCTGAAGTTGCTAGCATTGGAAGCCAAGCGGTTAATATCCTAGTTCCCTTCACCAGCAGAAATCTTTCTGGTGGTGGAGGCGTTGGAGGGAGTTTTATTCTCCTTATGGAATATCTGTCTCCATGTTCTATCAGATATTTAGAAGGGTTTTTAGACATTTTTATTAGGAGGAAGCGTGCTTCCACAAGGTTTTTTTCTTCAAGACCTTAACAGATCTGGGAGATGTCTGCCAGTTTCCAATGAGCATGGGGCTCTGTCTTGTGTCAGATTCTAACAACCCCTAGGTTGTCTTAGCAGTAAAGACAGAGCTGGATGTTGTGCTCATTGTTCCCTTTATGCTGGATTCAGTCTGAGAATACACAGACTTCGTACTTATCAGACACTGAGAGGGGTCGGTGGCGGCTGATCTGAGCGATCTGCTAACTTTTTTTGTACACTCCAGGGACAAAAATGCCTTTGAGCTTCACTTTCATGTGTAGAGCTGTGTTCAGCTCGGTTGGATGTTAACCCTTTTGGGAGGTTAGTCTAATTCCCTCTGGATTATGATTTATGGTCAAGAAGTCAACAACTTCCTCGGTCTCTTCTCCTTTCCCAGAGGATTTCGTCCATTTAGGAAATAGTGATTCCTGGTGCAGGGTTGGCACCTCCAATGTCAATAGCCAGGAGGGTATTAGAATTATTGACATTGCTCTCTTCCGGGTGAGGTAATATCACTTGCTTTAAGTACTATGATGTGCATGTCCAGAGTAAATCCTTCGGCACCCGGTATGAGTGGCAAGCGGGAGCGAGTTTCATCACTAAATAATAGATAAAATAAATTATGCATAGATCACCATTGTATGCTTGCACACACATAGGAATTCGTCTTCCGCTTTTAACCCATCCGTGCAGTGAGTGTACACGTGCCCAGAACGGTGGGCTGCCCTAATTATGGCATCCAGGGAGCAGTTGCAGGGTTAGGTGCCTTGCTCGAGAGCACAACTGACCCTCATGGAGATCGGATGGAATCCTTCTGGGTTAAATGAGGGCCTGAGTCTCCTTCAGCTTGTTCTGTAGGAGGGTTACATCAGGTGGCAGATTTTTTTCTGTATAACTCCGTTGAGGGAGTCAGTTTGGTAGGTCTATTCTATGGTCTTCTAAGAGACCTCAGTCCTTGCATGGTATTCTGCTCTAGCCTATACACTTATAGTTAGAGGATTATCCATTTAGGTCCCTAGGCCACCTCTGGTCTGGGATTTTTTCCTGGGATTACCTATACCTTAGGTTGCCTTTAATCCTAGGGGGCTTTTTAATCCTAGGGGGACCTGTAACCCTAGGGGACCTGTAACCCTAGGGGACCTGTAACCCTAGGGGTCCTTTAACCCTAGGGGTCCTGTAAAACCCTAGGGGACCTTTAACCCCAGCTGGCCTTTGACTCTGGCTGGCCGTTAACCCTAGTTTTGGCCGTTAACCCTAGTTTTGGCCGTTAACCCTAGTTTTGGCTGTTAAACCTAGTTGGCCGTTAACCCTATTTGGTCGTTAACCCTAGTTGGCCGTTAACCCTAGTGGGGCCCTGGTGCTGTCTTGAGCCCTGGGGGCGGTCTTGGGCTTTGGGGCTGTCTTGGGCCCGCCTTGAGGCTGTCTTGGGCCCTGGGGCTGTGTCTAGTTCTAGGCGGCTTATAGACACAAAATATATCTCTAGTCTGGAGTTGTCCCTAACTCTGGGCTAGTTCTTTTACCCATACATGGAACCTTGCTATTTTTTTCTCAGATGCTGAGAATTTTTTTCTACCAGTACTGAGCAAGCTTCCTTTTTTTATACACATTTCGGGCTACACAGGCGAGCTATTGCAGCCACTTGGTCCTCAGCAAGATGGTTTATTTGCTGAACTCTCTTGATTAGATCTGCTGTCCTAGTAGGATCAGTCTTGTGGCAGTAGTATCCTCCTTTCCATTCTTTCCCACCCAACGAGGTAGTACTCGCCTATCTCTCAGGCGTATGCTGCCCGAAGGAAGTTACCTGGTAACTTTTTTTCTAAACATCCGAAAGGGCAGCATACGCCTACTTCCCTCCCTTTTGTCTTAGGTGGAGTTGGATTATGTATTAATTATATGTTGGAGTTGTGGATCTATTTCTTTTCTCTTTCAGATCTCTACAACAACTGGGGAATGGGAGGAGGAGTCAGGATTTTGTTCTGTCTGGTGGTCATGTGTTCCAGATTGGTAGGAGGAGCCCGGAGGTCTCAGGCGTATGCTGCCCTTTCGGATGTTTAGAAAAAAAGTTACCAGGTAACTAACTTCGTCAAGTCAACATTTTCAGTTTGTAGCCCTGCCCTACTGCTCCACAGGTCTTTACAAAGGTATTGGCAGGGTTTATTGTCATCAGGGGTGTGCGTATTAACCGTTATCTGGACAATCTTTTAATCAGGGCTCCCTCTTTCCAGGAAGCCTGGGAACCCTGGGAAGATATCCAGACAGTCCTACCCACTCTAGAGGGTTTTGGTTGGATAATACATTATCCCTAACCTATACCTAACACATCCCAAGCCCCACAATCACTCCCACCCCTTCCCTATCTTGCGCTTCCTTCCCTTCTCCAACCCCCCCCCCCCCTACCTGTCATGCTTTTGGGCAGAAGCGAAGCAGTACGTGCAGCGGAGGCTGCAGGCTGCACTGGGAGTAGAGCGAGCTGTGCAATGCATGTGGCTGCTGTGGTGGATACCTAGGCAACCCTTCCGTTTCTTATCAAGCAGTGGAGAGAGGGGTATGGATGAATTTATGAAGGCTTTATCTATTCTCTTTTCTGCAGCCTCCTTTCTTTCTGACACTACAGCAGAATCGGTAAGATTTTTTCCTTGACCAATTTGTCCGCAGGACCTTGTGGTCAGGGGACGTTGTGTCTAAGTTACACCTCTGTGCCATGCCCTTTAGTGGTCAATTCCTTTTTGGTTCAGAGTTGGAAAGAATAGAATAGATCAGCAGACAGGAACAAATGATTTCCTACTAGGAATAGGGTTTCTAAGAATAAGAGATTTGCTTATCAATCTTCATTTAGATGTTCCTTTCTCAACAGGAAATCGTTCATAGAGGAGCCTATCTTCTGCTAGGAGGGGCAGATTTAGAGGATCCACCCTGTTTGGTACCCAGCAGTCCAGCTTTAAGAAGCAATGACGCCAGGCCCCTTATAGGGGCTCGGCTAAATTCCTTTCACATTTTTGTGGGAGACCCTTCAAGTTTGTCCCTTTTATTTCCGAAGGGTATAAGAGAGGGTTTTCCAATAGAATGTATTCATGTCCCTCCGACAAGTTTTTTTTTTTTGTGTTTCCCCTCTACCAAGAAGCAGGGAGGAAAGACTGGCCATATGGAAGAGTAAAGATTCCATGTTAGACATGGGGGAAATTGTTCCAGTCCCCCCCCCCCCCCCTCCCTGTGGGGGACAGGTTTCTTCTCAAGTGTTTTTCTGGTTAAAAAAAAACTAAAAGGCTTCCGGGGGTTCAAGTTCATTCTAAATTTAAAGAAACTGAATCTCCTGGTACGTTACAGGCGCTTCCGCATTCCATCTATCTTCTCGGTTAGAAATTTGCTCCTGCCAGGTTCCTTTATGGTTTCAATAGACCTGAAGGATGCCTACTGGCAGGTGGCAATGAGCCCTTGAGATTTGCAAACCAAATGCTCCACTTCCAATTTGTTTGTCTGTCCTTTGGGCTGGCACCGGCTCTCAGGATCTTTACCAGAGTTCTAGCCGAACTTCTGGCGTATTTAAGGCAGAGAGGCATTGGGATCGTAGCTTATTTGGATGATCTGCTACTTTTTGCCCCAAGCCGAGGAAAGTTACTTCAGGATATCTATGTAACATGGGGGTTGTTGCTCCATCTAGTATGGGTTCTGAATTACGAGAAATCCAGTCTAGTTTCGTCTCAAGTCATGACCTATCTAGGGGGTTCAGGATCAGTACGATCCTTCAGTATTTTGTCTTGCCTTTTCAGAAGTTAACGACCTTCCAGGAAGCAGTTCAGCCTTTGTATTCCAGTCAGACGGCCCCGATGCGCCAAGCCATGAGAGTGTTGGATTTTTTTTTACTTTAGCCTTTCTGGCAATAAGGTGGGGTCAGCTACATTTAAGGACTCTTCAGCTACATATCCTGAGAAACTGGGACAAAACTCTGCTGATCCTAGAAGAAGTTATGGAGATCTCCGACCTGGTGAAGAACTCGTTGGGAGTGGTGGCTGTGCGAGGACAGATTTGTCAACGATCTGCCTCGGATAAATCCCAGGTTTGGGAACCCATTGCGGGGCCTTAACTGCACAAGGAAGATGGTCCAAAGGCCTGAGTCAGTCTTCTTACCTAACCTTACGCAAATTATAGCAGTAAAGGAAACCTTGTTTGCCTTCTAACACCATCTCATTGCAAAGACCATGTGCTACTTGAATCGACAAGGAGGGACAAGATCTCTTCGACTTCTGCTTTGGGCAGAACAGAACCTGCTATCTCTGTCAGCTAATTATCTGAAGGGGTGCCTAAATCAAGTGGCGGACTTTCTAAAGTCGCTCTTCATTATTGGAGGCAGAATGGTCTCTGAACCAGGAGGTATTCAATTAGATTTGTGACCTGAGGAGAACTCCGGAGGTGGATCTTTTTGCATTTGGGAAAAAACAAAAGCTAAAGAAGTTGTGTTTTTTTTTTTTTGTCTCTAAATCCCACTGACCCGGCTCTGGGAGTAGATGCCCTGGAACATGATTGTCCCTTCAGCCTAGCCTACGCGTTTCCTCCAGTTCGAATTCTTACTCATGGTCTCAACAAGATATCCAGTCAGCCAGTTACAGTTCTGCTTCTGGTTCCTTGTTGTTGGCGAAGAGATCATGGTTCTCAACTCAATAACGTCCATATGGGAACCCTGGGAGCTTCCGAGGAGACGGGACCTACTATCCCAGGGACCAGTACTTTGCCAAGATCTACGGAGATGGAGTTTGACTCTGTGGAACCTGAAGTCGCCTTGCTTCTGAGGAAGGGTTTTTCAAACAAGGTTATCAAGACTCTACTCTCCAGTAGGAAGGAGGCGACAAGAAATATGTATTTAATGTTGACCATCCCGGGTTTTGTTCCTTTCCCCTGGGGCATCTGGGGTCATGTGTTCCAACCTAAGAGTGGAGACATACCCCTCGATTCAAAATGCAAAAGTTAATTGATTTCGGATCGAGAATCGTAAGTTTGGGTGGGTGTTAGTCATTTTTTCCTGTTTTTTTGGCCATTTCCGACTCGCACGAGCCTACGTACGAATGCGTATATGCTCTTACGATCATCGGAAGTTCGTTCCTAAATTTTAGGATCAAAACGTAAAACTTAGGATCAAATCCTAAAACTTAGGATCAAAACGTAAAACTTAGGATAATCGGATGTGTTTAGGTGTGATTCAGAGAACAGTTTTCAAACCTCTAAATACGTTTTAAAAGAAAGCCACTGCCGACACCTTTTAGCAGTCGGGATTGCTGTTCTTGAACAGTTTTTTTGGCTATGTGGAGGAGTCTGCGCGTCTTGAGCTCCAATGAACTGCATGTATCAGCATGGCCGAGGCCATAAATTGTATGGCAATGCATACCTGATTCATGTATGCCTTATAAAAGCATTTTAATGTGGACCTTAATTAGTCCTTTGCATGTAAACCTTTATTTTGCAATATATTTGCGTTAATTAAAGAAACTTATGTCCTTTGTTATTTATTTTTAAATTGATGTACTAGAATAATATTTTTAGATTGCATTTATTGGTGTAGTTGTTTACCTTTGCTTTGTTTAATTATTTAAGCACATCTTTGGTCAGATGCATCACACTTACTGAGGAGAGGAGAGCGGGATAAAGTGCAGGATGTGGGTTACTGCTGTATTTTGCACAGACACAGCAGAGCTGGGGGCACGGAAAGGTCAGAAATCAAAGAATGCAGAGCAACACAGTCACAAGGCCCTTTCTGTTTGCAGGCTGCCCGAGAATACCTGAGCCGCCATCTTGGCTGTTTCTAGGCTCATAACATGCTGAAGTTGCTGGGTGTTTTTTAATTTTTGAGAGCAATCTGTATGTAGAGGGTGTGGGTAACCACACCCAAAATTTTAAGTTGTACCATTTGAAGCCAAAATATTAAAATTAAATCCACAAGTAAAAAATGCAAGTTAACTAAAAATTAAACAAAGTAAGATTTACTTATGCAAATGCATTCATTAATGGTTGGTTACTACAAAATGAATGAAATAAAGAAAAATAAAAGACCAAATATTTAGAATGCACTTTAATGAGGTAAGTTTGTAGTGCGCAGCCACAAGATCAGAAGGATTTACGTCCAGACAAAAAAGGAAAAAGGGCAAAACCAATGTTGCAACCTGAGAAATGAAACGGAAAATTCAGGATGGAAACTGACATAGGTCTGATTCCCGAACTGCCATACGAACGGACGTACATTTTAGGATAGAAACGTATTTGCTTATAGAATCACTCGCAAGTTCATACGAACGCACGAGCGTACGGGAAAAATAGGATGATCGGCACCAAAATCAAAGCTGTTACATGTTTCTTTGAATCGACCCTATAAGGTCTCAGGAGTATGCTGTTTAGAAAAGAAGTTACTAGGTAACTAACTTAAGTTATCAAGGCCTACAGCTGCAGGGGCAAGGAGTCTTGTTGTCATGTCACTGCCCGCTCTACCAATGCTATTGGCTCTTCTTGGGCTTTTCAACACCAGGCATCAGCAGAACAAGTCTGCAAGGCCACTACCTGGTCATCTGTACACACATTTACAAAGTTTTATACGGTAGACGTTAAGTGCCTCTGCAGGCACTACCTTTGGCCGCAAAGTTCTACAGGCAGGGGTGAATTATTCTGCTGAGGCCTGATTTTCGGGATGGCCTCCATTCTGGGTTAGGGGGATATAGCTTTTTTATGGTTTCTCTGGAATCCCACACTGAAACGGGTACTGATTTGGGACATCCCATTCGTATCTAATTTGTCAGCCCTGAAGTGGAATATGAGAGATAATGCAATTCTGTGATTCTCACCTGTAGAATTGTTTTGCTCCTCTTCTACTTCAGACCATGACACCTGCCTTCTCTACTAACCTACAATATCTGTTGTTAGTGCCCTGGTCATGGTGAAGCTAAGAGATATTGCAAATACGCACAAGAGAAAAAAAATATTTGAAAAAAAAACTGTTCAGGTCTCTTCCAGTATAAACAAACCTGTTGTTCTATTGGGATCCTCCTTCCTCCCGTGCGACTGGTCCTACTGCTTTTTAATTACTAGATAAGAAAGAGCAGCCAGAATATATGTAGACCTGGAGGGGCCACACCTTTTTTATCTTGCAGTCCTGCCCTTCGGTCGACAGTTAACCCATTCGTATACGATTTGTGGCAGTGTAAAGGTGAGAACCCCAGAATTGCATTTTTTTCTCCACCCTTCTCCTTTAGACTGTAAGCTTGTAAGGACAGGGCTCGGATTGTATCTTGTATTCAAAGCATTCACTTTGATCCCTGCAGCAGCTCATCTGCAGTCGATTTTGCACTGTATGTTTTTTCATTGTCTGTAATTTTCATTTTGCACAGCACTGTCTGTAATTTTCATTTTCTACAGCACTATGAAGAGGGTTGTGTTAACTAACGGTAATAATTTTTTATTTAGAATGTCTGGACTGTGATTAACTTGAACCCCAACTCCACAAGTTCTGGAAGCTGTGGAAATGACAGTGCTCTTTTGATATTGAACGATGGCAACACCACCATTGTGGAGTTTCATTTTTACCTTGTAAGTATATCATCAATGGTCAGTCAGTGTACCACCTTCAGGATCTTGTGTGTTTGTTATTCTTTTTCTTCTAAACCTTTTATTTAAGGATTGTTACTTTTTCTTTCTATTTGCATGTTGCAATCCCTAAATGAAACTTGTTCTGATCATTTCTAACTATATTTATAGACAGACATGTGCACATGGATTGTAGTCATCTTTGTCCAGATACTTTGCTGCTCGGTCTCTTGTCTGACTGTCAAAGGTGGTTAAAAATGCTCCCTCTCATGTCCGCCACAACTTCTCTTGAAGATGACCCCTCCCCCCCCCCACACACACACACACGAGCAATCTGTAAAACTGGATAATTCAACGGTTTTGGTTTATATTTCATATCAAGTACCGTATTTTTCGCCATATAAGGCGCACCTGCCCATAAGACGCACCTAGGATTTGGAGGAGGAAAATAAGAAAAAAAAATATTCTAAGCCAAATGTTGTGCTAAAACACCCCATTAAAGGCATTGTGGCATTCTCTCCCAACCCATTCCCCATGGGCAGTGTGGCGTCCCTCCATCCCATTCCTAATGGGCAGTGTGGCATTCTCTCCCAATCCCATAGGCAGTGTTGCATGCCCCCATCCCATTCCCATAGGCAGTATGGCATGCCCCCATCCCATTCCCATAGGTAGTGTGGCATGTCCCCATCCCATTCCCATACGTAGTGTGGGATGCCCCCATCCCATTCCCATAGGTAGTGTGGGATGCCCCCATCCCATTCCCATAGGTAGTGTGGGATGCCCCCATCCAATTCCCATAGGCAGTGTGGGATGCCTCCATCCCATTCCCATAGGCAGTCTGGCATCCCCCCCTTCCTATTCTCCATATAGGCATTCCCCCCATACCATGCATGCCATATGTGGCATTCCCCCCATACCATTCCCCATATAGGCAGTGTGGCATTATCCCGCTCCCATTCCCATATTGGCAGTGTGGCCACCCGCCTGCATTCCCATATTGGCAGTGTGGCCACCCCCTGCATTCCCATATAGGCAGTGTGGCCACCCCCTGCATTCCCACATAGGCAGTGTGGCATCCCCCCATTCCCACATAGGCAGTGTGGCATTCCCCCCATTCCCACATAGGCAGTGTGGCATTCCCCCCATTCCCACATAGGCAGTGTGGCATTCCCCCCATTCCCACATAGACAGTGTGGCATTCCCACATAGGCAGTGTGGTGGCATTCCCCCATTCCCACATAGGCAGTGTGGTGGCATTCCCCCATTCCCACATAGGCAGTGTGGTGGCATTCCCCCATTCCCACATAGGCAGTGTGGTGGCATTCCCCCATTCTCACATAGGCAATGTGGTGGCATTCCCCCATTCCCACATAGGCAGTGTGGTGGCATTCCCCCATTCCCACATAGGCAGTGTGGTGGCATTCCCACATAGGCAGTGTGGTGGCATTCCCCCATTCAGGCAGTGTGGTGGCATTTCCCCTCCCATTCCCACATAGGCAGTATGGTGGCATCCCCCCTCCCATTCCCACATAGGCAGTGTGGTGGCAGTCCCCCATTCCCACATAGGCAGTGTGGTGGCATTTCCCCTCCCATTCCCACATAAGCAGTGTGGTGGCATTCCCCCTCCCATTCCCACATAGGCAGTGTGGTGGCATTCCCCCTCCCATTCCCACATAGGCAGTGTGGTGGCATTCCCCCCTCCCATTCCCACATAGGCAGCGCGGCACTCCCCCCTCCAATTCCCATAGGCAGTGTGGGATGCCTCCATCCCATTCCCATAGGCAGTGTGGCATCCCCCCCTTCCTATTCTCCATATAGGCAGTGTGGCATTCCCCCCATACCATTCCTCATATAGGCAGTGTTGCATTATCCAGCTCCCATTCCCATATTGGCAGTGTTGCACCCCCCCTGCATTCCCGTATAGGCAGTGTGGCATCCCCCCCCATTCCCACATAGGCAGTGTGGCATCCCCCCCCCCCATTCCCACATAGGCAGTGTAGCATCCCCCCATTCCCACATAGGCAGTGTGGCATCCCCCCATTCCCACATAGGCAGTGTGGCATCCCCCCATTCCCACATAGGCAGTGTGGCATCCCCCCATTCCCACATAGGCAGTGTGGCATCCCCCCATTCCCACATAGGCAGTGTGGCATCCCCCCATTCCCACATAGGCAGTGTGGCATCCCCCCATTCCCACATAGGCAGTGTGGCATCCCCCCATTCCCACATAGGCAGTGTGGCATCCCCCCATTCCCACATAGGGAGTGTGGCATCCCCCCATTCCCACATAGGCAGTGTGGCATCCCCCCATTCCCACATAGGCAGTGTGGCATCCCCCCATTCCCACATAGGCAGTGTGGCATCCCCCCATTCCCACATAGGCAGTGTGGCATCCCCCCATTCCCACATAGGCAGTGTGGCATCCCCCCATTCCCACATAGGCAGTGTGGCATCCCCCCATTCCCACATAGGCAGTGTGGCATCCCCCCATTCCCACATAGGCAGCGCGGCATCCCCCCATTCCCACATAGGCAGCGCGGCATCCCCCCATTCCCACATAGGCAGTGTGGCATTCCCCCCTCCCATTCCCACATAGGCAGTGCGGCATTCCCCCCTCCCATTCCCACATAGGCAGTGCGGCATTCCCCCCCTCCCATTCCCAAATAGGCAGTGCGGCATTCCCCCCTCCCATTCCCACATAGGCAGTGAGGCATTCCCCCCTCCCATTCCCACATAGGCAGTGCGGCATTCCCCCCTCCCATTCCCACATAGGCAGTGCGGCATTCCCCCCTCCCATTCCCACATAGGCAGTGCGGCATTCCCCCCTCCCATTCCCACATAGGCAGTGTGGCATTCCCCCCTCCCATTCCCACATAGGCAGTGTGGCATTCCCCCCTCCCATTCCCACATAGGCAGTGCGGCATTCCCCCCTCCCATTCCCACATAGGCAGTGCGGCATTCCCCCCTCCCATTCCCACATAGGCAGTGCGGCATTCCCCCCTCCCATTCCCACATAGGCAGTGCGGCATTCCCCCCTCCCATTCCCACATAGGCAGTGCGGCATTCCCCCCTCCCATTCCCACATAGGCAGTGCGGCATTCCCCCCTCCCATTCCCACATAGGCAGTGCGGCACTCCCCCCTCCCATTCCCACATAGGCTGTGCGGCATTCCCCCCTCCCATTCCCACATAGGCTGTGCGGCATTCCCCCCTCCCATTCCCACATAGGCAGTGCGGCATTCCCCCTCCCATTCCCTCATAGGCTGTGCGGCATTCCCCCCTCCCATTCCCACATAGGCAGTGCGGCATTCCCCCCTCCCATTCCCACATAGGCTGTGCGGCATTCCCCCCTCCCATTCCCACATAGGCTGTGCGGCATTCCCCCCTCCCATTCCCACATAGGCTGTGCGGCATTCCCCCCTCCCATTCCCACATAGGCTGTGCGGCATTCCCCCCTCCCATTCCCACATAGGCTGTGCGGCATTCCCCCCTCCCATTCCCACATAGGCAGTGTGGCATTCCCCCCTCCCATTCCCACATATATATAGTGGGATATATTTATATATAGTGCATTTCCATCCCCACTCCCATTCCCCCATAGGCAAAGGTAAAAAAAAAAAGGAAGGAAAAAAAAAAGTAAATCCCTTTAATCCTCCCAGATACAGCTGCCCCCATCGCCTCCTCTCTGCGGCACCTGCATAAAGTGAATACCCGTCTTAGTATAGCGGTGGGCATGGCCGATGCTCGAGCCCACCACTGTAACAGGCTGGGTGTCTGGCGCTGCAGAGAAGGCTGCCTTCGCGGCTTCCGGGCACAAGCGATGGAGAGTTGTTAATTTTTTGCTTTTTCTTTATTTTTTTTGCCCACCTTCACCCGATAAGACGCACTGACATTCCCCCCTAACCCCCCCCACCCACTTTTTGGGAAAATGAGTGAGTCTTGTAGGGCGAAAAATACAGTAATTGCCTCTCAGCTGATAAATTTGTTACTTTCTCCTACTGCAAGTTAAACATGTTACATTGATATACATTGTTAAAAAAGTGCTAGTTTCAAACCAGCAACTATTTAGCTTTTACTTTGCAGTAGGAGAGTGTAACTAATATTTCCAGCTGAGAGGCAGAGAAGTGTCTGTAATGTAAATGTATTCAGCCGGATGCCAGAATCCTTGACAAATTATAGTTGTCCTTTTAATTAAAGTTGGTACATTAGTATTGCTTTTGAACAACGTTCAGAGATGTGACTACACACCTTAATGGCAACAGGATATTGGAAATGGGTAGTATAGTACTTTACATTTGGTAGCATATTGTATAACTGCAAGTATTACAAAAACACATATACTAATTGTTTTTTTTTTTTCAAATTCAGGTAAATGGGAAATTCCATCTTCAAGAAGTAAATGTGACCCTTACAAATGGTTCTGGTATGTGACTTTGTCTTATTTAGATTTAGGCCTTTGTGATATTAAGCATTTTTTTCATAATCGGTACAAAATAGCTACAATACTTTTTTGTTTTAAAAGATACCTATATCTTAAGTCAAATGTTGCCCCTCCTTTTTGGCAGCAGCATTTTTTGAGCCATCAGCAGTCATGCTAATAAAGCAGGATTTTGACTTTTCTGGGTTTTATTTCTTGCCCTCGGGCTGGGGGTGGGAGTACGCACACGGCCCAAAGATGGCTGAGGATTCCTCAACTCTCGCTCCTCATTTACGTTGCTGAGGGAGCTGCCCGAAGGGTTGAGTTTTGCGGAACCCTTTGGGGGTTTCACACCTGCATCAGCGCCGGTAAAACAAAAAATGTCCGTCTGGTAACTTATCTTTTCCAGGTCCTCTTCTAAGGCTGCCATGGAGCAGCCTATCAGCCTCCACCTCCAATGCTAATAGGCTCGGCTTCTGGCCACGCTGATAAGCTGCTCGGGGTATAGTTTTATTTTTGACCATAGTTCATCTTTAAACACTAAAAATAGTTTGAACAACCTCCTGGTAGCCCAAGCATGGCTGGGTGAGTTTCAGCCATTATGGCAGTTCCGTAGCGGTTTAATCAACTCATTAGAAACAACATGTTTGCAAATGGAACAGTGTGGAAGCACCCCGTGTTAAATGATGTAAAATTCAGAAAATTAAAAAATGACCAAAAACTCTATAATCATTTGTTGAATGGTTATGGTCAAAGGATCTTTGCCTTTAAGTGGCTGTCCCGCTGTGTATCAGCGCCAGTAAAACAAAAAATGGCCGTCTGGTACCTTATCTTTTCCGGGTCCTCTTCTATGGCCGCCGTGGAGCAGCTTATCAACCTCCACCGCCAAACGCTGATAGGCTCGGCTGCTTGGGGTGACATGGCCAGCGGGCGAGTCTATCGGTGCTGGTGGTGAAGGCTGATAGGCTTCTCCACAGCAGCCGTAGAAGAGGACCCGGAAAAGATAAGTTACCAGACGGCCATTTTTTGTTTTACCGGCGCTGATGCTGTATAGTTTCATTTGTGACCATAGATAATCTTTAAACACTAAAAATAGTTTGAACAACCTCCTGTTAGCCCAAGCATGGCTGGGTGAGTTTCAGCCAGTATGGCAGTCCCACATGGATTTAATCAACTTTTTAATCAACTCATTAGAAACCACAAGATGTTAGCAAATGGAACAGTGTGGAAGCACCTTGAATTAAATGATGTAAAATTCTGAAAATTAAAAAATGACCAAAAACACTATAATCATTTGTTGAATGGTTATTGTCAAAGGATCTTTGCCTTATTTTAGCATAGGGATAGAACAGGCAAAGCCAATTGTGTCAGGCGCTGTCCTAAACTGTTTTCAGTTTTTAAATTGAAGAAGAAATGGCCAAGATATCGAGGTTTACAGTTTTACCGTATGAATTCACCTCTGAAGTATGTGGACATGGACAGGCCTCTGTGATGCAGCATAATGGGCTGGGCCTGTAAGAGCCCAAAATCTTGCTTCAGCCAAAGGCATTCTCCTTGTTAACTGGGCTAGGATAGCAGCTCCGAGAGTGCCATTTAAGCCATCATTACAGAGGAGGGCATGGTTTGGACTTGCTCCTTGAGCCATTATATTTGGCCCACATCGGCGGGGTGGCACTAAAGTGGCACATAAGGAACTGTATTTCCTCATTCCCAGCTGAGAGAAGGCACAGTGCTGAAGGAACACCTGGCAAATTAAGCTTCTATTTATTTTTTTCAACCTTTTATATTGCATATGATATATAAATCCTAAACATGAAAAACTCCTCACTCACATGGGGAAGTCCTTAAGATGTTACCACCAAAGTGGGAGGAAAAGCTCACTGCGTCTTATCGGGTGAATGTTAAAAAAAAAACAAAGCAAAAAAACTTACATGAGCAGCCAGACTTCCACTCACACACACGCACACACACCTACCTTATCAGCCAATGCCTGCCGCACCTCCGCACTGGTTCTGGCCGGAACCAGTGTGGTGAATATGTGCAGAATATGTGCCAAACGCGCTGCCTGTAATTGGGGATGCCGGGCATGCTGCCTGTAAGTTGGGGTCTGTAATGAGGTAATTTGGTGGATTCTGCACACTGTCGGTAACGGGGTGAATTTTAGCACACTGTTTAGGTTCAGAATTTTTTTTTTTTTATTTTCATCCCCTCAAATCCTGGGTGCGCCTTACAGAGTGAAAAATAAAGTAATTAGCAAATCTATGCACTTCATTTTCTTTTTCTGGGGACATGATGCTGCTGGGGCAGGGTCCCCAGCGTGGCTGCTGGTTCTCCACTGTTGTTGCGGGGCCACATGACCACTTACTCTTTTTTGCTGCTTTTGGAGGCAGCCGGTGGTGTTCTCAGCACCACCGGGCACTTAAATACTATTGGACACCCATTGTTTCCCTTTCAAGTCTCATCAACCCCAGTTAGGGTACATTAGGGCTGTGCAAGGGTTTAACGTCCCTCTAGTCCACCATCAGTATTGGTTGCAGGCCAACCATTCTGGATACAGCCATATCTAGTTTCCAGAGCCTTCAAAAGAATATTAACTTATCGTAAGGACTTCCTGTGTAACTGAGTAAAGATAAAGAGAGAGGATCTGTACAGTAATTAAAAACTGAGCCGGGGATAAACGGAGTGGCAGGTCCCAGAAATATTCCAGCGGCATAAGGTGTAATGGCCGTGTAATACTACAAGCAATATAGGTGCTGTTGCCTCCTTTTTCCTATTGCATGGCACGGCCTGCTTCAAGAAGTCCTTACATATGGGATATTCCGCCACAAGGTGGCGCAGTGTACTGCAGAAGAGTTGTGGCTCCTCTTGGCACCATATAAAAACAGGATCACCGATAGACCTCCCCAGTTATTCCAAGTATGTCTCACACCCTGCTTCGGAAGATTAATAACACGTGGGTTATAGCCAGTAAAGGGCGAACTTCTGCAGAGATGACTAGAAAAAAAGAAGCCCCTCCCGGTACATAGATACTTGGGACCTCCCACACATTCCCCAGTAATCGTCTCTGCAGACGGTGAGCAAGTCAGAAGATGGCTGTCTCCTTCCTTACAGGTAAGCCGGGCTCGGACCCTGCTAATTATTGCCCTATTTCTGCCCAGACTTTGTTTCATTAAAGTACCTATGCCTCCCAGCCTCGGTTGTAGGTCCGGACGAGGGTAGGTAACACCCTAGGGGTGTTCTATTAGGAGCTACGCTCCCCGTGAGACCCCATTCAAGGGGTAGGCGGTTACCAGGTTCGGGATCCTGGTTTGGGATGCCCTGTCTGTATTCCCTGCGCCGCATTAGGTGGCTAGGGTTCCCTTTCCTATCCGTCACCCTCTGTCCCCGGACCATCGCTGATTGATTTTGATGTGAGTGTGTGTGCTTGGTTGATTTACTCTGCCAGGCCACCCTTTGCTTATACAGGCGGCCTGGTGCTCGGGCCGGCTCTGCTGCTATCCTGGGAGCTCGGCCATTTTTCCTTCTTCACACTGAAGGAAGGGGGCGGGGCCGCCAGCTCGACGCGCTGATGCGGCCCGCCCCTCTCTCCTTGGCGCCGGCGGAGGTTCCCAGCCAATGGCTGGGAACCGCGGTTCCTCTCCTGTACAGGAGGGGGCGGGGCCACGTGCGCGATCCGCGCCGGCCCGCCCCCCCCCCCCTTCTCTTCCCTCCTGGCTGCTTCTGATAAGGCTGCTCCTGCCTGTCCGTCGCCATTTTGCTCCATAAGCATGAGTGCCCTGCGGGGCCCGTTTTTTCTTTTCCCTATGGCGTTCTCGGTCGTCCTTGGATGCCATTGTATGCTATTTTATCTGTGAATAGATGTATACTTGTTTAATCTGTAGATATTTGGAGTAAATGTTATTTTGGCTGGATGTCTGCCTTCTGTAATGGCTTCTTGCTTATGGCCCCCCTATTTATTATATCTTACAGGGGGATCTCCTTCATTATAGTTGAAAAGGGGGTTCTCCCGGTCTTTTGGTCCCTCACTCTAAATTTGGGGCTATACAAATCCTCCCACTAACGGACGTTAAGGGGCATCCCGGGTAGCTTACTGGCGTAATTCCCATTGGTCATTGCGACTACCATAAAAAATCACCATATGGAGGCTTCCCAGGATACCGGGCTCGGGCTTCCTTCGGGGCAGCCCTGGCGGTGTGTTGTTTGTGGGGCATCCCTTGCAGGGGATAATGTGCTTATTTGCATTCCATGTGCACAGCAGGCCATTAGGCGGCAGTCGGGGTCCCAGGCGTCTGGGTCAGCGCCGCCGGCCTCATCACCTACACCCCCAAGCCTGATTCTGACCCCAAGTGATGTTGTCATTGGCGGGGAGTCGCAATCTGATGTCTGTGCTAGATTGGCCAACATTTAGAAATTGATTGCTAGCTCTGCGGCCGGAAAGGCCCCAGCTAAGAGAAGCTGCGCCGGGTTTTGATTTTGAGGAATATGACTCCTTTAACTGGTCTGATTATTCCCCGCTGTACCTGGATGCTGATGCTGGGCAGGAGCGTGGGGATACTGTGGATACCCCCAGACTTCTGGCCCATATTTTTGAGGTTCTTGCTATTTCCCCGCCTGCAGAGGCCCCTCCGCAAGAGGGGGAATTGTTTTGGGACCACTAAGCCACTCTTGGAGTTTCCTGATCAGAAACTTTTTGACAAGTTGATTCTTAAGCGCTGGTCGTCACCCCCAGAAGACGACCCTCCGATTCTGGGGTTGTCCAACACATCGGTTGTACACTCACCTGACTCCACCACGCTGAAGGATGGTGAGGACCGTCGTCATGATCAAATGGTGTCACACGCCTTTGCCAGTTTGGGTTCGGCCCTGCGTTCCATTTGTGCTTCCGCACTCTCGGCCGTGGCTACCAGATCTGTAATTAGGGGCTTGTTGAATGGTCCCCTTCTTAACCCTGCTAGTGTTGAATTTGCAGCACTTACGCGGTGAGATCTGTTCATGACCTTTGTCTTAGCAGCCTTGGACGATACAATATGCATGTGTAGTAGAACCTCGGATTTGCTTGTGGCTATATGCCACTCGGTTTGGTTGCGCCAATGAATGGCTGATATGGTGGCTAAGAAGGCGCTTACAGGGCCATAGCGCAAGAAGCAGCTTGGGTCCTTGCGGGGGGTAGGCTCTTTTAATCCTTCCTTTCGTGGCTCTCGAGCAAGCAGGGGAGTTGCGTACTCTGCGTTCAGAGGTAACTCCTGGGGTAGGGGCAGTGGACGTGCCCGCCCCGGGACTGCCTGGGGTACCAAACCCAAGGCTGCTGACAAACCCTCTCAGAATGTAGGGGCGCCCTCACCCTCACGGGTGGGGGGATGGCTAGGTCTCTTCGCCCAGGTCTGGACCCGGGAGGTCACAGACAACTGGATCCTGGAAGTGGTTTCTTCCGGGTACAAGCTGGAGTTCCAGTACCGGCCTCCGCCCAGAGATCTCAGGTCTCGGGTTCCTTTGGTCCCCCGGGCCGCGCAGGGGCTGTTATTGGCAATACTAAACCTTCTGGACAGGGGGGGTCGTTTGCCCGGTGCCCTCCTCTGAGAGAGGCCGGGGCTATTACTCCAACCTTTTTAGAGTGCCCAAGAAGGATGGCTCCATAAGACCCATTCTGGATCTCAGAACCAGGACATTTCGCATGGAGACTCTGCGCTCGGCCATCAACTCTCTTCGTCCAGGGGTCTTCATGACGTACATAGACATCAAGGACGCTTACCCTTCCGGTTTGTGGCTCTTCCCTTTCGGGCGGACCTCAGCACCAAGGTGTTGGCGGGCATAATGGCCCTTTTCAGCGACCAGGGCATTCTCATTGTGCTGTATCTGGACGACCTTCTCATTATGGCATCCTCTCTGTCAAGCGGAGCTGGACACCAGGTTGGTGGTGACTACGCTGGAGAGTTTCGGTTGGGTGATCAACTACCCCAAGTCTTCTCTCTCCCCGTAAAGGGAGATTTCCTTTCTGGGCATGAATCTGGATACCATTCAGTCCAGGGTGTTCCTACCTCAGTCGAAGGTGCAGATGGTTCAAGATCTGATACGTCTTCTTCTGTCCCATCCTCGCCCATCAATCCGGCAAGGGATGAGGCTGGTTGGATTTGATGGTGGCCTCCTTCGAGGCAGTTCCTTTTGCTCAGTTTCGCAAGAGGTCTCTTTCAGTTATCGGCTTGGGACAGATGTCCTCTGGACCTTGGATCAGTCCTTTGCAATGTCTCCCTTGGTCCGGCAGTCTCTTCACTGGTGGCTGGAACCGAGAAATCTTCTGAGGGGCAGATCCTTTCTGGCTTCTTTTGGGAGACGGTCACCATGGATGCCAGCCTGGGAGGGGGTTCTGGAAGAAACATCAGTTCCAGGGGCTGTGGGGTCCTCTGGAGGCGCGCATCCCCACCAACGTCTTGGAGTTGAAGGCTATTCGGTTGGTGCTGTCACACTTGACGCATCTTCTCCAAGGATTTCAGGTTCGATCAGACTATCGGACTGTGGTCACCAAGGAGGGACTCGCAGCAGGAGTGCCCTCGGGGAAGTTTCTCTGATTTTTGCATGGGCCGAGAGCATTGTTCCATGTATCTCGGCGGTGTACATTCCAGGAGTGGAGAACATGGAAGCGGACTCCCTCAGCAGGGGGTTCTCTCGCCGAGGGGAATGGTCCCTCAACAACATTTTGTCACTAGTGGGGGTTCCCAGAGGTGGATCTCTTTGTCTCCGGTCACAACCACAAGCTCCCTGCTTTTGTGTCTCTGTCTCAGGATCCTCTGGCTCTGGCAGTGGATGCCATGTCTTGCCTGGTGGGATCCGGGTCTCCTGTATCTGTTTCCCCCCTTCTCCATGGTAGGCAGGGTGGTGCGCAAGCTGGTTCAAGAGGGTGTGCCAGCATTACTGGTGGCTCCAAGGTGGCCAAGACAGGTGTGGTTTGCAGACATCGTGCGGCTGGCGGTCGATCAGTACAGGTTGCCCGTTTCCGGATCTGGTCACTCAAGGTCAACTATGTTACCCCAATTTACAAACGCTGGCTTTGACGGCGTGGCTGCTGAGACCTCCATCCTAAAAGAGGAAGGTTTGTCTGAGCTGTGATCCAGACGCTTGTTAGGGCTAGGAAGAAGTTTTTCCTCTAACATCTACTACAGGACCTGGCGGTCCTATATTGATTGGTGTGAGGCTAGGGCCTTACCTTGTAGGGTATTTTTCGATTCCTAGAATTTTTGAGTTTCTCCAACATGGTTTGGACCTGGGTTTTCAGCTTAGTACTCTAAAAGTGCAGGTCTCCGCCCTGGCGGTTTTCTTTAAAAGGTCTTTTGCTCTTCATCCTTTGGTTAAGACTTTTTTCCAGGGGGTCACTCATGTGCGGCCCCCTCGCAAGCCCTTGTTGCCTGTTTGGGACTTGAATTTGGTTTTGTCGGCCCTCCAGGGGCTTCCTTTTGAGCCGATGCAGGATGTTGCACTTTCTGTTCTCACACAAAAGGTTGCCTTTTTGGTGGCTATTACCTCCGTTCGATGTGTTTCTGAGTTGACGGTTCTGTCTATTCAGGCCCCTTACTTTGAAAGACACCAGGACAAGGTGGTCTTCCGCTTTACGTCAGACTTCCTACCTAAGGTAGTTTTCTGCCTTCCATCTCAATCAGGATGTAGTTCTCCCTTCCTTGTGTCCTAAGCCTAGCAATGACAAGGAGAGGGCCCTGCACTCTTTGGATGTTGTGTGAAGTACTATTTGGTGGCTACTTCTCCTTTCTGTAGGAAGGACGACTTGTTTGTGGTGCCCTCTGGGCCCAAGAAGGGTTTGGCGCCCGTCAAGTCTACCATTAGTAAATGGATACGTCAGGTCATTGTTGGGGCCTATACTGCCAAGGGGAGGGATCACTGCTCATTCTACTCGTGCTGTTGGGGCTTCCTGGGCTTTTCAGCACCAGGCCTCTGTTGAACAAGTTTGTAAGGCTGCTACTTGGTCTTCTGTTCATACTTTTTCCAAGTTCTATAAGGTTGATGTGCGGGCCTCAGCGGATGCTGTTTTTGGCCGCAAGGTTCTGCAGGCTGCAGTAGTTTAATTTGTGCACTATTGCCTTTTGGGATCCCCACCCTTTTTTTGGACTTTGCTATTGGATGTCCCACGTGTTATTAATCTTCCGAAGCAGGGTGTGAGACATACTTGGAATAATACCATTTTGTGATTACTCACCTGTAAAATGGGTATTATAAGTATGTCTCACACCCTGCTTCGTCCCACCCTGAGTTTTATCTTGGATCCTCTATATGGTGAAACCTTTTTCTCTTAGATTTTATTGGCTCTTCCTGGTCCCCTTACTGCTTTCTTATACTGGGGAATGTGTGGGAGGTCCCAGGTATTTATGGACTGGGAGGGGCTTCTTTTTTTCTAGTCCTCTCTGCAGAATTTCTCCCTCTACTGGCTATAACCCACGTGTTATTAATCTTCCGAAGCAGGGTGTGAGACATACTTATAATACCCATTTTACAGGTGAGTAATCACAAAATGGTATTTTTCCTCTGCAGTGATACTGCGAAGATAGAAGATGGCTCTCTATGTTGCGCATGTGAGCGGGGCAACCAAGCCTGCGGCCCTGCAAGTCTATTTCCACCCGTTTCTGGAGCCTCTGTGCCTCCCAGCCTTGGCTGACGAATCGGGTGAGGGCAGAGGAGCACTAGGGTTAAGTGCTCAAGGAGCGCTGCTCCAAGCCGCCGACCCTGTACCTCAAAGGGTTTAGGCTTTATGGTGTGCCTAATGAGGGATGCGGATTTCCTGTCCTAGCTTCTGAGGGTGTGAGTGTGTGAGTGTTTGGTTCTGGGGTCCCCCCCCCCTACCCTGGCCCGGCTCCTGCCGCTGCCTGCTCGCCCTCCTCTCCCCCCCCCCCTCCGCGGCGTGTGTTCGGGGGGGGGGTGCCGGCAAGGTGTTTTTAAGTGAAATTGTGTTTTAACGTTGTTTCACCGCCGGCGACGCATTGTACTACGCTCCGCGGCGGGCAGAGCAAAGTCAATGAGGCTTTTTTTTTGTGTGTGATGGCGCCGGCACAGTCACGTAAGCGCAGCTTTTCGCGCTCTTCGGGGGGGGGGGGGGGGGGTTTGGGGCCTGCCCCTCAAGGTTCTTCTGTTGCGCGTCTGGGGCCTTTCGTCCTTCCTGAGCTGCGGCGGTCACCGTTTACTGTGTCGCTTCCTCCCGTGGTCTGGCGGCTTTGTGCTCCTTCGGTCTCCTTGGTCTGTGAATCCCCCTTGGGGGTTTGTTTCCTTGGGGCATGGGCTGCGGGATGCTTATGTGCTTTTTACTTATGTCTTTCAGGCGGGACAACTGTGGGTTGTGGTTTCTCCCGGTTCTGCTCCTTACCCCCCCCCCATCATCTCTCCCTTACTGGCTCTTCTGGGGGAATCCCTTGGGGGAGCATCCCGGGTGGCTTTTTATTAGCCCTTACCCTGTGCTGGCCTATTGCGCCTGTGCTAATCACCATATGGAGGCTTCTGGGGATAGCGTGCTTGGGGGTCCTTCGGGGCAATCCCGGCTGTGTGCCATGTGTGGGGCATCCCCTTTGTGTGATAGTGCCGCGGTGTGTGCCGTGCGCCCAAGGTTTCATTGCGGCCCAGGCTGGGTTGCCCAGTTCTGTGCCCCCTTCGGCATCGCCTGCATTTAGCCCCCAGTGAGGGGGATACTAGCAGGATGTCACAATCTGATCTGGCACTTCGTGTGGCCAGCATTGAAAGGCAGCTTGCCAGGCCTGTTCCAGGTAAGGCCTCTGGCAAGAAGCGGCACCGGGCTCCCACGCCCTCCCTCTTTGCTGAGGAGGATGAGGGAATTTATGCCCTTGGTGGCTGTTACTCCCTAGAGGAGGGGGAGCTTTTCCAGGACTCTGACTCCTCTGGGGACCAGCAGAAGGGGTAGGACAGTGACCCTGGGTCTCCATCCGGGGAGGATTCATGGCTCCCCGGTGACACTGATAGACTGCTGTCTGACATTTTTGAAACCTTGCACCCCCCTGAGATGGCTAAGAGGAAGCAGGGTGAGCTCTTTTGTCCTGATAAACAGCTTCTGGAGTTCCCTGAGCAGGGCCATTTCGCTAATATGGTGCTCAAGGAGTGGGAACGTCCTAATAGATTGCCAGCGGTGCCCAAAGGGTTGGATAAGAGGTATCCCTTTCCTTCCGACCTGGTCAAGCGATGGTCGTGTCCCCCTGAGGTGGATGCTCCCGTTCTGGGGCTGTCCAATACCTCAGTCATGCCTTCTCCTGACACTACTACACTGCGGGATAGCGTGGACCGGCGTATGGATCAGCTGGCCTGCCATGCTTTTACATTTGTGGGGGCTGGGCTGCGTCCGGTCTGCGCCGCTGCCATTACAGCTATTGCCCTTAATAAAAAGCTCAAGCATCTCACTGATGGCGCTATGGCTGGTAGGAGGAGGGAGGATTATAGGGCCCTCTTGCTTTGCTCTGATTTTGTTGCCTTTGTCCTTACTGCCATGGATGATTCGGTCCGGCTGGGTGGTAGGGCCTCTGCCCTCTTGGTAGCTATGCGCCGCTCTGTTTGGTTGCGTCAGTGGGCAGCTGACACTGCAGCCAAGAAGGCTCTCACTGGGCTCACTTTTGGGGGACTACAGCTCTTTGGGGAGAGTCTGGATGTTCTATCCAAGGATGGTAGGTTACCTCAGCGTAGGAAGCAGACTCGGCCCTTTCGGGGGCCCTCTGCTTCCTTCCCCTCTTTTCGTGCTTCCAGAGGAGGTTGTGGCTCCCTCTTCTCAGGTAGCCGCAGATATTCTTGGGGCCGTGGCAGATCCCGTGGTCGTCCCGGTCTCTCCTGGAGTTCCAAGCCCAAGGGTGGGGGGACGGCTTCGTCTCTTTGCTCACGTCTGGAGGCTCCGCGTCTCAGACCGGTGGATTCAGGAGGTGGTGTCCTCCGGTTACAAGATAGTTTGCAGCCTGGCCACCCCCAAGATTCCTCAGATCCCGGATGTCTCAAAACCCTCTGTCAGCTCAGGGTTTGCATCTTGCAGTTCAACGCCTGTTTGAGTCAGGAGTCTTTCGTCTGGTGCCTTCCCAAGAACAGGGTCAGGGGTACTACTCCAATCTTTTCACTGTTCTTTGAGGCCCATCCTGGACCTGAAGGGTCTCAACAAGTTTGTCAGGTTCAAGCACTTTTACATGGAGACGCTACGCTTGGCTGTCAGTACCCTTTGCCCGGGCGATTTCATGACCACCGTGGACATCAAGGATGCCTATCTTCATGTGCCAATCTTTCCAGGTCATCAGATTCCTGAGGTTCGCTCTAGCGTTACCAGTTTGTGGCTTTACCGTTCGGTATCACCTCGGGTGTTCACCAAGGCGCAGGCGGGTGTGATGGCTCTGATTGTGGCTCAGTCTCTTCATCAGGCTGAGAAGGATACTCAGGTGGTGACCTCCACTCTCGAGTCCTTCGGCTGGGTGATCAACTTTCCCAAGTCTTCACTGTCTTCGTCTTTGGTGAGGTCCTTTCTGGGCATGACTCTGGATACCTCTCAGGTCAAGGTATTCCTGCCTCAGCAGAAAGTGGAGGGCCTTCAGAAACAGGCACGGGCTCTGCTCTTGTGTCCCCATCTCTCCATCCGGCAGGGGATGCAGTTAGTGGGCCTGATGGTGTCCTGCTTCGAGGCGGTCCCCTTTACTCCGTTTCACATGAGACCTCTTCAGTTGCTCCGCTTGTCAGTTTGGGATCGGGACCCTGTGTCCTTGGATCAGGATTTTGCTCTGTCCCCCCTGGCCAGACAGTCCCTCTCGTGGTGGCTGGACTCAAGGAACCTTCTAGTGGGCAGGACCTTTCTGCCTCTGTGCTGGGAAACTGTCACCACAAATGCCAGTCTGACCGGTTGGGGGGGCTTTTGGAAGTCTCTGAAGTTCCAGGGTCGGTGGGGCCCCCCAGGAGTCCCATGCTCCCATCAATGTCTTGGAACTGAGGGTGATCAGGTTGGTTCTTTCTCAGCTGAACCCACACCTTCGGGGGTCGGGCTGTTCAGATCCTCTCGGACAACGAGACGGCGGTTGCCTACATCAATCATCAGGGAGGGACTCGGAGCAAGCGAGCCCTCAAGGAAGTGTCCCTGATACTGTCTGGGGCGGAAGAGAATATCCCTTGCATCTTGGCTGTCTATATTCCGGGGGTGGAGAACCAGGAGGCAGACTCCCTGAGCAGGGGGACGTCTCGGCTTGGGGAATGGTCCCTCAGCAACAAGGTATTTCACTCCCTGTGTCACTGCTGGGATGTGGACCTGTTTGCGCCCCGCCACAATCACAAGCTTCCAAGATTTGTCTCCCTGTCGCAGGATCCTCTGGCCCTCGCCACGGATGCGCTAGCTATTCCTTGGACGGAGTTTCGGCTCCTCTGTGTTTCCTCCCTTTCCTCTGCTGGGCAGGGTGCTGCGCAAGGTAGTCCAGGAAGGGGGTACCAGCCATTCTGGTGGCCCCCTGTTGGCCAAGGAGGGTGTGGTTCCCAGACGTTGTGCAGTTGGCAGTAGATCGGTACGTTTTGCCCAAGGATCCAGATCTGCTCACTCAGGGACAGCTGCACCATCCCAATTTACAAACGCTGGCTTTGAAGGCTTGGCTGCTGAAACCTTCATCTTGATGGATAAGGGTTTGCCGGCCTCTGTTGTTACCATGATTAGGGCTAGGAAGACGTCCTTGTCCTTTATCTACTACAGGGTCTGGCATGCTTACATTGCCTGGTGTGAGTCCAAGTCTCTTCCTTGTCGGGTGTTTTCTATTCCCAGGATTCTGGAATTTTTACGACATTGTTTGGATTTGGGCCTTCAACTTAGTACCCTCAAGGGACAGGTGTCAGCTCTGGCAATTGTTTTCCAAAGATCCTTTGCCAATCACCGGCTGGTTAAAACTTTTTTCCAGGGGGTTACTCATGTGCGTCTGCCACGTAAACCTATGCTACCGGTTTGTGACTTGAATCTGGTGTTGTCTGCTCTACAGGGTCCTCCCTTTGAGCCTATCCGTGGGGCAGCGTTGCCCATTCTGACTCTTAAGGTGGCCTTTTTGTTGGCTGTCATTTCAGTCAGGCGAGTCTCTGAGCTGGCGGCGCTTTCTATTAAACCTCCTTATTTTGAGTGGCATCAGGATAAGGTGGTATTTAGGCTTAAGCCGGATTTCTTGCTTAAGGTTGTGTCTGCTTTTCATCTCAATCTGGACATTGTATTACCTTCCTTGTGTCCTAACCCTGCTAATTCCAAGGAACGGACCCTGCATTCTCTGGATGTTGTCAGGGCCCTGAAATTTTACTTGGTTGCTACGGAGTCAGGAAATCTGATGCTCGTTTTGTTGTTCCTGCTGGACCTAGGAAGGGTTTGCCTCCAGCTAAATCTACTGTCAGCAAGTGGATTCGCCAGGCGGTGGTTCAGGCCTATTCTGCTAAAGGGAAGGTTCCTCCTTTCCGGATTACTGCTCATGCCACTCGTGCTATTGGTGCTTCTTGGGCTTTTCAGCACCATGCTTCTGTTGAACAAGTTTGTAAGGCCGCGACTTGGTCTTCTGTTCATACCTTTTCCAAGTTTTACAAGGTTGATGTTAAGGCCTCAGCTGATACTGCTTTTGGCCGCAAGGTACTTCAGGTGCTAGAGGTTTGAACTGCCTGCTGCTACCTTTTGGGGATCCCACCCTACCTTACGGGCACTGCTATTGGATGTCCCATACGTAAGGACTTCTTGAAGCAGGCCGTGCCATGCAATAGGAAAAAGACAATTCTGTGAGTACTCACCTGTAGAATTGTTTTTACTATGCATGGCACGGCCTGCTTCACCCCACCCTTGTTATCGTTATTCTTGGTTGCCTCTTTATGGTGATTGTTCCAAGTTAGTTGGGGTTGTTACCTTTTTTACCTTTATTATCTCCCAGCTTCTTGTATAACTGCTTGTCAACACTGGGGAGGTCTATTGGTGATCCTGTTTTTATATGGGGCCGGGAGGAGCCACAACTCTTCTACAGTACACTGCGCCACCTTGTGGCGGAATAACCCATACGTAAGGACTTCTTGAAGCAGGCTGTGCCATGCATAGTAAAAACATTTCTACAGGTACTCACAGAATTGTCTTTTCTGTAATCCGCACATCACATAGGGCTGCCCTTGATGACGTACATTCCATGATGGAGTGAATTGTCATCATTGCCTTCAGGATTAGCTGTATATGCTCTTCTCTGCTCTCCCCCCTTGTCATCTGATCCTCAATGATTGCACGAGAAATCATCAGTATATCATTGCAGTTCTTACATTTTCCTTTATTAAATTACAACACCTAGTTGTAAAGGCCTATTTCACACTGTACATTTCCACTGCATTATGGTGGAAAAGCATAGACACAGGCATCCCCGTCCGGCACTGCTGCAGCAACCTTCTGGTTCCTTCCACCGGGTCCTAACTGGAGCAGAGGACTGAAGGCAGTCGCATCTTGAGCTGGACTGGAGAACGAAAGCCGTCTGGCCGCATCCCCAGCAGAAAGGCTGGGCACAGGAGAGAGCACAGCTCAGGAGAGACTTAAATAACTTAATTTTTTACAGTCTGGAGGAAAGAAGGGAGAGGGGGACATGATTGAGACCTTTTAAATATGTGAAAGGATTGAATAAGGTTCAGGAGGGAAGTGTTTTTAAGAAACTTAATGATAGAACAAGGGGGCACAACCTGAAGCTAGTCGGGGGGTAAGATTAGGAGCAATGCTAGAAAATATTATTACAGAAAGAGTAGTAGATGCTCGGAACAAACTTCCAGCCGAGATAGTTGAAAAATCAACAATCACTGAATTTAAACATGCCTGGGATAAGCACACATCTATCCTAAGATAAAGAGTACATACAGTATACACATAAGGGCAGACTAGATGGAGCGTATGGACTCCTTCTACCATCAACCCTCTGTCTCTATGTTACAGGGAAGCTGGCGAACGCTGTGTTGCGAGACCCAGGGGTTTCACTCATCCGGGGGGAGGAGGCCAGTGGACACGGCCCCATGGATTTAAAGCTTTAATGGCCTTGCACTGTGCGCTCAAGTGCTGACAGAACATTGGTCATCCAACCTTATTTACCAGAAGGGAGCGCACCATGTTCCTCTTTACAACACACTGGTGCACCCTCATTTGGAATATGCTGTCCAGTACTGGGCACCAGTTCATTGAAAGGATGCCTGATTTTGGAAAGAGTGCATAGGAGAGCCACCAAACTGATGAGAGGAAGGAAGAAAAATGAAGGGAATTAAATCTATGTGATGTCTAATGGGGGACATGATTAGACAAAGAGACACTCCCTCTGTCAGAGGCGACAATCATTTTTAGAAGCTTGTTACAGCATCATCATCCTCAAAAAAGTATTAGATGCTTTTTTAGAAGGAGGCATTTGTGTGGACACAACTAGGTATGTAGGCCTCACTGAAGTTGTTAAGGCCAGAACGTGATCTTAGTAAAATAAACCTTTTGGTTTCAATGTGAAATGTACAGCAAAAAGATATACTTGCTTGGCTTTGTAACTAGTAATGTTTTTCCTTTTTTTTTCTATTAGTATTTTTTCGCAGATCAAATGTTAATATGACTTTGTGGGAAGCACCACTCGGAAGCTCCTACCTGTGCCGCAAGGAGCAGCTTATAAATGTCTCTGAAGATCTCTCCATAAATACATTTGACGTTAGAGTCCAGCCTTTCGGTGTTGGGAAAGGAGGAACTTTTGACACAGGTAAAGATGCATGTTTTACCCTCTGTGCGTAATTGTCATGTCTTTTTGTTTTCTCAAATATTGAGTTGTTTATATTGCCACTTTGTAAGGTGGCCCCCAGGCCATGATGGAAATTTTTGAACGTGTATATGTTTTGTGCCAAAGTTGTCAAATGCCAGATGTCCTCAAGGTGCTAAGCTGATTTAGTATTTTTATTTACTATGTTGGCATATGTCTGTTTTATACAATGTTATTGTGAGGTTGTAGCACACCAAATCAGATCATAAGACAACTAGTATCAGTATACTTATGTAAGGGGTTCAATCCGTTCCAAACTGCATCCTTCCAGCATGCAGTAAGTGACTCATGAAGACCAAATTATAGGAAGAATGAACACCCAGAAAATTAATAATTACAATTAACAAAGGTGATTTAATATTGTGAAAACATGATTCAGACATAAACATAACCTATATACATGATAATCAGAATGACTGCCAGGTGGCGCTGTTGTGTAAGTTATCACAGTTCAGGTTCTGTTGCCCATACAGGTAATGTAGAAATAATGTCCACAGAAGAAATGACAGGCAATGTAACCATGGGCAAAACAGATCCAAAAAATCCCATTTGCAATGCAAGTAGTCAAAGACACAAAGATCAAAAGGAAGGCTTACAGGCAGGGTACAGGTAGAAACAGCTGGAGCTTCTCTCAACGTTTCGACAGTGATGTCTTCATCAGGAGATGCGGTATCTGGCTAGGGGCAGGCAGACCTTTTATAGTGTGGTGACCCAGCGTGCTTGATGGCGCCAAAACAGGCTGCACACCAGTGGCGTCGCCTGATGACGTCATCCGGGGTCATTGCATGGAGTCCCGACCGTCCGGCAGCATTTGCCGATGGCGCGCAGCCTGTTTTGGCCTAGGTCATTCGGATTAGCATGTATATATGTTACGTTTATGTCTGAATCATGTTTTCACAATATTAAATCACCTTTGTTAATTGTAATTATTGATTTTCTGGGTGTTCATTCTTCCTATATTTTGGTCTTCATATGTCTGTTTTATGGAAGCAGCTTTCACTGCCTGCAATCTGTTGCTATCGGCAACTGTAAACCAAGTCGGTACACCAAGCTCTATAAGAAGAGAGAAGTGAGCCCTGTATACACACAGAATACTGTTGCTGGCCATATGTAAGGTTGTGTGTGCTCCCTCAGATCAGTAGCAGCCATAACAGCAGTGATTTTTATGTTTCTGTTTTTACCCCTCCAATAGGCTCTGTCACCCCTAATAGACTAAACCTGTCGGTTTTAGATTTTATTCCTACCAAGAGAGAATAAACCACAAGCTTGGCGGGTATTTAGGTATATAAGTGACCCCTCTCATTAGCTATCGTGATTTTTTATTTTTACATAATTTCACTATAATGCTCCTTTAAAGTGGTGGAAACACTCCCCCCCCCAGTTCCCCCAATTCTGTATTCCCCAGGGGCACAGAACAAAACCTCGGAAAGTCAAATTCCTGGGTTTTGTTATGCTTTAAAGTAGAGTTGATTTAGGTTCCAAGGAAGAGTGATTTGAGTATTGTACTGCAAATATTGTTCTGCAGTGTTCTCTCACTTCTCTCTTCTTGTAGATCTTTTTGTACAGACTTGGTGTACAGTTTCAAATAGAAACAGCAAAACACAAAAATATACACTTTCAAAAATGCCGTTGAAAGTGGGTTCGCTTTAAAAGGCAAATTCCAAAGTACAAACCACTTTTAAGCCTGCAATACCTCTTATTCAGGCATCCCGATATGGGATGCATGCCCGCATGGAGTCTCATGTTTAGTGGGGGGGGGGGTTTAATATCAATGTCCATGTCCAGCATGCTTTGAAGACAAAAGTTGTCTCCCCCATAGTTCTCTATAAACAATTCCCTGACATTTTCAGATGGAGAACTTCAAAAATGGCTGATGGAGCTTAAACCAATATGACTGGCTTTATATTTTGTGCAATGAGTGGTCTCACTGCTTGTTGGCAGCATAAACTCGGTCCTTAGTCACACAGATGTGTGGTACAGAATTTTACAAAGATTGCGACCACTGAAGGATTATTATTTATTATTTATAAAGCCACCAGAGGCCTCCTTCGGCCTTTTTTCCATGTTCCTTTCCTTTTCCCACTCTCAACTTGTTGCCTCCCCCCCCCCCCCCCGTTAGCTCACTCCATTGTGGTTATGGGGGGAGTGTTTTGTTAAAGAGGAACATTGGGGGAGGATAAAACCCCCAAACCGGTCTGCTGCCCTCCCCCCAGTTTTACCTTTGGGCACTATTTACTCACCTCGCCTGGGGATCCATCTTCTGGGTGCCTCGGATTCCGGGCGACCTTCCGACGGGTGGTGCCATCTGCACGTGGCCCCCGATCTTGCACAGTGCCCATGAATAGGATGCAATGAAGCCATCCGAAATCCCACAAGACTAAAGCCGTGCTGTCACTTAGACGGCAGGGGGGCAGAGGATCTTGCCCTAAAGACGCCAAAAGATAAGTAGGGGCCAATATGGGGGGGGGGGGGGGTTGTCCCCTTTTTATTTTTGGTCCGATGTTCCTCTTTAATGTGGACCCAAACCATTGCATTATTGGCAAGGTATGTATAATGGACAACCAGTGGTGTTTCACACAGCAGGGTATTGCAAATTTGGATATCTCGAATTGTAATGCCCAAGGCGGCAGGTACTTAAATGGGCCTAGAGTCTTAGACTCTGACAACTGTTCTTTAACCCCTATCTCTGTAATAATTTTGAACTATGGATATAAGCTGAGTAAATGACTGTATTTTTGCCATATAAGACGCACCTGCACATAAGACGCACCTAGTATTTGGGGGAGAAAAAATAAGAAAAAAAATATTTTAAACCAAAAACACACCGTTAGACAGTGTGGCATTCCCCTTTCCCATTGGCCATGTGGGATGCCCCCATTCCATAGACAGTGTAGCATGCCCCCATCCCATTCCCCGTATACCCAGTGTGGCAACCCCCCCGACTTGGTGCAGGTCGCGCCCACCCGCTGCCCTGACCTGGGTGCTCGCATGTGCCCCAGGCGGAAGAAGCAGCAGAGGAGAAGTGGCGGGGGCGCTGTCTCTGGCCCCGCCGCTGTCATCGCTGCCGGTAAAAGACAGCGATCGCAGCGGCGGGGCCAGAACAGAGCCCCCGCCGCTGCTCTGGGCTCCCGCAGTGTGACAGGCAACGCGGGAGCGCCGGGAACGGGTGAGTTTTTTTTTTTATTTTATTTATTTATTTTTTTTGTTTACATTCGCCCGATAAGGCGCACGGACATTTTTCCCCCACTTTTGGGGAAAAATAAGTGCGTCTTATAGGGCGAAAAATACGGTAGAACCCAACTGTTGTTGGAGCATTTTTCAAAAGCTTCCCAATGTATTGTAGGAAGTCTATTATTTTTGTAACCCCTAGCCACCCCTCCCTCTCTCTGTGCTAAGCCCCGACACGGGCTTTTAAATTCTAAAACAATTCACCTGATTGCTGCAATCCTCCCCTTGATGCTGGCAGGGGACGGGGCTTTGCATGGCACCCGGGCTTGAGTGAGGGATCCGTGCTGCACTGGATTGGGTGACTAACCTGTCACTCAAGGTTCCAGCTTCAGCTCCTGTGCAGATTTCCCACCCCCCGGTGAGTTTTTTTTTTTATTGTTACCCAAATTGGGCTTAACACATTGGAGAGGAAGGGGAGTGTCATAAAATTATTGGACTTCCTCTTTAAGTGCTTGACCCATGCAGCGATAATTTGTATGTTTAGAGTTCCAAACCAATAATACGCCTATATTCATGTTTCATTTCTGCATTTGACCTTTATGCAGCTTTCTCATACAGGAAGTTGGGGGAAGAGTATTACATTGTCAAATTAATCATGCAGTGCCATGGTTTACAAACTTAATATCTCTGCAAACTATTAAATATTAGGGTAGCTATTGAGATGCATATAGATATGATACAGGAATAACTTTGGTTGAGAACAACCCACCCTTGATTTTTCTTCAAAAACTAGACATGCCTTCAAAAATGTATTCCACTTTCATTGCATGGTGCATAGTTTTTGCAGTCTTTCAGATTCTTTAAGATAAAACATTGCTGAACCACTATGAATGGTTCCACTATGTTATGTTAAGTATGCAAAAAGTTGAAAAAAGCCAGTTTTTATTATCTCTATATCAAACTTTACTGGTGGCTATGGATAGAAAAATTGGATCCTATTGGCAACCAGAGGGTTATTTTACGAGGCTGTGACATTTTCTAGTTATTTTTGTCAATAGATGGGGATCAAAGAGCTGGCCTACTGGAAAATGATTTATTCCTTCTGGTCATGTTACTCCATATCCAGTCAGCACGAAGCCACTGGCTGATGATAGTAAAAGTTGAATTTCGTTAGAAGAAATTAAGATATAAGAGAAAGAGAGAGGTTTTACCTCTCAGAAATGGATAAGACTATTAACAGTTATTTAAAGCAGAATTTCAGTGAGCCTATAACCTTCCTCTTCCGCCCCGCCACCTGGTACCCTGGTACTGAGGCAGAATTGGGAGGGGGGGTGTTTACAAAGAAAAAACCCTTACCAGGAGCCAGCACCGCCCCCCCCTCCCCCAAGCCCACACGGTGGCCGCTAGAGAAGACACAAAGTGGCATCCCCCGGGTCTGCGTGCACTCCCAGCGGCCAGTCACTTGAATGGGAGGGCGGCAGCACACAAGGAGCTGGGGGTTGTGGCTCTGTGCTTTTGGCCAAGATGGCGGTGCCCAAGATCCACTGGATAAGGTAAGGGGTTTTTTTCTTTGTCCCCCCCCCCCCCCCCCCATCCTGCCTCGGCGGCAGGGAGGGGCTATGGCTTGACTGGAATTTCACTTTAATTCGTCTTTCTGTTTTGAGGTTTCTCCTTTTTCTACAGTTGTATTAGTTTGAGGCCTTACAAAACGATGCTATAGAATTTTCTTCATTTTTATAATGCAAAGTATGTATGTGAATCTGTTTTGTTTCACGCGTTTCCTTTCATTTTCACCCATTTTTATTTATTTTTTTTTTCCCCGCATCCACAGCTTTTGAATGTCGCCTCGACGATGACTCCATTTTAATTCCAATCATAGTCGGTGCTGCACTTTCAGGTTTAATTGTCATTGTTGTGATTGCTTACCTAATTGGCAGAAGAAAAACCTATGCTGGATATCAGACCCTTTAATTGTCCCTATCATTCACCGGTCTGTTGTGCACTTTCTTCTTCTCTGAAGTAGGTGCAAGTTCTGAACTAAAACTGCAGCATGTGTCTATCACCGAATCTAGCCCTGGCAATACAGACCTAAGTATAGATGCCCAGCGAAAGTCCCACTGAGATCTAGCCTTGTTGAGCATAACTGGGCTTTGTGATCTTCAACAGCATGGTAGCTGTTTTTTCATTAACCTCTTTAACAGCCTCTTATGCTGCAGACTGCAAAATGAAGGGAATATTAAGTAACAGCATGTTTGGTCTTGCATCTACTTCTATCCCATTCCACACATTTTGGATATCAAGAAAATTATTCCAGAACGAAGTTGAAAAGGCTTTGGAAACCACTCTGAAAATGTCATCACGTTGCATGGTCTTCATCCACTTTTTTTTTGTCAACCAGATTGTGTGTGCTTATGTGATGCCTATGAAATACAAAGCAAGGCTGCCTCTATGTCATAGCAAGTACGTCATTGTTGTTTTGCTTGTTAGGAGACTCTGGAGACTCTTATGCTGGCAGACCGGCTTCACATGTCTGTAATAGGCCAGGCTCATAATTAAATCATTGGCATGTAGAGTCATAATGATGTAGGTGCTAGGAGTATCTGGTGTTGAAGCTGGTTGGACCCTACACATTACACTATTTATAATATCTTTTATCGCAAATTGGCTATTACCTACCATGAATAGGAATATTTTTTCATAGCTCCTTACTCCTCTCGCTGTGCTATGCAAGTTTCATATGGACGGTGTTTAATGTAATCTTTAGCTTCCTGTAGATGAGGAGACTACCTAATAAAAGCTAATCATTGATTGGGACATGCCTTGCACGTGTGTGTGCGTAAAGTCCTTTTCTTTGCTCCCCATAGAAGAATGGAACCTGGCAGCTTAATAGTAGAGGCACAACTTCTAGAAATGTTATAGATTGGTAAATCTGCATTCAACCAAATAAAATTTGCAAAGACTTGGTTATGCTTTAAACATTAAATCTTGGGTGGGAAAATGTGCCTGCTTCCAACATTGCATCATAAAGCCAATCCATGCTTGAAGGTGCCTACTATCACCATATATTTTTTTTGGTCTCTCAAACTGGGTCATCGGATACTGGCAAAAGCCTCTTCCTTTTCAGGGCAACTAGAAAAAAATATTGAGGGCTAATAATTTTGTCAGGCTGTGTCCAGGTACCTGCCCAATCGGAGGATCTGCCAAGCTACGTCAACATGCAGGGGGTACATTTTTCTTTTCTATAAGGGCCCGGTGCAACCAAATAATGTTGGCTACTTGAGGCACATGTATCCACGTGGCAGGCTGGATAAAAATGAAGGACCTTTTGCAAGTAATATGTGGCTCGCTGGGACCGTCTGGCATTGGCAATTATAGAGGCAATTTTATAATTTGTAGCAGCCTAATTTTAGAGCCCCAACTGTAACTGAATCAAAATTTACCCCATAGATTTATTTTACCGTCTGTTCACAATTTCAATTACAAGTTCAAATTCAAGAGATATAGGCCTTAAACAGAGCATGTAGGTGGGCATGCCACGGCTCGGGTCTTGTCTGGTTATGATGGTGGACAGCTAGCTGGGTGTTGGGAAAGCATGTGTGTCTGACTGTTTCTGTCAGTGCTTAGCAGTTCAACTGGAAAAGCTAATGACAGAAAAAGGCAGCAGGGCCAGAGCTAGTGCTAGGATCCCTGCTATAACCGTTGTTTCATGTGTTGCCTTGTTGGGGCGTTGAGGGGAAGTTTCTGCCAATAGCGGAAGGTTAATCTACCAGTTTTGTCTTTAAGGCTGTGTACATTTTGTATTAAATATTTCAATACTAGCCCAACTATTTTTACGCACAGCCTTCTTTATAGATTTTTACAGTTTTCACTTTAAAACTAAATTTCTTAATGAAGAAGCAACATACAGTTATTTGATTTTTATGAATGCACTACAATTATGGGAGATCTTTAAATCTTCAGATTTCTTCAAGCTTCTTGATAAACAGCACTTTTCACTTGCACTTTATGCTTCGTAACTAAATCTGCAAGCGTGTTTAAAATTAAATCACTTCTCAGATGCAAAATTCTTACTTTTAGGTTACTATTCATAAAAAATTAGCTGACATTGAAATGGTGTTTATAGCAATTTTGGGGAAAAATTTGCTGATTTTGCTTTGATGTGATCTGGTTCCACAAAAAGCGGGGCACTGTATTCCCACCAGATGTGGTTGCTATATAACTATACCAGCACCCATGAATCCCCTTGCAGTGCTGGGGACAAGAAACCTGAGACAACCGCACTTTGTTCCCAGTGGGAGAACAGGCGATTAGTGGGGCAATTGTTTTTCTTTCCGTAGATGAGGGGCATCATTGTATTAACTGTTGCATCATTACATCAGGTTCTTGTTAAATCTTCTAATGAAAGAGTAATAGTTAGATTCTGTTCAATGCATCCTGAAAATTGGTAGACCTTTTGTTTGGGAGGGAGAATGCACAGATTGGCAGTTCATCAAATATGAACCATTGAATATGAAGATCTGTGTACTAATGTGTTCTGCTCTTAAAGTTCAAAAGCAGCTGGACTAGACAGATGTGCATGACCTTATATTAATTGGATGTATTTTTCCCTGTGAGATCTCCATCCTACAATGTAATTGTTTTATTTAGCCTGTAATATATTGTGGTGGCTGCAGGATAGACATATATGAATAAGTATTTGTTATATTTTTGGGGTTTATCTATCTCTCACATTTAAAGGGCCAGTTCAGCCAGGCAGTAGTAAAAAAAAAAAGGCATACATTGAATGTTTTTTTACTCACCTGTGTGTCCTTTCTCATTGTGGCTTGACCTTTCCTCCTCCTTGGCATCTTTATTTCACCATGGCTGGGTGCTGGCATGCTTTGTTGCGTTGGCCAGCAGTGCTGTAAATCAAGCAGATTCCTAAAGCATTCTTTCAATGCGGCTGCGTGAAGCCTCTCGAGTATGAACGTCATAATTGTTCGCGCTGGTTCTCCACTCCCCCCCCCCCCCCCCGCCCCCACCGGCTATACGCACACATCTCTGGGTCTCAGCGGAATCGGACAACGGCAGAGAGCCAGCACGATGGAGCAGGTCGCAGGTTTGCAGCAGCAGGTAAAGCAAGCCCTGTGCTTTACATTTACAGAGTCTATGGAGTGTCATCAGAGACCACAGCTGACCCCATTGCCGGGAGGCGTATATATTAAAAAAGAAAAGTTGATTTTCTTAGCTATAGAGTTACTGTACTTTTTTGTCCAACCTGGCTGGACTGACCCTTTAAGCAAACATGATTTATTAAAACAGATCATTCCAGATAAAAAGAGAAAAAAAAAAACTATTGTATTTTTTTTTCTGTTGCCCTATCTAGATCTTTTTCGTTGTATTTTTTTCTATGTATGTTTTGATCTGATTACAATTACATTCAGGAATGCTGTCCTAAGAAAACACTAATAAAGTTGAGTGGAAGTGTGATGTTTTATGCTTTCTATATTTTAATGTATTTTTTTATATATGTACAAATATCTATTGGGACAACCCATAGACTCCATCAAAACCTATGGCAGTTGTTCCCAATGCTAAATGTGTAGTTTAAACATCCAGTTTCAGTAAATTAATGTAATTCAGCGTTATGTTATAGAGAAAAATTGATTTCCCTTATAGAAAGGTCTTTTGAAGGTTCTCCTTCACACGGTTCATAATTTATGATACCACAAAATCAACTGAGCTTGCTCTGTGATGGTTAAGATTAAGATGGTCATCCCACCTATGTTAAAGTGGACCAACACCCAGGATTTTGACTATCCTGGGTTTTGGTCCACTTCAGGGGGGCACCCCGATTAAGGGTGCCCCGCTGTTTGAAACCCCCCAGAAAGCCCCCAAAACTCACCTCACCACGCTCCCACGTGGCCACACTGACCAATCACCGCCGACGGACAAGCGGGTGACAGCGGTGGACAACACAGCGCGTCCGCCGCCGCCTCCCGTGCGCCCCTCTGACAGTGCGCGCGCCTGCGCGGGGGCACACACGTCTAGACGGGCGCGCGGGAGGCGGCGGCCGCCGCCGATGAGGTACGTTTTTTGGGGAGTTTTGGGGGGGGGGTCCCTCACCGCGGGACATCCCGATCTCGGATGTCCCGCGGTGAGGGAGGTGATCGGCCCGGGAATCTATAAGATCACCCCTGGGTGACGGTCCACTTTAATACTCTAGCTTCATTCAATTGGCAGGGAAGCTCCCCTGGACTGTCGCTGGACAAAGGTTGGGTATAGCCGTACATTTTTGCCAGGATGATTCCTTTGACCATGGAACCTGGATCTAGCATAAGATAAAGAGAAAAAATAGAACCTATAATATACACAAAGGCAAATTAGATGGTTCTTGTAATCTCATGCTGTCAACATTCTATTTTGCTGTTAACCTTTGCTGTTCTACTGACAAACATGCCAAAGTGTTACAGCACTATACAATTGCATAAAATGTTTACATGTTTTTATAGGGACAGGAAAGTTCTGTTCTAATGTTGATTCTATTGGATAAGTTAGTGTCTTGTATTTGCATTCCTGACTAGTGCTGCCTCTCTGCCTGTGCTAACTCCAATTTGCATAGGTAAATAGAAAAATTTCTATGCTCCACTGCCACGTTTTGGGACCAGTGATGGTATGATTAAACTGTGTCAGGCTTGATCACATAGTAGTGATGGAGTGGTGGAAACTGAGTGTAGTATCTGCTTGGTTTTGAGGTGCTCAATATATTACTCGGGAAGTATCTACATCAAGCTATGAAATCACTTCTGTGTTTCTCAAGTGTCCATGATTCTTGGTATATATCCTCAATAGCATATGCACACACGGCCCCCCGTTGTCCATTTGTGAGGGAAGTTTGGGAATGGGTGGGTTGAAATTCAAGGGTTTAGTGGTTGTCATTGACACTTTTTAGTTTAATGGCATAATGAAAGGAAGTTGTCTTATTGGTAACTAGATTAATGGAGGCAGGTGTTAGTCTTTCAGAAGGCAAAAAAAACAAAAGAGTACTTTCCTTTTATCCCTCTGCCGCTGATCTGTGCTAGTCTGGATTGCATTGATTCTAGTTGCCATGGGCCTCAAACTCCATTCACTGGTGCTTCTGTGCCGCCAGGCCCTGCCCCCACATTTATTCACTGGGGGCATAATCACACCCTCTCAATTCACTAAAATAGAGAGGGGTTAGTCTGTCCTCAGATCACTACCTCCATTGCAATAAATGGAGAGGACATGGCAGCATGCCTGTGATTGACGGCCAGTCGCAAGCTCGGCAGGTAATCAATCTCAACCCCATGCTCATGCCCCAGATGGCACGAACTGTAACGCGGTCTCAGATCAGGAGAATTGCTGATTGCCAGACTAGCAGCATATTTTTTTCTCTACCTGCTGAATTACTTTAATAAATGTTGTGGAGGTCTTTTTTTAATGAGTTTTAGTGAAGATCTTCATCAGTTGGTATCTGTAACCTTGAACCTTGCCCACTAAGTACTGTACACTGAGGCAATGATGTGCAGGTAAGCACCTTGTTGGGTGCTTATGTGTCCCCCCAGGCTTTCACTCTTTTATAATATTTCTATTGTAACTTCTAAAGGTCTTGAACAGAGATACAATTACTTACCATACACGGGTCAATTATAAGTAAATGGCCACCAGAAGTCTCTCATGCCCAGAAGAAACATCCACCTTCTCCAAGCCCAAAGTGACAGGCTATCTTCTCCAAAATGGAAGTCTGCCCCTCTGTATGCCCACTTTATTCATTGAGGGGTCATGCTGCCGCTTGGCATGGCCCTTTTATTGTAGTAAAAGGAGTGGTTGTGCAGAAGGAAAGACTTCTATCTTGGAGGAGAATTTGAATTAATAAAAACTTAAATGGATTAACCTTGTCCTTGGAGTCCATTAGATAATGTATTTAATCTTTTAAACTCCACCCTTTCTAGTATTGTGTATAAAGTAGAGCTAATATGTATTTAAAGGATCATGTTTTTTTTGTTGCGTTTAATTTACATGAACATATTTAATTTTGAGTATTTCGTTTTTATTGTATTTTGTTTTCTTTTCTCCCCCACCTTTGTCCTTTTCAACGTTTTAGCGGAAGATTGCTTATCAGTTGAGAACTTCACAGTGCCTATAGTCGTGGGAGCTGCATTGGGAGGCCTTGTAATCATAGTGATGGTGGTTTATTTCATTGGTCGCAGGAATCGGCGTACAGCTGGATATGAGAATTTTCAATGATCTTACGATAGGAGAGGGCTAAAAAGTGTTGTCGCTATTCACAATACACATCGTTTAACACTCCTTGTTTTAAGCACTCCTTTATGCAAGCAAAAAAAACAAGATATCCCCCTTACCTGCAACACCTATTGCTCACTTTGCCAATGATAGTGTCAGAGCATGATGCTCCTATATGTGCAGAGGGATTGTGCCAGGCATTGTTTTGGACCTAAATACGGGTCAGAGGTCACACACCTGAAGGCCAATTTTACCTGTCGCCATATAACAGCATGGTTCACACGTCTTAAATAATTTGTGCCCAAATAATTAGCATGACCTATGTGACCTGGGGGTTTGTTAAATGACTTTCTTTGTGGAAACTAAAATCTGCCAGTATTTGGCCTAAACATTAAACTAAAGAATATAGCTATAAGTCACGGACGGGAGGGGACATGTCAAGCCTCAGTACACTCCCTCTATTGCAATGAATGGAGAGGATGTGGCAGTGTTCTGTGACTCATGATGGGTGTGCACAGAGCATATATTTACCTTAACTGTGTACAGCCCTATATTTCTGATTGAAATAAATTGACCAAATATGATGTTTGCATATGTATAATACACAATTTATTAATGTGCACCTATACTCAGAGGGAGGTTTATGTTGTCAGATTCCATCACAAGCCTAGTACCCCAAAACATCCTGTATTTTAATCAAAGCCTTTGCCCAATACTTAAAAATATTGGAATTTAGTATTGTATGGCAGCCTTATGCTTATTAATTAGGTTACAACTAAACTGTCACATAATAGCAGTTAAATGAGACCAACAGCCTGGCACAATTGGAAAAGAAAGGTAGTGGCCATTTTGGAGCTTCCTCTCCCAGCATCTCAGCCATGCTGCTGCCTGGATTCAACTGACATAACTTACAATCCACAGTAAAAGGAAGTCCAGCAGCACTTCCTGTTTGCAGGAGGCCTGCAAATGTATGAGCCGCCATTTTGTTTCTAAAATTTGCTACAGCAGGGGTTAGAAAAAGCTAAATACATTTTTATGTGCAGCAATCTAAATTGCCCTGGGGAGAAATGCATATGAGTACTGGTTGTGCTGGTCTGGTTTAAGTCATTTTTGACTGTTGGTACGCTTTAAATGAAAGGGCTCCCCATTGCTGAGTTGTTTATACTGTAACTGTTCCGCCAGGGAGCAATATGACCAACTGCATCCAGTTTGTGTTATGTATATTGGGAAAATGCTCTAGTTAAAAAAAAACACAGGATGTTTTGGGGCACTGTGCTGGGGATGGAAGATGACCACATCCACTTCACTCTGAGTATAGGTAAACTTTAAATATTTCAGCTCCAGCACAACTATTTATTGGATAAAATCTGGTGCTTTAATATACAGCAATATGATGTCCAATAAAATAAATTTTCCTATAAGAATGTGTTGATTTTGATTACTGTACAGAAAAGCAAACAAAACCCCCTTGTCAGCAACCATGCTCCCATACACCCATGATAGGATTGCACACCAGGTCTGCTAGCACCAAAAAAACTTCACAGTACTTCCCTTTACAGATTGACAGCTGTAAAAGTGAGGATATGTGTCAAGGCTCTGACATACCTACGTCTGAGTCTCTACTAAAGCACCTCAGATGAGGAAGTGTATTTCCTTATTCATGGTGCCAAGCTGAGGAGGAGGCACGCTTGGCAAAAAATGAAAAATGCCTAGCAGATCTGACTTGCCTGACTAAGTTCTCATGCAGGTTGTTTAGAAACTACAAATACATTTCAATCTGTTCTCTAATTAAGGTGGCTCTTTTGGCCTTAACTCTGCCTCCCTGCTTTTCAGCTCCTTAAGTTCCCCTTCCTGTTAAAGAAAGCTGTATCTTGAAACCAGGGTGCAGTTCTTATTAAAGTCAAAGGCTAGCAAGACTGGGGCATGTAAAAAAAAGCATTCATTCCAGAATCAGGGGTGGAAACGGTTACTTTCAAAATCGGTGTCAAGTTAGACTGAAATACATCTCCAGAACAGAGTAAAGGTAGAGCGGCTTTATAGAAATGCCAATATTGTAATGTTTCTTGTTTCTTACATGGCTACTCATACCACCCTCCCTTCACAATGTTGTAAACGTAACCTCTATTCTCTGAACTACACAAGGTGTCTCTAAAAATTTCTCATCGGGAGGCTCAACAAAGTGACCATGATGTATTATAGTGGACCAAAACCCACGGAGATCAGCCCAGGAACCTATAACATTCCTAGGCTGATTGATTTCAAGTCAGCCTGGGAATGTGTGAAACCCCCAGGTCACCCACCAACTCATCTTCTTTCCCAGTCCGATGGCGCATGTACAAGCAGGGGCTGCATTTCCGCTATCACTCTAGCAGGATGCATGTCCACGCCAGGAATTCGTGAATGGCCGACGTGGGCACGCTCCGATCCACTCGTATTAGACGAGCTCCTGGACGAAGGGGCTCCAGCGGATTTATGCGTGCTGATTGGAGGAGCGACCTGTGAAGAGGTGAGTGTGAGCAACCTGGGGGGTTTTACACAGCGGGGCACCCCTCATTAGGGCAAGGACCAAAACCCAGGATGGTCCAAATCCTGGGTTTTGGTCCACTTTAAATAACAAGTGGTTTGTAGGCTTCTCAGGGCTGGGTTTTATTGTGACATATTTCAGTGATCCAATTACTGCTAATCACTAGGAATTTGCTACTATAGACTTTACAGAGGTGAATTGGTGACTTCTTTGCTGGTGCTAAAACAGTATTTAAAAAATGGTTCTTCAAAGGGAAAGTCCACTTTCATGCCATGCCAAGGAAGCAAAAGGCTCCCCTGCTTGACTTTCACCCACTTTCAAGCCAGTAAATGGGTTTGGATGTACGTGGCCAGGCCGAGGCTCCCATTGTTTTCTATGGGCACATTGGCTGAACTTTGTACTCCAGCTTGGGTGGATTCTTAAAATTCAACACCGTGGCTTGAGTGCGGATGTTAGATAAGCAGGGGAGCAGGTGCCCTATGACTCTGTTTCTCAACCTGCGGTACGTTTACCCTGGGGGGTACTTAGCAATATTGAAGGGTTCGCTCTAGCTTCAAAAAGTGCTTTAAGGCCAGTGACCTACTTATTTCAGTAACATTAGTCATCAATCCCCCTCACTTTCCCATCCTGTTTGGTATACTTTGTTTTCAACTGCTTGTCGCTAGGGCGTACTTGGCATAAAAAGGTTGAGAACCGCTGCCCTATGGCACTTCTGATCAGAGGTATGTGGGGGAAGTCTGTCAAAGGACATTCTCTTAAGATTTTTTTTAATGACAAGTCACTGCATATCCCACCTCTTATCTTGTCCTCTCTTTTTCTTAACAGCGGAAGAATGCTTTGCTGACTCTGATCTGAGCTTTCTTATTCCAATTGCTGTTGGGACTGTCCTTCTCTTTCTCATTATTCTTGTCCTTATCTCTTACCTGATTGGAAGAAGGAAAAGCCGTATAGGCTATCAGTCTGTATAGAACCAATTGCTTTTATATCTCTTTCTATACTGTCAATTTCATGTATTCTTGTACATTGCTAATATCTCTATGTATAGTGGAATATGTGGTTGTTTTAACCCATTGCTTAATACCTTTGACAAAGGTTTGCAAAACTTCCATCACTGGAGCATCATTATTATCACCACCAAACGCCTTAGGCCAAGCAAACTGTATTTCTTATGCCATAACAAAACCTTTTTATTGTTTCATGAGTGGTTCCTATACAAAAAAGTTACATTTGCACAGAAGCACATTACTCCTAACATTATGCTGTAGTGTGTGCACAGTTATTAGGCAAGTTGTATTTTCTTGAGGATTTTCTTTTATTGAACAACTACAGTGCTGGCAATCCAACATGTTTATTAAAGTGGAATTCCAGTCTCTAGGTAACCCTGGGTGCAGCCATCTTGAGAGAATGCATGTGAGTGGCAGGTCTGTGGCACTCAATCATGTGCAGCAGTGTGACTATACTGGTCACTCAAGAAGCCCAGTCCCCCTGCCATGGTGCGGTCATCTATTGAGTTGTTTTATTATTGTAACACCTAAATTGGGTTTTTTCTATGGGAGGGTGGGGAGTTCCTCTTTAACCTACATTGTTAAGAAAGTTAAAGTAAGGTTTTGGCTTTATGTGTTTATGCTCATCTATTAAAGTGAAAATAATAAGTCCAAATTTACAAAAAAACTTTCCTAAAAAGAAAAAAAAATTGTGATAATGGCCCGATTCAATAAGAGTTGAAAACAATTCTCATGGTAGTAAAAAATTCAATTCATGAGAAATAAAATCCTGAGAATGCCACTGTTACTGAATCACCAGAGAGGAAAACAATGAAAGTCAATGGCACCTTTTTACTCCAGAGAAAAGTAGTACTCCTTTCTACACTGTAGTAAAAGCTGCCATTGACTTTTATTGTCTTTTTATCTGGTGATTCAGTAACAGTGACATTCTCAGGCTTTTTTCTCGTGAATTGAATACTACCATGAGAATTTTTTTCAACTCTTATTGAATCAAGGCCAATAACTCATAAACCTTCCATCCATGGAGTCTGTCAGTTTTCTAATCTGTTGCTGATCAACAGTCTGTGCATCAGCAACCACAGCCTCCCTGACACTCTTCAGAGCGGGGTTTCCTCCAATGGAATGGAGTATTGTCCTGTATATATGTGACGAGAAGGTTCTAATCCTTTTTAACTGTACAGTTTTAAGCTCTACTTACCCAACAGGAGTAGCAATGAGAGAAATAGCTTTAATTTATTTAGACAATAATTTCTTATGACAATAGATAAATAGCAGTACTTGGGTGTCATAGCATCATAAATCCATAAAGGAATGAGTGAAGTTAATTAGTCTAGTGTACCCCCTTTAGTTCAGTAAATTGAGACTAAACCAGATAGCATTACCAACATCACCTACTTTGCCATTGGTTGGGGTTAGATAAACCGTTTGTAGTAGCAACATACAGGAGGTTATATATGAGGGAGGACCCAATCCTTACAGAAAGTTCTAGAGGTGATATCTCAAGAGGGGAAGATCCGTGAATGTAGTTGAGGAGAACAGCAGCAGCAAAGAGGGATTCCAGATGATGCCTGCCAGAGTGAAGGGACTATATATTGCTACTACAAACTGTGTATCTACCCCCAACCAGTGGAAAAGCAGGTGATGTTGCTAATGCCATCTGGCTTAATCTCTATTTACTGAACTAAAAGGGCACACTAGGCTATTTAATATAACCTTCTCTCATTCCTTAGGCAATATTGCCATCATGTGGATTTATGATGCAATGACACCCAAGTACTCTGTTGCCATAGGAAATTGTCTAACCAAAGTAAAGCTATCTCTCTCATGGCTACTCCTGTTGAGAGGGTTGTTCTTTTTAACTGTACGGTTTTAAGCTCTACCTATCCGTCGCATATATCCAGCCACAGGCCCATCCCTCCAGTCCGTCAAGAGTCACTCATCTCATAAGACCATAAAACCTTTGAAAAATCTTCAGATATTTCTTAGCCCAGTCTTGATGTTTTAACTTGTGTCTTATTCAGTTGTAGTATTGTTTCAGGTATCATTACCTTGGCAATGTCTCTGAGCACCTTGTACTTCTGTACACTCCAGCCTGCCTTTCATACACCACAGTCAGTCATGGTTTGCTTACCTGCACCTCATTTCCCTGGCAAAATCAGTCTTGACAATTGGTCACTGGCAATCATGTTTTCCTGGTGTACTGTTCGGGTCGCTCCATTATTGACAAGTGGGTTATCCACCACAAGGTTGCGCAGTGTGACTGCAAGATGAAAATCGTGGCTCCTCCCGGCCCATATAATGGCAACTGTCTCCCTCAGAATCCCCAGAGTTCTCTTGCAGTCTGACTGCGAAGATGGATGCTATCTTTCTATGGATATCGCAGGCGTGCGGGGCATCCCAAGCCTGTCGGCCACTGCAGACCTATTCCCACCTGTTCCGGGACCCATACTGCCTCCCAGCCTTTACGGTTCGGGTGAAGGTAGGGGAACGCCGAGGGTCAGGCGTTCACAGAGCTAGGGTCTGGGGCCGCAGACCCTGTCCCAAAGGGTAGCCGGCCATAGGCTTATGGTGATCCTATTGGGGGGGGGGAGGAACCACTTCGGGACCCCTTTCCTTCACTGTGTATCCCACATGCTTTATTTTTGTGTGTTATGTGTTTTCACTTCCACTGTGTTTTTTCACTGGTACTCACCTCCCTCGCTCCGCTCCTCTTCGCCTCTCCTCTGTTCTGCTTGTGAGGGGAGGGGGGGCTTTCTCTTCCACTGTGTGGTGCGGGCGCTGGCTGCCCTCCTCTTCTCCCGGGTGCCATTTTACTCTCCTCTGGCGCCTAGAGTTTGCGTGCTGTGGGGGGTGGGGCCGTGCGATAACGCGTTCCGCATCATCGCGGCGCAGCCCGCCCCTCCAGGTGCCGTCTTCCAGCCTCTTCGGCGCCATCTTCAGCTGCCTGCGCTGAGGGGCAAACTGATCTCTGTCCCAGTCTCATCCACCGCGTCTTCTGGGGCTCCCATCGGCTACGTTGGCCTCCTGGTGCTCGCTCCGCTCCTGGTCCGTGAGTCTGGTCATTCTTTTATTGTGCTTGTGCATGGGCTGTGGATACTTAAGTTTGTGCGGATACTTATGTTTGTTCACTTTTGTGCCTTCCAGGGGGTCCCATATTATTCAGTCTTGTGGTTCCTCCCAGTCCATCCATCCCCGATGCCCCCCCTCTCCCCGCTCCCTACTGTGGATCAGTTGGGGGACATTATTGGGGAATTGTCTTGGTAAATCCCTCAATGGCTTGGGTTTGGGCCACTAGTGCCTTGTAACCCGTGCATTTTGTTACTATTCACCATAATGGAGGCTTCTGGGGATAACGAGCTTGGGGGCCCCTCGGGGCAGGCTAAGCTCTGTTTTATGTGTGGTACATGCCCTCTGAGCGGTCGCAGCGCTATCTGTGTTCCCTGCACCCAAAGCGTAATTTCGGAACAGGTTGGGGCGAGCGTTACTGTTTCCAGTCCCATTTTACCTACAGCCTCGCAGACACCCCACGCTTGCATTTAGCCCCCAGCGAGGGGGATGCCAGAAGGGGGTCGCATTCGGACTTGGCGCTCCAAGTGGCCAGCATAGAGAGACAATTGTCTCACTCGGCCGCCGGCAAGGCCACGGGTAAGAAGCGGCATTTAGAGCCGGCTTATTTGCTGTTTGCCGATGATGATTATAAGGCCTTTGGTGGCTGAGACTCCATGGAGGAGGGTGCGTTATTTCGTGATTCTGACTCCTTAGGGGATCGTCCGGGTGGTTTTGACAGTATCCCTGGGTCTTCCTCGGATGAGGACATGTGGCTCCCCGATGACACGGAGAAATTGTTGTCTGCGGTATTTGAAACCTTGCACATTGTTCCCCCTAAGGTGGCCAAAAAGAAGCAGGGGGACCTTTTCCGGCCTGAGCGGCAGCATCTTGTTTTTCCTGAGCAGGGACACTTCTCCAAACTGGTCTTTAAGGAGTGGGAGAGGCCTAATAAATTGCCGTCGGTGCATAAGGGCCTGGACAGAGGGTATCCCTTTTCGGAGGAGTTGATTCGCCTCTGGTCCCGTCCCCCGGAGGTGGATGCTCCTGTTCTGGGGCTCTCCAATACCTTGATTATGCCGTCTCCTGATACTACTTCCTTTGTGCGACCAGGCTGACAGGCGCATGGATTTGTGGGTGCTGGTCTTCATCCTGTCTGTGCCGCGGCCATTGTCTCCATAGCCATCAAAACGAAGGTGAGGCGCCTTGTGGATATCGCCAGATCTCACAAGCGAGCGGAGGAGTATAAGGAACTCTTAGCTTGCGCGGACTTCATTGCCTTTGTAATCTCGCCATGGATGATACCGTTCGGCTGGGCGGCAGGGCTTGGGCACTGCTGGTTGCTCTTAGTCGTTCTATCTGGCTGCGACAGTGGGCGGCTGAGGCTGCCGCCAAGAAATCCCTCACTGGGATTCCCTTCCTGAGACTTCGTCTGTTTGGGGAGTGTCTGGATCTCCTGGCGAAAGATGGGAGGCTTCCTCAGCATCGGAAGTCTGTGCGGCCCTTTCGGGGCTCGTCTTCCATTTCCCCCCTTTCGAGGGAGAACAGGCTCTTCCTTCTCTGGTGGCCGCCGAGACTCCTGGGGATGGGGTAGATCCCGCGTTGTCCCAATCCTTCCTGGGGGTCCAAGTCTAAGCCCCCTGTCAAGGCCCCTCAGGCATGAGGAGGTGCCCTCACCCATCCGGGTGGGGGGACGGCTTCTGCTATTTGCTCACGTCTGGAGAGAGCACGTCTCGGATCGGTGGATTCAGGAGGTAGTGTCCTCCGGCTACAAAATAGAGCTGGCAGCGTGGCCGTCCCCAAGATTTCTTTGATGAAGGATCTCCCAGAACCTGTTGACGGCGCAGGGCCTAAGAATGGCTGTCGATCGTCTTCTGTTGTCCGGGGTGATTTGTCCCGTGACTCACCAGGAACAGGGTTGAGGGTTCTACTCTGTTCACGGTACCCAAGAAGGACGGTACTCTGAGACCTATCTTGGACCTGAAGGGTCTCAACCGGTTTGTAAGGTTCAAACATTTCCGCATGGAGACCTTGACGGAGAAAGGGCTGTCTGCTCCGGTCGTGCGTACCATGATCCAGGCTCGGAAGAAATCCTCCTCCAAGATTTATTACAGAGTTTGGCACGCTTACATTGCCTGGTGCGAGTCTAGGGGTCTCCCCTGTCGCACTTTCTCTTTCTCTAGGATTTTGAAGTTCCTACAACATGGTTTGGATTTGGGCCTTTAGTTGAGTACACTCAAGGGTCAGGTTTCGGCCTTGGCTATTTTCTTCCAAAGATCCTTCGCCAATCATAGACTTATCAAGACTTTTTTCCAGGGAGTTACTCATCTACTTCCACCACGTAAACCTTTGTTGCCGGTGTGGGATTTGAATTTGGTGCTTTCTGCTCTCCAGGGTCCTCCTTTTGAGCCTTTGTGCGATGCTGCTTTATTCATTCTGACTCTGAAGATGGTCTTTTTGGTGGCTATCATTTCGGTGTGTCGCGTTTCAGAGTTGATGGCGCTTTGTATGAAGCCTCCTTACTTTGAGCGGCATCAGGATAAGGTGGTTTTTCGACTTAAACCGGATTTTCTGCCTAAGGTTGTTTCTGCCTTTCATTTCAACAAGGTCATTGTCTTGCCTTCCTTGTGTCCCGCTCCTTCTTCTTCTAAGGAGAGGACTCTTCATGCCTTGGATGTGGTCAGAGCTCTTAAGTACTACCTGGTTGCTGCGAAATCTTTCAGGAAGTCGGATTCTCTTTTTGTCCTTCCTGACGGGCCTAGGAAGGGCTTGCCCCCAGCCAAATCCACTATCAGCAGGTGGATCAGACAGGCGGTGGTGCAAGTGTACTCTGCCAAGGGGAAGGAACCCCCCTTTCGTGTTACAGCTCATTCTACTAGAGCTATTGGTGCCTCTTGGGCTTTTCAGCACCAGGCTTGGGTTGAACATGTTTGTAAGGCCGCTACTTGGTCTTCGGTTCATACTTTTTCAAAGTTTTACAAGGTTGATGTTAGGGCCTCAGCTGATGCTGTTTTTGGCCGTAAAGTGCTTCAGGCGGTAGTGTCATGAACTACTTGCTGTTGCTCACTGGGGATCCCACCCTTCTTTTGGACACTGCTTTTGGATGTCCCACTTGTCAAGAATGGAGCGACCCGAACAGGCTTCACACAGCCTCAGCATGAACTCTCAAGCAAAAAGCAATGCAACAGTAATCGCCATAACAGACAAAAGAGGATAACAGAACAAGGGTGGGATGGAGCGACCCGAACAGGATACCATTAAAATCAATTCTACAGGTGAGTACTCACAGAATTGTATTTTCCTTCAGAGGCTGGAATGCTGGACCACACGACAGCTGACAGCCAATCACATGGCCAGATTTAGCGAGGGAGCATGGTGCTGATAAGAAAAAGCAGGGCTGGCATTGGTGTATGTATGGGAGACCATCACCCCCCACACCTGTACTAACACCCATTTTGTTGAAAATGTTGGTTGCTACGCTGTAAAATTGCACTAAAATTTAAGGCTGAACTCCGAGAAGATAAGAAAATTGTTATTCAAAAGCTAAACCATAATGTTGGACACACACTTTACAATACTATAGTGTATAATTATTATACAATCTTGCCAAAACCTTTTTAAAGTAGGAGCTCTTATACTACACTACAGTTTTTATACAAATGATTAGAGTTACTATAAACAGTTGGTTTAATTCAGTTTTTATTGATGAATAATTAGGGCCTTGGACTCTTGAGTTTTAATAAAAGTAAAAGTGACTTTGTACTACTTGCAAGGGCTAAGGTTTCTTGTTGTGTCTTGCACTATTATGTTTTGTTAAAGTTTCCTATGATTTAAGTCCAGAGATAAATGTAAATCACTTGAATAAACTATGTTACTCAAAAGTGGAACATTAAATGTAATAGTCTAGATATGGCCAGAGCTTTGCCCTTCTAAATTCCTTCCCTTTATGTCTGTAACATATTTGCTTGTGCTTTAAGGGAATATAACAGTTTGCATTTACCAATGCAAAGCATTTGCCCATAGAAGACAATTACTACAATGTTTCAGGAAGCATGTTTTTTTTGTAGAATTCTGGCTAGGGAGAAGTAAAACCAAATCCAACCATACTACTAAAAAAGTTCAAACCCGATCTGAATCCAAAATGTTAAGAATTTGTTCCTGACAAATGACATCTATTTAAAAAAGGGGGGCCACTCCACACCCTGAGGCAACAACAAAGGACATCCAGTCATGTTCATACCTTGTGTGCTTTAGCACTGGTCTCATGTTCTGTTGGGGGTGCCCTCCAGGGCACCCTGATTTTTATTTTTTTTTTTTAAATCTGAATTAGTTTGGATCAAAACAAAGTTGCAAATTAATCAGACAAAACACTCTCTAATTCTGGAAATATCACCATATGAGCCCCAAACCATCACCCAGCTTTGACTGTTTAGTGTTGAACCACTTATATTGATGATGCAATGCCTGCTGGCCTAAGTGAACTGGTACATTTTTCAATTTAATTTATTGTGATTCTGAATCTGAGTTTATTACAGCTATTGTCTGTAGCTTTTGTGTAGCCACCTCTGTAGTATTTTTGGAGAAAGAAAAAGAACAAAACAAGTTTTCTCCAAACTGGTATTTTATGAATTAACTAGTGCCTCAATATATCCATGAAATAAAAGTTTTTTTTTATGATGTATAAGAACCTTTTACCATCTCCTATCCATTCTGCATGGTGACCTTAAAGGTATAGCTGAACTTATCAAATATTGTAAAGTGTCGCTTTGGAAAATGGTGGATGTTGATACTCTGATCTTTGAAAAAAAAAAAACGTCCAAAAGAAGAGCCAGCACATGAATTGAATGAATTCCAATACAATGCCAAATTGTATTCCAAAGCAAGAAAAAGAGCACACACCATTAACCAATGTTTGGGGGTGTCCCAGCACCCCTTTATCAAGACAGCATGTAAACAACAGTATATGCACACACATCCTGAAAAACAAAGATGATCTGGTAAAGAGGAAAATTATTTAAAGCAAGATCTCCCTCCTGAGCCCAAGATGGCTGGAAACTACAAGGAGAATTAAAAAGGCAAACTTGCTAGCAACATGAAAGTGGTCCCACGCTCATACACGGCTCCATTAGGGACAGGTTGGTATTCTAAATGAGGAGTCGACAAGCAGTGGAAGCAGGTGAGTTGAATCACATCAGACTTGGATCATACCTACCACAGAGTTGCCAGGTTTGGTTTAGGCTACTTTAAGCATTGGACTGTAGCTTCGGTACACAGGAATCCAGACATAGTATATATCAGGTACGCTATATATATTTATTTGTGTGTGTGAATCAAGTGCAATAGCATGCATCCAGTAATAAGCAGCCAAGTTCCAGCAACCTTACATGTATTGACACAGCCCTTTCTGACAGAACTTGGGGTACCAAAGCAGACAGCCTACCCTGCTTACATTCACCCATAGCAATGGTGAACACTCATCTGCATACCCTGGTATGTGAATTAAGGAGCCGCTCTTCCAAGTTCAGGCTGGCCTGAGGTGTACGGTGGTGTGTGAATGGAGGTCTAGGAGATTGCTTGCACCAAAAAAGAAGCAGAAGCCAGAATTTGTTTTATTTTACAAGGTTTTTCTTAAAATGTATTTGGTCCAGGTGGGGGCAAGGGGTTCCACTTGCTCAAATCAGATGCTGCCAGATTTCTTTTTGGGAGTTAAGTGGGGTTCCTTGGAGGGTAGATAGTGTGTCTTGTTTGGAGAAAAAAATTGTGCTGCTCACCCTGCGATTCTGGCACTGGACACCACCATCTTGGATAAGCTGTATGGCTTCCCCCACTCTATGCGCAGCTCCGTCCACCCATTCACTTGGATGGGCTTGCATGTGCAAAGGCCATGCCTCTGCCGCAGGAGCTCTGTGGACTTTGTTGGATTCTGGTTGAGGTAAGTCTGGTGGCAGTGCAGGGGGGGGGGTAGAGCCTGACTAGACTTTAAGAATTGCCACAGACCATAAAGCTTTACCCTCTAAAATAGGCAATGCAGGAGATTTGCCAGTGGTAAATGAGTTAAATGCCTTTAATTCTTGCTATGACACCACCATTGATAGTTCTATTCAGGAAACTAACATCCACATCATCTTCAATAGAGCAAACAAAGGAGGACGCACAGACAAGACCTTAAATGTTTTAGAACAAGAAGTAGGGAAGGTCTTTAGGAGAGTCACCACAGGGTAGGCTGCTGGACCAGACAGTATCCAGGTCAGGTTCTTAAAGGTTGTACTGACCAGCTTGCCCCATTTTTCACTCAAACATTCAACCTCTCCTTAGCGCAATCAGTGATTTGGACATGCTTCAAATAGTCCATCACTAAAATAATACTGTGGTAGGCCTCATCTCTGCAACACAGAGAAGGCCTATTTTGAGGATGTGAAATCTGGTGTCATGTGAACAACCTCCCCCCTTAACCCTTTTGTTGCCAAGCACGTAACACCTACGTGCTGGCTTGGCTGGGCCTTAAGTGCCAAGCACGTAGGTGTTACGTGCTTGACTTTCCTCGCTTGTAGTTTAAAAAGTAAAAACAACAAATACTCACCTGACCCCTTGTTGGATCCGGCCGGGTCTCCTCTTTAATTTGGTGCCATCCGATCCCCCGTGGGGGGTCGGATGGCTCCAGGAGAGCCCCCGGAATAGGCCGCCCCCCCCCCCGCTTCTGCAGCAGCAGCTTCTAACTGTAAAAAAATAAAAAAATAAAAATGACATTCACTTACCTGTGTGTGCGCTGGCTCCCGCTGTCCCTCCTCTTCACCTGGGGGGCCTCCGATCCCCCCCCAGGACTTACCGATCTTCAGGAGAGAGCCTGGGAGGCTCTCTCCTCTCTTCTGCACGATGGCGGCCGCCATCATGCCTCTAAGCCCCGCCCCCTTGGGGGCGGGGCTTATGAAGTCATCCCGGCCCCGATCTCAGGCTTCAGCCTTCTCAGCTTCTCAGATGCCGGTGATCGGTGCCCTGGAAGGAGGTGGCAGGAGATCCTCTGATCTCCTGCCTTCTCCTTCTCTGGATGCCGATCACCGGCATCTGTCAGCTGAGCGGCGAGGGACAAGAGCTTGCAATCGAAGGTAAGTACAGTAAAAAAAAATTTTTTTTTTTTCTAATAAAATACTTTTTATTATTGTGTGGTGTTTTTTTTTCACATTAACCCTTTGTGAGCTGGTAAGGGGTCCATGAGACCCCTTATACCAGTTCACAAGGCTGGGGGGGTGGCAAGTCACCTGCCCTAGCGGGTGGCTTGCCATTAACCCCCGCACCCCCATTACCTGCCTCCCCAAAGGCCAGGGGGGGGCAGAAGAGCCCGGGCCCACATAGGCTATGTGGGCTCATAGGCTGCAGGGTGGGGGGGCCACCAAAGCTGGCCCCCCCACTCTGTGCCTACAAGCCCCCATAGCTGGTCCCGGGCTGGTTACTTTGGGTAAGGGGGACCCCACGTCATTTTTTTTTTTGGATTTTGAAGGGTTTTTAACCCTTCAAAATCCAAAAAAAAATGGGGTCCCCCTCCCCGGGAAGGGGGACCCTATGTCATTTTTTTTTTTAATTAACCATTTGTCATCCAGCAGCTATAAAAGGCTTCTGGGCAGGAAAGGGTGTCTACCTATACATATGTGGTATCGCTGTAACCGGGAGAAATTGGGGTTTCTCACGCAATAAGATTTTATTGACAAACTTACATTTTTTATTACAAAAAAACTCTACAAATTGTAAAAAAATGTTTTTTTTTTGTTTTTTTTCACACATTTCACCCAAAAAAATTGAGAATACACCTAAAAAATACAAACAAGACATTTCATGTTAAAGCCCAGACTCTGTTGAAAAAAACAATATATAATTTTCCTGGGAAATCCCTGGAAATCCCTTCAAAAATGACAGTTGAATATGTGTAGCGCAAAATGGTGAAACATCGTCTGGCAACAGGGAGTGGCAAATGCTGCAGGTAGGCTGGCAGCGAAAGGGTTAACATCAGCAAAATGAAAGAAATCATAGCTTGCACCACTTGATAATCAACAGCACCCCTCGATAATTTCAAGTAGCTTGGCCTGCCTTTAAGTACCCAACCTCTCATGGTACAACCACACCAACACTGTGGTGAAGAAGTCACATCAGTGCCTCTACCACTACCAGGGACTTTAAACTATCAACAATAGTACTGAATAACATCTATAGATGCATGATGGGGAATATCACAGTTTGGTTTGGTAACACCACCAGATAGGATAGGCAGGCTTCTCCATGGGTAGTGCACACTGCCGAATGCACAATCCAAGGAGAACTCACTGATCTGCAGAACAACTACAGAAACAAGTGTTTGACAAAACCTGGAGATCATTAGGGATTGCAAACAACCCAACAGTGGTATCTTCTGTTTGCTGCCATCAGGAAAATGCTTCTGCAGCCTTAGGGCCAATACTGAGAGAATGAGTAAAATGTTTTTCCCTCAGGCCACATAGACCCTCAACCTGGGAAGCAACCTGACCATCCATAACACAAAACCTCATTATAAAATAATTCTCCTTCCACACATATTGAATAGTATGATTCTGAGAACAGCAGTAGTCCTGCAAAACTAGCTGCAATACAGTCCTTATTGTGTATATTTTTTGTTTAAATTTGAATTGTACATTATTGTACAATACTTCTAACATTTGTTTTTTGTATTGCACCGTACACAATAAAAATTTATTTTCATCCCTGCAACATGTTTTGCCTATACACTGCACCAATATGCTGCATGGAAACAAGCCCATGAGACCTTTCCTACATACAATTTTATAATCTTGGATCAGTTTAGTGGAGTATTTCAGGGGTGTGATCTCAAGAGTGCCTTTTAATCTGATAACATTTTCTGTCTGTTTTATTGTAATATATGTTGTAACCTGGTATGCATCCCGAAAAATGGAAACTACATTTAAAAAAAATGAAAAGAGAAACAACTTTTGTAAATCTGTATTCTTAGTACAACAATAAATGAATGTTTTGTACAAAAAAGTACCTGGTGTGATGTTGTTTGGCAGGGCAAACTTATTCCTAAATGTCATTAGTCAGACAAAAGATTGAATCTCCTGACAGGGTTTGACAAGGCAAAAATAAATACATCTCTCTTGACATGATTCAGCAAGCTGTTCTTAGTAAATATGCTATTTAGCTGTTTCGATTGGGGTAGGGTCTGTGTAGATAGGCTTTAGAGATGAGCGAATTTTCCTGAAAAATTTGTTTTGGTCCAAATTTATTTGCGGTGAACTGCTATTAAAAACAGCTATTTCTGGCCTACCGAGAGCCTCATTAGGGTTGTAGAACATTTTGCCTTGCTGTAACACGCATAGGATGCGTGCTGGGTTCGTGAAATAATACTGTAATGAAGTATGACTTTCAGATCAGAGGCATCGCTATTAGAATCGCTGTCACAGAGTGACTTGAGGTGGCATCAGCATGAGGAGGCCATATATTGCCTGAAATACACACCCTGGAGTTGGCAGCAGCATGAGGAGACCACATAGTTCCAGAAAGACACACCCTGGAGTTGGCAGCAGCATGAGGAGACCATATATTGTCAGAAACACACACTGGAGTTGGCAGCAGCATGAGGAGACCACATAGTTCCAGAAAGACACACCCTGGAGTTGGCAGCAGCATGAGGAGACCATATATTGTCAGAAACACACACTGGAGTTGGCAGCAGCATGAAGAGACCATATGTTGCCTGAAAGACAAACCCTGGATTTGGCAGCAGCATGAGGAGACCATATAATGTCTGAAAGACACACCCTGTAGTTGGCAGCAGCATGAGGAGACCATATATTGCCTGAAGCACACACTGGAGTTTGCAGCAGTATTAGGAGCCCATATATTGCCTGAAAGACACGCCCTGGAGTTGGCAGAGGCATAAGGAGACCATATATTGCCTGAAAGACACACCTTGGAGTTGGCAGTAGCATAGGGAGACCATATAGTGCCTGAAACACACACTGGAGTTGGCAGCAGCACGAGGAGACCATATATTGGCTGAAAGACACACCCTGGAGTTGGCATCAGTATAAGGAGCCCATATATCAAATTAAAGACACACCCTGCAGTTGACAGCAGTATGAGTAGACCATATAGTGGCTGAAAGACACATCCTGGAGTTGGCAGCAGCATGAGTAGACCATGTAGTGCCTGAAAGACACATCCTGGAGTTGGCAGCAGCATAAGGAGACCATATATTTCCTGAAAGACACACCCTGGAGTTGGTAGAAGCATGAGGAGAACATATATCAATTTTGGGTACATATATGTTATCCTAAGAATATTATTAAAAGTTATGTTCTACATAATGCATTTCCTCAATACTTACTTGTCTGTAACTGGAGAGCAGCTTTGTAAATCTGTTTTGCACTATCCGTATTTGTGAAGTGTTGGTGTGGCACCATGAAGAGACCATATGTTGCCTGAAAGACAAACCCTGGATTTGGCAGCAGCATGAGGAGACCATATAATGTCTGAAAGACACACCCTGTAGTTGGCAGCAGCATGAGGAGACCATAAATTGCGTGAAGCACACACTGGAGTTTGCAGCAGTATTAGGAGCCCATATATTGCCTGAAAGACACGCCCTGGAGTTGGCAGAGGCATAAGGAGACCATATATTGCCTGAAAGACACACCTTGGAGTTGGCAGTAGCATAGGGAGACCATATAGTGCCTGAAACACACACTGGAGTTGGCAGCAGCACGAGGAGACCATATATTGGCTGAAAGACACACCCTGGAGTTGGCATCAGTATAAGGAGCCCATATATCAAATTAAAGACACACCCTGCAGTTGACAGCAGTATGAGTAGACCATATAGTGGCTGAAAGACACATCCTGGAGTTGGCAGCAGCATGAGTAGACCATGTAGTGCCTGAAAGACACATCCTGGAGTTGGCAGCAGCATAAGGAGACCATATATTTCCTGAAAGACACACCCTGGAGTTGGTAGAAGCATGAGGAGAACATATATCAATTTTGGGTACATATATGTTATCCTAAGAATATTATTAAAAGTTATGTTCTACATAATGCATTTCCTCAATACTTACTTGTCTGTAACTGGAGAGCAGCTTTGTAAATCTGTTTTGCACTATCCGTATTTGTGAAGTGTTGGTGTGGCACCATGATCAATCTACTCTGATGCATCAGGAATCGGTGGGTGGAAATCCTGGCTGATCCATGCCTGATTCATCTTCACAAAGGTCAGTCTCTCCACATTTTTTGTGTACAGACGAGTTCTCCTTGAGGTTACTATGGCCCCCCGACTAAATCCTGGCTCTGATGGCACACTACTGGCCATGCAGGACAGCTTTCCCAGGGCAAACTCTGCTAGTTGCGGGCCACAAATCAAATTTGGCTGCCCAGAAGTCCAGCGGATCCTCAAGGTGTGTTGATGTGATCATGTCAAGGTACGCCACCACCTGCTGGTTCAGGTCCTGCTCCAGGTCTACCTGCTGCTCATGAGTGGCCTCACTATGTGGATGAAGAAATCTACTCATCAGCGACTGTAGACTCAGGCTGCTGCTGATGGAGCTGGTACTGCTCCTGCCACCCCACCCCTCCCCAGCAGCCATGGCAGTGGAAGGTGAGTACAGAGGGCCCCCCGAGTCAGACCTGGATGGATGATGGAGCAGATCTCCTACGTAGGATGTCTCTGTAGTAGGTCAGTTTGTCCTCCCTCTCAGTGGGTGTAAAAAAGGCCCCCATTTTGTGCTGGTAGCGCGTGTCCAATAAGACGGAGAGTCAGGTGTCATCCCGCTGCTGAATGGTGATGATTCGGCGGTCACTACGCAAGCATGTGAGCATGCATCGTGCCATTTGTGCCTTCCTCACAACCCTCTAGCTTCTCTGGCTGCTTCTGCACCTCCTCTCCTGTTGATGACTAGAAAAAACGCCCTTTTCATGAAACCTAAACAGTAATTCACTGTGCCCTTCCCCCCTCACCCTCCTCCTCCAGTTCAGCCCCCACAGGGTTCATGTGGCTGTGAGATGTAGGTGCCACGTTTCCAGTGCCCTGACCAGCCATGGTTTCCAACTTGTTTCCAACAAGATGTCGTTTATCCGGTAATCCTGCCAACTGACTAGTAAAGTGGCTTCCTCAAAGGACCTTAGCAAACGGCAGGTGTCACGTATGAGCTGCCACTGGTTTACATTGAAGTTACACAGGGGAGTCCCTCTATCCACTTGGATCATCAAGAAATCGGTCATGGATTTTCTCTGTTCGTATAGTTGGTCCAACATATAGAGGGTGGAATTCCAATGGATGGAAACATTGCAAATCAGACTATGTTGGGGGATACCGTTCTGATGCTGCAAAGGGTGTTCTTTGCGGTGTAGGAGTGGCTGAAGTGCATGCAAAGTTTCCTTCCCATTGTTAGGATGTCCTGCAGATGGGGGGAAGACTTCAGGAAATGCTTGACAACTAGTTTAGTCTTGATTTGATTTCTTGATTAATTAATTTTAGCAGTTCCTCCCTTGTGTGACACCACTTTGCCCTGCACACATGATAGGCTAGAGGGTCACTTAGACTTGTCCATGCAGTGGAGGCTGAGGAGACGGCCTGAGAGCGTGGAGGTGGAAGCGGCGTGACCTGTCCAAGTTGTTGTTGTGGCTGTGCAGGAACCACATTCACCCAGTGGGCTGTAAAGGACATGTATTTTCCCTGACAGAAGTTACAGCTGCGGTGCACTTTGGTACACACCGACAAGCTCAAGAACTGTTCAACTTCTGTTCAACAAAATTGTGCAGGGCTGGTACTGCCTTCTTAGCAAAGAAATGAAGGCTTGGGACTCTCCACCTCGGCTTGGCACAAGCCATCAGTCCTCTGAGAGGTGCACCACCTGAAAAAGGAAGAACTGCAGCACCAGCAACTTGGACAGGAGCACATTTGGCTTCTGTTGGATGAGTGGGCGCATACTGTTGTCTCTTGGACATGAATTCGCCAATGGATTGCTGGTGAAATGACTGACTCAGAGTAGGAGGAGTAGGAGCATCTGGAGCGACAGAGGATGGGTATGACACACAGCTGTCCTTGGCTGGCTGAAACTGGGAGCGGCATGCCACTGGGTGATGCATGCAGTAGGCCGGACCACAACTTCGGGGCCTTGGTTCTCCCAGGCCGCTTTATGGTGACGCATCATATGTTGACGCAGGGCCGTGTTGCCAACATTGGGACCATGGCCACGCTTCACCTTCTGCCTACGCATCTTGCATGTGCCCATATTACCCTCCTGCGGATGCTTGATGAAAAACTGCCACACCACTTAGTAGCTAATTTTCCCACCAACAGTCCACACTAAATTCACTGCTACTGCCGCCGACTCCAGGACCCCCTGTTCCACTACCTCCCGTGAAGGTAGCCTGCTGCCGCACAGCAGGAGGTCTACCTCAGGCACGTTTGTCTCCAGACTTTCCAATTCTGCCATTCGGCTCCCAAGTGCAATCGGCTTCATCATCATTGCGTTGTGTCTCCACGTCACTGATGTCTTCCTTGGGTTCCTTAACAGTGTCTGCTGCAGGAGCTGGAATGCTCACAACACCCACCCACTCAAACGCCACTCTCCCAATCACTACTTGACCACCTAGAGAAGGAAGCGGTGGATGTCTCCTCCACTTCTTGGCTGGGCAGTAGCTGCTGATTGACCTCTATCAGATCATCCTCACTGAATAGTGGTGCTGAACCCAAAGCATAAGATACGTCGCTGAGGGAGGGAACATCACAGGACAGAGGATATGGGAGGACGGGGACTGCTCCCGGGCCATGCCAACTGAGGGTTGTGTCTGAGGAACATACTGACTGTTGACTGGGGGGGTTAGATGTCACTTGTGATGAAGTGGATGACCGTGTTAACCAATCGATGACGACAGATGCATTGCTGATCGAGACACAACCGCTAGCTGATACCGGGAGATCAGGCCTCTTGTTGCTCCTACTGCCACTCACCCCTAGTCTGCTGCGACCTCTGCCTGATGAATTTAGGACTCTGCCAATCCTCTGTGCACATCCTGGCACTTCTCAGCCTGACATACTTAGTGCAAATATTAGAGGAGGACAACACGCTACACTACACTTAAAACTGTATTTTTGGAATAGCAGTAGGTGTGTAGTTTTGTCTGGCCTTTCACACTAACTAGGCTTTCAACACCTGGGCATAAAACAAAATGCAAAAACTCTCAGGTGCACTTCAATGGGATGCTCTGATTAGGCCAGTTACATGCGCTACAGCAGGCTTTAAAACAAGATTTTGGTACAACAGCAAGAGGCCCGGTTTTGTGCAGCCTTTCACAATAACTAGGTTTTTAACACCTGGGAATAAAACAAAGATGCAAAAATTGTCAGATGCACTAAATTGGGATGCCCTGATTAGGCCAGTTAAATGCATTACAGCAAGCTTTAAAACAAGGTTTAGTTACAAAAGCAAGAGGTGGATATTTTTGGGTAGTTTTGTGTGGCTTTTAACACTAATTAGGCTTTCAACACCTGGGCATAAAACAAAATGCAAAAACTCTCAGATGCACTTCAATGGGATGCCCTGATTAGGCCACTTAAATGTGCTACAGCAAGCTTCAAAACAAGATTTTGGTACAGCAGCAAGAGGTCTATATTTTTGGCAGGTGTGTAGTTTTGTCTGGCCTTTAACACTAACTAGGCTTTCAACACCTGGGCATAAAACTAAATGCAAAAACTCTCAGATGCACTTCAATGGGATGCCCTGATTAGACCACTTAAATGTGCTACAGCAAGCTTTAAAACAAGGTTTTGGTACAAAAGCAAGAGGGCTTTATTTTTAGGCAGGTGTGTAGTTTTGTGTGGCCTTTCACACTAACTAGCCAATCAGCACTTGAACATAAAACAAAATGCAAAAACTGTCAGGTGCACTATATTGGGATGCCCTGGTTAGGCCAGTTAAATATGCTCCAGCAAGCTTTAAAACAAGGTTTTGGTACAAAAGCAAGAGCATATTTTTGGGCAGGTGTGTAGTTTTGTGTGGCCTTTCACACTAACTAGCCAATCAGCACTTGAACATAAAACAAAATGCTAAATGCTATATGAAATGAACAAAATGATGGTGTTGGAGTATATCTGGACTTTGCTAAGGCTTTTGACATGGTATTGTATGGACTTTGAATCTCCACATTTTGCTCTTGACAATAAGGACAATGAAGCCATCAAACAACTTAACTTTAGCAGCCAGTCTACAGTACATCGCCACATGTACTGCAGTGATTCAGAACCTTTTGTTACTCCCCAGCCTAACCTTTCATCCAGGGGGTGTATACTCCAATTCGGCTACCTCAGAATTAAGAGCCGGCCCACCTGTCAGCACCTCCGCTGTGTGCTGCGCCCTGCTCCCCCCACCCCTATTAGCATTATAGACAGCCAGGGCTCAGAGGCTGCTGAGGGACAGATTCATCCACCCGAAAAAGAGAAAAGTGTCCCCACAGCCAGCAAAGGCAATTACACTGTGCTGGCCGAATTTTGGATGTTCTACTTCATGCTCATTGCACGGAGCACTGGCACTTTGGAGCCAGCCGTGGGAGCCACATTTTCCCGAGAGAAATCAACTGCTTTATGGGAGAGCCAGGTGATGAGATGTGACTCACCAAAAAGTGACAATGGGGGGGGGGGGGGCGCAGTACAGCATTCCCTTGTGCTGTCTAGAGGAGCACTGAACTGTCTGCTCAGGAGGACGTCTAGAGAGACCAAGGAGCCCTCAGGAACCTGATTTTTATGCAGGTTACCACATAACACATCAACCTGTACCACAGGTTGAGAAACACTGAGATACAGCATAGTAATGTGAACCAAGCACAGTGCCCCTAGTGGCCAGCCCTGTGATTACAACTCAAGTTTCCCAGTTCTGCTCTTTCCGCTGCATATTACAGCTCAATTTTCCAGCTACATTTTTGCGGGTGAACTGTTTTTTTGAACGGGTGGGCGGGCCCAGCCCAAAAACAGCCGTGCCGTTTCTTAGTGGGTATGCAGATATATGGCGGAGGTGAGCATTGAAGTGATAGTTGCAGACTTCTGCTGCCTGCGTTTTCACTGCGTATTTGTGGCGCAGCAGATTTTGTCTTTTCTCACTCAGTCAGGCTGTGACTCTTCATTCTCAGAAGAGTCTCATTTCCTGATCTCTTCGCTGTCTCCCTTTCACCTCCCTTTTATCATCTTTTCACTGAGATACCATCCACACTAGATCTCCAGGCCCTCCTGCCCCAATGTGCTGGGGCTCACTAACATGGGGAAGGCTACCAAATCCAACATGGATGCCTCCCAACCTGAAGACCCCAAATAATGGCAGGCCAAGATACTGGTCAGCCTGGCGCACTATATCCATCACATGATGGGACCAACCAGCCATCTGTCCACTACCTTGCCACCTGGACATGAAACCCAACCCACAGAGATGTCTCACCCAGAGACTCCGAGGAGAGGTCAGCAACACTGCCCTGTCCCTGCTATTCTAACTTCCCCAGCCTGAATCTATTTCTACTTACAGGGGGACCACCCATCCCGAGGAGCCAGTGGACTATTGCTATGTATCACATGTGGGGCCCCCGAAATGAAGTATTCACCCATTAGACAGGGTAGTGGCACATGCCTTTTGGGATTACCTATTTTTGGAGTCAGATCTATGTGCAGTAAGTCACCTACTGAACCACATTCCCTGAAGCAACGTGGGGATGCATTAGGGAAATCCTGTAGGGATTAGGAAAAGTCTTTACCAGTGTATTGGGAGCCACAAAGAAACGATAATATTTTTCTTCTGATAGGGATTTATTCAGAGAACCCCTAGACATGTTCCCATTTAGTTTATATCTGGTTTCTCAATCTAGGCATCTGTCTTTCTCCCACATTTCCATATATGGCAATTTCTGAATATTGTAAAGCTATCATACAGTATTGCAAAACTTTTCGAACTGCTCCCAAACACTGTTCTTTACTCTATCAGAATATAATGGGAAGCAGCAGACTTTCTAGAGTTTCCTAGCACATGGGCAGAGCAGTGGCAAAGGCCATAACCTTGGTCTATACCATTAGCCACTGTAAGTGCTACATAGCCTAATAAAGCTCTGGGTTCTATGAGGAAAAGCTGAAGGATGTAATCAGAGTACTACTATTGTGCAGAGGCAGCGGTGTAACTAAATGTGATGGGGCCCTGTTGAACATTAAATGGGGCCCTTTCACGGGGCAGAAAACTTTTTTCTCTGTCTTTTAACTCAGTTGGATGCAGCTAGACACCTAAAGACTGAAACAGCAGAGACAAATGCTTTTTCCTATCTCTAAATGATGACAAGTGAACACAAATCTGCTAAATAGGGCGGAGGAGCAACAATGATGGGGCCCCCTGACCTTCTGGGCCCCAGTGTGGTCGCACCCCCTCAATTTATGCCCCTGCACAGAGGTGCACTTAAACACTCTTTCTGACTGCACGGATGTCTGGCTTTTAGATCATGTTTTTCTCTCTTGGGACCTTGCCAGGTGGACACTCCAATCCATTAGACTTGGCCTCAGTCCTCTGAACTGAGGTGTTATTCTAATTTAGGCCTTCTAAGCCAGCTTGTTACCTAACCTTGTCTCACACAGAAATTGTTTACTCCTTTTCATTCTGAGTCTGTGTTGGTAGTCATTTTTCCTTTCTCTTCGCTATTTAGCTATTGTATTTTAGGAGTTGCTCTTCACCTGAGTTTGCTATGAGGACCTTATAACTTGTGTTGGTGTCACGTGCCCTGTTGTGGATCGGCCGATGTAGACATAGACTGCTGCTAGCAGTACCACCTGCGGCTTCTCCTGTGGTTACAGGGGAAATGCTGCAGAGCGGAAGGCCAGAGTGTCAGGTAAACACTGGCTGAGCTAGGAGGAAGCCAGCAGGGAATGTCTGCAGTACTACACCACAAGGCAGCTTCAGAGTGGGAAGTCTGTCAGCAGTTTGGAACACTGACAATGAAACATGTCGGTAAACTTTTGTATTGAAATTAGTGTAGTGTCTTTAGAAGTTGTGATTGCAGATGGGGTTTCCTTACTGGCGATTTTATTTTTGTAGGTGATTGTTGATTGTTAGGAGATTTTTTCCCTGTGACATTGTAGGATTTCGTTTATTTAATGAACTCTGGTTTTCGCAAGAGGAGCTGGAGTGCTCTGCTGACAGGCCAGAGTCCAAAACAGGTGAGTGCAGAAACAGAGATAGATATTTCGGGTTCTGGTGTGTGCTGGAACAGAGCTGGGCATTTGGGGTTCAGGTGTGTGCTGGAACAGAGCTGGGCATTCAGGGTTCAAGTGCATGACAGAACAAGGCTGTAGTATGAATGAAGATCTGCAGGCAGCTTCCCAGTGACTCAGGCCTCCTTTTAAAGGCCACTAGCAACAGGCAGTGCCTGCTGCACATGCTCAGTAGCACAGAGTGCATGCAGGATCAAATCTGCCACCATGACAGTTGGTGTTGTTATGTGAGCTAATGTTCCCCTTAACCAAGAAAAATATTTTACCAGTACACTACATAGAGGCCCTTCTAGAAGCTTCTCTGGTGATTTGTGTGTAATACCATACTATACAAGATTTCTACTATATGTCTGACTGAACTACAAATACATATTTATTGAACTTCTAGTCAAGGCTTTAAAGTAGACACTTTCTGAGGTAAATTGAAGAATAAAGTGGACCTCCACCCCACTTGCTGTTACATTTAAATTTCATAGATTTCTTTCCCGTTTGTAGAGATAGTATATAGATTGTTAGCTCTTGTGTGGGTGCTGTGATTGTTCCAGTCGGCCCTGGTGTAATCCACACCCCTCAGCTGCACACTGGCCTGGTTTATATTCCGCAGCCCTCCTGAGGAAACAGACCTGAGTAGAAGGCACCACCACACGCTGGAGAATTCCCAAAAGTAAAGGCTTTATTTGCAATACTTTACAGAAGCAGTCCATAAAACAAGCGTAACTTCAGCACCACCCCTTGAGGGGCCCTCCTGGGCTTCGGCACAGCCCCAGGACAGTCTGAGGCTTTCTCCAGCAGGCTCTGCTTCAGCAGCCCTCCTCACTGTGTTTCTCTTGTGACTCTTGTCTCCTGGGCTTTCTGATTCTGCTCTTTATAGTGGCCCACCCCAAAACCTCCTGCAGCTGAATCCTGTGAGATCTCACAAGTCCCAGCCAGCAGAGGTCACCTGCCCACATCCAAAATGGTGGCAGCGATATCCTGGCCAGCCACTGCTTGTCTGTCACAAAAAAAAAAATAACAAAACAAATACTTGTGCCCCCTTAAGCCTCTGCTGTAATTCCTAACAAATCAATTGCACACAAAGTTATGGTCTTGGTAACGAGGAGCAGGTTAACCCCACCCTACATGAGTAGATCAATGTGTGTGGGGGGGGGGGTGGAACAGCTTGCATGGGCACCTCCTCGGCCACTGAGGCCTGAGGTGCAGGAGCAGCCTCTGGGAAAGAAATGGCCATAGGAACCCAATATACATCCTTATGTCCATCGCAGGGCCTACCTCTCTGTCTGCTCTGTGGGAATCCCTAATCCTCTTCAACAAGGACCTATGCACCACTTGGGGACCACCCACCTAGTCAGCCCACTCAATCTCATAGGCGGGGTTACTGTATCGTGCTGCTTTAAGAAAGTGTACACTGGGGCATCCCATAATAGGCCCAGTTTCCTCCTTCTATGGGATAAGCTTGGCTTGTGAATGCACTGAGTGATTGTGCATCCATACCATCTCCGCTACTTGGGCCTGCCAGTTCTCCTGCTTCTCTCTCTCTCTAAAGTCCTCAGCAGTTAGATCAGATCAGGGTGCAGTTAAACCTCTTGCATGCCTCATTTCCTTGGGGATGGTATGGGGAAGACCTAGACTTCTGTAACTAGTACATCTGGCACATCTGTTTGTAGAGACCTGCCTCAAATGCAGGACTCTGATAGCAATGTATACCCTCAGGGCACCCATAGCAAAATTACATCCCGCCAGAACATCTTGGCTGCGATCTCACCTGCCTAGTCTCAGATGGGAGTAACAACCGCAAATTTGCGGTGGTCAACCATGACCAATGCATGGCTATACCCATCCTGGGTGGTGTGCAGGGTCAAGAAGTCAATCTGTACCAGTTTAAGAGGCCTACACATCTTTCATTTTATGGAGGAACCTTAACCTCTCACCCTTTAACCTGTTGGCAGACAGGGCAACTCACACAAATCTGCTGCACCACCTGTCTCAAATTGTTACAGTAGAAATGAGGGATCAGCCAGTGCACCAATCTTTCAGCCCTCAATGCCCCATTTGCTGATGGACCTGCTCTACCTTCCACCGGGCTATGGCTTAGGACAGGACAATTTGCCATAAGGGAAAGCTACGCCCATTGGGAATCACCCTCCTCTTCAATACCCCCTCTTTGAGTCTCAACCTGTCCTACTATCTCAATAACCGCTGAACCTCCAGGGGTAAGGCCCTCCTGTCCTCCCTCCTTGGTCAGTTTTATTCCTCCGTAAACTTCTGAATCGGAGCTAACACTGTATCATCTTGCTGGGTTTCCTTCCACCCTTCACCTTGCCCCAGGAGTTGAGTTTGCATGACCTGGGACCAGTGGCAGACTGAGGCCAAAAATCAGTACTTAACAGTACTTAGCCTGCCTATAACCATCCAGCAGCATCTCTGCTGCTTCCTGGCTAGCCAACCAGTGTGCTCCCAGACTGCGGCTATATCATTAGGGTAAGGACATGGGCTGGGGTTGCTTGGGTGAGGGGATAGAGTGGTGAAGGTGATGGAGAGCTGGGAATCAGATGGAAGTGTTAGTAAAGGTAGCAGCCCAGACTGTCTTAAAACAGTGAAGCCCACCAGTTATTTGCCCAGGTCTCCTTATGGTCAGTCGACCCCTGCCTGCAAAGCCTTGGGCGATTTCTTCTGGTGGTCCCCTTTAACAGAGAGATCCCACGAGTTGGGCAACACTACCTCCTCCAACTTGGCATCCCTATCCCCCAATGGCTCATTCCAGGTAGTCTGGGACAGCGCATCGGAAACTTTGTTAGCAGTGGCTGGCCTATGTTTGACTTGAAAATTGAAATGAGCCAGTCGAGCTAGCCAGAGATTTTCCAAAGCCCCCAGCTTGGCTGTGGAGAGGTAGGCAGGAGGATTGTTGTATGTATGTATGTTGCATTAAAATATTGTCTTTGTGTTTGCAATCTAACTACTACCAAATGGGTCCTTTCCCACCCTGTTGGAGTAAGCAGCCTCTCCAGCATCCATCCATTATTTTGCAGGGCAGATAAGCTCTTCTGGCTGGCTTGCCAAATTCTGTCCTCTATTTTTTCATGGTGTCTGACTTCTGTCTGCGGCCAACAATAAACTCAAACTTTGAGAGACCCCTCCAATCACTCCAGGAAGAAATGGATTTTACAATAAGTGACTAAAATATGCCTTTTCTCTTTTGCCTCACCTGAAATGCTATTGTTATTAAGCAGGGTAAAGAAGTAGAGAATGGCTCTTAGTGGTACAGCATATTCTTAATAAAAAGTGTTCTTACGCTGCCAAAATTTAAAACAAACAACTCCTGAAAATAATTACTAATTGAAAAAAAATATTTGTTACCCAACTGTAATAAATGGACATTAGGCTCGATTCAGAGAGACAAAAAAAACTTCCGTTTTAGTGCCGATCTGAAATGTTTCCGTTCTCATATGAGCGTACGAGCGATTCTATGCATGCATTGAAAACCTTCTGTAAAGTTTCCGTCCGTTCGTACGGCAGATTACGAATACAAGGATGTCATTTTCCATCCAGACTTTTCTGTTTAATTTCCACATGTTACAACGTAGGCTTTCGTTTTTGCCCATTTCCCATCGTATCCTCCAACGAATCCTTTACGTTTCCCGTTCGATTCTGTTTCCCTTTTTCAATAAATATTCGTCCAGACGGAAATCCTTACAATCTTGCGCCTGCGCACTACAAACTTAACTCATTAAAGTGCTGGCCTACATATTTGCCACCCTCACTTCTACTACAATGTTTAGCTAAATCACTTAGCACTATCCTCCATCTTCCCTTTTGGAACCTTAAAGCTCACCCAAACCACTTAGCACTATCCTCCATCTTCCCTTTTGGAACTTTAAAGCTCACCCAAATCACTTCTCGGTCATGTGAATATTCATCTTTAAATATTTCTGGGCTCATTAGTTTTGTGTTAATGTATTTTGTAAATGAAATGACACCGTAACTGTAACACTGTAACATTTTTTTTTGGATTCCATCATAAAATATAAAATGTATAAAAATTTTGAAAATTTCTAATTTTTACAACTATAAAAAACAAAATACATAGCATTGGCAGGCCACAGAACATTATTCTTCATCTGTGGTCCCCAATGAGTTGCGCAGCTCCTGCATCCTGGTCCCTGTTAAAAAACTTAAATTAAAATATTGGTATAATCTTGTTGGGGTGATACTGCAGTGTCCCTCCCTGTATGGTCCAAACACCTAAATCTGGACTTCAAAAACCAGAGGGCCCTCGCCACCACGGCCCGGGTTTTGCATAGTGCCCGATTAGAGAACCCCTGGCCCGCATTCTGCAGGCAAAGAACGGGCATCAGGAGCAAGGGCAGGAGTGGATATCCAGAATCCCCTGAAAGAATTTAAAAATAATAACATAAAATACACATTCTAAGCTACAATATTGTTTAACATGTCATCAAGGGCTAAAAACAGCAATAGGTTAAGTCATGAGTCATCAACTATATTCATTGCCATACAGTGAAAATGGATTGATGGAATGTGAGCAAACTTACCCTGGAGCCATCCACCAGATAATTCTCCTGACTCAAACTGACGAAATAAGCCGGAGCTCTGCAATATATAAGCATCATGGGACGACCCTGGATGCCCTGCAAGAACACTGAGGAATCGCATAGCTGGACCAAAGACTGGTTGTATGTTGTGTGAGTGGCACATCTTGGGGTTCCTGCAACCAAATATAAAATAATTACACAAAGCAAAGATAACCGACTAAAACAATAACTCCTACAACAAATTAAGACTCAAGTTCAACAATCCAAATATAATTCACAAAGGAATATAGCAATTATATGGATGTGTGGGAAAATAAATGTTTACATGCTAAGGACTAATTAAGATCAGCATTAAAATGCTTCTATAAGGCATACATGAAAAGTATTGATTCAGGTATGCATTGCTATACAATTTATGGCCTCGGCCATGCTGATACATGCAATGCCTTGGTGCTAAAGGCGCGAAGACTCCTCCACATAGCTGCAAAACATGTTCAACAATAGCAATCCGAGCCCTCAAAGGTCCCGTAAGTGGATCGGAAATGAAACGGATGTATAGGGTGGTGATCCGTCGGAATTCAGCTCTCTGAATCAGACAGAAACCCATCCCAACACCGGAAGTTATCTGAACGAACTGAAAATTTCCAATTTTGCTTGGAAAATGATCCGAACTAACGGAAATGTTCCGATTTGCTTCTGTTCATCGAAAGCGCATTCCCGAACGTTTGTAAGAATGAAAAATGGACGAAAAAAAGCTAAAAAAATGACAAACACCCACCCAAACTTTCACAGACAGCTACGGAAGTCCGGATGAATGTGTCTCTGAATCGAGGCTATTCTTTACAATTGTGGTGTCTACTTGTATGAGGAGGGAGACAGCATTCATGCACAGAATAGTGCAAATCTTGGAAGCAAAATGTCCTTCTGAGGCCATAAAAATAAAAAAATAGATTCGTTTTTTAGAATGTTTTGAGATTTGTTCAAACAAACATGAAATAATGATTCCCAACAAGGTAGCAGAAATTAAACTTCTCTTAGTTTAATGGCATGAGAGACACAAAACAGAAGTACAAAAATGTCAGAATTTACACTTATGTAGTGCCTTCTTTTTTATAAAAAGGTGCCATTAGCATTTATTCAGCTCTGTGACATGTCATTTTATGGAAACCTATTCTTTAGAAAGACCCTTTCCATTTTTCCGAGAACCGGAAAATGGAAAGTGGTTCTTGATGACAAAAAGTTTGGGAACCGCTGTCCTAGCTGATAAGGAATTTTAGAAAGCAAATCAGTTTCCTGATGTTTTTCATATGAGAAATGGGTGAGAACAGGTAAACTGGTAAGTTTAGAAATTATAAAAATAAAATCCTTGATGTGGCAACATTATGATCAGATCTAAATAATTTACATTTTAATGCCCATTTATTACTAAATAATAAATACTAATATAGCCTACCAGGCATATAAAGACAGATTCAATAGAATAGGGAACAGATAACATGGCAAATCAGGCTGTTTGTTTTGACGAAATTTCTAAGCGCTTGTAAGAAATCTCTAGTATATTGTGTATATTTCTTATGCTGACTATTACTGCCAGATAAAGCAGTCTAAAAAAAATGTACCGTATATACTCGAGTATAAGCCGAGATTTTCAGCCCACTTTTTGGGCTGAAAAAAGCCGCCTCGGCTTATACTCGAGTCCAGGGGCGGACTGCCAGGGAAGGCCACAACCCTGAACCCAACAGATGCTGGAGGGTGAGGGGCGGCCGCTGCGGGTCCCTGCTGTACCTGCTGCTGCCGCCGCCGCTCTCATACACACAAACACGCACACACATTCACACACTGACCGGCACTTCCAGGCTGCTGCGCGCTGGTCGTCAATGGGCGGCGTCCAATGTTTTCATTGGACGCCGGCCATATGGGGCACGCCCACCGACGACCAGCGCGCAACAGCCAGGAAGTGCTGGTGTGTGTATGAGAACGGCGGCGGCTGCCAGGCGGAGCTGAATGGAGGGTGTTGTGTGCCGAGCGACCGGCAGGAGGAGGAGGGGAGGTGGACCCCGCTGCCCCTCTGCAGGGTAACCTCGGCCAAACCCTGACCCCCGACACCTGCGCGTCTGAGAGCAGTGGCGGGGGCGGCAGCAGCAGCAGGTACCCACAGTGTGTGTATGTGTGTCTCTTTGTGTGTGTGTGTGTGTGTGTGTCTGTGTCTTTTTCTGTGTGTGTGTGTCTCTTTCTGTGTGTGTGTCCCTTTCTGTGTGTGTGTCTCTCTTTCTGTGTGTCAACTCCAATTCCAATTCCAATTGAAAAAAGCCGCCTCGGCTTATACTCGAGTCAATAACTTGTTCCATTTTTTTGTGGTAAAATTAGGTGCCTCGGCTTATATTCGGGTCGGCCTATACTCGAGTATATACGGTATGTCATAAACCCTAAAAGAGGGACCCACAGATGTTATAGGGTGGTAATATATACATATTGGCATTTTCTAGATCATCAGGAAATGCTGTGAAAGCCATAAGGTAAATGATTCAATATGAGAACCTCCCTGTCATCTCCTGAATAGGGGCAAGTTGATATCATTTATGATATGTTCTACCTACTGCTTACTACACGAACATGACTATATAATGCTCGTATATGTTGATGATCAGGATAGATGGCCCCAGTGTCACATCAAGACTAACAAGCAATAGGTGAACGAGGAGGATTTCTGTGTCTGGATATTGTCCATGTTGTTTGTAGCATCAACTACAAGCCTCAGTAGAAGGTGAGTTATCAAAAATTCAAATGACAGACTCTCATTGGATGGAATTGATATTTAGTGTGAAGAATATTCGGCCCAGAAAGCGGTCCTTTTCATGATCATTAATAATTTCATGTCCGTTTATTTTACATTGGATGGTCACATCTGTATTCTTTGCCACCTCTGTGAAATGCATGGCGACTAGTGGTGATGTATAATTTACCTGAAAAACAAAACAGCTGTTACAGTACTGGTATTGCTATAAACATATCCAAGGCTTTGCACAGAAGCCTGTCAACCTTAGAATTACTGGTGATACAGGGAAGACTTTAGATTTCAGGATATCTTCTGAAGATCTCTTAAAAAAAACGATATAGCTAGCTTTTCTAGTATGCTGAAAATTTGACCCCTGTATCCAATTACAGTTACTAGAACTGTGTTTAGTCAGCAAAGTAAGAGAAAATACTAAAATCTTGCGCATGCCTCCAGCGTGACCACAGTCCTACTGTATATACTTTAACAAACAACAGCATGCATGTGCCTTAGCATCCCAAAGGATTCTTAGTTAGAAGAAGCAGTGTCACTTAAATATTCTGAATTCCATTCCAGCAGAGAGTGAGTACAGATATATAGCTAATAAATGTAACAGGGATGGGGGTAAATATACATAAAGATGTTAATAAGGGCCTACTGATATCTTTTACACTTCCATTAAATGTAACCAATATCAGTAACCAATAATAGTACCTATATTTCAATGACGCACAGGGCCTTATTTTTTAAAGGGGGTTATATGACAAATGGAGGAGGAAGCCTCCCAAAACGCGTCACTTTGCTTGACATTTTTAGGCTACTGGATGTCACGTTTATGTGCTGAGTAAAGGACGGGATTGCAGCTGGAGTATACTTTTCCTGTTCCTTTAAATATAGGGATGCAGGGGGTGTGACCGCACTAGGCCCAGGAGGCCCATATTTGTGTTCAATTGCCATCATTTAGAGAAAGGAAGGGCCATTTGTCTTGGCTGTTTCATTCTTTAGTTTTCTACCTGCATCCAATTGAGTTCCAACTGGAAGGAAGCCTCAGTGCTTAGTGGCAGAAACATCACCTTAATCGTATTTTAGGGTTAAAATATATGTTGGGCATAATTTATTGATTTCTCTTATCCTACCGCTATCTTTTATATGTCAGTACATTAAAAAAAATTGCATATAGTATACTTACATGTGTGAGCTTGCCATAGTATGGAAAGTACATGAGATCGAAGAAATTTGCTGGGTAGAATCTAACTTCTCCTAAATTACTGGCATTGCCTTTCTAGAGGAAATAAGGATATCAATAATTAAATCTCAACATTCCCAGCTATTGTAAAGCATTAAAAAGTGTTAACCAAAAGCACAATTAAAAGGAGATCCCAAAAAATAGCAATTAGCAGAAGTACACAAGGTATCGCTAACCACTTTCCATTTGGACCTGCCAATTAAAAGTTTAGTGCCAAGTTTTTCCATAACCTTTTGACTTTCAGCAACCTCTGACCAAGTATTCCTCATGAAGCGTGTATGGGTGGACTGCATAGTCAGATGTATTTGCAAAAGAGTTGAAGTGCTTTATACTCTGACGTTACTGATAAATTGAAAAATGTACAGATTCAGTTTGGTCATTATACAATGTGATATCGACAATTATTATTTTATTTAAAGCGGACCTTCACCCTGAATAAGAGTCTTGTATGTTTCCTCCACCCTGTACATACAGATTGCCCACATTAAAAATCATCCTACCTACACCTACTGCATTTTCTGAGCCTTTAAATATCCAAGATGGCGGCTCATAGAGCCTCAGGCTGCCTGCATACAGGAAGTGTCTTCTGACTGTGTCGCTCTGCATTCTGGGATTGCTGTCCTTTTTCTGACCCCAGCTCTGCTATGTCTGTGCAAAACACAGCTATAACCCTGTCCCCTGTGATTTTCACCCCTCTCCTCTCCTCAGTATGTGATACTTCTGAGGCAAGATGGCGGCGCCTACAGTCCTGAACTGAGTTACAGCCCAGTGGGGAAATAGTAATAAGTAAGTAACTAAAAACGTAAAATAATATAAAATATAAAATAATAATATATTAATATATATTAAATGACGCTTAAATGTATCGCTTATTCTATAATATTAGCTATTGCATGCTTTCATTTGATTGCATATTCACATGTTCCCAACCAGTGGTGTAAGAATCAATATTCAGTATTTAAGAGCCTCTTAGGTGGTACATTGTGAGGCTGCAGACTGACCTATATCCCAACCCTTTCTGCCATCTATACTTTACCCAAACCTTGTTTGCCTTATCAAAAATTAAAAGGCGATGAAAAATATTATAATTTCATGCCCTTTAAATGGTTGTTTTGTGCATTTAGAACATTGTTCTAAGTGATACTAAAGCAACAATAAATAGTACTTACTGGGACATCACAACTAACAGTTATTGGTGTTCCAGAACCGGCCTTGAACCCCAGGATCTAGAACAAAGAAGAAAAGTACCAGTGTTAAATAAGCAAGCTCATGTTGTATCTGAATTTGTTCATCTGTGGTAATGGCCTTCTAAAGAGTTAGGATATTGGATTTCAGCAGCTGATGTCTCAACTCTAAGCTAAAACCAATTTGCAGATTATGCTTTGACAGGGAACCCACATAGAATAAGGAAGACATTAATAAAGGGGTTTATTAATGTAGATAAATAAAAACATCACACACACCTATAATGTCCTGCTCACTGCCGTGCAAACCTCCAGTGTCCCACTAACCTAATTCACATCCAAAGAAAGTACACACAAAGCACAAATGGTTACTTGTGGGACAGGCGCAAAGGACCATTACTAACACCTGTCAGCAATAATAGAGAAAACTTTATTGAAAAATATTGCACACAGCCCATAGATATGGACATAGCTTAAGTGACACTCCAAAAGTATAAAAAACACAAAGTTGTGTTGCTAAAAAAGCCCCCCCCCGAAGAATCATGCAACTTCTTCATAAAGCCAGAACCCAGGACATTGAGGCTATGCTCCTCTCCTTGGATGTGGAGAAAGCTTTTGACTCCATCTCCTGGCAGTATCTCCAGTTCACTCTGGGGAGATGGGGATTCGGTCCGGGCCTCATGTCATGGATCTCAGCCTTATACTCTAGGCCGATTGCCTATGTTAGGTACTCAGGATTCACATCACCCAATTTTCCTATCCAGAGAGGCACAAGGCAAGGGTGCCCATTATCCCCTATCCTATTTGTTTTAGCTCTAGAACCTTTAGCGCAGAAGATCAGGCAGAACTCCTCAATTAAAGGTATTTTTATGGGGTCTCAAGACCACAAAATATCTCTCTTCGCTGACGACATGATGTTGCTGATGTCATCCCCGCATATTTCAGCCCCCAATGCCTTCAAGGTTTTTGATAAATTTAATCAAATATCTGGCCTTAAACTGAATGCATCTAAGTCTATGGCTCTGGATGTATCACTAGCTAGCCAGACCAAACACCTGCTCATGCAAAACTTCACCTGGCAATGGACTCAGAGGCTGCCATATCTGGGGATCAAGCTTACAGCAAATCTTAGTGACCTATACAAAGCAAATTATCCCGGAGCTCTCAAAGCTTTAGATTCTTTATTACACACCTGGCAATTTATTAGGCTCTCGTGGCTAGGTCGCATAGCGGCCCTTAAGATGACTATTCTCCCTAAAATATTATACTTCTTCAGAGTTCTGCCCATCTCTGTCCCTAAGTCCACTCTTAATATACTACAACAGAAATTTATGACATTTATCTGGAATAAAACCAAGCCTAGGATTAGCAAGGCTACCTTGTTCTGTAAAAAAGAAAAAGGAGGCTTGTCATTTCCATCAATTCATAAATACTACATCGCAGCCCAGATAGCCCCCTTAGTCCTGCTTCACACACCAAACTATAAACCCCATTGGGTGTTAAATGACTCGGTGAGCTGCGATCCAATCTCCCCTGCTGCTTTACTATGGATCCCTGGGGCCCTGAGGCCGAAGCCTCTTCCTCCGATTCTGGCATTCTCCCTGTCAATATGGGACAGAGTCAAAGGAGTCTTTTCTTCTCCTCATCTGCCGGCCTCCCCCCTGCTGGGAAATCCACTATTCCCTCCAGGTATCTCACACTCCGCAAACTTTAAATGGTGGGCTCAAAACAACTATAGCTTAATAGAAAATTTTTGTACCCCAAAGGGCATGAAGAACCCTCAAGATTTTGGATCGAGAGGAGAGAGACCCCCAACTGAAATATTTCGGTTCCTCCAGATTCAACATTTTATTAAGACCCTTCTGAAGAAAGCCCCTCCCCCGTACCGTCCTACCGAATTTGAGAATAGATGTATTAAAGACCATTTTGGGCCCGGCCTGATTACATATCTCTACGATGTGTTAGTGACCCAGTCCCCTACATTTAAGCATAATTATATGATTGCCTGGGAAAAAGAACTCGGCATCAATAAAGATGAAGAGGGATGGCGGAGAATATGGGAACAGACGAAAAGAGCTTCCTGTAACACAATGGTACTTGAGAATGCGTACAAGGTGTTATTTAGATGGTATTATACCCCAGACAGAATCCATAAATTCTCCCCATCCACCCCGCCACAATGCTTTAGAGGATGTATGGAGGTAGGAACAATGACCCATATATGGTGGAATTGCCCTATAGCAAAAGCGACCTGGGATAAAACACATAGACTGTTGTCAGATGTTCTACATATCACCAGTAGAGGGGACATATGGGAATCACTCATGCTACATAAACCCAACACAATGAACAATTCTGAATGGAAACTAGCTCAATACTTTTTCGCTGCAGTTAAAACCACCATAGCTAGAAATTGGAAGTCTCCAAATATACCTTGGTTTGAAGTACATAGCAAAATATTAGACACAATGAGCAATGAAAAGATGACAGCTATTAAAAATGATGAATATGATAAATTCCTTAAGATTTGGTCCCCTTGGATAGATTACATTGAACTTGCCCGTAACCAATCAGACCCGATACATTCGGTTTAAGAGCCCTATCAGTAGGTTTTGCAGATTACACCCCGCTGGAGCCTCCCCCACCCCCTCCTTCCCTCCTGCCCCTCCCAATCTTTCCCTACCTTCCCTCTTTCTCTTTCTTTCTCTCTTCTCTATCTTATCAGTTATATAGAGGCAGTAGCCATATAGCGGTACAAGTTATTAAACATTAGAATTACCAATGGTACACACATAAACCATTCATGATCCTTTATCAGCAGCTGTACTAGTATGACAAGGAATCTCCCTTCCTATTTTAGTAAATGAAACCTACAAAGTATTGTTTGGAAATATTGCATTATACTTACCAGAATACCATGTACACATGTTCCCCCCTGAGCTACTTATATTGGTTTGTAACTCCAGCGTTATATGTTCTAACTTTAGCATACTATGTAAAATATGTATGTACCAATGCAGAGCTTACACAGATACCGCTGTATCCTATGACTTCTGAAAATTTAATAAAAACTTTTGAAAAGAAAAAAGCCCCCCCCCACTTACACTCATGCCTCAGAAACATTCATCCACACAACTCACACACTATTGCACTGTGAACTCAATTGGCCAACATTTTTTGATCTCTGTCTGCGATGGGCGCCATTCAAAAGATCTCTGTAATTCCTCAGAGCAAATGTTCTGGGTAATTTGGCTCACATGGCCGTTTCACATATGACTATGTGCAAACTGCAACTTTCTCACATGTGTCCCACAGGTGCCAGAGGGCTATTATCACTCATTCAGGTGCATATGCCGAGTACTGAATAGGACATTCCATACAGCGTAACTTGTAGCAATATGAGCAGGCTTATTATGTGTCACACTAAGCAGACTTAGGTTGTATCAGCGCAATCCGGCTGGCACAGCGTGTGGTTAGGAGGGGGATGCGAGGTGGGGCGGGGCCACCGTCATCCGACGTGTGCTTTCCTCCGCCCACTGGAGCTTCGTCAGGGTAGCGGGCGGCGTATCACAGCGCTGTTTTCAAGCATGTCACTCCTCCTCCTTAGAAGCCGGCCAATCACTATGTATAATACATCTTGTGCCTAATGCAGTTTACACATCACAGCACGGCTTTTATTCATCCGCAGCCTTCACGGGGCCCGTTTTTTGGGGCCCACCGTCACAGGGTGCATATGTCAAAAACAGCGAGACACAACCAGTTGTTCACCTACATTTTGTCCTTAATACAGCGGGGCAGGGAAGGGGAGGCAAAGGGGAGCGGGCACATGGGGCAACGCATATTGTGTATCCAAAAACATGGGACATCCAATGTCATACTGCGGTTTTTCACGCCATATGTCATGGGGTCTCCTGCTCGTAGCAGTATTTTTTTACACACACTGCATGCATATGGCAGTTGCAGGTCCTTCAATACCCATACGAGCTTCAATGATTTTAATACATTTCTTACAGTATTCTCCTACGCCAAATATCATACACATTATCCACATGCATATATATCCATCAGCCAGTCCCAAAAGGGCATTCAGCCATGCTCCTATTCACATTGCTCAGACTATTGCAGACAGGTGTAGTAGCCCAGTTGGTATAGGTAAGTATATAACCACCCAGTGCTATTTCTTATAACCACCATAGCAGTATGAACCTCCAAACCACCCATATGCCATCATGTTTTTCTAAAGCTCGGGCCCAGGCAAATGTGTTAACAACACTCAGAGGAAGGCACTGAGTCCCATGTCCCTCGGGGGTCATAGTCCCCAATTCATAAATCAGGCGGGATTCCTGCTGTAATAGCCTCTGTTCCCATTGTCCCCGCCTTCCCTCTCTTTTTAGAGCAATAATTCCACAAACCGTGAGAGCCTTTGGGTTACTTTGATGCCACATTTTGAAGTGTTCAGCCACTGGACTTTTCTCACTCCTATTTTTAATGTCACGCACATGCTCACCTACCCGCACTCTCAGTTCGCGCTTGGTTTTACTTATGTATTTTTTCCCGCACGGGCAGGTGAGCATATATACTACAAAAGGAGTAGCACAGTTTATGAAACCCTTTATCTGGCGGGGGGGGGGGGGGGGGGAGCACCTTTCATACCCTCATAGCATCCAGTTTTTAGCATGTAGCTACAGATACTGCAGTGGCCACATTTAAATGAGCCATTCAATTTCTCCACCGAAAAAGTATGGGGATTTATATTCACTGCGTACCACAGGTCTCCCATATTTTTGGCACCTTTGATCCATTGCAGACTCATTTGGGTTTTATTTATACTTAAAGTGGACCAACACCCAGGGGGATCGGCCCGGAAATCTATAAGACCGATCAGAACCCTCCCCGCGGGGCATCCGAAATCGGGATGTCCCGCTGGGAGGAACCCCCCAGGAGGCCCACAAACCTTACCTCAGCCCCGTTCCATCGGCGCATGCGTTTGTGAATGGCCGGTGCAGGCGCGCTCCCGCGAGACGCGGCCTCCAGCGCTCAGAGCCAGCTGAGCTGGTATGCGCGTCCAGGCGGCCTTGGACGCGCATACCACAGCGGCTCTGAGCGCTGTGATTGGCTGGCGCGGTCACGTGGGAGCTGGGAGAGGTGAGTTTTTTGGGGCTTTCTGGGGGGTTTCAGACAGCGGGGCACCCCCGATCGGGGTGCCCCACCGAAGTGGACCAAAACCCAGGATAGTCAAAATCCTGGGTGTTGGTCCACTTTAACAAACTTGAAGATCCCATAATGATCATTTGTCTTCTGTCTGTCCACCATTTTCAAAAGCAGACTGGTAGACAGATTTTGCAGTGAATGGAGTCACTAATACAGAGGTGGTGTGGCAGGAACTGCAATACTAGGGAAGGCACTGCCTTGTGACCCCTCTGTGGGGATGTGTGCATGGATGCCTCGAATACAGAAGAGCTTGGCCAAGTTTAATCTGCAAGATATCATAGGTAAGTATAGTATATTTTTGTTCTGCTCAGCAGAACTGGACTGTATAGCTTTGTATGAACATCTTGCTTTAATAACTTCATTGGATTTAGTTATGCTATATATGTTAAAAATGCATCATTGTAACTTTACACATAACAGTGGGACAAAAATATTAAAAAAATGGTGGGTACTCTGCACGGAAGCTAAAGCTGGGACCTTGATTGACAGATCAGTCTCCAATTTCGCGGGGCATTACAGCAAACTGCATTCCTGCTACGACTTCTGCGAGTGCTACAGAAAACAAAGGAGACCCACATGGGATGTGAATCAGGTAAGCTGTCTGCTGCCTGATTATTGCCATTGGGTTTACAGTCCCTCTGACACAGGGGGGAGGTGGCAGGGGAGTTACAAAAAAATTCTTCTTGAACCAATCCTATCTTAACCTACATAAAGCTGGCCATCAGGATATTTATTCTCACAGAGTGCCTTTTATGGCATCAGATGAGAAGCTGATCTGCTGGCATGTGCTGTTTGTGGGGATACAAATGCTCCAATCCTTTCCATGTGAGGACTTGGCCCAGTCATCTATCTTAACTGGGTACAGATGCTGCACCTAATAATAATAACAGTATGACCTGGAACAAAGACAGTGAAAGCTCCCTACAGAGTCCATAGTCATGTTTGGGTAGTCAGATGAGCATTTGGCATCCAAAAGTGGACTTCTTTTCATCATGATATAGCTTTACCCGATTCATCTTCAGTAAAAAACATGGTTTCCCTTGGGAAAATCCAAATGATGGGTCTTCTATTCCGGAACAGTTTTGTAGTTGTGAGCGTCGGAATTGACAGGCCTTCTTCTCTTGCTCATCCTCTTGTCCCTGGATAAAATATTGTCCTGACTGGCACACAACATTATTCGAAATCTGCTTGTCATCGTCATAGTCTATAGATCAGGCAAAACATATTGATGGTGAATGTCTGCATTTTACCAAAACATTCTCAAACAGTGGCAGATTCTGGAATAACATAACCCTAGGAAGCTAGTCCATAAAATTAGAACTTTCCCAGTTTCCTCCATGTATCTTATCTGTAGTAATAGTCAGAAAGTATAACCTGTAATAATATCTGCAGTATTTTTCTTGAAAACATTTCACTGGTGATCTGACTGGCTTTTCAATTTACAATGATTGGGAATTACATTCAGAATGGAGTTACTTCAAACAGCTGTATTGCATTTGCTTGATTACATTTCCATGGGTTAGGCGTTAGAGCAATAAATGTGGCCGATAGTCATGAAAGGCAGATTGATGACCAACATCATGGCTTCAAGAAAAATAATGCAGGTGACCTATTACTGCAGGTATGCCATGACCTGATTAAATAAGCTTTCTCATATTCTCTTTTTGGAAAGTCCTCTGGTAGTCCCCATGCTTAGCAGGTCCAGGAGCTCCTAGTGGTTTATATAGTAACACAGTGGGCCTGTCTGATCCTCCACAGTATATTGGCGTTGCAAAACTAAAGAATGGGGCTGGCCAGATACAGTCAACAGAAAAGGATTGCAGTAACATAAGTTTTGAAATACACATGTTTATTCTCTTTGTGTGTATTGGAACTAAAAAAAAACAGAGGAAAAATAGCAAATTGGACATGTCACACTAAACTCCCAAAACGGGCTGGGCAAAATTATTGGCACCCTTTAAAATTGTGGATAAATAAGATTGTTTCAAGCATGTGATGCTCCTTTAAACTCACAGACATAAAAAGCAAGACTACATTTTGCCACAATGCACTTGAGTAAGCCAAAATCCTTCTGGGAAAACGTCTTGTGGACAGATAGAGCTTTTTGGTAAAGCACATAATTCTACTGTTTTCCAAAAATGGAATGAGGCCTACAAAGAAAAGTACACAGTACCTACAGTGAAATATGGTGGAGGTTCAATGATGTTTTGGGGCGGTTTTGCTGCCTCTGGCACTGGGTGCCTTGAATGTGTGCGAAATCTGAGGATTCCCTACGGATTTTGGTCCGCACTGTACAGCCCAGTGTCAGAAAGCTGGGTTTGCGTCCGAGGTTTTGGGTCTTCCAGCAGGACAATGATCACAAACATACGTCAAAAAGCACCCAGAAATCGATGGCAAGCAAGCACTGGAGAGTTCTGAAGTGGCCAGCAATGAATCCAGATCTAAATCCCATTGAACAAGGCTGCTGTCTAAGACAATGTTGCTGCCCAAGTGTGACATCAGTGTGGATGCATAGACTTAGGGCTGCATACACAGCTATAGCCTGCTGATGTGGCCAGCTTTAGGATTCTATATATTACTGGATGAGCCCTATGGTGTTTTCTACAGAATCAAGCGGTAGCAATCATGGACTGAGATTTATTTATACTATCTGGAAATGTGTGGCCCCTCTATATGGCTGCTCGTTTTGAGCGGCCCAGCCTATGTTTAAGAAGGGGTGCTGTGGCAGTCTCCTCTGGGAAAAGGTCTGCTGGAACCCGTAGTCCGTGCTGCATATTGGCTGTGAGTGACGTAACTCCACCTGAATCTGTGATTGGTGGCCGGACGCCAGAGGAGGACTTACATGACAGTTAAATACATGCTGGAATCCGCCCGCCCCCCACCCTGACGAAGCTCCGGTGGGCGGGGCGAAACACGTGTTGGCTGACGGCCGGCCCACCCACGTCACTGCCTACAGGCCCCACACGCAGCACGCTGCCCTGCTGAGGACTTAGCACTTACTGGCCAATGGATGTCCCCGGCGCGCCGGGATACAGCTTTGTTGACGAGCATGACAAGCCCCTGAGACAGCGGCGACGGCGGCTGACGAGGACGGCGTCCTGAACTGCGCTACCAGCAAGTTAAAGCTAAGTACCAATGCGCCCTATGGGCGGGGGCCCACACATCTTTCTGGGCGACACCCTCCTGAGCAGCCCTCCCTGAGTGAGGCTCGATTCACATCTAGGACACGGGACACACACCCCCGGTCTCTATTTTGAAGGTGTTGGACTTCCCATTATTGGCCCCGTTTATCTCTGCTGAACTTACCTGGCCAGATCTTTCACTCAGCACAGAGCGAGACGCTTTAATAACACCCCGGAACCAAGGGGGATAGCTTCAATTTGGATCTCCTTCATAGGGCAGGTGTGTTTGGTGAGGCCCGGGCACAAGTGACGTGTATGTGTGGCTGTGGTGGCTGCATGGGGGGGGCCCCCGTTTCTTTTTATTGTCACTTATTTGTATTCTAATGTGTCTGACAGTATATGTTATGTGTCTATTTTGATAAATCATTAAAGCCATTTAGTACCTCATTTGAAGGTCTCTTTTCTAAGAGCCTGACGTGCCAGCCCCACGCTCAACCCTGTCTTTATGTGTACTTTATGATAAAGCAAAGGGTGCCAATAATTTTGTCCAGCCCATTTTGGGAGTTTGGTGTGACATTATGTCCAATTTGCTTTTCTCCTCCCTTTTCTGGTTAAGTTTCAATACACACAAAGGGAATAAACATGTGTATAGCAAAACATGTGTTACTGCAATCCTTTTCTGTGAGAAATAGTTCATTTTCTTAAAATTTACTACCATGACTGTAAGAACCTCTTTCAGGTTGAAAATTTTAGAGAAGAACATACGGCACAAATACTTGTAAAATCTACATTTTTACAAGCATTTGGTTTGCAATTCCATGGGGCTGCATCTGTGCTATGTATGTGTGCATTCACAGCCTGGATGCAGTAGTATAAAAGTCATGCAAGCCATAGGCTGGTGCTCCATTCAGCTTTACTAGCTGCTCTGGCATAAGAGTGGCTAAGTAAATGCCTGGGGAGGGGCAATAACTGAAGGGAAGATGGTGATGTGGCCCACATCTGCGCCATGGGATCGTCAGTGAGGTCAGTTTAAATGGCAATCCAGGGGATTTCAAACAGTGAAGACTATGGGGTTGATTAAGAGCCCTTTTCACATGATCTTTTTGCGTGAAAATTTCCTTCTCGTCAATTTTTTCCACTCATCTGATTCATCAGAGCCTTACTTTCTTCGAGAATTTTAGTGTGAAATGTTTTCATTTTTGCATAATTTTTTCATTTGGCAGCAAGATCTCCAACAAAACGCCAAGAAAGGGGCTCTGAACCAACCCTTATATGAAGACTGATTTTCCTCTTTCATTTTATACATTTTTTGACTCTTGGTTGCAAAAATGATTGTTAGTCTACCGCTGAGGCCCAGTCTTGGGCAATCTGGTATTTATGGGTTTCTCCCACAACCCAGCCGATCTTGTTCACCGGGCAGTTGTTCAGGACATACAGGAAAACCTAACTGGACACCAGCAGGCATTTGAGGCTAGGTGCCAGTGGCTGGGTCGAGGGTTTAAGCAGTAACTATGGGCTACCAAGGAAGCAGTAAATATGGTCTACTGCGGACCAAGCTTGATTATCTATTGGGAAGTTCCCCTTATCCAAAATTTGGCCTGCAGTTGACCTGTACCCAAATCTGCGGCAAACTGAGCAGTTCTGTCCTTAGGATACTAAAATCATCTCCCTGAGCAAGCCCACAATTGTTGTGCTACAACTTGCTTATGGAGCACTGTATAACTTGGAACAGGAAACAGTGGAATACATCAATGACAAATGGCACTGAACACCTCCTACTGGAGCATGTGCAGTGGTTTCCGGGCTCCTCTTGGATGGAGCGCCACATCTAAACTAGACCAAAGGGCAGGAATTTCACTCTCCTGGGGTTTAGTTTCCTTTACAGGAGCATTCTGATTTGGGATGCCCCTTTGTTTGAAATCCCCTAGATTGCCAAATAACTTACTCAGATCCAAGCTCCCATGAGCTGGTTCTCCTCCAATCTACACTTTCTGTATTTTCATGAATATTATTGCCATTCAATTGATTTTGAATGAATGGATTGTTGGGCCCCTCCCCTGGGCCTCTTCTTTTGGCTGCATGTTCTTGTTGCCAGCCATTCATATATGTCTGTAGAGAGTGCATACAATAGATAGCAGGGTGCTAGGCAGCTCCTGAGCCTGCACAATAAGATCACTGTATTAAAGTAAACCCCAGGGTTTCACCCAGCAAGCTGTAACTCAGTCGTGAAATCTTTAAGACTCCAGACCTGGGTTCCATGGATTTCCATCTGCTTAAACCTACCCCTCTAAATGTGACTGCATTGTTGGCAATGGTAACATTCTTTTCTAGAAATGAGGGCTCCCTATTTTAATTTTGCCCAGGGCCACACTTTGTCTAAAACTAGCCCTGTACATAGGACATAATGGAAAGATTAATTTGCTGTATTTATTCAAATTACCTTTAAGGAATTCTTCTAGGCTTTGTGAATAAGGGAGCCATGTGCTTTCTTCTGAGGGACTGAAGGAGTAAGTGAAACCAGTTAAATGCGGCTTGATTGTTACACCTACAAACAAAAAACAAATCATGATTGCATTATGCTAATTGTTTACCCAACAATTATAAGCTATAATATACACAGCAAGGGCGCACAACCTTTTTTGGTGTAAGGTCAGGTGGGCAGAGGTAAGCAGGTATGAGGTGGCAGAGGTGAGGCGGGAAGAGAAAGGCAGATCTAAGTCGAGCAGAGGAGGGCAGATGTGTGATGGACCAAGGTGAGATGGGAAGAGGTGGGTAGAGGTAAGATTAAAAGAAGTGGGGAGAGGTTGGGTAGGAAGAGGTGGGATAAGAAGAGGTGGGAACAGGTATGGATGGGTGAAGAGCTAGCATTATAATATACATCATAAAGCACTTCCTGTTTTCAGGACCCAAACCAGAAGTGAGGCGGCACAGTCCCCTTTAGTGACCAGTCATGTGGACTACAGGTAAGCCAGCTCTCCAACTCCCTTAAATTTAATATCAGGGGTGCCGGGGGCCACAACTTAGAGCAGTGAAGGCCATATGTGGCCTCAGGGCCACAGGTTGTCCGATATACAAGGACTGATTCAGCACCACCATGATTTTTTTTCTCATGCATTTTTGTGAGAGAACCATTTTTCTCATGATTTTTTTTACTTGGTGAAATTCAGCGTCATATTTAGCTGTACAACTGTAAAAATAAATTGCACAGCTAAATATGGTGCTGATTTGTACCAAGTAAAAAAATCACGACAAGTGAGAAAAAAAATTCTCATGTTTCTGAATCAGCTGTTAAATGTACTGATATTTGATTATACTGCTCATAGGCAATTTAAAAAAACGTAATCAAATAATCAAATTATTACTAATGCAGTTAATGTAGAAGTTTGCAAAGCACCAGATCCCATTATACATCCCATGATATCTGAGCAGTAGATTTCAGTAGCTAAAGCTTAGGCCCTTATTTATGAAGGAATAGCGACAGGTAGCGACTGGTGAGCGGCCGGTAATGACGGGCCCCGCCACGAGAACGCCGGCTCCCCACCATAATCACACATTTATCAAGCCAATCCTGCTTAGCGACTGAGATAGCGCCAGATAGCCACTCATTCATCATTATTCCAGCCTCAGCCCACAGCGCCAGCGTCCGACCTTGAACAGCAACAGGTATGACCTCTCGCTACCTGGCGCTCTCCAATGCATTTCAATGGAACAATCTTTAAATATTCATAATTAATTGTTATTGTTTTTTTTTTTAATGTGAACATTTCTGTGACCACTTCTGCCATTTTAGATAAGGGAAAAAAAAATAAAAATAAAAATTGTACAGAGTTGATATTATAGGTCTGATATTAAAGTATTCATATTACTAAATTATTTAAAATAATTTTTTTTTTTTTGGTTTCCAAAAATATGGTGGTTTGGGGGTTAAAAAACTACTTTTAACACATCGCCTCCAGCGCTCTGGGGTTTAAACATGCATTTCACAGCGCTTGAATTTTTTGAGCATGATTTTTGATGAATATGGTGGAAGCCGGTCGCTCTGACCAGTTGCTATCATGCGCACCCATACATCGCGGAACCTGTCAAATAGCGACTCGTAACCTTGTATTCAACATTACGGCACACCGACTGAGTCGCTGTCAACAACCGAACAACTGCCAAGCACAGCGACTACTAGCGGGCGCTGTGAAAATACTGCTACAGTCGCTCAACTGTCGCTACATGTCGCTATTAATAAATCAGCCTCTTAGTAGTATGAAGCAACCTCAGAGTTAAGTAGTTAGCAGGGCCAGCCCTTAGGGTGTGCGGATGGATTGCCCATACAAAGCACCTTTTCAATAGACAGCGCAGTTCCTTGCTGGTCTGATCCTCCTGCGGGTGCCCCAGCTTATGGTGCAACCCCGTCTAGCTTGGCTCAGGAATAATGGGTATGTGCTGGCTCCTGTGTTCCTATGCATTGCAGTGGACTCCCCACCCTCACAAAATGGATGGATATATGGTCAGGTAGGTCTGATTTCTGGCTCTGGCCAGTGCAGTACCCCTTCCTGTTCCCCTGCTCCTTCTTCTCCATAACACAGACAGGCAAACATACAAATAAACAATAGACTAATAGAATGTTACTTAAAACAACATCACATCTGAATGGGAGGATATCCCAAGAACCAGCTTCCAAAATCTGGGGGAGAACTTTATGAAAATAAACTATTATAAATCTTAGGTATCATCAGCTTTACATTATTGACTAACGTTTGAAAACGAAAAAGTATCCGGCACATAGGGTAAGGGTGATGAAGAATATCTACCACATCAACCACAGACCAATATCTACCAACAATTAAAACAACAGTATCATAGTTATGTAGGGTTATGATAATACAGTATCTGCCTTGGCTATGTGTCTTATGGCACATACAATTATGGGAATGATTTGTCTTCCTATTGGCCATGTACTGAAATTTAGCCATTGTATTAGATTCTGCTCTAAAACCATATTTTTCTTCCTATAAGACACATTTATTTTTCCCCAAAAGCTGGGGGGAAATGCCCCTGCGTCTTATAGGGCAGGGATGTGGCAGATCTCTCTAGAGGAAAAAACATCATACCTGCATGGGATCCGGAAGAAGCCGCCACTCTCTGCAGCCAGTGCGCACATCAGTGACATCGGTGCGCCACTCTGTGCACTCATTAATGAATAGCTGCGCACTCTGCTGCACTGTGACTGGCCGGCGGTCCGTATCTTATATAGTATTTTCCTTTTATGGCGAAATCACTCAATATTAAAGAATTATATGAACATGTGGAATAGTGAGAGGAGGGGTCAGTCATATGCCCCAAATGAAAAAATATCCCACCATGTTTCTGGTTTTCTTCTCCTGGAAGAAATAAAATCCAGGGATGACAGGTTTTTGAGCTTTCACTTTTATAGGGATGATCTGCTCCATTCCAATGCCTGTCTCCTGAGCCAGCCTGTGGGGAGCAGCAGCAGCATTAACCACTTTAAATATCTACCCAGTGCATTACATGATGGGTAAAAGCATCTACATACATCAGAAGAATTAAAATATAAATAGGTTGGTAATCTAATACAGTAAGGCTCCAGGTAATTGCCACTCGAGATGAGCAGATCTCCCCTGTATAAGCAAAATGATATGAAGGCCAGAGTTCAGGACTTCACTGGCTTGCTCCACTGTATCCTATTGATTCTGATTCAGAGGCATGCTGGATGCCCTGTACCATTGCCAGGGACCACATGGCCAGAAATGTCTTCCTAGTATATAAATAGTAACATAGTTATTCTGTAATGAAGCAAAACAAGGCTTACACTGTGGCCCCTTAATGAGTTAGTAATATTAAAACCTCAACATATTAGTATTCAGCAGTGTTGGACTGGCCCACCAGAGCACCAGCAGATCCTCGGGTGGGCCCAAAGCACTGACCCAAGGACACCATTAGGGCAGTAGAAAAGATCTAAGACTAAAACAGTGTTTCTGGCTTCTCTTCTGTGTTCCTGGAGTTTGTTATTTGTGATGTGATCAATAGACGTGAGGTTTTATATTATTACAATCTATTTGTGGTTTAGCTGAAGGGTGGGCCCCAAGAATGATTTTCTCAGTTGGGTGCAGTGTGCTCCAGTCCATCCCCAGTATTAGTGATGTCACATATAACTCTGCTACTGACAGTTTCTTCATATGGAAACATTTTTTTATAGTTGATTAAGTCAAAAGAAAGACATGTTTTCATTGAGTTGAAGTAATTTTAGTCAGTTTCAAGGTATTTTAGTGACCATTGTAGTTTTCTTTCTTTAACAGTAGGGTACCAATAATTTTGTCCGTGTGTGTACCATATATATATATATATATATATATATATATATATATATATATATATTGACTCGATGCAAGACACCGTCTTAGACTGGCCGTGAGCAAGAGCCTGTTGAGGCTCGAAACGCGTTGGTCACACCTTGGGGGAGCCACTCTGCTATCTACATGTAAGCACCCTTTCTACTTGTGATATTTTTGCACTGCTGCACTTTACCCTTGATTGTAGGATTGTTTTGCTCTGCACTATTCATGTTAATGGCGCTGTTTATTTGAGATGAATGCACTTTAATAGGCACTGACACTTTATATATTATTAATATATGTTCACAATAAATTAGTATAGTTAGAGGGTAGAATTATTTTATTTATTTGATAGCCATACAATTTGAGTGTGAGCTCCCCCTGGTGGCGCATTTTCTTGTGGCACAGTAATTTTGTTTTTGATGGCGTCTTGAATTTGTTATATATATATATATATATATATATATATATATATTTATTTTTCTCAACTTATAAGAGTTCTATCTACCCTGACATAACAATACCCCAAAAATCAACAGACCACTAATCCATAGGACCGTCTCCTTAAAAGATTCTCCCTTTCAGAACTGCAGGTCAGAGTACCTTTGTGTACAAGACTAACCTCTTACCCTCCACCTGCACCTGTGCTCGTCCATTTTCACACAGTGGAAAGGGAGGTGGGGCGTGGTCCATCAATGGGCGCCTCACTACAAGGTTCTGGTGTACAGAGGCGGCCATTTATATCATTTGGAGTTCACCAACTGAGGCCATGCCCACCTGCCATGCCAACTTCTTAAACCTTCTGGAACTATTCTTATATGAACGTCCCCAGAAAGCCCTTTTCTATGCCTTCCCCCAACAGCAGCACAAGGGGGATACACTGTTGATGCAAAAAATATTTAATTTGGGGTATCCCCTGATTTACCAATGCTTTAGGGCTCATTTTAATTACATGTTTGTTTTTTTTTATTATACTTGTACTTATGCCATTGAATCATTTCATATAGAAAATGGTTCAAAACCACAGCCTATAAGTTTTTTGCCTTATATGGTTTAGGGGCAAGCTGATCATTGGACTAGGAAATTTCCAGTAGGCCAAGCAACCTTAAAGCAGAACAATGTTCAAAATGATGATAGTTCTGCTGTACTATATAGCAGCATGGCAGCGCAACCCAAGCTGCCTCGCTGCGCATACTCACAGCTTCCAGGCCCTTCTTGCGCCCACAGTGGCGCAGCCCATCAGCCTCCAGGATGCTCTCACATGACTGCAAGCCGCCTATTAGTGTGGCCAGCGGTCGAGACTATCAGTGCTGGCTGATAGGCCCTGACCTTCTGGCCCTGGCAGCTATTAGGCTGTGCCATGGCAAGTGCAGAAGTAGCCTGAAAGCTGTGAGTATCTAGGCACCCAGTTTATTGTTTGAATGGCGAGGAAGCACAGAGGGGCAGCCCGAGTTGCTCTACTCCATTGCTATATAGTGCAGCAGAACTATGGTCATTTTATGGTCAAACTTATAACCCATGCCAGGGTGGACTGAGGTGTGAGGCACTGCCCACCATGGATCTCACTCATTATCCCCATTGTAGTATTCGGCAGGTCAGTATATCATGTGGATGTCATGAGCCTGTTCCTTGGAAGACCACCATTGTCTCTTCAATTCAGAGGATGATCATCATTATATCACACTTATAGTATTAAAAGGCTGCAAGTTATGTTCACAACTAATACATTCACCACATCACACATCCTAATTGCAGCAAATTGTGTAAACATAGTCATGCTGGTCTGGGTTACAGTATGAACTGCAGAAATGGTGTGATGGGTAAAAGCCCAGGGCTATTTTATTTACCCCAATCCACCCCTGGCCTTAGCTAATATCTGCCTGAGCTTGCTCAAAAGTGCAATAGTGATTTCCTCTCTGTTCCTGATCAGGGGAATCCTCCATATGTATTTTGTAAATCTATGGATGGTTAGATGCAGCCATTTTAACAGTGAATCCATGTGGAGAAGTCCTTTTCCTAAAAGGAATGCATAGGCAATGTAGATAACCTACATACCCCCACATGACATCTTTATTACTGGATGGTTAGATGCAGCCATTTTAACAGTGAATCCATGTGGAGAAGTCCTTTTCCTAAAAGGCCTCTTTAACAGCTTACTGTAGCCAGTGGCGTGGGCCTCCCTGTATCCCTCATCCTTGCCTGCTACTAAATGTAATCTGAATTAATTAATGAACAAATTACCAGGGAAATGCTGGTGTATTTACCACAAGCTGAACCTGGACCAACAGCCTTGCACAGTTGGAGGAAAAAGCACCCCAAAACTCACTTGCCTTATCTGCATGCATGATACCGAATCCTTGTCAATTACATTGACCCCTGCTTCCACAAAAAGCTGAAAAGGCTTTCTTTCCCAGCATCTCAGCCTTGCTGCTGCCTGGAATTAACTGACCTAACCCACAATGCACAGTGACAGGAAACCCAGCAGCACTTCCTCTGTGTAGGCTACCTGCAGCTCCAAAGAATGCCAACCACAGCAGGAGTTAAAAAAAGGGTAAAGGAATTTTTATGTGCAGCAATTTGAATTGCCCTGAGGATGGATGCATATGAGCACTGTTACTCATATGGTTGTGGGTCTGGTTAAAGATACGCTTCTTTACACCATTTTTCAGGCCATGGTCCCTATTCTATATTGCATCCTGGCTTGGCAACTCAGCTCAATGCGAAACAGCACAAACTGTGGGTACTAAAACAGCTGCAGTTAGCCATACTGCCGTATCGCTGATGTAATTACTTAATTTACCCACTACTGAGAAAAAGGAAGTCATGGAGTTGTTATAGTCTGACATTACACATAATAATTATAATAATAATAATATCTTACCTGGTGGAAAAACTCTGTCTCTGTACGTGGGTACATATGGGCTGATTGTAAGCAGCAATCCATATATACACAAGGCGAACATCCCAGATAGAAAAGCATAAAGGACAAAGTAAAATAACAAAATCTGACCTGAAATGACAGAATTCAAGACAAGATAAAGGTTCATAAAACACATTGGAGCAATCCAGCATGAAGAATGAAAGAAGAATGGAATATTATTTACATAAATGTACATGTATAATTAATGGGCAGGGGTGTGTGCAGGACAGAAAAAGAGGGGATACCCCAGCAATGCAGAGCACTCTTTTCTTTGCCACAAGCAAGACTCTGTGGGATACAGCAACCAGGGAAAATTAAAAACATGACAATTCTAGCTATAAGAGCAAATAATAAAACGTTTATATTCTAAAGTATCCACAGCTAATGCAGCTTAAAGGGCATCTGCATTTGTGGGAAATGTGGGAATCAGTGTATTCTTACCTAGCCCTACTTGCCTTATTTAGTTGCTTTTTTAGAAGGATGTAACTGCTTCTAGCGCTTACTCTATAGCCATTCCCTGGGTCTCTTTCTACTGAGGACACCTGAATACAATCTGTGCCTGCATCACAGTGTGAGCATCTCTAGTCACTGTGAGCACAGGCCCCCTATCCATCTGCCTGTCTGTTTAATTCCGCCTCTTGCATAGTTATATACCATAAATGGTTTAGCACATCTAAAAAGTCAATACAAAGATAAATGCAGATAAATGGCATCCAGCCAGACTAGCATCACTTGTGAACAGACATAAGGAGAGGTGCACACACTGAATGAAGATAGGTAGGGGCAGGATTCAGGTCCTTTTCTGCTTTTACAATGGAAGGAATGCTGGGGAGCAGAGCTATAGAACAGGGTCATTTTATTTGCAAATATCTAGAATGCTCATCCCTTGGAGACATAGACGGTTCCTTGACTGCATCAAAAGATTTCATACTTTTTGCAATGAAGACAGGGAAGGGGAGAAAGATTGTATCAAATCATACCCATGGGTTCTCTGGGTTCCCAAAGCCCAGCTCAGTTCTGTGTTGTCCCATAAATTAATTAATGGCATATGTGGAGATAACGATTTTCCAAAATACCTGTTATGATCCCAAATGGAAAGCATATGTTTTAAAGAGGGGAGACATCTGTTTGGTCTTTTAGATTTAAGGAGTCAAATTAAGGTCTACAGTTAGTAAGAATAGATTCTACTATAGGACCAGGAGATCACAAATAAAATATAATAATTACTTATGTACGATGTGGTGTGTACTTCTACTAGCCAATAAATTGGCAGGGTAGGGGTTTAAAAGTTTGCATTTACTTGGATTAATTAGAGACCAAATCTGATCACCATAAAACATAAGGCAGCGAAATTTAAGGTGAGGAAACAAGTTGACAATAACATAATTTTATTTTTCAAGACACCCAATACCGCTGACATCTACCTTGGTCTTTGTGTAATATTGAACTTATAATGTTGTTTATTCTAGTGCCTAGTATTTTGAGCAAAAGTTTCATAGCAATATCAATAAGGGATATTGACCTAAAATTAGAATGAATTTGATGCTCGAGATTAGGTTTAGGTTTCAATAGGGTAATGGTCTTAACTGTGTACTTATCAATGGTCTACAATGCCTTGACTGAAGTTAGAATGTATCAAAATCTAAGGTATCAGGAAATGAGCAGTTAAAATAACGTAAAACAAATTCATTCTCATAATCTTTCCTGGCTCATCCATAAAACTCTGGTATTGAGTTGTTCAGCACCACGAATAGCACTGGAATGGTCAGATTCCTCCAGCTGGCGCTGTGCTTCACATGCAGTAATCTATTTTTGCCTGCACTTCCTCAATCACATAATGTTTGAAATACTTTTCTGTGGTCCTCTTTCAAATATTGCAGCTGCCCCATATCACATTTCATAGGAATTCTTTTTAATTCTTGCTAAAGTAATTAGAAAGTGCAATTAGAAAATTAGAAGCATGTCTGTCCATGTCATTACAACTAATGAGCTTATCAGGTTTATTCGTTTTCATTGTCTATAGGAACTTTATTGTTGCCAACGGCTTTAAAATGCCAATCTCTGCTCATCACTGCTGATCTTTCAAGCTTGTCACTCCTAATAATATTTTAAGTGAACAGTAATCTGCACTGTGATCAGTTTCCGGGTTAAATTGAAAGAGCTAAGGTGTTCTAAAAGTCTATTTACTTTTAATAACACTTTAGTCTTTACTCTTTACTATATATTTTTTTAATTTTACCTGTTCACCACTCTCATGACCTCCAGAAAACCGAGATCAGAGTTTCCCTGCCTTTTTTCATGGAGTAGCAATTCCCAGTCTCCAATCATCTAAAGTACCATCCATTCCAGACTTCCCCACTCAGTGCCTGCTTAAAAAAACCTTGACAAATCTAAAACAACCTTTTCAAACGAAGTGCTTCCAAGCATTTTGCTTAATTTGTGTAATAAGGTGTTCAGCTCTTCTGCTGTTATAGAGGCCTTACTAGCAGTAATGACGCCTTCACTGTTTCCAATAGTGTTGCTTTTAACCCAAAAGCACGGCTTGGGTTGCATGTGTAGATGTTCATTTACATTTGCCATTGGTGTTTTTAGTACTAGCTCTTTATTTTAAGCTTCTGCTTCTCATTTTCTCTTTTGTCTTATTTTGTCCTACAAGCATATACTTTATGTTTGGTGGTGTCTGCCATTGAGGAAGATGACAGTTTCAACAACTGTACTGTACATCTGTAGAAATTAATACCAACTAGGATGAATTCTCCAGCATGAAAACTGAATACCCATGCAAGTCAAGGTGCATGCCTGATATTATTGTTTACATTATATTTTAGGGCATTCTTGGTAAAACAAACAGGTTAGATAATTTCTATCGAGTTATACTTTTATTTTGACCATGTCTGGTCCACAACCTTCAAATCTTTATGATACTTCATTTATTAGAAAGTACAGTTTTAAATCCTTTGCAGGAAGCATCAGGCATGGTTAATATTGTTTCTTTAATATCCTACATATTTACCATGTATCAGCAGGGCGACTGTTTGCAGTATATAATCCTTTACTTGGTTTGAAGATTTTTGTAGAACGCAAAATGTGAACCCATCCAATACTCAAAGTTTCTATTTTTGATGTTGGCTTAGATGTCAGGGATTGTTCCAAATACATTGCAAAAGTATGTGCTATTTGGCGATTCCAAAGGCCAACTGGACTGGAATCAACCATTAGCATCTCTCTTAAGATAGAAACCTACTTAACAGCTTGTATTTAGTGCCTGAAACACACTTTCCTTTGTATCACCCCAGTACCATAAACCATCTCAGCATTTAAGCTTCAGAAATAGAGCCACAATAAATAAAAAATTAGCAAACCAGCAATCCTGTACCGCTCTGCTGAGCTGATTGGGGGATAGGATGAAAAAGAGAATGTCATTGGTTGAACCTGTAAATCCCGATATCTCGGCCAATTCTGCTTTAATTTAAAAATGCAAAACAGTTTAGTACAGTGCCAAATGTAGCCAGACACAATGGTGTTACAATGACCTTTGCCTTCAGTATCACTTTAAATTCACATATGATGACTCTTTTCTTCAGCTGGCATTTCTGCTTTACAACTATGAAAACTGAGGCAAACTGTGAGTTGAGGCTAATTGGATCTCACCTTTACAAAGGTCTCTTCCAAAAACTGCGCTCTTATTACTAATATTTTTCTACTAGACTAGACTGGTGATGCTGCTGGGTGGAAAGAAAGTCTCCTCTGCTTTGAGTTAAGATTTGTTTAAAGTGAGTGGTAATGAGCTTTATGAGTGCTTTGTAATCTAAAGGGTTATTTTTAACTTAAGTGAGTAGACTTAAGATTAGGGGACTTTATATGGGAGAACTTCTTTTGAGTGCTTTATTTGTAAATTTTACTGCTTGTAAAAGGTATTTGTGTTCCCCAAAAAAGTGGGGAAAAATTTGCTCTATGCTTAGCAATGGTGTCCAGGTTGCATCATGTGCCATGAACAGCTGTTTAAGGGGGCATGCTGTTGTGCAGGATGTGTGCACATTCGGAAGCCCAAATTTTGGTTCTAAATGAGCAACTGGCAACACTGAGATCTATTGGTAAGGAAGTGGTCTGCTGCTCACTGAGGAGGCACGCTCAGGGACAGGGAAGGGGGAGGGTGGTAGCATGGGGTACAGGAAAATGAGACAGCTAGCTGGGTAACAGTTAAAGGGGGTAGGGGTAAATGTTGCAGGGAGGCTAGCTCTGGGCAACCCCCAACAAATTTGGGTTTCCAAGCTGAGGGGTGGCACAGCTGCAGCAATACAATACGTTTTTCTGCTCCAGTGAAGAAGGGCAGGGAAATGTGAGTACAGGGCAGAAGGATAGGTGCTGGTAGTGGGTGACTCAATTAGTTGGGGTACAGACATGAAAATCTGTCACAAAGACCAGGCTCAACGAAAAGTGTGTTACCTTGACTGTGTGTTGACTGGGGACAGAGTATGGCATGTCGCAGATCAGGCTGATTATTGGGAGGGGTAGGTGAGAACCCATGTCATGGTTCACATTGGCACCAATGACATAGGAGGAAGTTAAGTAAGTTTAAATACTACTATTACCAAGGGCCATTCCAGAGTGGCAGAGAAAGGTAACAAATGAGTTTTGGAGAAACTGGGCTGATCTTAGTGGGCTACGGGATCTTTGTCAGGAGTGTGTGTGTGCGAGTGTGTGTTTGTGTGTGCGAGTGTGTGTTTGCGTGTGTGTGTGTGTGTGTTTGGGGGGGCATAAAGAGGGACATTTATGAAAGAGAAATTGGGTTTAGAAATGAAACTGGGGGTGGTGAGGGGGGTAAATCCAGCAATCCAAGGGCAAAATGAAATAACGATAAGCATATGAACTGCATGCTTACCAAAGTTAGAAGCATGACAAAAAAATGCATTAACTTGAACTAATAACTGATAAACAGAGGAACTGTATGACATAGTGGGGAAAATCTAGACATGGCTGGAATAAAGTTATGATTGGGCAGTAATCCTTCAGGGTTACTGTGTGTTTAGGAGGCACTGTCAAAAAGTGTGTGGGGTCTGATTTGTAAAATCCTGTCCACAGCCCACACTGAGTGAAGATATATGTGAGAAAAACAATAATATAGTGTTTGTATGGATAAAAATACAAGGCAAAAGAGTTTGCCACTAGCTTCCAAATATAACAGATTCTGCAGAAAACTTGCTGTTAAAGCAAATAGATAAAGCAGCAAACTTAAACCTGACCAATAGCCTGGCACAGTTGAAAAAGAAAGGTAGCGTCCATTTTGGATCTTCCTCTCCCAGCATTTCACCCATGCTGCTGCCTGGATTCAACTGACATAACTGACAATGGACAGTAACAGGAAGCCCAACAGCACTTCCTGTTTTCAGATGGCCTGCAAATGCATGAGCTGCCATTTTGTTTCTATAATTTACTACAGCGGGAGACAGAAAAAGGTAAATGAATTTTTATTTGCAGCAATTGGGGAGGGATATGAGCACTGTTTGTTGTGCTGGTGTGGTCATTTTTGACTGTTGGTTCCGCTTTAAATAGGGTAGTTCTTATGGAGGATTTTAACTACCCAGATATAAAGGTTGATTCAGCACTGTGAGAATTATATCTATAAAAAATGTAAAATGATTTTTTCCCTAGTGCAATTCAGCACTGTGCACATGTTGTAATAATTTGCAAAGCTAAAAATGGCGCTGAACTGCATGAAGGAAAAAAAACATTATAAACATTTTTGCTTACAAATAAACTTGAATCAGCCCTAGACTAGACAGCCCTCCTCTAGACTGGGAAGATAAAACCTATGGATCTCATAAAAGTAAAAGATAATAATAAAAGATGGCCACCTTTCCGAACAAGTGCAAGCACCAGCTAGTGGAATGGCCATCTTTTATTGCTAACCAGCATAACAGATAGAGTAACAAGTTACAGGGGGACCTTTGATCAGTGTAGAGATGCCTTAAATTGCAAAGACTTGGAAAATCCCCTCATTAAACAAAAGCTTGGACACATAATTGGATACTTTGAAAGAAATATTTGATAGTCACTGTAATAGATAAAAAAAGTTTAGAAAAAAAGAATAATCTTTTGTGGCCCAATAAAAGCATAAAAGGGGCAATAAACGACAAAACAAAGCATTTCAATGTTTAATGCAAGAAGGCACTTTGGAGTTGTTACAAAACTAAAAGGAAAAAAACAATGATGTAAATGACAGAAATGGATGTTTGTGGGCCCCAGCCTGCCTGCGGCTGCATATGCCCGGCCATTCAGATAGGCTGGGAGAGCACAGCAGACCGTTGGGAGACTGGGGATGCGGCTGCTCCCACTTCTCTTTGTCGGGCTCTCTTACAAACAGCGATTTATGTTGTGCATTAATATGCACGGTTTACAGTGCGGATTGGATGAGAGCCCAGACATGTGGGAACACCAAAAAGGTACTTTTTTTTAGGGCGATCTGGTGGGGGGGTGCTTTCACACAGCAAGCCATGCCAAATTAGGAAGCCCCCCAAGCCTGGGTGGTCAAAATCTAGGCTTTTGGGACTCTTTACGAATTTAACTGTAGTGTCCAATGCCAGGCAGCATCTGCCAAGGCAAACAGGATTATGGGGTGCATTAGGAGGGGCATAAGTGCCCATGACCAGAGCATCATTTTACCACTCTGTAAGTCAATGGTCAGACCCCGTATAGAAAATGTTGGGCAAAAGGACATACCAAAACTATAGCACATTCAAAAACGGGCAACTTAATGTATAAATGGAATGTGGGGACTAGAGTAACCTGAAATATTGTCATAATTAGGTTTATTTAGTTTGACACAAAAGTCACCTGAGAGGTTATCTAATAAAACATACATCAAAATATATCGAGGTCAAAACAAAGATCTATCTCACAATCTGTTTATGCCCAGGACTGTAACTATCATACAGGACCAGCTGCACCTGCATAGGAGGGAATTCTTTACTGTAAGTGCTGTGAGATTATGGAACTCTCTGCCAGAGGAGGTAGTCATGAAGAATACACTAACATCTTTGAAAATCCTGGCTTCCCTTCTGGTATGCTCAAGTTTCGAAACAATTGACTGCTTTGAATAGCTGACTTCTTCACCACTGAAGAAGTATAGAGGTCAATATGACTAAGGCCCTTATTTAACAAGAGATAGCGTCAGGCAGCGCCTGGTTAGCGGGAGGTAGCGCTAACTAGCGACGGATGAACGCTGTCAACGCCGGACACGGCACACAATAGCACATTTATCATCCGAAATCTGTGTAGCGACTGGAATAGCGCCATGTAGCGGCAGATTCATCAAATTTTCAACCATAGCGAACAGCACCAGTGTTGTGCCTTGCACAGCGCAAGGTATTACCTCTCGCTACCTGGCGCTATTACTGAATCGGCCTCCCCGTCTAAAATTCTGACCTCTGAACTTTTTTTGTGCAAATCAAATATAAAGTACTGATATATAAGGTACTGATGAGATGGTACCTCATCATTAACATATGGGGTATTATTATTGAAGGTATGGTGAACTTATGCTCAATTTCAACATTGGTTATGATTGATGTACCCTGTGATCTTGCTGGGACTACTACTTGTATAATTGTTAAAAAGTTGAATAAAACAATTGAAGTAAAGCTGAGCCCTGGGGTACAGAGGTGAACACTACACCAGTTTAGAGCAGGGCCAAAAGCACTGAGAAACGGATGTGTTGTACTATTGATGTAACACTGACCGCATTTGCTATTCACCTTTTTAGTTTCTTAAATTATTTTAGGAAGTACAATGTTTTCCAGGAGAAACATTCTAATTTCTCAGAAAACACAGACAGCAATGTACTCTGCTGTATTCCCAAAGGGAAGAGGAGGGTAGTAATGGAAATACACAGTAATGGAAACTTATTCAAGAAAAGCTGCATTAACCCATTGTAACCCACAAGGAAATACGCTAAGCCATGGTATATATATATATATATATATATATATATATATTTACAGTGTATTTGCTTTGGAAACTGGAAAAAATAAGGATTGCTGATGTACATTTATTATGTTTGTTGTAATATGAAGTGCTGTTATAATAAAATATATAGTGAATATTATTGAATTTTTCTTTGCTGTCCTTTATGGCAGAATACAAACAATAGCTTTACTTGCATGTCAGTAACCCATGGTATTCCACCTATAAGATAATAATGATTGTAAGCATATACAAGATAATTGTATGTTTTACTGTCTGTGTAGAAGTCCTCTAGTGAAGTGAGCATCCTATTCATGTGAATGACTACACTCCAATGTCAAATGGTGTTCCTTTTAAAATGGACCAAACCCAGGATTTTGAATATCCTGGGTTTTGGTCCTTTCCCTCGGTGCACCCCCAAGATCACCGTAAGCCAACTCACTTCTTCCCAGTCCTATGGCTCATGCACGGCCACTCGTCCAATCAGCCCACTTGTCGCCTAAGCCTTCGTCTAAGGCCAGTGTCTGAGCGCGCTGACGGCCACATCTCCTGCTACCCTTTAACAGGGAGCATGCTCTTGCCGGCCATTCACAAATGACTGGCGCGGGCATGCGTCCTGCTAGAGGGATAGCAGGGATGCGGTCTTGCCTCGCATGTGCTGTTGGACTGAGAAACAATGTAACTGTATGGGCAACCTGGGGGGTTTCACACAGTCCCGATTTTGGATTCTCCGGTGGGAGGGAATCAATCTGCCTGGTAATCTTATAGATTCCTAAGCCGATCACTGCGGGTTTTGGTCCACTTTAAGCTCCTGGGACTTTTTCCTGTATGATCTTGATAGTCTCAATTTGCTATGTGTATTGAAAAAGAATATAAATGATTTAAAGGAATACTAAAGTCATTCAAACCTGGATGGTTGCTGGTGGTCATGTGATACAATACAAACAAATGGGAAGAAAAAGTAGTAAATATAAAGTTACAGTCTGCTACAGCAGTGTTTCACAACCAGTGTTACAAGTATTACTGCAGTCTTCCCCTGAGGGTGCCTGTGTATTCCTCCAATAGAATTGCAGGTTGACAATACATTAGGCTGGTGACAAGCTTACACCATTGTGCCAGGTGATGTACATAAAGTCTACTGTAGGCATGCTTTAAAGCAAACCTATATCCTCCCTAAAAGGCTTATATTGGGTATTAGTACTGTGGATTTTTTTGGTTTATTTTATTAGGTCATAGTCAAGATAATAAGCACACATGCAAATGTGTTCCTTATAAGAAAAGTTTGAGGAAACTTGTACTAGAGTATATGCTGACTAGAGCATGTGCCGTAGAGTCGGGAAGGGGTGAGTTTGTTTCTGCGACCTGGGGGGTTTCACACAGCAGGGCACCCCAGATCAGAGTGACCCAGGGGCAAGGACCAAAACCCAGGATAGTCAAAATCCTGGGTTTTGGTTCACTTTAGCAGTAAAAACTTTAGTTAGTTTAGTTAGTTCTGATAAATGTGAAAAGTTTGGGTCATCTATAGGCTGAAGCACTGACAAATCTATTAAACATAAAAATGGCAAGAGAACGAGAGAGAAGACCCTCTCTTCATAGCATGCGTGTCATAATGGCCAATGCTCCAGCACTGCACACTTCCATTATAGAGCATGCCTGTGCAGGATTGTGGACCTGCTCTCAAGCACACGATGTGTCAATGAGACACAGACCTTATAACCTGGAGCCAACAATCGCAGACACATATTGTGACGGCAGCTTTCTTCAAGTCATTTTTCATTAGGACATTAACAGTAGTGCTGCCAGAAAATGTTGACCTGGTGTTGTAGCATCCAGAGCTATGTTAATATGAAGCTTTGCTTGACTGTTAAAAATTGAAATCTGGAAAGTCTTGTGTCGCAAAAGACAAGTTCTTTACCAAGACAGAACTCAGCAGCAAAGCACCCCTAACACAAGAGAGAATCTGCCAGGAATAAGGTCAGTATTTTTATTTGTGACAAAGGCTCTGTGTTGCCCATGAAAAAAACTCACATTAGAAATCCTAATTAACTTGCCTAGTTCAGAAAGTATTTGTAAGTTTGTCACTGATAAAAAAAATGAGTTATCTGCATAGGTCAACAATGGAAACTCTCCTATGAAAACATCCCACAAATTGCGTATAATAATAATTAAGTGTATTTTTATCAGCAGTGACTATAAAAAGCTTTGTAGCGGAATGGAAACTTTTTGATCTGGGAATATAATCCAGTTTAGCAGCAGGAACATACTTTTCTCAGACATCTGTAAATGTAGGATGCATCTTTCAGTGTAGCATTTTGTATTGCTTTAGTGCAAATGTGTATTTTGTATGTACTGAAAAATACATTATATAGTTCAGTCCAAATAGTGGGGCAGTTGTGCCCTAGAGGTAAGGGAGCAGACTTGTGACCGGAGGGTGACAGGTTCGAATCCCAGTCCTGGGACATGACTGAAGTGCTCTTGAGCAAGGCACCTAACCTCCCAACTGCTCCCCGGGCGCCTATGGGATAATATGTTATATTAGAAATTACTTCCATTGCTCCATTGCAGCTCTCAAACTGTACATTGTATAAAAGCATTTTAGTGATTTATTATTTCACCTATTTATATTACAATGAAGCATAATGGAATAAGATTAAGTAAAAGAAAGGAAAGACAAGTATAGAAAAACATGTTATTAGGGCCACAAATCCTAGAAAGCCTTACTAATAGAGCATACAGTCCTCTATTCCTAATAGAAAGAAAAAGGATGCAGTTTCAAATAACATTGGATGTTATATGTAAGAGGAAGTGGTGGTAAGAGGGAAAGAGCGGCTGCCAATGTGCTGTGAAATGATCAAGATAATGTAATGCCGATGTCTCACCCCAGCTTTTTCCATCTCTTCCTAAAACTTCTTTTTTCTCTGGATTCCAGATGAAGGTTTTTAAGCTTTGTATCCATTCTGCCCAAGTCATTCTCCTTTCCATTTGGTTGTGCCCAGTGGGCTCTGCATCCTGCTCATCCTGTAAAATTGAAAAAGAGTTCCCTCCCATCAGCAAAAGCTTATTACCATGGGAATTCTAAAATAACAGTAACAGTTCCTCAGAGATGGAGGCAAAGGGAAAATGCCATAATTTTTAATTTGTAATAAATTAAATGACTTTGCAGAAATCTGTCCCCAGCCACTTAGGGTGAAGAGGGGAGTTGCCACTTCTGGAAATGTGGTTGTCGGTATCATAGAGGCTGTAAAGATTATAGAATAGAAAGCAGAATGAAATACCAACAACCTTCACATGATGAGTATTAATGCTCGCAGCTTAGGCAACAAGCTCTGTGAGTTACAAGCTATCATATCCAGAGACAATTTGGATCTCATTGCAATAACTGAGACTTGCTCCAAGGGTTGCAAGGACTGGGAGATGGCCATAACTGGATACACATTGTACAGGAAAGACAGATTAGAAAAATACGGCAGCCATTTATGTCATGAATACTCTTCAATCATCAATAATTCAGAATTCACACAAATAACTAAAAGCTCACTGGGTTGCCATTCAGACTAAGAAGGAAGCTGTGGGCAGAATGGGTGTGATATATAAGCCTTCTAATGGATTAAAGCAGTGGAATGGAAAAAAGGGGGACATTGTGATTATGGGTGACTTCAACATGTGGACTGGAATATTCCAAATGCTTGGACATGCATAAGCAGGAATGTATTAAAGGCCCTCAATGGAACATCGTTACTACAGCTTGCAAAGTCACCAACCAGAGGAGATATCATTTGTTAACTAGACAAAGTGCAATTTGTGGGGAAATTGCGTGAAGTGTTCTTGCCTCCACCAGTTCTCTACAACTGGAGTGGGCGGAGTAACTGGGTGGAGTGACTTGAGTAACTGTTGTGTGGTTGGAGGAGCTGTTGCAACTGGAAAGGTTTGACTGAGCAGAGTAACTATATGGATTGTTTGGAGTGAGTAAAACTAGTAGGCATTAAATTATGAAGTATTTCTATCTTGCTAAATGACTGGCTATGTCATTTGTCTAAGCTGTTTTCCATAACATGTTTTCATGGGGAGTGTTCCTGAGACTGTCTGTGTGGGCGGAGCAGCTGTAAAATGAATGTAACGAGCCTGGCTGCAGGTGTGTTGCTATGGCAACTCACTCTGAGGTAACCAGAGAATGCACTTTAAAACACATTTCTAATTCACTGGTGGTTGCCATATTCAAATGGCTGTAGCTTCAAAAGTACGGTATACATCCTACAGCAAAGAGCTTTATACTGTAAGAATCACAAGAGCCAGGCCTACAATGTGTTATATAGCATATTAAATATTAAAAATGAAGGCACAGTCGCAGTTTAGAAATTGCCATTCAAATTTGTGGTGTCTAGAGTGGAGTTTCAATGTCAATGGGAGGTGTGATTTGCAAAAAAACAGTCATATTGTGAAACATTTTTAGTGGCAGCAGGGATAGCTGAACGTTTTGATATAAGAGTTGTGTAGGTGGGCTTAAAAATCCGGGAGAGGTCACAGTTTAGAAATCATGTCCTGATTTTTCACTTCACACTCATCTCCCACTCTAGTTTTGAACATTCCTCCCATTCATTCCTATGGGAAAATTGCGCCAGAAAAACGCCAATATTTCGGAAACCGTTTGGCGAAACGTTCCACAAAGTAATAGCAAACCATTCGTGAACGATCCGCACGTTTTGGTATATTATGATCTATGTAGTGTAAAATCTGTGGGAGGAGTATATATATGAGAAAGAACAATAAGTGAACTTGCCATGCAAGAACACTTAATTAATACTTGCAATCGGGATCTGGAGTCTGAGGTAAGGTTAGAAGAAAATGTGGGTGTCAGTGACCATCAATGCTTATGGTTTAGTATTTAAAACAAACATTGTGCAATCCTAAACTAGAACCAAAGTGCTAGATTTTAGGCAAACACATTTGAAACTGAACCAACACCTCTACAATAAACAGTACTCATATGCATCATTACCCAGGGCAATTCAGATTGCTGCACCAAAAAATAATTTAACTTCTCGTAATTCCTGTCGTGGTCTATAGGATCCTATGGATCTTCCAGTGGCCTGCAAAAAGGAAGTGCCACTGGGGTTCCTGATGCAGTGCATTGTGGGTTATGTTGGTTAACTTTAAGCAGCAGCACAGATGGGATGCTGGGAATGGAAAAAGCCTCCCAGGTACTCCAAGATGGCCGTGGCCAGGAGTAAATCGGTAAGGTGGCATTTCGAGTTTTAGTGGATGCTGGAGCAAATGTAAGTGCTGACAATTATTCAGTATCATATATGCAAATGGGGAACATTTTGGGAAGTTTTGTCTTTATCTGTGCAAGGCTGTTTGTCCGGTTGAAGGAAACTGTTCTGGTTTACTAAGGAAGTCAGCAATATAATAAAGAGGAACTGGATTTCATTGTCTATAAATGTAAAATCGTGCACTTGGGTTGGGGGCATCTCCTCTGTGTTAGCCAGGACATCAGAAGAGAGAGATTTAGGGATACTGATTGCAGAAAGCTGCAAGATGAGTGGAAAAACAAGGCAGGCAGTGGGGAAAGCAAGCAGGAAGCTTGACTGCATAGCTCGAGGCATCACCAGTAAGAAGGTGGAGATTGTGATTCTGCTGTATAGAGCTCTGGTGAGGCCACAGCTGGAATACTGTGTACGGTTTTGGTGACCTCACCTACAAAAAGACACTACTGAAAATGGTGGAAAGGCTTAAAATTAAAACTTAAAGTCATTCTTGAGGCATAGCCAAGGGTTTGACTATTGCATCAAGCTACACCTGGCACTGTCCTAAACTGTTTTCTGTTTCTTTAGTCCGGAAAAAAAATGGGCGAGATTCGACGTTTTTACATAAGGAATATTTTTCTTAAGCATTGTGGGCGTTACCTAGGTGCTGTGTGATACAAGCATGTTTTGTGCTTAGACTCAACATCTCTAAGATCACCCTGGTACAAATTTTGAGAGCATTCATCAAGATGGTATATTGCCGTGCCCAGATACTGCAACAAAAAAGTAAAGTAATATATGACTTGCGGTTCCTTTTCTCATGGCAACAAGCCGAAACACCAGGCATAGGGGCTGGGGTCCAGAAAAAAAGGGGGCTGTGTGCTGCTCACCTCTGTAGACAATTCTACGTGTGGTGCTGCTGGGGTGGAAAGAGTTGCCTGTAGTTTCAAAGAATCATTATATAGAAAAAGAGGTTTCCCAGCGAATAGAAGGACGGGACATCAGAAAATACACGTCGATGCTCTTTGGGAAGATCCGCTGTATTAAGCCGAGGGGCTGGGGTCTGCATGACTCAGAGGACAGATGAATCCACTGAATCCCTTACTAGTTCACCACACAATACTTTTATTGTTCTAAATCTTTTTTTTTAAAGTTTTTATTTTGCATGAAACGTAAAAACATAACATACAATAAAATTATGCAATACAGCAAACAAGACGCCACAGGCGCCTACGGCCATTCACACAACACAACGACATTCACTCCGGACTCAAGCCCTACAAGATAAGAAATCCTTTGGAGGAAACCAAAAAGAGCAGCTCCACCTCCCTCTGCTCCCCCCCCCCCAGATCAGATGCCAATCCACAATCATCTTCATCTACTCCACCCATCGGCGTAAGAGCCAAAACCACCATGATGCGACCATACTCTCACCTCAGCCATCATCAGAGGCCGTATCTTGGCACTGTAACCAGGGATCCCAGACCTTGGTAAACTTGTCTGGCACTCCTCTCGCCTCATATGTCAATTTATACATGGCAAGCTTCTGATTAACCAGCCTTTTCCATGCATGCACAGACGGCTTAGCCGGGTGCTTCCAATTTATCAGTATACACTTCCGGGCATAAAAGAGCAGCAGCCGAAGCAATGCTTTCAATGTGCTGAGCTCCTACAGGGGCTCCACCACTCCCAGAAGGCATAGCGAAACAGATCCCCTTATGCGAAATCCCACTATTTTGCTGATCAGGTCCATTACATCCTCCCAATAGCCAGCAAGTATTCCACATGACCAAATCATATGCACCCATGTGCCGCTACCACCCTCACATCTAGGACACGTGTCCCTATCCAGTAGGCCCATCCTGTGCAGACGGACCGGAGTGACATACGCCTGGTGGACCCATTTGGTCTGGATCATTCTATCTCTCGCCTCAACCACCGAAGAATGCAGATTATCCAGCACCTCCTCCCAATTGTCCTGATCCAGGCACTGGTCTATAGCCTGCCATTTCATCTCAATCCCTTCCCTAGGGGACCACAGTTTGCCTAGCAAACCTTTGTACAGTGTGGAGACCGTTTTTTCCAGGTTCGAATCTCTAACCACATTCTCCACCTGGGAAACCGACACCCTTGGGCCCACCCTGGAGAATTGAGCATTCAGGGCGTGTCTAATTTGTAAGTAACAGAAAAAATCCCGGTTAGACAAGTTGAAGCTCTCTTTGAGCTGATCAAAGGACACTAGTACTCCCTCTCTGTAAAGTTGGCCCAGCTGGTGGATTCCCCTTCTACCACAGAAGTGTGGATCCTGCACAGTCCCGAGTTCCGGAAGCCTAGGGTTAGCCCAAAGGGGGATGAAGGGGGAATACGCCCCACTCCCGTCTGGATCCGCACATAATTTGGCCACCCTCTCTCAGATACTGCAGACACGTGGTCGCCTCCCCGAGTCCCCTTGTGCCCCTGTAGGCCAAGGAGGATAGCCGAACGGGGGAGCCCAGCAACGCCTCCTCCAGACGAACCACTGGATTATCCCCCGGTCGGCTAATCCACCAATGGGCATACAGCAGCTGGGTAGCATAAAAGTAAATTTTCATGTGCGGTACAGCCAGTCCTCCTACGTCTATTTGTGCTTTCATAATTTGCCGATTTAACCGAGGAGGGGACTGCCCCCAAATAAATCCAAAAATAATTGCTTCCAGCGCCTTAAAATGAGAAGCGGGGAGCAATATGGGTAAGGCCTGGTAAATATACAATAATTTTGGAAGAAAGATCATCTTGAATATATTGATCCTACCCATGACCGACAGTGGGAGGCCCGCCCACCGACTGACCCTCTGCTTCAATTTCGCAATGACTGGTGATATATTGAGAGGCATAAATTGACTAGACTGCTTCCCAATCATGATCCCGAGATACTTAAATTGCCATACCACCTTCAGCTGGGTTCTGGGAGAGATACCCAAAGAGTCACAGGCATCCACCTGCATCAAGCTGGATTTGTCCCAATTAATTTTCAAACCTGAGAATCTCCTGATTGTATTGATGATGTCTAAGGCTGCTTCTAGGGACTTGTGGCAGTCGGCCAAGTATAGCAGGGTATCGTCTGTGTACAGCGAAATTTTCTCTTCCACCGCACCCAGTTTCCATCCCGCGATGGCCGGGGAGTTTCTAACCAGAATTGCCAACGGTTCAATAGCCAATGCAAATAGCAGCGGCGAGAGTGGGCTCCCCTGTCTGGTTCCTCTGCTCAGTGTAAATGGGTCGGAATAACATCCGTTGACCCGCATGCGGGCTGTGGGACGCCCATATAGCAGTTTGATATATTTAACCAAATTCTCGGGGAGCCCAATTCTAGCCAACACCGCCCACAGAAAGGTCCATTCCACCGTCCAGGCCTTCTCATTGTCAAGTGAAACAATTACCCGACCACCACAGTTATCGTGCACAATTTGAAGGTTCGACATCAGTCACGCAGATTTATACCCGTGGTGCGACCCGGCATAAAGCCAGTCTGATCAGGCCCAATCAATTGCAGTATAACTCGGTTTAATCTAATGGCTAACAATTTGGCTAATATTTTGGCATCCTGATTTAAAAGAGATATGGGTCTATATGAAGCGCAGGCATCAGGAGGTCTCCCTTCCTTGTATATAAGAACTATATGTGCCTGGCAAAAAGAGGCGGGGAGGCTTTCATTGTCTAATGCCATTTTTAATACTTCTAATAGTCTAGGCACTATCTGCTCCTGCGCAAGTCTGTACCACTCGGCCGGCATTCCGTCGGGGCCTGGTGCCTTCCTTCTAGGGAGTGCCCCAATTGCACTCGTGACCTCTACCACAGTGATGGGGACGTCCAGGGACTCCCGTACCTCTGGGGCCAGCACCGGGAAGTCGATCCGGTCTAGATAGGTTTCCAGTTCCTCCACCCGGTAACTGGACTTCGAGGAATACAAGGCCGAATAATAAACCGCTGTGCAATTTCAGTCCCTTCCATTGCCAATCCCCTCCCATCAGATATTCCAGCAATGCTATTGGATTTTGTCTTGGCCCTTGCTAAATAGGATAAGGTTTTACCATTCTTGTCCCCTTTATCAAAGATCGTCGCCTGTCTATATAGCAACAATTTTCTGGCAGAGTCAGTCAGCAATAGATTATACTCCCTCTTAAGAGTCATCAGTGTCGAGTAGTCCCCACTGTCGGTCAAGGCCACAAATTTCTCCTCTGCGGCCGCAAGTTTATTTTCAAGTTCGACCCTCTCCCTCCCTTTCTCCCCTCTAACCGCTTTAATGGAACTTATGGCGCAACCTCTGGTGACTGCCTTAAAAGCATCCCATCTTACCCCCACGGACGTCTCATCCAAATTACGCTCCCAAAACATCTCTGCCGAAGATGACAGACTATCTTTAATTACAGGGTTCTCTAACCAAAGGGGACTCAGGGTCCACCCCACTCTACTACTCCGCATCTGTGACAACCCAATCACCGTTAATAGTGGTGAGTGATCTGAGATACCTCTCGGAAGATAGTTACAAGTCTCTACTTTGGCTAGTAAGTCAGATGATGAAAACGCCAGGTCAATCCTGGACAGGGATTTGTGAGTGGCCGAGTGGCAGGAGTACGCCTTGTCATTGGGATGCTTCCATCTCCAGAGCTCCCACAGACCCAGAGCCTCAGCCCAAGAGGCCATTTGCGTTCAGTACCTGAATACAAAAGGGAGGAGGAACATACACGCCAACTATGATCACATCCGTGTCCATGAGTTTGGCATGCAGGATTACATAGCGGCCCTCCCGTCTGCACAGAATACAACACATGGCGTCCCCTTGGAGATCAGTACAGAGACCCCCCTGGAGTAGGTTGAGAAAAAAGCATGGTAAGAGCACTGAATCCAAGGTTTCCGAAGTGCAAGTTCTCTCCGCCCCACCAGGTGAGTCTCCTGCAGGATCACCACATTAGGTTTATATCTCTTGACAAATTGGAGGACCGTGGCCCACTTAATTTTATCGTTAAGTCCCCGGACATTCCAGGAGAGGAATCTACATTCACCCATTATCAAAAATCTCAGTACATGTATCCAAACCGGAAGCGAAATCTCCCATGCTCATCATACCTCCCAACCAAGATCCTACCTCTTCTCGAGTCCGGCATTCACACCTCACATTCAACCCAGCACAAAGACAGCACAAAGACAGCATATACAGATAAAACTATACATAAAACTAAACCAAACATTCCCATACCCCCCTCCCCCCACCCCGCTCCACCACCCCCCAACCTTGGCGAGCATCAATCCCTCCCAAACAAAAATACAACAGGTGTAACTAGTTGCAACTGGGGTGCAGGGACCCAATGCCTAATGGGCCTGCAACATAGGATAACCATTAACACTATACAGGTCGGCAGCCTAGCTGCCTTGGGTTCCCAGGGTCGCATGGAAGTAGTCGGGAAGGGGAGGAACAAAAAGAGGGGGGGCCAGGGGGGGAGAGGAGGAGGGATACCGGAGGATTAAGGGCAAGACAACACACCCTGGGAATCCAGAGCCTGAGCTCCCCTGTAATAATCAACACAGCTTGGGCAGCAATTCAAATCTTGGCGGCATTCAACTTTCGAAACTGACAGTGACGAACCGGTCTCAATTTTGGGCAACATCAGAGCAGCCAAACCACCAGAAAACAAGACAGGAGGTGGGAGCCCCCGCCGGGCACATAGGTATCAACTCAGATGCAGGAGTATGCAGAGAGCAGCTCTCTCCATCCCGGAGCCCAGTCCATCAGGCCCCAGGCAGAGAGTCCAGCCAAGCATGGGCCTCCTCGGCCGAAGTAAAGAACCTGGTGGATTCCCCGTCCTGTACACGAATCCGCGCCGGGAACATCATGGAGTTCTTGATCTTCTTCTTCCTGAGCCTTTCTCTTACTCCATTAAAGGAGCGCCGCATCTTTTGGACCTCCGAGGTAAAGTCCGGGAAAAAGGACAGCTGTGTGTTATCAAAATTCACCACTCCCTTCATTCTAGTGGCAGCCAGGATAGCGTCTCTGTCTCTGTAGTGGAGAACTTTAAATATGAAGGGTCTTGGTGGGGCTCCTGGGGGGAGGGGTCTCATGGGGATTCTGTGCGCTCTTTCAACCGTAAAGAATTTGGCTAGATTAGCCGGTGCCAAAGTCTCCTTTATGAGATTTTCCACAAATTGCTCTGGGGAGGATCCCTCAGCCTTCTCGGGCAGGCCTAGGATTCTGACATTATTCCTGCGGTTTCTATTTTCAGCGTCCTCGGCCCTCCCCATCAGAGTGGTCACCTGCCTCCTCAAATTAGCAAGTTCGCCCGCCTGAGCAGATAGTCGGTCTTCCGCCTCTCCGATCCTCCTCTCTGTCTCCCCTGCACGATCCCGGATTTTATCCAGATCATGTCGGACATAATTAAATTGCTCTTGGAGGGTGTCAAATTTGGCAGTGAGGGCACTCTGGCATGAGGCAATAGCCGCCATTATAGCTGCAGTATCAGGATTAGAGGTCTCCTGCCCGACCCTGTGCGGGGCCTCCATTGTTTGTGTGCTACAGGTGACCACCGTTGATTTGTGCTTCTTATTTCCTCTCATGTGTAGGGGACCCTTGGCAGGATCTGCTTCGGTAACGCACCGGGGGGGGGGGGGGATTATTTGGTGCCGCTGGCGAAGATACCAAGTTCCTGGCACACAAGAGGGCCGCTATCTCTAGCTGAGGACTCGGGGGGACGGGGGCATCCCACGCAGCCGCTGCATCTAAACTGTGAACCGTGGAGGTAGTAGTGAAGTTGGGGAGCTGCACCTTCCACCGCAGGGAGCAGGGGGTCTTAGGTGCCCTGGATGGTCTCTCACCAAGGCACCTCCGTCAGTGTGGGACCTGCACCGCACGTTGCAGCGTTTATGTGAGTATATGCACCTGCGCCCTTCTGTTCCAGAGGCCAGGTACCAGCAGCTTATAAATTCAGGCTGCTCCCTTTCTCCCAGCCTGGTCAGGGTTAATTTCAGCGCGGGGCCCCCCTTCGGTCCACAGCCCTGTACTGGACTTGCCGCCTCCCCCTCACCTCGATGCAGAGAGTCACAATGGCGCTTCGTCACTCCTTGGTTCAGCGCTGACAGCTTGTCAGCCCCGCGGGATCGTGCTACATTGTCTCAGGCACTTCTCTTCACCACCGCAGCCCAGGTCAGATTTATAATGCCGCTACACGAGTTACACGTGCGGCCGCCTCCTCTCCTCTTCACTCGGGAGACGCACGTGGCTGGCTGCAGCTGCTTCTCTCCCGCACCTCCAAGCACTTCACCGCCGCCACCGATCTACAGACCGGCTCAATCCCTCAGACAGGGAGAGTCTCAGGAAGACCACCATGCTGCCCAGCTACCAGGATCTTGAGGTAAGTCAGGATAATTTGCGGAGCCCAATTCAGGCACGTCTGCTCAGGTTGCCATCTTGGCCACGCCCCCCATTGTTCTAAATCTTGACTATACATCTGCCATCTTCATCCAACATCCTCTCACTTCTCCGGCGCCTCTGGGGCCCATGTCTCCTTTGCTCCCACCAACAGGGTTGGTCAAAAGATGTGGAAGAAAGGAGGGTGTGTGTTCCCAAACCTCTCAGGCTGGCACTCTGCCAGGCTATTAGCACTCGCCGCCAATGGGAGGGGTATTTATAGTGCCAGTGTGACTAGCATGGGAGTCTCCCTAGCTGTTAAATGATGCTAGAGGGATTCCTGTGAAGCCCCAACCACCACTATAATTACCCGTGCCACCATTTTATTCCTGTGAAACACTATCACACTGGTACAGAGGTGGACCAGGGGTGGCTGAAGGCTGGAGGGGAGACACTGGGCAGCACAGGGAAAATATGAGGGGGCAGTCCATCCTCCATCACCATGGACACCGTTCATTGATGATGGCAAGGGGGGAGGAAGGGAGGGTTATTTAGGGCAAGAACAGGAGGCCAGTGGGCACAACCTAAATCCTGGGCACAACCTGGGAACAACCCTATAGTCAGAGGGAAATTCAAGAACAATGCAGTAATTAATTCCTGATATATGATAGCATTATTTTTGCCACAGTGGGATGGGGATTTCAGCCAAAGCACAATGTAAAAAGGCGCATAGAGTACTATGGGCAGCGCTTCACTGGCGACTACAGGGAGATCACAGTCACCAATTAATCAACATGATAAAGTGTATGTCCGGTCCTCCTACATGCATAATATGCCAGCTGGTCTGATGATGGACTAAATATATTTACATCACAGGCACTCCTCTGTCTGTCCACTGATAAATCAGTTACATGCTCCTTCTACAGATTAAACTGTTACATTGAGATACATTGTGTAATAAAAAAAAAGTTACAGTGTATTGCAAACTGCCAGGCAGCTCTGTTCATTTAGCAGTGGGAGAATGTAACAGATTTATCAGCTGAGAGGCAGAGAAGTCTCTGTTGTGAAAATATATTCAACCCAAAGTCAGAAACCTGGCAAATGATAGTTGTCCTTTGAAAGTCAATTTAACCAATATTCACTTATGGGCCTCGATTCAGAAAAGGTAGAAAAACATTCTCATGGTAGTAAAAAATTCAATTCATGAGAAAAAAGCCTGAGAATGTCGCTGTTACTGAATCACTAGAAAAAAAGACAATGAAAGTCAATGGCAGCTTTTACTACAGCGTAGAAAGGAGTAAACTGTTCTCTACTTTTCTTAGGAGTAAAAAAGTGCCATTGACTTTCATTTCTTATCTGGTGATTCAGTAACAGTGACATTCTCAGGCTTTTTTCTCATGAACTGAATTTTTTACTACCATGAGAATTTTTTTCTACCTTTATTGAATCGAGGCCATGGTTTGTAAGTGTAACATCAACATTTGATATAAGATTTTGACACTGTTAAGTGAAATATACTTACTGCTGAATGTAAATAGTTACCATGTTGGTCTGAGGAATTCATTTCCATACTACAATAAAACAGTAAAAACAAGTAAATTGGCATGTGAATAAGTCATTGAAAGTAAACTACTTATGATATTAATCAGAACATTCCCATTCCTTACATAAAACTCTCTCTATTTAGCTATAGGATATATATATATATATATATATATATATATATATATATATCCTATAGCTAAATAGAGCTAAATTTCATATGACCAATGTATTACTATACCCAACTAATAAACAACCAGTTACAGTAGTTCTCTCTGTCATGTGCTAAAGTACTTCATTACATGGTTGGCTGTTTTTATGTATATCATCCAAGCCCAAGTATGTGACTTCAGCAAAATGTTTATTCATGCACCAAAGTTTTGTTCTTTCTTTACAGGGTGAAAGAAAGTTAATAAGATTTTAGCATCTGTAGAAAGTCAGGTCTTCAGTTTGCCCGCACATGCTGCTTCTATATTTTTTTGAAGATTGCAGGGAAAAAATAGGACATTTTTTAATGCAAAATATAAAGTGTCACATTAAACATTACCTTTAATTTTAACCTAGAATATTGTTTTACATAAGTTTTCAAGTACTTTAATTTTGTTGATTTGTGACCAGCCATGTGACTGGAGAGCCACGACATAACCCCCACATAAGAGCAAAATCTAAAGTTCTCTTTGGTTGGCTCTCAGGGGCAGTCAGACACAATTTTTTTACCTAATTATTTTGCTGTACTCGATCAGCCGAAAATTAATTGATGTTTTTGGATAACTAATCTGAAGCTGGTGGCTGGGATGTGCTCCACACTCCAAACTGTGAAACAGATACTTTGTGGGTCATTGCAGGTGGTAAATGGCAGACAATGCCATTAACATGCAATGTGGGGAAAAATATGTAAGAAACGTGTATCAGGCATTAGAAGGAGAAGAGCACTAGGGAATATTTGGCCAATGATTGGATACCTCTGGTCGATTCTAATACATGTAAAGTTGCTTTTCTGACCTGGCAAAGGATTGTGGTATTAGCCTGTCAAATTTAGCACATTAAATTGAAAAAAACCCTTTCCAGACCCACTGCACAAAACCCACCCATCCTCCCTGCCCAAATACCTCAGGCCATGTGGGCAGGTCAGCAGTGGCCCACCTGGCATTTTTGAGATCTCCAAATGGTTGATCTCAAGAATGCCGGCTGCCATGACCCAGCCCGCTGACCGCATCACTGGCCGTAGGCCGCATCCCAGCTCATATCAAGCTGCGGTGGCGACTGTGTCAGCCATTGAGAAAGGTCTTGTGCAGGTGTGTGCCTAGGTAGAGGTATAGCAGGGATGAGCCTGCGGCACCAAGATGCGGGTGAGAGGTGGGTCAATCAGGCAACCCCCAGGGTTTTTTTACAGCAAGGCATTTCAATTTGGCATGCTTCATAAAGAGGTAGACCACCTCCCCAAAAGTCTTATGGACTTGAGAGGCCCTTTAACTGCCAGCCTACCTAAAGATTTTGTCACCCATGTTGTGCTATAAATGTTTAAATGTGATTTTTGCAGGAATTTCCAGGAATTTCCAGCAAAATTTCATATTGTTTTTTTTCGGCAGAGTTTTAACATTAAATGTCTTGTATGGAGAATGGGTGTTCTCTGCCCTGCTGTAGACCCCGGGGGGGGGGGGGGGAGGAATGGATCAGAGGCGCTGAATCACAGGACCCCAGGGAAATACCAAGCATGTAGAAGTTTCAGGCTTGGCAATTAGTGGTAGGATAAGCACCCACATAGGTTCTACGGGCTTGGCATTTAAAGGGTTAAACTAGACCTACTGAGTTAGGCCTGTGGTATCAAGATGAAGGTGAGGACTCGGGTAGGAGGTGAGTCAATCCGACTTGGGGGGTGGTTGTTCCTTTTTAAAGCAAACCTACACATTTAGGCCTGGGACACAGGCTTCCCATCATGTAACACATTATCAGAGTCTCTGCTGTCAGCCCTCCTCGCTCTGGATTGTTATAAGAATGCCATGGACACTGTCTAAAGCAGCTGATTAGCCATTTCCCTTGTGAAGGCCATCTTCTACATAATGTAAGCTGATGCAGGAGCAGGCAGGCTGGAGTCAGCAAAATTCTGCACAAGGCGTGGGCCTGCTTGAGGATAGAACCCCCTTGGTGCCATATACACAATGTTCCCTGTACACTGTGTATGTGATAATGCAGGAAACTACAACTCTATAGAGCGCTGCAGGGGGCGGACTGGCCATAGGGAGCTCCTATAATACAAAACATTAATTTCCATTGATTTAGGAGTGTCCATATCCACCTCTGCAAATAACATTCCTGCTATCCAACAAAGAAGTACATGGGGGGAGCAGGCACGTCTCTGGTCATGCCAGAGGTTGGTAAAATTCCAGGCTGATTTTTGGCCCCAGCCGGCCACCGGACTGCTGTATGATGTCCAATGCTAAATTGTGCTGAGGTTTTGTAATCTGTGTGCAGGATAACTATGGAGGATTAACATCCCCAGCAAACTATATAGGTCATTGTGTGCCCAATAGAGAATGGTGGGCCATGCAAGACCATGTCTAGCCCACTGTCTTTACTGTTTAGTCATATGTACAAAGAGGATTGGATCATGGGTAAAGATAAATTCTTAGAGATAAAAGTTGGCATACGTGTGCAAGATTGCTTGAACCATGCATTTACTGTATCCAGAATAAAGCACTTTCACCTCAGCCTACCTTGCATAAACATGGAAGGGTTCTTTTTATTTAAAATATTATTTATTTGTACACAGTGTTCCAAATAATTATGCTAACTGGATTTAAAGCGGACCTTTACTCTGAATAAGAGTCTATCTTATATGTTTCCCACACCCTGTACATACAGATTGCTCACATTAAAAATCATCCTACCTGCATCTACTGCATGTTATGAGCCTTTAAACATCCAAGATGGTGATGCATGGAACATCAGGCAGCCTGCAAACAGGAAGTGCCTTCTGACTGGGCTGCTCTGCATTCTGGGACTTCTGAACTTTTCCTAACCCCAGCTCTGGTCTGTCTGAGCAAAGCACAGCTATAACCCCGCCCCTGAACTGTATCCCGCTCTCCTCTCCTCAGTAAGTGTGATGCTTCTGAGTCAAGATGGCGGTTCCCGTATCCTAAAGTCCTGAACGGAGTTGCAGCCCAGTGGGGGAAAGAATAATAAGTAAGTGACTAAAAACTTAAAATATATTAACTTTAGATGCTGGGGAATAGTTTTTTAAGGGTTTGGGCTTTTCAATAAATCATGGTGAAGGTCCGGTTTAAGTGTCATTTGTTTGTTTGGGTCACTGAATCAATCTCAGACACCTGTGGTAATAAGTTTACCAGGTGAACCCAATAATGGAAAGTGACTTAAAGCGGACCAAAAGTCAACAAAAGAAAGTTAAGTAAATTGCTCCCCTAAAGCCCCCCTCTGGAAAAAACTATTTGAGAGGGCTTAACGCCATGCAGATGTCCCGGAATAACATACATAAGCATGAGGGAAAAGCTGTGCCAGCAGCAGCCCACACCAAAACCGAGAGAGATAAATGCCTCAGAAACACGGGCAGCTTGTGTATTATGTTATATAAACACACACTGAATAACCAGATGCTAGAGGGATTGTGTGTGAGAAGGAAAATCTGCAATCACATTTCTTTATCATAGTTCACTGCAGACTCTGGAGTTACTGCATATCATTCAGTTAGGCCCTTATTTATGAAGGAATAGCGACAGGTAGCGACTGGTGAGCAGCCGGTAATGACGGGCCCCGCCACGAGAACGCCGGCTCCCCACCACAAGCACACATTTATCAAGCCAATCCTGCTTAGCGACTGAGATAGCGCCATATAGCCACTCATTCATCATTATTCCAGCCTCAGCCCACAGCGCCAGCGTCCGACCTTGAACAGCGACAGGTATGACCTCTCACTACCTGGCGCTCTCCAATGCATTTCAATGGAACAATCTTTAAATATTCATAATTAATTGTTAATTAGAAAGCCTGGAGAGAATTCTCACTTACATCTAAGATTTTACAACTCGCGTGAATCGCTGACAGCAAGTTGTAAAACATTTCATTGATAAAAACCATGCTGCAATAGCCAACGTGTTTTTTATCAGTAAAAATGACAGTCGGCAATTGTTTTTATTTTTTTTTAGTCTAGTATGTTTTTAAAAAAAGCATGCCCCCCAAAAGCCAACTAGCCTGGGCACCGAGCACAAGCGCTGGTAACCCCGGGCTCACAGGCCGCACCAGCCGGTCCCTGGCCCTGTGGGTTTACTTGCCCTTATGCCCTTCTGCTCGAGTTCTGTGGTGCGCTTAACCACCACGCAAAGCAAGCAAATGCTTGGGGCCCCCACCTGCTATGGAGCCCCCAGAGGCAGGGCCAGATCAGTATGGGCTTGAGGCCTGTGGCGTGCCTAACCACCACGCATACCAAGCAAATGCTTGGGGCCCCCACCTGCTATGGAGCCCCCAGAGGCAGGGCCAGATCAAATGGGCTTGAGGCCTGTGGCGTGCCTAACCATCACGCATACCAAGCAAATGCTTGGGGCCCCCACCTGCTATGGAGCCCCCAGAGGCAGGGCCAGATCAGTATGGGCTTGAGGCCTGTGGCGTGCCTAACCACCACGCATACCAAGCAATTGCTTGGGGTCCCCACTTGCTAGGTTAGATCAGTGGCAACTTTTTGTTTAAAAAAAAAAAATAAAATCACTTGGTGGGTGTCGGCCTGTGGCAAGTGAGGGGTGCTGTTTAACACAATGCAGAGTGTATAACAGATCGGAAGGCACTGTACACTTACATGGGGCAGCTGCTGCAGAATCAGTGCGCACAGCTCCATGCAGTTATGCAAGATGCTGTGACATCCCCGCTCACCTCTAGCCAGGGCGTATCACAAATGGCTGCCCTGGGTATGTGTCTAGGTAAAGGTATCGCGAGGCCGTGACCTGCGCATGCATCATTGGAACGAGTTTAGGTGAGTGGGTGCAGTGAGTTAATGGGGTTTCACACAGTGGGGCATCTTAGTTTGGGATGCCACAGTAAGTAGAAAATGGTCAGCCATATGGGCAATTCCTGGACAATTCCCTATGCCATGGATGGGCAATGCCAGGATGCCCCTCTGTGTGAAACCCTCTGTGTTCACTTGTGCTACCAAGTGCATGAGTAGGCCACGGCTACATCCCCAATATTGGATTTAGCTATGCAAAATTTAGCTTTAATTAGGGCCCCCAGACACAGCTTTGGGGCCCCAGAAATAATAAGTGTAGCGATAACCCTTATCGCCGGAGGGCTTCACCGCCCGAGACGTCCTTTTCCCAATCGTAAGAGGTGCTGCTGGAATTCCAGAGTCGTCCGTGAGGAAAACAGGAACAGCCCTTACAAGGGCTAGTGAATTGTAATATAGCGTTTCCCCCAATAAGAGACAGAACTTCAGTATTGAGGGTGAAGGTGAAGTCTCTTTATTAGTGCCACTCTAGGCCTTATATACACAAGTCTCCTATTGCATGACACACACACCGACCAATAGCAGCAGGGCACACAATCCCTCAACTCTGCCGGTGACGCAATCAGCAATACAATAGAGACGTCTGTAATACACTCAATCCGAACAATGCCATTGTCTGTGACATAATCAATTAACACAATGGCAGTTTATAATACAATCCAAACTACAATGACATTGCATGTAACAGTATCAAAATACAATGACATTGTCTGGAACCTAATTAAGAAAAGGCCAGTGAATGACCCGGTGGGCAACTGAATAGTGATGACATCCAAAAGACAGAGCCTCTGTCACAATAAGCTTGCCTCTACTCGGGGCCTGGTTTGTGACCTGTTTATGTTGCTGTCAGAGTGATAAGTCTCAAAACTCAGATGACCAGCCAAGGCTTCGCAGCTCCTGGTGAATCACTTGGTAGAAAGGCTTTGGCCAAAGTGATCACACAGTAACCACAGACAGGTGTTCTGTAGTGTAGCAGCATGAGCTTATTTAATGATAAAATGAGGCAGATACAGGTATGAGCAGAAAGAAGTAGAAACATCCAATCAAATCCATGGAGGCATTACTACAAGCATCCAATCAAATCAAACTGACAGGCCAGGTATACACCTATATCTCACTATTCATTAGTCAGTACACAAGTAGTTAATGTTTGACACACTACATTGGAGCATGTGCGGTTATTTTGGAAAAGGGTCAAAATGGCAACTAAAGGCTGGATATGACTGGTTCTGTGGTTTTAAAATGAAGGAACTTGGAGTGCGCATGCGTGCGGGAACGTGATGGTCGGGTGAACCAGCGTCCCCGCCGACCACGGAGTATCCCGGCCCCCCCTCGCCCGTGAGACCGGCGGTTTTCAGCCTCGGAGGGTCGCGCTAGCCCGAGGACCCGGCCCCCCGACTTTCAGGCGATTCGGCGCTGGTGAGTGTGGTGCCTAGGAGGAGTCAGGCAGGATCACGCTGCCGGCGCCATCTTACCTTGTAAGACCGCAGCTTCCTGGTCCACACTGCGGGTCTGTGTGAAGCTCCACCACTCACAGCCTCCCCCCCTCCCTGCAGGCAGCTTCCAGCTTCAGTCGGTGACTCCTTGCAGCCAGGGGAGCTCACCCTCCACGCAGCAGCAAAGCCCAGGCTGCATAGAGAGCCCTGTCAGTCAATGCAGCCCTCCCCTACACCACTCACATACCTGGGTCCAGCCTCACCTTGCTATAAGGTCCCTCATCAATAAAGGGGCCCCGGATAGACTTTCCAGTTTAAAAGAATACGGATCCGTGCTAACCTGCAAGCTCATTTTCTTAAAGGGACGGCACACATCGTCTATTTATACTGCGGGGTCCACTCTGATCCCCATGTAAAGGTGCTCCAGTCTGGAGATTTTGGCCACCCCTCTCAGTATCATCCACTGGACGGAACGCAGCTCACATAACATTATCCGTGTCCCGCCTGCTATACCCTCGGGACCCGGCTTAGCCCTCCAATATCGCACCCTTCACTACTGCCCACAATGTCGGTCCCTAACGCCTCCCATAGCGACCCACACAATACGTCAGATTTGCTTCCAGAGGATGAATCCTGGATGGATGAGTCCCTTCATGGATCGCCCCCTAAATCACATCCTTCCCCCCTCGACAGATATGAAGCAATGTTGGAAAAAGCGTTAGAAAAATGGGCGATAAACATCACAACCCAGATTACCAACTCCCTCTCCGTAGAAATTAAGGAACTAGGTCAAAGAATTGGAGAGTTGGAAATCCAAGCAACGACTCACTCCGCCGACATATCTACGCTAAGGGAGGATATAGATTCGCTGCGTGAGGAAAATCTGGTATTACTACATAAGCTTGAGGATGTCGAAAACCGATCCAGACGTGGCAACATTAGGATCAGAGGGATCCCAGAATCCGTCTTAGACCTGCAATCAACAGTTACAGCCTTGTTTCAGGTGCTTGTTCCATCAATCCCAATCGAAAGACTGGAATTCGATCGAATCCATAGGGCGCTGCAGAAGAAAAGAACCGATGGCCTTCCGCGTGACGTCCTTGTTAAGTTGCATTTTTTCCGCACCAAAGAGCAACTTATGGCTGCAGCGCGTGGGCAGGATTCATTGCATTTCCAGAACTTTTCTTACCAGCTGTATTCGGACTTGGCACCCCAGACCATAGCGAGAAGACGCGCTATGAAACCAGCCCTGCAAATCCTTCAATCGCACGGGATCAGATACAAGTGGGGATTCCCCTTCAAGATTTCTTTTTCTTATAAGGACACTCACTTTGAGGCTGCTTCTTCCCAGGAACTTGATCGGGTGCTTGCCTCCCTGGACCTCCAACCCCGCAGCACTGCCCAGGCTGCCCCCCAGCAGAAGAAAAGGGCGCTTTCCTTTTCGCCAGCCTCCAAGGAGAAGCGGGAGCTGCGGAGAAGCTCACCGATACCCGGGAAAGCGTCAGCGGCTCTGATTCGCAGATTTGGTAAGCCGGCAGCTGGGGAGGGCTGAGAGGTGGGTAACCCTGTTTCTATCTTTGCATCCAGTGGTCCCACACTCCGCTCCCCTTTGGCTGCGGCTGAAAAGGTTGTTTTACAGATCTGTTATCTGTTTGCTATGAGGTTCATCTTAGATGCGACGGAATAGGGCATTTACCCCTTTCCCTTGCATCTCTGAAGTTCGTTCCACTGTTTACTTGGTTAATTTAAAATGTTTAGAGTTGTATAGGCTTGTATACCTTGTGCTTAAATACCCGGAGCTACTGTTCCTGGGCTTTTCATCCTCTTAGTAGTGCCCTGGTCTACGGCTGATACTAGTTCTTATTGTCTTTTTTTGCAGGGGGTCGGGCGCTCCTGTGTCGTTAGTACGCGCACTCCTCGCTCCCCTTCTCTCTGTATCCCCAGTGAGAACGGAAGCACTAATTTCTAGCCTCCTCAGAGGGGTTAGTAGCTCATTTCTAAAGTGATGGGGTCCCTACCTGGTAACCCCACCCTTTTGTTGCGCTTTTCCCTGAGAGGCGGTATTTTATACCGTCTCGTTGGGACTCTTTTGTTTGGAAGGTGTTTTCTCCTTCATTACACCAGGTTTATATGTTGTATGGTTATACTCACTTTCTACTTGTTTCTCCCCTACCCCTTCCTGTCCCTATGGGTTCCTGAGCCTCCTCGTATGAGAGTTTCAAGATTGGTTGTCGATGGCGGTTAGAATAACCTCCTTGAATGTGCAGGGCCTCAACGCCCCCCAGAAGAGAGTAAAAGCCTTCAGGCAAATGAGGTCACTCCGTGCTGACATTGTTTGTTTCCAAGAAACTCATTACACCAAGCAGGGCACCCCTAAATTCCTCAGTGCTGACTACCCCTTGTTCTTCTCAGCCTCCGCACGCACCAAGCAGCGGGGAGTCTTAATTGCCTTTAAGCGTTCGACTCCCTTCTCCCTGGAGCGAATGGTACGTGACCCTCTGGGCCGTTATCTTATTTTAGTGGGCGCAATTCAAGATCAGCCTGTCACGATTGCAACGTATTATGCCCCTAACCAAAACCAAAATGCTTTCCTGGAGGATTTTTTCAAGAAACTTCACTTAGTAGAGAAGGGGTTTCTCATCGTAGCTGGAGACTCCAACCAGACCCTACACCCCACTCTGGATAGGCTATCAGATGACGGATCCTCTCCGGCCGCCAGGAGTGGATCCTCCGGGAAAGCATTTCAGGCCTTACTAGGTCATCACCACCTGGTGGACGCTTGGAGGGAGTCCAATCCGACCAAGCGAGACTATACCCATTACTCGTGTCCGCATCGGGTGTCCACAAGGATAGACCACATTTTCCTGCAGCAATCCTCCCTACCCCAGCTTTCCCGGGCGAACATCGTCCCAATAGCCTGGTCTGACCACGACCTGGTCTCAGTGGACCTTCTGGCTCTCACTCAGAGAGGTCCTCAGAGGTCTTGGAAGCTGTATGAACCAATGTTGGCTGATGAGGCTCTTCTGGAGAGGGTTCGCTCGGGGATTCAGGAGTTCTTCCGCCTCAACAAAGGCTCAGTAACCTCAAACGTTACGCTTTGGGAGGCACACAAGGTTGTGATCAGGGGGTTGTTAATGCAGGAATCTGCCAGGCGTAAAGCGTTATACAAAGAGAAACTTATGGTCTTAACCGATGCCTACCAGGTAGCCTCGACTGAGTTTAAAAACCGACCCTCTAAACAGAATAGGATCCGCCTTAGCCAGGTAGCTAGTCAGCTAAACCTATGTTTATCTGGCGAAGCGGCTCGCCAACTGAACAAATCTAAGTTTCATTGGTATAGAACGAGTAATAAACCCAATACTCCTCTTGCAAAAAGGATTCGGGGTATCGCACTAAGACCCAAACCGGTACGTATTAGGACAGCAGAGGGTACCCTCTCTAGTAACCCAGCAAAGATTGTGGCTACTTTTTCCAAGCACCTGGAGAGCTTATATAAATCAAAGTCGTGCCTTAATGTAGGTAAAGCTGAGGAATTATTCGGCCAACTCAACATGCCCGCTCTTCCCACAGGTGCTAAGGAGTTCATTGATAGGCCCGTAGAGTCTGCTGAAGTGCAGGAAGCCATAACATCTTTAAAGGTTGGTAAGCAGCCAGGCCCCGATGGCTACACAACGCTCTACTATAAAAAGTTTAGCCAAACTTTGGCCCCGCATTTGACGTCAGCCTTTAACGCTCTAAGAGAGGGAGCCGCTTGGAGTTCTGACTCGCTCACAGCAGCGGTTAGTATGATTCCCAAGCCTAACACAGATGACACGGTATGGTCTAATTTTAGGCCTATCTCTCTGCTGAATGTCGATGTTAAAATTCTGGCAAAAATCCTGGCGGCACGGCTCAACGGGTTTATCAATCTGCTCATATCCAAGGAGCAGGTGGGTTTCATGCCACAACGTCAACCTGGAGATAATATTAGGAAGATCGCCAACCTTATTCACCGCTCCAAGGTGGAAGGCTATCATACTATGTTGTTGGCGCTAGATGTACGCAAAGCGTTCGATACTATTGCATGGGACTATTTGCATTTTACGCTTAATAAATGGGGGTTGGGCCCATCTTTTCTGAACTGGATTTCATCCCTTTATGCCAACCCAGGGGCGTTTGTACGTTATTCAGGTTACTCCTCGGACCGCTTTATTCTAGGTAGGGGCACTAGACAGGGTTGTCCCCTCTCCCCCCTCCTCTTTGCTTTAGCCATTGAGCCCCTTACTAGACTTATCCAGGCTAATAGCGGTATTGTAGGCATTGAGGTGGGAGGATACGAACATAAGGTATCACTGTTTGCTGATGATATCCTTATGGTGATCAAGGACCCGGTCATATCTCTCCCGAACCTCTTCAAAGACCTTGACTCCTTCTCGAGGCTTTCGGGCCTGCAAATTAACTCCAACAAGTCTCAGGCTCTTAACATCTCCTTACCCGACAGAATCTTGCGTACAGTTAAGGCTTCCTTTGATTTTCATTGGCAGGAAAGGCTTATTAAGTATCTAGGGATTCAGCTGACATCCGATTATAACTCTCTATACGGGGCAAACTACCCTCCCATCTTTAAGACCTTGAGATCCCTCCTAGGTAACTGGGCCAAATTAAATCTCTCTTGGCTTGGTAGGATTGCTGCAGTGAAAATGTCGTGGCTCCCCAAATTACTTTATTTCTTTCGGGTATTGCCGATTTCCGTACCGGCTTTAGCTCTGAAACATCTCCAATCAGACCTGAACAAATTCATCTGGGGGGGGGGGTAGGCCGCGTGTCAACCGTGGAACGCTCTATAGAGCAAAACAAAAAGGAGGATTGGGTGTCCCCAATCTCGCGCGCTACTACAACGCTTGTCAAATTGCCCAATTGACGGTCCTACATGGGGGAAGTGATAGACCTTTGTGGGTGGATATAGAGGAGTCGTATTGCTCCCCGATCTCCATACACAATTTGCTGTGGCTCCCTCCCGTGGTCTGTGGGAAAATCTCCAATCCCGTTTTAAATCATTCTCTCAGAATCTGGAGGGCTAACAAGAAGCGGGGGAATCTAACCTCGCCGCATTGCCCACTTCTCTCATTCCTTGGCAATCCTGAATTCCCCCCGGGCTTTTTGGAACCGGCGGCGTTTGAGTGGTGGAGGAGCCATAATCTCACCAGAGTCCAGAATCTCCTTTCGCGACAGGGTCTGCTCTCTTTTGCCGAATTGAGATCCTCCTACAACGTGCCGGGAAGGGAGTTCCTTCGCTTCTCGCAAATCAATCATTACGGCCGGTCCAAGTGCAAACTTGGTACTCCACCTCCTCCTCCCACGACATTTGAGAGGCTCTGTCTAGAGCAGCCCATGGGTAAAGGGGTGATTGCGTCAGTCTATAAACTTCTTTCTGAACCGGAGGAGGCGATACCTCCGAAACACACAGCTTGCTGGAGTGATGATTTGAATTTGACCCTAACAGATGGGGAATGGAGAGCGATATGGAGACACTCCTTCCTAGGCTACCTTAATGCGGGTGCGCAGGAGGTCAACACCAAGGTCCTCCTTCGGTGGTACCTTGTCCCGCAAAGAATCCACAAATTTTGCCCCTCATACTCGCAAGTGTGCTTCAGAGGTTGCGGGCTCCCCGGTAGTTACTTGCACACTTGGTGGGAATGTAGGGTAGTAAACCAATTTTGGACCAGAGTCCTTTATATCATTAATAAGGTAACAGGGCTGAAACTAACCCTATCCCCTCAGCTGTTCCTTCTTAACCTGAAACCCCCAGGCTGCACGAATTCTCAGTTTGGCCTCATAAGGCACATTAACACGGCAGCCAAGTTGATTATAGCTCAATCGTGGAAGAAACCAGCCATTCCCAGGGGAAGTCTCATCACCCGGGTTAACGAAGTTATGATGTTCGAGAAGATGGCGGCCATGATAACAGGTGATTTTGCCCCCTTTTTATCCACCTGGGAAGGCTGGATCTCTCATTTTCACCCGGGAGGTCTTAATTGTGCTCTGCTCACAATATAGAACTCCGCCATGCTCCCACCTGAGAAATGAACGAAGGCCTGGAACCCATCCCTTACCTTTTACATTTCCTCTCTATTTCTCCATTTCTTCCCTTCTTTCCCTCTACTCTGCGCATCTTTTATCCATTTTTTCTCGATGGCCCTTCTTTTGATGATGACTGAGAATTATTCTCTTTATTTTCTTGGACAATTTTTCCTACTGTTTGTTACTATTTTGTTTATAATGGTCATACTCTTTGGACGATTGTTAACCAATGGCGCTCCTTTATGGCCTCTTGCGCAGTTTGGAATATGCTCTGACTGTATGATTACGCTGCTTTGTTATCTCCAGAGTTTGTTCTAATAAAAAATTATGATTAAAAAAAAAAAAAGAAAAAAAAAAAAAAAAAAAAAAAAAAATGAAGGAACTTATCACTTCTAAGAACATGGGAATTTATAGCTGTTCTAGTAGCTAACATAAATCATGTTGTGAAATGTGGAACATAAGAAACGTATGGATCATTCCACACTGAAAATTCAACAAATTACTATTTCAGTTCTTTACCAATAAAATCTATTGAAACTCTTGTGCGTAATCATTTAGAACAGCGCATTTTGAGTATTTTAATATTTTAATATTGATGACTGTCAATTATCCACTGTCTTCGACCATTTAGGAAAATAAAATCTGCCTAATAATTTGCATCTACTTCCATAGCTGTATAGAGACAATTACAAAATAGGTGTGACATAGGTCAAGGTGAATATAACAAATACAATTGCAAAAATGTCTGCTCTTAAGGGTAGGACAGAGAATAAAGGGTAATTCCACTTTTCATGGCATGTTTAAAAGTTTCCATTATTGTGTGCCAAAATGATGTCCTCAAAGTGCTGAGCGTATCTGTTATTTTTGTTTCTTTTCTATTTGTTTGCAAATCTCTGTTATAAAAGAAAATGAAAAGGGTCACAGTCTTGTGTTGCAATAGTTACAACAGATTGAATTTCACTGTCTTTCTATCTAGTGATTCAGCAACAGTGAAATTCTCAGGCTTTTTTCTCATGAAATGAATTTTTAAAGACCCTGAGAATTTTTTTCAGCTCTTGATTAATCAAGGCCGGGGAGGCTGATTCATCATTAGCGGCAGGTAGCGACAGATGAGCGTCTGTAGCAGGCATTTTCAGAGTGCCCGCTAGTAGTCACTGTGCTCAGCCGTTAGTTGCTACTTTATAGCGACTCAGAGGCCGATTCATTAACAGCGGCAGGTAGCGACAGTTGAGCGACTGTAGCGGCATTTTCAGAGCGCCCGCTAGTAGTCGCTGTGCTTGGCCGTTGTTCGGTAGTTGATAGCGACTCAGTCGGTTTGCCGTAATGTTGAATATTGGGTGAGGAGTCGCTATTTGACAGGTTCCGCGCTGTATGGGAGCGCATGATAGCGAATGGCCATAGCGACCGGCTCCCACCATATTCATTAACAAATCACACTCAAAAAATTCTCGCGCTGTGAAATGCATGTTTAAACCCCAGAGCGCTGGCGGCGACGTGTTAAAAGTAGTTTTTTAACCCCCAAACAACCATATTTTTGGAAACCAAAAAAAAACTAGTTTTTAAAATAATTTTGTAATATGAATACATTAATATCAGACCTGTAATATCAATTCTGTACATTAAAAAAATTATTTAAAATGGCAGAAGTGGTCACAGAATTTTTCACATTTAAAAGAAAAAAAAAAAACATTAACAACAATTAATTATGAATATTTAAAGATTGTTCCATTGAAATGCATTGGAGAGCGCCAGGTAGCGAGAGGTCATACCTGTCGCTGTTCAAGGTCGGACGCTGGCACTGTGGGCTGAGGCTGGAATAATGATGAATGAGTGGCTATCTGGCGCTATCTCAGTCGCTAAGCAGGATTGGCTTGATAAATGTGTGATTGTGGTGGGGAGCCGGCGTTCTCGTGGCAGTGCCCGTCATTACCGGCCGCTCACCAGTCGCTACCTGTCGCTATCCCTTAAATAAGGGCCTCAGTCACTGTTCAGTAATGTTGAATACATTGTGAGGAGTCGCTATTTGACCAGTACAGCGCTGTATGGGAGCGCATGTTAGCGACTGCTCATAACGACTGACTCACACCATATTCAGCAAAAAACTGCCTCACAAATCTCTGGCGCTGAAAAATGCTTGTTTGAAGCCCAGAGCGCAGGAGGCGGTGTGTTTAAAGTCTGTTTTCAAGCATCTATCAACTAGTAACAAAGCGAAAACATATGGAATTACATTGTAACAACATTGTAACATGAACACTTTAATGCCAGACCTGTAATGTCATTTTTGAGGAAATATATAAAAAATGAAAAAATTATGAAAAAACTGCTTTTTCAATGCCAGAAGAGGTCACAGAATTATTTGTGATTTTTTTTGAAAAAAAAAAAACTGTTTAAAAAGAAGAAAAGGATCGTCAATTGAAATGTATGGGAGAGTGTCAGGTAGCGAGAGGTCATACCTGGTGCTGTGCAAGGCTGAACGCTGGCGCTGTTCGCTGAGGCTGTGAAAATGATGAATCAGACGCTACATGGCGCTATCCCAGTCGCTAAACAGATTCTGCTTGATAAATGTGTAATTGTGTGCCGTGTCCGGCGTTCACCAGTCACTATCTGTCGCTACCTCTTATTAACCAGCCACTACCTGACGCTATCCCTTCTTAAATAAGAGCCTATGTCTGCAAGTTTCTCTGCAGCATGCACGAGCCATCCAGAATGTTGCATTTTAGATTCTGAAGCAAAGGGTGTTAATGTCCTGCCTGCTTTTATTTTAGTTTGTGCTCAGCATACACTTTATAAAAGTAAAATGTTTGCAACAGGATTTATTTGTCTGGCAGTTTAGTTTACAATAAACCAAAAGAAACTGAAAATTAGCGCAATAAGTTACATCTTCCCTACCGACACAGACAAAGGTATGTCCCTCACAAGAGAGGTGGAGGTCCATGAAAAAGGGGGGCCATGAATATATATAATCTGTGGCCGGGCTTCAACTTTATGCAGCCATGATGAATCCGCTGCATGGTAGGTGAAAAAAACTTCATTTTACACCTGGCCTGGACAAATTTGTGTGAACAACACACAAAAAGAAAGTTGGTTTGGGTGTTGCTCCACCCTGGCGGGGCATCCCAATTTGGTGTGTATCCCCACCAGGGGCATAGCCCCAGCTGCAGCCATTTTGAATCTTTGCCCTGGATGCCAGAAAGCCTAGCTAGTCCTCTGGTCCCCACGGACCACCAGAAAACTCAGTGGTGCTCGTTCCTTTCAGGTTTCCGTTTTCGCCCCGATCAAAAATTGGATAATTCTAATAGAGATAATGCATGTGAATACTGGATTTATTTTAGATAATGCAATGATATCACACCTAACGGCTTGATTTTCATGTTTGTATATATATATATATACGGTATATATATTTATTTATTTACACTGTTTTCAGTGTGAGCTGCTGTGAGTGGACCTAGGTAAAATAGACAAGCTGGCTGGAACTGGCTGAAGTTCAGCCATGGATATTGGACACCTTAGTGAATATGGTGTCCATGGCTGGTACAAGCAGTACAAACATGTGGACAGGAAAAAGCTTGAGTGAAAACTGATGTGACTCCTGGCTGCCAGCATGGCTTAGCATTTCTAACACATTTTAAAGGATATGATATATCACACATTTTACCAATATACACACCCTGCTAGATGGCAAATGGAAGGTTTCCTCATACACCATACATGAAAAAAACCCTACCTAGCTTTTTCTTCTACTGGAAGAAAGCAAGCACTGGAGGTGACAGGTTATTGAACATGTCATTCTGTTATCATAGAGGGACCTGAGCCAACCAAAGCAAGAAAGGTAATGTTACTGCAGAGGCGTGTCTAGGGGGGAGCACTTGCCCTGGGTGCAGCAGGTCGGGGGGGCGCCAAACAGATGGGGGGTGCCATTTCAAATCTTTGCCCCGGGTGCCAGAAAATACCATTTTGTGAATACTCACCTGTAAAATGGGTATTATAAGTATGTCACACACCCCGCTTCAAGAAATTCATAACGTGTGGGTAATACTGACCTGTAGAGGGCGATATGCAGAGATGCCAGGAAAAAAGAGAGCCCCTCCCGGTCCATAAATACCTGGGACCTCCCACTCATTACCCAGTATAGGTAAGGGACCAGGAAGAGCCCAACACAAAGCATAACAACGCAAAGTTCACCATATAAAGGATCCAGAATACAAAAGGGTAGGGTGAAGCGGGGTGTGTGACATACTTATAATACCCATTTTACAGGTGAGTATTCACAAAATGGTATTATTCTAAGTATGTCACACACCCCGCTTCAAGAAATTCATAACGTGTGGGACATCCAACAGCAGTGTCCATAAAGGGCGGGGATCCAAAACAAGGCAACAAGGCACAACTTAAACCACTGCAGCTTGCAGAACTTTGCAGCCAAACACAGCATCCGCTGAGGCCCGAACATCAACCTTGTAAAACTAAAAAGTGTGAACAGAAGACCAAGTAGCAGCCTTACAAACTTGCTCAACAGAGGCCTGGTGCTGAAAAGCCCAGGACGCCCCAACCGCACGAGTAGAATGAGCAGTAACACGAAAAGGGGGTACCTTCCCTTTGGTAGAATAGGCCCCAACTATGGTCTGACGGATCCATTTACTAATGGAAGACTTGGCAGGCGCCAAGCCTTTTCGGGGCCCGGAGGGCACCACAAAAAAGGCATCCGTCTTACGAAAGGAAGACGTTACCTCCAAATAATACTTAACAACACGAACCACATCCAAAGAATGCAGGGCCCTCTCCTTGTCATTGCTGGGATTAGGGCACAGAGAGGGCAGAACAATGTCTTGGTTTAGGTGAAAGGCGGAAACAACCTTAGGAAGGAAATCGGACTTGAAACGAAAAACCACCTTCTCCTGATGCCCCTCAAAGTACGGGGCTTGAATGGACAACGCCTAACCGAAGTGATGGCTACCAAAAAGGCCACCTTCTGCGTAAGTGAAGACAAGGCAATATCATTCAAGGGCTCAAAAGGAGAATCCTGAAGAGCAGAAAGAACCAAATTCAAATCCCAAACAGGGAGCAAAGGTTTTCTAGGAGGCCGCACGTGCGTGACTCCCTGGAAAAAAGTCTTAACCAAAGGATGTAGGGCAAATGACCTTTGAAAGAACACCGCCAGGGCAGAAACCTGCCCCTTCAGAGTACTAAGCTGGAGCCCCAGGTCCAGACCATGTTGAAGAAACTCCAGGATTCTGGAGATGGAAAATTCCCTACAAGGCAACGCCCTGATCTCACACCAATCAATATAAGACCTCCAAGTCCTATAGTAGATATTAGAGGAAGACCGCTTCCTAGCACTAATGAGAGTTCGAATCACAGCATCGGAAAGACCTTCCTCCTTTAAGATGGAGGTTTCAGCAGCCACGCCGTCAAAGCCAGCGGCAGAACGAACTGATCCTCTGCTAACCTTACCACATCTGCGAACCAAACCTGTCTTGGCCACCTTGGAGCCACCAGAATTGCTGACGCACCCTCCAGGGCCAGCTTGCGCACCACTCTGGCCACCAAGGGAAACGGAGGAAACAGATACAGAAACCCCAGATCCCTCCAGTTCAGAGACATGGCATCCACTGCCAGAGCAGTGGATCCCGTGACAGAGACACAAATGTCGGAAGTTTGTGATTGTGACGAGAGGCAAAGAGGTCCACCACCGGGGACCCCCGCCTGAGACAAATCAAGCGAAACACTTTGGGGCTGAGAGACCATTGCCCCCGGCGAGCTGAGAACCTGCTCAGAGAGTCCGCCTCCGTGTTCTCCGCTCCCGTAATGTAAACTGCTGAAATGCACGGGACGTGGGTCTCCGCCCAGGCCAGAATCAAAGACACTTCCTTGAGGGCACTCCTGCTGCGAGTCCCTCCCTGGTGATTGATGTAGGCGACCGCTGTCCGATTGTCCGACCGGACTTGAACCGGCAATCCTTGCAACTGATGAGTCAAGCGAAACAGAACCATGCTGATGGCCCTCAATTCCAGAACATTGATGGACTTGTGAGCCTCCTGAGGCCCCCACAGTCCCTGAAACTGACGATCCTTCCAGAACCCCCCCCCATCCTGATAGACTGGCATCCGTGGTGACCGTCTCCCAACAAGGGGCCAGATTGATTGGATCCAGCCACCACTGAAGGGAGCACCGAACTCGGGGGGTCATCAGGAAGGACTGATCCAACGACAGTGGCGACCCGTCCCAGGCCGCCAACAGATGAAGCTGGAGTGTCCTTGTGTGGAACTGAGCAAAGGGAACCGCTTTGAAGGAGGCTACCATCAATCCCACCAGCCTCATCCCCAGTCTGATGGCCGGACGAGGGATAGACAGGAGGAGTCGAACCAACTCCTGAATCAAGAGAACCTTGGACTGAGGAAGAAACACCCTGGCCTGGGAAGTATCCAGGGACATTCCCAGAAAAGACACTAACCTGGACGGAGAAAGGGAGGACTTGGGGTAGTTGATCACCCACCCGAATCTCTCCAGAGTGGACACCACAGTTCTGGTGTCCAATACCGCTTGGCTGAAGGAAGATGCCATAATGAGAAGGTCGTCCAGATAAGGGACAATGCGAATACCCTGGGCTCTGAGGAGAGCCATCACCCCGGCCAGCACCTTGGTGAAAACCCTTGGAGCCGAGGTAAGACCGAAAGGAAGTGCCACAAACTGAAAATGCCGATCCTTCACCACGAACCTGAGAAATCTCTGGTGCGCTGGAAAAATCGGCACATGCAGATAGGCGTCCTTGATGTCTACGGACGTCAGAAAGTCCCCCTGCCGGAGAGAATGGATAGCTGAACGCAGCGTTTCCATGCGAAATTTCCGCGGACGGACGAACCTGTTGAGGATCTTTAGATCCAGAATGGGTCGAACCGAGCCGTCCTTCTTGGGCACCGTGAACAGATTGGAATAAAAGCCCCTACCCCTGTCTGAGGGGGGCACTGGGCAAATAACTGCCATATCCAACAGACTCTTTACTGCCGCCTGGAGCTCCTGCGCGGCCAGAAGGTCCGAAGGCACCCGAGACCTGAGGAATCTGGGAGGGGGCCGGAGCTCGAACTCCAGCTTGTAGCCGGAAGTCACCACTTCCCGGATCCATCTGTCCGAGACCTCCCGGTTCCAGACCTGGGAGAAGTGTTGCAGCCGTCCCCCCACCCACATGGGTGAGGGCGCCCCCTCATTGCTGAGCTGGCTTGGCAGCGGGTTTGGGCTTAGAGCCCCAGCTGTATCCTGGGCGGGCACGTCCTCTGCCCCTGTTCCAGGAATCTCCTCTGGCTGCGGGGAAAACAATTCCTCTGCCAGCTCTAGCCCCACGAAAGGAAGGAGCAAAGGAACCCGCCCCCCGAAAGGGACGACGCTGTTTTTTGCGTTGAGGTAACTTACCACCCTTGGCAACTGAATCCAACTTCTCACCAAAGAGCCGTAATCCCACAAAGGGAAGAGCGGTCAGCGACTTTTTAGACACAAAATCAGCCGCTCACTGGCGCAACCAAACCGAACGCCGAATAGTCACCAATAGACCCGACGTTCTGCCACACATCATCAGTGTGTCATCCAAGGCGGCTAGTACAAATGACAAAAACAATTCACACCTTTTAAGGCCAAGGAACTCATCACTATCCGGATCTAACCCGGAAGAAGTCAACAGGTCCCTGACCACCGACCTGGTAGCCACCACCAGCAGCGCTGAAGCACAATCCGGCCTCGTGGCTGACCCAACACTGGCAAAACCATGACAAGCCATTTGGTCAATGCGTTTATCCTCACAATCTTTAAGCATGGAGCAATCAGGAGAATTTAAAACAGTAGTGTTGGATAAACCCAGAATCTGTGCATCCACCTCGGGAGGGGACGCCCAACGCTTAACCGTATCCAAGGGAAAGGGATATTTTTTGTCCCAACCCTGAGGGACACCTGGGAGCCGGGCAGGCCTCTCCCATTCCTTAGCAATAATCCCATAAAAATGCTTTTGGTTAGGAAATTCCAAGCGCGGCCTGGATTCTTCGAAAAATTCCCCCTTTTGCTGTGGAACCACCTCAGGAGGAGAAATAGCCAAAACCTCAAACATCTGAGCCAGAACATTAGGAGTATCCGAAGACCTCCCCAAGCCCCGCTCGGTACCAGCACCCACAAACTGCTGATCGTCTGAATTATCTGATTCTTCATATACCTCCCCTTGCTCAAGTTGGGAGTAATCAGACCAGTCCAGATTATCAAGATCATCCAAGTCGGCCGCCGGTGAAGACGGCGACAAGTGCTTTCTCTTAGCCGGAGCCTTTCTGGTGACCGTGCTGGAGAATAATTTTTCAAGATTGGCCAATCGGGCACACATCTCCGATTGCAACTGCCCACCCATGACAACGTCAGACTGGGCACGGATTAAACTGGGAGGGGGGGAGGAGAGACCGGCGGCGCTGAACCAGACGCCTGGGGTCCGGACTGCCACGTAATAGTCTGCTGTGCGCATGGTATACACAGATATACATCATCGCCAGTAAGGGATGCCCCACACCCCATACACTTCCGGGATTGCCCCGAGGGGAGCCCGAGCCCAGTATCCGGGGATGCCTCCATAAGGTGAACTTATAGTTGGTCCCAATGACCGAGGGAATTACGCATATAAGCAACCCGGGATGCCCCTTTAATGTCCCAAGTGGGAGGATTTGCAATAAGCCAATTAAGTACCCAGGGACCCTAGGACCGGGAGAAACCCCCTAACACCACTGTAGGTTATATCTGAAAGACATAATAAAAAAGGCTAATAAGAAAAGCGAAGTATAAAATATATATATATATATGACATAAAAATATATAATTATAGGTGATGGGACAGAAGGGGGGCCTACCGGGCCACTCACTGAGATCCAGAAGACAGCTTCCTCTCTCCGTGAGGTAAAGAGCAGCTCTGAGGAGAGAAGGGGGGCGTGGCCAGCTCCTTCTGAGGAAACAGGCACAGAGAAAAGCACCTCAGCGGTGCCTGTGACACAGGGGCGGGCCGCAGCGCTGGAAAGCCCGGCCCCGCCCCCAAGAGTGAAAGCGTGAGGGGAGAAGCTCCCCTCCGCATTGACAATGCAAAAAGGCCGGCACCGCAGCGGCGTCTCAGAAGAGACAGAAGGAGGGGAGCGGGCCGGGGCTTTGACCCTGACGCCCGGCCCGGCCCCTTTTACCTCAGGGAGAAAGCCTGCATAAAAATGGCGGCCACAGCACCGTTTTGACAGAGAAATACACGCTGTTATGAAGTAATAAATAAGTTAATAACTATTGGGAGGATAATTTAATAAATTAATACATTAAAACATTATTAAGAATTAATGATTACAAAATTTGGACCTAACACCGAATAAGGGGCCCTGCTCCTACCCTCCGCTATCCCGCTAGAGAGAGGGGCATTACCCAAAGAGGGGGACCACCCAAAGTGTAAGGCCAAGGGACGGGGCATCCCAAACCGGGGTCACTGTCCCGGATGACCGCCTACCCTCTTATATAGGGTCTCACGGGAGAGCATTTGCTCTTAAGCACCAAGGGTGCTTTTCTACCCTCACCCGGACCGTCAGCCTAGGCTGGGAGGCATGAGGTAACAGATCCAGGCGGAAATAGATAACTGAAGGGCCGGGAGTCATCCCGGCTACCTGAAATCCCCCTGTGCAAGGAGGAGACCACATCTTCTGACTTGCTCGCCGTCTGCAGAGATGAAGACTGGGTAATGAGTGGGAGGTCCCAGGTATTTGTGGACCGGGAGGGGCTCTCTTTTTTCCTGGCATCTCTGCATATCGCCCTCTACAGGTCAGTATTACCCACACGTTATGAATTTCTTGAAGCGGGGTGTGTGACATACTTAGAATAGCCAAGCTACTCCTCTGCTCCTCTGTGCTCTAGCTTCCACAACCTGTCTCATGTAACACTCGGCACTCTTCTTCTGTAAAAATAGAATAATGTTCTAAAACCTGTTTTGTTTGTCCCTGTAACATATTGGCTAGATTTTTTACATAGGATATATGAAATATATATACCGGTATATTTCCTGCCAATCAGACATATTTGTACAGATTTTTAATATTAGCATATTTTTCACTAGATCTCCTTTAAGTCAATCAGTTTCTAAATGGTTCTATGTAGATATAATGCATATTATTATATTATATTATTCACCTTCAGCAAAAAATGTTCAGCATTTACAAAATAGTGATATATACACACACCAGCATAAAAATAAACATTTCAAATAATAGAAAAAAAACAAGCAGATGTGACGATAAGGTATTTTTTCTAGAATAAATCAATACCCTTGTCTATTGATTATGGTTAGGTGCCAAATTGCTTGTCTACATGAATAGCATAAAACAGCACAACTCTGTAACAGGAAAACATCTGAGTTGGACACTTTATAATGTACAGTACACCAATATGTTGTATTAAAGATACAGCTGCCATAAATGGGTGCATTGCTTTTACCTTATACTGGGTCACTGACAGAAGCTGAAACAGAGGATTTGTCAAACAGAAAATGTTATCTCATCTCAGAATTCTGGAATAGAGAGCTCTGGAGCAAGAGCAGGAGCTTGTGGAAAATGACTGTGTGTCAGTATCTAAGCTAGAAGACCTCATCCTGGAGTATAAGCAACATGTGCCTGTCACTCAAACCCCACCAATGCTGGCACTTGCTTCAAAAATTGCCACTATTTTTATCCTGTACATCCAGCCGTGACAAAAAAAGGGGTCAGCTCCCAAGCAGACAGAGCTTGTTCAAGCTGGGCTACAGCAGATTTGGGATCTAAGGGTTATGTTGCAACAGTTTGGACTGTGCTATTATACTGGTTTATTTGGGTTATGTTTGCATTGAATGGTGCATTTAGTTATTTCTAAAGAGGCCATTATGCTCAGGGATGGCCTTAGGATACATTTTACAATGTGCAAGCTTTTATAATGTGCTCTCTAAACACACAAGTACATGGGATAGAGACAAAAGTACGGAATGTGGGATAACAGTGAAGAAGGCAAAATAGAAAAGAAATTGAGAGAATGTGAAAGACAGGGCTGAAGACCCCCCCCCCATCTGTGCCCCACTCTTCACTGCAAACTCATATATGCCCTGCACCCCACTCCACGCCCTGCTCCATTCTGCACCAATATCTCTGCCCACTCTCCACTGCATCTCCATCTCTGCCCAGCTCTCTGCTGTGCCCCCCATCTCTGCCCAGCTCTCTGCTGTGCCCCCCATCTCTGCCCAGCTCTCTGCTGTGCCCCCCCATCTCTGCCCAGCTCTCTGCTGTGCCCCCCATCTCTGCCCACTCTCTGCTGTGCCCCCCATCTCTGCCCACTCTCTGCTGTGCCCCCCATCTCTGCCCACTCTCTGCTGTGCCCCCCCATCTCTGCCCACTCTCTGCTGTGCCCCCATCTCTGCCCACTCTCTGCTGTGCCCCCCATCTCTGCCCACTCTCTGCTGTGCCCCCCATCTCTGCCCACTCTCTGTTGTGCCCCCCATCTCTGCCCACTCTCCACTGCATCTCCATCTCTGCCCACTCTCTGCTGTGCCCCCATCTCTGCCCACTCTCTGCTGTGCCCCCCATCTCTGCCCACTCTCTGCTGTGCCCCCCATCTCTGCCCACTCTCTGTTGTGCCCCCCATCTCTGCCCACTCTCCACTCCACCCAATCTCTGCCCTGCTCCATGCTGTCCCCCCATATCTTCCAACTGTCCACTGCACCCCAATCTCTGTCCACTTTCCACTTCACCCCCATCTCTGCCCAGCTCTCTGCTGTGCTCCTATCTCTGCTGTGCTTTTTGCTACACCACCATCTCTGCCCACTCTCCACTGCACCCCCATCTATGGCCACTGCACTCTGCCCTTCTCTCTGCTGCACCCCTAAGTCTGCCCTGCTCCTTGCTGCACCCTCATCTCTGCCTACTCTCCACTGCACCCCCATCTCTGCCCTGCACCCTGCTGCACCCCTATCTTTGCCCTGCTCTCTGCTGCACCCCAATCCCTGTCCTTCTCCCTGCTGCGCCCCCATCTCTGCCATGATCTCTGCTGCAATCCTATCTCTTTCCTGCTTCGTGCTGCACCCCTATCTATGCCCTGCTCTCTGCTGCATCCCTATTTCTGTCCTGCTCTACGCTGAACCTCCATGTCTGCCCAGCTTCATGCTGCACCCCCATCTCTGCTCTCTGCTGCAATCATATCCCTGCCCTGCTTCATGCTACATCTCATCTCTGTCCTGCCCTCTGCTGCATCCCCTTCCCTGCCCTGCCCCATCCTACAATTTCCCCCAAAAATCATCTATAAATGTGATGGTGCAATTTTACAGGAGAGGTACATTGTTTTTCCAGTGATATTTGTTTTAAAGTTTGGAAATAACAGCACCCAATGGGCTATGTTAATGATGACACCACATTTTTCCGCAAAGCCCTTACCTCATTGGAAAAATGATGTGCCTAACCTGTAAAAATGCTCCATCAGTGAAACAAGTAATTTTTTGGGGAAAAGGTTTGTTTTTTCCAATTTTTTGTATGTTATCACTAAAAAGCTCACAGAGATGCAGGTTTCAATGCACACCACAATGCACACTGGAACTGACACTGGTGTCACCAAATAAATAGCAGGACCCCTTTGGAAGACCTGCTAGAGCTTCTTTCTAAATGATAAGATTTTTTTCTCCTAGTGCCCACTTACAGAGAGATTTAAATAGGCCTGAAAGACTGTCCATGATGATGGTCACCTTAGTAGCAAACCACTTTTATCATTGTTCCACTTTGCTCTTATTTTACCCTTTGGATGACACACTGGCATAGTGGTACAGGTTGCAGCACTTGTATCTCCCGAGTCTATTTGAATTATCTTCTGTTAAAATTTAGGTGATTAGCTTTGCAGAACGTATCCTCATTTGGCAGAATTCCCAACCAATCAGGATCTTTTCTTTCTCAAGAAAATACCACATATAAAAGAAAGATGCAGCATGTTGTGTACAGCGGATAGAGGGATGCAGGGGATTCTCAAAGATTAGTGGAATTAAAATGGATTAGTCATTTTCTGTCCTTTTAAGAAGGTTTTTAAATGAGAAAATTTTTCAGTTTTCTGATGTGGAGGCTGATTCACTACTAGTGCCAGGTGAGCGCCTGTATATCGGCTCTTAGAGCGATCGCTAGTAGACGCTGTAAGCAGGTGTCGGGCGCTGTAACCTAGCGTAGCGGTCGCTGTAGTATCCTGGCTGGCATTGATGAATGTGATGTGTCCCTGATTCACTGCAGAGCCAATGGAGAACACTAGGTGGTGTCCTAAGGTCAAAGTGCCCAAGACTACACCACATACAACAAGAGGAGCATCTGGCACTCGGCGCTCCACACCATATTCAACAAAAAACTACATACACACAGCGCCGGTGCTCTAAAGCTGGGTGCTCTAGCATAGAGCGTCAGACGCCATGTGATCAAAGTCTGTTTTTTAACACATATACACCAGTAACAAAGCGAAAACACAATTGTTTTAACACTGTGACAATGGCACTTGTCATTGCCAGCCCTACACATACAATTATTCTGCATAAAAAATATTTTAAAAAATGCATAAAAGTGTTTGTTTGCAGCCAGGAGAGGTCACACAATGATTTGAGCCCCCAAAAAAATTTTAATTGCCCAACACGCTATTTAAACACAAATAAATGAAACCCCATTGAAATGTATGGCAGAGCGACACTGAGTGAAAGGTAATGCTGAACCTAGAATGCTGGTGCTATACCCTGAGCCGCCTCTATTAATACATGTGACGCTACATGGCGCTCTCTAGATTGGCTTTCTTAAACGTGGTTTCACATACAGCACCCGACGTTCACCGGACGCTACGTGCTGCTAGGAAGCATTACCTGGCTCTAGCTGTTCTTAAATAACCCCCTTAGTAAAGCTCTCCATTTATTTAAAAAGTTACTTTAACACGTAACTATCATTTAAAAGAATAGTGTAGGTGTACTTAATAGCCTCCCCAATGGGCATTCTGCTGCTTAAAGAGATGGATGCCTGAACACTGGCTTCTAGGACCCTTCCAAAATCCTAAGATCATCCTCAGGTGGCCCACCAATTGACTGGCCACTGAAAGTCATGTTGGTCATGAGAGAGGTGCTGGAGCAAAAAAGTGGGTGAGTAACTGAGCCTCTTTTTGAGCTTTCTAGGTTGTTAGGCTGCTGGGCATTCCAACTTGGTATTGCTCCAGGGGAGGCTATTAAGGGCCTTATTTATCACGGGCTAGCGCCAGGTAGTGTCTGACGAGCGCCAGGTACCGCCAGCTATCGGCGGCTACCGACTCAAGTACGCCCGGCGGCGGTCACAATGCCGCATTTATCAAGCTAAATGAGGCTAGCGCCGGCGAGAGCGACGGCTAGCGCGGGATTCATCATGAAGCCGCCTGGAACGAACAGCGCCGCTGCAATTCACAGCGCCAGGTATGACCTGTCGCTCCCTGGCGTTGTCCAATGCATTTCAATGGAGCAATCTTTAATTAATCATAATTAATTGGTATTATTTATTATTTTTTTTTTATGTCAAAAATTCTGAGACCACTTCTGCAATGTTAGGTTTTTTTTTAAAGTAAAAAAAAAAAAAAAAAAAATGTGTGCAGAATTGATCTTACAGGTCTGATATTAATGTATTCATATTACAAAATGATTCAAAAAACATGTATAATGTTACAATCAAAAAATATGGTTGTTTAGGGGTTAAAAACTAGTTAACACCCATCGCCGCCAGCGCACTGGGGTTTAAACAAGGAATGGACAGCGCTAGCAAATTCGGAGCGTGATTTGTTAATGAATATGAAGCTAGCCGTTCGCTCTGGCCATTCGTTGTCAGGCGCTCACATACAACGCTGAACCTGTGAAACAGCGACCCCTAAGCCCGTATTCAACATTACCGCACACCGACTGAGTCGCTGACATCAAGCAAACGCCGGCCAAGCACAGCGAATACTGGCTGGCGCTGAAAAAATCACGCTACAGTCGCTCATCTGTCGCTACCTGGTGCTATTAATGAATCGGCCTCCCCGTCTTATTTCTGCAATGCAGCTAGAGTAATGTGTTCCATTTTCTAATGATAAGAAAGCCACAGGTCAAGTTATTTAGACCTGGCACTGTTAGCCCGTTCTGTGTGTGGTTCTAGTTGCAAATCTAATTATAAAAAAGGATTATATTAGTTGAAACGGGTAGGCTGATTCATCACTAACGCCAGGTAGCGACAGATGAGCGTCTGTAGCAGGCATTTTCAGAGCGCCCGCTAGTAGTCACTGTACTCAACCGTGGGTCGCTAGTTTATAGCGACTCAGTTGCTGTGCAGTAATGTTGAATACATTGTGAGGAGTCGCTATTTGACCAGTACAGCGCCGTATGGGAGCGCATGTTAGCGACTGGTCATAGCGACCGACTCACACCATATTCAGCAAAAAAACAGCCTCACAAATCTCTGGCGCTGAAAAATGCTTGTTTGAAGACCAGAGCGCAGGAGGCGGTGTGTTTAAAGTCTGTTTTTCAACATCTATCAACTAGTAACAAAGCGAAAACCTATGGAATTACATTGTAGGTACATTGTAACATGAACACTTTAATGCCAGACCTGTAATGTCATTTCTGCAGAAATATCTGAAAAATGAAAAATTTGTCAAAAAACTGCTTTTTCAATGCCAGAAAGAGGTCACAGCATTATTTGAGATTTTTTGAAAAAAAAAATAAATAAATAACAAAAACCCTCTTTAAAGAGAAATAAAAGAACGTCCACTGAAATGTATGGGAGATCAACAGGTAGCGAGAGGTCATACCTGGCGCTGTGCAAGGCTGAACGTCGGCGCTGTTCACTGAGGCTGTGAAAATGATGAATCGGACGCTACATGGCGTTATCCCAGTCGCTAAACAGATTCTGCTTGATAAATGTATAATTGCGTGCCGTGTCCGGCGTTCACCAGTCGCTACCTCTCAATAACCAGTCACTACCTGACGCTATCCCTTCTTAAATAAGGGCCTAAGTTACAGATTGCCCTGTAGCCAGATGCTAAGATGTTCCATCTGTTAACCCTTCCCTGGTTTGACCGATACCTTGATCCAGCGATCCCCTGGGGCATGCGTGGGTTCCGGCCAGAATCATGCACCCCACCAAGCTTATCTATCAGTGAGGGATCACAGCCTGAGAGGGAACGGTCTGGGTGAGGTGTGTGGCAATCCATTTATTCAGAATTTATTATTAAAATCATTAATATGCATGGCATGGCAATGGATGCTGATTGGAGGAAAACCCAGGCATGTGCAGTGGGGATTGAGGTGAGTTACTTGCCAGTTTCACACACAGGGGCACCCAAAACGGGATGCACCTTTTCTGATGTTCCTCTTTAAACATCCCTCCCTCACTGTCTTTTGGATGTCAGTGTTATCTAAAACGCAGACATCTGGCAATATTCCTGTCCTGTTTCCCCCCCTCCCCCCCTTAGCTGGTCCATGGTGAAGGCTGCAGTCTTAGGCCCTTATTTAAGAAGGGATAGCGTCAGGTAGTGGCTGATTAATGAGAGGTAGCGACAGGTAGCGACTGGTGAACGCCGGACACGGCACGCAATTACACATTTATCAAGCAGAATCTGTTTAGCGACTGGGATAGCGCCATGTAGCGTCTGATTCATCATTTTCACAGCCTCAGTGAACAGCGCCAGCATTCAGCCTTGCACTGCCAGGTGTGACCTCTCGCTACCTTGCGCTCTCCCATATATTTCAATGGACGATCCTTTTCTTCTCTTTTTTCAAAAAAATCACAAATAATTCTGTGACCTCTTCTGGCATTGAAATAGCATTTTTTTCATAATTTTTTAAATATTTCCTCAGAAATGACATTACAGGTCTGGCATTAAAGTGTTCATGTTACAATGTGGTTACAATGTAATTCCATATGCTTTCGCTTTGTTACTAGTTGATAGATACTTGAAAACAGACTTTAAACACACCGCCTCCTGCGCTCTGGGCTACAAACAAATGTTTTTCAGCGCTAGAGATTTGTGAGGCTGTTTTTTTGCTGAATATGGTGTGAGTCGGTCGCTATGAGCAGTCGCTAACATGCGCTCCCATACAGCGCTGTACTGGTCAAATAGCGACTCCTCACAATGTATTCAACATTACTGAACAGCGACTGAGTCGCTATAAAGTAGCGACTCACGGCCGAGCACTGCGACTACTAGCGGGCGCTCTGAAAATGCCTGCTACAGACGCTCATCTGTCGCTACCTGCCGCTAATGATGACTCAGCCTCTTAGTGGCCTTATCTGTAGCCGTCCTCTTTTCAAATGTTCATTGTCGCTCCCCAGACTCAATATCATTGCAGTCTATGTAATGACACTGCGCATGAGTGAGATCTGGGGGACGACGCAGTGCATGTCAGGTTTCCAAGATGGCACTGCCCAACGGAGGACAACGGGGGAATGGAGTGGGATGCCGAGCACGATGTGACCGGAGATGTAAGTTAACATTAACTGTTTTGTAATCTGGAGGGGCAAGAATGCCGAGCAAGTCAGGCCTGAGGAGTTTTTCCTAACTCTCTATAACCTGTAATGTTCCTCTTTAAAGTGGACCAAAGTATTGTTTTTTTATTGTACTTTTAAAAGAACACCTAGTAAAAAATGACTGGAGGTCCTTCACCCTCCTGTCCCAAGGAATCATAATTACTTATCTGTTAATGAGTATCAGGTTTGTGGAATGCCCTAGGGGTGAGGGGTGAATGGACCTCAGGTCATTTTTAAATGGCTATCTACTTTAATTATTGCAGTATATGTGTAAGTGGTCCTCTCTAGAGATGAGCGAGTAGTGAAATATTCGAAATTTCGAATTTCGATTCGAATAGACCGCGTTACTCGACCGAATATCGAATCCCATTATAGTCTATGGGAAAAAAATGCTCGCCACTTGGAAATCTCAATTCGACCACTTGGAGGTCACCAAGTCCACCCTGAAACATCAGAAAATGATGCCAACACTGCTGGAATGCAACTGGGACAGCAGGGGAAGCATGTCTGGGTGCATATAACGCGCCCAAGTCGCACTATTACGCCACTATCACAGCCACTCAACAATACACTCCAAACACAATATAACTTCTACGTAAAGTGAGACAAGACAAGGAAACCTTCTTTCCTCTACATTGCCATGGACCCCAAGCCAAACTGTACAAAAAAGAAGAACAAAATTCTGCACCCCTTAAAATCACGTTGCCTAATGACAACCACAGATGGCATAGGCAAGGGGGAAAATAAATAGACCCCACCCCTAATTGTCATTGTGTGTGTGTGTGTGTGTGTGAGATGTGGTCAGACATGTCCTCTTGTGTCATTGTGTCACCCCAGCAGTAAGGGAAGCTTAAAGGAGGAGGTTTGTTACAGTGTGTCACCCCAGCAGTAAGGGAAGCTTACAGGAGGAGGTTTGTTACAGTGTGTCACCCCAGCAGTCAGGGAAGCTTACAGGAGGAGGTTTGTTACAGTGTGTCACCCGAGCAGTAAGGGAAGCTTAGAGCTGAGACCTCTTAAAAATTGTGTGGAGGCCCAAGATCTGAGACCTCTTAAAAATTGTGTGGAGGCCCAAGAGCTGAGACCTCTCAAACATTGTGTGGAGTCCCAAGAGCTGAGACCTTTTAAAAATTGTGTGGAGGCCCAAGAGCTGAGACCTCTTAAAAATTGTGTGGAGGCCCAAGAGCTGAGACCTTTTAAAAATTGTGTGGAGGCCCAAGAGCTGAGACCTTTTAAAAATTGTGTGGAGGCCCAAGAGCTGAGACCTCTCAAACATTGTGTGGAGTCCCAAGAGCTGAGACCTTTTAAAAATTGTGTGGAGGCCCAAGAGCTGAGACCTCTTAAAAATTGTGTGGAGGCCCAAGAGCTGAGACCTTTTAAAAATTGTGTGGAGGCCCAAGAGCTGAGACCTCTTAAAAATTGTGTGGAGGCCCAAGAGCTGAGACCTTTTAAAAATTGTGTGGAGGCCCAAGAGCTGAGACCTTTTAAAAATTGTGTGGAGGCCCAAGAGCTGAGACCTCTCAAACATTGTGTGGAGTCCCACGAGCTGAGACCTCTTAAAAATTGTGTGGAGGCCCAAGAGCTGAGACCTTTTAAAAATTGTGTGGAGGCCCAAGAGCTGAGACCTCTCAAACATTGTGTGGAGTCCCAAGAGCTGAGACCTTTTAAAAATTGTGTGGAGGCCCAAGAGCTGAGACCTCTCAAACATTGTGTGGAGTCCCACGAGCTGAGACCTCTTAAAAATTGTGTGGAGGCCCAAGAGCTGAGACCTTTTAAAAATTGTGTGGAGGCCCAAGAGCTGAGACCTTTTAAAAATTGTGTGGAGGCCCAAGAGCTGAGACCTCTCAAACATTGTGTGGAGTCCCACGAGCTGAGACCTCTTAAAAATTGTGTGGAGGCCCAAGAGCTGAGACCTTTTAAAAATTGTGTGGAGGCCCAAGAGCTGAGACCTTTTAAAAATTGTGTGGAGGCCCAAGAGCTGAGACCTTTTAAAAATTGTGTGGAGGCCCAAGAGCTGAGACCTTTTAAAAATTGTGTGGAGGCCCAAGAGCTGAGACCTCTCAAACATTGTGTGGAGTCCCACGAGCTGAGACCTCTTAAAAATTGTGTGGAGGCCCAAGAGCTGAGACCTTTTAAAAATTGTGTGGAGGCCCAAGAGCTGAGACCTCTCAAACATTGTGTGGAGTCCCACGAGCTGAGACCTCTTAAAAATTGTGTGGAGGCCCAAGAGCTGAGACCTTTTAAAAATTGTGTGGAGGCCCAAGAGCTGAGACCTTTTAAAAATTGTGTGGAGGCCCAAGAGCTGAGACCTCTCAAACATTGTGTGGAGTCCCAAGAGCTGAGACCTTTTAAAAATTGTGTGGAGGCCCAAGAGCTGAGACCTCTTAAAAATTGTGTGGAGGCCCAAGAGCTGAGACCTTTTAAAAATTGTGTGGAGGCCCAAGAGCTGAGACCTCTTAAAAATTGTGTGGAGTCCCAAGAGCTGAGACCTTTTAAAAATTGTGTGGAGGCCCAAGAGCTGAGACCTCTCAAACATTGTGTGGAGTCCCACGAGCTGAGACCTCTTAAAAATTGTGTGGAGGCCCAAGAGCTGAGACCTTTTAAAAATTGTGTGGAGGCCCAAGAGCTGAGACCTTTTAAAAATTGTGTGGAGGCCCAAGAGCTGAGACCTTTTAAAAATTGTGTGGAGGCCCAAGAGCTGAGACCTCTCAAACATTGTGTGGAGTCCCAAGAGCTGAGACCTTTTAAAAATTGTGTGGAGGCCCAAGAGCTGAGACCTCTTAAAAATTGTGTGGAGTCCCACGAGCTGAGACCTCTTAAAAATTGTGTGGAGGCCCAAGAGCTGAGACCTTTTAAAAATTGTGTGGAGGCCCAAGAGCTGAGCACTTATTAGTGCTGCAGCTACAGCTGCTTTAGTGAGGGGTAGCTGCTGCTGCTGGAATAGGGACAGAAAGACTTCAGTGGTGTATTACCACCTATATACAAAACTATATTTTGCACTACTGTTTTGTGTCCTCTGTGCCAACAAAACACTGTTTTATACACGGTGCGTATAGGCACCATTTCACCTTCTGGCAGTATACGGCTGTATAGCCAGGTGTTTTTCTTAAAAATATTTTTATATTTGGCACTACTGTTTTGTGTCCTCTTTACCAACAAAACCTTGTTATATACCCGGTGCGTATAGGCACCATTTCACCTTCTGGCAGTATACGGCTGTATAGCCAGGCGTTCTTCTTAAAAATATTTTTATATATAGCTTTGGCCAACAGGATACTAAGACTGCCTATATTTTTGCTTATACTTGTATTTTTAGCTGTTAAAATTTAGGTACGAGATCTTACTGAATGAGGTTTGGAATATGATGTCTTGATATCACTGTATCATGCTTTAGGTACTTTATAACTATTACTTCCTGTTCCGTTTGGTTAAATGGCTATCCTAATAGCGCTTGATACATTTTTTGGTTGCTATAACCGGGAAAGATTTCTGTGGTTAACTTTTGTGCATAAGTAATGAGGAATATAGCTGCATTCTGTGATTTTGCAGGGGTTGACGGGCTGGTGCACAAAATTATGATTTTTCATCCACTATTGGGTTGGTTGCCTTACCCTGTGGCGGAATAGTTTCCGTCAATAGGTTCTTTAAAAAACATGTTATGGCCACTATTTTAATTCTGAGCCGCTTAGGCATAGATAAGAGGTTTAACTAATTGAAACTTTGAAGATAATGTTCTGATATTAATAGGCTCACCTCCATTATATCTTGATTTCTTTAAGTCCTGATTGCACATGTGAAACATCATTGGTTTCGGTGTTAACTGGGATATAAGCTGATCTGAGACTCTAAGAATTCTGGTTAGGTAAAATGTTGGAATACATACTACTAACTCTGCAGTGTTTTGAATGTTTAGAGTATTACCTAGTTTGAAGGGCTTGTCGGCTCAAAGATTTAATAAGGTCTGTTATAAATACGGATGTTGCCTCCTTATCCGTGGGGCGGCTTTGTCTTGTTGCACTCCATATCTGCATCTACTGGGGATTGTTTTCTCGGTGAGGTGGTAGATTTGTACATTTTTTGTCTGACCCCCCAGTAGCAGGGGTTTTTTTTTTTTTTTTTTTTTGTGTGTTTTGTTCGTGTTTATTTTTATTAATTTATTAATATTTTGTTTCCTTTCCCTTGTATCTCTGTTCCTTCTTAGGTGTATTGGACTTTTTTCATATTAATTGCTATAGATTCTAGATCTGTGGAAATGTCTTGTACAGTCTTATCCCTAAATGTGCAGGGCCTTAATTCGCCGCAGAAAAGATCTATAGCCTTTAGGAAGATGCGTTCCCTGAAACCGGATGTGGTCTGCTTCCAGGAAACGCATTTTTCAATGGGTTCTAAGCCTAGATATTTAGATGCTTCATACCCTCAATTTTTTCTGTCCTGTGCACAGACGAAGCAACGTGGGATTCTTATTGCCTTTAAGAAATCTGTACAGTTTATATGTAATTTAGAGATCTCTGACCCTGATGGGAGGTATCTGATTCTGTGTGGCACAATGCAAGACGTGGAAGTTACGTTTGCATCTTATTATGCGCCTAACACCAACCAAATGGCTTTCATGAAGGGTTTTTTTTCTGAACTTTTTAAACATGTGAAAGGCTTACTAGTGGTTTGTGGGGACTCTAACATGATACTTCAGCCCCATATAGATAGGCACTCTAATAGGTCGTTGGTCCCCTCCTCACAGGTGCTGGCCACTGCGAGAGCTTTTAGGTCGTTACTGGAATCTTATGGCATGATGGACTGTTGGAGGGAGGGTCATCCTGGTACACAGTCCTTCACACATTATTCCTCTCCGCATGATCTCTATACACGGATAGATCATGTGTTTGTTAAGTTCCAAGCTCTGTCCAGCCTTAAAGGCTCGCAAATACTTCCAATTTCATGGACAGATCATGATGCAGTTTTGATAAAATTTAAGTCTCTTCTACTAAGGCAGGTAGGTGTCTCGTGGGCTTTGAATGAGACGTTGTTGTCAGATAAAAAAATTGTAGATGATACTAGAGAAAGCCTTCTTAATTATTTTAAGGATAATGATCAAACTGAAATTTCAGATGTTTTGCAATGGGAGGCGCATAAACCAGTTATTAGGGGGTTCCTTTTACAGGCGGCAGCGGGGAAACGTAAGGTACAGAATGCTTATATTGACTCCCTAGAAAAGAAGTATGCGGATTTAGTCGCGCAAGTACCTCAGATCATGTCGGCTGCATATAGATCTACCTTAAGAAGAATATCAGAAGAATTAAATTTAGCCTTAGCAGAACGGGCGGGACGTAGTTTGGCTTGGGTAAAACATAGGTTTTATATTAAGGCTAACAAACCTGACACATTATTGGCTCGTAAGCTTAAAACACCAGATTGTTTATTTAAACCAATCAAGTTAAAGGATAGTAGAGGCTCTCTTACTTCTAATCCTGTAAAGATTGTTGATCTTTTTGGAAATCAGATGGAAAGACTCTATTCTGCATCTAGCACGACCTCCGAGATCCCTCTTTCGGAATTTATGCGGGGGTTGGAGTTACCACACCTCCCGATAGAAATGAAGGAGTATTTGGATGGTGCGTTCACTTTAGAGGAAGTAATGGCTGCTGTTAAAGGGTTAAAACTTAATAAGGCACCGGGCCCTGATGGCTTCTCAGCAGGTTACTTTAAAACATTTGTGGATGCTCTGGCACCGCGGATGGTTAGAGCTTTTAATGCGATTAGACAAGGGGGTGTTTTCTCAAGGGACACTGTAACTGCTGCAATTAGTATGATACCAAAGTCTGATTCTGACCCAACGACCTGGTCAAATTACAGACCGATATCTCTTTTAAATATAGATATTAAGGTGTATGCGAAGGTCCTAGCGCAACGTCTATCTCAATTTTTACCACAATTGGTTCAGGGAGATCAAGTGGGCTTCGTCCCAGGGCGGCAAGCAGGGGATAATGTAAGGAGAATTGTTCATGTGATACATGCTGCAGAACACTTGAAGAAGCCGACAATGCTTTTGTCGCTTGATGTGCGCAAAGCCTTTGATTCGGTCTCGTGGTCCTATTTGTTTCAGCTTTTGCAGTGGTGGGGCTTTGGTGAAAGTTTTATTTCATGTGTAAAGGCTTTATACAATGAGCCACGAGCATATATAAAATATTGTGGGTTCAAATCTCGAACCTTTACTCTTCAGAGGGGAACCCGTCAGGGGTGTCCTTTATCTCCCCTGCTTTTCGCCCTGGTGATGGAGCCATTAGCACATGCTGTTAGAGAAGCTAAGGACGTGTCGGGGGTTACTATTGGAGGCATTGAACATAAGCTTTGTCTGTTCGCTGACGATGTCATTGTGTTTCTTACCAATCCTTTGATCTCTATACCGAATTTAATGAAAATACTAGGGAATTTTGCACAAATCTCAGGGTTGGAGGTCAATATGGCAAAGTCTAGAGCCTTGAACATCACAGTTCCTGATGATACCTGGGAAGGAATGATCTCCAATTTCGATTTTAAGGTGGAGGAAGTTCGGCTCAAATATTTAGGTATTTATTTGACGAATAGTGTTACAGGTTTGTACTCTGCTAATTTCCCCCCATTGTATAAAACTTTGATAGAATTACTAAAGAGATGGAGGGATCTTGGATTGTCGTGGCTGGGCAGAATAAATGCTATCATAATGACCCTTCTTCCGAAATTTTTATATTATGTTAGGGTGTTACCAATAAAAATTCAACTGCAACATCTAAGAAACTTTGAACGGAAGGTTCTGGATTTTATTTGGGACGGGAGGAAGTCTAGAGTGGCTAGGAATGTCTTATGTAGACCGAGAAGTTTAGGAGGACTAGGGGTACCAAATTTATTTCGCTATTATCAAGCAGCCCAGATAGCTCAATTAACTGCATATCATGAGACTGTAGACCCTCCTATTTGGGTGTCTATTGAGAGAGAGATTATGGCGCCAATTGATGTAAACAATTACTTATGGGTAATACCCTCTGTTAGGAAAGCTCATAGTAACCCTATAATGTTGCACTCTATGGCACTATGGGATGGGGTTAAATATTCTGGAGGTTTAGTGTCCCCCCATGTCCCACTGTTGTCATTTTGGAATAACCCTATGTTTCAGCCGGCAGTACTCTCCCCACAAAACTTTTATAATTGGAATGCTAGGGGTGTTAATTGTGTGAAGGACTGTGTACAGGATTCTAGTGTGCTTACGTTTCTACAATTTAAGGAAAAATTTGATTTAGGGGCTGAACATGTGTTTGCCTATTTACAAATAAGAAATTTTCTTCTGAGCCTTTTGCATGGAAAACAGAATGTAGAGGAGCTAACGGTGTTTGAGAGGCGGTGTGCTACTAATCCCAGAGGCAGAGCTATCCTCTCGCAGGTGTATATGTCTCTAACCAGTTCAGCCTTAAATAATACTCCGGGATATATAACAAAGTGGCAAGAGGATCTAGGTAGCTGTCTGGAGAATGATGAATGGCAGAGGATGTGGAGTACCACATTGCGTGGGAATACATCGGTGCTTGCTGTGGAAGCTAATGTTAAGGTGATGATACGTTGGTACTGGGTTCCTGCTCGATATTCAACAGATGTTTCGGGCCTTCATAAAAATTGTTTTAGGGGATGCCAGGATCTGGGTTCCTTTAAGAATATATGGTGGGATTGCCCATTAGTGAGTAAATTTTGGTGTAAGATATTTCGAATATTGTCCAATATTATGGGAACCTATGTTAGTACAGATCCGTGGGTTGCGCTGTTAAATAAGCCTATAGAGGGATATGGAAAGGATTCTCAAAAGCTTACACTTCATTTGCTAACCACAGCCAAATTAGTAATAGCCAAGGCTTGGAGAACTAATACTCTCAGCATCCTGGAATTTAAGAGTAGAGTAAATGATATTATGGCGATGGAAAAATTATCCGCTTTAAAAGAGGGACGCTTGGAAAAATTTGAACGAACTTGGTTGCCATGGGTGGAAAAGTATTTACCTAGAACCTTTGATAGGAACCTTTTAATAGTATAAGCTTGTCTGCTCTTTTCTTACCTTTAGGAAAATCCCTTCTTTTTTTTTTTTTTTTTTTTTTTTTTTTGTGTGTGTTGTTTTGTTGTCTGTTTGTTTCTTTGTTCATTGTTTTTTCCTGTTTTGTGTATGAATCCCTGCTGCTGGGGGGTGGGACTTGGGAGAGGGAGGGGGGGGGGAAGAGGGGTGTCGCTGCTTTGTGAAAGTATGTTATATTTTTTTTAATGTTGCTGAAATATGGCAGTTATTGACTCGCTTTAATTATTTGTTACATATGATACTGTATATTGAGCATGAAGGTCTCCCTCTACTGAAGGGGTGGTCAATAATTGGAGTAAGGAAGATGGGGGGAGGGGGTGGAGGGGATGGGTATATAGGATATATAGAATTGTCAATTGATAATTATTTTTTTGAGATGTATATATTTACCTGTCACAAGCCTGATCTTATAATGTTCTATTTATATATTTTTGTTACTCTGATTCTCTACTCCTATGTAAACTATTTGTATGATGCCATCGCTTGTATACTGTATTATGCTTCTTGGAAAAATAAAAATCTTTGAGAAAAAAAAAAAAAAAAATATTTTTATATTTGGCATAACGCGTGGCCAAAAAAGTAAAACGTCTGAAATGCGGAGGGCTAGCGCAAAGGGACGTGGACGAGGACGAGGGCGCGGAAATGCTGGTGGGGGCACAAACCGCGTTGAAGCCAGTGGGGATACAATGCGTGCTGATGAGGGGCAGCCAGCATTACGCTCATCCAGCTTCCCTGCCTTTATGGGACAGTTATGCGGGGGGCGGGGTACACCTCTGTTAAAGCCTGAGCAGCGTGAACAGGTGGTGCAATGGATGGCCGATAACGCTTCCAGTCACTTGTCCACCACCCAGTCATCCACACAGTCTCACTCTGACCCTCCTTCCTCCCAACCTGGCCAACAGAGTCAGCCCACCCTTGACCCCTCCCAGGACCTCTTTTCGGGTCCTTTTCTAGATGTGCTGCAAGAATCCCAGGAGCTAGCAGAGGAATTTGTTTGTAGTGATGCCCAAACACTTGAGTATCCGCCATCTGCTAGTGATGTGGACCCGGAACCAGCATCTGCTATCATGAGCGATGATGATGAGACGCAGTTGCCATCAAGGGAGGCTGTTGGAATGTCCAGTGGGCAGGAGGAGGAGCAGAGAGAGGAAGTGGAAGAGGAGGTGGTGGACGACGAAATGACCGACCCCACTTGGACAGGGGTGATGTCCAGCGGGGAAAGCAGTGGAGATGCGGTCTGCGCATCACCGAATAAGGCAGCAAGAGGCAGAGGACAGTCCAGAGGCAGAGGACAGTCCAGACAGAGAAGGCAGGCCACAGCCAGCAGGGCCGAAGCTCTTCCCGGCAGCAGGCAGTCGCGCGAAGCTCCCCCATCGAGGCCTCGTACTTCTGTGGTGTGGAGATTTTTTAATGTTTGCGCGGATGACAAACTGAGCGCGGTTTGCGCAATCTGCCACTCAAAACTGAGTAGGGGCTCTGAGAAGAGCAATCTGACCACCTCAGGCATGTGCCGTCACTTGGAATTCAAGCACTGGGCTGAGTGGGAGAGAGCAAACGCAATACAACCTGCGCCCCGTCTTGCTGCCACTGCCTCTTCCCCTTTGTTGTGTGCTGCCACTGCGGTCCAGACCTCCAGCCAGGACACCTCCACATCTGCCTCTGCCTCGGCTACTTTGGGGCCTTCTCCTTCAGCCCCCCCTTCCCCCGCATCTTCGTCTGCACCTTCCATCTCCTCGTCCCATCAACTGTCCATCTCGCAGGCGTTCAACCGCAGGCGTTCAACCGCAGGCGGAAGTACGCCTCCAGTCACCCCCAAGCCCAAGCCTTAACCTGCCTCATCTCCAAACTGCTGGCCCTGGAGATGTTGCCGTTTTGGCTTGTGGAGACGCAGGCCTTCCGCGACCTGATGGCGGCTGCCGCACCTCGCTATTCCGTCCCTAGCCGCCACTATTTTTCCCGGTGTGGCGTCCCCGCCCTGCACCAGCACGTGTCGCGTAACATCAGGCGGACCCTGAGGTACGCAGTCAGCGCAAAGGTCCACTTGACCACCGACTCGTGGACAAGCGCTTGCGGCCAAGGACGCTACATCTCTTTGACGGCACACTGGGTGAATGTTGTGGAAGCGGGGACGGGGTCGCAAACAGGGACGGCCTACATACCACCCCCGCCCAAGATTGCCAGCACGGGTTCTGATAGACCCCCCTCCTCTTCCTCCTCCTCCTCCTCCTCTGCCTTAACATCGCCCTCAGCCCCTAGCTGGAAGCGTTGCAGCACTGGCACGGGGAGACGTCAGCAGGCGGTGCTTAAGCTCATCAGCTTGGGCGACAGGAAGCACAGCGCCGCAGAGGTGAGGCACGCCATATTGCAGCAGACAGAGATGTGGCTGTCGCCGCTGCAGCTAGGACCAGGCATGGTCGTGTGCGATAACGGCCGTAACCTGGTGGCGGCTCTGGAGCTTGCAGAACTCAATCACGTACCATGCCTGGCCCACGTTTTTAATTTGGTAGTACAAAAGTTTCTAAAGACTTACCCCAACCTGGCAGAGCTACTGGTCAAAGTGCGGCGCTTGTGCACTCACTTTCGGAAGTCAACTGTAGCTGCTGCTAGCTTAAAAAAAATCCAGCAACGCCTCCATTTGCCTCAACATCGGCTGTTGTGCGACCTGCCCACTCGCTGGAATTCCACCTATTGCATGTTGGCCAGGGTGTGTGAGCAGCAGAAAGCATTGATGGAGTACCAGATGATGCATCCACGCGTGCCTCCAACTCAGCTCCCTCAGTTTGCCAACCACGAGTGGCCATGGATGGCAGACATATGCGATGTATTGCGTATCTTTGAGGAGTCCACTAAGAAGGTCAGCAGCGAGGACGCTATAGTGAGCGTAACCATCCCGCTCCTAGGCGTCCTTAAAGAATCGCTCATCGCAATAAGGGAGAACGCATTGCACACAGAGGAGACGGGGGTAGGAGGAGACGCAAAGCAGGTAGACAGTCAGACCACACTTTTGTCTGCTGCTCGGTGGCAGTTGCAGGAGGAGGAGGATGAGGAGGAGGAGGACAACGTGGAGGTGGCTGTGGAAGAGGATGCTGGCGGCGAGGGTAGCAGTCAGGCTGTGTGCGTCCCATTGGTTCAGCGCGGATGGGGCGGAGAGGAGGAGGAAGAGGAGGAAATGGAAAATGATCCTTCTGGTGGGGGCAGTGAGGTCATGCCTACTCAGAGTCTGGCACACATGGCTGACTTCATGCTGGGCTGCTTTTCCCGGGACATACGTGTTGTCCGGATATTGGAGAACAAACTATACTGGGTCTTCGCACTCCTGGACCCCCGGTATAAAGATAACTTCTCCTCTTTTATTCCGGTAGAGGAGAGGACGAATCGATTACTGGAATACCAGAGGGAACTCTTGCAGAACATGATGCAGATTTTCCCACCCAGCATCGCTGGCGGCAGAGAGGAGAGTGTCTCCCAGAGTCTGACAACATCGATCAGGCCCACAGCCACCAGGGGAACACTCTCCAAGGTGTGGGACACGTTCATGTCACCCCCTCGTGCAACTTCCATCACTGCGGGGCCCGCTATCAGCAGGAGGGACAAGTAACGGCGGATGTTGCGGGACTACCTGGCAGACCACACCCCCGTCCCTCCCCGATCCCTCGGCGACCTACACTTACTGGGTCTCCAAGTTGGACACGTGGCTGGAACTGTCCCTGTACGCCTTGGAGGTGCTTGCCTGCCCTGCCGCCAGCGTGCTATCAGAAAGGGTGTTCAGCGCAGCCGGGGGCATTATAACCGATAAGCGCAGCCGCCTGTCAACCGACAGTGCCGACAGGCTGACGCTAATCAAAATGAACAGCAAGTGGATTGACCCGGACTTTGCTTGTACAACAGTGGAAAGCAGCCAAGAGTGAAGTGCCATCTGTATGAAGTGCCATTTCCTCCTCCTCCTCCTCCTCCTCCTCCTCCTTAAACGCCGTAGAATTGCTGTATTAATGAAAAAAATTATGGCTCACCTCTTGGGCTTAATACAATCAATTTTTAAGAGGTCTCAACTCTTGGGCCTCCACACAATTTTTAAAAGGTCTCAGCTCTTGGGCCTACACACAATTTTTAAAAGGTCTCAGCTCTTGGGCCTCCACACAATTTTTAAAAGGTCTCAGCTCTTGGGCCTCCACACAATTTTTAAGAGGTCTCAGCTCTTGGGCCTCCACACAATTTTTAAAAGGTCTCAGCTCTTGGGCCTCCACACAATTTTTAAAAGGTCTCAGCTCTTGGGCCTCCACACAATTTTTAAAAGGTCTCAGCTCTTGGGCCTCCACACAATTTTTAAGAGGTCTCAGCTCTTGGGCCTCCACACAATTTTTAAAAGGTCTCAGCTCTTGGGCCTCCACACAATTTTTAAAAGGTCTCAGCTCTTGGGCCTCCACACAATTTTTAAAAGGTCTCAGCTCTTGGGCCTCCACACAATTTTTAAAACATAGCAGCCCTAATAAGGGCTCTCAATGACTCTCTTGTCTTCTGGTAGCTGGTATATATGGTGGTAAAAGAGATATTCTGAGCTTCTGGGGCCCTGCCTGACTACATAGGATATGAGCTATATACTGTTCAACATAGCAGCACTAATAAGGGATTAAGGACTCTCTTGTCTTCTGGTAGCTGGTATATATGGTGGTAAAAGCGATATTCTGAGCTTCTGGGGCCCTGCCTGACTACATAGAATATGAGCTATATACTGTTCAGCGTAGTAGCCCTAATAAGGGCTCTTAATGACTTTCTTGTCTTCTGGTAGCTGGTATATATGGTGGTAAAAGCGATATTCTGAGCTTCTGGGGCCCTGCCTGACTACATAGGATATGAGCTATATACTGTTCAGCGTAGTAGCCCTAATAAGGGCTCTTAATGACTCTCTTGTCTTCTGGTAGCTGGTATATATGGTGGTAAAAGCGATATTCTGAGCTTCTGGGGCCCTGCCTGCCTACATAGGATATGAGCTATATACTGTTCAGCGTAGTAGCCCTAATAAGGGCTCTTAATGACTCTCTTGTCTTCTGGTAGCTGGTATATATGGTGGTAAAAGCGATATTCTGAGCTTCTGGGGCCCTGCCTGACTACATAGGATATGCGCTATATACTGTTCAGCGTAGTAGCCCTAATAAGGGCTCTTAATGACTCTCTTGTCTTCTGGTAGCTGGTATATATGGTGGTAAAAGCGATATTCTGAGCTTCTGGGGCCCTGCCTGACTACATAGAATATGAGCTATATACTGTTCAGCGTAGTAGCCCTAATAAGGGCTCTTAATGACTCTCTTGTCTTCTGGTAGCTGGTATATATGGTGGTAAAAGCGATATTCTGAGCTTCTGGAGCCCTGCCTGACTACATAGGATATGAGCTATATACTGTTCAGCATAGCAGCACTAATAAGGGATTAAGGACTCTCTTGTCTTCTGGTAGCTGGTATATATGGTGGTAAAAGCGATATTCTGAGCTTCTGGGGCCCTGCCTGACTACATAGGATATGAGCTATATACTGTTCAGCGTAGTAGCCCTAATAAGGGCTCTTAATGACTCTCTTGTCTTCTGGTAGCTGGTATATATGGTGGTAAAAGCGATATTCTGAGCTTCTGGGGCCCTGCCTGCCTACATAGGATATGAGCTATATACTGTTCAGCGTAGTAGCCCTAATAAGGGCTCTTAATGACTCTCTTGTCTTCTGGTAGCTGGTATATATGGTGGTAAAAGCGATATTCTGAGCTTCTGGGGCCCTGCCTGACTACATAGGATATGAGCTATATACTGTTCAGCGTAGTAGCCCTAATAAGGGCTCTTAATGACTCTCTTGTCTTCTGGTAGCTGGTATATATGGTGGTAAAAGCGATATTCTGAGCTTCTGGGGCCCTGCCTGACTACATAGAATATGAGCTATATACTGTTCAGCGTAGTAGCCCTAATAAGGGCTCTTAATGACTCTCTTGTCTTCTGGTAGCTGGTATATATGGTGGTAAAAGCGATATTCTGAGCTTCTGGAGCCCTGCCTGACTACATAGGATATGAGCTATATACTGTTCAGCATAGCAGCACTAATAAGGGATTAAGGACTCTCTTGTCTTCTGGTAGCTGGTATATATGGTGGTAAAAGCGATATTCTGAGCTTCTGGGGCCCTGCCTGACTACATAGGATATGAGCTATATACTGTTCAGCGTAGTAGCCCTAATAAGGGCTCTTAATGACTCTCTTGTCTTCTGGTAGCTGGTATATATGGTGGTAAAAGCGATATTCTGAGCTTCTGGGGCCCTGCCTGCCTACATAGGATATGAGCTATATACTGTTCAGCGTAGTAGCCCTAATAAGGGCTCTTAATGACTCTCTTGTCTTCTGGTAGCTGGTATATATGGTGGTAAAAGCGATATTCTGAGCTTCTGGGGCCCTGCCTGACTACATAGGATATGAGCTATATACTGTTCAGCATAGCAGCACTAATAAGGGATTAAGGACTCTCTTGTCTTCTGGTAGCTGGTATATATGGTGGTAAAAGCGATATTCTGAGCTTCTGGGGCCCTGCCTGCCTACATATGAGCTATATACTGTTCAGCATAGTAGCCCTAATAAGGGCTCTTAATGACTCTCTTGTCTTCTGGTAGCTGGTATATATGGTGTAAAAGCGATATTCTGAGCTTCTGGGGCCCTGCCTGCCTACATAGGATATGAGCTATATACTGTTCAGCGTAGTAGCCCTAATAAGGGCTCTTAATGACTCTCTTGTCTTCTGGTAGCTGGTATATATGGTGGTAAAAGCGATATTCTGAGCTTCTGGGGCCCTGCCTGACTACATAGGATATGAGCTATATACTGTTCAGCATAGCAGCACTAATAAGGGATTAAGGACTCTCTTGTCTTCTGGTAGCTGGTATATATGGTGGTAAAAGCGATATTCTGAGCTTCTGGGGCCCTGCCTGCCTACATATGAGCTATATACTGTTCAGCATAGTAGCCCTAATAAGGGCTCTTAATGACTCTCTTGTCTTCTGGTAGCTGGTATAGATGGTGGTAAAAGCGATATTCTGAGCTTCTGGGGCCCTGCCTGCCTACATAGGATATGAGCTATATACTGTTCAGCGTAGTAGCCCTAATAAGGGCTCTTAATGACTCTCTTGTCTTCTGGTAGCTGGTATATATGGTGGTAAAAGCGATATTCTGAGCTTCTGGGGCCCTGCCTGCCTACATATGAGCCATATACCGTTCAGCGTAGTAGCCCTAATAAGGGCTCTTAATGACTCTCTTGTCTTCTGGTAGCTGGTATAGATGGTGGTAAATGCGATATTCCGAGCTTCTGGGGCCCTGCCAGCGACAGCCTGTCTTTCCCTGCTGTGAGCGTCTGTCCCTCACTAAGTTCAAGCTGCTAATGCTGACGAAGAGGAAGTGCTGAGTTTTGTATATTCGAGGTCACATGGTTTTTCCAGCCAATGCGTGTAGACGCCGTTCTCGCGATGCCAGCGTCCTCCCAGGACCTGTCCCACCCCCCCCTGCATGGTGATTGGTGTAAAAAACGCGCCAGGGAAGGTGGGAGGGGAAACGAATTGTGAGTGCGCCATCGCCGCTGTACTCGATCGAAATCGAGTATGAAGAACAGCGTAGTATTCGATCGAATACCGGCTCGGTCGAATACTACTCGCTCATCTCTAGTCCTCTCTATTTCAGGGAGCACACTCTTCAATATCTTAATTGTGACCAAAAAGTAAGTTAACCCATCTAATAAAAAGTGAAAAGAATCTTGTGTGTCCGTGTCTGTTGTGTTTAGGGGGATAGACTAGATTCTCAGAATCGGGGAGGCCGATTCATTAATAGCGCCAGGTAGCGACAGATGAGCGACAGTAGCGGCATTTTCAGAGCGCCGCTAGTAGTCTCTGTGCTTGGCCGTTGTTCTGTAGTTGATAGCGACTCAGTCGGTTTGCCGTAATGTTGAATATTGGGTGAGGAGTCGCTATTTGACAGGTTCCGCGCTGTTCCGCGCTGTATGGGAGCGCATGACAGCGAATGGCCATAGCGAACGGCTCCCACCATATTCATTAACAAATCAAGCTCAAAAAATTCTCGCGCAGTGAAATGCTTGTTTAAACCCCAGAGCGCTGGCGGTGATGGGTTAAAAGTATTTTTTTAACCCCCAAACAACCATATTTTTGGCTAAAAAAAAAGTTTTTCAAAACATTTTGTAATATGAATACATTAATATCAGACCTGTAATATCAATTCTGCACAAATTTATTTATTTATTTATTTTTTTTACCTTAATAAAAATATAACATTGCAGAAGTGGTCACAGAATTTTTGACATTTAAAAAAAAAAATAAAAAAAAAATTAATAGCAATTAATTAAGAATATTTAAAGATTGCTCCATTGAAATGCATTGGAGAGCGCCAGGTAGCGAGAGGTCATACCTGTCGCTGTTCAAGGTCGCTCGCTGGAGCTGTGGGCTGAGGCTGGAATAATGATGAATGAGTCGCTATCTGGCGCTATCTCAGTCGCTAAGCAGGATTGGCTTGATAAATGTGTGATTGTGGTGGGGAGCCGGCGTTCTCGTGGCGGTGACCGTCATTACCGTTCGCTCACCAGTCGCTACCTGGCGCTATCCCTTGTTAAATAAGGGCCTAAGTTTCCCTCGCTGGGGGGTCGGGGTGAACTCCATAGCTGATGCTACCGGCACATTCCCCCCCTGTTTTCTTACCTTTTTCTTGCTTCCCCTGCAAAACCAGGGGTTTTGGGGTTCTCTACTGGGTTTCTTGACATCTAATCAAGAAATGATGGTTGGTTTTGCAGAAAAAAAAAGCTAAGAAAAATGGAGCTTGCAGATGGGATCAATACCCATTGCTTTAATGGCTTAAATGGCTGGGTACTAGGAGCAAGATTTATCAAGCATCAGTGTCTGTTGATACCACTTAGTGGCAATATTTTTGCCTCAGTGGCACATAGTGTGCAATTTATCAAACAAAAAACAACGCCAGTGTGGCTGCCATCTTGCATCCAATTTATAACTAGCGCCATATAGTTTGCAGTGCCGGGTTGTCTTGTTCAAGCTGCGCTGGTTTATAGTGGCACTTTAGGTTAAGATCCCGTAGAGCTGAATGAGCAGACAATGTATTGAAGTGTTTCATGCTTATGTATGATATTACTCACATTTTGTGTACAGAATTTGCATTGTGACTTGTCAACAATGTAAACGCAGGACCTAGAGTTCACCAAACGTAATTTTATTTTGGATTTCTGTAAAATGTTTTTTCATGGCTTCTTTTGCTTACCAATATGTAACTTGGAAAACAACAACTAAAACGCAGCCTAAACACAGGCATGTAAATAAACGCTGACGAGCAGCAGAACAATACAGAGCCAATCTTTTCAGTATACCAAAAATGATTCAGTACATTGTGCAGCCCCTAAAAGATGCCGTTGTTATAACAGGCATTCAGGTCCAACAGGCGCTGACAGAGGCCAGCCAATACCCAGTGCACCAATCAAAGCTAATTAGGGCTTTATTTATGAAGGGATAGCGTCAGGTAGTGCCTTGTTAATGAGAGGTAGCGACAGGTGAACGCCAGACACGGCACGCAATTACACACTTATCAAGCAGAATCTGTTGAGCGACTGGGATAACGCCATGTAGCGTCCGATTCATCATTATCCCAGCCTCAGCGACCAGCGCCAGCGTTCAGCCTTGCACAGCGCCAGGTATTACCTCTCGCTACCTGTTGCTCTCCCATACATTTCAATGGACGATCCATTTCTTCTCTTTTAACTGGGTTTTTGTTATATATTTTTTTTTTTTTTAAATCTCAAATAATGTTGTGATCACTTATGGCATTTAAAATGCAGTTTTGTCAGAAATGTATCATGTTTTATATATTTCTGCAGAAATGACATTACAGGTCTGCCATTAAAGTGTTACAATGTTGTTACAATGTAATTCCATATGTTTTCGCTTTGTTGCTAGTTGATAGATGCTGAAAAACAGACTTCAAACACACCACTTCCTGCGCTCTGGGCTTCAGAGAAGCATTTTTTAGTGCTGGAGTTTTGTGAGGATGTTTTTTTAATGAATATGTTGTAAGTCGGTCGCACTGACCAGTCGCTAACATGCGCTCCCGTACAGCGCTGTACTGGTCAAATAGCGACTCATCACAATGTATTCATCATTGCTGCTCAGCGACTGAGAGGCTGATTCATTAATAGCGACAGATAGCGACAGATAGCGACTGTTGAGCGACTGTATTTTGACAGCGACCGCTAGTAGTCGCTGTGCTTGGCCATTGTTCGGTGGATGATAGCGACTCAGTCGGTGTGCCGTAATGTTGAATACAAGATGCTGAGTCGCTATTTGAGAGGGTTCGCTGTTGTATGGGAGCGCATGATAGCGACTGGACATAGCGACCGGCACCCACCATATTCATTAAAAAATCAGCCTTAAAAATTCCTAGCGCTGTGAAATGCATGTTTAAATCCCAGAGCGCAGTAGGCGATGTGTTAAAAGTAGTTTTTTAACCCCCTAACCACCCCAAAAAAAAAATGGAATGATTTGGAAATAATATTCAAACCTGAATAGTTTAAAATCAGACCTGTAATATCAATTCTGCAAAAAAAATAAATGTTTTAAAAATCCCCAAAAAATACATTTTCAAAGGGAGAAGTGTTCACAGATTTTTTTTTGGAAATTAAAAAAAAAAAAAAAAATAAAAAATAATTATTAAGTAAAATACATTCTGCCATTGAAATGCATTGGAGAGCGCCAGGTAGCGAGAGGTCATACCTGTCGCTGTTCAAGGATGTTCGCTGGCGCTGTGGGATGAGGCTGGGATAATGATGAATGAGTTGCTAGGTGGCGCTATCTCAGTCGCTAAGTAGTATCGGCTTGATAAATGTGTGATTGTGGAGGGGTTGCTATCTGTCGGTATCTGTCGCTATCTGTCGCTATTCCGTGATAAATAAGGCCCTGAGTCACTAAGAACTAGCGACCCACGGCCGAGCACAGTGACTACTAGCGGGCGCTCTGAAAATGCCTGCTACAGACGCTCATCTGTCGCTACCTGGTGTTAGTGATGAATCAGCCTGTTAGTTAACATCGGGCGCTGTGACTTCCTGCACCATTCTGTACAAATAACAGCGCCAAAAAGAAAGATGCCATGGGCGCTATGCCAGATATGGCCCTAGATGTGGCCCTTAGTATCTGACTGGCAGCCCGAAAATGCTGCATCCCCTGATACCTCATTTTATTGCATACCCTTATCAGGATCTCAAGGCTTTTTTTTTACCGAATTCTCAGCAGGAAGGAAGATCATATTGTTTTTACAAAGAGGTGGAACTTTAGAGTGGACCAATCAATGGCTCAGGCGGTCCTGGAGTCTAAAAGGCTCCAGGACCAGGCCATTAAGTGTCCCTGTTTGAAGCCTCCACAGTGGCTGTTACCTTGCAGCATCCCTACAACTGACTCCAGCAGGCAGGCCATAGGGAGACCCGGGACAATGCCTGGTGGGCCTCACAGCTTTGGGGCCAGTTGGGCAGCTGCTTTTAACACCCACATTCAATCTTTGCCCCCTTAGTCTCCCTCTCAGCCTCCTTTACCCAGCTCCACTGTAACCACAAACCAAGGTACCCCAGTCCCCAGTGCTATAGCCCCAGCATCATGGTTGGGGGGCCTCTATAGGGACATCTCGGCTCGCCAGTGGCTGGTAAAATCCTGGTCTGATTTTTGGACCCAGTCCAACACTGCACTCAGCTATTCTGATAGCTGCAAGATGAGAGGACAGTGTAGCCAGGCAGTGGGAAAAGCAAGCAGGATGCTCGGCTGCATAGCTCGAGGCATCACCAGTAGGAAGAGGGAGGTTGTGATGCCGCTGTATAGAGCCCTGGTAAGGCCACAGCTAGAATACTGTGTGCAGTTCTGGAGACCTTATCTGCAAAAAGACATTATTCAAATAGAACGGGTCCAAAGGCGGGCAACGAAAATGGTGGAAGGACTTAAACTTAAAACTTATCAGGAGAGACTTAAAGAACTTAATTTGTACAGTCTGGAGGAAAGAAGGGAGAGGGGGGACATGATTGAGACCTTTAAATATGTGAAAGGATTGAATAAGGTTCAGGAGGGAAGTATTAGTGAGTATTAGTGATTCCCAAGTGTCCAAAATGAGGGACGTAATGAGTAACCAGATGCATGGAAGCAGAGACATTGGGTACGATCTAAATGGAGGCCAGTCAACCTTTCTCTTGCTCCATTTGTTTCTCTTTATTTAATTACTAGCTACTTTACATAGCAGAAAATGTCAGTTACAGTTATCAAAACCTTAAACCATGTATCAGTAACAATTATTTCCAAAAGAGCTTCTCTGACTAGCAGAGATATAACTGCTACATAACATCAGTGTAACCCGTGCTGGAAGAATTGTTACACCCCACTGAGCAGCTTATTTATGTCTACTCATGCAGCCACTACACATTGTATGTTAAAGCGTAACGGTAAACTAAGGAAAATCTAAACATCAAACACCAAATTTGATTTTATTTAGCATATTATTTTGCTCTGCATCATAATGATTGGGTCAGGCAACAGGTTATGCTTATGCTTTACATAATAATGTTTGTGCCAGGGTACCGGACCTGCTGGGGCTCTGCATATTAATGTTTGTGTCTGGGTACTGGACCTGCTGGGGTTCTGCATATTAATGTTTGTGCCTGGGTAGAGGATCTGCTGGGGGACTGTATATTAAAGTTTGTGTCTGTGTACTGGACCTGCTGGGGCTCTGCACATTAATGTTTGTGCCTGGGTACAGGATCTGCTCGAGGACTGCATATTATTGTTTGTGCCTGGGTATAGGATCTGCTCGGGGACTGCATATTATTGTTTGTGCCTGGGTACAGGATCTGCTGGGGGACTGCATTTTAATGTTTGTGTCTGGGTATTGGACCTTCTGGGGCTCTGCACATTAATGCTTGTGTCTGGGTACTAAGCCTACTGGGGTTCTGTACATTAATGTCTGTGTCTGGACAGTGGACCTGCTGGGGCTCTGCACATTAGTGTTTGTGTCTGGGTACTGGACTTGCTGGATTTGAGCACATTAATGTTTGTGCCTGGGTACAGGATCTGCTGGGACTATGCACCTTAATGTTTGTGTCTGGGTACAGGATCTGCTGGGGCTCTGCATATCACTGTTTGTGCCTGGGGATCGGAGGATCTGTTGGCGCTCTGTATAATAATGTTTGTACCTGAGTAAAGGATCTGCTGGGGGACTGCATATTAATGTTTGTGTCTGGGGATCGGATCTGTTGGCTCTCTGCATATCAATGTTTGTGCCTGGTTACTGGAGCTGCTGGGGCTCTACACATTAATTTTTGTGTCTTGCTACTGAACCTGCTGGGGCTGACCACATTAATGTTTATGTCTGGGTACAGGATCTGCTGGGGCTCTGCCCCTTAATGTTTGTGTTTGGGTACAGGATCTGCTGGGGCTCTGCCCCTTAATGTTTGCGTCTGGGTACAAGATCTGCTGGGGCACTGCATATCACTGTTTTTGCCTGGGGATCGGATCTGTTGCCAGTCTTCATATTAATGTTTGTGTCTGGGTACAGCATCTGCTGGGGCTCTACACATTAATGTTTGTGTCTGGGTACAGGATCTGCTGGGGCACTGCATATCACTGTTTGTGCCTGGGGATCGGATCTGTTGCCAGTCTTCATATTAATGTTTGTGTCTGGGTACAGCATCTGCTGGGGCTCTACACATTAATGTTTGTGTCTGGGTACAGGATCTGCCGGGGCTCTGCACTGTAATGTTGGTGTCTGGGTACAGGATCTGCTGGGGCTCTGCACTTTAATGTTTGTGTCTGGGTACAGGATCTGCTGGGGCACTGCATATCACTGTTTGTGCCTGGGGATCGGATCTGTTGCCAGTCTTCATATTAATGTTTGTGTCTGGGTACAGCATCTGCTGGGGCTCTACACATTAATGTTTGTGTCTGGGTACAGGATCTGCTGGGGGTCTGCACTGTAATGTTTGTGTCTGGGTACTGGATCTGCTGGGGCTCTGCACTGTAATGTTGGTGTCTGGGTACAGGATCTGCGGGTGCTCTACACTTTAATGTTTGTGTCTGGGTACAGGATCTGCTGGGGCTCTGCACTTTAATGTTTGTGTCTGGGTACAGGATCTGCTGGGGCTCTGCACTTTAATGTTTGTGTCTGGGTACAGGATCTGCTGGGGCACTGCATATCACTGTTTTTGCCTGGGGATCGGATCTGTTGCCAGTCTTCATATTAATGTTTGTGTCTGGGTACAGCATCTGCTGGGGCTCTACACATTAATGTTTGTGTCTGGGTACAGGATCTGCTGGGGCTCTGCACTGTAATGTTGGTGTCTGGGTACAGGATCTGCTGGGGCTCTGCACTTTAATGTTTGTGTCTGGGTACAGGATCTGCTGGGGCACTGCATATCACTGTTTGTGCCTGGGGATCGGATCTGTTGCCAGTCTTCATATTAATGTTTGTGTCTGGGTACAGCATCTGCTGGGGCTCTACACATTAATGTTTGTGTCTGGGTACAGGATCTGCTGGGGCTCTGCACTGTAATGTTTGTGTCTGGGTACTGGATCTGCTGGGGCTCTGCACTGTAATGTTGGTGTCTGGGTACAGGATCTGCGGGTGCTCTACACTTTAATGTTTGTGTCTGGGTACAGGATCTGCTGGGGCTCTGCACTTTAATGTTTGTGTCTGGGTACAGGATCTGCTGGGGCTCTGCACTTTAATGTTTGTGTCTGGGTACAGGATCTGCTGAGGCTCTGCACATTAATGTTTGTGTCTGGGTACAGGATCTGCTGGGGCACTGCATATCACTGTTTTTGCCTGGGGATCGGATCTGTTGCCAGTCTTCATATTAATGTTTGTGTCTGGGTACAGCATCTGCTGGGGCTCTACACATTAATGTTTGTGTCTGGGTACAGGATCTGCTGGGGCTCTGCACTGTAATGTTGGTGTCTGGGTACAGGATCTGCTGGGGCTCTGCACTTTAATGTTTGTGTCTGGTTACAGGATCTGCTGGGGCACTGCATATCACTGTTTGTGCCTGGGGATCGGATCTGTTGCCAGTCTTCATATTAATGTTTGTGTCTGGGTATAGCATCTGCTGGGGCTCTACACATTAATGTTTGTGTCTGGGTACAGGATCTGCTGGGGCTCTGCACTGTAATGTTGGTGTCTGGGTACAGGATCTGCTGGGGCTCTGCACTGTAATGTTGGTGTCTGGGTACAGGATCTGCGGGTGCTCTGCACTTTAATGTTTGTGTCTGGGTACAGGATCTGCTGGCGCACTGCATATGACTGTTTGTGCCGGGTGACCGGATCTGTTAGAGCTCTGCACATTAATGTTTTTACCTGGGTACTGGACCTGCTGAGGCTCTGCACATTAATGTCTGTACCTGGGTACTGGACATGCTGGGGCTCTGCACTTTTTTTGTTTGTGTCTGGGGATCGGATCTGTTGGCGCTCTGCATATTAATGTTTGAGTCTGAGCCTGTTTGCATTTCACTTTTTATAGTTAGACAGGTTGGCCAACAAGAGAGATCTACCAAGAGGTCAGCCACCCTTATGCTAGGACAGACCCCCTCTTCCTGAGTGAAATGCCCAGTGAGCATCTCTGCAACAACCTTCAGCCAGCCACATTCATTAACTTGCCAGATTGCAAAACAGGGCCACAGATGAGAAGAGGCCCGAGCTGCATGTATCCTCAGAAGTTTGCTGTACCTTACATCTAGCCACCAAGCTGTGTAGGTTGGGATAACTGTGGGGGATCTTGGAAGCAGACACACATGTTCTCATATGTATTTGGCAGAAGGTTGTTAAAAGGATGCTCACATCTTGTGATTTTGGGACAGTTGGCTGCTTTAGATTCTTTGATGAGACCAGAAACCACAGTCCAAATCCAGCCCCCCAGTCCTAAATGGTGTTTAGATTTAGGTCTACTTGAGTCCCAAAACTTTGGAAAAATACAACATCAACAATGACAGAGGCAAAAAGACAATACAAAAGTATACTGAGAAACATGGCAGGAGGAACTATGCTTACTTGAGTAGAATACTACGGGTGTTTCCCTGAAAAAAAGACAGGCGTTGTATACATTTTTGCTCCAAAAATGACAGGCTGATTCATCACTAGCGGCAGGTAGCGACAGATAAGCGTCTGTAGCATGCATTTCAGAGCGCCCACTAGTAGTCGCTGTACTTGGCCGCGGGTCACTACTTCATAGCGACTCAGTCGCTGTGCAGTAATGTTGAATACATTGTGAGGAGTCGCTATTTGACCAGTACAGCGCTGTATGGGAGCGCATGTTAGCGACTGCTCATAGCGACCGACTCACACCATATTCAGCAGAAAAACAGCCTCACAAAACTCAGGCGCTGAAAAATGCTTGTTTGAAGCCCAGAGCGCAGGAGGCGGTGTGTTTAAAGTCTGTTTTTACACATCTATCCACTAGTAACAAAGCGACAACATATGGAATTACATTGTAGCAACATTGTAACATGAACACTTTAATGGCAGACCTGTAATGTCATTTCTGAAGGAATATATAAAAAATGAAAAAACTGAAATGTATGGGAGAGCGTCAGGTAGCGAGAGGTCATACCTGGCGCTGTGCAAGGCTGAATGCCGGCGCTGTTCGCTGAGGCTGTGAAAATGATGAATCAGACGCTACATGGCGCTATCCCAGTCGCTAAACAGATTCTGCTTGATAAATGTGTAATTGCGTGCCGTGTCCGCCGTTCACCAGTCGCTACCTGTCGCTACCTCTCATTAACCAGCCACTACCTGACGCTATCCCTTCTTAAATAAGGGCCTAGGTGTTAGGGCTTATTTTCAGGGGATGTCTTGCAGCTGCCAAGATAGTTGTGGCAGTACTGCAGCTCCGGAACACTACATGCACAGAACCGGCTGGCAGCAAGACCAGGCATGTCACTCCCAACAGACAAGCTTACCTGTGTGACTTGGGCCCTTATTCATCAAGCGATAGCGCCAGGTAGTGTCCGACGAGCGCCAGGTAGCGGGAGCTAACGGCGACTACCAACTCAAGTACGCCCGGCGGCGGTCACAATGACGCATTTATCAAGCAAAATGAGGCTAGCGCCGGCGAGATCGACGGCTAGCGCGGCATTCATCATGAAGCCGCCTGGACCGAACAGCGCCGCTGCAAATTCCCTCACAGCGCCAGGTATGAGCTGTCGCTCCCTGGCGATGTCCAATGCATTTCAATGGAGCAATCTATAATAATTCATGATTAATTGGTAATAATTTTTTTTTTAATTTTTTTAATGTAAAAAAATCGGAGAACACTTCTGCAATGTTAGGATTTATTTTTAAGTCAAAAAAAAAAAAATATGTGCAGAATTGATCTAACAGGTCTGAGATTAATGTATTCATATAACAAAATGATTATAAAAACATGTATAATGTTACATTCAAAAAATATGGTTGTTTAAGGGTTAAAAACTAGTTAATACAGATCGCCGCCAGCGCTCTGGGGTTTAAACAAGGAATGGACAGCGACAGCACATTCGGAGCGTGATTTGTTAATGAATATGAAGCTAGCCGTTCGCTCTGGCCATTCGTTGTCAGGCGCTCACATACAACGCTGGACCTGTGAAACAGCGACCCCCCAGCCCGTATTCAACATTACCGCACACCGACTGAGTCGCTGTCATCAAGCTAATGCCGGCCAAGCACAGCGAATACTGGCTGGCGCTGAAAAAATCACGCTACAGTCGCTCATCTGTCGCTACCTGGCGCTATTGATGAATCGGCCTCTTGATTTGTCCTCACCCTCCATTACAGCTGTGATTTGTCCTCACCCTCCTTTACAGCTGTGATTTGTCCTCACCCTCCTTTACAGCTGTGATTTGTCCTCACCCTCCATTACAGCTGCGATTTGTCCTCACCCTCCTTTACAGCTGTGATTTGTCCTCACCCTCCTTTACAGCTGTGATTTTTCCTCACCCTCCTTTACAGCTGTGATTAGTCCTCACCCTCCATTACAGCTGTGATTTGTCTTCACCCTCCATTACAGCTGTGATTTATCCTCACCCTCCTTTACAGCTGTGATTAGTCCTCACCCTCCATTACAGCTGTGATTTGTCTTCACCCTCCATTAAAGCTGCTCCCGTCCCAATTGGATGTACACATTCTAGGTGGGGTGAATACAATACTGTACAAGCAATACAATCGTGATGCCGATCATAAGCTTTCGTCCTAGAGCCAATGATCACGTCTCATAATAAAAATAGGTTCTACCAGCCTTTGCATGCTTTTCTTTTAATCATAGGTCCACTATACCAGAGATAGAACAAAAGATGCCTGTAGCTGTACCAGACAACTGGACTTGCTGTATTTGAATGAATGGCTGTATATGATTACAAACTAAAAGAAACTAACACGCATTTTATTTTCCATACACTAGGGGAAACTGAATATCAGACACCTTTCAAGCCTACAATATATGCTGTACAAAGAAATACAAGCCAAACTAAGGGGACAAACCCCTTCTAATAAACAGAGTCAGTTATTTTAACTGTCAAGTTTGTGTTGATGCCAGTCCCTGACACTATCCATTAATCCTATCCTATCCAAAACCCAAGATTTTGACTATCCTGGTTTTGGTCCTTCCCCCCATGGGACCCCAAATAGGGACTTTGTTCCCTGCAAGAACAAACACCTCTTCCCAGTCCTATGACGCATGCGCAGCCGCTCGTCCAATCAGTGTGTTCGGAACTCTTGAGCCCCTTCGTCCAAGAGCTCGTCTAATGCCTGCGGATCTGAGCGCATGGCGGCCGCAGCCCCCACTACCCTCTAACACGGAGCGTGCCCATGCCAGCCATTCACAAATGCCTGGAACGGCCACGCACTCTGCTAAAGGGATAGCGGGGATGCAGCCACAGCTCGCGCATGCTCCATTGTACCGGGACAGAAGGCGAGTTTCTGGGCGATCTGGGGGATTTCACACAGCGGGGCATCCTGATTCTGGATACCCCGGGGGGAGGGAATCCAGCGGCCCTGGAATCTTATAGATTTCAGGGCCAATGGGGTGTGGGTTTTGGTCCTCTTTAAATCTGAGTGAGGTTTTTTTTACTTTAACACACAAAAAGAGCAATTAAAATTGTTTGTTCTAGTTGTCCCCCCCCCCCCCACTCAAAAACCCCTCTATGCCAGGTGTACAGGTTAGGTACATCATGTTTCCAACATTTAAAGTTTTTTCTTTAAACAACAATGTCCAATGGGTTGGAAAAATAATGTATCTCACCAAAATTTTATTGCACTTTTTTGTGTGTTAAAGTTGAAAAGCCGACCAAGATGCAGGTTGCAGTTCACATCCAGATGTGCACTCAAAGTTAAACTTGCGACACTAAATATATAGCATGACCTCTATTATTTACTTGGCAGCCTGCAAGAATCTGTGGGCTGGAGCTTGCAGACTGGCAGGTAAGTAATGTTTGTTAACCACAATTGCTGCCCACATTAACCCCACGGTGTGGTACCGCAAACAAAAAAAATGAACAATGGCACCTCTCTGGCCACTTTCACACTTCTCCGGTGCGGCAGAGAGGAAGGAAATGCAGCCTCAAAAAGCCCTGTCTGCATCCGGGCCGCAAAAGCACCCCATTAAAGTCTAGGAGGACCTGGTACCTGATGAAAAAAGTTTGGGAACCCCTAATCTACAACATTTCCCCTCATTCTAGATGACCATAATGGACTAATCTGTCCTATAAACTTGTAGAACGTCTATAAAATCTGTGGTAGGGCACAACTTTTGGAAGAGCACAGTCTCCATTGACACTATACAAATGTTTTGGTATACCTATGGCCAGGTGCTGTTTGGTTTTTGTTTTTGAAGCTCATAATCCAAGTTCCAAGATCACGTGACCTATTTCCCCTATAAAAGGATGGACCTAGCAGTGGCACACCACTGTCTGATCAGCTGACTTCCTGGTTCCTGTTTCCTTCCTGCCTTGCCTCTGCATTATTCTTCAGTGTATGACCCAGGTCCACCCTACAGAACTGGATTATCCCTTGGACTTTTGACACAAACCTCAGCCTATAACCCCCTGACCTCGGCCTGCCTCACTACTCTTATGCTGCATCCTTCTGGTACCTGGTATCCCCAGGTGGCTTCCAGCTTTCCTGGAAACGGCCCTGGTTTTGCCCGCAGCACAGTCTGACCTCCCAGTGAACTCCAGGACTGCCAGTAAATTACAGTTCCTGGGTTGGTAGCTCTCCCTCACCTAGGCATACCCACACCTTAAGCTCCACCTTGCTCCTTGCTCTGGTGACCCTCACCACCTTCATCACAGTTGGCCAGCCTGACACTTTCTGGATTAGTGGAACCATTTTTGTAGCCTGCCAACATTCTACCTACAGTATTCACTGTTTTCTTCTGTAAAAATGTGTAATTATAGTGCCCTGTTGGTTAATAATCTCTAGATCTACAAAGTACTTTTTGGCACTATACTCTATGGTGAACTTTAGTGTGTTGTGATTCAGGACATCCACAATGTCCACCAGCAACGGGACTCAGTCCAAAACAACAGGATATTATCTTTGTATCTGTGCCAGGAACCTGAATCTAATCTAGATACAGGTTTGTCCAGGTAGAGGTTCTCAACAACCCCCTATACCACCAATCCAGATACAGGCTTATGAATGACAGGACACATTCTTTGTACCTGGTGGCAGAAGAAAGGGGTGTGGGCAGGGCTGGTACCCACTCACAGAAGCTTTCCCTAGCCATTGGCTGCCAATTCCCTGCCCCATTTGACCACCCTGAACTGGCAGCTGAAGGAAGGGGGCTATGCAAAAGTGGAGGAGTTCCTCCAGTATCAGGCATGATGATAGGGGCGAGTGGACCAGCAGTCATTCTTGACTGCTACATGCTTTAAAATGGACTAAAACCTGTATTTGCCATCCCTGAAGTCTGAAAAACTCTGTTTGATCTCCATGTCGGACTCTTTGGGCAAAAAGAGTTCAATTCCCTGCATTAATATACAAGGCAGAGAACACTATCTTAAAAAAGAATTTGCATGGGGCATACAAGCCAAGGATAATGGAATTCTCCCAGAATCCCTTGCAGTAGGCAGGTCCATGCAAATCATCCCTTTACACCTCCTATCGTTGGCTTGTATGCCCCTTGCAAATACTTTCTGTTTTAGGCAAGTGTTCTCTGCCTTGTACCTTTAATAGGGGGCTTTTAGCTCCATTTAATCCCCCTATACTGCCTAACATGGGTCTCTCCCTAACCAGTCTTATGATGATTACTGCATTTATACAGCATAATGGGTGGACGTAGCTACTCAGTGCCTCCTGCGTCCTGTGCAATGGCACACCTCACACACCCCAAGGGCCATGCTAAATATTTGGTGAAGCCAGCGCGACTTCTGGTGTGGATTTCAACCTGCATCTTGGTAAGCCGTTAAGTGACAACATATATAAAAGTGTGATGAAAAAAAGTTTGTCCTACATTTCCCCCCAAAAAATCACGAGTACATGTGATGGCACATGTTTACTGTTTAGGCACATTATTTTTCCAGTAATGTAAGGATGTATTTTTAAAGTTTGGAAATAACAGCACTATGGGCTTTGCTAAAGACGTCACCACATGTTTCTGCATGGCCCATAGGGTTCTATTGTTTCCAAACTTAAAAACAAATACCCCTACCTCATTGGAAAATGATGTGCCAATCCTGTGAAAATTCCCCATCACAAGTACTGGTCATTTTGGGGGAAAAAGGCAGAATACATTTTTTTTGCACTTTTTTGTGTCTAAAAGCTAAAACTCTCACAGGATACAGATTGCAATCCACACCGCAATGCACACAGGAAGTCCCACTGGCTTCTCCGACTATTTAGCATGACCCCCTCTATGTGGAGGAGAGCTCTGTCCTGTTGAGCAGATAGCTGGGCGCTGCAGAGACAGAGCATCCCTGTTTTCCCCTCTGCATGCGGGGAACCTGATGGTTTACATTTGAATAGATGTGCTTACATTTTGCTTTCAAGGCTACCATAATGCTGATGAGTTAATGTTATTGTGTTAACAAGTTCCTTGTCATATATTTTCTTTTTGCTTATAGCCAGTGGATGCCAAGTTCTCCTTGGGCCGCATAGGCTTCACATTTTGACCTTGTATCATTTTCTGCATGAAATCAATACCAAAATACATTATGCTTGTGGTTATATTCATGATTTTCTTGTATACTTACACCTTTGCCACTTCCGTGAGTATCCATCAAATTATTTGCTTGGAATTATTTTTAGGGATAATTTGGAGGGTGCCCCTATATTGAATTGCACCCATACCTGAATTGGGCTGGTGGTCGTTCTTTATGTAAGTTAATTTTATATTTGGATTGTTATTTCTGTGCTCTCCCCGGCTGTTGCTCACTGTTTTATCAGCATGTATTTGGGTTCTCATAGGTTATAGGATAGTTTAGGTTAGCACTTGCACTTTAATTTGGTTCTTAATATATTGTTACACTGTAGCGCTTATTCAAGTGGGTTGTTGATATGCACCATAGCACTTTGATTCATACCAGCCAGGTAGGATAATTAATGTAGAACTTTAGTAATTTTTTGTTATTTAATATTGTACCATACACCAGTCCCTCTCCCCTCCGATTTTTTGTTCTTTGTCTTTCCTTATTGACAATGTAGTGTCTTCCATGTTTTTTAATGAGTCTTGAGTGTGTACAGTTGTTTATACATTTTTTGTAAATAAATATGAATTCTTTCAGATATATACAGTAGTGGTGCCATACATTGTAGAGGGTGCTTTGGAAGGTGTGGGTCCTTCCAGTTCCTTTGTATTTAGACGTTTTCACCCCTTTTTGTGCACGCTACACATTAATAGTATAAATCCAGTGCAGTCTCATTTTTTCTTTTTTCTTTTTAGTATACCTGTATGCGCTATTGCATGAAAGCAGTGCTTACCTTTTCCTAACTAATATTGTGTTCTTCCAAGTGTAAAACTTCTATAAACAGCTGAAATTAGGCTGTACGTTTGCAGACAGGATGCTACACACACAAAAAAAAAATATTCTATTACTTAAACCAGACCAACACCCTTACAAGAAACAATGCTCATATGTATTCCTCCCCAGGGCAATTCAGATTGCTGCACTTAAAAATTAACTTACCTTTTTGTAACTCCTGCCATGGTCAGTTGTACCACGACAATGGAACCCTATGGACCTGCAGGCCGCCTACAAAGAGGAAGTGCTGTTGAGCTTCCTGCCACTGCGCATTGTGGGTTATTTTGGTCAAATCCAGGCAGCAGCACAGCTGGGAAGCTGGCAAAAAAGAAAGGGATGCTTCTAGATGGCCGCAACTAGGTGAAAATTGGTGAGACAGTGTTTCAGTTTTGAGTGGATGCAGGAGTAAATGTAAGCGCTGGCAATGATGAATGCAGAAGGGGCAAGTGAGTTTAGGGGAATTTCTTTCAACTTTACAAGGCTGTTGGTCCGGTTTAAGTGATAATTCATTAGATTGAGATGTCCTTTATTACTTTGGCATAAAGCGTTTAGGCCATGCATTAGCTTACCTTTTAAGTGCTGTTAGAATCTTATAAACTGCATTCTTCTATTCCATAAGCAGACATTTACAACCCTTATTACTTATTAATATATATATATGTATATATATATATATATACTTATAAATAAATAATATACATTTTATTGTCATGATTCAAGCTTTTAGTCTTGAGATTAATAGATGTTCTTTTTCATATTTGAGCTGTACAATTTTCAATTCATTTTGGCTAACAGGCACAATTAGTTACACAGATCTCGAGGGAATTACCACTGGCTCTTATCGAGTCCACTTATGTCTTTCCACTCTTTTGTCAATAGTCTCTTAAATTATTTTAAATTGAGTGGCATAACCTTGTTGTGAAAGATATCTTTACACTAGACTGCCTTTAGATCGCCCCAGGGCGGTATGCCCCCAGTTACATCCCTCTGAAAAAGTCTGGTGCCCCGCCTCCCGGAAAGCAGGGGATTCGGGGTGACTGTATACAGGCATTACAGTCATAAATCTCTTTAGATAGAATATGGCTTATGACTATCTCTCTGCATACTCACCAAATACAGATACCAAGCGGAAACAATCAGATTCCCTCAGGCACCCAAAATCCCCCCACCACCAGCCCCCAAGGAGTGCAAGCTCCTATAGATAAAAGTACTGAGCAAAAATCCACTTCTAGCCATTGGCGTAACTAAATGTGACGGGGCCCTGGTGCGAACATTAAAAATCTTTTAACTCAGTTGGATGCAGCAAAACAACTAATGACTGAAACAGCAGAGAAAAGCTGCTTCATGAATCTAGATGATGCCAAGCCAACACAAATATGATAAGTAAGGTGGAGGAGCAACAAAGATGGGCCCCCCATGACATTCTGGGCCCGGGTTCAGTCACACCCAATGTACCCCCTCAAGTTACACCCCTGCTTCTAGCCAGGGGCATACCTAGGTTTCACAGTGGCCCCTTGATCCAGCAATACCCACCTCTCCAAATAACATTAAAAACCAACCCCTCAACATTAAGTAATAGACTAATCAGTCAGAGCACATAGTCTGATTGAAGTTCTAGGCAGTGTTGGCAAGCTGTGTGGCCTGGGTTGGCAGCAGTTGGTCTGGTGAGTTTAGCTTCCTCTTGAGGTGCCACCACAGTATACAGTGTCTGCACACTGTCTACAGGAAGTGCCGGAGGGCCGAGGGCCAGAGCTGTACATTCTGTAAGTGGAACTAAGATGTCAATACCCGGTTTGCCTGTATGCTTCTTAAACAGACAGCCTGGCATCTTAGTACTGTCCTGTGGAAACCTATGGCTAGTGCCCCTGCATGCACTGGTGTTTCTTGCAGACAGTATGTTGACACATCATACGACCCTTCCTGCCAAGGCAGCACCAATGAGCAGACCAGAGGGTCAGTTCGATGCTCCGGGTGTTACAAGGTTTAGGGATGTAGCTTGCTTAGGGCCCCATTCTGCCACAAGCCCGGTAGCAGCTGCCTCCTCCGCCTAGCATTTAAAGCAGAACAAAAACCACTGCAGCTGGAACTGGAAACGAAAAGTTATCAGGGCTGGCCGCAGCCCTTCTCCCAGGGAAACTCAAATAGGAATGCCCCAATGTGTGAAACCCCCCTAGGATTATGCAAAACTCACATGCTTCCTGGTTCCCTCAGCGATGAAAACAATGGGCGGCCGCATCTTCGGGCTGTGAGCGTCCCCCAACATTCAGGCTGGGGGGTGGGAGCATGGCTGGTGCTAAGGATGAGCCACTCATGCTAACATTACATATGCACAGCAAATGGCTCTGATTGGATCCCAATTCAGCATGTTCACATGTTCACAATTCAGCATGTACTGATATGAGATCAGTAAATTCATATTTACAGTACACATCTTAAAGGCATGGTCCACTTTCAATGACTTATTTAAAAGTGTATATTTTTCTGTGCCTTAAAGTGGACCAAAACCCAGCTTGATATAGATTCCTGGGCCGATCAATTCTCTCCTCCCCGAGGCATCCAAAATCGGGATGCCCCACTGTGTGAAACCCACCAGGTCGCCCCATACACTTACCTTGCTTCCTGGTCCAACGGTGCATGCGCGAGCTGCGGGGGCATCCCGCTATCCCTCTAGCAGGGCGCAAGCTTGGGTCAGGCATTTGTGAATGGACATGCTCCCTGTTAGAGGGAAGCGGAGAATACGCCTGTCAGTGGCTCTGAGCACGCTGATTGGACGTGCATGCGCCATAGGACCGGGAAGAGGTGAGTTGCCTTAAGTGATCCGGGGGGTTTAACACAGAGGGGCACCCTCGATCGGGGTGCCCCGGGGGAAAGGACCAAAACCCAGAATAGTCAAACTCCTGGGTTGTGGTCCACTTTAAGGGTTGGGGCTTTTCATTAAATGATGCTGACGATCCGGTTTAAGGTGCTGAGCTAATCTATCATTCTATTTTCATGATGATAGCAAGTGTGTGTGTGTATCGAAGCAGTTTTCACTACCAGTTGCTGTTAGCAACTGCACACGTTCAAAAATGCCATCGGAATTTGTCTTTCTCTTTAAAATATTAAAAACATGAGTCTTGTTAAAAGGCATTTTGTTCTAATATATATTTATAAAATCTATGCAATAAACTGCTTCATTAACATTAATGGCTGCTCATCTAAAGGGATGCTGGGGATGCCTGTGTTCCCCTCTCACCAGCACCAGCTGTCAGTCAGGGAGCTTGCACTGACACATGCGCAGTGTGCCTTGCTAGGACAAATTTGCTGTCATAATGGCCAGCGTTATAATAGGACTATGCATGAGGAAGAGGCTGTAGCATTCAAGCAGGTTTTATTGTTTTGCCCTTATGGATGCTATGAGCACCAGGAATCCCCATTGCGTTTCTACATCCAGAAGATCCTTTGTTATTTTGCTGCCAAGTAGCAGGACCCTGACCCCTGCAGCATGCTGACTCAGCAGCAGTCACAGCGTACTGAGATCCCAGCTGCAGATTCAACGGGTGAGTGCGGCGCCATGGATGCCATGTATACATAGTGATGCCACGGCTCAAGCCTGCCGCTGCATGGGTTAAATGCACATGCATGGTGCAGTGTTTGGACACCACCAAGGTGGTAGGTGTCATTAGTTTTGGAGAAACATCAGCAGCACCCCTTTCTTTTATTAATGGGGGGTGTCATGATTATTAGTGACTCATGGGGCTGATAAGTATATTGAGTATATTGTGTGTAGTGACAGTGTCACTGGCAGGGCTGGTAATAATCCCTTGGTGTGTGTTTATGTGTAAGGAGAAGTGAGAGGATTCCTGCAGAAACATTGGTACCATGGAGGTGAAAGCATCTGCATAACATGCCAGGACAAGGCTGCCTTAGCAAAGGACACTCGCATGGATTCATGCATGCAGAGCTTTTATATCCCAATAGCTTCACGGGTCATTCGTTTTACTACTGGCTGATTATTATCCACTGCCTCCTCTGAGGAAGAAATGAATGATTTATATGAAGGCTTTAAGATTTGGAATAATCAGATTTCACTACAATACGAGTTACTCTAACACTACAACAAAAATGTGAAAGAACACACACTAAATACACAAATAAATATCAGAAGAAGAAAAAATCATGTTAAAATCGAAAATCTTAGACCATGGACTCAATGTAGTAAAGAAACTATGGTAACATGATGCTTGTTTTGTAACATAATGCTTAGAAATAGTACACTACATCACATTCACATCAGTAGAAATAGACACTATATTAATATTATTAGCAATAATAATAATAACAACAGTAATAAACAGTAATAATACAAAAAGTTATGGATCTGGTTTTGTGTCAGACAAGGGCAAGATACATATTATGATGCAGCAGGCTGTTGTTCCTGTAAGATATATATATATATAGTGTATTATGTTTTGGAATACAAAACATTGTGCAGCTTTTTCTGCTAAGATTCTTGTAGTAGAAATTCTTTATCACTGGGGCTTTGCCACTGGAGTCATATTTCCATAGTGTTTTAGATGTAAAGCAAGGAGGAATGTGGCGTGTTTTAGATGTAATGTATTATGTTTAGTACTAGAACAAGGTTTACATCTCAATATTACCAGCAGGTTGTGTGCTAGAGTAAACAATGTATTTTACTTGATGCTCTGCGTAACTGACGAGGATAACCCTTGAATAAATGTATAACTCAATGTGATGGGGTTCTGGTGTGGACATTAAATGGGGGCCCTGTCATAGCTCTTACAGTCAGGGCTGGCTCCAGGTTTATGTGCGGCCCTTGGGCAGCATGGTCTCAGTGGGCCCCTTTGCGGTGGAGAGTCGCGGGTCAGGGGTCTATAAATTCCATGGCCAAAACTAAGAAGGGCTGCTTGGCCCTCCAACCCCCTTTTGGAGCTGTTTCTTAGTGAGACTCACGAAGCTGGCACTAGAAGGGTTAACCACATTGTGCCACATGTCAGTGGGCCCCCCTGGGGATTGGGGGCCCTCAACAGCTGACCGGCTTGCCGGGTGCTGACGCCGGCCCTGCATACAGTGCCATATTTCCTGTTTCTTTTTAACCCCATTGGATAAACAACTAAAGACTAGAACACACAAGACTAATGGTGCTTCTTTTTCCACTACATAATTCTAAGTGAGCACATATCTGATAAATAAGCTGGAGGAGCAACATCATGTTGGGGCTCCCTGACCTTCTGGGTGCAGTTGCACCCCCTATAGTTGTGCCTCTGTTTAAAAGACTACACTTTATTTTTTCATGTTCCCATGTAAGTATTGTAATAGTCTGAGAGTAAATTACTTCCTCTGCTTTCAGGCAAGCCTCAGACGTCTTCCCATTATAAACCAAAGCAAGCTTTCCCATTTGAGCACTATAGACCATTGTGTTGTTCTGTTATGTTGATGTAGTATGTAAAGACATTATTACTAAATTGAGGGTGATCATCAGTGTTAAAGAAGCACTATCGTGAAATTATGTGATATTAAAATTCCATATAAACGCACCGGCCAATGAGAGGAGGGGTCACTTATACAACCAAACTGAATAAAACTCCCGCTAAGCTTGTGGTATATTTTCTCCTGGTAGGAATTAGATCCAGGGATGACAGGTTTAGTGTATCAGGGGTGACAGGGAAATGTCAGCCCTGATTTCTTCTTCTTTCCATTAAAATAATAAAACAAACAAGCCTGGCTGGATATTTCTTGATGCTGGGGGTATAAGTACCTCTCCTCCCGCCATCCAGCATATTTATATGGATTTTTATCATTGGACCATTTTTCACGATATTGCTCCTTTAAATACTGTCCTGGTATTCATGTTACCTGCATAATTCCCACTTACATAATCAAGTCAGTAACTATAAATCTAGTATCATCTAGGATCTAGTAACTGGAGAAACGCTGCACTGTAAAATGGTTTGTAAAAATATGTGTCTCCCTTAGTGGCAGCAGCCAGTTGCCAATTATCTATACTTTCAGGAACAGTCCCGAAAGATTTGTGATTAAATATGTTGTGTCTCAGGAAATGTCCCAGATTTTTAAAATATCATTCTGTATATATATATATATATATATATATATATATATAGCGTTTGATTTAAAACGGTCCAATGCCCATTTTTTAAAAATGGGTATTGGACATCATTGTGACAGTCGCAGGGGAGCATCCAGATTGCTGACCTTCCCCTTGTGCATAACCGCCGGCATACCCCAATTTTAATTACCTCTGCCCCAATTCCCTGGTGGAATTGGGCACTGTGATTGGCTGCCAGCGGTCACATGGAATCTTAGTCCTAACACTTATTAGGGGGTTATTTAAGAAACGATAATGCCAGGTAGTGCTACGTAGTGCCACGTAGCGTCGGGTGAACGCTGGGCGCTGTATGTGAAAACCACATTTAAGAAAGTCAATCTGGTGAGCGCCTCTAAAAGCGTCATGTAGCGTCACATGTATCACTAGCGGTGGCAGGGAGGCTGATTTAAGACTAGCGCTATGTATTGCCATGTGAGCGTCTATGTAGCGGCGCTTACAACGACCGCTAGCGGATGCTGCAAGTGGGTGACGGGCGCTGTGACCTAGCTTAGCGGCTGGACCAGTGACGCTGCACTATCCTGTCCAGCATTGATAAATGTGATGTGTGCAGGGCGCTTTAGAAGCGCTCTCCCTGGTTCACTGCAGAGCCAATCGTCAATGCTAGGTGGTGTCCCAAGGGCAAAACGCCCAAGACTACACCACATCTAACAATAGGACAACGCTGTAGCCAGCGAAAGGTAGTGCCAGTTAAGTGTGTCCAGACTTCAAAAAGACTAACATCAAGATAAAAATAGTCCAAAAAAATGGTTGACTTTGAATTCAAGGCCCAACATAACACAGCCTCAAACCAGAAATCCAGAAATCCTAACAGAGACTCATAATAGCAGACCTGGAACCATATAGGTATGGTCTAGGGACAGCCCAGAACTGAACCCCAAACAAATACCCGCTAAATGAGATTCAGGAGTCAAACAGTGACCCCCAAAACCCTTTTGACACATCAGTTAGGCAAGAAATAAGAGAAGGGATAAAGAATAAAACCAGCAACTGTGATGAAAAACTATTATTCCTGAAAACCAGTATGGTTCTGTTGAATACAAGGTGGCCCGTGTCATCAGCACCCTGGGAAAACTGTTGAACAGCAATAGATGAATTCTGCACACAGCATGACATTCCCATGAAAAACTTGGGCTCATGCCAAACCACCACACCCCTAACCACATCAACACAGTACCGCCATGTCTACAACATATTCTGCCTGTCCTATGGACAACAAACACGTTGGTCTGTTCCTGAAACTCTGAAATGGCAGAAATGGATGAACCAGTTCAGTGTGAAAGTAAACAGGGTGGGTCTGCAATAGTGATGATCAGGGGCAGGGTCTTTGCAAGCCTTCTGGTTGGATAGATCACAGTATCTGGTTTTTGGTTCTCCCGAACCCCAGATATAATAGCTCTAGCCACCACAACCATGTGGACCAGTATAGGGGGTCCATCAGAGCCACTATCAGTTAACTAACTGGTATCTAAATTTTTTGCCCCAAATCTGAAGCCAATTACTAGTCTGGAATGCACCCCAGAACCAGGCTTTTCCCACATGGCAGCAAGGCTTCCTACCTCTATTGCCAAAAGAGAGAGCTTTCTAGGACAGCTTAGCTGGAAAACCTGCAACAGAAATTAGATTAAATGGAAACACACAACAGAGAGGAATATTTGACACCATGGACTATTATGCCCCCATGCTGCCCATTATAACCCCACATCAACACCATAACCATTATATACACTCATTATTCATTTTGCATTAGCAATGCTAAATGAAATAATCTTGTCAATTAAATATTTTTGAATTCGAAATGGCTTTTACAGTGGACCATTACCAACCCTGGAGTCTATGAGACTCCAGAGCAGGCTTACTACCTCCCCTGGGGGCATATTTAGCTTGGATTCCCCGCTTTGTGAAACCCCCCAGGGTGCCGATAGTCTTACTTTTCCATAAGCATCTGCGTGAGTGGTGCCAGCATCGCCCCCTTTCCTCCTTGGCTGCGCGCAGCCCCGCCCACCGCAACTTAATGGCTGTGCGGGGCCGCGAACAGCTGAAGGGAGACGAGTTATGCCGCCACCACTCACAAGTGCGGCTGGGATTCGTGTTGGCTGCTCTAGCTGCAGCGTGGGACTCTGCGACCTTGGGGGTTTCACACAGTGGGCACCCCAAACTGGGGTGTCCCAGGGGGACAGACCAAAACCCGGAATAGTAAAAATCCCAGGGGTTTTGGTCCACGTTAAGCTAAGTAATCTGAATATTGTTTCAAAAACTTTAGCACTCACCTTTCACTACAGTAGTTTCAGGTTACTATGCCGTCTTGTTTTTAACAAAAATACAATGTTCCTAGCATTTTAAAGCCATTGTCCAGGCACATTCAAAAGTATTCCCATTGTGTAGGGGAATAAATGGCAGTTTTCTTATTTCTTTCCCTTTTCATAACAAAGCTGTTTTACATTCAAATGTCACCTTAATGTTGTGCTTTCCTCTTTGTTGGCAGTGGCAGGGCTGAGTAATACAAGCACCATGTGTGCATTGCATTGAAGTAAGCTTGGACTAGCCTATCACTAACAGAGGGGGGGTTAACCTAAAATGAGGCTCAGTATTAAATTGGTGGTCAGTGTTAGAGGGAGACTCTGGAGGCAGTGGAAGAGGAACAAGAAATTCTCCTTCCTTTCTATGAACAGAGCAAATAGACAGCATGGGACTGACACTGCATCAGATAAGCTATCGAGCAAATGATATTAACGCTTGACTGGTCTCTTTAAGCTTTTGGACGATGTGGGAGTTAGCCTTTGGCTGTGGCAAAATTGACCCATATGACCTTTAGCATTGGTCCAGTGCATTGCCAGGAGCACTCCCAAAAATGGGCACCCCCCTTGAAGAGCACTGGCCCATGCTGACTGGCACCAGTGTGTGGAAGAGGACATGATAAAAGTAATTGGGAGGGTGCATTAGCAACTTGCCCTGCCCTCTGAACCAGTTTCCAAGTTACAAAGGAAAATTAAACACTTCTCTTCACCCCCAGTTCATCACATAATTATTAAAATGAAAAATCGAATCCATTGTCTGACTTGTTCCTTCAGCAGGGTTGTGCTTGAATAAAGTATTTTCTGGTGTCATCTGGCTTAATTGCAGACCTGTCACCATTCTTGTCTGATATCCTCATTTATCCTGGCTTCCAATGCGGGTCTGAGGGAGCCATACAAAGCAGGTTTTATAAACTAGAACAGATATTAACTTGGTATTACCTTGATGTCACATTGATGTCCCTTCAAATGTGGGTAATTTAAGCTAGTAAGGTTCTTGCAGGTCCTATAAGTCATGCGCTACTCTCTATATGCGCTACAAATTATTTAGCTTTTGCATTAATTAGACAGCAAATTGTACAGAAATTTGGATTTTTTTTGTTCTTTTAAAATTACAGCCCCAAGCACATTTTACATAAAAAATGGGTTCAAATAAACAACGTTCTTATAACATGGTCATAGAGACAGATTTAACCACATCGAAAATTGGAAACATGTTTCTCTTGAATCATTCCCTGACTCTTTGTCTGTAGGTATGTATTATTTATTATATTATATAATATTTCCACCTGAATACACTGAATGATCTACATCTTTTGGAGGCTAGCAGTAAACATGACACATTAGGCTTTCAAGAGTTTTTATTTCATTTTTTTCCCCAAAGAATGTGTTACAGTCATGCCATTATTCAATACAAAGTTAACGCTACAAAGTCACGGTACAAACAATACAAGGTCACGATACCATGTATTGTAGTAAAACACAGGAAAATGCATAAATCCTGCTTATTATAACTCTTCACATCAGGCATGTCAGTAGAAAACATGGAAAATGCTCTGTTAGATAAAAATAATACCACATTTAACAAGAGAAGCAAAAAGAAAGATAATTGGAAAAAAAAGGAAGAGGAACAAATACGTAGAAGGAGAGAACGCAAATGAAAGAAATAAAGATACAGATTAAAAAAGTTGAAAAGAAGAAAACAGACTATCTTGTCTCTCTAGAACTTTATTATGTGTGGACTCTGTGGACTATTGTAGAGCCAAAGTGTCTGTATTCAGGTTACATGTAACACCCTGGGTCCCAAGTCATTTATTTCTGGAAGTGACTTCTCCAATGAAGAGTGATTGTTTCCTCTAGGCCATTGGTATTGTTGTTTGTCGTCAACAGCCCGAAAATCATCAACTTAAAGAGATACAGCAGGCAAAGGTAATTATTACACCATTGTGTTGGGCTACGTTTGGCACTGTCCTAAACTGTTTTCCGTTTTTAAATTGTAGAAGTAGCCTAGATTGAAGTTTACAGTTTCACCTTATGATTTATCTTTTGAAATATTTGGGCATGACCCTTGGCCCTGTGATGACGCATAAGAGTCAGCATAATGGGCGGGGTCTGTAAGACAGGCATTCTCATTAACCTGGCTATTCTGCCTCTCTCCCGATCTCCACAGTCTAATGATGGGGAGCTTTAGACCACCAGCGTATCCCTGATATTGGTGGTCTATGGCAAAGGAAATCAGGAGGTGTGCCACTACTCTTTGGCTTGTTTCTACTTTCAGAAGCAGCTGTGTTCTGACAGAAAGGAGGAGGGCAGCCATGATGAGGTGAGCTTCTGAATGACAGTATATGCACTTTGCCTACAGAGTGCCTTTTATCTGTATTGTGTTGACATCATTGGGTTTTATGTGGAAGAGCGCCACCCAGGGATCTTTTCATACCATGAGGTGAAACACCTTTGTCCACAATCTAGCTACCAAAGGGCATGTCCACCATATATGCTGGGTGTCTCGATCATTAATGCACCCTCTATGGAACAAATAAATGTGGCTCTCCAAGCCTTTTCATGTGGTCATGTGGTACCAGACAGTGGTGGTTAGGCAAGGCCCCTTCTAGCCAGCCTTGTAACTCTGACACAGGCATCACATACTAGCACCTGTGGGTGGAACTACCAATTGATGCACTGGTACACTGCTCTCCACTGTGGAGCACAGTACTGTCTCTTATTCCAGGTGTTTTGGAAGGAGAAGAGAGTAGTGTCTGGGACTATTCTATGTCTCTGTGCAACCAGCTCTCACCGCACAAGGCAGGGATCCTAACCCACCCCAGTGACAGCCACAGCATAGGCTGCAACATCTGCTGCAGGGGTTCTTGTTAGCTATTACCATTTAGGGAGGAAAATAATTATTGTAGTGCTGTCCTGGGAAAAAATAATTCTACATCTGCATCTTAGGAAAAATAACTTAGCCACTGCATCTGTCCTGGGCAAAACATTTGGCCTGATGCAGAGCCTCCTGGTTCAGCTATCCCGTACGTTTTCCCGTTGGTTTTGGGCTGTGATCGGGTCATTAAAGGGTTGCTCCGTTGCTTTTTGTGTGCGTGTATGCGTTCAGGTGTTCCTGCGCGCGCCTTTACGTGTGTCGGCTCGCAAGAGGCAGAACTCCGTGAAAACGTTGATTTGGCCGTTTTTCCAACTGATTCAAAGCCTGGTTTCCGATTGAAATCAGCCCAATAAAACGAGGGTGTGGGCGCTCAACTTAGTTAGCAGTTACAGTGCAGTTACAGTGTTAGCAGCTGTATCTGTGTTCCGTGATGCATTCTGCTGTGCGCGAGCATCAAAGACGCCGGCTACGCAGCCTGGTCCGTTTGAGCCTGGCAGAAACCCGGCTGCACCGCACCCGTCTAGACATCGATGGCATGCATGACCTTGAGCTATTCGAGCTCACCCGCCTTAACCGTGTTTCTCTCCAGGACTTGTATAGGCAGCTGCGGCCATGGTTAGCCCGCACCACAAGGAAGGGGCATGCAATTGCAGGTATGACCAAATTGGTTGGCTGCCTGCAGTTTTTGGCAAACGGCTCGTTCCAGAGACTGGGTGAAACTGATGATGTTTTTCATTCACAGATCAAAGACAAGGGCACAAATGAAGAAAAACAAGAGCCTTCTGGGTGGATGACGCCAATGTTTTTTAAACAAAAAAGTTTTTAAAATTTTACCAACAAACATTTAAGTAAAAAAAAACAAAAAAAGGTGTGGTGTGTTCTCTTTCCAGGCACTGTACGTTCTCACAACATAACCATACAGTTACATGTCCCAAAAGGTAAGTATATGGGACAAGGAATAGGAAGAAAAAGAAGAAGAAGGAGAAGAGATTAAGGTAAGCAGTAAACACCGGGAGGAGGAGGAAGAAGAAGAAGAATATTATTTGAAGGTAAGTTTTGGTGTTGGTAAAAGTGTCAGTTTGATGTATGAGGAAAGCTTGAGGGAGGACTAGGGATGTGCGCTTGCGTGGACCCAGATTGACAACAGGAAAACCACGGAAAAACAGTCGGAATCTGGGTGAAAACGGAAACAGATGGCACGAAGCTATGTTTGGAAACGCAAGAAAAAGGAGCAAAAAACGGATCGTCCGTGGGAACGGCAACGGAACCCACGACCACAAGGAAAGCACCCGTGAGGGGAAAAAACACTTCCCGATTGAAGAGACATAAACGGAACAGTAACGGAGCTCTCCCGACGGCGGCTCTGAATCACATTTGGACCTCAAGACAAACGGAAGGAAAACGGGCCATAGGAAAAACAGAACAAAATAAGGTCAGATCGGGGGAGGCTCTGCATCAGGCGAATAGAGCTGAGCTATTTAACTTCATTTCCTACCTGCTGCCATCAGAAATAAAAAGAGCCCCACTTATGAGGAATTTGCCAAGGGTTCCAGCAAGGTAAAAGAGGGCACCCCAGATGGCATTGTGCACTTTAATTCAAACATAATAGGCTTCATTGGCGTTATTCTGAATTACATTGATAGTCACACACCCCAAAACTATGTGTGCTGCTTAACCACTTAATGCATATGTGACTGTTAGGCAGGACTATTTTCCGGGAAGAGCTTTCATGTTTTTTTCTATTTGTGCTCATTAAGTCATTTATTTGAATATGTATTATTCATTAAATGGCTGAGAAGCACACGTTAGGTGGGTGTGAATAATATAGAGCAGAGCTTTTACTCTGGTTTTCCTAATTCTGGCCTTTTTCCCCTCTAAGGAACCACTAAGATTAGTTGACAGGCTGAAGAAGACAGGCTACAGTCAGCAGAAGAAAGGAACAAGTAAAGCCCACTGAGAGACAGACAGAAAAACACAAGACAGGCTGGAGAAAAGTGAAGAAAGGGCAGGAAATAAATTGAATGTGGCCTAAAAAAAGCTAGAGAGGTGCTGCAAAGACACCCAGAAAGAGGCGTAAGAAGGGTGCAGAATAAGCCACAGAGGGATCCAGATTTACATCTAGTAAACATTTCAGTATTTATCTGGACTGGAGTCAGTAGGGGGCAGGGAGATATAATATGACCCTTTGAGATTTGGCAGCAGACAACATGCAAGATGATCATGCTTACAAGGATGTCTAACAATCCACATCCTGCCTTTAGAGTGTGCTTCTATAAAAGCGCAAGAGCATATCAAAAGTTGCCTCTTTAACTTTTGCTTCTTTTGCAAATTGGAGACTTATTTATTATTTAAGCATCACACAGCACCACTTTTTCTGTCTCATTTGCAGTCAGGAAATAAAAAAAACGGCAGCGCAGATGCAGCTGCCAGCTAGCATCTTATTTAACACTAGCAGCGAAAATGAAACCTGGCGCTGTAGGTCAAGATCCCATAGAGGACAATGGCCAGAACTGGATTGTATGTTTAAAGTGGACCAACACGCAGGGGGGATCGGCCCGGGAATCTAAGTGCTATGTTTCCTCCAGTGTCTGTCTCTTTAGTGAGAATATCACTTCCTCGTTCAGCTTTCAGTCCCCACCCCACTGATCTGGTCTATCAATCAACCTTTGGTGGAGAATGGAAACAACCCCCACTCCCTGCCTAGATGTCTTGATCAGTTGCGCTGCAGCTCTGAAACCCTGCCCTTCTCTCACACTCATCACAGTGTGCTTAGATCACATCGCTGTTGCCACACCCACCGTTTCTCCTTATTTTTTCTCTGCATCTCCAATACTCTAAAACTTTTAAAGAGGGAACTACAGGGTCTTTTTGATAATGAATTGAAGATTAGGACAGTGCAATGTGTAGCCTGAGACAATGGGGCACAAATAGGCTTGTCTTTGGTATAACTTTAACAATGTGTAATTTGGACAATAACTAACATGCACCCGGAAAAATACACGCCAAAGATTTTAACATTTCTAAATATGCTGTGGAGCAGTAAAACGGCTGTACTAAGTGGCGCTCAATGGCGCTCGGATAATCAGCCGATGGGTCCAACATGCGCTGACATTGGCACAGCGCCTCATAAGACAAAAATGCCGGTGCTCCGAAACTGGCACTATAGGCACAAAAGAGATGCTAAATGGGGCACATCATAAATAAGGCCCTTAGTCTTGCATCAGCTGTAAGGTTAGTTGGCAAAACCTTTGATGAATGTTGATCATAAAGCTTCATTATCAGCAGGGCCTAAGGTGTGTATATATAGCTTATAGCATTAGCATTATATATCATTATAAAGTTTCTGTACAATCCCTTCCAACCGTACCAAAACCCTCTGACTGTCCCCCCCCCCCTCCCTGCCTGAGCGATGATGCCAGCTCGGTGGTGGCCTGTTTAAAAAAGAAGAAAAACATACTTCTTCCACTGCTGTAGTGAAGCCCACCTGGCGGGTTTGATTTTGCCGACTGGGCTAATCTCACCAATGGCAATGATGTGACCCGCCTGCTTGCTGCAGCCGTGGCTTCCCTCTAATCTGAGTAACGCTCCTGTCCCCAGCCTATGTGAATGGCTGCAAAAGGGAAGCTGGGAGTGCAGCGAAAGCACTGTGGGAGCCCGGGTAAGATTTGTGGGTGACCTGGAAAGGATCACACAGTGGGGCATCCTGATTTGGGATGCCCTGGGGGAAGGCTTTTAGACTCCAAGATTGTGCCACCAGGGTTTTAGGCTAATTTAAGCATGGCCATGCCATCCTCTGCACATGATCTGTCCCTGCAATGCAATTTCAAACTCTTTGACTAGCTGGCAAGCACATTGGGGATGAGACTCAGGCCCTTATTTAACAAGGGATAGCGACAGGTAGCGACTGGTGAGCGGCCGGCAATGACGGGCCCGCCACGAGAATGCCGGCTTCCCACCACAATCACACATTTATCAAGGCAATCCTGCTTAGCGACTGAGATAGCGCCAGATAGCCACTCATTCATCATTATTCCAGCCTCAGCCCACAGCGCCAGCGTCCGACCTTAAACAGCGACAGGTATGACCTCTCGCTACCTGGCGCTCTCCAATGCATTTCAATGGAACAATCTTTAAATATTCATAATTAATTGTTATTAATTGTTTTTTTTTTTTAATGTGAAAAATTCTGTGACCACTTCTGCCATTTTAAATAATTTTTTAAAAAAATTAACAAAAATTTTAACAAAAAAATGTACAGAATTGATATTACAGGTCTGATATTAATGTATTCATATTACCAAATTATGTAAAAAACTTGTTTTTTTGGTTTCAAAAAATATGGTTGTTTGGGGGTTAAAAAACTGCTTTTAACCCATCGCCACCAGCGCTCTGGGGTTTAAACATACATTTTACAGCGCAATAATTTTTTGAGCGTGATTTGTTAATGAATATATTGGGAGCCGGTCGCTATGGCCAGTCGCTATCATGCGCTCCCATACAGCGCGGAACCTGTCAAATAGCGACTCTTCACCCAATATTCAACATTACGGCAAACCGAGTCATTATCAACTACCGAACAACGGGCAAGCACAGCGACTACTAGCGGGCGCTCTGAAAATGCCACTACAGTCGCTCAACTGTCGCTACCTGCCGCTATTAATGAATCGGCCTCTCAGTAGCTCTTGTGCCAGTAAAAAAAACCTGGGTTGCTTTTTGTCCCCATTCTGTCACTGCCCTGAAGCTCTTTTCAGGCTTCAGTTTTTATTGTTGCCCAGGCTTGGGAGTTTATCATCTGGCATATACACCTATCTTACAGGACCAGACAGTGAAGTCCATTCTTGCCAGTAACAGAACCCAGACATACATAGAAGCTGGAGCTCTCAAAGGTTCCTGAAGCACAGACCAGCATTAAACATTTATTAACAATTCTCTTTTGCCTATTTTTGTTCTTGACTAATAAATGTAAATGCATTTTTTCATATATTACAATAACTGTCAAATACTTTAAGTATTTCTTGAAATTGGTTTATAAATACTTCAATGGTGTAGCTGTGTCAGAATGTCTCATCTGCTTGGTATTGTGCTGTGCGTCTGGAAAGTGATGCAGTGCTGCTGTGCCTGGCTGATGTGATTAAAGGCTTTCCAGGCAGGAGTAACCATCATTATGCTTTCAGGACACGTGTTCCTACCTCCTCATAGATCTTTGGAGGAAAAACATGCTGGATATTCTACAAGGTCCTGCCGAGATCACAGCTATTTCAGACATGCCAATCTTAGAAAATTCCAGTAATATTTATACTGAAATAGGATACTTATATATATGTATTTCGTTTTCTAGCTGATTTGAACTAGTGTTTTAGTGCAAATTATACCTTATAACTATTAACAGTTAGGGTAGAATAATTCTCATTTTCTGCATTTGTTGTGCTTTCTATCACTCTGCAAAGCAATTCTTTAGATTTCTTTGGGTTAGTATTTTGCAGTGTAGAAAAGTCTAATTTTGCTTAAAATTGAATTGCTTTTTGAGGTTATTTAAGAAGGCATAGTGGCAGGTAGTGCCTCATAGCGGCAGGCAGCGTCCGGTGAAAGCCGGGCACTGTACGAAAAACCACATTTACTACATGGCCTCTAACAGGGCCATTTAATGTCACATGTATTATTACAGAGGCCAGGTATTACCGGTACCTTTCTCTCAGTTTCGCTCTCCCATACATTTCAATCGCCGTTCATTTGATTGTGTTTGAACAGCGATATTTTTTATTTTTTTGCTCAAATCATTGTGTGACCTCTCCTGGCTGCAAACAAACATTTTTAGAAACTTTTCTGACTTTTTATATTTTTATGCAGAATTGTAATTACAGGTCTGGCACTAAAGTGTTAATGTCACAGTGTTAAAACAATGTCAATCCATGTGTTTTTGCCTTGTTCCTGGTGTGGATATGTGTTCAAAAACAGACTTTAATCACACAGCATCTGGCGCTCTATGCTATAGCAACCATATTTAGAGCGCCGAGTGTACGGTGTGTGTTGTGGGGCGCCGATTGCCGGACGCTCTGAGTTGGTGCTACATTTCGCTTGCTGCAGCGCTGTACTGGTGTTAGAGCGCCCAACACACATCACATTCATCAATGCTGGCCAGGTTACTACAGCGAATGAGGCACTCTGTTACAGCACCCGATAACCGCTTACAATGTCTACTAGCGGTTGCTCTAAGAGCTCATCTGCCGATACCTGGCATTAGCAGTGAATCAGCCTCTTCGAGTTTTATGTAGCATGCTCAAATCTGGATTGTATTTTCTGTTACCCAAGGGTGAAATTTTACGATACATCTACTGAACCCTATCACTGCAAACAGTCTGACCTTTAGCTCGGCAGCCACATGTTGCTTACGGATCCTTGTTGTGTCGCTCGTGTGCTGTCAGCTAAACCAAAACACTTGCAGATGTCAAGTACACTGCTGAGACTAGGGGGGCACCCAGAGCTAGGCAATGGCAGCTCTATTCATGGGGTTACTGCCATGTCAGGAATGCAGAGAAAGATGCCACCTTACCTAGATCAGCAGCTTGCTGCATCCTTTTTTTCTAGCCTTCCCATGTCTGGGTCTCAATTCAACCATTTAAAGAGAAACAACCACAGACTTTAGACTCAGGATTTAGGCATTCCAATTTGTGATGCCCTGATGTGTGAAATCCCAGGGCTTTCCCATAAATTCACCTTACAACTATCTGGCTGTGCATATGCGGGTCACGGTCCCATCCCCACTATACCTCAATGACAAGCATGTACCAGCACCAGGATTTTTGCAATGGCGAGGACACGTGGAAAAACGGTGGTTGAGGCCAGCAGCGGGCTCCATCCAGTTTTATTTGCCGCTATGAATTGCATAGCAAAAGCTGAAATGGAAAGTGAGCTGGTGAGATCAAAGAAAATGTGAGTTTACTGGTAATCCCCAGGGATACACACAGTGCCCCAGACAGGAATAACAAAACCCGGGATAGTAAAAACAATTGTGTCATCCGCAAAAAAAGGGCACTTCACTTACCTTTTGTCCTGCGCAACTTATTGTCCAAGTCTAGCGTTCAAGAACCCTTCTGATTGCTGGATCCGAGCCTGAGTTACAGCCCACACTTCCTGCGGCGCCCAGGTCCCGAACAGCAGTCAGCATTCCTGAGGGTCCAGCTTGAGGCCCAGTGAGTTGTCACAGGGGTGCAGCCCCCTCCATTCACTACAATGCAGGGGCATATCAGGTGAATGGAGAAGGCATGGTAGAGCTCACGACCCCATGTTAGGACCCGGGTGGTGCGTGAAGTGCGAGCTGCAGCCTGGGCATGGATCCAGCAATCAAGCTGCTGATCGCTGACCTGGAATGAGTTGTATGGGACAAAAGGTGAATACACTTTTGTTTTTATTTTTTTTTGTTGGTCAATCACTTTAACTTCTTTAGGGCTGGGGCATCCACTCCTGTGGAGCAAATATTTAATAGGGCGGGGGAACCACATGCAAATCAGAAGGAGAAGTAAAGTCTCTACCACTGCATCTTGGGGGCATCCTGATTAGGGATGGCATCTTCCCTTGCCATAAGCCCTACCTATCACTTTTGCATCCCATCGCAGAAGGCTGTCAGTCTTCCATGTCACTTGACCACCAGCAGTCAATCGGGTTCATCAGGTGGGCGTGCAGGCAAGGTGTGCCCCTCCCAGTGAGAAATCCAATTTGTCGCTGACAGTCCCTGAATAGCTGCTGATCCGATAAACATGACAGGGCAAGCATTTTTATTGACCTCATGCTTTGAGGAATTATGGTATTTTGTGACTTTCTCATAAAATGTTGCAAGCTGGGGAGGGGGTGTGCATGCACACAAAACTGTTTCATGCTTCTAAAGTACTTTTAATGCATTGTTTGGAACCATTTCCAGTTGTCTCCTGTTTGATGGGCTTCTACAATTTATTCACATGGAAAGTTGCTCCCAACCATCTTTCAGCGCTTCTTGTGGCTCTCATTGTAAGTAAAGTAGCGGACTTCTGCTTTACAATATTTTCCTTTTTAGTGATTGGTTTAGATCCTAGCTTCAGTCCACAGTGTCTGAACCTGGTGCCCTTATTTTCATTCTCTGGTAGTAATAGTGAAGAGGTGTGGTCATTCATGAATGCCTTGGATGGCAAGATCCCTAAATACAGGCTTGACCATAGCAGTTGGTCATTAAGAAAAACTTTACCTTGCAACGATGGCAGCAACAATTCTTAACATTTAAATAGATTCAGCAGCCATATAAGCATTCCTACAAAGGATTAAATTTACTGCAGTCAAATGAATATGCTGCCATGCCAGAATCTGGATATAGAGGCCGTTGCCATCCTGCGCTGTTGCCTCCCCTAAAAACCTGTCTGCCAATGAGATGGCGCCATAGCCATGGAACCTCTGTCTATCTAATTAAACTATTTCCCCCTGCTATCTGGCCCGTCTCCTCCCCATCCCTGGTATGAGTGAGTGCTGCTTTAACTGAGCACTGGAACACCCCCTCTGTGTGGCTGGCTGCTGATGGTTGTGGGGGAGAGGTTGGTATGGCTGCTGGAACCATGGCAGACAGGGGTGTGTGGAGATCTGGGATATCTTAAAGTCCCCACCTGTCACTGCTGGTGTACATTGTTGGCAGAGCTCTTCCCTGGTCCCCATTTGCACTCTGTAGCCGCCAACCACATCGGGTGGCTGAGCGGCGGTGCCCTGATGCTCCTTGCCATGAGTAAGTGCCACTTGGCAGCTGCAGGTGATAGGAGGTGAGAGAGGCGGCCTGCTGGCTGTGCTGTGTGCTGCTCAGGGGTCTCCGGGGTGCAGCCCCTCAGCCTGGCCATGTCCTGTGCTCTCTGTCATGGCTGGGCTGACTGAGGGAGAGCTCCCTCTACATCATGTCCTGGGCTAACCCCCAACCTCACCTACCTATTTGCTGACTCACGTGCATGCGCATCAGTGAGTGTGTGCATGCTCATCTGGGAGTGTGTGCATGCATGTCTGGGGGTGCTGGTCGTCTGATGTCTAGCAACAGGGAGCGAGGGAAGGAGCATAGACAGGCTGATAAGAATGTTTGTGTCTGATGCAATATCTCGGTGTGTTGCAAACCCAGCCCATTATGCTGACTTTTATACAGCATCACAGCTCTAAGATCCACAGCCACGTGCTTCAGAAGAGAAATCATAAGGTGAAACTGTTAACCTCAATATCTCAGCAATTTCTTCTTCAATTTAAACTTTAGGACAGTGACAAATGTAGCCCAACGCAATGGTGTAACAATTAACTTTGCCTGAAATATGAATCTTTACCTTATCCATCCTCTTTTGAGATCCTTGGAAAATGTATTTATATTATACAAAATAATACAAACTTGTAGCTCCACATATTTATAGATGGTATTAAATTAACACTTACATAAACCTTGCAGAACATAGCAGCACAAATAGAGCTCAGGGCAAACCACAAAATGATCCCCACATTGCTGCTTGTAAATGTGGTCACATTAAAAATGCAATTTCCTACTTACTCAGAGAATAACATTGCCTCTAAAATGGTCCATTATTCTCTAGCTGCTGTATAATTTAAATAAAGCCTTGCAGCCGGAAGGACCTTCTTCCCCCTCAGCATTATGGGAGCATGACACAAATCATTGCGGAAAATGCATGTCCCAGCCATGTGATTATGTGAGGCCATAATATGTATGAAGGAGCCATGGTGTGTATGAAGGAGCCATGATGTGCATGAAGGAGCCATGGTGTGTATAGAGGAGCCATGGTGTGTATAAAGGACCCATGATATGTATAAAGGAGCCATGATGTGTATAGAGGAGCCATGGTGTGGATGAAAAAGCCATGATATATATGAAGGAGCTATGATGTGGATAAAGGAGCCATGGTGTGTATGAAGGAGCCATGATGTGTATGAAGGAGCCATGATATATATGAAGGAGCCAAGATATATATGAAGGAGCTATGATGTGTATGAAAGAGCCATGATGTGTATGAAGGAGCCATGATATATATGAAGGAGCTATGATGTGGATGAAGGAGCCATGATATATATGAAGGAGCCATGATGTGTATGAAGGAGCCATGCTGTGTATGAAGAAGCCATGGTGTGTATGAAGGAGCCATGATGTGTATAGAGGAGCCATGGTGTGTATGAAGGAGTCATGATATGTATGAAGGAGCCATGATGTGTATGAAGGAGCCATGATGTGTATGAAGGAGCCATGATGTGTATGAAGGAGCTATGATGTGTATGAAAGAGCCATGATGTGTATGAAGGAGCCATGATATATATGAAGGAGCTATGATGTGGATGAAGGAGCCATGATATATATGAAGGAGCCATGATGTGTATGAAGGAGCCATGCTGTGTATGAAGAAGCCATGGTGTGTATGAAGGAGCCATGATGTGTATAGAGGAGCCATGGTGTGTATGAAGGAGTCATGATATGTATGAAGGAGCCATGATGTGTATGAAGGAGCCATGATGTGTATGAAGGAGCCATGATATGTATGAAGGAGCCATGGTGTGCATGAAGGAGCCATGATGTGTATAGAGGAGCCATGGTGTGTATGAAGGAGTCATGATATGTATGAAGGAGCCATGATGTGTATGAAGGAGCCATGATGTGTATGAAGGAGCCATGATGTGTATAGAGGAGCCATGGTGTGTATGAAGGAGCCATGATATGTATGAAGGAGCCATGATATGTATGAAGGAGCCATATTGTGGATGAAGGAACCATGATATATATGACGGAGCTATAATGTGGATGAAGGAGCCATGATGTGTATGAAGGAGCCATAATTTGAAGGAGCCATGATGTGTATAGAGGAGCCATGATATATATGAAGGAGCCATGACATATATGAAGGAGCTATGATGTGTATGGAGGAGCCATGGTGTGTATGAAGGAGCCATGATATAAATGAAGGAGCCATGATGTGTATGAAGGAGCCATGATATCTATGAAGGAGCCGTGGTGTGCATGAAGGAGCCATGATTTGTATAGAGGAGCCATGATGTATATAGAGGAGCCATGGTGTGTATGAAGGAGCCATGGTGTGTATGAAGGAGCCATGATATGTATGAAGGAGCCATGGTATATATGAAGGAGCTATGATGTGGATGAAGGAGCCATGGTGTGTATGAAGGAGCCATGATATATATGAAGGAGCCATGATGTGTATGAAGGAGCCATGATGTGTATGAAGGAGCCATGATGTGGATGAAGGAGCCATGATGTGTATAGAGGAGCCATAGTGTGTATGAAGGAGCCATGATGTGTATAGAGGAGCCATGATATATATGAAGGAGCCATGATGTGTATGAAGGAGCCATGATGTGTATGAAGGAGCCATGATGTGGATGAAGGAGCCATGATGTGTATAGAGGAGCCATGGTGTGTATGAAGGAGCCATGATGTGTATAGAGGAGCCATGGTGTGTATGGAGGAGCTATGGTGTGTATGAAGGAGCCATGATATGTATGAAGGAGCCATGATATGTATGAAGGAGCCATGATATGTATGAAGGAGCCATGATATGTATGAAGGAACCATGATATATATGACGGAGCTATAATGTGGATGAAGGAGCCATGGTGTGTATGAAGTTGTATGAAGGAGCCATAATGTGGATGAAGGAGCCATGATATATATGGCGGAGCTATGATGTGGATGAAGGAGCCATGGTGTGTATGAAGGAGTCTTTATATGTATAGAGGGACCATGGTGTGTATGAAGGAGCCATGATATGTATGAAGGAGCCATGATGTGGATGAAGGAGCCATGATGTGTATAGAGGAGCCATGGTGTGTATGAAGGAGCCATGATGTGTATAGAGGAGCCATGGTGTGTATGGAGGAGCTATGGTGTGTATGAAGGAGCCATGATATGTATGAAGGAGCCATGATATGTATGAAGGAGCCATGATATGTATGAAGGAGCCATGATATGTATGAAGGAACCATGATATATATGACGGAGCTATAATGTGGATGAAGGAGCCATGGTGTGTATGAAGTTGTATGAAGGAGCCATAATGTGGATGAAGGAGCCATGATATATATGGCGGAGCTATGATGTGGATGAAGGAGCCATGGTGTGTATGAAGGAGTCTTTATATGTATAGAGGGACCATGGTGTGTATGAAGGAGCCATGATATGTATGAAGGAGCCATGATGTGGATGAAGGAGCCATGGTGTGTATGAAAGAACCATGGTGTGTATGAAGGACCCATAGTGTTTATGGAGGAGCCATGGTGCATATGAAGGAGCCATGATATGTATGAAGGAGTCATGATGTGGATGAAGGAGCCACGGTGTGTATGAAAGAACCATGGTGTGTATGAAGGACCCATAGTGTGTATGGAGGAGCCATGGTGCGTATGAAGTAGCCATGATATGTATGAAGAAGCCATGATGTGGATGAAGGAGCCATGATATGGATGAAGGAGCCATGATGTGGATGAAGGAGCCATGGTGTGGATGAAGGAGCCATGATATATATGAAGGAGCCATAATGTGGATGAAGGAGCCATGATGTGTATGGAGGAGCCATGGTGTGTATGAAGGAGCCATGATGTGTATGAAGGAGCCATGATGTGTATGGAGGAGCCATAATTTAGATGAAGGAGCCATGATGTGTATGGAGGAGCCATGGTGTGTATGGAGGAGCCATGGTGTGTCTGGAGGAGCCATAATGTGGATGAAAGAGTCATGATGTGTATGAAGGAGCCATGGTGTGTCTGGAAGAGCCATGGTGTGTATGCAGGAGCCATGATATATATGAAGGAGCCATGATATGTATGGAGGAGCCATGGTGTGTATGAAGGAGCCATGATGTGTATGAAGGAGCCATGATGTGTATGAAAGAGCCATGATATGTATGAAGGAGCCATGATGCGGATGCAGGAGCCATGATATATATGAAGGAGCCATGATGTGTATGCAGGAGCCATGATATATATGGAGGAGCCATGATATGTATGAAGGAGCCATGATGTGTATGAAAGAGCCATGATGTGTATGAAGGAGCCATGATGTGTATGAAAGAGCTATGATGTGTATGAAGGAGCCATGGTGTGTATGCAGGAGCCATGATATATATGGAGGAGCCATGATATGTATGAAGGAGCCATGATGTGTATGGAGGAGCCATGGTGTGTATGAAGGAGCCATGATGTATATGAAGGAGCCATGATGTGTATGGAGGAGCCATGGTGGAGCCATGGAGGAGCCATAATGTGGATGAAGGTGCCATGAAGTGTATGGATGAGCCATGGTGTGTCTGGAGGAGCCATGATATATATGAAGGAGCCATGATGTGTATGAAGGAGCCATGATGTGTATGAAGGAGCCATGATGTGTATGAAAGAGCCATGATGTGTATGAAGGAGCCATGGTGTGTATGAAGGAGCCATGATGTGTATGAAGGAGCCATGATGTGTATGAAGGAGCCATGATGTGTATGAAGGAGCCATGATGTGTATGGAGGAGTCATGATATGTATGGAGGAGCCATGGTGTGTATGAAGGAGCCATGGTGTGTATGAAAGAGCCATGATGTGTATGAAGGAGCCATGATATATATGAAGGAGCCATGGTGTGTATGAAGGAGCCATGATATGTATGAAGGAGCCATGATGTGTATGAAGGAGCCATGATATATATGAAGGAGCCATGATGTGTATGAAGGAGCCATGATGTGTAAGAAGGGGCCATGATATGTATGGAGGAGCCATGGTGTGTATGAAGGAGCCATGATGTGTATGAAGGAGCCATGATGTGTATGAAAGAGCCATGATGTGTATGAAGGAGCCATGATGTGTATGAAGGAGCCATGGTGTGTATGAAGGAGCCATGATATATATGGAGGAGCCATGGTGTGTATGAAGGAGCCATGGTGTGTATGAAGGAGCCATGATGTGTATGAAGGAGCCATGATGTGTATGAAGGAGCCATGATGTGTATGAAGGAGCCATGATGTGTATGAAGGAGCCATGATGTGTATGGAGGAGTCATGATCTGTATGGAGGAGTCATGATCTGTATGGAGGAGCCATGGTGTGTATGAAGGAGCCATGGTGTGTATGAAGGAGCCATGGTGTGTATGAAGGAGCCATGATGTGTATGAAGGAGCCATGATGTGTATGAAGGAGCCATGATGTGTATGAAAGAGCCATGATGTGTATGAAGGAGCCATGATGTGTATGAAGGAGCCATGATGTGTATGAAGGAGCCATGATGTGTATGAAAGAGCCATGATGTGTATGAAGGAGCCATGATGTGTATGAAGGAGCCATGATATGTATGAAGGAGCCATGATGTGTATGAAGGAGCCATGATGTGTAAGAAGGGGCCATGATATGTATGGAGGAGCCATGGTGTGTATGAAGGAGCCATGATGTGTATGAAGGAGCCATGATGTGTATGAAAGAGCCATGATGTGTATGAAGGAGCCATGATGTGTATGAAGGAGCCATGGTGTGTATGAAGGAGCCATGATATATATGGAGGAGCCATGGTGTGTATGAAGGAGCCATGATGTGTATGAAGGAGCCATGATGTGTATGAAGGAGCCATGATGTGTATGGAGGAGCCATGGTGTGTATGAAGGAGCCATGGTGTGTATGAAGGAGCCATGATGTGTATGAAGGAGCCATGATGTGTATGAAGGAGCCATGCTGTGTATGAAAGAGCCATGATGTGTATGAAGGAGCCATGATATATATGAAGGAGCCATGGTGTGTATGAAGGAGCCATGATATGTATGAAGGAGCCATGATGTGTATGAAGGAGCCATGATGTGTAAGAAGGGGCCATGATATGTATGGAGGAGCCATGGTGTGTATGAAGGAGCCATGATGTGTATGAAGGAGCCATGATGTGTATGAAAGAGCCATGATGTGTATGAAGGAGCCATGGTGTGTATGAAGGAGCCATGATGTGTATGAAGGAGCCATGGTGTGTATGAAGGAGCCATGATATATATGAAGGAGTCATGATATGTATGGAGGAGCCATGGTGTGTATGAAGGAGCCATGATGTGTATGAAGGAGCCATGATGTGTATGAAGGAGCCATGATGTGGATGAAGGAGCCATGATATATATGAAGGAGCCATGATGTGTATGAAGGAGCTATGATGTGTATGAAAGAGCCATGATGATGTGTATGTGTATGAAGGAGCCATGATGTAACTCCTTGATTCATCTATTGCAGGAGCATACAAACATACATCCTTGACCTCTAGCTGAGGTGAGGGAGATTTCAGTTTGGCCGCTGCCAGAATTAGACCAATCAGTCACAGGTCATTTATGATCCAAGTTCCTGTTAGAGATGTTACATAGTTCTGACCATGGTGTAAATACAAGCTGTGCAGTATCTTGCAGCAGAATTTTGTGTGTATCTTTTTATATCTATCTGCAATATATATATATATATATATATATATATATATATATATATATTTGTGCACATCTGTACTGTGTGTATCCTTTAAATTACAATCTTGCAAGTGTGGGTCTCCCTCTCCTAATACTCCTGAACGAATGTGTTTTGTTGCATAATGTGCCTATTTTGACCATTGTGTGCTTGCGCACACATGAGAGTTTGACCTTAATGTTTAAAGAGGAAAAACAGCCAAGAAAAAATGGACTTTCTTGGGTTTTCTGCCTCTCTGGTGTGACATCCTGGTTTGGGATGTCCCCCTGTGTATATCCCCAGGCATCTCCTGAAAACTCATCTTTTCCTCGTTTCCATGTTATATGCAGGAGCCCGATCAGGGGCCTGTTACATTCATTTGCCTCACAGGTAATCAGTATGAAGCGAATGTCGTTGGCTACATTCCTGCCGCCGTCTCTAGCTGTGAGTACGCGCGTTCTGGCCATTCAATGCGCTTAGCTAGAGTTATGCTGGGGATGCCGCTCCGGCAGATATTTGCGGCATGGGCACCTCGTAAGGTAAGTGAAACAGGCAATCTGGGGGATTTCATACAGTGGCTAATCCCAATTTGGGATGCCCCATAAAGAGGTAGACCAACCCCTCCTATAGTCTTATAGACTCCCCGGGAACAGTTGGGGTGTTAGGTGCCTTGCACGAGAATATTTCAGTCTAGGCAATGGCTGCCCCTATATGCATTTGTTGTTGTCAGGTAGCTGTCGCCACACCCCGCTGATTGGCTGATCTCAGATGTGCTGTGAACAAACCCATTAGGCGCATCCCCGGTTTCCCTCTAGTCTTAGGTTAAGATGCACTTCTAGGGCCTATCTGAATGGTTGGGCACCCCAGGAGAGGCTCAGGATACCCCAGTGGCAGCCATGTGCCCAGTTCTGGAGTCTTTTAGTCTTCATGGCCAGGCAGCATGGCATTTCATATACTTTGGCAAAAAACACTTAAACTGGACTGAGCTACTCCATGGGGCATCCCGATTGCCCACTGCATTCCTTGCAAATCTTAGGTTAATCCATGTTCTTCCAGCTTCCAATGAAAAGTTAGCTATTCCAAAGCTTTAAACAATCTCTGATATATGTAAATATATAAGTAGCGCCACTTTCTCTGCCTCAATTTCTCAGTCATGGCTATGCTGGGTGTAGTATGTCATGGCATGGAGTCATAAGCATGCTCTGCTGTGGTCAGAGACAGCTGTGGGACCACTGTGACTTGCCATGTTTGCCCAGGCTGAGAGCTCTAAGCGATTGAAATTTAAACCACTTTTTTGTGTGGTACTGGAGAAATAAAATTGAAAGGAGCCCTGCTACATCTTCTATCCAGCGCTGCAAACAGGGAAGTAAAGTTTAAAAGGTTTGCAAGGGGTTAATTAAGGGAACCCTGGCATTTCGGATGACCCACAGTTGATCAACACCCATTTTATTTAAAAATGGACATTGACATTGATCCGGTTTAATCCTCCCTATCAGATTCAATCCCATATAGTCCTGTAGGCTGCAGCCTTCTAGTTCCAGCTCCTAGGCCTGTCCTTGCTGCTAGTCCCGAGGAAGAAGATAACTCAGAAACAGGACCACAATTAATAATTCCATTAAATCCAGGATGACTATATATTCATATATAAGTAATTATATCTGACTGTCTGAAGAAATCAGATTTTTTGTATATCTGCCCAACTATTGGATAGGTTGTCATCTACACTTAAATAGCAGCTGCACAAAGCAAAACTTTCATTATTACTAATGAATCAATCCATTATATGAACCAGTCAGTTAACTTTTGTTTAGTTGTCAATTAAAAGCAGACAAATGGTTTAACATGGGATGGATTTTTATTTCACGTTACAGTGTAATGGGTATTGATTTTATCTCTTCTAACAATGACTTCTGTATTCCTCTCTTGAACATCTAGGGGGAGCCTTATCTAAGAAGCAACAGCGCCACATGGCTTCATTTTTTTAGCCTCAGCAGCACTCAGCGTCCGATTTAAAAATTAAAAAATGGCAGAGCCGATTTGGCCGCCAGCTAGCATCTTATTTAACACTAGCGCCGAAAATGATAGTGCGTGGGGCGCTCTGGTTGAAGCAGCACCAGCTGAATCCTGGCGTTGTAGGTCAAGATGGACAGAACTGCATTGAACTGTTTAATGCTTGTAATTAATGTTATGCAACGGAATAAGTGAGGGGAAAACCGGGCCTCATCCCTAAGTTTGGAATTTGTTCATGGATATATACTTTAAATTAAACAAGTACTGTCATTCAACATCACGCAGTATTATAATAGCTTTTGTGTCAATGCCGTACAGGTCAGTTGAACATTTAAATCTTGTCAGGTTCACAAAAAGAAGTAGAAAGATAAATGGAAAGAGTAACTTGGGGTATGGTTAGTGATAACGTCAAATAGTTTGTGAACATTACTCCTCATGACACCCTCATGCCCTGATACGTACTGAGGTAGTTATAGAAGTAATTAATTAGATAGATAGTTAGTCAAATTGTGTCTATCTATCTATCTATCTATCTATCTATCTATCTATCTATCTATCAAATTAATAACTTGTACAACTGACCTGCATGGCATTGATAAATGTTGATAAGATTTCTATTGTAATACTGCATGATGTTTAATCTAATGTATAAATCCATAAAAAAAGATTCCAAACTTAGGGACGAGGCCCGTTTTTTACCCTGACTCCTTTCTTTGCATCCAATTTATGGTGCATCCCTAAGTGTGCCCATTACCCTATACCCTACAAGTGATCAAAACCCCCCATTGTCTCATTTCTTTTATAATTAATATCACACAATTATTACACAATATTATTTGTACAGAACTTGCATTGGGTCTTGTCAATAACTGAAACACAGGTCCGAGTTGCCACAAAGTGAATTTTTGGGGTTATTAAAATTGATTTTAATGGCTTCCTTTGCTTACCAATGTGTAATTTGGACAACAACTAAATCGCAGCCTAAACCCACTGTAAAGTGTTTCCGCTTTGTCCCCTGAAGTGATTTTTTGGAACTGTAATCTTGAAACGTTGACCAGTGCTGGAAAAATATGGCGCCAAAGATTTCAAGGAGGAAAAGAAATGTTAAGCACCAGAAAAACGGCGGTCCAAAATGTTGCTCACTGGCGCTGGGATAAGCGGCAGCTGGGTCCAACAGGCGCTGACATTGGCCAGCCAATACCTAATGCAACAATCAAAGTTTATTAGTTAACGTTCCGCACAGCTCCTGCTAGCGCCAATGTAATCCACAGCACAGCGCCAGATAAGACCAAAATGCTGGTGTTCTGGAACTGGCGCTATAGCCACAAAGAAGATGCTAAATGGCGCACATCATAAATAAGGCCCTAAAAATTATAAGTGTCAAACTAGATGTGGAAGAAACCTGAGTGTCCATCCGCAAGAAACGATCAGCTCTGCGGTATCCTCCTGACTGAAAATACAAATGCAGTACTTCCTATATATTGTAGCCATCTTTTCAGTGGCAAAATCCATTTTTATGTGCAGCTACTGTACATACACTGGGTTACTGGGATGTGTAGGATACTTCTTTAACAAAGAATCAACAGTGGGCACCAAACCTGTTTCAACTCTCTTTATTGTTTCACAGGAACAGCAGTTCAACTTGTAAAGCAATTTACTTCCAACAAATGTACAGATCTCCAGTCAGAGAACACAACTGCACTACACTAGCACAGATCCAATCAATCAGCAGACTCAAAATCAATAAGCAGATTAGATCCCAGGTATGATTGCCTTGATCTGGGCAGAGGATGCCACCCCACTTTGAGAAGAGTTAGCTCAGGGTATTTCACTTCACGGCACCAGAATACAGGGACAGGTCTGGGCTTGGCAGCTCAGTGAAGGGGCGGGGGCCATAGGCTAATGAAGACACAATCTATGCAGAAAGTTCCAGAAGACACATTGTAAACAAGAGAATATAATAATAATATTATTATCTCCTGAATGGCTCTTAGCCAAATGTAAACAATAATAATCTCCTGCCTGCCGCTCGGCCAAATGTAAACAATTGACAATATTAATATGAATAAAATATTATATTCAATATCTAGATATTAATTTATAACTCTAAATCTCCTGCCTGGGTCGCCACTTGTAAACAATATTATAACTAGATATTAATAATATTGTGTATATATTTATCCTGCCCGGCTCGACTAAAATAGGCAACACATATACCAATATTATCAATATCTGGCCAATGATCACGCAATGGATACACGCATAAGACGATAAGGTTCTTTTGACTTCTGGTAAATGCAAGAGACACTGGGACAAGTAGTAAATAAAGAGATATATTGTTGACAAAACAACACAATAATACAATCAAATCTCAAATCAAACACAATACAATCCAGTTATGAGACTGGCATACATATATACAGGGAAAGACACATTACCCTCCTGATACTCACAAGCTTCTCCGGTCCAAGCCGTCTCCTTCCTTCTGCCTCCTTCCTTCTCCTGTCTGCACCCACCTCAATTATACCTCCCTGCCCTTTTGATCTCCAGTCCTGCTGTCCCCCCCCCCCCCCCCCCCCCCCTTGGGCTTGACCCACCGGTTATGCAAAAGAGGGTGCATCCCGGAAATTCCCAGAAGCCGTTTGTATATTTTATGGTGCCAGCGTCTATCTAACCCTTTGATGTCCAGTTGTTTTGCTAGGAGGGTGCAACTGCTATTTCAGGTCTATATGTCTATTTACAACATATTTATGGTATGGTCACAGAATGTTGATATTATCTAGTGCCCTCTCAGATCTTTGTTTACTATTGCCTGGTTTCGGAATGCAGATATTATCTAGCTGCCCTTTTGTACCTGCTGTTCTAATTAGCTTGCTCCTTATGTCATGCATGCTGTTTATATATTTTTTTGTATAAATCAAATATAACATAAATCTATATGTATATGACCCATATATCACTGTATATTTACAACATGGAGCCCAGTAGCCAGGGTGGACCCAGTACCTTAGCAAGTTCAGGGTGATCTGACACAAGGTTTCCACCAAGCATGGAGACCAGTCTATCCCTTGGGCCTGTTGCAGGGGTTAACTTCTCTCACACCTTCAGGGGTCTCCCAGGAGTGATGACCTCAGCACAAGGGGGGCCGCGGTGGCAGGGGACGGGTGCCAACGACCTGGCAGTTGGTTCTCCTAGGTACACTGGGCTGACATGCTCTTGTCCCATCTCCGATTGTCAGCCTCGGCCACGGCTCTGGCTTCAGATCTCTCCCAGGATGGATATACTCAGGGGCGCGCTGCTTCCCCTTCCCTCGTCCTCAGCTGTGCCACGAGTTTTCTCCACAGCACCTAACCTCACAGATGCTGCTCACTTCTATCTGGACCCAGTAAGACCCAGCCTACACCCACGCAAGCCCAGTGTTTTATGATGTTGCCCTCAAGGGCTATTCTTGGGATTTCCAGCTATTTATCCCGAAATGAATGAAACCATTCCTGAAGAAAGTGAGGTACACATGCTTTGTGGGATGCCCCCCCAATTTGTATCATTACACTACTTTAGTCTCATCATTTTAGATATGATGAAAAGGCTAAAAAGAAATATTACATAACCAAGCTGCATTCAGTCCAGCAATGTGTGTTATAACCATTTTAAAACTCTTTTTGCTGTCCAGGAACCCTGAACAGCATCCTCTCTTATCCACAAGACACCATCCATGGTGCACCTTTACTGCTCCTTTAACCATATTAACTCATTCAGGGCTTTGTGACCAATTAAAATACTCCATAACAAGATCCAAACACAAAGCACTATGCAGGTTGCAAACCATTGGCTGGCCCTATGGCCACCCAGGACTGATGCTACCCTGATAGCTGTCCTTGTTATCAGGACAGGAGGGTGTAGAGCAACACATATTATAGGGTGTCTGTACAGATGACAGCAGGTAACTGATATATACTAACAACTAATTTATTAATAGTGTTTATGTTTGTGATTGTGTCCATACTGCTTACTTGAAACACACTTATCTGCCTTTGTCACCTCTCTGGTCTCATAGTTCTTCTGTTTTATCAACTTCTGATTGGCCATAACAAACTGCTAGACTAAGGGGATAGCGCCAGGCAGTGCTTCATAGCGGCAGGCAGTGTCTGGTGAACGCTGGGCGCTGTACGCAAAACCACATTTATGAAAGCGAATCTGGTGAGCGACTCTAACAGCGCCATGTAGCGTCACATGTATTATTACAGGCGGCTCAGTGTATAGCGCCGGTGCTCTAGCTTCCAGAGAGCCAGGTATTACCTTTCGCTTAGTGTTGCTCTCCCATACATTTTAATGGCAGTTCATTTGCTTGTGTTTAAACAGCGTGTTTGACATTGTATTTTTTTTTTCTAAAATCATTGTGTGACCTCTCCTGGCTGCAAACAAACACTTTTAGAAACTTTTTTGATTTTTTATATTTTTATGCAGAATTGTCATTACAGGTCTGGCACTAAAGTGTTAATGTCACAGTGTTAAAACAATGTCATTCCATGTGTTTTTGCTTTGTTACTGATGAATATGTGTTCAAAAACAGACTTTAATCACACAGCGTCTGGCGCTCTATGCTATAGCGACCAGATTTAGAGCACTGACGCTTTGTGTGTGTCCTTTTTTGATAAGTATGGTGTGGAGTGCTGAGAGTCGGTCGCACTGAGCTGGCGCCACCTTTCACTTGCTGCAGCGCTGTGTATCAAGGCAAAAATCCAGAGCACCTCTGTGCCAGACAGTGACCCATTAATCAACAGCGCCGGCAATAGGAAGAGTGCCGGCGCTGATTTTCTTACAGTGCCAGATAGGACCAGGCGCTCAACTTGCACTGTGTGGCCCTATCCCATACATTTATGGGGTATGGTATGGTTAAAATTATTCAAGCTTTTTTATTTATTTTTTTATGCCCTGGGCAGGTTGAGATTATTTTTGGATGAATTATTTGTACTTTTGTGCTGCGCTGCAAACTTGTGATTTGGGCAATAGGAAAGAGTCATGTTTTCATAGTGTCCCTAATGCAATTCTTATTTTTATTTAAAAAAAAATTCCAGTACCCTAAAAAAATAAAAATTGGGATTCCAACAGGTGCTGTGTGCCTGAAACCCTGTTTTTGAGCCCCTCTTGGAGCTCTATGTCTTTTTATTAAATATATTCAGCTTGTGGCGTTCCCGAATGGTGCTAGGTGTCGCTGACGCATTGGCATATAAAAGCCGTGTACTGCGAGCGCTGCTTGGCCGGGAGCGCTACAGCTGACAGCGCCACCAGCCTGAAGTGCTGCCTGCACCTATAATAGATTAGCCTCTAATTTCCAGCACTGGGGTCAAACAGCAGGAGAACTTCTTTCCTTTCTATATTCAAAGAGGCCGATTCATAAATAGCAGCAGGTACCGACAGTTGAGCGACTGTAGCGGCATTTTCAGAGCGCCCGCTAGTAGTCGCTGTGCTTGGCCATTGTTCGGTAGTTGATAGCGACTCAGTCGGTTTGCCGTAATGTTGAATATTGGGTGAGGAGTCGCTATTTGACCGGTTCCGCGCTGTATGGGAGCGCATGACAGCGACTGGCCCTAGCGACCGGCTCCCACCATATTCATTTTAAAATCACGCTCAAAAAATTCTTGCGCTGTAAAATGCATGTTTAAACCCCAGAGCGCTGGCGGCGACGTGTTAAAAGTAGTTTTTTAACCCCCAAACAACCATATTTTTGGAAACCAAAAAAAACAATTTTTAAAAAAAATGTTGTAATATGAATACATTAATATCAGACCTGTAATATCAATTCTGTACATTTTTTTTTTTTTACCTTAAAAAAATTATCTAAAATGGCAGAAGTGGTCACAGAATTTTTCACATTTCACACAAAAAAAATTAATAACAATTAATTATTAATATTTAAAGATTGTTCCATTGAAATGCATTGGAGAGCGCCAGGTAGCGAGAGGTCATACCTGTCGCTGTTCAAGGTCGGACGCTGGCGCTGTGGGCTGAGGCTGGAATAATGATGAATAAGTGGCTATATGGCGCTATCTCAGTCGCTAAGCAGGATCGGCTTGATAAATGTGTGATGGTGGTGGGGAGCCGGCGTTCTCATGGCGGAGTCCGTCATTACCGGCCGCTCACCAGTCGCTACCTGTCGCTATTGCTTCATAAATAAGGGACTAAATGTTTTGGCTAGAGCCAGAATGATGCGCATTGCAAGTATTGAGTTACTTCCTGCTACATGACATAAATTGTATTTGCTGAATTCTGAGACACTGTGCACTTTGTACTGAAGATAAAACACCCTTAATAAACTGTGTGTGTTGCAAAAATATTTGATGATTTGGTAATTAACCTAATGAACATCATTTTGTTTGTGCCAGATTTTATGCTGATATAAAAGCTCAAATGGTTCACTTTTATTATTTCATTCATTTCCTGTTTTTCCTTGTTGTATGTAAAGCATATTGGACAAAGGAATGGTAGATAAGCATTTCTATAAGTTGCTTATAATGACACTATTTAAAGGGGAAGTCCAGGTTTGGGAACCCCCCCCCATCCCCACGCTCTGCCACCCTCCCCTGTCTCAGTCCAGCACCATTCTCGCTGCGCTCTGGGTCCTGGGCGCTGCCATCTTCGGCAGAAAGCGTGAAATTTGAAATGGGAGCGTGCAGATAGCGGAGGATTTTGCTTTGTCTCTTTCTGTGCCGGGAGAATAGTGCTGAACCGCGGGTGAGGTATGTTTTTTTTCTTTATAACACACCCGTCCTGCCTCAGCACCAGGGAGGGGGGGAAGGGGGAGGTTGGCCTAGACTTCCATTTTAAGAAAGCAGAGGAATATTTTGCATCTTGAATGTTAGTCATGATCAATATTGAAATTGCGGGCATATCAGTCTGTATATTGGTCCACAGACACAGGAATGTAGTATAGTAACATCTCAGGAAGCAACATAATCGGACTTGTTGATTTCCATGGTAAATTATGTAGTAGTGATACAGTTGTATGTAAAATGTTGGCACCCTTGGCCAAAAGTACTGTTACTGTGAACAATAAGGATTTTTTGAGGATCAAATGATCCCCAAAAGGTGTAACATTTAAGATGAAATATTCCCTTTGTATTTTGAGCCGAAATATATTTTGTATTTTCCTCTTTTACATTTTAAAATAAAAAAATGAAAATGGGCCAAAGCACACTGTTAGCATCTTGCCTAGTAACACCCTCTTTGGCTAGTATCACATCTTGTAAATATCTTTAAATTCTTGTTCACTGCATGCACTTGCAATTCAGGGGTGTAACTACAGGGGTGCAGGGGTAGCGACCACATTGGGGCACCACCATCGCTGCTCCTCCACCTTATTTAGCAGATTTGTGCTCACATGGCTTTATGTACATTAGGGAAACACCATTTGTATTGGTTGCCGTATTTCAGTCTTTGGTAGTATTAGTATGTTCCAGTAGTAAGTACCATATTAGCCATCGATGTAAGCAGGAAATCCAAGGTTAAATAAATACCATCTATTGGCTAACTCAATAAATTAAAAAAGGAAGCTTTCAAAACACCTTATGCTTTATCAGGCATAATACAAATCTGTAACTTACAGAAACACATTTATACACAAAACTCCTAAAAAGGCACAATTGTTTTTCTACTGAGACTCATTAATAATGGCAAAGTTGTAAAATTGTGAGCTATGCGTAAAATTGTGAGCTAGCGATCAGGGAGATTACGGCAATTTTAATGGTTGGCTGATGGAATTGTGTGGATAGTTTACTCTTCTCCACAGGCTGCCTTGCCTGATGTGATTGAAGATAGCTATCTACGGTACTTCCCTCCTTGTCTTGATGAACCCTTAATGCATGGCTTTGTAAAAATGAGTAGCTATATGTAAGCATTACACCCCCCCCCCCCAGAGGTCTCCGGGAGCTCTGGGAATAGCTTTATAATGTTGATGATTTGCATGGCTCCACCTACTGCAAAGGATTCGGGGAGAAACCCTGTTATCCTTAGTTTGTATGCAGATATGTATAAAAATACTTTACTTAAAAGCCTTCTCTGCCTTGTCCCTTTCAATAGAGGGCATTTAGATCTCTTTAATCTCTCTATAAAGCCTAACATAGGTCTTTCCTTAGTCTGGCTACTGACTAAGAAGGATGCACCAAATATTCCACACACTCTCTCCCCCATCCCATGCTTATCAGCCCGCCGTTGATTGTCCTAATCCCCTGATTGTTAGCCCACAGATCACAATTTTACAACTATATGTAGTTTTGCCAGGCAGGTTCTAGGCAAAATAGTGGTCAGTGTGGGAAGGTGGCCCTGACTCATCTACAGAAAACAGGATTACTGGGCTAAAGGTGGCCCCAATGGCTTTGGTGCCCAGGGCGATTGTCCTGCTCGCCTTTCCTTAGAAATTGGAGTTTTGTGTATAAATATGAGGGTTATTCAAGAAGGGATAGTGCCATGTGGTGCCTCGTAGCGGCAGGCAGCGTCTGGTGAATGTTGAGCGCTGTAGGCAAAACCACATTTAACAAAGCGAATCTGGTAAGTGACTCTCAAAGCGCCATGTAGAGTCCGATGTATTATTACAGGCAGCTCAGCGTATAGCGCCGGTGCTCTAGCTTCCAGAGCTCCAGATATTACCTTTCACTCAGTGTCGCTCTCCCATACATTTCAATGGACATTCCTTTTCTTCTGTTTAAACAGGGTGGTTTTTTTTTCCTATCAAATAATTGTGTCACCTTTCCTGGCCTAGAAAAAGTCATTTTTGAAAACTTTTTGGTTTTTTTTTGTTTTTTATGCAGAATTGTCATTACAGGTCTGGCACTAAAGTGTTATTGTCCCAGTGTTATAACAATGTCATTCCATATGTTTTCTCTTTGTTACAGGTGTATATGTGTTCAAAAACAGACTTTAATCACACAGCGTCTGGCGCTCTATGCTATAGCGACCAGAGTGCCGATGCTGTGTGTGTGTCCTTTTTTGATAAGTATGGTGTGGAGTGCCGAGAGTCAGTCACACTGAGCTGGCGATACCTCTCGCTGCATTGCTATACTGGTGTTAGAGCACCAAACATACATCACATTCATCAATCCGGGCCAGGTTACTACAGTGACTCTGTTACAGCGCTTGTTACCCACTTACAGCGTCTACTAGCGTTTGCTCTAAGCGCTGCTATACAGACGTTCATCTACCGATACCTGCCATTAGTAATGACAGACAGCTCGACCACGAAGGGACTCGAACCCTCAATCTTCTGATCCGAAGTCAGACGCCTTATCCATTAGGCCACGCAGTCTTTTTTTGCCATTAGTAATGAATCAGCCTCCACATGTCTGTAAGTAATAGATTTGTATTAAGCCTGAAGAAGGAGCTTAAGGTGCTTGAAGGGGCAAGCTTTCGAATCTATTGTGTTAGCCAATAAATGGTATTACATTAACCTTGGATTTTCAGTCTTTTGTAGTCCAACTGGGTTTGGAAGGCCTGAATAATTCATTGTATAACCCATAACAGGGCCCCATTTAATGTTTGCACCAGGGCCCTGTCACATTTAGTTACAGCACTGACTTACATGCACTGCTCCATCCACAGACTTTCAATGATGCTCAGATCAGGGGACTATCAGGACTATGGTAAAACCTCCAGTTTGCACCTTTTCTGGTAGTCTATTGTGGATTTTGAGGTGTTTTTAGAATCATTATCCGTTTATAGAAGATATGCTCTTTTCAGCTTTTTTGTATAGTTGGTGTTATGTTTGGTTCCAGAACTTGCTGGAACTTATTGTATGCATTCTTTCCACTACCAGTGACACGTTCCCCATACCAATGGCTGCATTACAACTCCAACTGCATAAAGCAGACCAAAAGCCACAAAACAAACTTACTAACTTACCTTCTGGGCACAGTTCCAGATGCTCCTGCAGCACACAGATGAATACTGCCAGCTATGCTGCTGTAATTGCAATGGTTCATGTAGTGCAGTAAATCGCACTACATGAACCAGTATAGAGCTGTAGATAACTGGCCAACAGTCAGAGGTCCCCACTGCGTTTCCCCAACCTCTCACTGCCGATGTCGCTGCACGCTAGGAGCAAAAACGGACGCTCTCTGTTAGTGGCCAGCCCCCAGATGAAAAGGCGCGGGGGAGGATTGTGGGCTACATACTACCAGGTATAGCAAGATGGCGGCACAGGAGAGGTCCGGAAGCAGGCAGTCTGTTAAGGTGAGTAGGTATTTAATAAGCAGGCAGTGGTTTGTATGCTTATTAATGACCTTTTTTATTTTGACATTTTAAAGTAAAAAAAGAAATAAAATATTAAAGTGGAACTATGGTAAAAATGTCGAGGTATTTGGTAACCGCAGCACTAATTGCTAAAATTCGGGGGGCCCAGTTATCAATCATTGGTTATAGAGGGGCCAGCACCACTTCTCCAGCACTCTGGATCCTGGGCGCCGCCATATTGGACAAAAGCACAGAGCTGTTTCCCTTAGCTCTGTGTGTTCCCCCCGCCCACCAATTTAAGTTAATGGACGTCGGAAGCGCACACAGGCTTGGGAGGAGCAGGTAAGGGTTTTTTCTTTGTAACCCCCCCATCCAGCCAAATGAACCCAAATTCAAACAGCAGTGCTACTGGATATCTTAGCATAAACTGTGGACAACAGAAATATGAATGAGACAGAATTGCATCCAAAGTATCAGTTTAGCTAAAAATTCTAAACTTGTCAAGACGCATATTGTTGGTAAAATGATTTGATCAATAGAAGCCACTTGTCCTGTATGGCTGATTTATTTTATATAGAATGTTGCATACATATTGCACCCTGCATTTATCTGACATTATCCACAAATTAATTACTGCTACTTTGTTTTATTGAAGATAGAGCTAGCGGAATTTTACCTAAAGTCATTTCCAATCAAACCAAACCAAATCAGCAATTAATTTAAACGGACTGTCCAGGCAAAATGTACAAAACATGATTCTGCAGCTTAGCTCGACAAATCTGCCCTCTCGGTTTCTGTAACATCACAGCACACAGAAGCAGAAAATTGGTACTGCCACTTACCCTGTGAGGAATATAATGAAAAGTATTATACCACCTCTCTGACTTGCTCAACAAAGACTTCACCTACAATGCTATTTGATAACCCAGAAATTGTCACCTATCTCGCAGGGCCTGCTAATAAGCTCAGAGCCTCGTCGGCCACAAGCCTTAGCCGGCAGGAAACCCCTGCTTGAAGGTTGGGCTGACAGGGGGTGTTTCAAAGTGTAAAGCCAAACACACCTTTGCAAGTACTTCATAAAATATAATGAGGTTGCTGTGCACATTAATCATAAACCTATCCCATCATTGTAATCTGCAATTTATAATGTCAACATCCATGGGTCGTCCATTAGTCCCAGATGTACAGGGACTGAGTTCTGCAGAATTCAGGCTAGGAGCCACATATAACAGTGGTGTTTGGGCTCAAAGAACCCTGCTGGACCCATTGACACCAACACCACAATTCTAGGACTTTCAGACTGAAAGTTAGGATCCATGTTAGTGTTAGGGAGCTTAGCTGTCAGTGTGAGGCATGAGACTCATTCCAAGTGGGAGGGGGAGTGGCCAGCTAGAAGTTTAAATGGAGATGGGAGGCAGAGGTGAACAGCCTTTTCTGGATAGGGGTCATGCTGGAAATTTGTTGCAAAGAACCACGAGAACAGGACCAGAACCCCCTCCCGCACCTTTCTGTGACTTTCTATCACCGCTAATGGTTACTGACATTTATTCTATTCTTTTTGCTAATTTACATTGTAAATGACCCCCATTTATTGCCCTGTTGACCTATATTGCATCTGGTATGAATATAGTTTGTCTAGTATGCGCGTAAAGTTATTAAATATATAACTTAATCCTGGGCTGCTCTATTATCTTGATCCACTAATCCATTTTTCTGTGTTTTTGTGTAATATTACACCAGGCTGGCTTCTCGCCCGATATAATCAGATCAAACAGAGCTGGTGGCACTACTCTAGGTTGGTGGGTCTCTGTTCACTGGTGGTCGTGAAGGGGCCCTGCATTAACAAAAGCATCAGCCGGAACCAAAACCCCTTAATCCACCTAGCTGTAGACTACCAATCATAGGGTTCGACTGGCAGTCTATAACTCTGCCCCCTCTGGTCATCTGTGTATTGCAGCATTGCAATGTTGTCAAAGTATGCTAATATAAACACGGTGCCTGCTGAATCTGAAATGCAACACCACCTATGCTCTCAGAAGAGAGTAGGGGTGATGGAAGGAAAAATAGTAAGTGTAAAAAGAGCCAGCCAGCCATAGCTATTTATATGTCAGATCTATACAGAATGGACAGCAAATCAATAATACAATTCCTTTAGGATAACTCTTGGGGCTATTTTAGACTTCAGAAGTGAAATATTAATGCAGGGCAAAACCCGCACGGCCTGGCCACTAGCCTACCCTCAGGGCATCGTGCACTGGAATCCCATGAAGCCATTCCCCTTGTGGCCACATTCCCGAGCTTCCCTGTGGTCGCGCGTGCTACCTTGCCTAGCCTCGCTGTGGGAGTGTGTATGCTGCACAGGTGGGAGCAGATGAGTGGTGGACCTATTTTTGGGTTTCCATCCGCTATAAGGTTGGGCAAATGTGGAATGTTTAAAGTTCAGTTGCTGTTAGTGATTTTTGTATTTGTTTTTGTATTGTTTTATTTTCATTTTTGAAAGATATTTAGCATCTTAGCTAGCCACTTTTAAAATCAAATCAATTTAAATAAAAACAGTATAGGAACACTCCTCTATTACCTATAACAGGCAGAGTGCTGAGCTAGAATTTGATAGTAGACTGGGTTTCGGGTTGCAAGGATTAAGCGTAGGGGAAGTGGAAACCCATGAATCTGATACCACATGAAATGACTGAAGCTGAAAAACACAAGACACGGGGCACAAAGTAAGCAGTATACGAAAGCAGAAGCCATGTGTTTTGAAAGAAGGTGACAGAATGGTTGTTGCCAGAAGTATGAAAAGTCAAGACATCTAAGATGGGCAAATAAACTGGCATTAAAGTGGCTGAAAGGAGTACATATAGCGTAGACAAAATCAACAACCGTGTACAGGGTGAGAGACCGGCAACACAAATATCAAAACCTTAAAGGGGCAGTCATGGCATTCTAAAGCCTCCCCCACTTTGCCATTTTTTGCTGGGACTAAGGCAGGGCAGGGGGGTTACCTAGAAAAAGTACCTTGTCTGTAATTTTACACTGTTCACAAGCAGGCTAAGGCAGTTAGTGTGTGTCCAGTTAAACTGTATGTCCATGCACCCTCAAAAGTATTCTTATAGTGTATGGCTACACAGGGCCGGCTCCAGGTTTATGTGGGCCCTTGGGCAGCATGGACTCAGTGGACCCCTTTGTGATAGAGAGTAGCGGGTCAGGGGTCTATAAATTCAATGGCCAAAACTAAGACGGGCTTGCCTATTGGAGCCGTTTTTTAGTTTGGCCCCACATGACTGGGCAGAGTATTGAGGAAGAGGGATGGGCTAAACAGGAAGGGCAGGAATGGATGGATGGAGAGATAACTGGGAGGAAGAGGGATGGATGGGCAAAATGAAAAGCACAGGAATGGCTGGGTAGAGCTGGTGGGGGGGGGGGGTAGATGGGCAGAGCTGGAAGAAAGATGGATAGACTGGCAGATCTGGAAGAAGGAGGGGTAGATGGGCAAAGCTGGGAGGACAGGGATGGAGAGGCGTATAGCTGAGGGGATGGGGCAGAACTGAGGGGTCAGGGTTGTGGGGCAGAGCAGAGGGGACAGGGATGAGCAGAATTAGGCTTTAACATGAAATGTCTTGTTTGTAATTTTGCTACAGTTCTTAAAAATTATTTTATAATAAAAAAAAACAAACTTTATTTTATCTTTTGTCTTATTTATTTTAAATAAAACATTTATTTTTTATTTTTTATGTATCGGTAGCCCCCCGTTCCTGCCCAGGAGACCCCCCAAACTGAAAATAGCACTTTATAATGTTTACAAATAAAATACAACTACTATCCACACTATAAAGGGTTAAAGCCAGGGGCCCGGAAATGGCGTGGGCCCCCCCTCCCATTCAGTATAACCAGCCCGGGACCAGCTATGCAGGGCTTGTAGGAACAGGGCGCAGGGGTCAGCTTAGGTAGCCCCTGCCCTGCCGGCTAAAAACCTGCAAAGCCAAATGGGCCGGACTCTTCTACCCTCCCGAGCTTTGGGGAGGCAGATAATTGGGGGGGGGGGGGGTTAATGGAAAGTCACCCGCTAGCAGCAAGTGATTTGCCAGCCCCTGAGCCTTGTGAACTGGTATAGGGGTCTCATGGATCCCTTACCATTTCACAAAGGGTTAAGTGTAAAAAAAGAAAAACACACCCCACAGAGAAAAAATGACATTTTTTTTTCTTTATTCACCTCCAATCCTCCACTGTCCCCCGGCGATCCTGTCCAATGAAGATCCAATGACAGCTGCCCGGTGATCGGTGGAGGGGGGGTGGGAGTTGAGGGGCTGTGAACCCTTGCCCATCCAGCCCCCCTCCACCGTTCACCCACCAGCTGTCATCGACCCTCTCACCTCCGATCGCCCAGTGCTGCTGAGCCTCTTAGGTCGGGGTGAGACAACGTAATAGATTACATACTCCCAGGTGTAGTGTTATAGCGGCAAGGAAGCAACATGTCCTATGCATCCGGGTGTAACAAGATGGCGGCGCGGGAGTGAGCTGTCTAGAAGCTGGCGGGCAGGTAAGGTGAGTAAGTCAATAATAAGCATGCAGTGTGCTTATTAACGATCTTTTTTTTTTTAATTAATAATAATAATATTAATAATAGTATAATCTATTATTTGCACGCTACAACAGGCTGTCAAAGTGGACTTAAAGTCCACAGCTGATCCCCTACTCCAAATCGCTCTACAAGAAAATAAGGAAAAAAGAACAGTCATGTGGTCTCATCTTTGGCCTGCTTTAGAAGCTCTGTGCTACAGTCCTAGTTTCTGGATTACAGCACCGCTGGAGTAACGTTTCCACCACCTAATCACGTCAGCCACAGTGTGGTAGCTACTGCTACTGTGAATGGGGGATGACTCCCAATGGGATGGGAGGGGTCGAGCACAATTATTAGTTTCACATTACTTTTAGTGTGCCCCATTTTACCTTTACATGGCACTATAATTCCAGGCAGTTGCAAGGAAGGGGCTTTATATGCATGTTTAATAGCACCCATTGGTTCTCTATGTCATGTAAGCTTTCTCTAGCAATTGGAAGACTGGATGGGTATGATCTTGCAGTCCAGTCACTTTTTAATAAACCAGCAATATATACTTTTATAAACACCTGGGGTCACCAAGATGTGTGGGAAGTTGAGTCCCTAAGGTGTCCTGGGGGCAAGTGTTGGATGGGGATGTGGTTGGTTCGCTATAAACACAAACAGGAGTACAAATGCAAACAATGCAGTCTCTTAAGGAAGGTTCACTTACAGTAGTATCTTGCAGAGCCAAGTCCCACGGGAACTTCTATTGCACATCCCTATATCTAATACACACATAGGGGAGACACCAAGCTAATTCCCTCTTTCTGATTTTGGACCATTTTAGTCTGTTACCTAGGTTACAGGAAACTTCCTCCCCAGGTCCCTAGGGCAGCTGTCTCAGCTCCTTCTCTATCCCCTGCTGCAGTACTTCTGCTAGCCCCATCTCAAAAACAACTGGATCAATCTAGTTCTAAGGTAAATTGATTCTGATCCCTTCCAGCCCAAACACATCTACACAGACATGTTAGGCCATACGAGGAAGATACTGATCGAGGGGAATAGATACACACTTGAACTACTATAGTTATCTTCCTAAATCCTGTGAGAGACTTTTCTTAGCTCTAATGGAAATGTCTAGAACCATTCGTATTATGAAGGTCCCACCAGGCTACCACTGCAGACGCTTCTAGACTATGGGTTCCCACTGTTACTAATAGGTTAACTGTCACTAAAGTCACTACAAGTCCTACCTATAACACTTCGAAAGTTTGTGCCTCAAGGTTGATATATTGATTTTATTTCACAATTGTGTTACTCATATGATTTTTTAGTCTTTCGGGATGAGCTAAGTACAGTGTTTGCTGCATGCAACTTGAAATACACAAGACTTTGAACTAATTGTGGTGCATGGGAGTGCCTAGAGTCAGGTCTAGAGAGTATTAACAACTACATGAAGAGGGGAAGACTGACATTCTTTTCAGTTAAGCAGTTTCGACATGCAGCAGAAAGCGTAATCACTTGTGCCCCCCCCCCCCCCCCGGCTTTGGCCCTTAGCACTGCTGTCTTTGAATGGCCATTTGCTAGGCACACATAGAGGGTGGAATCTGTTCCTCTAGCTTTGTCGCAGCATGTGAGTTGCATGTTTTAATTCAGTTACAAAAGCTTGTCTCCCTTCCAGTGCCCCCTGTGATGCACTGTATTGCACGCAGAACTGTTGCCTGATCCTCCTCTCAGTATTTTTTTTTTTTTTGGGTGGGGGATTAGATGGCCATTGTATGCTTGCGCACAGTGGCGGACTGGCCATAGGGAGATCCCGAAACATTTCAAGTGGGCTGCACTGCTTTTGGGTCAGTTGGGCTCATTCACCCCATCCAATTCCTGCCTCTCTAGAATCCTTTCCATTACTCCTGTACCTGGACGAACCGGACCGGTAAAATCCCAGGCTGATTTTTCCCACAATCCGTCTCTGCTTGCACACAGGTGACCAGAAGAAATCAGCGCCAATGGACTGAGGGTAAGTATCATTTTATTACATTTAGCAAATAAATGTTGAGTACATTCACCTTAGCCAAATGTTTTTGTTTAGTTTTCGATAGTGTGGAGAAGAGCGGAGATCAATTTAGTGTTCTTTTTTACTCTCAGTTTTCTTTTGTAGAGCTTGATATAATGATAATTAGTGTGAAAACTGAAAGCCCTTATTAGGGTAATTCAACGCCCATTTTTGAGAATATAGGCACGGTTTGCCAGCTGCTAGGCGTACAGCCAGGACCATCATGCATAGCCTCCCAACCCCTGCAATTGGTCATGAATGCCACTGGCCAATCCCAGAGCAGGATCATGCTGGGGTGAATGAGGTGCAGTTAAGTGAAACTGGGGTTTGTGTTGGCATGGAAGAGGAAAGCTCCATCAACCTGTATGCCCCTCTTGCCTAGCAGATTGGCCACCAACACCCATTTTCTCCAAAACTGAAGTTGACCCTCTTGAAATCTGGTGTTCCTGTTCCTGTACTGGTGTCATTCAAAGGGTCCTGGTAAAACCTATTTTACATAGATAAATTGTGGGGCTAGGTTTCTACACTGGGGGCACAGACAGAAAAAGGAGCATAGTATTTTTGAACCCATTTACACTCCCATTTAAAGCTAAAATAAAACAATTGACTGAAGTTGTGCATCTAACTGCTTCTCAGTTATATAATAGCATGTTAAAATCTTAAAACCCAACACCAGCCAAATATTTTTTAGTTTTAGAGGGAGTAATGTAATCTTTTATTATGTCTGTAATCATGTGACTATTGTGTGGATACAACCTTACTTCCTGTTTGGTCATCAGTGACTGGGCAAAAGTTCAGACCAACCAAAGTGCTCTTAGTTCAGTATTGATGCAGATGCTTGTTCCTGGAGCCTGAGTCAACAGTGTTTTTATGGATCTAGGTCTGTGCTGGGGAGTGGGGGAATATGAGTTTAGTTGTTTTTGCATTCAGATAGCCTTTAATAGAAAATTCATGTCTGCTGTCATCAGGGCAGAAAGGTGGTGCCAACTCAAAACAAGGTTTTTGTACCAGTGACACCCCTCTGGTCCATCTGACATGGTTTCTCTGGTAGGTGAACTCCCATTTATGGAAAGGCAGACAGTGAGTGGAGCTAACTTCCCTTGTGCTGTCAAAGACAGAAAACACGGATAGTAAATTGATTACTGTACTGAAAAATAAGTAAGGTCTTTCCTGGAAATGCTGGGAATCCAATCCCCCCGCGCATGGTGCTGACCTAGATTTGGGCCTTTAAAATAACAAATAAGACTCACCTTACCAGCATGGACCACCATTCCCCGGCCAGAAGCATAGCTTTTGTCAGCCAATCAGTGTGCATCAGGCCTGCTCCCTGCAGGCGCTGCCAATCCGTGTGTTAATAGGTGACCAGCGGAGATATGGTAAACTTTGTTATTTTAAATGCCCACATTTAGCTCAGCACCTCACATGGTGGTATCAGCAGCAGAGTCCAGTGAGACTCCATTATAATGTGATGTGAAAAGTGATTTTTAAAGAAGCAATTGGGTTTGGTGGTACCTGCTGTCTATTAGTGGGCACTGCATAAAATTCATGTTAAAGACTTAGAATTAGTATAAGCTATTAAGCAGAGGTGTAGTGGTATATTAGGAAATTTACTTTCTTCTTATCTCTTTATAGGTTCCTTTAATAGAAGAAGACGGAATTCTATATTTGTGACTGTTACCCTCTTCGTTGTTTCCTCCCTAATTTTAACAGTGGGCCTGGCGGCAACTACCCGTACAGAGAATGTCACAGTAGGAGGCTATTATCCGGGTGTCATTGTAAGTTCAAGAAAACATAACATGCCTGGTCTTTCTCCTTTATAGGCCACACACATCGGCTTTATCCCAAATGTCACTATAGTATACATAAAATGCGTTTCATTAAAAAACTCCAAAAACAATATGTTGAAGGAGGGGGGGGGGGGACCTTTGTCACTACAGATGCCCCCAGGGTGGCTGCAAAAGTGGTTCCCAGGCATCAAAAAGATCACAGCCGGCAGACTCAGGACCCGGTAGACCTGCAGAGGACGCCGCTGAGCGGGGGACAGATGTAGGAAAAAGTATCAAGGGACCCCCTATAGCATTTCACACATTGTGTAGTGGCCGGAGCTATTGTATGTGGCATTTGGGAGTACCGAATGCTGGATAACGAAGACCATCCACCTGGAGGGTTTCTGAATTGGATTCGCCCCACTCCAGCTCATCAACCTTACATGATCCAGAGCAAAAAGATTTTAACCACTAAATAGTATGTTACAATATATGTACATTTGTTAGCATACTTCCCAACTGTCCCTCAGTTGGAGGGACTGTCCCTGTTTTGAGTCTATATCCCCCTGTCCTTTGTTGTTTTCATTTGTTCCTATTAGACATTTAGTATGCAGATTCATTTGCCTATTCAAAGTGGTTATATTGTTGTAAATGTTACACCCTATCTCCTATCCATCCCTTAATGAGGGGGTGTGGCTTAATTTAACAAATGTCCTTCTTTCCCACCCTGAAAAGTTGGAAGGTGTATTGTTAGTCCTGATACCTATACTTAATTATTTATTTCAGTATGATAATACTGACTTTTTTGCTTTCAGCTTGGGTTTGGCTCCATCCTTGGAATTATTGGATCTAATTTAATAGAAAATAAACGGCAAATGGTAAGTAGAAAGGCCATGTTTTATTAGCAATATTTAATTAGAGCTGAGCTACAGGAAAATTGTTGTTCAGTCATGATTCAAAGCATCATCATTGTGACCACATCCTGAGACAGGGCGTGGACCTCAATCCAACTGCACGTGTGCGGGCTGAATTATGCTGTAACTTTAGCCAGGCCCAGGTCAGGCATTTGTGAGTGGCCGGCACAGGCACGCACCCTGTTGGAAGCTAGCAAGGATGAGGCCACCAACGCACTCTGCTGCTTTAAGCTAGATTCAGTCTTTAGCGCCAGAGCCAAAGACCAAAACCAGTATAGGTTCAATCCCAGGTTTTGGTCCAATTTAGGTATGGTCGATCTTCTAGGGTGTCTGGGGAGTCAAAAGAACAGTCTGTTTTTCCACCAAGATTCCTGTAAGGGAATATGGACTTCTGCAGCTGTCTCCAGGATTACATGTCTGCTGCGGGTCAACTTGGAGTAAAGCTGACACTGACAGTTGCACATGCTACGAGGGAAAAACTAAAATTTAGATCCACTGCTAAAGACTGGATACAGACACCACATAAAAGACACCAGATCTCAGAAACATCACAGAAACTTGCTGGACTGGCCAGCACTGTACTGGACAATGCTGGCCATGGGAACATGACTGGATACAGAAGCACAGCTCAATGTAGGAACACAGAAGACACTGAACACAACTGATTCGGGAAGGCAGGAAATACAGGCATGGCTGGATGCTGGAAGACAACAGACACTGGCTTAGTGACATTTTTTGAGCAAGGAGGAAATCAGATAACATCACTTGCTGCTTACACTGCAGTCTAATATAGGAAGGAGCTTAACGGCGCCTCTCCTGTAAATCAGGATGATTATAATTAGAGCAGAGAGATCTACTAGATCAGTAAAAGACAGACTTATATATACATAGTGGGAAAAGATTACCTACTAACTTATACAGAAAAAGGAAAAATGTCAGAGCTGGGAAGGTGGATGAAGGTGCTGGCTTACTTGTGTCTGCAACTTAGTTGCTGAGAGTGTGCCTAAGCCAGGACACATGCCCATCTGCCTTTCACCCATGATAAGCAGGGAGGTCTGCAAGCTACACGTGGGTGTGGATCTACAGGATGAGGATACCTGGACCAGTTAGCTTGCAAATCTTTCCAGCTGGTATTAGGGTTTAGTTTATGTAAAAATACATTTTGTGGACACTGTCAAGGAGTTGGTAATAGGAGACGCTGGGCTTCCAGGTGTAATGGTTCCTGTTCAGGCAAACAAATTGAAAACATGAATCAGAAAATATTATATTATAAAAATTAGAAGATTAGAAGATAATAATTTTACATGTCTCTTAGGGGCCTCTGCACCCACACCCTGCAGACCTCCACGTTTATACCCCAGACAATGCCTAAAATAGCACAGTTACCCCCCAATTCTGCACTCCTGTAATCCATGTGGTTGTTGGTCACCAGTAGGGTCCTGCTCATCACTGACAGGGTGTTATCTGAGCAGCTGTGGCTGCCGATGACTTGGTATTTGAGAGGGTGAATATTACGCCTGATTTTTGGGCATTACAGCGGGGTTTCAGCAAACAGACATTCAAAACTGGGATGGACAGTTGGCGGGAAGGGGGGTGTAAATGGCCCTATGGACTGTTTTGGGTTTAGGTTTACCCTTGAGTTTGTGATATCCTAACCCCAAAGTGGATATGTATGCTCAGGTTCTATTTAAATTCATAATTCTAGTGATGTCAGACATCAGGTAAATGTACTCAATACCAAGGGCCTTCCAACATAGAAACATAGAAGGTTTACAGCAGAATCAGACCACATGGTCATTTTGTGTATATATTCTCTTTATTGTAGGATAGATGAATGCTTATCCCAAGCCTGTTTAAATTAACTTACTATTGATTTTTTAACTTCCTCTGCTGGATGGTTCTTCTAAGTATCTATTATCCTTTCAGTAAAATAATATTTTCTGACATTGTATATGATCCTCCCTCCGACTAGCTTTAGGTTAAGTTTCCATTTACAAACACTTAAGTTCAGAACCTTTTCAATCTTTTCACATATTTTAAGGTCTGATCATGTCCCCTCTTTCCCTTTTTTTCTTCCAGGCTGTATAAATTAAATTCTTAAGATTTTAATTTGAACTCTTTCCACCATTTGTGTTGGTTACATTTGGACCTATTCTATTTGAATATGTTTTGTCTTTTTGTAGGTGAGGTCCCTAGAACTGTACACAGTATTCCAGCTGTGGCCTCACTAGAGCTCTATACGGATAATGCCTCGAGCTATGCAGCCGAGCATCCTGCATGATTTTACTACTGCCTGGCTACATTGTCCGTTCATTTTTTCAGTATTCCTAAATCTCTCCCTTTGTATCATCAACAAACAGGCAAACTTCAACTTCCAAGCCTTCTTCTATGTCACTTACAAATATAATAAAAAGAATGAGGCCCAGGGCAGAAGTAGCACACCACTTGTAACTCGCCTGTCTTCAGACTGCACACCATTAACAACCCCTATTCTTCAGCCAGCTGTATACAGTGAACCGGACAGATTTAGGTGCAATTTTCAATAATTTGTCTATGAGCTCATTATATGGCCTTGGTAAAATCCAGATAAGGTGATATTCACAACACCACCTTCATCCAACACTTTAGAGACACAGTCAAAGAAACCAACAAGATTAGTCTGACACTACCTGACCAAGAAACCACAAGCCATCTGTTTTTCAGCCAAGCCTCAGATTGTGAAGTTTTCAATGCAGGTCCAATCCTATTCACCCCAATGGTGACAACAGAATAAATAGACACATAAAATAGACGTGGAGTACACAAGGCATGGTGGGATAATTTGTGCACATATAAACATGATTATGTATATGCATGGTTCTGTGATTAAACTATAATGTATATATTTGTTTTCTACTTTCAGCTTGTTGCTTCCATAGTTTTTATCAGTTTTGGGGTGATTGCAGCTTTTTGCTGTGCCATTGTGGATGGTGTTTTTGCTGCCAGACATTTAGTAAGTATTATGTTTCACTAATAGATAGATAATGTGTCACAAGGTAAAAACATACAACACACATTGCTATTACTACTACATGTTGATACATACTATAAAAGCTGCAATAATAGATGTAGTTTACAGCATGCAATTTAAAGGAGCAATATCGGGAAAAAATGGCCCAATGATAAAAATCCATATAAATATGCTGGATGGCGGGAGAAGAGGTCAACTGTACACCCGGAATAAAGAATTATCCAGACGGGCTTGTTTCTTTCAATGGAAGGAAGAGGAACCAAAGGTGAAAGGTTCTGTTCCCACTGATACACTCAAACCTGTCACCCCTGGATATTTTTCCAACCAGAAGAAAACCACTGGCTTGGAGGAAGTTTTATTCACTTCATGTGTATAAGTGACTCCTACTCTCGTTAGCCTATATGCTTATATGGATTTTTAATGTTACACAATTTTGTGATACACCTCCTTTGTCCTACGTACATTAATATATGTTTCAAATGATAAAAGATCCCAATGCTTGATTACATTTTGACTTTCTGCTTAGTATTTGTTATTTTTCATATAAAACGTTTTTTTTTTGTATGACTTTGATTGCGGTGTATTTAGTGACACCTGTGGTTGATAAAATGGCTTTCTTCTCTTCTTGGCTTTGTGACAGTGAATATGTTGTGGGCAGATTTTAGAGACAGTTTAACAAACTGAGTTAAAGTGGACCAAAACCCATGATTTTGACTATCACGGATTTTGGTCCATGCCCCCAGGGCACCCCGATCGGGGGTGCCACACTGTGTGAAACCCCCCAAGGTTGCCGGAAAAAAACATACCTCTTCCCGGTCCTACAACGCATGCGTGGTCACTCATCCAATCAGCGCGCTCGGATCCGCTCAAGCCCCTTCATCTGGGAGCTCCTCTAATACGAGCGGATCCCAGCGTGCTGACGGCCGCATCCCCTGCTACCTTCTAACAGGGATCGTGACCACCCACCACTCAGAAATGCCTGGTGCAGGCACGCGCCCGGCTAGAGGGATAGCGGGGATGTGGGCTTTGCTCACGCATGCGCTGTTGGATTGGAAATAAGGTTAGTTTATGGGTGACCTGGGGGTTTCACACAGTGGGGCATCCCGACTCTGGATGCCCTGGGGGGAGGGAATCAATCAGCCTGGTAAACTTATAGATTCCTGGGATGATCTCTGTGGGCTTTAAAGAAAATATATATGCTACAGTAAATGAATATAATGTATACATGTGTACATTATATCTTTGATTGCCACCTCAGAAGTTCAAATGTCTATTTATTTAATCTTCAGCATCAACCTACTTTTTAAGTCTAACCTTGTCTGCTAACTATCCACTACTAGAATTAAGATCAGATGCTGCCTTGAAATGGAATAGCTAAATGGGTGTGAGGCTCCTAGATTAGGAAGAACCCCTTCACTTTCCTCTAATCAAACCGCTAGCTACTTTTATTTTCACTTTCCTGGATCAGGACCTTCTCCATGTCATGACTATAATAAATTGTCTGCCTGTGTCGGGATTGTTACAGGGTAAACTCCATCCTCTGTTCTCTAGTTCAAGCTCTGCTCTCTACCCCCACTAGCTACTCTTACTCTTCATTCCTGGATCAGGACCTCCTTCAGGTGGCATCTGAAACAAAAAATGCTGCTTGGGTAGGGGGCCTCTATAAGGGGTTACTTTACTTTAATTCGTTTTTTTATACTTTTTTCTATATTTCCTTGGATTGGTGCCCCCATTCTATAATAGAATAGTTTCTTTGGCAGGATGCCATATTTTCTCAATAATCAAACTTCATTGGCTCTTTCTGTTCTCTTTCTGGGACTGGGACCCCCTTGGCTACCTAGTCAGTGCCTCTCAGAACTGGAATAGTAATTTCCCTCTTCCTCAACCCAATTTTTGCACTCCTTTTTTTTCTTATTCTGTTCATGCTGGGGCTAATAAATGTTTACTCCACCACCCCATGTACACTACTTAGCCTTCTTGCCACTACAAATTATGTATGTAATTCATATACCAAGTAGATAGAAGGCATTCCTCCCACCGGATTCCTCTTCTAACGCTTGAAGAAAGGCGCTTTTGATGCCTGAAACATCGGGAAAGTGGCCCTTGCTTGCATTATTTATGTAAGCTATGTTTTTCATTTATACCTAATATTTTATTCTTGTATTCTTTGATACAATTGACAATTGTACTTTGTATTGCCTGGATCAGCCTATTCCCTTCTGCATTCACCTGACACCATCTACTGGACAGGAAAGAGAATGCACTGGGACCATTTCTATTGTTATCTATTGTTATCGGCTGGTTTCTCATTTCCGGTTTTGGTTATCATTCATTGTATATTATTCTATGTTATCCTAGGCACATTTTTTTATGTGAATTCTGTAGCAACAACAATGTATGTAACAAAGGTGTCATGCCAGGAAGTGTCTAAATGTGCTCTGTCTGTCTGTCTGTGGTAACATGGGGTGTGGGAACCCCCATCTCTGTGTCCAATACGTTTTTAATAACCAGCCAACTGGGTTAATTGTGTTTTTTAAGCTTAGACCAGACAGGTAGTAAATATAGAAAGTAATGTTTTGATATTCAATCTATCTTTAATGTACAATCTCTGAGTATATATATATATATATATATATATATATATATATATATATATATATTAGGTAAATTTCTAATAATTAGGGTTATCCAAATTATTTGGAATTTTTCTGGAAAAGCTTAGTTTTAGGCAAGGAGAGCTTTTTTTTTTACTTAGCAAACAATAAAGTAAAATAAGAAAATAGTTTTCTCCTCCCCCGCCTTGCACATGCCATGGAGCAGTTCTACAGGTGAGGTGCAAATAGTTTTTTTTTTTTTTTTTTAATGGGGTAGATTTCTTAGAATATTTTAGCTTATGGGAAATCCACACCAAATATGTCTACCACATTAAAAATAATTTACACCTCATCTGTAGAACTGCTCCATAGCATGTTGAGGGGATTTTCATTTATAAATAGAAAACTATATTATATCTTACTTTATTCTGTGCTGAGTGGGAAAACTTCTCACTGCCGCTCAAAACTCAGCCTCTCCAGAAATATTCGAAATCATTTAGATAACCCCCTGAATGTCTTTTCTCTGAAGGATCTGAGACCTATCTATGCAGGCAAATGTCGATACTTTGATGATCACTCCGCTGAAGCTGAGGTGGGTTGGATAACATGATATTTCATTATTATTGTTTTATCATAAAACACCATCAATTTCCAATGTTGAAATGACAGACAGTGTAAAACAAATCATATACTAAGAGGCTGATTCACTACTAACGCCAGGTATTGCCAGATGAGCGTCTGTATAGCGGGGCTTAGAGCAACCACTAGTAGACACTGTAAGCGGTTATTGGGCGATGTAACCTAGCGTTGCGGTCGCTGTAGTAACCTGGCCGGCATTGATGAGTGTGATGTGTGTTGGATGCTCTAACAACAGTATAGCGCTGCAGCAAGTGAGAGGTAGCCCGGCATTTGGCGCTCCACACCATACTTAACAAAACACTAGACACATAGAGCGTTGGAGCTCTAAAGCTGGGCGCTGTAGCATAGAGCGCCAGACGCTGTGTGATTAAAGTCTGTTTTTGAACACATATACACCAGTAACCAGTAAGCGAAAACACATGGAATGACATTGTTTTAACACTGGGACAATAACACTTTCGTGCCAGACCTGTAATGACAATTCTGCATAAAAATATTAAAAGTCAAAAAAATCTATAAAAGTGTTTGTTTGCAGCCAGGAGAGGTCACACAATGATTTCAGCAAAAAAAAAATAAATAAATAATTGCCAAACACGCTATTTATACACATCTAATGAAGCCCCATTGAAAAGTATGGGAGAGCGCTACAGAGCGACAGGTACTACATGGTGCTCCTGAGCCTAGAGTCTATTTTAGAGGGTTCTCTCAAAGGCTTGAAGGTTTGGGGTGTGGTGATTTGTATAGGGGAGGACATTCTACAGGAATGTGGCAGCGCATGTGAAGTCCTAAACTTGAGAGTGGGAAGAGGTGATCAAAGTTGAAGACAGAAGGAGGTCCTGGGTAGAATGGAGGAGGTGTTGGGTGGGTATTTATTATTAAGCAAGGAAATGTAGCAAGGGGCATGACTGCAGCTTAATATATATATATATATATATATATATATATATATATTTATCATATTGTAAAACAAAATTGAATGTTTCCTATCCTCTTGCCATTAGGTGATTTGCCAGATGCCAATTCGAGGAACGTGTTCATTAAAAGTGAAAAGCAAAACCTGTTACTGCTGTGAGCTGTATAACTGTGGGAGGTAAATGAATGTCAGGTTTTTTTTTCTTTTTTTGTAACTCTGCCTATAACTGTTGTCATACTTACCCCTACTTTTAACAATTGCTGCCAGCGGCACCTTAAAGTGTACCTAGATTTAGAAAGGACGTTTATGTGGTCACCTTCCATCCCCAACTCTGTGGCCCAAAACAGCCTGTATTTCGTTTTTTTTACCTCAGCCTTTTCCCAAACACAGCGAAAACACCAGGGAAAAACAGAAAGTAGTATGGTGAATGGCTTGCCATATGCTAATTCAATCAGTTACAACCAAACTGTCACATAATGGCCGTTAGGTTGAAGTGCTCCCTATTGCTAAGCTGTGTGTACTCTGATTACATAATCACTGGGGGTAGGGCTACTCAGCCCGGGAGCAATATGGGCGACTGCATCCAGTTTGTGTTGGTATGAAAATTGGGCAAGGGATGAGATATAAAAAACACAGGCTGTTTTGGGGCACTGGGCTGGGATTGAAGGTGACTTTAATTTGGGGTGCCTTTACAATTAAAGTTTACTTTATGTTTTAAGAAAACACTCTATATATATAATCTACAGCACTTATTTTATTATATTTAGGTTACAATTATTAAAATCCAGATATATAAAATTCCATTTATTTATTCCTAGGATAGTGAGGGGTCTGTATATGGCCAGACCTGACATTTCAGTGATGTTGGGTCCAGTCACACCAATAAGGCTGCACAGATGCTGCATCCTTGCTTCCTCCCTGTGCACTGCTCAAGGCAGACCATCAGGTTTCTGGGTGCAGATGTAGCATGTGGGGATGCCACACCTGGGCACCTAACTTCTGCCTACTTGAAGCGTCAGACCCTGGAGCAGAGGCGGCAGTCATCCACTCATCTACCTGCATCCCCCCTTTGCTGACTGAGACCTATTTGATACTCTCTACCCACCTACTTGCCTATCTATCTGCATACCCACCCAGCTACCTACCTATGCAATTACCTACCAACCCACCCACCCACCTACCTTCCATCTATCCTACCTATGTACATGCCCACTCACCTACCTACCCAGACCCTGGAGTGAAAGCCAGCTGCCCTAAAGCAAATGTGGAATCGCTGGACCCTAAAGTACAGGCTGCCCACTCACTCATCTATGTACTCAGCCACAAACCTACCTACCTGTCAACCTAACTACCCACTTTCCTACCTACTCAACTACTTACATCTCCCCTTCCTACCCACTCACCTACCTACCTACCTATGTATCTACATGTTTACCCACCCATGTGCCTTCCTAACCTACCTAGCTGCCCACATACTCATCTACATGACTACACCCCACCTACCATTAACAGACCTACCCATCTATCTGCTTACCTACCTACTTTACCTAATCACAGAGGCTGCTTTGTGACAGGTGATACAACCTGGATGGCACAGGGGACTTCTGATCTGATGTGTGAGCTCCAGACTACCACAGATCAGCTGCAGTGGGACAAAATGTAAGCATCAATTTTGTTAAGTTACTTTGCTAGGCTAATAATTTAAAGGAAAAAAAATACTATACAGGAGGCCCCCACCAGATTTTGTGCCCAGGGGCCTTCACCACTCTTAATCCGGCCCCGGGAATGAGCAGTATTTTATGAGGCTGTAGTTTATGGGGCCCAGACACAACAGGTTGTATGATAACAAGGAGACATAAAGAATTGTGCAGGGAAGGCCAGTGTTTGCAGGCAATTGCAGAGCATTGTAATTCTGCCTAGAGTAGCCTATGGGCAGTTTCACATGTCAGGGGTGCAACTGCATGCCGTGTTTTTGTACGAAAGGAAATCACTAGTGCAAACTATTTCATTATTATGGTGGTTGGGCCAACAGAAGCAACTTATCATCCTTCTTCCTTGCAGCACATGTATGTGTCTGCAGGTAGGGCAGATGCAATTATCCCAAAACAGGATCCCCCCCCACCAAAAGGCTTTTTTGGCTGTTGGTCAACTTTAAAGATGAATAAAAGCCTCTTTTGCCAGCCCTATATTGTTTTAGACCCCCTGGTGCATCCAGTTTTGAGATGCCCCACTGGATGAAACCCCTAAATCGCCTAGTATACTCACCTCACCAGTGATGCTGCTGCACATACAGTATGCATGCCACAGCGACACCACTGACTTTCCCCAGTTGACGTGTGCATCCTCAGCAGGCATTTCAGAATGGCTAAAGCAGGTGTACACAGCGGGAGGGGAAAGGTCAGCACTAGCTGCTGATTGGAGGGAAGCCTGCACAAGCACCAGGGGATCACCAGCAAAGTAATAATTTACGTGTTCCAAGGGGTATCGCACAGCAGAGCTTCAGAAATCAGGATGACCCTTCTTGAGATGAACAATCACCACAATAATGACATTTCTGGAGGTTGTTACTCTTTAAAGCGGGACTACAGTCAAAAATGACTGTAGTTTCACAGTACTACTTAGCAGCGGGGCAGCATGACCTGGGCTGCCTCCATTAAAATAAGAAACCGGGTGCTGGGATATTCACCCCTTCCAGACAGAATCGCAGCCAGGGCTGATAGGCTCACCCACTGGCCACGCTGATAGGCTGCTCTAGGTCACGTGGGAATGTCACCTCGAGAAGCCTATCAGCACTGCCCACGATTCTGATAGGCTGTGGCGCGGCTGCTACAGAATAGGCCGAGAAGTGCCACCCGGTTTCTTATTTTAACGGCGCATGATACGCAGGGGGGCTGCCCGGGTCCTTCTGCCACGCTGTGAAGTAGTACTGTGGAACAACAATCATTTTTTGAGTGTAGTTCTGCTTCAAACCAGATCAACAGGTATCCATACCCCCTTAAAGCCAGCCTAATACCAGGCCCATATATTTTCACCTTCCCTCACTAGTCTACCAACCGCATCCCAAATTGAAGCACTCCATTAAAAAAAACATTCTCCTCTTCTTCGCTAACTCCAATTTGCATACCTTTAAAATATACCCCCTTGTTCATGCCTAATGTCAACAGAAACCCGGGCCTACCTTCCACTGCCCTGGTGGGATCTTGTGTGCCACTGCTCCGGGCATGGGTACACTCACTGAATGGATGGGTTAAATATGGAGGAAGAGTTCCCATATGTGCACAAGCATACAAGGGCCAACTATGCCCCCCACCCCCCCCCAAAAAAAATTACTGCAGTAGCCACAGCACGGAGGCCACAGCAACCAGGTCTGCATGAACAGGCTTCTAGCCAGGAAAAGGACTGCAGGTGCATATCGTGGTAAATAGGGGGGGGGGGTGAGCACTAAAAGTGCCTAGGGCAGAATATACCCTAAATACAGCCCTGTCCCCACCCTGCCATCCTATCCTGGTGCAGAGAGACAGACAGAATGAGAAATAAAGCCCTACCTCGCCCGCGGTCCAGTGACGCGTCTTGGGCTGGGTATCACCATCTTGAGGAGGCAGCATGAGCACAGAGCAATTCCCCCACCCACCCCTTCACTTTAATGGGCAGGTGGGCATGCACACATCGCAGGGAAGTACTAACACCCTAAGGTTTTTTTCCCTCAGTGCCAGGGGAGGGTGGCAGAGCCATGGGGTTACCCCAAGACAGGCCTTCCACTTTAAACCAGACCAACAGTCTGGCACAGCTGGAAAAGAAAGGTAGCGGCCATTTTGGAGCTTCTTCTCCCAGCATCTCAGCCATGCTGCATGGATTCATCTGACATAACTAACAATGCACAGTAACAGGAAGCCCAGCAGCACTTCCTGTTTGCAGGAAAAAGGTAAATGAATTTTTATTGTTTGTTGTGTTGGTCCGGTTTTTTGACTGTCCTTACAAAGGAATTATTGGCACTTTATTTACAAAATAAAGGTATACTTCACATGACCATATATTGTTTCCTTATTTCTTTAGAGCTGGAGTAACAGGACTGTACTATGAATATGTTGATGTGAAAAGCTGCCAAGACGTTATACATCTATACCATTTGCTGTGGTCAGTAACAATTCTGAACATAGCGGGTCTTTTCCTGGGTATTATAACAGCTGCAATACTGGGAGGATTCAAAGACATGGTAAGTCATATATTTTCAGTAGACCTACATACAGGCGAAAAAGTACTTACAATTCAACACAATGCTTCCAATCTTTTTAACCATTTGAGGAACACAAGGGTTACATTTTTTAATCTGGTAAAATCTCATTGGGTGTCGGAGCCCCTACAGAGAGTTATTTACTCTTTAAAGCTTAAAACAAAGTGGTATTATCAGTATATGAGATGCTGTGTATAATTAAAGTGGATCAACCAGCCCATTGACCGGCCCCACAGTTTAAAAGACTCCAGGACGGCCGATCAAGCAATCTTGGGCCATTCTGATTCAGGATACCATGCTGTGTGAGCCCTCAAGATCGCGCACCTTTCACTCACCTTTTTCGGGGATCCCACGCCATGAACAGGCTCACCCCAGGCACCCCTGTAGCTGAGGTGCGCTCCCGCATCCAGCCATCCATATAGGCTGGGCGTGGGAGCACACGCACATTGCAGGAACCGGGGATGTGGCTGCTCCCACTACCTTATGCCGGAGGCTGGTCTAAACAGGGCTGTATGCCGGTGAGTGCCGGCACCTGCAGTGTGGGATCAAGAAAAGGTTCGTTTTTGGGGTGAACTGGGGGTTTCACACAGTGGGGAATCCCAAATCAGGATGCCCCCGAGCAAGAACCAAAACCCTAGATAGTAAAAAACTGTGTTAATTGCCGTGTCTCCTTCGAAGTGCATTGCTTTTTGTTAGAGGGTGATTCACTTGTATTCAGCATATAAATAGTTTGGCTGCGAGGGGGGTCTCTGGGGGGATCTGGAACTCTGCTTAGAACCCGGTATTTTCACTACCCCGATTTGGAATGCCTGCTATGTGAAACCCCCAGATCGCCCATAAAAACTTACTTTTCTCTGGTCCTACAATGCATGCGCACTCTCTCCTCCAATCAGCGCTGTATGCCGTGCATATTAATGATCAGCATCCTCGGTTTTCCTGTGGAGTGTGCCCAACCTTTCAGATAGCGTACCTCAGCCCATACATTCTGGGGATGCAGCCGGGTATTTTGTTCCACTTTATTAACTATTGGGTTTGGGATTTGATGCTAGCTACAATGGGGGTGGGGGAATTTCTGGCCTCAGTCTATTTCGCCTAGAAACTTGCTGATTGGGGTTAACTATGAGGTTCTGGAAGCTTGTGAATAGCTGTCTAAATAAACTGCTCGGTGCTTTAAGGGCATACAATCCTGTGTACTTGTATTATGATTTATTTTGTTTGACCATTATAAAATTTAATGAAAGGGCACACTAAAGATAAGAAGTAGACCAGCAGGTAAAAATGACTAATGGTCAGCTTACCAACCCGAGATTTAATTTGCCCTATTGCAGCAGGCCAGATATTGGGAAGGCCTATTTAGCCACTTATGTGTTTATTTGCTGACAGCTGTTGGTTCACTACATCATGTGACTGCCGGTAGCCAGTCAGGTTTATGTGCATGCTCATTTGGCATATTCCAGTGATCATCAGGTCGTCTGCTTTAATGTGGATAAAAACCCCTGGGGCCAGCCATGGAATTTAAAAGATTTCAGGGCTGGCCGCCAGCCTGCCCCCCGGCATCCCATAGAGGGATGCGCCACTGTGAGTAACCCCAGGGGTCACCGGTAAGCTTACCGATGGCTCCTGTGACTCTGCAATCGCTGGCTGCTGCCGCATTATCAGCTTCCCTGCGGCAAGCACGCTCGAAGGTGAGCCAGGGATGAGATCAGCCAGTTGGGGATCTCAAAAGTGCTGCTTGGGGTAGCTTTAGCAGTGGAAAAACACCATTTTATTTGAAAACCGGGCCACCGCTACTTCAGCAGCATCGCTCGTGGCACTCAGGCATGGAGGGTGGGTGGGATGCTGGGGGCATATAAATGGGTTTTGATCCGCTTTAAAGTGGAGGTGCCCTGCTGTGTGAAACCCCCCAGAAAGCCCCAAAAACTCACCTCTCCCCGCTCCCACGTGATCACTGCAGCCAATCCCCGCCGACGGACAAGCGGGAGGCAGCGAAGGACAAGAGGGCGCGACAGAGCGCGCCCGCCGCTGCCTCCCGCGCGTCACTCTTACAGGGCGCGCCCCCGTGCCGGCCATTCACAAACGGTCGGCGTCGGTGCACGTCCTGCTAGAGGGACGTGCGGGAGGCGGCGGAGGCCGCCGCTGGATCGAGGAGCAGGTAGGGATTTAGGGGTTTCTGGGGGGTTTCACACAGCGGGGCACCCCCGATCGGGGTGCCCCGCAGTAAGGGAGCTGATCGGTCCGGGAATCTTATAAATTCCCGGGCAGATCAGGGGAGGGTGTTGGTCCACTTTATAAATTAAATATGATGTTACTGCTATCTTGATATTGATTATTTTTGCCCTCTTCGTTCTACAGAATCCTGCTATTCCTGCCATTAGCTGTACTGTCGAGACGCCACGCCCTAGAGTACAATACAACACGAGACCGCCGGTACCGTCTTACAATACCTATTACCACAGCACTCCACATCTGCCACCCTATACTGCCTATGACTTACAGGTACAACTGGTCTGTCCTCTTTCAAATCAGAAACATTTCTGCGCGTATCCCTTTATTCTGTTGGTGGAAACTGAACAGGGCCAACAGGGCTCCAATACGCTCATTTTGTAATACTTTTTCCATTGTGCATTTCACCCCTGTTGAGAGGGGTGAAAATAATGTGTGCACTGTGGATGCACCCCTGCTCACCTCTATATCTATTTGGAAAAGCCTGGCATGGGTACGCGCCAAGGAGCTAAGGGTGCAGCCAGAGGCCCACCCTTCATTCAGCATTGCTTGCCACTCTGAGCAGAATGGAGCTAAATTGGATGCATTCTCGTGATTGGCCAGCGGCCCGCACATGTGCTATGGGAACAAAGCAAGTTGAGTTTATGGGCGGTCTGACCGCAGCAGGGCATCCCAAATCAGGATTACCATCTTCCCATGAACTCAAAAATGTTTCTTGCCACTCTCCCACAAAGGACAGATTTGTGGAATACAAAATGAATAGTTGTCTTGTGGACAGATTCTCCCAACCTGAGTTGTGGATCTCCTCCCTGAGCCTCTTGGCTGCTTCTGCAATTAGTGCTTTCCTTGCCCAGGCTGTTAGTTAAGGGAGATGGCCATGATTTGGTAGGTTTGCAGTTGCCGTTCATTTTGGACTTGAACAGTGCTCCATGAGACGTTTAGACCTTGGGATAAAATATTTTATAACCTTACCCTGCAATACACTTTGTCATGACTATCACTGAACTGTCTGGTATGTTCCTTGGTTTTCATGATGCTGTTTGCTCACTAATGTTATCTAACAAACCTCTGAGGCTTTCACAGAACAGCTGTAGTTATACTGGAAATAAATGACATAAAGGTGGACTCTTCTGAAGCCAATTGGTCACACTAGATTTTATTTAGGGGAATACATATATGAACGCCACACTTTTCAGTTTTATATGCTTTCTTACATTCTGAAAAGCATGTCACTCCCCCTCTTTCAATCATTTACCTCACACTTCACAAATACAGTATGCTTTAATTTGTGTTGCTCTTTCACATAAAATCACAGTAAAATATATTTAAGTCTGTGGCTGTAACATTTACAAAGGTGGAAAAGGACTATGTTAATGGGTCTAATGGATATAGACACTAAATGTGGGGCTGCCCCGGCCGATTTACTTCATCAGCTGTGGAGTGGCCTCCCAATTAAATGTTTTTACCACTTGGTGATAAAATCTAAAATATCTGATATAACTATATCCCCTACAGTCCAAAATGGGTAGATCTGTGGCCAGAAGAAATCATTCTCATTGCTAAAGGGAGTAAACGCCTCTCTTCAAACTAAAATATTTCTTTAGAATGGAATGGGTTGCAATCAAAGGACAAGGAACATTCTTTGACACTTGGGAAAGCTTCATAGCTACGCAACCCTGAGATCTCCAATGAAGCTTAATAGCCAGCCTTGTGCAAAGTGTTTGGTTTCTCACAAGACAGGCATGTGGAATCCTCCAGTCTCTGTATAATCAATTGGGACCACAGAGGGCATTGAGGAGAGGGGACCAGTGGGAGAAGTGGGGGCAAATAACATTGGGACTGAGCTATGCCAGATTTCATAAATTACTATATAGTATATAGTTACTGTTAAACTGAAAAAACAATGGATACAAGATCCAACATGAACAATCTACATTACTGTACTAAATTGTTGTCTAATACTGGGTTTACATGGAGCAATTATTCAGCGAGAAATCACTAAGTGACCGCAATTTAGCGATAATTACTCTGCGGAAACAGTCATTGTGATGAACAAATTGGTTAATCCATCGTCCGTCGCATTGTTCCGGCTGACCAAAAATTTCTCGTTCATTGCTTGATGGTTTGAGTGTGTAAATAGAAGTCGCACTCTTTACTTTGCTATGAGAACAAGTGATCACAATAGTGATCGTTTTAGCGACCTATTGACGAACAAATATTTGAACCAGTCGCTCAGTCGCAGAAGATTTGTATGGTCGCTCGCTCGCTCGCTCAGCGGACAGCCAATTGATCTGCTTGTGTAACCCAGCATTAGAGATTCATGTATAAGCAGATACAATGTTACCTAGTATTGTCAAATATGAGAACGACTACCTCTACATCTACCTGACAGTATGATATTCTGTTATACTTGGAATCTAGTTCTGCTAACCAAATGTAAACAAGTATGCAAAAGATTATGGCCTCGATTCAATAAAGGTAGAAAAAAATTCTCATGGTAGTAAAAAATTCAATTCATGAGAAAAAAGCCTGAGAATGTCACTGTTACTGAATCACTAGAAAAAAAGACAATGAAAGTCAATGGCAGCTTTTACTACAGTGTAGAAAGAAGTTAACAGTTCTCTACTTTTCTTAGGAGTTAAAAAGTGCCATTGACTTTCATTGTTTTCTTAGCTGGTGATTCAGTAACAGTGACATTCTCAGGCTTTTTTCTCTTGAATTGAATCTTTTACTACCATGAGAATTTATTTCTACCTTTATTGAATCAAGGCCTCAAGGAATCATGTCTCAATAAAATATGTGAAACTAAAAAAGGTGGAAAAGATCGTGGGGTATAACTTAATACTCCTTTTGTTTATTTTTCAGCATTCCAATGTCTTTCCAGCTTCAACACCCTCTGGCTTGTCAGATGATCCCAGCTCAACTTCTCAGTCTGGCCCAAGTTTCATGTGGCCATCTGGTGCCCCGCCACGCTATTCTCCACCTTATTTTCCTCCAGATGAAAAGCCTCCACCGTACACACCCTGAACATAAACCCTAAACCTTATCTACTCAACACAAATTTTAGGCCAAAAGCCTGCCAAATATAGACACTGTTCTATTGTCACAGTATGCATAAGGATACATGTGTGGACTGGATGACTGGTGTTGTACAAATTCTGTGTATATATGTGTGCAGGACACCCCTGATACAACACCAACTTTTTAACTGCTGCCAAACTAAAATGCACATGGTCAGCTTTATGTGGATATATTAAAAAAAGAAAAGTTCATTGGACAGTGCATTCATTTGTTGCACTACTGCTTTTTTTGTAGTGTGTATGTGCTTTATGTTTCTCTGTGTAGTAATCGTCATTTTCTCTGGGAAAAACCCTGTTGCATGGGGAACCATGCTGGCTAAACTGGTCTTCGCCTCATGCTTCTTTCTTTTTAGTCACAGCACCAGCACTGCAAAAGACACAGGCTTCAGTTTTCAAAAAGAAATAAAGGAATCTTTTGAATGTTCATCTTTAATTAATAGTTAATATAAAAAAAAATAAAAACTGTTTACATTGAAATCCAGGGAATATATAATTATAAAAAGACTGAAACCAACAAACTGGGAGCTTCTCATTTGATCATGCAACATTGGTGCCTCTGAAACATACCATGAGTATATGAAGAAAACACTATGTTACCTGAAAATAAAGTCTTATGCGAAGCATCACAACGATCATGACTTTTCTTTGTTTTCCTATCATGATTACTAGAAAGGAATAGAAAAAGTGTTCACAAGTAAATGAGATCTACATTTTAAGTTTGACCACAAACAACAAAAAAAGCCATATATAATTTTTTTTTTCTTGGAATCATGGTACTAGTGTGTTCTGTAAGTGGCTTATTGGACTTTCCTGCCAGCTGTAATTTAAAAGGTAAATATGGTATACAAGAATATACTACTTCTTGTAAAAGAAAAGTAACATACGACTACAGAACATAGTGATCCCAGCAGCCTTTAGCGGGTCAGTGGTATCGGTAGTTGTGGCAGTGGCTAGACTATATTAAACATGCCTCCATGTCTTACATTTGCTGGCCCCTCCTCCTGCTGGAGCATTCATTCCCTGCTCTGACTGACAGTAAGTGTCCTTCTGTCCATCCAATTTTTTTCATTACAAGCATATAAGCACTCTCTTTTCCAAATCATCCTTTAGCATGAGCACATGTAGAGAGGCTCCACCCCCTGGGAGGAAACACAGACTGAACAGAGGTTAAAGGCCCCACCCCTTCCTCCCTAGGAAACCACTGGACAGAGTGTGCTAAGATGTGTTAGTCTTCGGCCATTTTTTTATTTTCATTTGTTATTTTCAAACTCCAGAGTTCTGGAGAAGCTCACTGACCACTCAGGATGCCCAGAGGGGTATGGTCACTCAGTCAAATACTCATTGCTCCTGCATCGACTTCTTGTCTAGTTATAGAGTCAGGTAGTTAAAACAGGGTAATCCATTACTAGTACTCCCACTGCATTGGGTTCTAGCCCCTTCCAGGTGAATATGGTTCCAGAAGCAAGTGAAGAGGACCTGTCCTCACAGGATTCCCTGGATAAGGAAACCCAAGTGAAAGGGGCCAGATTATTCAAACAAATTATCTGAATATTTAGAGATATTGTTAGATGATATTTATGAAACATGGGGAATTCAGCATGATGATAAGCCTTTGTTAGTTCAGGATGAAATATACAAAACATTTTTAGGGAAAACTTTCAAAGTTTTTGCCATCCATTTGGCACTTAAAGGAGCAGTATCGCAAATTTTTCTTGGTGACTTATATTTAAATGGTACTTTGAATGTAGGGTAGTGTTGGAGTAAGAATTATAAATGTAGAAAAAAATGATGTCTGTGTTGTGCAGCTGGAGACTAATAGCTCATGTTTATGTCTGCTGAGTGTCGGGGCCCAACACTCTGGCCTGTTCCACACTGAGGAGAGGGGGAAACAATGTAACAAAGTATCAGCTGTTCAGTGCTGGCAGCCGTCCAGCATAAGACAACAACATTGCAACATTGCCTGGCCAGAACTCATATATCTAAAACAGACAGAAAAGCTCTAGAAGTCATTTAGCTGATTGGTAAATTGAATTGGTCTTTGAACCAGAGTCATTGGTTCAAATCTCAGACTCGCCAGTTTTTCTTTTTTTTTTGGGGGGGGGGGGGGTTATTTTAATTCAGAATTTGATTTTTTGGGTTTACATCCTGTTTTTTTATTTTGACAGTTTTCCCTTCATGTTGACTCTGCTGCAGAATCTTTCATTTTCTCTTTCATATTCTTATTTTTCATTTTTCCATATGATCTTTCTTTCAGCTTTGTGTGTTTTGAGCAAAGCCCAACCCAGGATTTTCACAATCTGGCGTTTTGTTTTGTGCCCCTAGGGGCATCCCGACTTGGGATGCCCTGATATGTGAAATCCCCAAGTTCGCCTGTGAAAACGTAACTTTCCCTGTCCCACAGCGCATGCGCGGGCTCTCATCCAATCAGCTCTGTTTGCACGCAGATGGGGAGCCTGAGCAGTAACCTTCCTGGCCTCCGGCCTGTCTAAATGACTATCTGCGTGAGCGCGCCAGAAAAATGGGGGGATCTGTGGTTATCCAGGGGTTGTTTCACACAGTGGGCATCCTGATTTAGAATGCCCAAGGGGGAAGGTCAATGGCCGGGTCTTATAGACTTCAGGGTCGGCCACTCAGGGTTTTGTTCCACTTTAATACCTTTAGATTTTCCTGCACAGTTATTCAAAGAAGAATTTCAGTCATTTTCAGTCAGTTTAGTTTATTTTGTATAGATTTTACACATTTGAGTCACCTGGTCTCATAACAAAAGCAGCACCTCACACACACACAGCCGGTACCACTGATTACAGTGTCAGCCTCTGAGGTAAAGTGTTGCTCGGAGACCAGTGGGCTAAATGAAGCAGCTCACTAAATACAACCCAGCAGATCCCCCTATTCAGCAAATGGACTGAGCCATTGTCATTATACAATTTAAAAGAAAGGCATATATTTTTTCCTTTTTCTATTGCCACATTATTTATACACATGTTAGAAGCTATTGTGTGGCTATTTCATTATTTATCTTTTTTTAATGCAAATTTTGCGATACTGCTCCTTTAAGGAGGTTATTAATGCTGATTGGAAAAACCCAGAGAAAACATTTTTCATGCCAAGCTCATTAAAAAGAAAATTCCTGTTTAATGAACAGGACATGAAACCATGCAGAAAGTGTCCTAGATTGGATGCCCCACTGGGTCAGATGTCCAGAGTGGCGGATTTAAGTTTTGATGACATGGGTGCATTAAATGATCCTATGGATCACAGAATTGAACATCTCTTAAAAAGAGCTTGGGATGCTATTACATTTACTTTCAGGCCTGCACTGTCATCTGATGGTATTCTCAAGGGTCACATGGAGAATGAGGCTCCCTCAGAGGACTTGCTAGTGACTTTACTGACTCTTCTCAGAGCCGTATCCTTCCTTACTAATGCTTCAGAGGAAGTCATCAGAGCTACATCAAAAGCATCATCCTTAATTTCCTGGGCTAGAAGGGCCCTCTCGTAAAAAACTTGGTCTGGAGACAATGTTTCTAAGGCCAAGCTGTGTGGGATTCCGTTTCATGGTAATCTCCTCTTTGGAGAGGAGCTAGATGTTATCCTGGCTAGGTCAAATAAAGTGGAGAAAAGGTTTCCCACCAGGATGCGGAGCTTTAACACCCGCATCATTAATAGAGGCAGATCTGCGGTACATATAACTCAACCTAGACAAAATGACCCTTAAGAAGGCTAGGCCGCAAAAAAGATTTAGTTTACTCAGAAAACCTTCAGAGGGGTCAAAGCCTCAACCCTGACAACGAAAACCACGTAGGGGGCAGACACACCTGGTTTGTAGCCGCCTGGAGAACAGTCACCCAAATTCAGTATCAAACAGTGGAAAAGGGTTATCGATTATAATTTTCATCCCTCCTCCACTCACTCTTTTTTAGAGACAAAGCTCCCAGGGGATCCCAAGAAGAGAGAAGCATTCTCTCTAGTTCTTCAGGAAATTGTGATAGAGGAAATACCTCCACTCTCTCTCAGAAGGGGGTTCTACTCTCACGTGTTTCTTGTTCAGAAGCCATTAGGAAAGTATCAAATGAATGAATCTAACAAGATTGAACAAGTTCATTTGATACAAAAAGTTAAGAATGGAGTCAATGGACTCAGTCAGGAACATTCTGATAGAGAATGTCCTGATGGTGAACCTAGATTTACAGGACGCCTACTTGCATGTACCCATTCTGAATGCGCACCGCAAGTATCTGAGGTTTGCAGTTCATATAGACCAGAAAATCTTTCACTAACAGTACAGGGCACTGCCATTCGGCCTGTCCTCATCCCCGCAGATCTTCACAAAATCCTGGCAGAACCGATTTCATATCTCATGCAAAAGGGAATCATGGTAATCACCTATTTAGATGACCTTCTCCTCTTAAACAAGTCAGGGGTTCGACATAGACAGCAATCAAAAAAGGATATTCCTTCCACAGGAAAAGGTAGACAGTATCTACTAATATTAGTACTAGGGAAAGGAAGCGAATGGAAACAAACCAACCCAGTCGTGATCACGACAGCCATGCAAGCAGTTGGGGTTGGGAAGCCCATTTGGGGAGTCACCTGGTTCAGGGAAAGTGGCCAATGTCATTAGCAACCAAGTCTTCGAATTTCAGAGAACTTCTGCCAGCCATAGCAGGCAAAGATGTACAGATAAGGTCAGACAATGCCTCCATGGTAGCTTATCTAAACCATCAGAGAGGGATCAGTTCCTTAGCTCTAATGAACCTGTCAATTTCCATTCTACTACCCTTACCGGGGCAGGTCCAGTCAGTCTAGGAGGCTCATCTGATGGGGACCCTCATTACAGCAGACTATTTAAGTCGAGTCAGGGTTCAGCAGACAGAATGGTCTCTGAACCAAGAGGTTTTTCCAGCAATACAAAGTGCAAGACATTTTTTTCTCTTGTGGACAGACTTGATCTACTATCTGCAAAACACCAGACCTTCGTTGGAAGGGTACTACTCGCAACTCGCCCCTAAGGTACAATTACTTGTCTAATCATCTTTGTGTGGTCATGCTGAAGGATGATTTGGAAAAATCCTTGTTAGACTTACCGGTAACATTTTTTTAAGAATCCTACCCACCGATAGTCCTAGGATCAACTTAGGTTACTTTATAAAAAAAAACTGAGGTGGTGAGGAAGAGGTGGGGCTTTTAACCTCTGTTTAGTTTGTATTTCCTCCCAGGGGGTGGAGCCTCTCTCTGCGTGGTCATGCCCTGTGGGGAGAAACACCATCACACAGGGACATTGTAGCCATGCCACATCAATGCTGCCAGCTAGATAATGCTTGCTGGCAGGTTGCGCTGACATAGTACAAAACCCAGGAATTTGACATTCCCGGGGTTTGTTTAGTTCCTTTGGTGCGCACCGGTCCCAGCCTATCTGCCTCAGCCATTTAGATACAATGCAAGCAATTTGCCAAATTACATAGTTACGGTAGATGGTTCTCATTGGATGAGAGCCCTGCAGGCACCATAGGAAGGGGTGAGTCAATAGTTGTGCGCTGGAGGAGGGGTAACAAATTGGGATGCCCCAGGGGAAAGCCAGCAGCCAGTCTTGGAATCTTTTAGATTCCAGGGCAGCTTCTGGTGGGTTTTGTTGCACTTTATGCCACTGATCATCAGAGGAGAGGGTTTAAAAGAGTTTTCCAAACTTTAACCTTATAATACCTGGAGGTCTACTTTATGTATTTTTATCCCGTCTCTCATGAAAGGATGGCCCTCTTTAACCAGAGCAGGTTATTTTTAAGTGAATACCTGTCTATAGAGTGGATCCACAGTCAATGTGGACCAAAATCACCCAGCCTGTAATTAAAATACATCACAGCAGTGTGAACCTGGCCTCGGGATTAGCAAATTTGAAGGTAAAATTATAAACAGGAATAATCAGTAATCAGTGGGATGACAATCAAGTGTAACATGTTATATTTAAGAAATAGGGATCTATCAGATTTTCACAACATATTTGAGGAAGTGAATTGTGGCAAAAACTAAATATCACAAGAGAAAGGTGTATAAGAGGGCACAGGGGAACTCAAGGTAACCTCTAAGCGACCAAAGCCTTTATCATTAGCGGATGTTAAGTTGAATGAACTTTCCAGGTTAAAGATTCATTTAGGAAACTTGCTCTACTTTTACAGTTGAACTGTGATTTGAGGCAATTTTGACCATAGGACTGGGTTTTTGAGAAGCAGGGCCCTAATGTGTGTTGCTGCTACCATGCAGTTCAGAAGCCTAAAATCTGCTTGCTATTTCATGATACTGAACAACCTGTATCAAGTTCCCAGAGCCAGGAAGGGGTGAGAACCAAGTTTCAATGCTGCCTGAGACAAACTATAGTATAGAAAGGTTCCTTTCCTTAATAGAGCAGCATAAATGGTACAGAGAAGTAGGTCCTTATCTGCTGAGCCATAAATGACTGACTGAAAACTATGACAGCATTCAAACAGCGCTCCAGATCTCCCCTGAAACACTAATAAGAAAACATACAATTCTGTGATTACTCACCTGTAGAATTGGTATTATACATATACAGCACGTCCTGCTCCAGAGATAATTCCTTACGTTTGGTTTATACATCCACAAGATGGCGCTGGACTGCAGAGACAGCAAAAAAGTGGCTCCTCCCGACCCCTTATATTCCAGGGACCTCCCACAAATTCCCCAGTATTGACAAGCAGTTAGCAAGAGGAAGGGAGAACAACCACCATAATCAAACAATTTTAACCATGCTAACCACCATATAGAGGCACTAAGAATAATGAAAACAAGGACGGGGTGGAGCAGGGCGTGCTGTATACGTATAATACCAATTCTACAGGTGAGTAATCACAGAAATTGTATTATTTTAAGTATACAGCACGTCCTGCTCCAGAGATAATTCCTTACATTTGGGACATCCAATAGCAGTGTCCGTAAGGTAGGGTGGGATCTCCAAATGCAACAACATGCAGATTAAACCACTGCCGCCTGCAGAACTTTGTGTCCAAAAGCAGCATCAGCTGAGGCCCTAACATCAACCTTGTAAAACTTTGAAACGGTATGAACAAAAGACCAAGTAGCGGCCTTGCAAACTTGTTCAACAGAAGCCTGGTGCTGAAAATCCCAAGAGGCACCAATAGCACGAGTCCAGAAGGGACCACAAAAAGAGCATCAGACTTCCTGAAGGGCTCAGTAGCCACCAAATAGAAATTCAGGTTCCTGACCACATCCAAGGAATGTAGAGCCCTCTCCTTTGGGTTACTAGGATTAGGGCACAGAGAAGGCAGAACAATGTCCTGTTTGAGATGAAAAGCAGACACAACTTTAGGCAGAAAATCTGGTTTAAAGCGGAACACCACCTTGTCCTGGTGTCTCTCAAAGTAAGGGGGCTTGATGGAAAGCGCCGCCAACTCAGAAACACGCCTAACAGAAGTGATAGCCACCAAAAAGACTAACTTAAGCGTAAGATTGGACAAAGCAACCTCATGCACAGGCTCAAAAGGAGACCCCTGCAAGGCAGATAGGACCAAGTTCAAGTACCAGACTGGTAACATAGGCTTACGTGGGGGGTGCACATGAGAAACCCCCTGGAAAAAAGTCTTGACCAGATGATGCTGAGCAAAAGATCTCTGAAAGAAAACAGCCAAGGCAGACACATGACCTTTCAGAGTGCTGAGTTGAAGCCCCAGATCCAAACCATGTTGGAGAAATTCCAGAATCCTAGGAATAGAAAACACAAGACAGGGAAGAGATTTAGCCTCACACCAGTCAATGTAGGTAATCCAAACCCTATAGTAGATGGAAGAAGAGGACCTTTTCCTAGCCCTGATCATGGTGTTAACAACAGAGGCAGGCAGCCCCTTTTCCATTAAGATGGAGGTTTCAGCAGCCAGGTCGTTAAAGCCAGCGTTTGTAAATTGGGGTAGCGTAGCCGCCCCCGAGTGAGCAGGTCGGGATCCCTGGGCAGGGCGTACTGATCTACCGCCAGCTACACGATGTCTGCGAACCACACTCTTCTTGGCCAACAGGGGGCCACCAGGATTGCTGGCACCCCTTCCTGAGCTATCTTTCGCAGAACCCTGCCCTACAGGGGAAACGAGGGAAAGACATACAGTAGCTGAAAGCCCTGCCAGGCCATTGTCAGAGCATCCATGGCTAAGGCCAGAGGGTCCTGGGACAGAGACACAAAGACTGGAAGCTTGTGATTGTGACGGGACGCAAACAGATCCACTACTGGCTGACCCCAACGGTGACACAGAAAGTGAAACACCCTGTTGCTGAGGGGCCATTCCCCCTGGCAAGAAGTCCCCCTGCTCAGAGAGTCTGCCTCCAGATTCTCCACCCCCGGAATGTACACAGCTGAGATGCAGGGAACATTGTCCTCTGCCCAGGACAGGATCAGAGACACTTCCTTGAGGGCCCCCTTGCTCCGGGTCCCTCCCTGATGATTGATGTAGGCAACCACCGTCTGGTTGTCAGAGCGTACCTGAACAGCCCGACCCCGAAGGTGCGGGGTCAAGCAGGCTAGAACCAACCTGATCACCCTCAGTTCCAGAATGTTGATAGGAGTGTGGGCCTCCTGAGGGCCCCACTGCCCCTGGAATGTTAGGGCCCCTGTCAGACTGGCATCCGTGGTGACTGTCTCCCAGCAAGGGGCCAGAAAGGATCTGCCCACCAACAGGTTCCTTGAGTCCAAACACCACGAGAGGGGCCGCTTGGCTAGGGGGGACATAACCAAAACCCGATCCAGGGACTCAGGGTCCCTGTCCCATACAGACAAGAGGTGGAGTTGAAGAGGCTCATGTGAAACTGAGCATAAGGAACCGCCTCGAAGCAGGACACCATCAGGCCCACCAGCTGCATTCCCTGCCTGATGGAAGGATGAGGGCAGGACAGAAGGAGCTGAGCTTGCAGACTGTCCACCTTCTGCTGAGGAAGAAAGAGCCTGGCCCGAGCTGTATCCAGATTCATGCCCAGAAATGGCTTCACCAGGGAAGACAGGGAAGATTTGGAGTGGTTTATCACCCAGCCGAATTACTCCAGTGTGGTCACCACCCGCTGAGTATCCAGCTCTGCCTGTTGGAAGGACGGAGAAGTGATAAGAATGTCGTCCAAATAGGGAAGAATGCGAATGCCCTGAGCTCTCAGCAGAGCCATAATGTCTGCCAGCACCTTGGTGAATACCCTGGGAGCCGAAGTGAGACCGAAGGGCAATGCCACGAACTGGTAATGCTGATCCTCCAGAGCGAACCTGAGGAATCTGATGACCTGGAAAGACTGGAATATGGAGGTAAGCATCCTTGATGTCCACAGAGGTCATGAAGTCCCCTGGGCGTAGTGAACTTACAGCTGAGCCTCCATGCAAAACCTCCTGGATCTGACAAACTTGTTGAGAACCTTTAAGTCCAGGATGGGTCTGACAGACCCATCTCTTTTGGGAACGGTGAAAAGGTTGGAATAGTAGCCCTTGCCCCTTTCCCTTAAGGGCACTTGGCAGATGACCCCCAGCTCCAGTAGATTCTGCACAGCAAGCAACAGAGCTGACAGGGGGTCTTGAGGCATGCGGGATCTGATGACTCTTGGGGGCGGCCAGGCTGCCAACTCTATCTTGTAACCGGAGGACACTACCTCCTGAATCCACCGGTCTGAGACATGACGCCTCCAGACGTGAGCAAAGAGCCGAAGCCGTTCCCCCACCCGGATGGGTGAGGGCGCCCCTTCATGCCCGAGGGGGCTTTGGGGAAGACTTAGATTTGGAACCCCAGGAGGGTCCAGGGCGGCCACATCCTCTGCCCCTGCCCCAGAAATCTCCTCCGGCCCCTGCAAATGAAGCTCCCCTTCCCATTCTGGACCCACAGTAGGAGGGAAGAAAGGGACCTGAACCCCGAAAGGGCCGAGACTGTCTCTTGCGCTGGGGCAACCTGCCTCCCTTAGAAAACAGGTCCAGGCGATCCCCAAATAGACGCAGCCCTTTAAAGGGGAATCCAGTGAGAGCCTTCTTGGCAGCGTTGTCAGCTGCCCACTGGCGCAGCCAAACCGAGCGGCGTATAGCCACCGTCAAGGCAGAAGCCCTGCCACACATTCTAATAGTATCATCCAAGGCAGAGAGGACATATGCAACAAATTCCTCACAACGCAGAAGGGCTCTATACTCTTCACTAGCCGCATCATCAGGAGCCCCATCTAAAATACTCTTGAGCAGAGTCCTAATAGCGACAGCTGTAATGGCAGAGGCACAAACCGGACGCAGTGCGGACCCCACACAGGCAAAGGCATGGGAAGCCAGCTGATCAATGCGCCGGTCCTCACCATCCCTCAGTGTAGTAGAGTCAGGGGAATGCATGAAGGAAGTGTTGGACAACCCCAGAATTGGTGCATCCACTTCGGGAGGTGACGACCAACGCTTAACCACTTCAGCAGGAAAGGGATACCTCTTATCCCAACTCTTAGGCACCCCAGGGAGCCTGCTCGGTCGCTCCCACTCGGAGCACGAGATTATTAAAGTGAGTTTGCTCAGGAAACTCCAAACGTGGCTTAGCAGTGTGAAACAACTCCCCCTGCTGCCGAGGAGCCGCGGCAGGAGGAGAGATAGAAAGTACTTCAAAAATGTGAGCCAAAAGCCTGTCAGTATCATCTGGAGCCCATGGGTCAGAGCCAGAATCAGCATAACCCTTAGGCTGCTCATCAGATGATTCTGAATCAAAAAACAATTCCCCATCTTCCAGGGGGGTATAGCCAGTCAGGTAAAAAAATTCCTCAGCCTCCATAGGAAAAAGGTTAACGCCAGGCGCCACCTCTTAGCAGAGGCCTTACGCGCCGTAGAGCCAGCAATCAGCTTCTCAATGCTAGCCACCCTGGTAGCCACACGGGGCGCAGGCCCAGCCACAGGTAACCCAGATTGCAGCGCAAGCGCCCTCTGGGCACAGGGTACACAAACCCGCACATTGTCATCACTTGTAGGGGACACCCCACACGCCGGGCTTGTCCCGAAGGAACCCCAAGCACGGGCCCACCGGCCAATAGGGATTTACGCTATAAGACCACCCGGAATGCCCCAATAGCCCGCTAGGGAAGTGGGAGGTAAAGGCAGAATAGGCCTCTAATAGCAAACTAAATAGGAGGGGATAGGCCGGGAGAAACCACAATTAAGTTTGGCCCGCCTGCAAGACATAAACAGAAAGGTCCCGTAAGCGGTATGCATGCATAATATATAAAAATAAGCGAGTAGAGAGAGCCATCTTCTTGCCTTTGCAGCGCCGACTGCAGAGAAGAACTGGGGAATTTGTGGGAGGTCCCTGGAATATAAGGGGCCGGGAGGAGCCAATTTTTTGCTGTCTCTGCAGTCCAGCGCCATCTTGTGGATGTATAACCCAAACGTAAGGAATTATCTCTGGAGCAGGACGTGCTGTATACTTAGAATAAAGGTAAAGCAACAAAAGCAGCTCCAGTTGTTGCTGCCCCCTCACATGGCCTTAGTACAGATGCACCCCCTGGTGCCAGGTGACACATTTCAGACAAGTGCCCTTCGTTTTGAACTTTGACTAAAATAGCCAGGAAATGCAGAAGCGACCTAACGCGGTAGAAACAGGCCTGTATACATACTTAGGATCCCTGGATCAAAATAGGAGCCTGCCTGAGATTTGATATGTTAGTACATTTGTAGATTACTGTATCCCCCCCCCCCCTCACCAAGCATGACAGGATAGGTTACCCTCATCTTCACTTTCAATTAATCACAGAGGCTGCCAGCACCTTGAATTTTAATTGGGAGACTCTGCTAATTCTGTCAGTCTGACTGAGCAGTCACCACCCCACTTATTTGTTATTGGCTACTTCCCATGTGCCATGCACATTGTCCAATCCCACCCATTGTGTATGTCAATGTCCTTGTACGAGCAACCATGTGTCGCACCATGGGTGAGGGCCTATTCCATGTTAGCTCTTCATTCTGTGGTGCAAGACATTTTGATTGCTCGATCTGTTGCCAGGGTTATCAAATCCCGGATGGGTTCCTATTTTTATTCAGTGATCCCTAGTATGTATACAAGGCATGCAGGTTTCTACTGATTGCTAATTTCTATTTAGTTATTTTATTGTAGTAAAAGCAGATTACGTCACGTTTCCCTGCTATTTTAGGGCTTTCAGAGCCACAGTGTACAAATAAGGTTACTTGCCCGAAATGAGTCACCTGGCTTTGGGAACTCCATACAGGTTGAAGTCCAGAATAAAATTATTTTTTATCTTGGAATGGATGTAGTGTTTTCCTAATTTATGATGAATTGAGTGCTCAGACTCACATCAGTGCACCACTATTCTCTGCCACAGGTGAGCTGTTGAACCTTCTTTTTCACAACAGGTTAATTTAGCTTGCTTTGCGCATGCCCCATGTTGGTAGTCAGGGGCTGCATCTTCATTCACCAGCACTTTGTATTCCCTGATAGGTTCTACTGAACTTGGTCCCTTTTGTTAACACATCCTTCTCAGTCCCCACAGAGAATTCACTTCTCAGGGGGACCATTACACAGAGACATGCATGGATGGGCCCAACAATACTCGTTCAAAAGGTGGTGGCAGGGTGACAAGTGACTTGCCGTTACCCTGTCCCTTTACTCAACACACGGGGGTATAAAAGATCCCTGTGTTCACCCCTAAAGGAGCACCAGACCACCCACCGAAGGGTATAGGGGCTGGTGTATTGGTATGACCGGAGGCGCAGATGCTAATTCAGGACTTTTTTGTTGCTGTGTTTTAGCTCGCCTGCCACACCAGAAAGGCATAAAAGGGGTAATAAAGGAGCTATTGCAGGCTTTTTTGCTGGTATAGCTGCATCTGGACAGATGTGGTGCTGAACAGGTGTGAGCGTAGCGTAAATACAAGAAATGCTTTACAAGGAATTTAAACAAGTTAGACAGTTTAGCTTGAAAAAAGGGTTTTAATGTGCTATAGAAAGCTCTACTGTCAAAAGGCTCAAGTAAAGGTTAGCGAATAGTTGCACACGACTAAAAAAGGTTAAGGAAAAGCTGTACAAAAGATAATATATACAACATTATTGATACAAATTAACCATTTCAAAGAGGAAAAAAAAAAAAACTAAAGATTTACATCCAGATTTTTTTTTAGACATATACAGCGGTTATTTGCATTCCAGGTTTATCAGTGACTACATAGTGAGCAACAAAGCATGGCGACTTCTCTACTTATTACAGCCATACAATAACGCTATGCCAAAAAAACCTTATTGCAAGGACTTGTTTCAATGTGTTACAGTATCCTATAAATGGAAGTACAGGTCAGCCGAGCAACGGTTAAACTCGTCTACTCCTCAAAGAGCATAAACGGTTGGACATTTAACAGCAGAACTACAACTTTAAATAGACTGACAGTCAAAATGAATACTATGAGGAACAGTAGTTACAAGGAGAAAAAATTAGAACAGCTTAATTGAATGAGGAGGGTTACGCATTAAAGCAAACCTGTTACCCGGTGGGCTAACTGGCACTAGGAAGACCTCTATTAAAAATCAATTGGCTAAACTGATTTACAATTTTCAGAAAATGTTAAAAATCAAATGGGGACATTGGGATATTGAGTTTATACATGATACTAAATTGGATCCTAAAAATACTGTGGCCATTCACCACACTTAACTCACTTGTGAGTCTGGGCTGGAGGAGGTGGGGGTTACATCAGGTCTGCCCAGCGAATGCCAAGCAGGCTTTAAAGTCATTGCTATTACTGAGCATAAAGTAGAATGCTGCTGATGGAGTCTGGATTAGCCCAATTAGTTCAAACTCCAATCTCTTTTTATTTAAGCATTTTGGCAATCTTCTTTGAAGCTTTTAGGTTTGGACAAGAGATGATGGTGGTATTCACTATAGAATCTTCCAATAGGCAAGATAATGTTTTGTTTCCCCACCTCAATACCTTGGGACCTGCAATGGTTCTAGGCTTTCATATAGTCCACCTCCTGAGAGAGTAGTACAATAACGAGGAACAGGAAGGTGCGCAGCCCTACCACATTCTAATCTGTGCGTTTCCCTACATTAGCAACGGTGCACCATTTTCTTCCCTGAAATGTGTATTCTAGCATCACAAAATAGTAAAAATACATATTAACATGCTGGATAGTAAGAGAGGCCACTCCGACATCCCAACTGAAAAAATGCCCACCAAGCTTGTAATTTTCTTTCTATATTAGGAAAAAACAGGGGTGACAGGTTTGATTTTTATATTCCAGGGAAGATCTGCTTTATTCTAATGCCTGTCTGCTGAGCCAATCTGTGGAGAGCAGTGGCAATAACCAACATCTGTGCAAAGCATTGCATGATGGGTAAAATCACCTGCATACATCAGAATTCCTATAGCAATACGATGTTGGCAGAACACGCTGGATCAAGACACAGGCCATTGGAAATTGAGTTCTCCCCTGTAAAAACCTGCCACCCCTGATTCCTTTCTCTTTGAATTCATTAGAAGAAAGAAACAAGCATGGTTGATGTCTCTTTTGATGCAGGGTATACACAGGACATATACATGACACCTCATCTTGCTATCTAGCATATTTATTTGGATTTTTATTATCAGCCCATTTTTTGTGACTGCCCAAGTCAAAGGGCCTGTGAAGCTGCACAATGAAATGTCCTGAAGCACTCTGGCAGCAGAGGAATAGCTCTGGGTGTAAGCAGCCAAAATCTGTGGGATCAAACCGGTGGTAATATGGCATCATTGTTTTTTTATCCTGTTACACAGGCCTATTATATTATTTTTGTGTGGGTCACTTTTGGTGCTTGTGGACACCCATAGACTAACTCCTAAATTAGAAGGTCAATCCTCACCCAACTGTCAAGCCACAGACTCAAGCTCTCATAGTCCTGTGTGCTGAGACTAGTTGCAGCACTTCCAATCCCACCTACTGCCAATCAACAAGGAGGCCTGCTCCCACCTGACCGGCAGCAGGGATGCACACAGAAGCCATTAGACAGCGCTGAAACTCGGACGTCTGCAGCACCATGAGGTCAAGTCTGGGGGCTTGCAGGTAAGTGATTTTTAATTTTTTTTTTGCTTGCCTAGACTGGAATTTAATATCTTGTTTACAATTACTAAACTGTACATTTTATATACAATTTGGTTACTTTTAAACGGCTGCAGTTTCCATACAAAAAATGCTGTCTAGAATAAGAAAATGTCCAGTGACAACGTATACAGTAAAGTCACTCCCAGTTTGTCACCCCCAAATACTCACCTCAGGGCTAAATCCCACAGTACATGTGCGGTCTAAAGTCAGCATCCCTGCTGGGCATGATCGTGTCCATTAGGCTGAAATGTCTGCTGGCACAGCAAAACAGAAGCTCTGACTATTAGGCAACGTGTTTGTTCCAGGTGTATCCAAGCTGGAAAATCCCCTTTGCAGCTAGGCAACCACTGTGTTTAAGTGGACCAACAGCCAGGCCGGTCCCGGGGTCTAAAAGACTCCAGGGCCAGCTGACTAGGTGCACCTGGGGCATCCTAATACAGTATGAACCCCCCAGATCACTTGCAAACGCCTTACCATGATTGTGGGCAATATTCCAGTCATCTATGCAGCTGTACACCCTCCCACGCCCCAGACATTTATATAGGGTCTGAGCACGAGAGGGGGGGGGGGGGGGGGGGGGAATGCGGCTACTGCCGCTCAGTCAGCACTAGCACTATATGCAGTGCATTAGTATGCATATGCATGCTATAAAGCACTGAATGGGCACCCGACCCATGGTAACAGCGGAGATAGAGAGAGTGAGTGAGTGTGTGTGTGTGTGTGTGTGGTGTGTCCCACGGCCCCAGGGACAAGAACCAATCACCAGGAAAGTGAAAATTCTGGTAATTGGTCCATTTTAAGGAAAACATTTCTAATACTGAAGAAAGTTAAAACATGCTTAATGGCAGTAGGAGGGATTATGTATACACCCCATGTGAGAAAATCAAGCCAAGCCTGCTGTTCTTCCTGAACGAAAACAGGGGTGGACAGGTCTTTGAACATAGCATTTCACTTTTACAGGGTAGAACGGTTCACCTTCAACTACCTGTTCCCTGAGCCAGCCTGTTGCAAACCTTGACACATGAAAAGTACAGCAATCGCCCACGCCGTCTTGGGACATGCTTTAAATCGGAACAAAACCAGGTGAATTTGATCTTCCTGTGTTTGTCTCGGTGCCCCCTGAGTCATTCCAAATCATGATGCCCCACTGGGTGGCAACAAAGTTCACCCAAGTTCCCCGATGCCGGGGAATGTGCCAGCGTACGCTCCAGATTGTAAACAATAAGAGCTGAAGAATGACAGTCACAGCATGCGACTCATGGGATGAGAGCACCTGCATGTGATATTGGAGCGTGGGAAGGTGAGTATTTATGGGCGAATTAGGGGGGTTTCCACATAGTGGGGTATGCCCTCAGGGTAAAAGCCAGCAGCCGGCCCTGGAATCTTTTCAATTCCATGCCTCCTGCTGCTGGGTCTTGTTGCGCTTTAACACCTGGGCCCTCCCCTGGAATGGAACCTTCACAAACCAGTCATCCCCAATTCTACCTTCTTCTAGTATACATAAAAACAGAGTGGCCCGCATTCTTTTTCATACTTGGTGTATAAGTAACCCCTCATCTTGACCTCTAGAATTCAATTTCAGTTAACAGTGGAAGCAGTAGTGCTTAAATATACTGCATGCAAGTTTTTCTTTACAATGGTAATGATATACTTAGACTGTATAAGTACCTATTAGAGTTAATGCGGTACTTCCCACTCTCCATTAACCTGTGGTGGCCAGTGACCTCTCAGAAAAGTGATAAGTCTAGAGGTTGTTTAAAACAAGACAATGGTTAATGACTAGAGAAGGGAAGTGGGCAAAGTGCATCTTTTAAGTACACCTAAAAGCAAAAGTCCAGACAAAAAAAAGGGGTTTGATAGAGAAATGTTAAATCCTCAGTATTTACTGCTGTGATCCATTTTCCACCTTAAACTGAAAAAAGACTCTTGGTCCACTTTTATATTCCTTGGGACGCCTTCTTTGGGGTTCCTGGGACAAGGAAATGCGGCAGTCGCATGTCCACTCTCTCGTGGCCAGGGGTGGAATATGAAAAAGGGAATACAAAAGTGGTCAACTTTTAATATCTGTGAGGTGAAAGATCTATGGCATTGCTGTGAGATGTAGAGAGATTATGACATTGGATTAAATACAGCACTAGAAACAGGATAAGAGGATCTAACTAGAGGCCTTTGGGCCTGTCAATACCAAACTCAAATACATTATGAGGACTTTAAAACTCTCAAAAGTGTACTGGAATTAGGCTTTACCCAGAACTGCAACATACCCCTGTGCTTATATATCTCTGGTGCTTATTTAACAACAAGCAAGCCTGGAGTAAAGTGAAAGTCATTAATGATACTGACAAGCTTCGCAGGTCATTAGTTCACTACATAACAATTATGTAGATAGCATAACATCCACATTATTTTTAAATGGTCAACAATGGCAAACCATTTTTTATAGTTTAACACACAACAGTAGAACATATTTGGTAAAGGAATATGAGAAATTTACCTTACACCTAGAACTTGTTTCACCTTCCAAAAAGAAGGCAGTATAAATATTATATTGGGCAAGATTAAGCAGTGTACAAACATTACCCATCAGTCAGTCAGTCAGTCAGTAAGAGCTGTATACATGCGCCTAGACCATGGTGTTCAGGTTACAAAATCAGCATCTCTCTGGTAGCGGAAATTAGTCAGCAGCTTCTTAAATTACATTTGGCGGTTTCCTAGTTTGAACTACACATATTTGTCAAATATGTAGGTAAACAAAAGTCACGAGTAGAATATAGTAGGCCATAGCAGAGAAACTGCATATTAAAAGAAGGTAAGACATTAGATCATATGATGCTGTGTGCCATCCTAGATGCAGCCATCTTTAACTTACCTACGGAATCTGTCACCTAAAGCATGCTGAAATGGTCAACCGCTTTTATTGTAAAATGCAAATATACATAGAGCACCCATAACCAAAGGTCAAATACATAAAGACCTACATCCCACATGAAATTAAGTACAGGAAAGATTTTACTGTCACCTCCTCTATTTAGTAACTGGCAAGACTAGCTCAAGACCTTTCTGCTTCATAGTTCAAGTAAATGTGGACAAGCCCTAACATACCAGCTGAAATGAAAGATAAAATCTAAAACAATGAAGTTTCACAAGTAACAGTATGTTTGAAACCAAAAGTGATTAATTGCAACACCGTCTCTAAAAGTCAAGAATAATCCTATGTGAATGTTTACATGTGAGGGGTTCAATAGGATTCCGGTATAACAAATTCAAACTCAGTGCTGCCCTCAGATGTTGACGGTTTAAACATGTTCTGGTTGGACTGCTGCAGGAAGATATCATCCCAGTTTACAGGCTTCGGCCCATGGTTAGAGTGGTCCTCCCCTAGATTCGGGCTTGGTTTTTCTGGTTCATTGTCATACACAATTCCGCCATCGATGATTGGTACGTTGATTTTGTTATCGCCCATTAATGCACACTGCCTAATCTGTAACGACTTACAGGGGTTCAAACGGTAAAGTTTTGTATCACCAGCAGGGTCCAAACTGTGAACGGATCTAATGTGTGAAGCCACGACTTGGTAATTGATAAAAGAACCACCGCAGGTCAAGCACTGATACCTTCTCTCACCCGTGTGGTGAATTTCATGCTTTGTGCGGTATTCTGCAAGTGCAAAGACTCTCTCGCAGTAACGGCAAGGGTATTTTCTCTCCCAAGAGTGCACATTATAATGTCTTCGTAAACTGGTCAGGCAAACATAGGATCTCTTGCAGACAGTGCAAATGTAATAGACTTTCCCATCCACCACAAGCTCATAATGATCCTCGTGTTTCAGTTTTATTTTCTTGCTGTCTGGAATGCCATCCACATCAATATTGGAAAACCCTTCTTCAGGATCATCTTTTATAGGAATCACTATGTCGTAAGTATCTTCACCAATGTTGGCATACACTTTGCAGCCCGTTGAAAGGCTCTCAATCTCAGAAGCAGTATCTAATGTTATGACTTTTTTCCCATCTACAATGCGTCGAGGTTCAGAAGAATCCTTACTGCTTCCAGAAACTACATCTGCAATTTTAATTTTGAATTCTCCTGGTTTTGAGGAAGAGCTGGGGCTGACGACGGTAACCACTTGTTTCTTTTGAACTCCATCAAATGAAATAGTCTTGGAGGCGATAGTGGGCTGGCCTACAGCAACAGCAGAAGGTGGAGGAGATGAAATACAGTCACCGTCCAAGATCAGCTCGGTCTTCGGTTGAATCATACCAATTGTCTGTAGTTTTGGAAGGTTATTAACCGCTACAGATGACATTACCACAGATACAGCAGAAACTGAAGAGGTGTTTGGGAAAGTCTGGACTGGAACAGCAACTGGGCCAGAAGCTTGTTGAGGGGTAGTAGTAGTACTGCTTGCAGGTGGATATGGAGTCGGAAGATTTGTATTTGTATTAACAGGAGGAATTGGAGGTGGAACTATTGGCGCTGGGGTTACAGGTTTTGCAGGGGTTTGAGCTGGAGTTTTAACAATTTGGTCAGCCGGCCTCTCGACTTCTGGAGTAACTTTATTTTCAATAGGTGCTTGGGCGTTTAGAGCTGGATTTGGGGAAGACATGGGTTCTTTTTTTTCTTTAGGAAATTTACTGGGCACAAATGTCTCAGAACAAAAGATGACATCATCATCAGAGTCGTTATCATCTGAACTGGCTGATAAATTATATGGCTCTTCGACCATAGACATTTCTGAGATTTCGGTTATTTTCCCTAAGGTACCAATTGCGTTTTTTGCGCCATCTTGGGTCACTTGATCTGTCTTTAACTGTCCATCTGCAGATATACTTTTCACTTGTGCCAGCGGGATGCCGAGTTCGGCTATAAAGGGGACGCCCAACAATTTTCCAGACTTAATCAGCTCTTCCAATGTGTCACTTTTCACGCGCACAATTTTGGCGCTGTAAATATAGTTAAGGATTTCAGCGAAAATTTCTGCTCTGACGAAATTTAATTCCACAACTTGTCCAGCGACATTGAACAATTGGTGGAAATAAGAGCTGCATGCTGAAAGAATATTCTTGTGAGCTCGAAACTTGCGGTCCTCTACAATAACTGTAACATCACAGTACAAGCCTTGCAGCCGCTGATCATTCAAGGCCTGAAGCAGGCAGCCAGAGTATTGGGTATCTGTGGCAGTAATTAATTTCTTTGACTCCATGTCTAAAAAATAAATATAGGCATAAGTGCAAAAAAATTAAAGCAAATGGTATATCCTAACCTCCCAGCACCCCAGTTATCTCACGTATATCCTAAACTGCCCCCACCCCAGTTATCTCACGTATGACATACAGTTCAGGGTAAAGTCTTGAAGGACATACAGGTCTTTTTGCTTGAAAAAAAACATGTCTTCCTTTTTATCACGCCTATATCTGAAAAATCAGGCGGGAATCCTTAACTGACCACAACAGGGATTGAAAGAAAGCCTAGTTTTTCAAAGATTGGCCTTTGGATGTCATGCTAGTAATTTTTGTAAAGCAAGTCAACTTTGGGTGCACTTTTGGGAATGAACGGAAACGTACATCTGAGTGAGTTTTTATTTTTTGTTTACTTTGGACTATCCTGGGTTTTGTTCCCTGATTTGGGATGCCCCACTGTGTGAAACCCACCGAATCAGCCAGTAAATCTCACCTTTCACTGGTTCTTTCCCCGTAACAATTTGGGATGTCCCAGGGAAAGGCCAGCACTGGAATCTTTAAAGGAGGGGTACATCATTTTTCCAGTGAGGTAAAGTACCATATTTTCGCCCCATAAGACGCACCAAGAATTTGGAGGAGGGAAATAAAAAAATGTTGTGCCAATACATGTTCCACTCAAGAAACAAATAGGCAAACTGCAGAATTCCCCCCCCCCCCAAATTAAAGGCAGCGAGGCATGCCGATCATCCCATAGGCAGCGAGGCATGCCCCTTCCCCCTGGGAGGAAATAACACAAAAAAAAAAAAAAAAAAAACACACTTACATTGACAGTTGCTCTCGCCATGGAGAAGGGGCAGGGAGAGTCCCTGCTCTGGGTGCAGAGAGAAGTAGTGGCGACTCGCTCTGCCCGTCCTCAGACACGCACACATACTGGTCCATACAGTGTGTATGCCCATCTGCTGCATGGACCCAAATGTTTGTGTGGGGGTGAGCGCACCAGGCCTAGAAACGGCACCCAGAGTGGGGAGTGTCTCTGCCCGTCCACGTGCCACTCCTCCATCGTCCAGCTATGGTGTGAAAGTCGGAGTTAATGTAAGTTTATTTATTTTTTTTTTTTTACATTCGCCCGATAAGGCGCACATTACTGCTCTACCTCTTATTGGTGCGTCTTATAGGGCGGTAAATATGGCACTTTTTTTTTTTTTAAAGACTGGCATTAACAGCATCCCATGGGGTATGTTAAAGAATTTGCCAGTTTTTCTGCATACCTTATAGGGTGTTGCTTCAAACTTTCTAAATAATATCTTACCTTATTGGAAAAACGATGCACCAAACCTGTAGAACAAAACAAAAGTCAGGTGTTTTTTTTTTTAATAGAATTGGAATAAACATTTTATTGCACTGTGTGCTAAAGTATAAAAAGCTCACTCAGATACAAGTTTAATTACACACCCAAAAGTGCACCCAAAGTTGAAGTTGCTTCACCAAACCCCAATGTGTCTCACACATGTAGTCCATTTGTTCATGCAAATTATACTATGCACAATATGCCTGAGTGTCAAGGAAAATTACATGTATTGTAAGTATGTGGTGGAAATAAACAGATTACAATTCTAATTCACAGTGTATAGGGTTCTCATTGAAATTGTATTGCTCAGCCAGATGGTCTGCAAATGCTTGAGTGCTTTTTTGAATTGTTCCAACAGATTTTGTATATAATAAAGAAAAATGTTAATACTAAGCTAAAAGATCCCCAGTACAATTCTTCAAAAAATCCCATTTGGATAGCAAACAGTGTTTCCATGTGTTTTCTCTGACTCATTTGCATACCGGATGAATGTGGGGGGATCCCTAAGATTCCTTCTCAACTGCTCTGACAACATACAGCCACTATGAATACCTCCGGTTGTCGAGAACCCTATACTTTTACCATCACATTTCAAGCATAATGTGCTCTCGGTTGAAGCTGTATTATTGCAGGGAGACACGGATGATGCCCCCCTGCAAGCTCACCTTTTTTGGGGGAATTTTAAGGGTTAAAAACCCTAAAAATCCCCCCAAAAAAATGGACGTAGGTTCCCCCTTACCCAGCATTACCATCCCCGACCAGCTATGGGGGCTTGTAGAACAGGGTGCAGGGGCCAGCGTTGGTGGCCCCTGGCCCTGCACGCTACTAGCCCACATAGTCACTAAGTGGCCCGGGCCCTTCTGCGCCCCCCCCCCCCCCCCCGGCCGTTGGGGAGGCAGGTTATGGGGGGCTGGGGGTTATGGCAAGTCACCCGCAGGTGATTGCCAGCCCCAGAGCCTTGTGAACTGGTATAAGGGGTCTCATGGACCCCTTACCAGTTCACAAATAGTTAAAAGTAAAAGACACAGACACAAAATATTTTATTCTTTATTTTACTTATACTTGCCTCCCATCCAGTGTCCCGCGCCGCTGCAGATGACAGTTGTCGGGAGTGATTGGAGCAGGGAGGGTGGGAGGCAGGGAGATCAGAGCCTCCCTGCCTGCCACCCTCCCTGCTCCGATCGCTACCGACAAGTGACAGTCGGAGCCCCGATGCCGGTATAGAGGCGCGGGGTGACTTCATCCCGCGCCTCCAACAAGTGGGCGGGGCCAGCGCCGGACGAAGAGGACGGTGAGGAGCCCCCCCCCTGGTGAAGAGAAGACCCGGAGAGAGCGATCGGGCTGTCAGGTGAGTTTGTGTCATTTTAATTTTTTTTTCTTTCAGATGGCATGGGGGGGGGGGGGGGGGGGGTGGTTGGGGGCTATTCCGGGCCCCCTCCCGAAGATCAGAGGCCCGGGGGACGAAAAATACCATTTTGTGAGTACTCACCTGAAAAAAGTGCCACACACCCCGCTTCCCCTTTAATTCTTACGATCGGGTTACTCCACCAGCAGGTGGCGACGTTGCAGGGAGAAGTCTTGAAAACAAGCCCCTTCCGGCCTACATATACCTGGGACCTCCCACTTAACACCAGTGATTTAAAAAGCAGAAAGACAAGGTACCAGGAAATCCAACGGTAACCTCAAAATAAAGAAAAGCTTCACCATATAAAGGATCCAGGATACCAAAAAGGGCGGGTGAAGCGGGGTGTGTGGCACACTGACAATATCCATTTTTCAGGTGAGTACTCACAAAATGGTATTATTCTCAGTGTGCCACACACCCCGCTTCCCCTTTAATTCTTACGATCGGGACATCCAAAAGCAGTGTCCACAAGGGATGGGTATCCGAAGGCAAAGTGAAGCATAACTTAAATGACTGCAGTCTGCAGAACTTTGCGGCCAAACACAGCATCCGCTGAGGCCCGCACATCAACCTTGTAAAACTTAGAAAAAGTATGAACAGAAGACCAAGTAGCTGCCTTACAAACTTGTTCAACAGAAGCTTGGTGCTGAAAAGCCCAAGACGCTCCAACGGCGCGAGTAGAATGAGCAGTGATACGAAAAGGGGGAACTTTCCCCTAGCAGAATAGGCCGCAATAATGGCCTGACCGATCCATTTGCTAATGGAAGATTTGGCCGGCGCCAAACCCTTCCTAGGCCCACAGGGCACAACAAAAAAGGCATCAGTTTTACGAAAAGGAGAAGTAATAATCAAATAGTACTTAACACAGCGTACTACATCCAGACAATGCAAAACCCTCTCCTTGTCATTCTTAGGCTTAGGACACAGGGAGGGAAGAACAATATCCTGATTCAAATGAAAAGCAGAAACAACCTTAGGAAGAAAGTCCGGTTTGAATCGAAAGACCACTTTGTCCTGATGCCTCTCAAAGTAGGGCGCCTGAATAGACAAGGCCGCCAACTCCGAGACACGCCGAACCGAAGTGATAGCTACCAAGAAGACAATCTTCTGAGTCAGGGTAGACAAAGCAATATCTTGCAAAGGCTCAAAGGGAGGAGCCTGAAGAGCAGAAAGAACCAAATTCAAGTCCCAAACAGGGAGTAATGGTTTCCTGGGAGGCCGCACATGCGTAACCCCCTGGAAAAAAGTTTTAACTTAAGGATGAAGCGCAAAACGCTTCTGAAAAAAGATAGATAAGGCAGAAACCTGCCCTTTCAGAGTACTCAGCTGAAGACCAGAGTCCAGCCCTGATTGTAAAAACTCCAGAATCCTGGAGACCGAAAAGACCCTACAAGGTAAAGATCTAACCTCACACCAAGCGATATAGGCTTTCCAAGTCCTAATCCAAAAATTCAGGTACCTCACCCTCCGAAGCAGGCACTGCCGGAGAAAGGTGCTTCCGCTTTGCCGTAGCCTTCTGAGCCACTGAAGCGGAAATTATTTTCTCGAGGTTGGCTAACCGCGCATGCACCCCGGAATGCGAATCCCCATTTTTGACAATGTCACACGGGGTCCGGAATAGGTTGGGGGGGGGGAGGGGGGATAGGAGATGACGGAAGTTGCGAGGAGCCAGAAGCCGGAGCAACGGACTGGCGCGCAATGTTCTGCCTTGCACATGGAACGCATAATATGACATCATCGCCTGGGAGCGAAGCCCCACAACCCCCACACAGCCTGGATAGCCCCGAAGAGCCATTTCCGGTAACGTTGGAAGCCTCCATATGGTGAATTTGTGGTATTCGCAACAACCCAGGGTTTTACGCATTAAGCAACCCGGGATGCCCCTTTGTAATTAAAGTCCCGGAAGTGGGAGGATTTATTTATTTATTTTTTTAAGCCTAGGAAAATCCCAATTTAGAGTCTAAGACAACAACACAATAGAACTGGGCAGAAATAGACCAAAAGGGATGCCGGGTGTGACCCCGGCTACCTGCAAGCAGGAGACTTTTCTTCTGTCTTGTCGCTTCATGCAGACAGAAAAGACTGGTGTTAAGTGGGAGGTCCCAGGTATATGTAGGCCGAAGGGGCTCGTTTTCAAGACTTCTCCCTGCAATGTCGCCACCTGCTGGTGGAGTAACCCGATCGTAAGAATTAAAGGGGAAGCGGGGTGTGTGGCACACTGAGAATATCAAATAGCTGATTCTTGAAGAGAATCGCTGGCACTATCAAACAAAGTCTGTATCTTTTATAGTTTTTTTTTAATGGGGGTTTAAAGTCAGCTACGTGAGTCTCACGTAGCTGGCACTTAACGGTTGGAGAGGCAGCTACGCGAGACTCACGTAGCTGGCACTAGAAGGGTTAAACTCTGTAGTTTGACTCTCCTAAATTTTGTCTTATTTTTGGGGCATTCTGATTTGATTTGAAATCCCTAGGAACAGCCTGAATTAATGAAGCTTCCCCCCCTCCAATTTGCTTTCTATGCCAAGCATATGAATGAGCAGCACAGAAAGTTGAATGGAGGGGAAAGGCAGGAATTCACACAGCCACTTCCTTTCGGCTGTGCACCTGACCCTTTGTTCCACAGAGTTTAGCCTTATCTGAAATACTCTTCAAAGCTGATCAAAACAGGTCCATGTGGCATCCCCATCCCTAACCTGCTCCTCGCTACACCCCCATCCCTGCCCTGCTCCATGCTGCAGTGGACTCTAGGTTTTAGCCCTCTACCATACCCCTCTCGGCACCCCATCTCCGCCCTGCTCCATGCTGCACTGGACTGCAGGTTTTAACCCTCTACCTACCATACCCCTCTCGCTCCCTATCTCCGCTTTGCCCCATGTGGAAGCCCCATCCCTTGCACCATGCTGCAACCCCTATGCCTGCCCCACTCCATTCTGAACCCCCATGCCTGCTCCATGCTGCAATGGACTCCAGTTTTTAGCCTGCTAACTACCATATCCCTCTCAGCACCTCCATCTCTGCTTTGTCCCATGTGACAGCCCCATCTCTGCCCTGATCCATACGGCAGCTCCATCTCTGCCATGATCTATGCGGCAACTCCATCCCTGCCCTTCTCACTGCACCCCCATCCCTACACCATGCAGCACCCCCATCACCGCCCTGCTCCATGCTGCACCCCGATTCCTGTTCTGGAGCCCACAAAAGTCCCCCAGGGGTGCGGAAAGTGAAGAGAAAAATAAGCATGTGTGTGGCTAGCAATTTGAAAAAAGCAGTGATAAAGTAGTGTTGACCTTACTTTATTGATGATCCCGTCTGCCCCTGCTCTCTTCCTGGCATGTTATCGCATATTACACTGCGAAGGGGCAACGGGCGAGAAACTGCTTTTTAAACCTGTTCAGATCTGTCAGGTACCGTATGTGTTTATGGCAGATGCAGCAGTACCGCAAGAGGAATCCAACAATGGCTTCTCTATGGCTCTTTCAGGTCTCTCTGGTGCAGCAGAACAGAAGAAAATGTGGCTGCAAAAGGTGCTGTGTCTGGGCCTCACCTGCACCCTATTACAGTCTATGGTGCCATGAAAGCATGTGCATATTTAATGCAGTACCGCATGCGTTTTGTGTTTGCAGTGCAATAGATTTTAATGGCATTTAATAGGCGGGTAGAGCATAGGGCCCACGGGCACAAACGCAAGAAGGAATCCCTCCCGCACACACTGCAAACACGTACCAAACAGGTATGAATGTAACCTGCTGGGCTCCACCAAAAAGCCTGCTCGTGAGACAATGGTGGGTGCCCACAGAGGGCTCTGAGTGCCACAGGTTCGCCACCAATGGTCGCACAGCAACACTTTTAAAGTAATTGGTGTATTCATTGTCTTCATCACTCCATTGCCAGAACAAAGAGCACACCAGGGTTCCTTGGCATTTTTTACACATCTGATAACGGAGGTGTGAAAGTCACAGCAGGGGGGTGTGATCACACATGTAGCATGCAAGCATCGCCTCCACATGTAAGACTGCAAGCTGGGGGGGGGGGGAGAGAGACGCCTCACTAACTCAGCATGACATCTGCCTGCATGTGTAATAGCCAAGGAGCTAGCCACACACCCACACGTCACATGACCCATCCAGCCTCACGCAACAGTCAGCAAAGCGGCTACCACATCTACATTTGGGCAAGCATGTAAGCGGTGCTTTCTATTGTGTGCAATCCAGCCTCTCCCCCTCCTCCTCCTGCCACCGCCTGGGGAGCCGACATTGCGGAGCTTCTTTTCACTGCAGTCAGCAGCTCAGCCAGGCCTGACGCCAGCTCTGTGGCCAAGTCCCTTTGTAGCAGGATGCACCGGGGAGCGCGACCTTCCTGCAGCTCTGTGTGTGCCAAGAACCACAACTACCAGCATGCCTTAAAGGGTTATACTGACAAAGTCTCTCTTGTGGGGAACCTATCTGCTACCAGAGCTATAAAGTGTGGCTTTGCCCAGCATTACAGCTAGCTTACCTGTTTGTAACAGATTGTCAGCTCCTTGGGGTAATAATGGTGACAGAGTGATAATGATTAAAGCAGCAAGTCTCTCTTGTGGGGAAGCTATATGTGCTACAAAGTGTGGCTTTGCCCAGTATACAGCTGGCTACCAGTGATTACCTCTGTGTAACATTAGATTGTCAGCTCCTTGGGGTAATAATGGTGACAGAGTGATAACAATGAATAAAGCAGCAAGTCTCTCTTGTGGGGAACCTATAAGTGCTACAAAGTGTAGCTTTGTCCAGTATACAGCTGGCTACCAGTGATTACCTCTATGTAACATTAGATTGGGGTAATAATGGTGACAGAGTGATAACAATGAATAAAGCTGCAAGTGCTGGCACCTGCTGGTCACACACGGACCTCCCTAATGGGTTACACCTGGCCTGTTGCTATGGGTTACAGCTGACCCGTGTCTATGGGTTACAGCTGACCCGTGTCTATGGGTTACAGCTGACCCGTGTCTATGGGTTACAGCTGACCCGTGTCTATGGGTTACCGCTTTATGCGGCCCAGTCAGTGACCACAGAGCACAGCATTGTCCACACAGGCTCCATTCATAGCTCAGCACGAGTGGCAGCCATTAGCCAGGCCGCCCAGAGGCCTACACGTAGCCAGGCCCGGTCTCTCCTATCACACGCGCCCCTCACAGCCTCCCTCCCGGGCCGCACACTCTGTCTGGCTCTGTCTCCCCCACCCGCGCCTGACAAAGGCCACTGCACCCCGATACCCGCCAATGGCGCTGCTGGCACTAGGCCTGCAAGGCCACATTGTCTGCACCGCCTCACTCTATCCCACCGCCCCACATTGCAGAGACATAAAAACATGGCGGAGCCACCCTAACCCACCACCACAGTATATTTACCTGGTGTCCCCAGGCTCACCCGGCGCCTCGGCTACCGCAGACAACGAGTGAGCGTAGGCTCCTCCCGCGGCCACTGAATCCAGCTGCAGTACCAAGGTTTGGCCTGCAGGGGGCACTCGGCCCAACACGCTGGAAGCAAAGAGCCATCTTCGGGAACTTTCGCCAGTTTCCGTAAGGTCACGGACGAAATCTCGCGATGCGGGAATGTATCGCTGCTGTGTGTTGTGCATAGCGCCCGGCATTGTTAGCCTCTTCCTGTATTGGGAAGTCACACGTGGTTATACAGCCTCTGCTTATCACAGCGATACCTGCGGGAGTTATGGAGTAAATGCGGGAATTAACGCGGTGCTTTTTCCCATGCACTAAATATCAGACATTTTTATTCCCAGGCTTTTCCCCTGTTGTTAAAGTGACTCAAACCTGCAATCTTGGTCATCCCGTGTTGTGGTCTGTTATTCTGATTTGGGATGCCCTGCTATATGAAAGCCCCTGCATCACCCTTCTCGGCTGTGTGCGGCCCCATCTGCCCGATCTAATGGCCGAAGGGAGCCCAGTGATGGCGCTTGTGAGAGCCTCTAGCTGCAGTGTGTTCTGGGGGGTGGTGAGTGGATTTGGTGTTCTGGTGGAGTACAGCTGGCCATCCAAAACCGAGGTGCTCAAGGACCAGAACCTGGGATAGTGGAAAAAAAAAATCCCAGGCTTTGGTCTACTTTAAAGAGGAACATTAGAGCTATTGCATACCTCCCAACTTTTGAAAATGGTAAAGAGGGACATTTATTGTCCTTAAACCACGCCCCCAGCCACACCCTTAAAGGAAAATGCCACCTAATACATAATAACAAATAAATGACATGAAAACACCCCCCCCCCCCCCCACACACACACACAGAGGCAGACATATATGTGCAGGCAAACATACACCATGCATGCATACAAGCCCCCTCCACACACATGCATGCAAGCCTCCTCCACACACATGCATGCAAGCCCCCTCCACACATGCATACAAGCCCCCTCCACACACATGCATGCAAGCCTCCTCCACACATGCATACAAGCCCCCTCCACACACATGCATGCAAGCCTCCTCCACACACATGCATGCAAGCCCCCACACATACATGCAGACACACACACATGCAGGCACACACACCATGCATGCAAGCCCCCACACATAGGCACACACATACATGCAGACACACACACACACACATGCAGGCACACACACATGCATGCAAGCCCCCACACATAGGCACACACACACACACATGCAGGCACACACACCATGCATGCAAGGCCCCTTCACACACATGCATGCAAGCCCCCACACATAGGCACACACATACATGCAGACACACACACCATGTATGCAAGCCCCCACACATAGTGCGCCCAGCGAAGGGTGAGTATGGCTAAAGCCGCTGCCTTCACTCAGCGACGACTAAGGGGGGGAGGGGGATGGAAAGGGGCCAATAGTGCAGCCAGATGTCAGCATTTTAGATAACACCGACATCCAAAAGACAGTGAGGGGGATCTCCTGACCATAGGAGACCTGGGACAATGCCCGGGGGATTACACTGCGTTGGGACCAATTGGGCTGCTTCTTTTAACACCCATATTTAATCCCTGTCCCCTTTAGTTTACCTCTCAGCCTCCTGTACCCAGCCCCCCTGTAACCACAAGCCAATGAACCCCAGCCCATAATGATATAGCCCTGGCATCATGGTTGGGGGGGGGGGGAGGGGGTGCTCCACTGGCCTGGACTGTCCCTTTAGTTTTCAAATTGCCCCCAACACTCTTTAGTTAGAAAGGTTAATACCTTTACAGTCACGGTTTTGAGCTATAATCCATGTGCTAAAAACAATCAACATCAGCTCCTTTTTTACATTTACATTAAAAGAGAAAGTCAGGTCACAGAAAGCATTCTTCTTCAGGACTTTTGCACCTGTTGGGGCTGCCCCCTATGTGTCAGGCACCAGGCATCCCTGTACTTACAAGGGGGACTACATCTCAGCCACACCCCCAGATCCAACAACAAACAGGGCGGGGCGGGCATCTTTCTATCCGAACTCTGCTCCTTGAACCCATTCCCTGCCTTGCTGCCTCTATCCTTCTCATCTTTTGAAGTTCACTGCGTCCGTTTATATTCTCCCTGTAACCTGAAAATCGCAGTCATCTACCGCCTTCCTGGAACTACTACTCTTTTCTTCGACCACTTTTCTACCTGGCTCCTTCAGTTTCTGTCCACAGACATCCCTGCAATCATCATGGGTGGCGTCAACATACCTGTTGACACTAGCAACCCTGCTGCCACCAGACGACTGTCACTAACCTCATCTTTCGGACTCAAGCAATGGTCTACTGCACCCACCCACAAAGACGGCCACACAATTGACCTCCTCTTCACTAACCTCTGCTCTGTATCCTCTCATCCTCATTGCTCCCCCTCTCTGACCATAATCTGCTGACTATGACCCTCTCCCCAATGCCTGCTAACCCCCCTCCACACAAACCCACAACTCAACGCAGGAACTTAAAGCGGACCTTCACTCTGAATAAGAGTCTATCTTATATGTTTCCCACACCCTGTACATACAGATTGTCCACATTAAAAATCATCCTACCTGCATCTACTGCATGTTATGAGCCTTTAAACATCCAAGATGGCGGCTTATGGAAGCCGCCATCTTATCAGGCAGCCTGCAAACAGGAAGTGCCTCCTGACTATGCTGCTCTGCATTCTGGGACTGCTGACCGTTACCTGACCCCAGCTCTGCTCTGTCTGAGCAAAGCACAGCTATAACCCGCCCCCCTGTACCTTATCCCACTCTCCTCTCCTCAGTAAGTGTGATGCTTCTGAGTCAAGATGGCGGCGCCCGTATCCTAAATTCCTGAACAGAGTTGCAGCCCAGTGGGGGAAAGAATAATAAGTAAGTGACTAAAAACGTAAAATATATTAATTTTAGATGCTGGGGAACCGTTTTTTAAGAGTTTGGGCTTTTCATTAAATCACGCTGAAGGTCCGGTTTAAGAAACCTAGATCTTCAGTCCCTCTCTGCCTCACTTCAACCTCTTCAGACCTTGACCTCATTCACAGACATAGATGCTGCTTCATCACACTACCATAATACACTCTCCTCAGCTCTGGACTCTGCCGCCCCCCTCACCTATAGCCATCCCCACACCAAAAACCCCCAACCCTGGCTAAATGCAAGCACAACCAGATTGAAACAGCTGTCTCGAGCTGCTGAACGGCGATGGAGGAAAACCAAAGCCAATCATGACTTTCTGTTCTATAAACAAGCCCTTCAGGAACTCAGGACTGCCCTTTCATCTGCTAAGCAAGCATATTTCTCTTTACTGATTTCTACAGAAGCCCGGAATCCCAAACATCTATTCAACACTTTTAGTTCCTTACTCCGCCCACCACCTCCTCCTCCAACCTCCCAAATAACAGCAGAAGAATTTTCTACATTCTTCAAAGAAAAAATTGACTTGGCTTTGCCCCTCAGAATCCCTCACCACTTCAAACAACCCCCCTGCCTTACTCTCTTACTTTCTTCACTCCAATAACTGAGCTTGGACTAACCTCTCTCATTTCTAGGGCCCACCTGACTACCTGCTCCATCGATCCTATTCCATCCCACCTTATTCCTCAACTGTCTCCATCCCTCACTCCAGCCTTAACCTCTATATTCAACCTTTCCCTCTTCACTGGTACCTTTCCTTCCTCCTACAAACATGCAGTTATTACTCCGATAATCAAGAAACCCTCTCTCGACCCCTCTGCCCTTTCCAGTGGATAATACTTATCCACTAACAACTTACTTGACCCCTTACAATCAGGATTCCGCCGTAACCACTCCACTGAAACTGCCCTCACCAAAGTCACCAGTGATCTGCTCACTGCCAAAAGCAAAGGTCACTACTCCATCCTCATCCTTCTTGACCTCTCCTCAGCCTTTGACACTGTCGACCACTCTCTGCTTCTTGATATTCTCTCCTCTCTTGGGGTTCAAGGGCTTGCACTCTCTTGGCTCATCTCTTACCTCTCTGACAGATCATTCAGTGTATCCTATTCTAACACAGTCCTCACGTTCCCTTTCTGTCGGCGTGTCGCAAGGTTCTGTCCTAGGCCCCCTACTTTTCTCAGTCTACACCTATGGCTTTGGCAAACTTATAACTTCACTAAGCTTTCAATACCACTTCTATGCGGATGACACTCAGATATATCTCTCAGGCCCCAATCTCTCCTCTCTTCTATCTCGCCTCCCCAACTGCCTTACAGCTATTTCTTCATTCATGTCATCTGGCTACCTCAAGCTAAACATCGACAAGACAGAACTGGTCATTTTCCCACCATCTAACTCCCCTCCCCTCTCTAACACATCTATTTCTGTCAACAACTACACAATAACAGCAACTCCCCAAGCTTGGTGCCTGGTAGTCATTCTGGACTCTGCCCTCTCTTTCAAACCACATATTCACTCCCTGGCCACCTCCTGTCGCCTCCAACTTAAAAACATCTCACACATCCGTCCCTTCCTCTCACCTGACACCACTAAAATGTTAGTACACGACCTGGTCATATCCCGACTGGATTACTGCAACTTTCTTCTTTGTGGCTTACCAACTAACAGACTGGCACCCCTCCAATCTATTCTGAACTCCGCTGCTCGCCTCATCCATCTCTCCTCTCGCTCCTCCAGTTCTGCGCCTCTCTGCCAATCCCTACACTGGCTGCCAGTCCCACAGCGAATCCTGTTCAAAACTCAAAATCTCGCATACAAGCTCTCTCCAACCAGGCCCCTCCCTACATCTCATCTCTAATCCAACAGTATCAACCTAGACGCAGCCTCCGCTCTGCTGTCGACCTCCTGTTCTCCACCCTGGTCACCTCCTCTCATGCCCACCTCCAGGACTTCTCACGTGCAACTCCAATCTTCTGGAATGCTTTCCCACACCCAATCCGCCACTCCACAACCCTCAAAACCTTCAAAGGCGCCCTTAAAACTCACTTATTCAGACAAGCATATAATCTGGCCTAACCAATCTTCTAAACGGCATATGCCACAAAGCTCAATACTGACTGTTTGTGATCCTTCCCCCTTGTCTTCACCCCTCTTCCTTTAGACTTTAAGCTCGCAAGGGCAGGGCTCTCTCCCCTATTGTATCTTGTACTCAGAATATCCACTGTCAAATCTGTAAAACTGCATTTGAAATAGTATACGTACCGTATGTTTCTACCTCTGTAATTACTACTTTGTAAAGCGCTACGGAAGATGATGCCGCTATATAAATAAACAATAATAATAATAATTCTTACCCCTTTTGTATTCCATCAGAGCAGGCCATGAGTCTGCAGTGTCACATGGTTAGAGGTGACCAGTTGGGTTATTGGTTGCTAGCATGCAAAATTTTTTCGGTCTAGGGGCCACATTGACCCTTGAATAAAAGGTTAAAATGGACTAAAACCCAGGATTTTGACTAACCAGAGTTTTGGTCCTTTCCCCCCGGGCACTCTGATTGTGGGTGCCCAGCTGTGTGAAACCCCCCAGATCGCAGATGCCAACTCAACTCTTCCCGGTCCTACGACGCACGCGCGGCTGCTCGTCCAATCATCGCGCTCGGAGCCGCTGACATCACGTCGTCTAAGGCTTTGTCTAAGTCCAGCAGCTCCGAGCGCACTGGCCGCATCCCCCTGCTTCCTTCTAACGGAGCGTGCCTGCGCTGCCCATTCACAAATGGCTGGTGCGGGCATGCGCCATCTATATGGATAGAGGGCATGTGGCCACGGCTCACGCATGCACTGTTGGACTGGGGAAATGAAGTGTATTGGGCGACCTGGGGGGTTTCACACAGCAGGACATCCCAATTTTGGATGCCCCGGGGGAGGGAACCGATCGGCCCGGGCTTGGCTTTTGTTTGGTCCACTTTAAGCAACTCAGCGTTGTGTGTATGCCCCTAGGTCACTCACCTTTCTGTTGCTCCTACGATGCAGACTCGGGGGGGAGGGGGAAACAAGCAAGCTGATTGACTGAGTGGCCCGTTCAACCAATCAGCACTCTTGCTTTCACTTGGCCCCCTTCGGCTCCACTGTTGGCTAAGCCATCTGGACACTGGGCTCACCATTTAGCCAGTGCATGTCTGCGCTGTCCATTCAGAAAGGTCCCAGCTCCCAGATTGCCCATTCTATTTACCTTCCCGCTGATCGCATGGCACATGCGTGGGCGCTTGTCCAATCAGCACTTTTTGCCATGCAAACTATTGCAGGACATAAAACTGCTGTCAGCATAGGGAGTGGCGGTGGCTATATTCTTGGATTCCATGCAGGGTGCGTGCTCCCTGGTGCCCAGCCTCTGTAAATGTCTGGGCATGGTAGCACGCACAGCTGCAGGGATGTGGCCACAGTGAGGGACCAGCAGAAAGTTTGTGTCTCACATAGAATCCTGAATCTGGATGCCCCAGGGGCACCTAGTCGGTGGCACTTATTGGTCCAGTTTAAAGGGATTTAGCAGCCAAAATAAAAATAAATAAAGCTAAGTCGTAATGGTGCCCATTATCCTCACTTTCGTGCTTGAATGAGGAAATCATAGCCCAGATGCAATTGCGCGCACTCCTATATGCACATTAGCACAATCCCAGACGCATATGTGCACACATCCAGGTGCGCATGCACGCACCCCTAGGAGCATATGCGTACTCCGCATGCATATGCGTGCATGCACATTTGAGGGTGCGTACATGTGCACCTGGGAGTGCTGGTCTTGGTGTCCAATGCTGTCTAGCAACAGGGAAAAGGGATGGAGCACAGCCACAGTGATGAGAATTCCTGTGTCTGAAGCAAAATCTTGGGCTATTACAGACCTCGCCCCTTAAGCTCAGGGATGAACCTAGCTCCTCTGCTGCCTGAGGCAAACTTTAAATAAAGCCCCCCCCCCACACACATCTTGAGAAAAATGACACTACAAAAAAGTGAAAGTCAAACTAAGGGCCTTATTTATCACGGGCTAGCGCCAGGTAGTGTCTGACGAGCGCCAGGTACCGCCAGCTATCGGCGGCTACCGACTCAAGTACGCCCGGCGGCGGTCACAATGACGCATTTATCAAGCAAAATGAGGCTAGCGCCGGCGAGAGCGACGGCTAGCGCGGCATTCATCATGAAGCCGCCTGGACCGAACAGCGCTGCTGCAAATTCCTTCACAGCGCCAGGTATGAGCTGTCGCTCCCTGGCGATGTCCAATGCATTTCAATGGAGCAATCTATAATTAAGCATAAATAATTGGTATTAATTTTTTTTTTTTTTTTTTAATGTCAAAAATTCGGAGACCACTTCTGCAATGTTAGGATTTATTTTTAAGTAAAAAAAAAATTTAAAAAACATTTGTGCAGAATTGATCTAACAGGTCTGATATTAATGTATTCATATTACAAAATGATTCTAAAAACATGTATAATGTTACAATCAAAAAATATGGTTGTTTAGGGGTTAAAAACTAGTTAACACCCATCGCCGCCAGCGCTCTGGGGTTTAAACAAGGAATGGACAGCGACAGCAAATTCGGAGCGTGATTTGTTAATGAATATGAAGCTAGCCGTTCGCTCTGGCCATTCGTTGTCAGGCGCTCACATACAACGCTGAACCTGTGAAACAGCGACCCCTAAGCCCGTATTCAACATTACCGCACACCGACTGAGTCGCTGTCATCAAGCAAACGCCGGCCAAGCACAGCGAATACTGGCTGGCGCTGAAAAAATCACGCTACAGTCGCTCATCTGGCGCTACCTGGCGCTATTAATGAATCGGCCTCCCCATAAATGATTTTTTAAACTGGTTTTGAAACATTTGTGTGTTTACTTGTGCCACAGAAAATAAGGTTCTGAGTATACTGCTTGGGACTTATCCTAGAACCATAATGTATTTGTATACAGTTAGGTCCATAAATATTTGGACAGAGACAGCATTTGTCTATTTTTGTTTCTGTACATTACCACAATCTATTTTGAACAAAACAATTCAAATGCTGTTGAAGTACAGACTTTCAGCTTTAAAATCTTCCTGTTTTGCTGAAGTGGCGACGCCCCCCGACATCAGTCGCAGCGAGCTGGCACGCTCTGTCCATTCACTGCAATGGAAAGGGGCGTGTGAAGACCTAACACGCCCCTTGCAATGCATTGAGGGGCGCGTGCCAGCTCACAGTGACGAGGCTGGGGGTGTCTCTGTGTTGGAGAGGAGAGAGACACGTAAGTAATTGTCCAAATTTGTAAATAAAATGTTACTTTCTAATACTTGGTTGAAAACTCCTTTGTTGGCAATGACTGCCTGAAGTGTTTAATACTCTGCCAAACCTTTACTGCAGTGGTTTTCAGTTGCTGTTTGTGGGCCTTTCTGTTTGAAGTTTAGTCTTTAACAAGTGAAATGCAGCTCAATTGGTTTGAGATCAGGTAACTGACTTGGCCATTCAAGAATATTCCACTTCTTTGCTTTAATAAACTCCTGGGTAGCTTTGGCTTTATGTTTTGGGTCATTGTTAGGGATGAGCGAATCGATCCGGAAGAACCCGGATTCGATCCAAATTTCATGAAAAATTCGATTCGGATCGAATCCGAATTTCCCTGTGCTTCGATCGCTCGAAGTTTTCCTTTAACATCCATTCATTTACATTACAGGCATTCTAAGATGGCGGATGGGACATGTCCAGACATCTACCCCGCACCAGTGCAAGCTGAGGCAGTCACATGCAGCCTATCAGCAGCCAGCAAGCCCGGTGACGTCACAGCGCTATTTAAGGCGGCGGACATCTTGCTTTTCCTCATTTCTCTATTGCATTCGTGAGAGACAGGACGCTGCTGTTGTGAGGGAGAGACAGAGAGCCAGGGACAGACAGGGACAGGCAGGAGACAGGCAGGAGACCGGCAGAAAGTCAGCGAGAAGCAGGGAAAGTTAGGAAAAATCGGAGGCAGTCACAGGGAGATTTTTTTTTTTTCATCCAGCCTGAGTGTTACTGGCTGGCTGACTGGCTTTGTTAGCGTTTTCAGGCTGCTTATACACTTACTGTGCATATATACTGAACTGATCTCAAGTCTGCTGTGAGGCATCCCATTCTGTGACTACACCAGCCTCTATTTACTATAACCCTTTGCACTTATTCTAAAAGTAATTTGGCCTGATAAAGACACTTTTGCTGTGCATTGTACTACTGCTGCCAGGTGCACTCTGGTTGGGGCATCCCATTCTGTGACTACACGAGCCTCTATTTACTATAACCCTTTGCACTTATTCTAAAAGTAATTTGGCCTGATAAAGACACTTTTGCTGTGCATAGTAGTACTGCTCCCAGGTGCTCTATGGTTGGGGCATCCCATTCTGTGACTACACCAGCCTCTATTTACTATAACCCTTTGCACTTATTCTAAAAGTAATTTGGCCTGATAAAGACACTTTTGCTGTGCATAGTACTGCTCCCAGGTGCACTCTGGTTGGGGCATCCCATTCTGTGACTACACCAGCCTCTATTTACTATAACCCTTTGCACTTATTCTAAAAGTAATTTGGCCTGATAAAGACACTTTTGCTGTGCATAGTAGTACTGCTCCCAGGTGCACTCCGGTTGGGGCATCCCATTCTGTGACTACAACAGCCTCTATTTACTATAACCCTTTGCACTTATTCTAAAAGTAATTTGGCCTGATAAAGACACTTTTGCTGTGCATAGTAAAGCTGCCAGGTGCTCTCTGGTTGGGGCATCCCATTCTGCGACTACACCAGCCTCTATTTACTATAACCCTTTGCACTTATTCTAAAAGTAATTTGGCCTGATAAAGACACTTTTGCTGTGCATAGTAGTACTGCTCCCAGGTGCTCTCTGGTTGGGGCATCCCATTCTGTGACTACACCAGCCTCTATTTACTTTAACCCTTTGCACTTATTCTAAAAGTAATTTGGCCTGATAAAGACACTTTTGCTGTGCATTGTAGTACTGCTCCCAGGTGCTCTCTGGTTGGGGCATCCCATTCTGTGACTACACCAGCCTCTATTTACTATAACCCTTTGCACTTATTCTAAAAGTTATTTGGCCTGATAAAGACACTTTTGCTGTGCATAGTACTACTGCTCCCAGGTGCACTGCGGTTGGGGCATCACATTCTGTGACTACAACAGCCTCTATTTACTATAACCCTTTGCACTTATTCTAAAAGTAATTTGGCCTGATAAAGACACTTTTGCTTTGCATAGTACTACTGCTCCCAGGTGCACTCCGGTTGGGGCATCCCATTCTGTGACTACAACAGCCTCTATTTACTATAACCCTTTGCACTTATTCTAAAAGTAATTTGGCCTGATAAAGACACTTTTGCTGTGCATAGTAGTACTTCTCCCAGGTGCACTCCGGTTGGGGCATCCCATTCTGTGACTACACCAGCCTCTATTTACTATAACCCTTTGCACTTATTGTAAAAGTAATTTGGCCTGATAAAGACACTTTTGCTGTGCATAGTAGTACTGCTCCCAGGTACACTCCGGTTGGGGCATCCCATTCTGTGACTACAACAGCCTCTATTTACTATAACCCTTTGCACTTATTCTAAAAGTAATTTGGCCTGATAAAGACACTTTTGCTGTGCATAGTAGTACTGCTCCCAGGTGCTCTCTGGTTGGGGCATCCCATTCTGTGACTACACCAGCCTCTATTTACTATAACCCTTTGCACTTATTCTAAAAGTAATTTGGCCTGATAAAGACACTTTTGCTGTGCATAGTAGTAGTGCTCCCAGGTGCTCTCTGGTTGGGGCATCCCATTCTGTGACTACACCAGCCTCTATTTACTATAACCCTTTGCACTTATTCTAAAAGTTATTTGGCCTGATAAAGACACTTTTGCTGTGCATAGTACTACTGCTCCCAGGTGCACTGCGGTTGGGGCATCACATTCTGTGACTACAACAGCCTCTATTTACTATAACCCTTTGCACTTATTCTAAAAGTAATTTGGCCTGATAAAGACACTTTTGCTTTGCATAGTACTACTGCTCCCAGGTGCACTCCGGTTGGGGCATCCCATTCTGTGACTACAACAGCCTCTATTTACTATAACCCTTTGCACTTATTCTAAAAGTAATTTGGCCTGATAAAGACACTTTTGCTGTGCATACTAGTACTTCTCCCAGGTGCACTCCGGTTGGGGCATCCCATTCTGTGACTACACCAGCCTCTATTTACTATAACCCTTTGCACTTATTGTAAAAGTAATTTGGCCTGATAAAGACACTTTTGCTGTGCATAGTAGTACTGCTCCCAGGTACACTCAGGTTGGGGCATCCCATTCTGTGACTACAACAGCCTCTATTTACTATAACCCTTTGCACTTATTCTAAAAGTAATTTGGCCTGATAAAGACACTTTTGCTGTGCATAGTAGTACTGCTCCCAGGTGCTCTCTGGTTGGGGCATCCCATTCTGTGACTACACCAGCCTCTATTTACTATAACCCTTTGCACTTATTCTAAAAGTAATTTGGCCTGATAAAGACACTTTTGCTGTGCATAGTAGTAGTGCTCCCAGGTGCTCTCTGGTTGGGGCATCCCATTCTGTGACTACACCAGCCTCTATTTACTATAACCCTTTGCACTTATTCTAAAAGTAATTTGGCCTGATAAAGACACTTTTGCTGTGCATAGTACTGCTCCCAGGTGCACTCTGGTTGGGGCATCCCATTCTGTGACTACACCAGCCTCTATTTACTATAACCCTTTGCACTTATTCTAAAAGTAATTTGGCCTGATAAAGACACTTTTGCTGTGCATAGTAGTACTGCTCCCAGGTGCACTTCGGTTGGGGCATCCCATTCTGTGACTACAACAGCCTCTATTTACTATAACCCTTTGCACTTATTCTAAAAGTAATTTGGCCTGATAAAGACACTTTTGCTGTGCATAGTAGTACTGCTCCCAGGTGCTCTCTGGTTGGGGCATCCCATTCTGTGACTACACCAGCCTCTATTTACTACAACCCTTTGCACTTATTCTAAAAGTAATTTGGCCTGATTAAGACACTTTTGCTGTGCATAGTAGTACTGCTCCCAGGTGCACTCCGGTTGGGGCATCCCATTCTGTGACTACAACAGCCTCTATTTACTATAACCCTTTGCACTTATTCTAAAAGTAATTTGGCCTGATAAAGACACTTTTGCTGTGCATAGTAGTACTGCTCCCAGGTGCTCTCCGGTTGGGGCATCCCATTCTGTGACTACACCAGCCTCTATTTACTATAACCCTTTGCACTTATTCTAAAAGTAATTTGGCCTGATAAAGACACTTTTGCTGTGCATAGTACTGCTCCCAGGTGCTCTCTGGTTGGGGCATCCCATTCTGTGACTACACCTGCCTCTATTTACTATAACCCTTTGCACTTATTCTAAAAGTAATTTGGCCTGATAAAGACACTTTTGCTGTGCATAGTACTGCTCCCAGGTGCACTCTGGTTGGGGCATCCCATTCTGTGACTACACCAGCCTCTATTTACTATAACCCTTTGCACTTATTCTAAAAGTTATTTGGCCTGATAAAGACACTTTTGCTGTGCATAGTAGTACTGCTCCCAGGTGCACTCTGGTTGGGGCATCCCATTCTGTGACTACACCAGCCTCTATTTACTATAACCCTTTGCACTTATTCTAAAAGTAATTTGGCCTGATAAATACACTTTTGCTGTGCATAGTAGTACTGCTCCCAGGTGTTCTCTGGTTGGGGCATCCCATTCTGTGACTACACCAGCCTCTATTTACTTTAACCCTTTGCACTTATTCTAAAAGTAATTTGGCCTGATAAAGACACTTTTGCTGTGCATAGTACTACTGCTCCCAGGTGCTCTCTGGTTGGGGCATCCCATTCTGTGACTAGACCAGCCTCTATTTACTATAACCCTTTGCACTTATTCTAAAAGTAATTTGGCCTGATAAAGACACGTTTGCTGTGCATAGTAGTACTGCTCCCAGGTGCTCTCTGGTTGGGGCATCCCATTCTGTGACTACACCAGCCTCTATTTACTATAACCCTTTGCACTTATTCTAAAAGTAATTTGGCCTGATAAAGACACTTTTACTGTGCATAGTAGTACTGCTCACAGGTTCTTTCTGGTTGGTGCATCCCATTCTGTGACTACACCAGCCTCTATTTACTATAACCCTTTGCACTTATTCTAAAAGTAATTTGGCCTGATAAAGACACTTTTGCTGTGCATAGTAGTACTGCTCCCAGGTGCTCTCTGGTTGGGGCATCCCATTCTGTGACTACAACAGCCTCTATTTACTTTAACCCTTTGCACTTATTCTAAAAGTAATTTGGCCTGATAAAGACACTTTTTCTGTGCATAGTAGTACTGCTCCCAGGTGCTCTCTGGTTGGGGCATCCCATTGTGTGACTACACCAGCCTCTATTTACTATAACCCCTTGCACTTATTCTAAAGTTATTTGGCCTGATAAAGACACTTTTGCTGTGCATAGTAGTACTGCTCCCAGGTGCACTCCGGTTGGGGCATCCCATTCTGTGACTACAACAGCCTCTATTTACTATAACCCTTTGCACTTATTCTAAAAGTAATTTGGCCTGATAAAGACACTTTTGCTGTGCATAGTAGTACTGCTCCCAGGTGCACTCCGGTTGGGGCATCCCATTCTGTGACTACACCAGCCTCTATTTACTATAACCCTTTGCACTTATTCTAAAAGTAATTTGGCCTGATAAAGACACTTTTGCTGTGCATAGTAGTACTGCTCCCAGGTGCTCTCTGGTTGGGGCATCCCATTCTGTGACTACACCAGCCTCTATTTACTTTAACCCTTTGCACTTATTCTAAAAGTAATTTGGCCTGATAAAGACACTTTTTCTGTGCATAGTACTGCTCCCAGGTGCTCTCTGGTTGGGGCATCCCATTCTGTAACATACCATACCCCTCTTTATTTACACTAAGCAGCTCTCTTATTTACATTAAGCAGGCTTGTTGGAGGCTGAGTGTTACTGCTCACTTTTGGTGTGCATTATATTCTGTTTCATATAGACCCACCGCTGCCTGGGGGTTCTTAAAATATCACCTACTACCACGCCAGTTAGACTATGTCGGGCAGACAAGTGCCTGGAAGTGAAAAGAGGAGTGGCAGAGGCCAAGATTCCGCAGGCAGAGGTCGCAGCAGACTGGGGGCCAGTAGCAGCAGGAGTCACGCTGAGAGATCTAATCTGCCAGTATCTGCTAGCGGTCGGGTCTCCACCAGTAACGCATTTGCCGTGGTAGATTGGTTAACGCGCTCATCAACAACATCATCACAACTTACGTCTGAGACCCCCAGTCTAGGGTCGGTAGGTTCCTCTGACACAACCCTGAGTTGGCATGCCCCGAGAGCAGTCCCTCTCCTCCCATTGCCTCTGTCCTACGCCGTTCCCTCCCCCAGCGACGTATCCTATGCTTTGGGTTCAGCTCCACTCTTTAGTGAGGAGGACGATCAGATAGAGGACAGTCAGCAGCTACTGCCCAGCCAAGAAATGGAGGTGGCTTCTTTAGCTAGGCAGACAAATAGTGATGTGGACAGTGTCGTGGGTGCTGCGAGCGTTCCAGCTCCTGCGCCAGACACTGTTGACGAATCCACGAACATCAGTGACGTACAGCCACGACTCGGTGATAATGATGATGACGATGAAGCCGATCGCACTTGGGAGCCGGGTGATGAAGGGGCTTCATCGTCATCATCAGGAGAAGAGGGGCGCAGGTTGCCCCGGAGTCAGCAGCTGAGGCAGCAAGGTGGTAGCAGTCAGCATGGGGGCACAATTCCAAAGGCTGGAGCCGGCCGGGGCCGGGGTAGAGCACCTGCTGTGCGGCAGTCTACCTTATCGGGAGGTAGTGGAGCAGGGGTTCCTGTAGTTGGCAACAGCAGCAGTGAATCAGTGAGGCCAGGGGGTGGGAAAAGTAGCTACTCGGCAGTGTGGCAGTTTTTCCTGAAGCATCCGCAGGAGGGTAACATGGCCACATGCAAGATATGTAGGCAGAAGGTGAAGCGTGGCCAGGGTCCAAATGTTGGCACCACGGCCCTACGTCAACATGTGCAGCGTCACCATAAAGCGGCCTGGGAGATCCTAGGCTCCGGAGAGGTGGGCCAGACTGCTTCCTCACCGAGTGGCACGCCGCTCCCAATTTCTGCCAGCCAAGGCTCCAGCACCTCAGCCGAAGGCAGCTGTGCGTCATACCCATCCTCTGTCGCTCCTGCTCCTCCTCCTCCAAGTCATGCATCCCGCCAGCAATCCATCAGCGAAGCCATGTCCAAGAGACAGCAGTATGCGCCCACTCATCCTACGGCGCAGAAGCTGAATGTGCTCCTGTCCAAGTTGCTGATGCTGCAGTCGCTCCCTTTTCAGGTGGTGGACTCTGCATCTTTCAGAGAACTGATGGCTTGTGCCGAGCCGAGGTGGAGAGTCCCAAGCCGTCATTTCTTTGCCAAGAAGGCAGTACCAGCGCTGCACACTTTTGTTGAACAGAAGGTGGGCCAGTCCTTGAGCCTGTCGGTGTGTAGCAAAGTGCATGGCAGCGCCGACGTCTGGAGCTGTAACTACGGTCAGGGACAGTACATGTCGTTTAAGGCCCACTGGGTGAATGTGGTCCCTTTGCAGCAGCAGCAACTTGGACAGGTCACGCCGCTTCAGCCTCCGCGCTCCCTGGCCGTTGTGCCTGTGACACCGTGCGACTCGGCCTCCTCATCCTCCGCCATCTCCTCACCCTCCACTGTAGGCTCAAGTCTCAGTGCACCTCCAGTCTACCATGTGTGCAGGGCACGGAGGTGTCACGCTGTGCTTCACATGGTTTGTCTTGGTGAACGGAGTCACACAGGGGAGGAACTGCTTAAATTTATTCATCAGGAAATCCAAACATGGCTTACTCCAAGAAAACTTAAAATGGGAATCATGGTTACCGACAATGGGAAGAACATTTTGTCTGCGCTGCGCCAAGGAAGCCTGACCCATGCCCCCTGCATGGCTCACGTCTTCAATCTGGTTGTCAAGCGGTTTCTGAAGTGTTCCCCCCATCTGCAAGACATCCTAACAACTTCAAGGAAACTTTGCATGCACTTCAGCCACTCATACACCGCCAAACACACCCTTCTTGAGCTACAGCGTCAGAATGGTATCCCCCAACATAGTCTGATTTGCGATGTTTCCACCCGTTGGAATTCCACCCTTCACATGTTGGACCGATATATGAACAGAGAAAAGCCATCACGGATTTCGTGATGATCCAAGCAGATAGGGGGACTCCCCTGTGTAACTTCAATGTCAACCAGTGGCAGCTCATACGTGACACCTGCCGTTTGCTCAGGCCCTTTGAGGAAGCCACTTTATTTGTCAGTCGGCAGGATTACGGGATGAACGACGTGATTCCACTGCTTCATGTACTACAGCACATGTTGGAAACCATGGCTGGTCAGGGCACTGGAGACATGGCGTTTACATCTTACGGCCACATGAACCCCGTTGGAGCTGAACTGGAGGAGGAGGAGAAAGAGGAGGAGGAGTTGCCCAGCGAAACACAGTTTAGGCTTGGCGAAATGGCTGGTTTATCTAGTCAGCGGACAGGAGAGGAGGAGCAGGAGCAGCCAGAGGAGCTAGAGGTTTTTGAGGAAGGCGAGACAGAGGAGCCGGGCACACCGTGGCAGTATGCAGTGGAGATGGAGACAGGTAGTCCATCCGAGTCACTTGCGCAAATGGCAGGAAGCATGCTCACGTGCTTGCGTAGTGACCCCAGAATTGTTTCCATCTGTCGGCGGGATGACTTCTGGCTGTCCACCTTATTGGACCCTCACTTCCGGCACAAAGTGGGGGCATTTTTTAAACCCACCGAGAGGGAGGACAAACTGAACTACTACAAAGACATTCTACGTAGGCGGATGGCCGATGCCTATTTGCGCCATGGTCCATACTCTCGCAGGTCTGACTCGAGGGGACCACTGCGCTCACCTTCCACTGCAATGCCTGCTGGGGGGGTTGGCAGGAGCAGCAGCAGCAGCTCCATCAGCAGCAGCCTCAGTCTTCAGTCGCTAATGAGTAGCTTTCTACACCCGCATAGTGAGGCTACTCATGAGCAGCAGGAAGACCTGGAGCAGGACCTGAACCAGCAGGTCATGTCATACTTTGACATGACCATGCCAACACACCTTGAGAATCCGCTGGACTTCTGGGCAGCCAAACTTGATTTGTGGCCGCAACTAGCAGAGTTTGCCCTGGAAAAGCTGTCCTGCCCGGCAAGTAGCGTGCCATCTGAGAGGGTTTTTAGTGCGGCGGGGGCCATAGTTACGGCGAGGAGAACTCGTCTGTCAACTAAAAATGTGGAGAGACTCACCTTTGTCAAAATGAATCAGGGATGGATCAGCCAGGATTTCCACCCACCAATGCCTGATGCATGCGACTAGATTCAGCATGGTGCCACGTTTTACACTTTCCAAATGGTGCAAAACATATTTATGTCTTTAGGCCAATTTTTGGGCTCCTGCTGCTGCCAACTCCAGGGTGTGATTCATCCAATTTTTGGGCTCCTGCTACTGCCAACTCCAGGGTATGATTCATCCAATTTGTGGGCTCCTGAAGCCAACCCCAGTGTCTCTTTAAAGTAATGTTTTGGCTCCTGCTGCTGCTACTGCCAACTCCAGGGTGTGATTCATCCAATTTTTGGGCTCCTGAAGCCAACCCCAGTGTCTCTTTAAAGTAATGTTTGGGCTACTGCTGCTGCTGCTGCTGCCAACTCCAGGGTGTGATTCATCCAATCTTTGGGCTCCTGCTGCCAACTCCAGTGTCTCTTTAAAGTAATGTTTGGGCTCCTGCTGCTGCTGCCAACTCCAGGGTGTGATTCATCCAATTTTTGGGCTCCTGAAGCCAACCCCAGTGTCTCTTTAAAGTAATGTTTGGGCTCCTGCTGCTGCTGCTGCCAACTCCAGGGTGTGATTCATCCAATTTTTGGGCTCCTGAAGCCAACTTCAGTGTCTCTTTAAAGTAATGTTTGGGCTCCTGCTGCTGCTGCTGCCAACTCCAGGGTGTGATTCATCCAATTTTTGGGCTCCTGAAGCCAACCCCAGTGTCTCTTTAAAGTAATGTTTTGGCTCCTGCTGCTGCTGCCAACTCCAGGGTGTGATTCATCCAATTGTTGGGCTCCTGAAGCCAACCCCAGTGTCTCTTTAAAGTAATGTTTGGGCTCCTGCTGCTGCTGCCAACTCCAGGGTGTGATTCATCCAATTTTTGGGCTCCTGAAGCCAACACCAGTGTCTCTTTAAAGTAATGTTTGGGCTGCTGCTGCTGCCAACTCCAGGGTGTGATTCATCCAATTTTTGGGCTCCTGAAGCCAACCCCAGTGTCTCTTTAAAGTAATGTTTGGGCTCCTGCTGCTGCTGCCAACTCCAGGGTGTGATTCATCCAATTTTTGGGCTCCTGAAGCCAACCCCAGTGTCTCTTTAAAGTAATATTTGGGCTCCTGCTGCTGCTGCTGCCAACTCCAGGGTGTGATTCATCCAATTTTTGGGCTCCTGAAGCCAACCCCAGTGTCTCTTTAAAGTAATGTTTGGGCTCCTGCTGCTGCTGCCAACTCCAGGGTGTGATTCATCCAATTTTTGGGCTCCTGAAGCCAACCCCAGTGTCTCTTTAAAGTAATATTTGGGCTCCTGCTGCTGCTGCTGCCAACTCCAGGGTGTGATTCATCCAATTTTTGGGCTCCTGAAGCCAACCCCAGTGTCTCTTTAAAGTAATGTTTGGGCTCCTGCTGCTGCTGCAGCTGCCAACTCCAGGGTGTGATTCATCCAATTTTTGGGCTCCTGAAGCCAACTCCAGTGTCTCTTTAAAGTAATATTTGGGCTCCTGCTGCTGCTGCTGCCAACTCCAGGGTGTGATTCATCCAATTTTTGGGCTCCTGAAGCCAACCCCATTGTCTCTTTAAAGTAATGTTTGGGCTCCTGCTGCTGCTGCTACCAACTCCAGGGTGTGAATAATCCAATTTTTGGGCTCCTGAAGCCAACTCCAATGTCTCTTTAAAGTAATATTTGGGCTCCTGCTGCTGCCAACTCCAGGGTGTGATTCATCCAATTTTTGGGCTCCTGAAGCCAACCCCAGTGTCTCTTTAAAGTAATGTTTGGGCTCCTGCTGCTGCTGCCAACTCCAGGGTGTGATTCATCCAATTTTTGGGCTCCTGAAGCCAACCCCAGTGTCTCTTTAAAGTAATGTTTGAGCTCCTGCTGCTGCTGCTGCTGCCAACTCCAGGGTGTGATTCATCCAATTTTTGGGCTCCTGAAGCCAACCCCAGTGTCTCTTTAAAGTAATGTTTGGGCTCCTGCTGCTGCTGCCAACTCTAGGGTGTGATTCATCCAATTTTTGGGCTCCTGAAGCCAACCCCAGTGTCTCTTTAAAGTAATGTTTGGGCTCCTGCTGCTGCTGCTGCCAACTCCAGGGTGTGAATCATCCAATTTTTGGGCTCCTGAAGCCAACTCCAGTGTCTCTTTAAAGTAATATTTGGGCTCCTGCTGCTGCTGCTGCCAACTCCAGGGTGTGATTCATCCAATTTTTGGGCTCCTGAAGCCAACCCCAGTGTCTCTTTAAAGTAATGTTTGGGCTCCTGCTGCTGCTGCTGCCAACTCCAGGGTGTGAATCATCCAATTTTTAGGCTCCTGAAGCCAACCCCAGTGTCTCTTTAAAATAATGTTTGGGCTCCTGCTGCTGCTGCCAACTCCAGGGTGTGATTCATCCAATTTTTGGGCTCCTGCTGCCAACCCCAGTGTCTCTTTAAAGTAATGTTTGGGCTCCTGCTGCTTCTGCCAACTCCAGGGTGTGATTCATCCAATTTTGGGCTCCTGCTGCCAAATCCAGTGTCTCTTTAAAGTAATATTTGGGCTCCTTCTGCTGCTGCTTGCAACTCCAGGGTGTGATTCATCCAATTTTTGGGCTCCTGAAGCCAACTCCAGTGTCTCTTTAAAGTAATATCTGGGCTCCTGCTGCTGCTGCTGCCAACTCCAGGGTATGATTCATCCAATTTATGGGCTCCTGAAGCCAACCCCAGTGTCTCTTTAAAGTAATGTTTTGGCTCCTGCTGCTGCTGCCAACTCCAGGGTGTGATTCATCCAATTTTGGGCTCCTGCTGCCAAATCCAGTGTCTCTTTAAAGTAATATTTGGGCTCCTGCTGCTGCTGCTTGCAACTGCAGGGTGTGATTCATCCAATTTTTGGGCTCCTGCAGCCAACTCCAGTGTCTCTTTCAAGCTATGTTTGGGCTGCTGCTGCTGCTGCTGTTTGAAACTCCAGGGTGTGTCAGTCAATTTTTGGGCTCCTGCTGCTGCCAACTCCAGTGTCTCTTTCAGCCAATGTTTGGGCTCCTGCTGCTGCTTGCAACTCCAGGGTGTGATTCATCCAATTTTTGGGCTCCTGCTGCTGCCGACTCCAGTGTCTCTTTAAAGCAATGTTTGGGCTCCTGCCCCTCGTAGTGATGCCACTTCAACTCTCTGCAATTGTGCCGCTCTGCGATTCTATTAGCGATGCCTCTGATCTGCATGTGATATTTATTCAAAGTATTATTTAACTAACCCAGCACACATCCTGTGCGTGTTACAGCAAGGCAGAATGGTTTACAACCCTATTGAGGCTCTAAGAGGCTCAGAAATAGCCATTTTTAATAGCGATTCGTCGCAAATAAATTCGGGTCGAAACGATTTTTGACGGAAAATTCGGCGAATCAGTCGAATCGAATTTTTCAAAAGTTCGCTCATCTCTAGTCATTGTCTATCTATATTATGAAACGCCGACCAATCAGTTTGGCTGCATTTGAGCACACGGTATGTCTCTGAATAGCTCAGAATTCATTGGGCTGCTTCTGTCATGTGTCACATCATCAATAAAGTTCAATCTAGCCTTTTTATTACTGGGGCTTATCAGTGGCTTGCACCGTGCAGTGACCCCTCCACATTTACTTTCATGCAGTCTGCTCTTTATAGTAGATCCTGGAAGGTGTTGGTCACTTGGTTGGCTGTTATGAAGGGGTTTCTCTTCACCATTGAAATTATTCTGTGATCACCCACCACTGTTGTCTTTCGTGGGCATCCAGGTCTTTTTACATTGATGAGTTAACCAGTGCTTTCTTTCTCAGGATGTAGATTTAGACACTCTTTATATTGAAGCAATTTCTTGGAGGAGTTTGTTCTGTTTACCCAGATTAAGGGTGGCTTGTTTGACCTGCATGGAGAGCTCCTTTGAACGCATGTTTTCTTCACAGCAAAATCTTCCAAATGCATACACCACACCTCAGTTCAACTCCATATCCTTTATCTGCTTAATTGGGAATGACATATTTACATATACCCCTGTGGAGTGTGCGCTCCCGCATGCTTGGCCTGTCTGAATGGCTGGGCGCGGTGAGCATGCACAGTTGCAGAGAAGCTGGGGATGCGGACACTGGCGAAGAGTCGAGGGAGCTGCCGGGATCAGGTAAGAGTTTCACACAGTGGGGCATCTGGCATAGGCTAGTAGTTGGTCCTGGAATCTTTAAGATGATTGGTCCACTTTAAAGAGCTGAAACTTCTAAACCCTTCATCCAATTGTAACATGGATACCCTCAATTGAAAGCAAAATTTCTGGACTTTATATCCATGTATAACTATAACTTGAATATATTTCTCCTCCCCCTGTGGGGGACCAAAGTTGAGTAGCCCTTTCTTTCGATTTGGGTGGTCGCTTACTAATTTTTCCCAATATAGGTTGCGCTAATGCAGCAAAAACTATGATATGAGACTTTATAACATGAATTGTGGGCACAATGTACTCAAAAATGCTGCGTACAGGATTAGAATGCTCTACACAGATTTGACATGATCCATATGTAACTGTTCCACCTCAGTGCCATCAGTACCACCTTCAGTCTGTGCTACAGAGTACAACCACTCCCTAGAATCTAAAATAAATATGCTGAGCACAAAAGGACCCCACACACCAAACCCAAACAATAATATAGAGCTAGCAAGCAGATACAGCCATCAGTCCAACAAATAGATATCTAAAACTTCTAGCTAAAAGGGACAGTCCAGTCTAAATAATTATTGTGGTTGATTGAAGCAGCCATGATGGAATTACTGTGGTATGCCACCCCATTGTCTTCTATAGAGATGCATGAGACAACCCCCCCCCCCCTTATCTTCTTATCTTCTACTCTCAATAGAAGTGAATGGTTGGCAAGCTGTAGTAATCTCTTCATGGCAGCTCCCATAAACCACAAGAGTTATTTAGACTGGACTGTCCCTTTAACCGAAACCCCCTTGCAAGCCCTGTCCTGAAGGATCCCATACTTACTTCTCTCTCCTTCCTGCATGCAGGACCCACGCCCCAAGTGACTACTGGCAGCCAATCGCATTTCTTGGCTGGTTGACCGTACTGTGATACGCAAGGTGCATCGACCAGAAAGTGTCATTGACCGCTGATGGTCACATTGGTCCAGGTCACAGAGCAGGAGCAAGTAAGGGCTAGGTTTGCAGTACCAGTATGTGTGATGAGGCATCCAGATTTAGGGTGCCCAAGTGCCACTACAGCATCCATAAGGAGCAGGGCAATAATCAATAGAGTTGACTGTTGGTCCAGTTTAAAGCAGACCAAAACCTGGGATTTTTCACCTGCCTCAGGTTTTAGTTTGCTTTGCAGTGACATTGCAGCAGACAGATTTGAACGGTTGCTGATCAGTGCATGCGTCCAGACAGAGTGGATGTGCCACAAGGTGCAGCACCCAATGTTGGGCAGCACCCGGTGTCCGCCTGGTGTAGCACCCCAAGTCTGCCTGGTGTAATGTGGTGGATTGTTGAATTGAAGTAAGTAAAGAGCTGAACTAAAGAGTACCCCACGGCGGCATCCCAAATCAGGATGCCTCAAAGGTTAGCTTTCACTTGGCCCTAGGATCTTTTAGACTCTAGGGATGGGTAAAGTGGATTTGGTTCTGCTTTATGAAAGAAATTTGGTTGGGGGAGAGAGTTAAGGATGACAGTGTTTGAGGGGTTACTATTAGAGCCAGTATGGGTGGCCTCAGCCTACTCTCCTTATTGGCAGTGTGGGGCACTTTGTTTTCTATAGTACAGCCTGTTCGAGCTGTGAATAGAGCATGTCTGCAGAGGGCAGGAATGCATACATAGCATACAGATTGCTGCCACACCTCTTCTCTGGATTGTGCCACCTGAGGTGGCCGCTTCAACTGGCCTCATTATAGCTACTCCCCTGATTTTGCAGCATCACAGAGCCAAGGGACACCCATTTTCTTTAGAAGAGAAATCATAAAGTGAAACTCAATGTGTGATGCTGTCACAAGCATTAAAGTCATACTTCATTCAAAAATTTAAAAAAACACTATACTTACCTTTCATCACGCGCAGACCATCATTGACGGTCTAGTGTATACACACCAGCTTTACAGCTAAAACAAGTGGCTTTATCTGGGATTAGGGTGAAGGCATCAGCAAGCAGGATGCCCCCCCACTGCTTTAGGCCCATTTTAACAGTTATCAAGAATAAATATTTGAAAGCAACCTGCTTATTACTCATAGACCACAAGATGGCAGCAATACACAGATAGTAGATTCATTATACTTATACGATAGGTATAATGAACATCAGATCTATTATTTGTATATTGCTGCCATCTAGTTGTCTACAAGCAAAAAGCAGCCTGCTTGTTAATATTTTATTCTCAATTACTAATATTAATATTCTCAATTACTTAGTAACTCTAAAATAACGCCGATGTTCTGTACTACTGAAAGAATTGCTGGCTATACTGAAGAGCCAACAGGGCTAATGCTTCTCTCTCCATTTCTGGTATATGAATATGAGTTTTGTTTAGTAATTCATGTTTCAATACATTTTTATTTTTATGTAAAAGGTTAGAATGTACCATAGAATACAGGGGTTAGAAACTATTGGTAATATGAAAACGACCAATCAAGAGTACAGAACTATTTGATGACAATACAGTTGCAAGTCAGTCGTATCACACATGAATATTATTGGTTTAGTGTACATTGGGGGTAGAAGTATAACCACAAAATATGACATTGTTACCTGGACCGACAATTCTATTATGTTGTTACAATAAGTACATAGGCTTATAATTTTGTAAGACGGAGATATTGTCTTAACCAGTTTAGGTTAGAGTCCTGAGTTGGTAAAGGAAAGGATCCTGGAGCTGATAGTAGTATCATATTCGAAAAAAGGTCCTCATCCTCTTTCTAAATCTCTGCCCTGAGATATATTCACTCAATAAATAGGTATTTAAAAAAGGGGAAGAGGAAAACAAAAAAAAGAAAAAAGATAAGGAGGGGGAAGAAAAGGACGGGAGAGCCAAGAGAGAAAAAGAGAAAGCGGAGAACCAGGGAAAGAAAGAATGTAATAAAAACAAGAGAGAAAGGGGGGAGGGGTGGGTGGAGAAAAAGACACACAATAGTTCAACAAACAAGACAAATTCACACAAAAACACCAACAAACACATTCATACATCACAAAACTATAGCCAAAAAATGGGGAGCGTGGTGGGCAATAGGGACAGATGAAACATCCTTGGCTTAATGTAGCTATTAAAGTAGAATGGACTCAATCTGATGGCTCTGATAATATAGGGCACATATGCTCAACCTGTGGCACTTGGAGCCATCTGATGTGGCACCTGACCTGCTGTGGGGAAAGTGGGAGGGTTAAATAGATCTGACGTGTAAAGCTAAATAGAGGCTCAGTAAGGACGAGAGGTTGCAAGAAGAGTGATAAATGGGGGGCACATTGGCAAACAGAGGTGGCAGCAGTGGCTTGGAGAACGTGGTGACATTGATAGTGCAACACCACCCCTGGTCGGCGAAGAGATGAGTATCCTGCCATCATTCAATGATGGCTAAGAGTGGGGAGGGGGTGGAACTCAGCAGGATGCCATCGTTTAAGATAATGCTAACATTCAAAACGCAGTGAGGGAGGGATTATCTGAGAGGAACATCAAAAAAGGTTTGATGTTCCTCTTTAATCTTCTACAGCCACATTATGTGACGCCAGGTGCCGCACCTCCGCAATCCGGCCTCGAAGTTGGTGTATCTGGTGTAGGAGGGAAGAATGAGGTACCCATCACCCTCTATGGTTGCCTTGGCTGATCTTTATACACGTAAATGGCAACCCACCAGGAACCCAGAAGTGTAGCAACCGGTGCCACACAATAGGGCTGCGAGAGCTCTATTACTGCCACAGAAATGGGTGTCAGGTAAATAAGCAGGGCTGGCCTGGCCATAGGGAGACCAGGTAGGCTGCACTGCTTTGGGGCCAGTTGGGCTGCTGCTCTTAACACCCACATTAAATCCCTGCCCTCCTTAGTCTCTCTCAGCCCCCTGTACCCAGCACCACTGTATCCACAAGCCAAGGAACCCCAAAAATCAGCCCTAGATTTTACCCTTCCCTGGCCAGCCTGAGACATCACTGCTGAGACCTCACCCCCCACCCCAACCATGATGCCTGTCAGGGGTGTACATAACATAGAGGCAGGGAAGGCAGTTGCTACCAGGCTCTAGTTGTTTGGGTAGTTGGAACTCATATAATGCTGGATTATAAGCAGCACAGTTATAAGGCTTTGAACCTTTCTTCAGACCCCTTGGGGCCTCACCCCCCCCCCTCCTGCACTGACACCTCCAGTAGGAGTTTTTAACCTGCCAGATAAAAAAGAAATAATAATAATTAGTATAAAAACATGGATAAATAGTGTGCCACCAATGAGGGACCATGCCTATTATTGTATAGTCATGTTTATGTGCCCTTTGCATAATAGGTGCCACCGAGGGCACTAGCAATATATGTGCCTTACCTTATATAGACACATATAGACACATATCTATAGCACAGGAATAGGTTGTTGTTGCTTCTGCATTTACACCTATTGCATCCCCCCAAAAAATATAATTGCATTCTGGGTCTGAAGCTAGATGTACCCCAGCTCTGCAAGGCAGAGTGGAAAACAACACAGTATTTGGTGTAAAGCTACAAGTGATACTATGAGCTCCAGATTACCCAGCTCACAGCCTCTATGAGAGGAACAACCCCCTTCAGCAACCCTGTCTACTCACAATCGGTCACAGAGCCAATGTAGGAAGTCGTGCAGGCTTTTCCCATCCTGAAAAGTTTGAAGGTATGCTATGGTCTTTCAGGTTTCAGACAATATAGAGTTCAGGACCATTCATGTTTATGTCTTACATTTCTAAGTCATGTCTGCTCTAAAGAAGAACAACTTGTCGTCCACACAAGGTTCCATGGAGGAGCAAGATTTATCCACAAGGTAGAAAGTGAGAGAGATGTATGCCAATCAATAATCTCTAATAAAAGAACACACCTAAGACCCCTTTTTATCCAAACCTCTGTATTTAATACACACTTTAAATGAAATGCTAACTCATATGCACTTCACGTTGAAGAACATTATGGTTTGGTTTATTCACTATAGCAATGGTAGGTGTTTTTGCAGTGTTCATGATAAGCAGCATACATACATACATATACAAAATATTAAAAAGTTACTGCACCATCAATAAAAGATGTGTGCTGGACAGGTGGAAACGAACTATACAAGCTAATATTGGAGGAGGGAGGCACCCTCCACAGTTCCAACCAAAAGGACCTCTAATACCCATTGAAAAATGTCAACAGCTTTATTAAGATTCACTGAAATAAACTAGACACCTAAAAAAGAACACAGGGGTGTCTATCCTAAATTATAATTTTAACGTGCAAGTTTCTTTGTATAAGGGTTGTATTAAAGGTTATAAAGAACACGAAAGTGTATCAATTAATGTTGGTAATACTATCAGCAATTCTAAGTGAATAATCTGCAATATTATCCTATTATTGTTTATTTAAATAGCGCCTTGTACTGTAGCGCTGTACATGGTATAATTACAGACAAGGTAAAAGATACTGAACAGGGATCATTCATTAAAAATAATAAATAGGAAATCCATAAAAGCATTTTAAAATAAGCCTAGTGCAAAATATACAGTGGTTGAAATGCTTATTAACTATGTCACCAGTTTTCTCTGTAAATATATTTCTAAAGGTGCTACTGACATGAAATTCTTACCAGATGTCGGTATCAATACATTAAGTTATGTGTTATAATGAGAAATGACACAGGAAAAAGTATTGAACATGCTTACTGCATTGTACTTCGTACAAAAGCCTTTGTTGGTGATGTCAGCCTCCAGTATGGAGAAACTAGTTGCATGCATTGCTCAGGTGTGATTCTGGCCCATTCTTCAGCACAAACATTGTTACAGCGCCCAATACCAGCTTACAGCATCTACTAGTGGTTGCTCTAAGCGCCACTATACATGCGCTCATCTGGCAATACCTAGCATTAGTAGTGAATATGCTTAAGAACAGCCCCACACCATGATGTTCCCACCTCCAAACTTTCAATGCTGTTATGTTATTTTTGGGGTGCTATGCATTGGCTTTTAACCTTCAAAAATGGCGTCTAAAGAGTTTAATTTTTGGTTTGACCAGACTATATTCTCCCAGCGGATATTAGTTTGCACTAAGTGGCAGGATTGATTTCTAATTACAGATTTCAGCTGGTGTCATAACTTTCCATGGCTTTTTGCACCCTTTTCTTCATGTGTTCAATACCTTTTCCCTGTATAATTTCTCATTATTACACAACTGTATGTATGGAGACTATGATTTGATTTGGATTGGATGCATTTTTTAGCGACATCTGATTGAGCATTTCATGTCATTAGCACTCTTAAAAATATATTTATTTAATGTATATTTTGCACACCCAAGCAGCACGGGACCGGAATCGGGCATTCCAGCAGGTGTCAGCACTCCCGAATAGCAGCGATCAACTGCAGGGACTAAAGGTGAGCTTAGAATTTGTTTGGGCCTGCAGAGTAAATTTAGGTGCTTTCAAACCTCTCTGAAAGAGATTTTGATAACACTTTGGACTCTTTGCTGAGGGATAGATCTGCAATATATCATTCTATCTCTAGGTTAGATTTCTGTCTCAGAAAGTCTCTGAATTATAGTATGTTTCTAGGAAATCGGGCTTAATGAAAAGGGTGTGACTAGATTACTATCCCTCTCATTCACTGAGAAATTAAAGGCCCCGTAGGACACATTCAGTCTCTTCTTATAGGGGAATGAACCTGAGAATTTATCATGCCACCTATGATACCTTAACAGTGAGTTTCTGATGGTCTGTGTCCTAAGTGCGGCCAGGGATTGGACGACTTGTAGCATCTTTTCTAGGAATGTCCACACATTAAAACATTTTGGAGACATTTGATGGCGCTCGGTTTGAAGTTCCTTACCTTACAAGCCTGTGTGGACTATTATGGAAATATAGCCAATTGAGTGTCGACGGGAAGGAGGAGGCTGGTCTCTATAATAGCGGCAGTGGGGATGAATTGTATTTTTACAGCAATATCTCATCCAGGAACGGTCCTAACTGAACATGTTTCGATCCAAACTACGACACCTGTTTCACTTAAAGTGGATCAAGGTCCAGAGAGAGGAAGAAAGGAAGATTCTTTGAAACATGGGAAAGCTTCATCGACACTTTTTCTCCGGGACCTCAGAACTCGACTGATTTTGGGCAGCTAGAGTGGTACTTAACTAGGTTGGCAGGAGGGGAACCTCAAATTCAAATTGATGATCAGAGCTAGCAAAAGCGTAGAAACGGACCGGATTTTTAGAGAACGGTAGAATTCATGACAGGTGACTTTATTTACTATTGGGGAGCACTATTAAAAAAAAAACAAAAAAAAAAAACATAAAAAATAAGAAACTGAGTTTGATTTATTTGGTTTATTTTGTTCATACAGTATGGTTCAATACTTTTAGTCCTCTAAGAAATGTACATTATTTTTTGTATGCATAGTAATTGGATTAACAGAAATGAATAGAAATAAGCCGATGGTGAGTAGCCATCTCTGGGGATGTGCACTTCATCATATGGGTTTCCTCTATTGCACGGTTATGTATTGATTTACTAATATATCCTCACATTTATAATATATAGATATATATATTTATTTATACACATTTGGTAATAAGTATATGTTAATATTCTTTATGGATTATGTTTTCATTATTTTTGCTAAGGAATTTGTGTTTATTATTCACTTTTAGCACATATGACTTCTGGCATTACTACTGTCATTTATTAGTACATTTTGGTGTTATATCTTAAAACCCCTTTAATACAAAACCCCTTGTACTTTAACCATTATATTTTTGAATGGATGCCATCGTATTGTTTTGAAAATGTCTTGAGTAAATGTGGCACCAATAGTAAAGTTTTTTAAATTTCCCATTGAGTAGTAGTGGTACCTTTGGTTGAAACTGTGTGGGTAACCCATTCTTCCAGCAAACATACATAAATAAAACACTATAATCAGTCACAAGACACATTTTCATGTGTTCAATTTAAGATGTTTTAGTAGCTGGACGATACTGATTCTAACTTTGACTCAGAACTACTTGTCATTTTCTGGCTTTCTTCAGTTACATTAGTCAAGTTCTTGTTATGTAAGTTTGACTGAGCTATGGCACATCTAGCTACTAGCTTCTTGCACTGCATCCGCAGCTCTTTGTTCATGCAGAAGAGGATAATAGGGTTGGTAAATATGGGTAAATCAAACAAAAATTCAGTTGCGGTTTCCAAACAAATGTTCTTATCTGCAATAAGGGGCAAAATTCCTCCTGAAAAATCAAGCAGATGATAAACAAAGACCTTAACAGCATTATACCACATACAACCAAAAAATGTTTGTAATTTATTAGCTCTGCATAAAAATGATTAAAAAATGATGCTTATCTGAAACCTTCCAGTATTGTTTTCCAGTGATTAAGGCTAAGGTTAGAGAGTCAATGAGAGGTTTACACACTCAGCACACAATAAAGTAAAATTAACAAAATTGTTTTGCTCTCTTCAATAGTAAAAATCCCCTGCACATGCAATGGGGCAGTTTCATAGGTGAAGTGCAAATAATTTTTAAAGGGGTAGATACTCTATTTTATTTGAAAAGTTCTAAAATAACAACTGTCTATAAGAAATCTGAACACGTTTGGGGAGCCTCATTTTAATGTGTTTTGATTCCCTATAAGCTGCTGTTATTTTGTAAGTTCTCAAAAAATAACAGCATAGGCACCCCATAGGCAGTATAGCATTTCCCCCCTCCCATTTCCCATAGGCAGTGTGACATTCTCCCTCTCCCATAGGCATGGTGGCATTCCCCCCATCCCATTCCCATAGGCAGTGTGGCATTCCCCCTCCTATCCCATAGGCAGTGTGGCATCCCACCTCCTATTATTCCCATAGGCAGTGTGGCATCCCCCCACATTCCCATAGGCAGTGTGGCATTCCCCCTCCTATCCCATAGGCAGTGTGGCATCCCCCCCACATTCCCATAGAAAGTGTGGCATTCTCCCCATCTATTCCCATAGGAAGTGTGGCATTCTCCCCTCCTATTCTCATAGGCAGTGTGGCATTCCCCCATCCCATTCCCATAGGCAGTGTGGCACCCCCCACATTCCCATAGGCAGTGTGGCATTCCCCCCACATTCCCATAGGCAGTGTGGCATTGCCCCCTCCCATTCCCATAGGCAGTGTAGCATCCTTCCTCCCATTCCCATATGCAGTGTGGCATTCCCCCCTTCCATTTCCCATAGGCAGTGTGGCATTCCCCCTCCCATTCCCATAGGCAATGTGGCATTCCCCATCTCCCTTAGGCAGTGTGGGATCCCTCCCCTCACATTTCAATGGGCAGTGTGGCATTCCCCCTTCCCATTCCCATAGGCAGTGTGGCATTCCCCCCGCTCATTTCCCATAGGCAGTGTGGCATTTCCCGCTCCCATTCCCATTGGCAGTGTGGCATTTCCCGCTCCCATTCCCATAGGCAGTGTGGCATTTCCCGCTCCCATTCCCACAGTCAGCCACGCCCACGTGCTGAACAGAGATGGATGTTTGCTATGTGTGCTAGCCACCGGAGAAGCAGTGGCTGGGACAGCACTGATGGCGGGGACATCGGAAAGAGATGTCCACGGGCCCACAGGCCTTCTGCTCCTCCATCTTCTGGCCTCCCTATATATGTGAGTTTACTATTTTTTTTCTTTTACATTCACTCGATAAGACGCATTTAGGGAAAAATAAGTGCACCCTATAGGGCAAAATATACGGTATCTACACCAAATTACAAATAGATTACACCTCACCTGTAGAACTGTCCCATCGCATGTGCAGAGGTTTTTGATTTTAAAATAGAAAGAAAACTATTTTTTATTTCATTGTATTGTGTACTAAGGGAGAGAAGCTCAAAATAAGCCTCTACATAAAAAAAAAATCCCAAATCATGTGGCTAAACCCCATAGTGTCTGACATCTGACAACAAAAACAGATTTAATCTACTTTTCTACTTCTTTCTTGCAATACAGATTCTTTACGTGGGTCATTCCAGGTTCCTTCTAGCTTGTTAATTAAAGCACACCTGTGACACAGAGGGTTATCCAAATGATTTTGGATGTTTCTGAAGATGATTAGTTTGAAGAGGAAGTTAAAGTCGTACTCTATTTAAAATAAAAATTGCAATCCCCAGCCACATGTGATGTGAAAGTACTACAGATGAGGTGCATTTTGAATGAAGCAGATATTTTATTTTAGTTCCAAAATAACAGCCTATGGGAAATGAAACACTTTAAAAATGAACCTCTCCAAATGTGCTTGAATTCCCCATGGGCATGTAACATCCTAAATAAAATGTCTATCCTATTAAAATAATTACCATTAGAACTTCTCTATCACATGTGAAGATTATTCTGATTACTTTATTGAGTTCTGAGTTCTAAAAGCTTTGACTCTCTAAAATCAATGTGGGTACACCTCACAGCTAGAGGAGAGTGGTGATGTGGCCAGCAGTGTGTCAGGGAAGCTAGCAGAGCTAAATTGAGCTGATCATGTTGATTGTGTTACAACTTTCTCTCCTACTCATGAAAAATAAAGCTAAAGCAGCATTTAAAGGGTAACTCCACTTTCGATGCCATTTTTAATAGTTTACATTATTGTGTGCCAAAATGATGTTCTCAAGGTGCTGAACTTATCTGTGTTTTTTTTTTTACTTTTTTCTTTGTTTTTTTTTTTACTTTTTTCTTTGTTTTTTTTTTTGTAACTCTTTTTCTGTGTTAAAAAAGCAAACAATTTTCAACTTCTCACTTCACCCCTCCACCCCCAGCTGTCAGGTGATCTAAGCCATATTTCTCTTAAGGAGCACGGCAAACGGTTGGCAGCATGGGAGCTTTTTCTTGTCCCCCCTTCACCTTTGTTTAAAGGAAGGGCATTCTTCTTTTTGAGATCAAAGGTTATTGTTGTTATGTGGGCTGTGGGCCCCCTTCATCCTCCATCACGTTGCTCTTCTGCCCCTTACATTTTTTTTATTCAGGAAAGATGATTATTAAAAATCCCCTTCTTTTTGGAGTCATGGGGGTCTACTTCCTCTGTAAAAATGCTCTGCCTTACATCTGGAGGGGATTTACTAAAATGTGCCAAGCACATATGCGCTCATTTATCTCATGATTTGCAGAGGGTCTTTCCACAAATTAGTTAAAGTGGGGGTCCAGTACTCCCTGCCCACCCCTTACATTTTTTTTAAAGGAGGGCCAAACGCTTCCCCATGGCACCTAAAATCACCATAACAGGAATACCAAGCAGCATGAGGGCAAAAAACGTGGCACCATCTTACATCCCATCAGGTAAGCTGCACAGTATATCCAACACCACATTCATACTATAAAGTGCTTTCCTGGAAAATCCAAAATTCCAAGTGGGCATTCTCAGAACCTCTCCATCAGGGCTGGCCTTAGAATGGACGGCGCCCTGAGTGAGGCTACAGTATAGCGCCCCCCAACACACCCTCTTCACACGCAGCCTATTGCCCTGCATGGTTGCTGAGGGGGTCACTGGAAGCCCCCTGTGCATAACCTGGCATTAAGCTTGGTGCCAGGCAGAGATCCTTATTCACATAAGTGTTCTCTAACCATTGGCTTGCTGTTCACCACCCCCATGGGGCAGTCCGGTGAGAAGGCAATGCAGAAGTAGGGGAGCTACTCCAGTATCATTCATGATGCTAGATGCGAGTGGACCAGAAGTAATTTTTGACTGGCTGCCCAATTTACAGTGGACTAAAACCTATATTTGTCAGCCCTGAAAGACCAGGTAATTCCCTATCCCCAGGGCATCTCAATGTAGGATGCCCCATTGAGTGAAACTACCCAGGATTGCCAGTATACTTACCTGGCAAGAGATCCCTTAAATAACACACGGAGGAAACAGGGGATGCCAGCTGCTCTCCGCTCTCTAAGCCGGGCTTTGCATCAATATCTATAGCATAGGTTTCTGACTGGATGAAAGCCTGTGCATTTGCTGTGGGATTGCTTGCAATATGGATATGCTGCATCCCACTTTATTTTAGAGCATCAAGCAGGTGGGTGCAGCTTCATTGCACCCTGGGCAATGGCACACATCACACACCGTAAAGGCCAACCCTGCTCTCCATGACAGACCATTCTCCGGGGATGTAACTTAAGGAGTGCAGGGGGTCCAATCATTGTTTCTCCCCTACCATATTTTGTACTCATTAACTCATATTATAAAATACTTCTGCTCATTACTATTTAAGAGAATTTAAAGCAGTTTAATGCCCCGCAGTGTCCCAATTTTTGGACTCCGCATGTGGCTTAAAGCCAAAAGTTTAAAAATAAATATCAGTAGCTAACCTTACATTGAGCCCCTCTAGTGATCTCCTTCCTGCTGCTTCCTGCTGTTTACTTAGTGAGGAAATCACTTCTTCATTCAGCTTTCAGTCTCCCCCCCCCACTGACCTGGTCCTTCAATCAACCTTCAGTGGCCTGAGAATGGAAACACCTCCCACTCTCTGCCCAGACGTCCTGATTGGATGCCTTTTTCTTCAGCTATGAACCCCGACCTCCTCCCTCCTCTCTGATCACACTATGTGCTGGCAGTAATAACTAGAGGTATAACAATTCACTCATTTTTTTACTATGATATATGTAAAGCACACAGTGTGCTTACATCACATTGCTGTTAAAGCGCCCATTGTTTCTCTTCATATTTCTGTGCATATCCTATTCTCTAATACTTTTAAAGATAACTTAGGAACTACAGGGTCTATTTGAAAACGGATTGACGTTTGAGACTGAGCAAAGTTTAGCCTGAGACAATGGAACAGCAATCAGGCTTGCCTTTAGTATAACTTTAATGCAGGTCGGCATCTCAAATTAGGATTCCCGGGTAATGGCAGATATACTGTCTTAGTAGAATTAGGTCCACTTTAAATGGTCCAAACCCAACAGAGTCATGTTCACTTATAAGCATTCAAAAATAACATTGTTAAAAGCTGTCATAATTACAGTTAATAAACTCTAAACGATACAGGTTCTAAACAACACTGTTGAGTGAATACTTACCAGGTATATTTGCAATGAAAGTTATTATACAGATAAATGAGAACATTTTTGCCAGTTTCTTATTAGTGTCCTGACTTCTTTGCATTAACTGGGCACTTCTGAAAATGATGAGCAGGATATGAAAATAAAAATATGTTGTCAGTGGAAGACCAATTAGTATTTTGCAGAGCATTCTAATCTTGATGGTCTTGTCATTGATGATGGTAAAACATGTTTTATAGACAGTGTCATAATGAGGGTCTTTCCACCCAAATAGATGTTCTATAATCTCCTCCGTCATCAATACAAAACATGGGAATAAAAATTGAAAAATGGTGAACAATCTATGCTCATCTACTTTATATCCAAAAACTATAGTGAGATAAATTGAAAAGGAAATACAGAAGACGTAATAAAAAGAGAGAGTACTTGCGGTTTGTTTTATATAAACCATTAGCTCACAAAATGGTGCAGTGAAACGCCAGTGGTTGTAGATCCTCCAGTCAATCATCAGAGGCCAGGAAAGAAGGTTTACTATATTGAAAACTGTGCTACCCACCACATAGGCAATAATGCTGTTCTTGATGTTCTTCTTCTTGCTAAGTAGACATATCAGGACCGCTAGCAGGATGAAAATGTTGAGGGTCAGTCCTGGAATTAAAAAAATGCTCCTGAAAAAAGCACAAAATTGGAAATATATTTGCACATTGCAGTAATCGGTGTTGTTGAGGTTCATGTCTCAAGCTGTAGGTTAAAACAGCCCACAACGCGATGTGGTCCTTATCTACTGCCCACAATGTTTCAATGTATAAGACCTGAAATGAAGAAAGAATAGTTCCCAGAAGAGTATTTTCAGAGGAGCTGGAATAGATGACTGTGAATGAAAAAGAATTTCTTCTTTTTACTGTAATAGCACACAGAATCATGTGACCCCAAAGGCTTAATTATGAGGAAGTGACCGTATAATCCCTATGTACCACTTGCCATTAATCATTAGCTGCAAACATCTCATTTAATAATGGCCTCCAAGACTCTATAAGTCTATGGTAACTGCTGATCTTCAGTGTGGTCACCAAGGTTACTTTACTTTAGTGACCTAGAAAATCTTCCCTGCAAACATATCATGGAAAAACATCAACCTTTTATGGGATCCAAAATGTTGCTTTAATAAGACCAAACTCAACTCCTAATATTCAAATTTCAGCATCCAAAAATGTTCTCTTTCTGCTTTCTGGCACCCGGGGAAAAGATTTGAAATTACGCCCCCACCTGTGACGTTTTTCCATAAATTAGAAAATAACATTTGTGAATAGTTTTCTTTGAGATATGAGTCCACCAGATTAGGTAATGGTAGCGCCAATGGGAGGTGGAAATATAGCTATATTTCTATAATACGACTGGTTTGTGTCATACAATAGCTACTCATAAATGTGGATTTGCAGAAATAGTTTCTTTATAGAATAGAATTGAATAGAACTTTATTCGCCAAGTACACAAAGTGCACAAGGAATTCTTTTTGACAAATTGCCAATACAGTACAATACAGGGAAGAAAATTGTAATTGGGTTATGGGGGGAAGTAGGGGTATAAGATGGTGTATTGTTGCTCACTCGGCGGAGCCCTAAGCCCTGGCTGCCGTCCCAGCCCTCATCTGGGTCTGGTCAGGAAAGTTTTACATCAAGGCCACATCCCTTTTGGGCATGACCACACTCACATGGATATGGCATTATGTCTCCCTTTACTGAAGACACCCCAGTCGCTATTGTATTTCCTGTCACACCCAACTTATTTAGACCAAAGGACCCTGAACAGGTGTGCTCTGAACTGCATATCATTACCTCCTGAAAAGAAGTCCCTAAGACCCCGACAATCAATCTGCATTATCATTCTCCCTACTTAGACAGGGCAGAGATAATATTTAGGGGAAGTAATGTAGTTCCAGAAATATGAAGGTTATGACAAAATTAACACAAGAGCCATTTTTTAAATATATTCTTTATTTTGGTTTTCAAAATATACAGACAATTCCATCACACTGACAGCTAAGTTCAAGCATTCAGCCAGTACATAACAAAGACAGGGCAGGAAATTGCAATCTGATGAGTGATATTATAACTATGGTCGTCGGGCAGAGCCATTACATCTGTCATGCCGGGCACTGGCTCTCCGGGCACCCCACCGCCTCTCCACTCACGTCCCCGGTGCCGGGCGACCCCACTCCTCTTTTTGGGACGGCATAGCCTACGCGGTGTGGCATGACCCCCAGAGAGTGACCCCCGCACTGCCCCTCTCAACCACAGTACATATCCTGACCCAGTCCAGCAACTTTGGGAGCCACCTTGCTGCAACTTAGTGAAGAGAGGAAGAAAGAGAAAAGAAAAAGAGAGAAGAAGAGAAAAAAGAGAAGAAAGGGATGGGGTAGGAGAGGAAGGTATAGGTGAACAACTAGATTTGAGAAAGAGAGAGGGGAGAGAAACAATGAAAACAAGAGGGGTGCAGACCATCTTTGTTTATGAGTTAGCCTCAATTATCTGTACTTGATACCAGGGGCCCACCGGGTTTTTTCATGGTAACCCTGTGGGCAAGTCCGAGCCCGATTCTACCAACCAGCGCTGTCACAACTGTAGTTCCGGAGGGCGCTGGTTCTGTGTAATAGTCAGTGTTGTCCCTGACAAGCATGAGCAGAACAGCAGTGAGTTCCCACCTGTCAGGGTGGGGGCCGTAGCCGGTGGCAGTGGCAAAGAGGAGAGTGGAGACAACAGGCATTTTTTTAAAATCGTGGTGGCATCTGCGGCTGGGCTGAGTGGATGAATGCACACAGGTGGGTGGGTAACATGGCTGGCGGGTGCCCTGGGGTGGGTGGCGAAGAGGGCTGCCATGCAGAAATATTAATGGAATTTTTATTATAGTAGCATCTACAAGGCTTGGGGAGCTCTGGGTTGGGGGTAGTGAATGGATCATGGAATGGTGGTATTTATTTTAGTTATGGCAGCATGGTAGCATTTAAATGTTGGGGGTATTATTAGGTGTGTATGTAGACCTGGGGTGGGGCAGGGGTGTCATGAGGCCTTTCACTATCCTGTGTTTTGGTCTTGGATTAACCCCCAGTTTGTCCCACACACCTTTCCATGGTCCCACGGTGCATGCACAACAGCTTATCTGATCAGCACTGTATGCTGTGCATAATAATGATTGTCTTTGTTTAGACTAGCACTCCAGAATAAGGGAGCACCCACATCCATGGTTTTCCTTGGGTGTGTTGCACGCTCCCTTCCCCATCTGAATGGCTGGGCGCGGGAGTGTGCCTGAGCTACAGGGGTATTGGGGATGCAGCCAGCAAGTGTGGTGTGGGAGCCTTGGAGAAGGTAAGCAAATGCGGGCCGGTCTGGAAAACTCACACAGCGAGGCATCCCAAATCAGGATGCTTCCAGCTAGCTTGATCGGCCATGGAGGATTAGTACCCCCCTATAGTGAATACAACTCTTGTGGGGGCAGAGACTACCTCTTTATGGGGTATCCTGTATTGGGATGTCCCACTGTATGAAGCCCTCAGACTTACTTTAGTGGGATGCATTGCAGTCACGCTGCATGCAAAATGCTACATTTTGCCTGCAGCGTGACTGTAGATGTTACAATATACAATGTAGAGGTTCCAATATACATACTTCTATTAACAAGAAATATTAAATTTCAAATCGGTGTAGCAGTGTATGGACAAGTGCCAAGTGCAAGGTTTTTATTAAATAGAAAAGTGCTGCCTGCTCACAACTCTACTAGCAGGTAAGAGCAGCAGGGCATCTGAAAATAGGATGCCCCATGGACATTCATTTAATGAATGCTGCGCTGGATGCCGCCTGGGCAAGGTAAGTATAAGTTAATTAAAAGCAATAAAAAACTCTTTTAAAAAACTTGTATGTTATTTTTTTTCTCACGTTGATCTGGTAAGGGGTCCAATAGACCCCATACTAGTTCAACGGCCATTTCCCACACAATGATGTGAATGCAAAGGCTAAAAAAAGCATAAAAATGTGTGCCTGTAAATCATCATATGTACAGCTGTGTGTTCTGCTGCTCAGTCCCTTGTGACTTTTTTTTATAGTTTTATTGTTTTATGGATGCCTTCCCTCTACACATATCTAACATCACGGTGCTCTTACACATGCTTAAGCCCACTCATTCCATGCTGCCCCTGCATGCCCAATCACCCCCTCATCACATGGTGCTACTTCATGACCCTACACGCCCTTGCTTGCCCCATTACCCCTTCATCTCATGCTGCCACTTCATGCCCCACCATGCCCCATCACTCCTTTTATTAAAAGTGGCAAGGGTAAGTGAAGATAGAATTGGGTGAGGGCGTATAGCCATAACAGGCAGCATGGCAGAACCCCCTCTTTCCCAATCACCCATAACAGGCAGTGTGACAGAAACTCCTCTTCTCCAATCACCCCATAATTGGCAGCATGGCAGAACCCCCTCTTCACCAATCACCCCATCACAGGCAGCGTGGAAGAACCCCCTATTTCCCAATCACCCCATAACAGGCAGCGTGGCAGAACCCCCTCTTTCCCAATCACCCCATAACGGGCAGTGTGACAGAAACTCCTCTTCTCCAATCACCCCATAACAGGCAGCACAACAGACATCCCCCAAACACCCCATAACAGGCAGCATGGCAGAACCCCCTCTTCTCCAATTACCCGATAACAGGCAGCATGGCAGACACTTCCCAATCACCCCATAAGGGGTACCTCTCTTTCCCAGTCACCCCATAACAAACAGCACGGCTGACATCCCCGATTCACCCCATAACAGGCAGCATGGCAGCAACCCCTCTTCTCCAATCACCCCATAACATGCATCATGGAAGACCCCAATCATAACAGGTAGCATTGCATCTCTTTGAATGACAGATATACGGCTGTTACTGCCAATCTGGGGGGTTCACATAGTGGGGCTTCCTGATTTGGGACACTCCAGGCGAAAGCCACACAGGGTTTTGTTCTGCATTAATCTACAGGTCCGGAAGGCTACCAGTCCAGGGCAGGTGGCAGCCCACCTGGATTTCCTCTGGTGCCCCTACTCCAGGGCATCAATTAGAAAGTGCTGTCTCTAGGACTGCTGATCAGCCAGCCATTCTTTAGGAGAACCAGGAGTCACTCCACAGCATGCTCCTGTAAAGGACGTTGCTAGGCACAGCATAGAGGCTGCATTTATCTCTCTCGGGTTGCAGAGCGGCCACAATGTGGGGACATGGCCACAGAATGAAGGCTGCTGTCCATGGTTCCTATTGTTCAGAGCAGATGGGGACGGGGCCACATGCTGGTGCTGGCTACACCTTGGATGTTGCTATTGAGGGCAGCCTGGAGACAGATGGCAGGGGACAGGGCCAGGCAAGTCAGGTGCACTGGAAGGATTATACTGCTGCTTTGTCCCCATTAAAATGAATGCTGCGGTGGCCCAGGCCCATTGAAGACCACTGAGGTAGGCCTCATGCTGCACTCAAATTGTTATCTCTGTTTTCACTCACTGACACCATCTAAACCTGTCTGTTGGCGATGGATTAAATTGTTCCACGTTGATTGTTTTTAACACTGGAAGTCTGCTTTAGGACTAAAGAGGAAATGCATGTATACCAAGTTTATACAATGCATATACTGTTAGTTTCACTATTTAAATTATTGCGAGATTCTTATTAGTCTTCTGAAGATCCAAGTTTGAATTAGATAATTCTATAAGTAAATAAAGAACATAACAACAACTTTTAACAACTCACTTAACTTATAAAATAATATAATTATATAAAAAAAGCTGACAGCTTTATGAGCAAACCCCACAATTGCTTATTTTCAGGCTCTACAATTCTTAGATATTTACATAATCTACATATTGATTTGCATCCATGCTTGTAATCTAAGCATGAGTAATGTTTATACCTGCAGCTCAGCATTGCAATGAATAAGCATTCTGCTCTTTATTTTGGTCATATACAAACAAAAATAATCTTGTGCTTTTTTGGATAACATTTATGGATGGAAAAACTCTATGCATTATGAGGCTTCAAATTTGTCCAAATTTCAGTTTGAGAATGCTCAGTCCATGTGACCTGTTGCCTTTGTTTGGTTGAATGTGAACAAACTCTGGCATGCACTATTCTGTTCTTCCTGCATCAGTTAGGTGACTTTAAACAATGTGAAGACATACCCATTTTTGGGAGGTATTTCAACAATTACACTTAATCTACCTAAAATCTGATCCAAAGTGAAACACCACTATTAGCAAAAAGAGAAAGTGGGGTAATCCAGAATACCCCCACCAATGTCTGTATATATTGACCGCACAAACCACAAAAATATGATAAAGTAATAACCCTTTATTTCATATCTGGGTAAAATTACAAATGTTAGTGTTGAAATACGCTTTTGAGATTAAAAACTATTTAAAAACATGAGGACCCCGGGTAAATATGTAACAAGCTCTCAGGACAAATATATGTACATATATGAATAAGTAAACAAATAGAGTAAACAGCGTCCCTACAAACCTACCAACTGTTATCTATTAAAGTGCAAATGCAAGGTGCAGATACAACATCCATTAATATGGGCTGTACTGTATGTGGTATAAACTGGTCAAAATCCTTATAATCTACTTGTATTAGTGCAAAATAAGCATAAAGTGCAAATGCAAAAAATTAATTAATTACTTCAATACAAAATAGGTAAAAAAAACGAGTCCCGCTCCATGGGGGAGGTCCGATTTATTAGTGAATATAATAAGGATTGGAACAGCATTAAATATATCTTGAAGAAACACTGGGGAGTACTACAAACAGACCCGGATCTGGCCCAATGGGTTGGTAAAGGACCACTACTTACGGCCCGACGTTCACCAAATTTAAGGGATCGATTGTGTAGCAGCCATTATAGAAGACCCAATACGTGGTTGGAAAGGGAAAGGCCTAAGGGCTCTAGACCTTGTGGTAGATGTAACATCTGTTCCATGGTACAAGTTTGTGACCATGTGAAGGCGTACACATCCAATCAAAGATATTCGATAACACAGTATCTGAATTGTAGATCAGAAGGCATTATCTACATGCTAGAATGTGAATGCCCAAAACGCTACATTGGCGAAACAAAAAATGCGGCTAAAATCCGCATTCAAAAGCACTTATCCAGCATCAAGTTAGCAAGAAGAGACAGAGAAGAAGGTAAGACACTGACACCGGTGGCGAAACATTTTTTGGAGGTACATAATGCTAGAATAGATAATGTACGCATTACCTTCTTGGATAAAATTAGCTTGGGGGGTAGGGGGGGAAATCTGAAGAAGAAACTACAACAAAAAGAACTCGAATGGATGTTCAAATTGAACACCAGGGCACCCATCGGGTTAAATGAGGATTTCTCCTTTCTCCCCTTTTTAGGACGAGATTAAGAGACTATAGTATGGAGTCACACAGTTTTTATTGTATTGTATATTAATTAGAGATTCTTGGTTAGTTTATTGTATAATTATTGTATGGGACAGGGGTTATTCACTTAAAAATAGGGTTGTGTACAGATAAGGTCACACATTGGTTTAGGTTGGGTTGAATACATATTTTTTAGAAATAGGCTTTATAATGATTGTCTGTATGAGAGTGATACACATTGTAATATATATATGTTTAAGATTCACAGTCTCTTTCTCTCTGACAATCATTCCAACAGGGAGAATAATGGCGGAGAACTCATATGATGAAACCCCCCCCCCCCCCCCCTCCCTGATGTGATGTGAAGATAGTCAAAACCATGAAAGTGTCAGCCAGCGAGAAGAGTATGCCTTCAATAAGGAGTCCCAAGAAATGGCCACATCCTGAGGATGGAGAAAGGAAAACATATATGGCTAGCAAATAATCAGACATAAAGTAAGCAGAAGAGTGTGAGAAAAATGTCCTCTCTACGTACAAGACTACACTAACAAGATTTAAAGAAGACTTAGACTGGATTGAGAACTGACAAACAGATCCAGCATGATAACATCTACAGGAAGGGGCACTACATCCGGGATGATGCAAAGAGTATTCCTCAGAAAAATATGAAATAAGTTCAGGACAAAATGGCTTTGGAGAGAAGCACCAGGAACTATGCATACATTAACTGCATAATAATTATTGGACTATCTGGGATGAGAATATTGGAGAGTGCTCCTAAATATGCTTATATAGGGTGGAATCAGATGCAAGCTGTAGGATGAGTCTTAAGGACTTTCTGATAAACCACTATACTGAGGTGCCCCATTAGCAGTCATAACAATGATCATAGTGCAGTGTATTATTGTACAATATGTAGAATACGCCAAGTGTTTTTAACATTAATAGAATTGTAATCGCATGTGGTATAATTTTGTTTTAATTATAGGTATACCTTGTCGCCCTGTGCCGCACTTATAATCCAGCTGTCACTATGTGACATCAGAGCAGGCGGGGAGGCGGCGCGGGGCCGCGCGCGTGGCCGTGCGTTCCGGCGCGTGGGTGCCTCCTACTGCAGGGGAGTGCGCCTGCGCGCCGGGCGCCGGGCGCGCGCGCGGTCCGGCGTCGCCTCCACCGGCGGGCGCGTCAGGGAGATGTGTGTGGGGGGTGCGGTCATGACGCTGCCCTTACGCTCCCCAATCAGGGGGGTGGGCGGGGCACGGAATGGCGGGCGCTCTCGCCGCATCATCCATGGGCGCGCGTCCAGCATTTAAAGGGCGGGCATGGCGACAAGATGGTTGAGACGACCTGAGGAAGTGATCCAATCCGGATCACGCAACGCGTCGTTGTCTAGGTGGTGGGGGATCCCCGGGACATAGCTCTGATCATCTGGTGAAGTACCATTTACTTACTAGTCCCTCTTATGTTGATTAATGCTTTGCATTTATGTTTGCACTTGTCTATACAGCACAGACTAGCGTGTGCTGAGAGAGCACGGATTTGTAGTTGATTTTGATTTTGATGTAGTGAGCACAGATGGATTAATTAATTTTTTGCATTTGCACTTTATGCTTATTTTGCACTAATACAAGTAGATTATAAGGATTTTGACCAGTTTATACCACATACAGTACAGCCCATATTAATGGATGTTGTATCTGCACCTTGCATTTGCACTTTAATAGATAACAGTTGGTAGGTTTGTAGGGACGCTGTTTACTCTATTTGTTTACTTATTCATATATGTACATATATTTGTCCTGAGAGCTTGTTACATATTTACCCGGGGTCCTCATGTTTTTAAATAGTTTTTAATCTCAAAAGCGTATTTCAACACTAACATTTGTAATTTTACCCAGATATGAAATAAAGGGTTATTACTTTATCATATTTTTGTGGTTTGTGCGGTCAATATATACAGACATTGGTGGGGGTATTCTGGATTACCCCACTTTCTCTTTTTGCTAATATTGTTTGTCCCAACTGGGGTCTGTATATTACCAGCACACCAAAATACACTGAGTGGTGCGGGGTAATAAAAACTTTTCTCGTGTCCAAAGTGAAACACCACTGACATATAAAAATATAGCCAATTTTATTAATATTCAAAAAGCATAGACAATACAAACTAGAATTACATTACATACAACACTTTAAAAGCATTTAATACATTTAATAAAAAACATTTATACACAAAGTCTATAACCACCAACACAGCTGCCAAAGTGATACAGGAATATTCAACAATGTGAGGCTGATGGACTCTCAATCAATAGAAGCACCAATATATAAGAAACCTTATGCAATAGCCACTATTCGGTACTAAGTAAATAATAAGTCAGTCAATCCACCAGGGCATCAGAAAAATCAAAATACAGTGATCTTACATGGGATAGCAGCAGACGGGCACCAAAGGGATCTCCCTGACGAGCATCGCAGCCCCTGCTGCTTCATCAGAGGGCAGGTGTGTGATGCCGAACAGGAAGCCTTACCTTAAATGCTGAGAAAGACCTGGTCAATGAGCTCTGGGATAGGATAGGTCCAAATTGCAATCCTGGAGCTACATAATTGTGCTCTGAAGTATAATAGATCCAAGTTTCGATCCGATATGCACGGCTGCCCCCAAGTGAAGCATCTAACATTATTTGGACAAAGAAAAAGGTGTATCACTAATAGGCCAAATTTCCAGCCAAAATGTGGGGCATGTCAGTGCCACCTCTAAGTTTAAATGTAAGACTCCAACAGTGTTCAAGTTTTTAAGTTTGGCTGAATTAAATGCCCAGGAATGCGTTAAAGACAGGTTCGCCTCCTATAATCCCGGATCCCAGCAGGGGGCTTCATAATGAGCTGCTGGGGAGTGGCTTTTATAATAAGAGACGTGGCCTATTTGGAATCTCCTCCATGTGACTAATGATGGCACAAAGATGGGGCTGCATGGGAAAATCCCCTCTAGGCCCCTCTCCTTCTGTGATATCATACATGATGTAGGGAAGATTCCATGGAGGTCCCACCTCAAAAGTCAACTCCCCCAGCCCAAAGTTCAGTCCCTTGCTAGGTGAGAGGATGAAATTTAGAATATTAAGGGTTTTTTGTGTACATTTGGGGTGAACTGGTAAGGGTTCCAGGGACTGCCTCCCCCGCATTCTGTAGATCACCTTCGATCTTTTTTAAAGGATGCTCTGCAGCTCCTCATTCATCAGTAGGACTTTCCAATGTCTGTTAATCACATTTCTAATTTTATAATGTTCTTAAGAGAAGGTCATTATCCGGGGGGGATGGGGGTTGGTCCCTGTTAGTACCTCATCCCCTTTTGTAAAGAATCTCCTGCCTAGATTTTTTATACACTTTAGCCTCTGCTGATGCCAATAAATGTGGATGATAACCTCAGTGGCGAAGTTTGTTTGCAATTTCTCCAGCTATTAGTCTATATTCTTTGAACAGTTCCTACGAGCCCAGTGAAACTCCCCATATGGAATACTTTCCTTTAATGGTCAGGGATGGAGGCTGGTAGCTCGCAAGATAGTATTCCCCGCCATCCCTTTACGCTAGAGTACCATTTTAATTTGGCCATCATCCATTTTATGGATGGAGAGTTCCAGAAAAGTCATCTTTTCACTGCTATATTCCATAGAACATTTTAGATTATCCTGGTTGTTGTTGAATAAGTCTACATACTGACATAGATCAGTACTGGATCCTACTCACAAGATTAGGACGTCATCAATGTACTTGTGCCACAATAGTGCGTGGCCCAGGTACATAGACACATCCTCATTGACCCACAATCTCCTCTCCCATACCCCCAGATATAGGTTCATGTACGATGGGGACGTTACAGGAAAAGATTGTGATTTTGTTGATCAGTATGTAGTTCATTCAGAAATTCCTCGACCGCCCTCAAATTTCTCTCATGCGGGATACCTGAGTAGAGGGCCTCCACATCGAGAGTGACCAGAATCGTCTTAGAAGGCACCACGATTCCAACCAGAACACGCAGTAAATGTGCTGATGTATGATGGTAATTGGCCAACAAAGTGTTGCACTCCATCAGAGACCCCCTGCCTGACATGATTGGATCTTGGGTGGATTTGTGCACTTTTGGAAGTGTCCTGAGGCGCCAGGGGATTTTTTTCCAAGGAGCCAGAGGAATTTTTCCTTATGTAGATGATCTCCTGGTAACAGGAGACTCTAGAGCTACTGTACCAGTTTGGTTGGATAGTAAACCTAGAAAAATCCAATGTAGTCCCCTCCAGGAAATGCAAATGCAAAACCTTCTTCTCTCTGTGTCGGGGGATGGGGCTCTAGGGGTGGATGCCCTGGCACAGTCTTGGAGCTTTCCTCTAGCCTACTCCTTCCCCCTCTTCAGCTGTTATCTCAGGTGATACGAAAGATCAAGGAAAAACAACAGTGATCCTGATTGATTGGTTGAAATAAGACATATGTCCATCAAGTTCAACCAAGGGTGTTGGGGTAGGGGAAGTTATTTTTTATTTTATTTATTTATTTTTTTACTGATAACAGCTTCTGTGAGAGGCTATTCCACAGATTTATAGTTCTTATGTTAAAGAATGATTGTCGCCTCTGGATACAGAATTTCTTTTTTTTCCAGTCGACGGGAGTGCCCCCTTGTCTTTAGATAGGATTTTACCAGAAATCGTGTTTCTCCATATTTTTTGTATTGGCCATTTATATATTTATCCAAGTTAATAATGTTCCCCATCGGGTCTTTCCTCTTAAGACTAAACAGATTTAATTCTCGTAATCTTTCCTCATAACTAAGATCCTTCATTCTTCTTATTAGTTTGGTGGCTCTCCTCTGCACCCTTTGCACCCTTTCCATAGTCAGAGCATCCTTTCTATGAATGGGTGCCCAAAACCGGACAGCATATTCCATGTGAGGGCGCACCAGTACCTTGTAAAGAGGCAAAATTACATCCCTATCCCATGATTCCAAGCCTCTTTTAATGCATGATAATATCTTGGTGGCCTTGGAAGCAGCTGCTTGACATTGCATGCTGTTATTTAGCCTGTGATCTCCCAGTACTCCCAGATCCTTCTCAACAAGTGTTTCTCCCAGTTTTACTCCCCCGAGGATATATGTGGCATTCAGTTTGTTAGACCCCAAGTGCATGACATTACATTTCTCCACATTGAACTTTGAAATTTACCAAGTGGATGCCCAGACACTCAAAAGGGTTGATTCAGAGAGACAAAAAAAGACTTTCGTTTTTGTGCCGATCTGTTTTTTTTTCGTACACGACTGATTCAAAGCATGCATCGCAAGCCTTCAGTAAAGTTTCCGTGCGTTCGTATGTCAACTAGAATGTCATTTTCAAGCTTTCGTTTTCCGTTTATGTTACTCATGTTACAACGTAGGCTTTCCTTTTTGCCCTTTTTCCATCGTCTCCTCGAACGAATCATTTACGTTTCCCGTTAGATTCTGAATTCCTTTTTCTATAAATAATCGTCCAGACAAAAATCGCTACGACCTTACGCCTGCGCACTACAAACTTAACTCATTAATGTGCTTGCCTACATATTTGGTTCACTCACTACAATGCCTATCTAAATCACTTCGTGCTCAGTATATTCTTCCATTTCCCACTCCTAAAACTTACCCAAATCACTTTGCGGGCTCATTCTTCTTCCATTTCTCACACCTAAAGCTTACCTAAATCACTTCGCGGTCTGGTGAATCTTCATATCTAAATTTTGTGTTTTGCATTCGTTTTGTGGTAACCAACCTTTAATGTATGTATTTAGAAAAGGAAATGACACAGAGAGGTTTTTTTTTTTTAATAATCTTAAATGGCATTTTTCAAGTGCCTTTTTGTTTAAATAAAATAGTTTCAACAAATTTACAACTTTGTTTATATATATATTTTTTTATTTTAAAAAATATAAAATTTGTAACATATTTAAAATTTTTTAAATAACATATAAAACGTGGTAAAATATTTACATAGCAATGGCAGGCCACATAACATTATTCTTCCCCCAACGAGTCGTGCAGCTCCTGTATCTCGGCCCCCAACTGAAGGGCCCTGGCACTCAGTTGTGCCACTCTGGCACGTGTGGTCCCTGTTAAAAAACGTAAAATAAATTTTTTGTATAACCTTGTTGGGGTCATACTGTAGTGCCCCCCTCTGTATGGTCCAAACACCTAAATCTGGACTTTAAAAGCCAGAAGGCCCTCTCCACGATGGCCTGGGTTTTGCAGAGGACCCGATTAGAGAACTCCTAGTCCGCATTCTGCGGGCAAAGAAGGGGCGTCAGGAGCAAGGGCAGGAGCGGATATACAGAATCCCCTGAAAGAATTTAAAAATACTAACATAAAATACATAAAAGACATGGGTCATCAACTATATTCATTGCCATACAGCGAAAATGGATTGATGGAATGTGAACAATCTTACCCAGGAGCCATCCACCAGATAATTCTCCTGACTCAAACTGACGAAATAAGCCAGAGCTCCGCAATATATAAGCATCATGGGATGACCCTGGATGCCCCGCAAGAACACTGAGGAATCGCATATCCGGACCAAACACTGCTTGTATGTTGTGCGAATGGCACATCTTGCGGTTCCTGCAACCAAATATAAAATAATTACACAAAACCAAGGTAAACAACTAAAACAATAACTCCAACAACAAATTAAGATTCAAGTTCAACAATCCAAATTTAAATAGCAAAGGACATAAGTGTAAAAAAATGTACCAATTATATGGATGTGTGGGAAAATAAAGGTTTACATGCTAAGGACTAATTAAGGTCAGCATTAAAATGCTTCTATAAGGCATACATGAAATGTATTGATTCAGGTATGCATTGCTATACAATTTATGGCCTCGGCCATGCTGATACATGCAATGCCTTGGAGCTGAAGGCGCTCAGACTCCTCCACATAGCCGCAAAACATGTTCAACAATAGCAATCCGAGTCCTCAAAGGTCCCGTAAGTGAAGCGGAAAAGAATCCGTTTTATAGCGCGGAGGTTCATCGGCAATCAGGTCTCTGAATCACACGGAAACCCATCCCAATAACGTAAGTTATCTGAAGTAACGCAAATTATCAGATTTAGATTCGAAAATGAGCCGAACTAACGCAAATGATCAGATTTAGATTCATCCATCGAAAGCGCATATACGCATTAGCGGGAACGAACGTACGAATGGAAAATGGAACGTAAAAACCAAAAAAAATTACAAACACACACAAAAACATACACAGACAGTTACGAAAGTCCAGCTGAATGTGTCTCTGAATCGAGCCTAAAGTGTACAAGTCAGCCTGAAACTTGTGAACATCATAGACTGCACTGTGCTACATATATCTCTGTGTCATCTGCAAAAATAGAGACAGTGCTTCTAATTCCATCTTCTATGGTGTTTATAAACAAGTTGAATAAAAGTGGGCCCAGCACTGAAACCTGGGGTACAACGTTTACAACTGGTGACCATTCAGAGTAGGTATCAACAACTACAACTCTCTGCACACGATCCATAAGCCAGTTTTCAATCCAGTTACAAACTGTATTTTCTAATCCTGAAGACCTAAATTTCCCCAATAAGCATCTATGAGGGACAGTGTCAAATGTTTTTGCAAAATCCAGAAAACTATATCTACAGCCGCCCCTCTGTCCAAGCTTCTACTTACCTCCTCATAGAAGCCAATCAGTTTAGTCTGGCTGCTTCTGTCCTTAGTAAAACTATGCTGGTTGTCACTTATACTAATATGGATAGTTACATATTCTTGTATATAGTCCCTTAATAGCCCCTCAAGCACACAAATTTGACACATTGAGCTTTAGTATAAGCTTCTGCAGTAATACATCCGCCTAATTTTTCACTGCTGGTTTGCAACACATGGATCTCCTTATCCATCATAGCAGTCCCCCCCCTTCTAAATCTCCACCCACCATCATAAGCTGTCCCCTAAGTAACCTATCTTCCCCTTTATTCTCTTTCTTGCCCTCCCCCTCATCTCTAGTTTAAATAACCCTCCACCCCTTCTAGTATCCTCTTACCCAGCACATCAGCCCCCTTTCCATTCATGCTCTTGGTGGCATCCTGCCTGCATGTGGCAGTGATGCTTGACTATAGGTTCATCCAGCCATTCTGATATTGACTGCATGTGCATTGCACGTGCGTTCCATTCAGGCTGAAAGGTTTTATATCAAGGTTTAAGGTAAGGCTACCTATTCCGCATCACACACCTGCCCTCTAATGAAGCAGCAGAGACTGTGGCACGCGTTAGGGTGATCCCTTTGGTGCCCGTCTGCTGCTATCCCATGTAAGATCACATTGTTGAATAGCTAAGCTCTTGAATTACATGGAAGTCTTGTTAAACATGATCATGAGAGGAGAGCGGTGCCAGCAGCAATTCACAACAATCTGGAAGAGAGGTATTTCCCAGAAACAAGCATGCCTATCATTTTATACATACAATGAATAAACAGCTGCTAGGAATTTTGTGTGAGGGGGAAGCCATTGAATTGTTGATCTTCAAGTTATGTGAATCGCGTGGCAGCCACAGAGCATTCTTCAGAGTGTCATTTATGTAGCTAAAATGTATCTAGATGATCTCCACTGTGAGCAGAGCAATGATGAGCTATTACAACTAGAGATGGACGAACCCGAATGGCAACGTTCGTGTTCGTATCGAACTTTGCAAGTTCTGGGCTCCCAAACCGAACATGGACTTCAGCCGGAAGTCTGTGTTCGAGTTCGGCAACTCTCCTGAACACGGAAAAGTTGTTCAATGGGCTGCTGAGCCTGCGGTCATCTTTTTGTAGCCCCGGCTGTCGCGCTGCTTGCAGTTGCTGCTAGGATTCCCTGTAGCTGGTCTAGCCACAGAGTGGGTTCAAAGAGAGGTAAGTGACTTTGGCGAATGGTGGGGTACCCCAGGGGGAAGAATCAGAATCTGTGATAGTGAAAATTCAGGGTTTTGGTCCACTTTAAGCACTGTACGTTCTCTTTTGGCTCAATCATGAGGTCGAAATAGCAGGGACCTGCCACCCTAGAGGAATTTAAGATGGAAATAGCTATAATGAAAAACTGTTATAGTGCCCACCATATGGCAACATGCATTAAGAAACCAGAACAGGGAAGCTGTTCAGGAATAATATCAGACATATTTTTTGCTTTGTATTTTTGTATGCTTTTAAATACTAAGCTAAGCAGTTATCACTGTACCAATGCTGGAATAAGGGCGTATTGTAGAGAATAATTGTTATAGGTATTTAAAATACACCTGCCAATGTGGAAGATATTTGCTTGTCCTGTTCCCTAGTGGTTTAGTGAATGATGGTGTTGTGTACCCCCCATGTCCCTATCTTCTGCAGGAACACAAGTGTTACTGCATTTTGAAGTTTAAAACCCTGAGATAACACCAATTAATTTACCAAAAGAAAGTGTTGTACTGTATCTTTGAAGATAAAAAAAAATAACTGCAACGAACATTATAAATTGTACATGAATGTTCAGAAAGACACCACCAATGCTTTAATCATATGACTAGTCATTAAATAAATCACCCTTTCTGCGAGGAAAATAATTGGAAGTATTTTTTTCCCTAACTAGGATTATTTTTATATAAACCCCCTCAAGTAAAATCAGAATAAAGTAACTTTGAGTAGACAAAGGTGGTGCTGCTCATTTGTTATAATGGCTAATTAATATGAAATCAATGCAAAGTGCAAATGTTTGTTATTGCTGCCAGAGAAATGATACGCAAGGTAAAAAATTCTATTTAATGGTTTAATAGATAAAGCAGAGAATTCTGGAGCTATAACTTTTGACAGAAAGCATTTTCCTACCTGTTAAAAGTTAGGCCAGTCAGATAACTTACCTTCAGAGAATGTCTTGTAACTCTTCTGATTTATCATGGTACCATTTGTAGCTACTTTTCCTAGCTAAGGGAGATACAAGGTGGGCCTGGTATTAGGTGAATGATTCAAGAGTCACCTCTGGGAGCAGCATGTCATTGACTGTAATGCTAGATTGCTGTCCAGTTACAGTCACTGTCCTGCCACCCTGTCCATGTATTTCATGTTGCTGACCTTGCTTCAAGCAATGACCATGTCCTGCTGATCTCCTTTGCCAGTCTTGGCAGATACTCTGACTGTGTCTTGCTGCTAACATCACTCATGATCCCTCCTCCAGTCCAAGACAAATTTCTACAGATTCTTACCCCTCCCTGGATACTGCACAATCCTGACTGGGGGTCAGAGGGTTGAAGGAGGAGCTTGGGCTTATTCCTCATTGGCTAAACCATGGAACAGGGAGAACTTAGAACACGAAGGAGTAAGCTTTTTACCAATTGTTATATGTGCAATGTACTAAATTTAATGACCCAGCAAAGAGACAACATGCCCTTCTCCTTTGGTCAGCTAGGGGGACCAACATCTACATTATATTTGACCAAGGATTTAATTGAGATTCCCTACTGCATAACCAATACCAATACACTAAAAAACATACTCATCTGATTTGTTATGGGACCTGCAGCCGTATTCAGCTGCTTAGGCTGCTCAACACACTCTTTTCCAACTGCACAACATCAGCAGTGTGGAAGTGTGTATGGGCATGCATTCCCTTTATGCCCATCAATGGTGCTGTGGAATTATACGCACACACACCAATAGGGAATACCATACCCCAGAAGCAGCTAGAAGTTACCAGCACCTGCTCAGGGTGCCCCATGCTGGTTCTACATGTCTGAACCTTGCCAGTTTCACCCTGCAAGTAATACTGTTTGGGCAGAGACTGACCCTGACTTTATCTGCTACTGCCTGTTCCTTCTGTATTCTGTTGACTCTTGGATTGTCCCTGATTACACGTTTGCCTTTTACTCCTGTTGTGATACATGACGGGATGATTCTGGATTTATGACCTTGGCTTCCCTTGATTACTCATTGATTATCCCTTTGCTCCAACAAATAAGCAAACTGCTCTCTAGTCCATCATTATCCTATCTGAAAGAGACCACTGGCAGTAAAATGGACTCTCATTAGTTGACATGAACAGGTCAGTGCAGGATACGGTAACCCAAGCTCTCCAATATATCTTAGAGCATTTTCACCTCCCTGAGTCCCCGAATTTAGCATTATTTTTTTTAATTCATCTCAAACTGTTCATCTCAAACTATGCTTTCACTGAATGCCTGTGGACAAATGCTTTAAACATACAGGACTCAGCAAGTGAGATTTGGCCCACGCCTGGCAAGTTGAAGCACATAAACACTAGTGCCCCCTTTGGATTTGTATTATTCCCCTTACTATTCTTTATTTACAGCAATGACTGTACTCCTCAGTGGACTTCAAAAAAGTTTTCTGAGGGCGCTAGGGTTATCGGCATTAGCAGGCAGAACTGTTTGGGGCATATTTTGCTCTTTTGATAAGGGGAGCTTTTAGGTTTGGTTGAGCAGTATGCTGACCTTTACTGCTCCCTCACCCTGTTTGTCAGGATCCAAAACTCTGCTCTTTGTATCTGGAGCCGCCCCTGCCATTGCCCCTGGACACCTTTTTAGATGATTTCTCTATTACACTACAGTTAAGGGGTTACGTTTGGGGCAATGGCCACAAACAAAATTAACACAAACTACCTCAAAATGCTATAAATCAAGTCATGAAAAAAGCAACACTCAAAAATCCAAAAAGAATAACACCACTAAACGACATACTTATAAAAACAAATCTCAGATTTTATTCATATTCAAATGCATATATAGAAAAATCAATCAAAACACAACAAACAGCGACTCCTTAAAATCAAGTACAAACAATAACAGACCAAGACAAAGCTACCTAAATAAAGCTTAGTAGCAAAGAATCTTTTATACAGTGTTGCAACACGTGCAACACCCTGGGTTACATGATAGCAGTATGTGGCCCTATTTTGAGTGCTGTGTTTTTGCTGCATCGGGATTGAGCTTTGGACCAATTGCAAGCTTTATTGGTAGCATGTGACTTTAGTTTGCATGCTTATCCAATAAGTTTGAATTTGTTTGCCCAATCACTTTGCTTGCTGCACTACTTAAGCTGTGGTTGCTCACTCATGGTGATAAAGCAGCAGAAGCTGTGACATGCGTTGTCCCCTTGGTGCCCACATGCCCACATGCTGCATGTAAGGTTTTTGCACTGAGCTTTATTTGATGCTCTGACTTTCAGTGCCACTTTGATGTGGCATTGTCATACATACATGTACCCATATGATCTAGGGGTCCATCAGCCTTATATTATCATATATATATTTATTTGGGAAGTTTGTGTGTTAGTCTTGGTCTGTTAATATTTTTACATGATTTTGAGTCTATTGTGTTGTGTGGTTTGTCTATATATGTATTTGAATATGAATACAATTTGTAGTTTAGTGTTGTTATCCTTTTTGGATTTTTGATAATGGTCACAGACAAGGCACCATAAGCTAAATGTTATGAATAATGATAATTTTTTACTTGATGCTGGTGGTTCTAATGGTCAGTTTCATTATCATTGGAGAGGTGGTAACAATACCAGGCATAAATAAGATTAGGGTACTGAAATTCTTAGCTCTCTTGGCCTAACAGCATTTAGGTACTGTTTCTGGTAGTAGTTCTTGCCTCTTCTCCTAAAGCCATGTCCAGCAAAGTCCAGGAAGTCCATCATAAGAAAAAGCAAAAACACTCACCCTCTCCCAGCCCTTTAACAGCAAGTGATTGGCTGACCCCGTAGCCAGTTGTAGGCAGTGCAGCATTTTAATTTGGTTTTTAGACCCCCAAATTGAGCTCAGCACTTGAGGAGGGTGGGGAATGGTTTTGTTTTTGATTGAACTGCCAGTTTTAGAACACACAATTAGTGCTGAAGGCCAAAAGGCTGAAAGCAAGACTAGTTTGAACTAGTAATCCATAAGCTGAATTGGAGGCCAGGTAATGTAAAGCTTAGTCTTCTAGGTTATTAGTTGTAATAAATCCTATTTATATCCCAATATTTAAGAAACCATTTAGCGCTATTAGACATTATTTCAAATGAATGGTACATATACTGCTTCTAACAGAGGAAGATCTTGTATAAGCTGGAGGTTATTTACTGTACACCCAAACAAATCTACAGTTGCAGACACCACGTATTAATTATTTCTAAATAGTTTAGCTATGTCCCTGACAGTCCAGTCTTGATAGCTTCTCTACTTTGACCTGATTTCCTTTAATAGTCTAAAGCAGCAATAAATACATGTCATACTCCCTCAAAGTAATGTAGGCAGTCTCTGCCTAGTGTTTGTATTTGTTAGGGCGAGCACTGCGCACCCATCTCGTAGCACTCCCCTCACCTCCGTTGCTGCTCCCGCTGCCCGGGCGAGCGCTGCGCGTCCATCTCACAGCGCTCCCCATTCTCCCTCCTTACCTGCTCCTGCCGGCGGGGCCACGGCTTCCAGTGCGGCGGCTGACCGCGCGCCGGCTGCTCCCGGTCGTCTCCCTTCTCCTTACTCTGCCTCCTCGCATGGTCCGGTGCGCGCACGTCCCCATCCTCTAGGGGGCGCGCGCGCCGGCTTCCTGAAGTTTAAAGGGCCGGTACACCGCTGATTGTTGCCCAGTCATCGAATCCTGCATCCACTTCCCTTATTTAAGGGGCACTTCCTTTCCATCAGTGCCGGATCTTGGTCTTCCTATGTATGCAGAAAGTCAGTTGTTTTCTGTATTGCTCAACCCGTGTACCGACCTTTGCCTGTCCCCGACTCTGAACCTTCGCTGCCCGTCCCGATCTTGGCTACTTGTTTTCGATCTTGAGGTTATGCTGCCAGTCCTGACCTCTGCTTGAACTTTGACATCGCCTTTTGCCTGCCTCCTTTGCACCACGCAGTACCTTGGCTGACTGTGTGGCTGAGCCGCTGTTGGGGGGTAGCGACCTGGGGGTCACTCGCCGCTACAAGACCAACCTGCCTTGCGGCGGGCTCTGGTGAATACCGGTGGCGTCTTAGACTCCGCTCCCCTGACACGGTACTCGCTATCAGTACCACAGTCACAGCGGATCCACACCTGTGCCGCCACACCCGGTCCGTGACAGTATTCCATGGATGATGCCATATATATTGTATATGATGATGTAGCTTGATTCATCTCTCTACAATACACATTCTGTATCAAAAAAGCCCCAATGGCCATATGACACATGACATATATTGTTTGTTATGGCAAAACACAACTGATGCAGGCAGATATCAATACAACATGATCTGAAATGCCAGATCCACATTTTTGTCAATATCATGTGCCATGATGTGTTGTTTAGAATGTTTCTCTGTTTCCCATAGATAAGGTATAAAGAAGATTAGTAGGCGTTGAGATTTAAAAAGGACCTCTAGACAAGTTAGGCTCACCCCTACAGCAGGAATGCATCCCAATTAGGAATTGCTGTGCTGGCAATGACAGCACTGCATTAGAGTCGGCATGAGGGGGAATCCCAAAATGAGGTGACCTCCCTGCTGAAGCAGTAAGCAGAGCGCCAGTGTTTTTTTTTACCTTAGGTGTGCTGTTACAAGTAAGGTGTGGACAGGACCTCCATAAATGATTTCTGGGCTCCATACATCTGAGTTGTCTATGCCCACAAGGTCACATCTCCCCCCTTGTTCTAGACATAAAGACAGCATTATGCTAACCTATCAATCATGGGCTCACTATGCCATCCTGCCTCTCCCTGCTATTCTACTCTTCCTCCATACCAAACTGTGGTTCACACACTACCCTGTAGTCCACCCATACATCATAGGGCCCAATATCAATGTTTTGACTAATAGCATTCAGATCCCATTTATGCCATTCTGAAATCCCCCTTACTGCATTATGCCTCTAATACAACCTTATGCTTTTATACCTGGAAAAGCTAACATGCCACAATGTACAGTAACATAATTAGCTTCACTTTCCAGCACCCCATCATTTTGAAGGGCACCCATATAACCCCAACTATATTACAACTTTCAAACTATGATGCCTTATAACTTTATGAGACTAAGCTTTCTCTTTAGTATGTTACTGCTGGGTGTGGACTCCTTGATCATAAAGAGGGTGAAAGTAGTATACTTGTATACTTGACAAACACTGACACCAATGTCGAAGGCCGTTTCTAGAGTTGGGCGAGCAGGGCATTGTTCTCAGCAGATGGGTCCATAGGCATCATAGGATGGGTAAGGTGGAAGCAGAATTTTGCCTAGAGCTATTTTGCCTAGAGACAGCCCATCCAATGTCTGTACCCGATTTACAGCAGAAAATGTTAAGGGTCCGCACTAAAAATATGTTTACACTACTCTGATTGCTTTTATGGGATGAATTTTATGATTATGCATCCTGGGACAAGTCAACCACTTGTTCCGGGGGGCTTCTGAAGTGACTTTGGAATTATTTCATGACATTATGAGAAACTTTAATGCTTTAATGTTACAAATAAATTAAACACTACAGAGACATATTAACTATTTGTTACTTAAGGTACATAACTGAATCATGAACAACCCATTGTTTGCAGTATGGGTTACTTGAAAAGATTTCTCCAACCATTTGCGCAACACACATTCTACAAATAATTTTTGTTTTGCCGACAAATCGTACAAATACTGTAAGAAACTTACCTGTGTCCGGGGGCCCACGTCGAGCGTCTGCTGCTCGGTGCGGCGCTCCTGCTGCTGAGTGTGGCCGCCGTTCCTGTATGACGGGGAGCGCGGCGCGTCACTCTAGCTGCCTCCCCTGCCCCTGTCTAGCTGTGCGGGGTGCGTGCCCCGCGGTCTGTCAGTTTCGCCACTAGGAGGCTCTGCGCTGCCAGTGGCAGGCGGCACAGCGTCCTCCACACCTGATGAGAATCAGGGGCTGGTCAGCCTTGCTGCCGAGACTGACCAGCCCCTGGATAGTTGTTCCAATCAATCACTCAGTGTTGTAGTTACACCAATCACATTGCACCAATCACCACACACACTCCCCCCCCCTGGGCGGCCATTGGTCAGTTCCCCAATAAATATGGAGTCAGCCCAGTACTCAGCGCCCGTGATAGTCGCTTGTGATTAGGGTGTTATTACGTTAGTTGTTATCTGTCTCCGAGCCGGCTTGATCGACCATCCCTGTCCGCTGCCTGTACCGACCCTTGCTTTGTCTGACCTCGAACCTGCCTGCCCCTTTGGATACCCCACGATCTCTAACCTCCTGGCTTGACCCTTTGGCTGCCCATGAGTACGCACCTGTCTCATCCCTGTACGCTTAGTTCGGACTGTCTTCCCGTGTATGACCTCGGCTTTGGGATACCCTCGCGGTTAATCGACCTTCACCGTGAGCAGACATCCTTTGTGCCTATTAAGACCTGGGGGCATCCGTGTCCGGTGAGGCGTACCTAACGTCCCGGCAAATGGGGGCTTGACTACAGGCAGAAGCAGCGGGGGAGATTAGAGGTTGTCTGCTCACAGAAGGCTGGTGTCCCACTGGGCATCACAGATACTTGGTGGCTTAATCCTACCTCCTCATTATACCCTGGTGACCCTAGACTGGGAAGGCGCTGCACTTCACTATTCCACATATGCTGGGCATTCAGGCAGTTTGTTCCTTCCTCAATTAATTAGAAATTGAGCAGCGGGACTATAACTAATTCCTGATGGAACTGTTACAGTACAACCTGACGTGCAACCTTTTCAACCTGTACCTGGGTTGGTGGGAGAGGAGGTTGTGGGGAGATGAACTGTCGCTATACCTGGGTCACGTACTTGTGTGCCACAGGTACAACGATGATATTTTGCTGTTCTAGACAGGCACTACTTAACAACTGCATGAATTTGTACAAGTTCTCAATATGAATAAGTCCAATATAAAACTGACTATGGAATTTTGTTGTGAACAGGTCTCCTTCCTAATTAGACAGTCCTGGTGGGCAATATTAACATTTTATTGAAAAGCATCATCAGGAAATAATATACTCAGGGCCACAAACTGCCACCCTGATCCGCTCAAAGTATCCCCTATGGGGAGTACCTTCAGGTGTGGAAGTACTGTACCTCCCTGGAAGACTTTACTATGCAGGAGAAGACATTTTTAAAAGCTTTGTAAAAAAACTATACAAAAACTTTATAAAAGCATATAACAAGGCTCCAGGCAGAGAAAGACAGGAAAAGGGAATACCATTTAGGGACTTGAAGAGAGTCTCCATCCATGAAAGTGATGAGTATACCGACAATTCCCTAGGATTGCCGGTATACGCACCTCATTGGCAATCCTGCAGTGCATGTGTGAGCTTTCATTCCATCAGCACTCTATGCAATGCATAATAATGCACGATATTGAACTAATATCTGCTAGCTGACACTTGCTCTGGAAAACACATGCTGTGAGAAGCCAGGGATGTTCTTGTGCATGCTACGTGCGAGTTGAGTATAATGTCGATCCCAGGGGAATTCACATAGGGGGCATACAAAATCAGGATGCCCCGGAGTTAGAAAACCAGCTGACCCTGCAGTCTTTTAGATTTAAGGTTTTGGTCCTCTTTAATTAGATCTGCCTTTTGTTACTTCCCTCAATGAAGCAATTCATTTTAAGGTAAATAGTTTGACTAACTGTGCGCACCTAAACAATAGTACATAAAAAAAATGAAGTTTACGCAACGCATTAGCACTGAAGTTTCTTTTGGGGTAAGCACAGAAATGTAAGAATGCACAGTTAAATTAAAGCCTATACCTTAGCCACTGTGTTAACTGCTTTGTTAATATAGAACAATCTACTATGTGGACCAATATTGCTCTACCCAGCAGTTTTTTAGATTTAAGGTTTTCATAACATTTTAATACTCCTTTGTGCATTGCTACAGTATCAGTGCAAGAAATTCATATTTCCTTGTACTACACGGTAATGTACTGGTTTCTACTAAACAATAGATGTTTTGTAACTGAAATGCGGACCAAACTTCCCTGTGAGAGATTTGAACTTAAATAATGGAGAAGATACATGAAAGCTGCACGTATTCACTGAAAGCAGAAACATGACTGGATTAGCCCAAAAAGGTCTCTTACATGAACTATTGTACACAGTTATTGTACACTATTGTACATAGTTATTGTACACTATTGTACTATATTTTTATAAGAGATACATTTTTAAGAAACAGGTTCATTTTTTAGCTATAATCCTTTATTTTAATCTGCACAAGCTATTCTTTAAAGGGACTGTAAACCCTATTAGACACATCCTTACGGCCACTAAACTCATCATAGCACACTCCTGGAAGAAGAAGACGATCCCTAATGGAAGCCTGGTCCCCCGCATCAACGAAGTCATGTTCTTTGAGAAGATGGCAGCCTCAATGCAGGGTGACCTTGCCCCCTTTCTGACCACCTGGGAAGGTTGGATTACTCACTTCCAACCAAAAAACTTTGACCGCTCCCTTCTCACTTCCCAATGATGTGCTGGACATCCACCCCTATTCCTATCCCTTCCTCTTTTCCTTTCTTGCCTCCCTAGCTTCTTCAATCTAGTCCCTCTGTCCCAACCTTCCATTCTTCCTCCTCACGTCAGTGGTCTTGAGCCACAAACACCTTATACCTCGCTTTGGGAGATATTGTTCCCAATTTGTTTATGTGTTGACACCCCCTTGGGTGTTATTATATGCTGCACAAAATGTAATGTGTGTTACAATGTAATGTACTTCTCATATATTCTCAATAAAAATTATTGATGAAAAAAAAAGGGACTGTAAACCCAACAATATTAATATGTCAGCAAGCAGCTCACCCTATGCCTGCCCCAAGTGCCTCTCCTCCATTTCCTGCAGGGCACTATAGATGCTTTAGCAGGGCTCCAAAGTCTGCCCTCCTTTCAATTGGACCTGGACCACACAAAATAGTCGTCTAACATTACTCTCAACACAAGAAAGCTTGAAAAGCCACAGTAGTCCTGTCTCTGACAACAGTAGAGAACTAAACTGCCAATATATTGAATTAGAATGCCCCCAAATATTTATGGAACACTGTTCATTTAAAAAAGGTGAAGCATTTGTACAGTGGTGTTAATGTTGGTGTTGGTGTCCCAGGAGCACCGGCCACTGGCAAAGAAAAGCAATGAGTGTCACTTGAAGAAATGGGTGTCAGTTTAGGAACATTATTAGCTGTCAGTTGTAATTTTCTAACCCAAGAGTTTCAGACAGGCCTGTTGGGTCCAGGAATTTTCCAGGTAGGTCCCCTCTGCCGTGACACCATGTCTCAGATTGCAGGGCTGGCCAGGCTGGATCAGCAACTACAACGAGGCCCCGAGCGACAGCATGGCCCTGGGAAGGTTGTCTAGCTTTGGTCCCACTGCATCTGGCTACATTTGACATTGTCCTAAACTGTTTTCCATTTTTAAATTGAAGCAGAAATGGCCGAGATATCGAGGTTTATAGGTTCAACCAATGACATTCTCTTTATCATCCTGTCCCCTAATCAGCTCAGTAGAGCGGGACGTGATGCTGGTCCATCCCTCCTACCGCACCTCCCACCGTCTTCTCCAGAATCATCACATTGCTGTCAGTGCAAGCGATTATTATGCAGCATTAGAGATCTAAGGGCCACACCCACCTTTTTCAGAAGAGAAATCATGAGGTGAAACTGTAAACCTCGATATCTCTGTAATTTCTTCTTCAATTTAAAAATAGAAAGACGTTTAGGACAGTGCCAAATGTAGCCCAACACAATGGTGTAACAATGATCTATTATACAAAATTTTAGGTTTTCAGCACACCTCAAAAGAGTCACTGTTTCATTCCAATACTGGACTGGGTGCAAAAATTATATCCAAGGTGTCTCCTCACCTAACACCTTATTTTATACAGTCTAATCTAGAAACAGCGGATATATGCACACCATATATCTTGCAAATAAAAAGGTATTTATATAGATAATATATGACATATCAGGACAATGTATATATTCAAAGCTACACAAAAAGGATACAATGTTGGTATTTTGGTATGTGGAAATATAAACAGTCTCCAGGATCTTGGACCACCTCAGGGTAGAAAGAAATGCATGATACTATATAAACGTATGCAGGTAAATAATGGCTATGATGGGGTAAAATATTACCTATGTAAAGGCTATTGAAGGGTCTGTATACAGGTCCTGAAGAGTGGAACAATAGATTTGCTGACCAGGATATGAACAGTTAAGGAAAACCATATGTAAGAGTATACATCATGTCTAATCATAATCTATTCCTGGTCAGGTTAGGAATATAAGAGCATTACATCATACCAAGAACAGCATGCCGGTTTGCATGGTAACAATGATCTATGCCTTCAGTATCACTTTAACTGTTCAAATGTAGTAAAAAAATTAAATAAAGAGACCACCAGCAATGATAAGATAATAGTGCAGTATTATGCAGTAATTCCATCATGGATACACTTATGAACAATAAGAGTTAGACTGGACTGGCCCTTTAACTGCCAAGCCTATAGAATCTACGTGCCTGGTGTTTGGCCGGGTTTGTGGCCCAAAAAAAAATTCACTCACCTCTGTCCCTGATCTAGTGCTGGGAGACTCCTCTTTCCCCTGTGGGGCATCCAATCTCCCCCCAGGTCTTCAGCGGGGCAAAGAATGCCCATTCTCTGCCCCACATGGCGGATTCTGATAGCTCAACGGCCGTCGCAGGGAGAGGCCTTTTATACTGCGAGTGAGATGATGTCATCTCACTTTACCGGTATAAAAGGGCAGGAGCGAGATGTCAGAAGCTGGGAGTGATCAGCAGAAGCCAGGTGTAGGGGACTCCTATCCCCTGCCCCCGCTTCCGGCTTCCGCTATCACTTTCGGCTGTGGCATCAATAATCCGCATTTTTTTATGCTTAACCCTGTGTGAACTGATAAGCGGACCATAAGACTCCTATAGCAGTTCACAGGGCAGCCTGGGCCAAGCAGGTGACTTGCCATTACCCCAGCCCCATTACTGGCATCCTCAAAGCCAAGGGGGGTGCAGAAGAGCCCATGCCTCATATGAGCTATGCTGGCTGGTAGCCTCCAGGGCCCTGGGCCACGGGCCACCCCACCCCCTGGTCTACCAGCCCCAATAGTTGGTGCCAGGCTGGTTTTACTAGGAAGGGGGGACCCCACTCCGGGGTTTTTTTAATGTTTAAGAGTCTATCTCAAAAAGTGCTCTTTTCAGCTTAGCAGGAACGCGTGTCTACTGATACATATGTGGTACGGCATGAGCAAGCCTGGCAAACCACAGTGGTCCAACAACTGCCTCTAACCACAGCAGAGCCTGCACAAAACTCATAAAGCTGCACCATGACATGCCCTTCACAGTTCTAGCAGGACCCAGAAACTAAACTGAAGAAATTGGTTTTGCTTAGAATACATAAGGTATTTACATATAACTGGCTTGGGAATGGCGTATTTTACACTGTTTTCAAAGGGGAGAAGGTCGGAGGACCAGTGGACAGTGCCGGAACAGTGATTTTAAGACAGCCAAAACCTCACTATTAATATCCTAAATATTTAGGTTTGGGGTTTATTAGCAATTGACTAAAATCACTATAGTTGTTCAATTATAAAAATGAATACGTGACTAACAATTGTGCACACTGTGCATATACAAATCTTTAGGTTCCAGTTCTGTTTATATCTTATTCTTACATTGCCAAATTAATCTAGGCTCACCAAACACATTTTTCTGTTCCTTTGAACCCTGTAGGATACAATCATCAATATACTCACCCTATACACTTGTTGTCCGCCGCCTCACCTGTTAAGACAATCACCATTTTGTTTATATTGTGACTTGGATTGGGTCATGAATTTATATACAATCCTTCTACAGGCTTTATTGGGACCCTCCCTCATTTATATCAGGGCGCCTGTGCCTTGACATTGTGAAAGTCCTTTTCCTGGCCACTTCTTTTTACTTTTGACCCATATACTCAGCATTGGACTGGCCCACCAGAGCACCAGAGAGATCCTGTGGTGAGACCTAGGAACTGACTAGAGATGAGTGAACTTTTTTAGAGTTCGATCTGGGCAATTTGCTTTCCCCAAGAAATTCAAATTCATCCAAATTGAATTTGCTTATTATAAAACAATATAAAAATATGCTTGCCTCATTCCTGTTTTCAGCGCTGGGCGACGTACTCTGCGGCCATGTCTTTAGTGGTTCAGATGACCCATATCCTTTGCCCCACGCTGTGCTCCTGGCATCTCACTCCCCACTGCAGGTAGGGACTTTTTACATGGGTGAGTGAACATATGTCTGCTCACTCTGCCAGTATAAAAGTCCCCACCCTGCAGTGAGGCGAGATTCCTTTGCCCGGCTTCTGCTGATCAATCCAGCTGTTAGAAGTAGCGGTGGACGGCCTGGGATACCAACAATCAGCGATGGATCGGAGGTAAGTATGGAGGGGGAAAAATACTAAAATATTCTTTTCTTGTGTGTCAGCTCACCCTCTGGTATAAATAGCCCTTCACTGCAGTGGGGAGCAAAGTTGCCAAAGCCCACTGCCAGGCTAGGATTCTGCGGAGAACAGTGTGGGATACCATGGACTGGATGGACCAGAGGACAGTGAGGGAGCAGGTGAGTTTTTACATTTTTTACATAACAATTTTAGGAAAAAAGTGGGCGGCACAAATCACAAGAAAATTCGGATTCAAACCAAATCGATTTTCCCTGAAATTCCAAGACCCAAAACGTGTATCTAACTTGCCTGTGGTGTTCTCTGAGACTTTGTTATTTCTTCAGTAATTTACATTTGTTATTTGGTCATAAAACATTTTATATTAATCTAATTGTTTTTAAGCTGAAGGTTGAGTCCTAAGGATGGGTTTCTCTGCTGGTTTCCAATAATTTTTGGTGGGCCCAAGAAGCCAAGTCTGATCCTGTATTTTTATACTGGGCAAGTTACATGCATTGGTTAAAAAAAGTTGACAAAGTAGATGGAAAAAACTTTGAACTTCAGTCGCGCAGTTTTTTCCATCTACTTTGTCAACCAATGCATGTAACTTGCCCAGTATAAAAATATGCAAAATATTTCAATCTACTTTGTCAACTTTTTTTAACCTTTGTTTTTACTATTTGAGCTAGCCCCTCAAATCCAGTTGCTGCTCTGTTTATGTATTCTAGCGCTTCCCCACAACATAAAAAATGAAGTTACATGTGGTGACCAGGTTAGGGAAGCTGGGAGGCAGCTGTGGGTCACCGGCTTTTGGGGTGGCAGGCCGAAGCCTAGGTTCCGGACGGATGTTAAAGTCCGTAGGCCCTGATGGTATGAGGGCCCTGTGTCGTGACGCCAGGAGAGTTTGGTGGCACCGGTTACCCTACCAACTGGGGGTCCCAGGAGATCCCTTGCTAGGTGTTGGGCAGCAATAACAGGCAGAGGCCAGGTTAGGATCAACTGAACTTTTACTGGCAGATAGTGCAGTGACAGTACAGATCGGGAGCTCAGGAGTGATCCTGTGGTGTGGGAGACTAGAGGACTTGCTCAGACTTATAGTGCTATTTAGGCTGAATAGCTTACTTGCAAGATTGAAGATGGGTTCTGCGACCTTGGAGATTAGCACTGAATTGAAGACAGGCTCTGTGACCTGGAATATGAAAGATGATGCTGTAGATTTATCAGCAGACTTGGGAAGCATTAGTCTGGCCCCTTTCTCCACACTAGCCACATGAGACAAGCCAGCAGCACAAGCACAGAACGTCTTCCTTCAGAGAGCAAAGCTATTCTGACAAGAAAATGGAGGAGAGGGCAGGCTTAGGTGCTCAGCAGTCCTGATAGGCTCACCACTTGTCACATGACCCTTCCCTAGCAAGTTAGTTACAGCAATAGGGAGTTATGAAGTTTATGGAACTGTACAATGTGAATGCATTAACTCTTTGAGTGCAAACTACATAAATTCACATAGGAAACATGTTATAACATGAAAACAGGATATAAAAGGTTATTATACAGGAACAGGGTATATATATATATATATATATATATATATATATATATATATATATACTGTATGAACACAGATATATTATACAATATTAGCTACGCAATATGACAGACCCCAAAGTCACAGGGACAGCCGAATGTCGAGGGGACACATATAGAACAGTATGGCAAATGCTGTACTGGGACATTGCATACATGCATTATCGTGTCACTAATTTTCAATCTTCTACATGTTTACCTTTCTATAATAAGAACTTGTTTTACTCTTCTAATTAATAACCTTGTTTGAAAGGGGTAATGCTCTCTGTGTAATATTGTAGCCCACTGTTGTCACTTCTGTCATCTTATTGATATAGGCAGCTTCCCCAGCAACGTTTCTACAAATTCCCCCTCCCTATATTCCACCCAATCTCCTCTGGGTTAGGTCAAATCTCATCACAACCAACCACTATACCATGGTCTGCTATCTCAGGGCCACTCTCCCCTCTCTGACTAGTACTGTACCCAGGGCCGCCACTAGGAAGGCCCCATACAGCCACAATCCCCCCCCCCTCTCAGTTTTGATCCTAAACAAATGTCCACCCAAAAAAATATTCGTCCTCTTTGGGGGGCCTCAAACCAGTCTATAACGCCTAGCTGGACCCCCTAGAATCTGATGACTGGTCCCTATGTTAACAAAGGGCTCCCCATGCAGTGCCGGTGCTGGCGCCTGTAGGGGTGGCGGGGCAGTGGGCATGACATGTCATGTTGCTGTGCTAAGCCAATCAACCCTGCACTTGTGCTTGAGTGGTTGGGGGGCCCGGGGCATAACATGAGGCTGTGCTAAGCCAATCAACCCTGCACTTGTGCTTGAGTGGTTGGGGGGCCCGGGGCATAACATGAGGCTGTGCTAAGCCAATCAACCCTGCACTTGTGCTTGAGTGGTGGGGGGGCCCGGGGCATAACATGACGCTGTGCTCAGCCAATCAACCCTGCACTTGTGCTTGAGTGGGGGGGGGGGGGGGGGGGCGGGGCATAACATGAGGCTGTGCTAAGCCAATCAACCCTGCACTTGTGCTTGAGTGGGGGGGGGGCATAACATGAGGCTGTGCTAAGCCAATCAACCCTGCACTTGTGCTTGAGTGGTGGGGGGGCCTGGGGCATAACATGAGGCTGTGTAGCCGCCACCCTCTTCTTCAAAGCAATTACACTTAGCTTATGAGGGGCCCATCTAGGAACTATAGACTGACTATGGTTTACGGCCCCATGACCTTTATATGATGGATGGGCCCAATGTTTTTGGGACGTTTGGTCATGACTAACATAGGGCCCAGACATCACAAAAAGATAATGCTGGGCTCAAACCTTCCAGTATATAGCGGCTAGCTGAGCCCCCATAACCAAGAATGTGATCCTGGAATCTAAAAGACTCAATAGCCGTCCGCTGGCTTTCCCCCAATTTGGGATGTCCCTCTGTGTGAAACCCCCAAGAATGCCACTATTCACACCCTCGTTCCAACGGAGGCAACTGGGGTGTTTCACACAGCAGGACATCCCAATTTAGGATGTCCTGGGGGAACGTAACAAAATCCGGGAAAGTCAAACTGCCTGGTTTTGTTCTGCTGTAAGACTGAAACAGCAGAAACGAATGGTACATCCTTTCCCTAAATGAGTTGAAGAAGAAACAATGATGGGTCCCCCCTGACCTTCTGGGCCTCGATGTGCCTATAGTTAGTGCTCATTCCTTTACCCCGCCTGTCAGCCTTAAGGTGGACCAAAACCTAGGATTTTTAGTCCTTCCCCCTGGGGCCCCCCGTTTGGGATACCCTGCTTTGTGAACCCCACCAGAACGCCGAGCTAACACACCTGTCCATGGCACAGGTGCAGCCACTTGTCCAGTGGGCTTTTCCTACATATATTTGAGTGTTTGGAGAAAGGGACAGTCATGGCCTAGAAGTTTGAATCCCGGTCCTGCGACTTGACTGAAGTGCTCTTGAGCAGGGCACCTAACCCCCAACTGCTCCCTGACCACAATGGGAATGTGTACACTCACTGTACGGCTAGGTTAAATGCGGAGGAAAAATCCCTATGTGTCTGCAAGCATACAATAGCCATCTATGCCCCCCCCAAACTGGGGGGACCCTACCCACACGGGCAGACTGATTCATCACTAACGCCAGGTAGCGACAGATGAGCGTCTGTAACAGGCATTTTCAGAGCACCCGCTAGTAGTCACTGTGCTCGGCCGTGGGTCGCTAGTTTATAGCGACTCAGTTGCTGTTCAGTAATGTTGAATACATTGTGAGGAGTTGCTATTTGACCAGTACAGCGCTGTACGGGAGCGCATGTTCACGACTGCTCATAGCGACTGACTCACACCATATTCAGCAAAAAAACAGCCTCACAAATCTCTGGAGCTGAAAAATGCTTTTTTGAAGCCCAGAGCGCAGGAGGCGATGTGTTTAAAGTCTGTTTTTCAGCATCTATCCACTAGTAACAAAGCGAAAACATATGGAATTACATTGTAGCAACATTGTAACATGAACACTTTAATGGCAGACCTGTAATGTCATTTCTGAAGAAATATATAAAAAATGAAAAAAAATTGAAAAAACTGCTTTTTCAATGCCAGAAGAGGTCACAGAATTATTTGTGATTTTTTGAAAAAACAAAACAAAAACCCAGTTTAAAGAGAAGAAAAGGATCATCCATTGAAATGTATGGGAGAGCGACAGGTAGCTGGAGGTCATACCTGGCGCTGTGCAAGGCTGAACGCCGGCTCTGTTCACTGAGGCTGAGAAAATTATGAATTGGACGCTACATGAGGTTATCCCAGTCGCTAAACAGATTCTGCTTGATAAATGTGTAATTGTGTGCCGTGTCCGGCGCTCACCAGTCGCTACCTGCCGCTACCTCTCATTAACCAGCCACTACCTGACGCTATCCCTTCTAAAATAAGGGCCTTACTCACTTTCGGCTGTACACAGCCATTTTGTTCCATTCTCAGCCACGAACAGCTGCGAGGGATGCCGGCCACACATACGCTGTGGGCTTGGGGGAAGGGTAAAAATATCAGGCGCCAGGGGGGCCCCACACAGTGGGGCATCCTAATGCAGGATGCCCCTGGGGGAGGAAATAAACCTTCCCTGGAGCCTACTAGACTCCAGAATGGGGTGTGGTCCACTTTTATTTGCCACTGACTCTCTGTCTTTCCCTTGGGCCCCGTTCCCTCCAGTAAATGCGAGCATTACCTTTTCTTGGCAAGTCCGCAGCTTCCTTCTCCACATGACTCTTCTGAAGAGAGAGAAGGCAGAAGGGGCCCGGGTGGTGGGCAGGGCCAGTGGGCACCCGCAGAGCACTCCCCATTTTTCACACACTGAGCTAAAGGCTAACGGACCTTAGGCAACAATCAGCATTTCTACAGTAACTGATAAAGCAATAAACTTTGCTTTGTGGACAGCGTTTTCTATCCCTGTGGCTTTTACGCATTTACACTTTACTTAACTTTGGATACATTTTTATTATAATTTTAAAAGGCGCCTTAATTTCCCTTTTTTTCTTGAAAGTTAAAAAAAAAAGGCTATGATATGAATAACTGCACAAGTTTTATGTATATTATCATTAGGAAAACACTACTTCCCCTAATATTTAAAAAAAAAAATTATATATAAAAAATATCATTTTCATTAGCCAGATCAGTTTTCAATTCGATTTCAGTTCTTTGTGCTGTAAATCTGCCTTGCCACTGTGCATGCCATCTATGCAGTGGCTTATTTATCCCTATCTGTTACACACAAGCATTTATCATAATATATAACTGGATTAGTTTAAATATTTTTTGGTCTGCCTTTAAGAAAAAAAACACCAGCCCACCTGGGTATCCCAAACCTGCACTTAGCAGCCTATCTGTTATACTAAATACGCTTGTTGATCCTTCCTCAGCTTAATCAAAGTATTGCATTTTGAATTTGTTTTTGGTCTGCCTTTAACAAAAAAAACAACAGGCCGCAGGGCATCCCAAACCTGCATTAGGCAGCCTATCTGTTATACTAAATACGCTTGTTGATCCTTCCTCAGCTTAATCAAAGTATTGCATTTTGAATTGGTTTTTGGTCTGCCTTTAACAAAAAAAACACCAGGCCGCAGGGCATCCCAAACCTGCATTAGGCAGCCTATCTGTTATACTAAATACGCTTGTTGATCCTTCCTCAGCTTAATCAAAGTATTGCATTTTGAATTGGTTTTTGGTCTGCCTTTAACAAAAAAAACACCAGGCCGCAGGGCATCCCAAACCTGCACTTGGCAGCCTATCTGTTATACTAAATGCGCTTGTTGATCCTTCCTCAGCTTAATCAAAATATTGCATTTTGAATTGGTTTTTGGTCTGCCTTTAACAAAAAAAACACCAGGCCGCAGGGCATCCCAAACCTGCACTTGGCAGCCTATCTGTTATACTAAATACGCTTGTTGATCCTTCCTCAGCTTAATCAAAGTATTGCATTTTGAATTGGTTTTTGGTCTGCCTTTAACAAAAAAACACCAGGCCGCAGGGCATCCCAAACCTGCACTTGGCAGCCTATCTGTTATACTAAATACACTTGTTGATCCTTCCTCAGCTTAATCAAAGTATTGCATTTTGAATTGGTTTTTGGTCTGCTGCCAAAACACTAGGCCGCAGGGTATCTCATATTGCCAATTTTCATAGTATCTGGTGCAGAGAAGCAGTCCCTCACTTTATTAAGTAAACACATTTTTTATCGTACCTATTGCGCATTACAAATACATAAAAATGTCAGGCAGACAAGTGCAAGGATGTTCAAAGAGGAGTGGCAGATGCCAAGATTCAGCAGGCAGAGGTCGCAGCAGACTAGGAGCGAGTGGCAGCAGGAGTCACGGTGAAAGACCTGAACTGCCAGTACCTGCTAGCGGTCGTGTCTCCACCTGTAACGCATCTGCCGTGGTAGATTGGTTTACACGCTCATCAACATCATCACAAGTTACATCTGACACCCCCAGTCTAGGGTCAGTAGGTTCCTCTGACACAACCCTGAGTTGGCATGCCCCGAGAGCAGTCCCTGTCCTCCCATTGCCTCTGTCCTACGCCGTTCCCTCCTCCAGCAACGTATCCTATGCTTTGGGTTCAGCTCCACTCTTTAGTGAGAAGGACGATCAGATAGAGGACAGTCAGCAGATACTGCCCAGCCAAGAAATGGAGGTGGCTTCTTTAGCTAGGCAGACAAATAGTGATGTGGACAGTGTCGTGGGTGTTGCGAGCGTTCCAGCTCCTGCGCCAGACACTGTTGAGGAAACCGAGAACATCAGTGACATGCAGCCACAACTCGGTGATGATGATGATGATGATGAAGCCTATCGCACTTGGGAACCGGGTGATAAAGGGGCTTAATCGTCATCATCAGGAGAAGAGGGGCGCAGGTTGCCCCGGAGTCAGCAGCTGAGGCAGCAAGGTGTTAGCAGCATGGTTGGCAGTCAGCATGGGGGCACAATTGTAAAGCCTGGAGCCAAATGGGGCAGGGGCCTGGGTAGAGCACCTGCTGCGCGGCAGGCTACCTTATCGGGAGGTAGTGGAGCAGGGGTTCCTGGAGTTGGCGACAGTAGCAATGAATCAGTGCGGGCTGTTGGTGGGAAAAGTAGCTACTCGGCAGTGTGGCAGTTTTTCCTCAAGCATCTGCAGGAGGGTAACATGGCCCCATGTAAGATATGTAGGCAGTAGGTGAAGCGTGACCAGGGCCCAAATGTTGGCACCACGACCTTGCGTCAACATATGATGCGTCACCATAAAGAGGCCTGGGAGAACGAGGCTCCGAAGAGGTGGTCCAGCCTGCTTCCTCACCAAGTGGCACACCGCTCCCAATTTCTGCCAGCCAAGTCTCCAGCACCTCAGCCGAAGGCAGCTGTGCGTCATACCAATCCTCGCTCCTGCTCCTCCTCCTCCAAGTCATGCATCCCGCCAGCAATCCATCAGCGAAGCCATGTCCAAGAGACAGCAGTATGCACCCACTCATCCTACGGCGCAGAAGCTGAATGTGCTCCTGTCCAAGTTGCTGGTGCTGCAGTCGCTCCCTTTTCAGGTGGTGGACTCTGCACCTTTCAGAGAACTGATGGCTTGTGCCGAGCCGAGGTGGAGAGTCCCAAGCCGTCATTTCTTTGCCAAGAAGGCAGTACCAGCACTGCACACTTTTGTTGAACAGAAGGTGGGCCAGTCCTTGAGCCTGTCGGTGTGTAGCAAAGCCGGTCAGGGACAGTACATGTCCTTTACAGCCCACTGGGTGAATGTGGTCCCTTTGCAGCAACAGCAGCAAATTGGACAGGTCACGCTGCTTCTGCCTCCGCGCTCCCTGCCCGTTGGGCCTGTGACACCGTGCGACTCGGCCTCCTCATCCTCCGCCATCTCCTCACCCTCCACTGTAGGCTCAAGTCTCAGTGCCCCTCCAGTCTACCATGTGTGCAGGGCACGAAGGTGTCGCGCTGTGCTTCACATGGTTTTTCTTGGCGAATGGAGTCACACAGGGGAGGAATTGCTTAAATTTATTCATCAGGAAATCCAAACATGACTTACGCCAAGAAAACTTAAAATTGGAATCGTGGTTACCGACAATGGGAAGAACATTTTGTCTGCGCTGTGCCAAGGAAGCCTGACCCATGCCCCCTGCTTGACTCACATCTTCAATCTGGTTGTCAAGCGGTTTCTGAAGTCTTCCCCCCATCTGCAAGACATCCTAACAACTTCAAGGAAACTTTGCATGCATTCAGCCACTCATACACCTCCAAACACACCCTTCTTGAGCTACAGCGTCAGAACGGTAGCCCCCAACATAGTCTGATTTGCGATGTTTCCACCCGTTGGAATTCCACCCTTCACATGTTGGACCGATTATATGAACAGAGAAAAGCCATCACGGATTTCCTGATGATCCAAGCGGATAGGGGGACTCCCCTGTGTAACTTCAATGTCAACCAGTGGTAGCTCATACGTGACACCTGCCGTTTGCTCAGGCCCTTTGAGGAAGCCACTTTATTTGTCAGTCGGCAGGATTACGGGATGAACTACGTGATTCCACTGCTTCATGTACTACAGCACATGTTGGAAACCATGGCTGGTCAGGGCAATGGAGACATGGCATCTACATCTTACAGCCACATGAACCCCGTTGGAGCTGAACTGGAGGAGGAGGAGGAAGAGGAGGAGGAGTGGCCCAGTGAAGCACAGTTTAGGCTTGGCGAAATGGCTGGTTTATCTAGTCAGCGGACAGGAGAGGAGGAGCAGGAGCAGCCAGAGGAGCTAGAGGGTTTTGAGGAATGCGAGACAGAGGACCCGGACACACCGTGGCAGTATGCAGTGAAGATGGAGACAGGTAGTCCCTCCGAGGCACTTGCGCAAATGGCAGGAAGCATGCACAGAATTGTTTCCATTTGTCGGTGGGATGACTTCTGGCTGTCCACCTTATTGGACACTTGCTTCCGGCACAAAATGGGGGCATTTTTTTAACCCGCCGAGAGGGAGGACAAACTGAACTACTACAAAGACATTCTGCGTAGTCAGTTGGCCGATGCCTATCTGCGCCATGGTCCATACTCTTGCAGGTCTGACTCGGGGGGACCTCTGCGCTCACCTTCCACTGCCATGGCTGCTGGGGGGGCTGGCAGGAGCAGCAGCAGCAGCTCCATCAGCAGCAGCCTCAGTCTTCAGTCGCTCGGTCTTCATGAGCAGCAGGAAGACCTGGAGCAGGACCTCAACCAGCAGGTCATGTCATACCTTGACATGACCATGCCAACACACCTTGAGGATCCGCTGGACCTCTGGGCAGCCAAACTTGGCTTGTGGCCGCAACTAGCAGAGTTTACCCTGGAAAAGCTGTCCTGCCCGGCCAGTAGCGTGTCATCTGAGCGGGTGTTTAGTGCGACGGGGGCCATAGTTACGGCGAGGAGAACTCGTCTGTCAACTAAAGATGTGGAGAGACTCACCTTTGTCAAAATGAATCAGGGATGGATGAGCCAGGATTTCCACACACCAATGGCTGATGCATGCGACTAGATTCAGCATGGTGCTACGTTTTACACTTTCCAAATGGTGCAAAACATATTTATGTCTTTAGGCCAATTTTTTGGCTCCTGCTGATGCCAACTTCAGGGTATGCCTTTCAGCCAATTTTTGGCCTCCTGCTGCTGCTGCCAACTCCAGGGTGTCTTTCAAGCAATGTTTGGGCTCCTGCTTATGCTGCTGCCAACTCCAGGGTGTGCCTTCCAGCTAATGTTTGTGCTCCTGCTGCTGCCAACTTCAGGGTGCCTGCTGCTGCTGCTGCCAACTCCAGGGTGTGTCAGTCAATTTTTGGGCTCCTGCTGTGGCTGCTGCCAACTCCATTGTCTCTTTAAAGCGATGTTTGGGCTCCTGCAGCTGCTGCTGCTTGCAACTCCAGGGTGTGATTCATCCAATTTTTGAGCTCCTGCTGCCAACTCCAGTGTCTCTTTAAAGTAATGTTTGGGCTCCTGCTGCTGCTTGCAACTCCAGGGTGTGATTCATCCAATTTTTGGGCTCCTGAAGCCAACGCCAGTGTGTCTTTCAAGCTATGTTTGGGCTGCTGCTGCTGCTTGCAACTCCAGGGTGTGATTCATTCAATTTTTGGGCTCCTGCTGGCAACTCCAGTGTTTCTTTCAATCTATGTTTGGGCTCCTGCTGCTGCTTGCAACTCCAGGGTGTGATTCATCCAATTTTTGGGCTCCTGATGCCAACTCCAGTGTCTCTATAAAGTAATGTTTGGGCTCCTGCTGCTTGCAACTCCAGGGTGTGATTCATCCAATTTTTGGGCTCCTGCTGCCAACTCCAGTGTGTCTTTCAAGCTATGTTTGGTCTCCTGCTGCTGCTGCTTGCTACTCCAGGGTGTGAATCATCCAATTTTTGGGCTCCTGAAGCCAACTCCAGTGTCTCTTTAAAGTAATGTTTGGGCTCCTGCTGCTGCTTGCAACTCCAGGGTGTGATTCATCCAATTTTTGGGCTTCTGCTGCCAACTCCAGGGTGTCTTTCAAGCAATGTTTGGGCTCCTGCTTATGCTGCTACCAACTCCAGGGTGTGCCTTCCAGCTAATGTTTTTGCTCCTGCTGCTGCCAACTTCAGGGTGCCTTCCAGCCAATTTCTGGGTTCCTGCTGCTGCTGCCAACTCCAGGGTGTGTCAGTCCATTTTTTGCTCCTGCTGCGGCTGCTGCCAACTCCAGTGTCTCATTAAAGCAATGTTTGGGCTCCTGCTGCTGCTTGCAACTCCAGGGTGTGATTCATCCAATTTTTGGGCTCCTGCAGCCAACTCCAGTGTCTCTTTCAATCTATGTTTGGGCTCCTGCTGCTGCTGCTTGCAACTCCAGGGTGTGATTCATCCAATTTTTAGACTCCTGCAGCCAACTCCATTGTCTCTTTAAAGTAATATTTGTGCCCCTGCTGCTGCTTGCAACTCCAGGGTGTGATTCATCCAATTTTTGGGCTCCTGCAGCCAACTCCAGTGTCTCTTTCAATCTATGTTTGGGCTCCGGCTGCTGCTGCTTGCAACTCCAGGGTGTGATTCATCCAATTTTTGGGCTCCTGCTGCCAACTCCAGTGTCTCTTTAACCCTTTAAATGCCAGCCACGTAAAATTTACGTGGCTGCCTCCCCTGCAGTTAACCGCCAGCCACGTAAATTTTACGTGCCTGACTTTCCCCATTAATAGAATAAAAAGTAAAGAAAAAAAAAAATCACTTACCTGACCCCTCGTTTGATCCGGCCGGGTCTCCTCTGCAGCCAGAGGGGCTCCGATCGCCCATTGGGGCTCCTCCCGCTGCAGGGGAGTGCCCAAAATAGGCCCCCCCGTTTGAGCAGCCGCCAGGATTTGCCTGCAAAAAAAAAAAAAAAATTAAAAAATGACAGTTACTCACCCCCGTGCCCGCTGCTCCCACTGCCTCTCCTCTTCCTGGGGGGGGGGGGCTCCGATCCCCCCCCCACTCTTCCGTCTTCTGGAGGGGGCAGAACAGCCCTCCTCCCTCTGCAGCTTCCGATGGCGGCTGCCATCTTGGATTCTGGTCCGATGACGTCACCGCCGGGTGTCGTCGGGGCACCCGGCAGTTCAGTTGTCAGATGCCGGTGACGGCTGGACAGAGAAGGAGGAAGGTAGGCGATCCCCTCCTCTGCCCAACCGTCACCTGCATCTGATTGCTGCGGGACCCAGGAGATGAAGATCGGAGGTGAGTAAAGTAAAAAAAAATAAATAAAGTCATTTGAAAAAAGTGTGTTTGTCTTTTTTTTTACTGTTATCCCTTTGTGAACTGGTAAGGAGTCCATGTGACCCCTATACCAGTTCACAGGGCTCGGGGGTCTGGCAAGTCACCTGCATGACTTGTCATTAACCCCTGGCCCCACAAATGACCTGCCTCCCCAAAGCCCAGGGGGGGGCAGAAGAGCCGTGGCCCTAGGCTATGACGGCTTGTAGCCGGCAGGGCCAGGGGCCTCTAAAGCTGGCCCCTGTGCCCTGTTCTACAAGCCCCCATAGCTGGTCACAGGCTGGTTACGCTGGGTAGGGGGGACCTCACGCCATTTTTTGGGGGGATTTTTAAGGGTTTTAACCCTTAAAAATTCCCCCATAAAAAAATGGGGTCCCCCTCCCTGGGAGGGGGGACCCTATGTCATTTTTTTGTTAAATTTACCCTATGTTATCTGTAACCCAGTAGGTATAAAAGGCTTCCAGTAGCAGCAGGAGAGCAGAAGCCTAAGTGATTAGCGTGGGACACAGGGATGGATGGGAGGTAAGTATTTTAAAAAAATAATTTAAAAAATGTATTATTTTTTAATAAAGTTATTTTTAAAGTGTGTCTCTGTGTGTTTTTTTTTACTTTTAACCCTTTGTGAACTGGTAAGGGATCTACGAGACCCCTATACCAGTTCACAAGGCTCTGGGTCTGGCAAGTCACCTGCGGCTAGTGGGTGACTTGCCATTAACCCCGAGACCCCCCATTACCTGCCTCCGAAAAAAACCCTTAAAATTCCCCCAAGAAATGGTGCCCCCCCCGTGAAGGGGGGCCCCACACCAATTTTTATTTATTTAACCCTTTATTATGTGGATAGTAGTTGTATTTTATTTGTAAATGTTATAAAGTGCTCTTTTCAGTTTAGGGGATCACCTGGACAGGAACGGGGGGCTACCAATACATATGTGGTATCATTGTAATCGGGAGAAATGGGGCTTTCACATGCAATATGGTTTTCTTTAATAAAATAAATGTTTTTGTTAAAATAAAGGAGACAATGAAAAAAATAAAATAAAATATATATATATATATATATATATATATATATATATATATATATATATTTATATTTATATATTTATTTTTTTTTTACTTATTTACTTAACAATATATAAAAAAAGTAGAAAAAATACAAACAAGACATTTCATGTTAAAGCCTAAACTCTGCCACAAAAAGAAAATATGCCATTTTCTTGGAAATTTCTGCAAAAATCACAGTTAAACATCACGCAAAATGGTGAAAAATATCAGCAGAGGGTGACAAAATCTCAAGTAGGCTGGCAGTTAAAAGGTTACAGGTACCGATGCATGTTGGGTATTGTTCTGCTCGGGGGACCTTGCGCTTTCAGATTTACCTTGTTTTTTCTTATTTGCATATTGATATTTTAGGAAAAGGTGTTTTTTATTCAGCTTTTTTATACACATTTTACACATATACACATCAGCTTTTTTATACGCATGCGCGCTAATAGACAGTGGAGGGCGGAAACGCCGCCGCAGTCTGGTTGGCGGACATGCCGGGACCGCTGACATCCGGGTAGTGACGAGGAATGACGCGGACGGTGTGCCGCGTCACTTCCTGTCACGTGGCGCCGGGGAGGACTAGGAGGGCTATTTAAAAACGAGCATTTGGTCCATAACAATAGCGTACCTCTGATGAAGGGTTGTTAGAACCCGAAACGGCCGTAAGGTGTATGGTAACTATGCTTTCTATTACTGTTTAGCGATGTATGTTTTTGTCTTGCTACAAATGTATGTAAACTGAGGGAGACACAGCCTCATTGTGCTTATAGTATTTGGAGTTGATACTTATGCAGTGCAACATAGTTTAAAGATGTAAATAGATCTACTACTGTGATTGATTAATGCTAAATGTGCGCACTGTTTTGTAACAAAGAGAGCTCATATATTTAAGTGCAACATTTTTGCAGAGATTACATTTTTTATCTTTTTGATAGATACATATTAATATATACTGTCTGCTGCTATATGCACTATTGAGGCACTTTATGTATATAAGCTTATAATTTTGCCATATTTGCACATGAGGGGTATGTGTCATATGCTTTAGTTGTGTTTTGTGATTTTTGGGTGTATACTGTGTTTTGTGAGGATTCTGTCATGTTGTGTGTGTATATAAAATAAGCTGCTATATGTGTAATTAAAAATGATTTTGCATTTATACTGAAGAGTAGTGCGCACCTTTATTCAATATATGGTATATAATTTTGGGAGGTTGTTGAACACCTCTATTTAAAGGGGCAGCACCGAATGTAGCAGATGGGGATTTAGTTCCTTGGGATTACAATGTGTGATTGAGTGCTGAACCAGTTAATTAATAAAATTATACATTTTTTGTGAAACCCTGTGCAACCTAAGAATTCTTTGAGATATTACTTCCAGAAAGATGAGCCCACTACAGCAAGCTGGGTATGCTTAGAAAGCTTACCATGTGTACTTTCAGGGAATATATGGTTTATCGGGGATATTCCAAATGTAAAGGGTTGTTTTGGTAGAAAAAGCACAAGGTGCGCACTTTGTCTGCAGAGCTGAAATTTTGAAGTAAAATTACCGCTATGCGCATGCTTTACTTTGGTGTAGTTTGGCAACTCTTTCCTTGACAGAACCAATGCATGTTGGGTATTGTTCTGTTCGGAGCATGTTGCTTTTTCAGATTTTCTGGTTTGCATATAGTTTTTTTTAGGAAAATGTGGTTTTCCTGTGCAACCAAAGAATACATTGAGGGATTACTTCCAGAAAACTGCACCCATGTCAACAAGCCTGGTACGCCTAGAAAGCCTGAGGTGTGTACTTCTAGGGAATATATAGTTTGTAGGGGGTATTTCAAATGTAAATGGTTGTTTTTCTTGAAAAACTGCAAGGTGCGCATATTGTATAGCATAGTTTGCTGTATTTTATCTGAAAATCTCCTAAAGCGTTGTTTCAGTTTGGGGGAGTCTCCTGGGCAGGAAAGGGTGTCTACCTATACATATGTGGTACCGCTGTAACTGCCAGAAATTGGGGTTTCACACGCAATAAGATTTTATTGACAAACTTACATTTTTTATTACAAAAAAAACTACAAATTGTAAAAAATAGTTTTTTTTTATTTTTTTGTACAATTTTCACCCAAAAATATTGAGAATACACTTAGAAAATGACAAACAAGACATTTCATGTTAAAGCCTAGGCTCTGCTGAAAAAAAACAATATATCACTTTCCTGGGAAATCCCTGGAAATCCCTTCAAAAATCACAGTTGAACATGGGGAGCACAAAATATGAAAAATGGTCTGGCAACAAAGGGTGACAAAATCTCAAGGTAGGCTGGCGGTTAAAGGGTTAAAGTAATGTTTGGGCTCCTGCTGCAACTCCATGGTGTGATTCATCCAATTTTTTGGCTCCTGCTGCCAACTCCAGTGTCTCTTTCAAGCTATGTTTGGGCTCCTGCTGCTTGCAACTCCAGGATGTGATTCATTCAATTTTTGGGCTCCTGCTGCCAACCCCAGTGTCTCTTTCAAGCTATGTTTGGGCTCCTGCTGCTGCTGCTGCTTGCAACTCCAGGGTGTGATTCATCCAATTTTTGGGCTCCTGCTGGCAACCCCAGTGTCTCTTTAAAGCGATGTTTGGGCTCCTGCTGCTGCTGCTTGCAACTCCAGGCTGTGATTCATCCAATTTTTGGGCTCCTGCTGCCAACTCCAGTGTGTCTCTAGTGTCTCTTTAAAGCAATATCTGGGCTTCTGCTGCTGCTTGCAACTCCAGGGTGTGATTCTTCCAATTTTTGGGCTCCTGCTACCAACTCCAGTGTCTCTTTCAAGCTATGTTTGGGCTCCTGCTCCTGCTTGCGACTCCAGGGTGTGACTCATTCAATTATTTGGGCTCCTGCTGCCAACTCCAGTGTCTCTTTCAAGCTATGTTTGGGCTCCTGCTGCTGCTGCTGCTGCTTGCAACTCCAGGGTGTGATTCATCCAATTTTTGGGATCCTGCTGCCAACTCCAGTGTGTTTTTCAAGCTATGTTTGGGCTCCTGCTGCTGCTGCTTGCAATGCCAGGGTGTGATTCATCCAATTTTTGGGCTCCTGTTGCCAACTCCAGTGTGTCTTTCAAGCTATGTTTGGGCTGCTACTGCTGCTGCTTGCAACTCCAGGGTGTGATTCTTCCAATTTTTGGGCTCCTGCTGCCAACTCCAGTGTCTCTTTCAAGCTATGTTTGGGCTCCTGCTGCTGCTGCTTGCAACTCCAGGGGGTGATTCATCCAATTTCTGGCCTCCTGCTGCTGCTGCTGCTGCTGCTTGCAACTCCAGGGCATGATTCATCCAATGTTTGGGCTCCTGCTGCCAACTCCAATGTCTCTTTAAAGCAATGTTTGGGCTCCTGCTGCTGCTTGCAACTCCAGGGTGTGATTCATCCAATTTTTGGGCTCCTGCTGCCAACTCCAGTGTCTCTTTCAAGCTATATTTGGGCTCCCGCTGCTGCTGCTTGAAACTCCAGGGTGTGATTCATCCAATTTTTGGGCTCCTGCTGGCAACTCCAGTGTCTCTTTCAAGCTATGTTTGGGCTGCTGCTGCTGCTTGCAACTCCAGGGTGTGATTCAGCCAATTTTTGGGCTCCTGCTGCCAACTCTAGTATCTCTTTAAAGCAATGTTTGGGCTCCTGCTGCTGCTTGCAACTCCAGGGTGTGATTCATCCAATTTTTGGGCTCCTGCAGCTGCTGCTGCTGCTGCTTGCAACTCCATGGTGTGATTCAGCTAATTTTTGGGCTCCTGCTGCTGCCAGCTCCAGGGTGTGTTTTTCAGGCACTATCGGGGCCCCTCATATGGGGTCGATTCAAAGAAACATGTAACAGCTTTGATTTTGGTGCCGATCATCCTATTTTTCCCGAACGCTCGTGCGCTCGTATGAACTTGCGAGTGATTCTATAAGCAAATACGTTTCTATCCTAAAATGTACGTCCGTTCGTATGGCTGTTCGCAAATCAGACCTATGTCAGTTTCCATCCTGATTTTTCCGTTTCATTTCTCAGGTTGCAACATTGGTTTTGCCCTTTTTCCTTTTTTGTCTGGACGTAAATCCTTCTGATCTTGCGGCTGCGCACTACAAACTTACCTCATTAAAGTGCATTCTAAATATTTGGTCTTTTATTTTTCTTTATTTCATTCATTTTGTAGTAACCAACCATTAATGAATGCATTTGCATAAGTAAATCTTACTTTGTTTAATTTTTAGTTAACTTGCATTTTTTACTTGTGGATTTAATTTTAATATTTTGGCTTCAAATGGTACAACTTAAAATTTTGGGTGTGGTTACCCACACCCTCTACATACAGATTGCTCTCAAATATAAAAAAACACCCCGCAACTTCTGCATGTTATGAGTCTAGAAACAGCCAAGATGGCGGGTCATGTATTATCGGGCAGCCTGCAAACAGAAAGGGCCTTGTGACTGTGTTGCTCTGCATTCTTTGATTTCTGACCTTTCCGTGCCCCCAGCTCTGCTGTGTCTGTGCAAAATACAGCAGTAACCCACATCCTGCACTTTATCCCGCTCTCCTCTCCTCAGTAAGTGTGATGCATCTGACCAAAGATGAGCTAAAATAATTAAACAAAGCAAAGGTAAACAACTACACCAATAAATTCAATCTAAAAATATTATTCTAGTACATCAATTTAAAAATAAATAACAAAGGACATAAGTTTCTTTAATTAACGCAAATATATGGATGTATTGCAAAATAAAGGTTTACATGCAAAGGACTAATTAAGGTCCACATTAAAATGCTTTTATAAGGCATACATGAATCAGGTATGCATTGCCATACAATTTATGGCCTCGGCCATGCTGATACATGCAGTTCATTGGAGGTCAAGACGCGCAGACTCCTCCACATAGCCAAAAAACCTGTTCAAGAACAGCAATCCGACTGCTAAAAGGTGTCGGCAGTGGCTTTCTTTTAAAACGTATTTAGAGGGTGGAAAAGTGCTCTCTGAATCACACCTAAACACATCCGATTATCCTAAGTTTTACGTTTTGATCCTAAGTTTTAGGATTTGATCCTAAGTTTTAGGATTTGATCCTAAGTTTTAGGATTTGATCCTAAGTTTTACGTTTTGATCCTACAATTTAGGAACCAACTTCCGATGATCGTAAGAGCATATACGAATTCGTACGTAGGCTCGTGCGAGTCGGAAATGGCCAATAAAACAGGAAAAAATGACTAACACCCACCCAAACTTACGATTCTCGTTCCGAAATCAATTAACTTTTGCTCTTTGAATCGAGGGGATAGTGATGCCACCTCAACTCTCTGCAATTGTGCCACTTTGCGATTCTATTAGCGATGCCTCCGATCTGCATGTGATAATTATTTACAGTATTATTTCAATAACCCAGCACGTGTCCTATGCGTGTTACAGCAAGGCAGAATGGTTTACAACCCTATTGAAGCTCTAGGAGGCTCAGAAATAGCCGTTTTTTAATAACGATTCATTGCAAATAAATTTGGGTCGAAACGATTTTTGTCGGAAAATTCTGCGAATCAGTCGAATCAAATTTTTCAAAAGTTCGCTCATCTAGCTGAAACCATTAAAATCTATGGAGGAGGTCCCTACCCTGTGGCTGGTGGGGATCATAGGCTGATCAGTACTTGGTACTTGGTTCTTCTCCACATGCACTCCACTCAGCTCAGCTATTTAATTACTTGGGGGCTGGAAGATTTGGTCTTGTAGGGAGCGATGATTTTATAGGATGGGGGATCCAAACAGTTGCCTATTGCCTGACACCAGGTATTGCCAGATGAGCATCTGTATAGCGGTGCTTAGAGTGACCACTAGTAGATGCTGTAAGTGTGTATCGGGCACTGTAACAGAGGGTCTCGGTCCCTGTAGGAACCTGGCCGGCATTGATGAATGTGATGTGTGTTGGGCGCTGTAACAACAGTATAGCGCTGCAGCGAGTGAAAGGTAGCGCCAGCTCAGTGTGTCCGGCACTCGGCGCTCCACACTATACTTGACAAAACACTAGGCACACACAGCATCCGCGCTCTAAAGCTGGGCGCTGTAGCATAGAGAACCAGGCGCTGTGTGATCAAAGTCTGGTTTTGAACACATATACACCAGTAACAAAGCGAAAACACATGGAATGACATTGTTTTAACACTGTGACAATAACACTTTAGTGCCAGACCTGTAAATACAATTGTAGATACAATTCTCCAATTCTGGATTAATACATGTGATGCTACATGGCACTGTTAGAGGCGCTGACCATTTCTTAAATGTGGTTTTGCGTACAGAGCCCGGCATTCACCAGGCGCTGTCTGCCTCTACGAGACACTACCTGGCACTATCCATTCTTAAATAACCCCCATAGTGTCACCATACTATTAAATGCGGCTGAATTGGTGTATGTGGCTCTCAGGGTACAAAAGGTTGGGACCCCCTGGTCTATTAGAAGGAAACATCAGCCAAACCATTTGCCCATTGCTTTCATGTGTGGAGGGGCAGACTTGGCTGTTCCCCTGCACTTCATTTGTCAATAGAGACCATCGGGAAGTAAGATCGCGACATCAGACTTTGAAGCAGGACAAAAAAGCTGCGGGGGACAGGTGAGTATAGATTTTTTTTTTTTTGCTGGATATGGACTTTAAAGCCAGAGGTATCACCTCAAGAACTTTTTTTACAGAATAATAGGTGTTTTCAGGAGAGCAAACATTTTATAAATAGTAATAAATGTGACATCAAAGAGAGGAAGTGGGGGGGGGGGGGCAATCTTCCTAATGGGAGCTGGTCTTCTTCAATACATGATTTCCTTATGATCTAGGTAATATTTTATACTGTTGTTAGTAGAGATGAGCGAACTTCTCAAAAATTCGATTCGGGCGATTCGCCAAATTTCTCAAAGAAATTCGGGTTTGTGAATCGAACTTTAGCGAATCGCTCATCTCTGGTGGGAGCGGGGAGGCCGGCTGCGCTGTCAGTGGGCGGCTTCCGCCGCCCACTGACAGCGCAGCCGGCCTCCCCGCTTCCACCAAGCCCTGAAATGGAAAAAAAAATGCCAGCATGGTGGGAGCGGAGAGGCTGGCTGCGCTGTCACTTGTCATCAGAGGAAGCCGTCTTCCTCTGATGATGCGTCCACTGATGACAGCTGACAGTGCAGCCGGCCTCCACGCCCCCACCATGCCGGTAAGTGTTTGCTGAAATAAAAAAAATGCCGGCATGGTGGGAGCGGGGAGGCCGACTGTGCTGTCAGCGGGCGGTGGAAGCCGGCTTCCGCCGCCCGCTGACAGCGCAGCCGGTCTCCCCGCTCCCACCATGCCGGCATTTTTTTTTTTTAATTTTAAGGAAAATTCGGTCAGGACGATCCACAAAAAATTTGGGTTCGTGTTGAATCTAATTTTCCCTTAAATTCGGAGCGAATTCAGGTTTGTTAGAACTGATTCGCTCATCCCTAGTTGTTAGGGTAAAATAAAAGTAGCCATCATTATACTTAGAAGACACAGAAGTACCATAAAAGAGATATTTTAAAATTGCATTTGCATAACTTGTGTGATAAAAGGGTAAAATAGAAGTAGGCACAATTGCCAGTTTGGCAACTATTAATTTCAACTCAATGGATTAATCAAAGCTGATTTGAACCTTCCTCCCCCTGTCATTGCCTTTGGTCTGATCTTCACGCTGCAACAATTTTCCATTCTAACTGGCTTTGTCAGAGATGAGAATATTAAGGCAGCAAAGTGCTTTTTTGTCATGCTTCTGTGACAGAGAGGCAATTTCCTATAATATAAGCAAGGAATTACACTACAAACAGTAAAAAGCCAGAAATCACCAGGGTTAGGTCGAGAGTGTGATTTGGCCTTTTGGTCTATGCTTTTCCCAACTGTCCATATAAAAGGTTCCTTTGATGTTCAAGGTCAGAAAAACAAGGCAGGAGGTCAGGCGTTTATGCAAAACAGCATCTAGGCATTTTTATTTTAAGGTTAATAAGACAAAAATCAAATATATTCAGTAGGTGTTAGTATTTACTTTGTTCATTCAGATTGCTGTTGCCAGCTGAAATAGAACGGAAGAGAAACCCATCATTAGCATGATATCTATTACTAACAGATGAGATGCTCGATTACTTGTTATAATTGATGTTTAGGTCAATGATCCCTGTTGATTGCCTTATCAATTTGAATAGCTATGACTGAACTATAGGCAAGAACTCAGATGTAAGGAGACTTGTAAAAGGCTGATCTTATTGCTTAGAATGAGAAACAGTTGCCTGTGAAATATACTTTAAAATCAAGTGCAAACTAAGCATCTAATGCAACTGTTTTGGTTTTGATTAGAGATTACAACAAACCATAATTATTAGGCCCTGTTCACACCTCTGCTCTTTCTCTGTGTTGCTGTGCTGTGTTGCAACGTAATTATAATGCAGAGGAAACGCTGCACATAATTATAGATGGGATAGTTCATAGTTCAATATTTGTACATCTTTATATATGTATTTACCTATTTGATACAATTTTTACATTCGCATTTGTACTTTATTTCACTGCTGTACTTAATGCTTTTAATTATGTGGTGTTATTGTTAGTAGCTTTTAAAGTCTGTACCATAAACATGGAATAATCTTTTACCATTTATAGTGTGTGTGGCATATTAGTATTGTTGGTGGGTAATATTTGGATAGTACACACTTCTGCGCTGCGTTACACAAGGTATTAACGTGTAAAAATTTAAGCCAGGCACTATGAATTAGATGTTGTTTGCGCCAGATAAAATTACATGTCTTAAGGTCTGTCTGAGATAGAAGAACTGGGAGAGTTTGTATATAGTATAGTACCTGAAAGAACACAACCATTTTTATTAGGTAGGTCCTACCCAGGTATGAAAAAGTCAGGGGCCCCAATCTATGCATCTCAGACATTAAGAGGTTAATGTTAACCTCATACAGTCTGTTGGGATTGTAATTTGTGTAATTTGCCATATGTCCGCCAAAATAATTTGGTTTTACAGATATGTAAGATTGTTTGAACTGATAACATGCTATGTACTCTCCCTATATTATGTCACCTTGTGCATAATGTTCAAATAAGGTTCAGAAAATTGCAATTTTATCAAATTCAGTTCCCTAGGCCCACCAGAAGAGGGGATTCTTGGGACCCATCTTGAGTTTTATTGAATTAATGCAAGACCACTCCTAAATCATGTTGCTATATATTATCCAGTCTGTAAATAAAATCAACTTTTACACTTTATATTCAAAATTGTATTTAAAGAATTATTAAATAAATAACAAATTATGATCCAAAACCACTGTGTTAGTCTTGGACCTCATTTGCTGCTATTCTGGCATAGGGGCGGTGTCTGGTACCCATCAGAGGTTCCTATGGTCCTCGGGTGGCCAGTCCAACAATAATCATGCATCCATTTTTGATCTTTCATACTCTAACTGTTAAATTAGAAGAGTAAAATAGTGACAGATGGTGCCAGTCAATCAATAGATTGTATCACCCTTATTATTTACCTGGCATTTCGAGCAGAGTAATCTGCACTGCAGACACAGTCAATGTTTTGTGTCACAAGTCTGATGCAAGAGGAATGTAAACAGGTCCAACTCATTAGCTTCATAAAATATGCATGGTTACAGAGAAGGGGTAAGTCTGAAATCAATGGGGACCCAAACTTTGGGGGGTGGCTGTGATGGGGGGCGCAGAGTCTGCAGCTGGAAGTGCACTGCTGTATAACTCACCTGAGCCCCGGGCGATCTCCTTCCTGGAGGCTGCGTTTGAAATAATCTAGGAGTGTCCTCATTCATCGGGACCTGTGTCCATTTTTCTGTGCCCTCTTCTGTGGACCATTTCAAACAACGCCGCCGACAGGAAAGGGTTTGCGTGGGGCCCAGGTGAGTTTTACAGCTGCTTTATCCTTTAGCTTAGAAGCTCATAAACCAGCTTTTCTGTGTTTGTGCCAAACTCGAACACGGACTTCTGGCTGAAATCCATGTTTGTGTTCGGGTTTGGCAAACCGAACTTGCAAAGTTCGGTACGAACCTGAACTAAGCGGTTCAGGTTCATCCATCACTACAGTTATAACTAACAATTTACCACCCAAACCCACTGTGTTAGTCTTGGTCCTCCTTTGCTGCCCTCATGATGATATAGGGGCAGTGCCTGGTGCACATCAGAGGTTCCTGTGGCCCTCAGGTTACCAGTCCCACACTGTTTATTCATCCATTGTTGAACTACCATATTGTTTATTTAGAAGAGTAAAATAATGACTTGCTGCCAGCCAATCCGAAGTAATTGCATCACCCTGCACTCTATTCTGAATGAATAGAGTGCGGGGCAGCTTCCATTGGGTGCTTCCCTCCAGCTGATGCATGCCTGCACCACCAATTCAGAAATGCCGGACATGGGTTAGGCACACCAGCCAAAGTAAACCAGTGATGGCAGCACAACCTGCATATAGAAGGTGAACCAGGGGGTTTCACATAGAGCTGCAAACTAAATTGGGACACCGCCGGAGACAGGGAATCATTAGGCCCTGGAATTTATAGTTTTCCTTTGATCTGCTTTAAAGAGCAAATTAAATGCTTTGCTGCATTACTCTAGTTAAATGCTTCCACTTTTCTCTTTTCTAATTCACGCCTAATATAAATTCTTGCCCTTTTCTTCAATAAATAATGAAATGAACCTTCTTTTCAGGAGATATTTTAAAGCAAATTTACAAAATAAATGCCACTGGGGGTTGCCCAAATGATTCTGGATGTGAGTGTTTTAATTCTGGGAGACTGTAACAGACTTTGCAACTCAATACACATTAACTGCGAGAAAATACTTTGCTTTTTTTTTTTTTAAGTAAATCGGCTATACCTGAAATGGCAGTGCTGCAGGTCAAACACAGTTGCCACAATTAGGAGCTTGTCTAGGTGTCCACATACAAAACTGAGAACCCATCTATCCCAGAGAATGCTAAGCAATTGAAAAAAATCAGTCCGAAAAAAGTAATTGCTTTTCTGATTATACCAAATAGAAACGACCAAGCCGGTGACATTCCTTATTATCCATGATGCCTGCTGACATAAAAAAGCTATTTTGTTTTCAGTTCTTTATGAAGAGACTATATAAACAAAATACTTAACTAGTAATGGGAAAAGAAATACTATTTTGCTGCTGTCTGATGTATGGATTTGCATTAGCATCTCATCTCATTTCCATAATGGCTTTAATGCCAAACTTCAGTAAGTCTTAACACACTTGTGCAATTACAGCATTTACTACACACTTCTCACATATACCTGAAAATTGCCAGTTAATTTTTATTGGAAGCAAATGGGATACTTTAAAGTGTATGTCCATTTTCGATTTTTTTAAAGTGTATGTTTTTTGGTTCCAAAACCACGTGCTCAGGGTAGTGAGCTGATTTAGGGGTTTATTCATCAAGGGATAGCGTCAGGTAGTGCCTTGTAAGCGACAGGTAGCGTCAGGTGAAAGCCCGCTGCAGCACGCAATACCACATTTATGAAGGCAATTCCAGTGAGCACCTCTTACAGTGACACGTAGCGATCGATTCATCATCACAGACAGCTCAGCGGATCCCGGCGGTGCTCTGGCTTTCAGAGCACCTGGTATTACCTGTCGCTACCTGTCGCCCATACATTTCAATGGACGTTTCGCTTCTTTACTTTAAACAGGGTATTTTCTTACATTTTTTTATCAAATCATTGTGTGACCTCTCCTGGCCTATTTAAAGTCTTTAGATTTTTTAAATTTTTATGCAGAATTGTCATTACAGGTCTGGTATTAAAGTGTCAATATCACAATGTAATAACAATGTAATTCCATATGTTTTCGCTTTGTTACTAGTGGATATGTGTTCAAAAACGGACTTTAATCACACAGCTTCTGGCGGTCTGGGCAACACCAACACAATTTTGAACGCCGGCACTGTGTGAGGCTCTTTTTTTTGATGAATATGGTGTGAGTCGCTCACACTGACCAGTTGCTACCGTTCGCTCCCGTATAGCTCTGTACTGGTGTTATAGCGACTCACACATCAAATTCATCAATGCCGGCAATGTTACTACAGAGACTGAGGTGCTCTGTAATAGTGACTCACGGCCAATCAGAGCGACCACTAACGGTGGCTCTTAGTGCCGCTGTACAGATACTTCTCTGCTGTTACCTGGCGCTAGTAATGAATCAGCCTGCCCAAGTTTTTTCAATTTTTTTGCTATGTTAGCAAATGTATATTTTATGGAAGCCGTTTTCACTATCTGCAATCTGTTGCTATTGGCAACGTACACCAAGAAGAGAGAAGTGAGTCCTGTACACACCCGAACATAAATCGCACATTTGCTAACATTAGAAAACTTCAAAAAATGCCAGATCAGCTCAGCAACTTTAAGACATCATTTTGCCACACAAATATACACTTAAAAAATTTTAAAACGAAAGAGAACTTACCCTTTAAAACACTAAATTTACCCCTTTTTGTGCTTTAACAAAATGTGTAACATAGAAACATAGAAGGTTGACGGCAGAAGGAGACCATACGGTCCATCTAGTCTGCCCTTATGTGTATACTCTATGTACTCTTTATCTTAGGATAGATGTATGCTTATCCCAGGCATGTTTAAATTCAGTGACTGTTGATTTTTCAACTACCTCTGCTGGAAGTTTGTTCCAAGCATCTACTACTCTTTCTGTAAAATAATATTTTCTAACATTGCTCCTGATCTTCCCCCCGACTAGCTTCAGGTTGTGCCCCCTTGTTCTATCATCAAGAGGCTGATTCATTAATAGCGCCAGGTAGCGACAGATGAGCGCCAGTAGCGTGATTTTCACAGCGCCAGCTAGTATTCGCTGTGCTTGGCCGGGGTTTGCTTGTTGTCAGCGGCTCAGTCGGTGTGCGGTAATGTTGAATACGGGGTTAGGGGTCGCTGTTTCACAGGTTCCGCGTTGTATGGGTGCGCCTGACAGCGAATGGCCAGAGCGAACGGCTTGCTGCAGATTCATTAAAAAATTACGCTCAAAAATTTCTCGCGCTGTGAATTCCTTGTTTAAACCCCAGAGCGCTGGCGGCGATGTGTGTAAAGTAGTTTTTAACCCCCAAACAACCTTTTTTTTTATATGTAAAAATTATACAAGTTTTTCTAAACATTTTGTAATATGAATACATTAATATCAGACCTGTAATATCAATTCTGCACATTTTATTTTTATTTATTTTTTTTTTATTTAAAAAAAAATCCTAACATTGCAGAAGTGGTCACAGAATTTTTGACATTAAAAAAAAAAAAAAAAAAAAACAGTAATAGCAATTAATTATGAATATTTAAAGATTGCTCCATTGAAATGCATTGGACCACGCCAGGGAGCGCCAGGTCATACCTGTCGCTGTGATGGGATTATCAGCGGCGCTGTTCGTTGCAGTCGGCTACATGATGAATCCCGCGCTAGCTGACGCTCTCGCCGGCGCTAGCCTCATTTAGCGTGATAAATGCGTCATTGTGACCGCCACCGGGCGTACTTGATTCGGTAGCCGCCGATAGCTGGCGGTACCTGGCGCTCGTCAGACACTACCTGGCGCTAGCCCTTGATAAATAAGCCCGCAAGTTTCTTTTTAAAAACACTTCCCTCCTGAACCTTATTCAATCCTTTCACATATTTAAAGGTCTCAATCAAGCCCCCCTCTCCCTTCTTTCCTCCAGACTGTACAAATTAAGTTCTTTAAGTCTCTCCTGATAAGTTTTACGTTTCAGTCCTTCCACCATTTCAGTTGCCCGCCTTTGGATACGTTCTATTTGAATAATGTCTTTTTGCAGGTAAGGTCTCCGGAACTGTACACAGTATTCTAGCTGTGGCCTCACCAGGGCTCTATACAGCGGCATCACAACCTCCCTCTTCCTACTGGTGATGCCTCGAGCTATACAGCCGAGCATCCTGCTTGCTTTTCCCACTGCCTGGCTACACTGTCCACTCATCTTGCAGCTATCAGTAATCAGTACCCCTAAATCTCTCTCCTCCGAGGTCCTGGCTAACACAGTGCTGCCCATACGGTACTCAGAGCAGGGATTCCTTCTACCCAAGTGCATGATTTTACATTCTAGTTTCCACAGTTTTGACCATCTATCCAGTGAAACTAAATCATTTTCCATGTTGCAGACACCTCCAGGAATATCCACCCTATTACTAACCTTTGTATCATCAGAAAACAGACAAACTTTTCCTACCAGACCTTCTCCTATGTCACTTACAAATATATTAAATGTCACTTACAAATATATTAAAATATATATGTATTTCAATGTCTATGCCCAGGAACCCACTAAAGTCCTCCAACTTTATGCCTCTTCGAAAAAGTGTAAAATTCGCTATTTCAAAGCATCTCAAAGTCTCTGATTATATGTAAATACCGTTATATTATGTATTATTATATTATATATATTATTATAAATTATATATATTGTTTTTCCTGTATTATATTTTAAACTTAAAAAAAACTGAGATATAAATGTATAATCCTCTTCTAAGAAATGTCATGGATTCTCCTTAGAACAGCACATCAATCTCATAACTTCGTATAATCATTTATCATTTCTTTCAAAAATACATAGCATTGAATCATTACAATTACTGTATTTTTAGCTCTTTAAGACGCACCTTGTGTGTGTGTGTGGGGGGGGGGGGGGGGGCAGGTGAGAATGTTATGTTATGGTGTTAATGCCCAAAAATGTTTGTACCTGTTTACTCATTGGGGGACTATATGCCCACGTAATTCTTTTCCAAAGTGTGGTAAACACCCGATTGTTCAAAAAAATGATGACTACACTATTAGCTTGAACATACACAAAATGCAAGGTTACAATTAGAGATGAGCGAACTTTTGAAAAGTTCGATTCGACCGATTCGCCGAATTTTCCGACAAAATTCGTTTCGACCCGAATTTATTTGCGGCGAATCGCTATTAAAAACGGCTATTTCTGAGCCTCCTAGAGCCTCAATAGAGTTGTAAACCATTCTGCCTTGCTGTAACACGCATAGGATGCGTGCTGGGTTAGTCAAATAATACTTTAAATAATTTGGACATGCAGATCAGAGGCATCACTAATAGAATCGCAGAGCGGCACAATTGCAGAGAGTTGAAGTGGCATCACTATGAGGGGCCCCTATATTGCCTGAAAAACACACCCTGGAGCTGGCAGCAGCAGGAGCCCAAAAATTAGCTGAATCACACCCTGGAGTTGCAAGCAGCAGCAGCCCAAACATAGCTTGAAAGAGACACTGGAGTTGGCGGCAGGAGCCCAAAAATTGGATGAATCACACCCTGGAGTTGCAAGCAGCAGCAGGAGCCTAAACATTGCTTTAAAGTGGACCAACACCCACGGGTGATCGGCCCGGGAATCTATAAGATTCCCGGGCCGATCACCTCCCTCCCCGCAGAACATCCGAGATCGGGATGTCCCGCGGGGTGAAACCCCCCCAAACACCCCAAACTCCTTACCTTATCTGTGAATGGCCGGCGCGCGCGCGCGCGCTTCCGCCGGCGCTGGGAGCGGGGAGAGGTGAGTTTTTCGGGGGGTTCGGGGGGGTTTCACACAGCGGGGCACCCCGATCGGGGGTGCCCCACCGAAGTGGACCAAGACCCAGGATAGTCAAAATCCTGGGTGTTGGTCCACTTTAAAGAGAAACTGGAGTTGGCTGCAGGAGCCCAAAAATTGGATGAATCACACCCTGGAGTTGCAAGCAGCAGCAGCAGGAGGAGCCCAAGCATTGCTTGAAAGAGACACTGGAGTTGGCTGCAGGAGGCCAAAAATTGGATAAATCACACCCTGGAGTTGCAAGCAGCAGCAGGAGCCCAAACATAGCTTGAAAGAGACACTGGAGTTGGCTGCAGGAGCCCAAAAATTATATGAATCACACCCTGGAGATGCAAGCAGCAGCAGCAGCAGGAGCCCAAGCATTGCTTGAAAGAGACACTGGAGTTGGCTGCAGGAGGCCAAAAATTGAGTGAAAGAGACACTGGAGTTGGCTGCAGGAGCCCAAAAATTATATGAATCACACCCTGGAGATGCAAGCAGCAGCAGCAGCAGGAGCCCAAGCATTGCTTGAAAGAGACACTGGAGTTGGCTGCAGGAGGCCAAAAATTGGATAAATCACACCCTGGAGTTGCAAGCAGCAGCAGGAGCCCAAACATAGCTTGAAAGAGACACTGGAGTTGGCTGCAGGAGCCCAAAAATTGGATGAATCACGCCATGGAGTTGCAAGTAGCAGCAGCAGCAGGAGCCCAAACATAGCTTGAAAGAGACACTGGAGTTGGCTGCAGGAGCCCAAAAATTGGATGAATAACACCCTGGAGATGCAAGCAGCAGCAGCAACAGGAGCCCAAACATTGCTTGAAAGAGACACTGGAGTTGGCTGCAGGAGGCCAAAAATTGGATGAATCACACCCTGGAGTTGCAAGCAGCAGCAGGAGCCCAAACATAGCTTGAAAGAGACACTGGAGTTGGCTGCAGGAGCCCAAAAATTGGATGAATCACACCCTGGAGTTGCAAGCAGCAGCAGCAGGAGCCCAAACATTGCTTTAAAGAGACACTGAGTTGGCTGCAGGAGGCCAAAAATTGGATGAATCACACCCTGTAGTTGCAAGCAGCAGCAGGAGCCCAAACATTGCTTGAAAGATGCACTGGAGTTGGCTGCAGGAGCCCAAAAATTGGATGAATCACACCCTGGAGTTGCAAGCAGCAGCAGGAGCCCAAACATTGCTTTAAAGAGACACTGGAGTTGGCTGCAGGAGCCTAAAAATTGGATGAATCACACCCTGGAGTGGCAAGCAGCAGCAGCAGCTGCAGGAGCCCAAACATTGCGTGAAAGAGACACTGGAGTTGGCTGCAGTAGCCCAAAAATTGTCTGGAAGGCACACCCTGAAGTTGGCATCAGCAGGAGCCCAAAAATTGTCTGGACGGCATACCTTGAAGTTGGCATCAGCAGTAGGCCAAAAATTGTCTGGAAGGCACACCCTGAAGTTGGCATCAGCAGGAGCCCAAAAATTGACTGGAAGGGACACCCTGGAGTTGGCAGCAGCAGTAGGCCAAAAATTGTCTGGAAGGCACACCCTGAAGTTGGCATCAGCAGCAGCAGCAGGAACCCAGAAATTGGCTGGAAGCCACACCCTGAAGTTGGCATCAGCAGGAGCAGCAGGAACCCAGAAATTGGCTGGAAGCCACACCCTGAAGTTGGCAGCAGCAGTAGGCCAAAAATCGTCTGGAAGGCACACCCTGAAGTTGGCATCAGCAGCAGCAGCAGGAACCCAGAAATTGGCTGGAAGCCACACCCTGAAGTTGGCATCAACAGGAGCCCAAAAATTGACTGGAAGCCCCCCCCCCCCCGGGAGTTGGCAGCAGCAGCAGGAGGAACCCAGAAATTGGCTGGAAGGCACACCCTGAAGTTGGCAGCAGCAGGAGCACAAACATTAGCTGGAAGGCACACCCAGAAGTTGACATCAGCAGTAGGCCAAAAATTGACTGGAAGGGACACCCTGGAGTTGGCAGCAGCAGCAGGAGGAACCCAGAAATTGGCTGGAAGGCACACCCTGAAGTTGGCATCAGCAGTAGGCCAAGAATTGGCAGGAAGGCACACCCTGAAGTTGGCAGCAGCAGGAGCACAAACATTAGCTGGAAGGCACACCCAGAAGTTGGCATCAGCAGCAGGAACCCAGAAATTGGCTGAAAGGCACACCCTGAAGTTAGCAGCAGCAGGAACCCAGAAATTGGTCTAAAGACATAAATATGTTTTACACCATTTAGAAAGTGTAAAACGTGGCACCATGCTGAATCTAGTCGCATGCATCAGCCATTGGTGGGTGGAAATCCTGGCTGATCCATCCCTGATTCATTTTGACAAAGGTGAGTCTCTCCACATTTTTAGTTGACCCGCCGCACTAAACACCCGCTCAGATGGCACGCTACTTGCCGGGCAGGACAGCTTTTCCAGGGCAAACTCTGCTAGTTGCGGCCACAAGCCAAGTTTGGCTGCCCAGAAGTCCAGCGGATCCTCAAGGTGTGTTGGCATGGTCATGTCAAGGTATGACATGACCTGCTGGTTGAGTTCCTGCTCCAGGAACATACAACACATTCATCAATGCCGGCCAGGTTACTACAGCGCCCAATAACCAATCACAGCTTATACTAGCGGTCACTCTTAGCGCCTCTGTACAGACATCTGCCGATAGCTGGCGCTAGTAATGAATCAGCCTGGATTATTTGAGAGTAAAAAAACACATTTAAAAAAAAAACCCTGTTTAAACAGAAGAAAAGGAACAGCCATTGAAATGTATGGGAGAGCGACAGGTAGCACCAGGTAATACCTGGCACTCTGTAAACTAGAGCGCCGGCACTATACACTGAGCCACCTGTAATGATGAATCGTACGCTACATGGCACTGTTAGAGTCGCTCACCAGATTCGCCTTCATAAATGTGGCATTGCGTACAGTGCCCGGCGTTCACCAAACGCTGCCTGCCGCTACAAGGCACTACCTGGTGCTATCCCTTGATGAATAAACCCCAATATTGTGATCCTCCCTATCTGAATAAGTTGAATAGAAGTCTAAATGTCTACATTTTGAATTGGATCTTAATTGTTTCTGTAGAAGATAAGTAATTTATAATTGTTAACGTTTTTAATGGTTAACTTTATAATGTAACACTGGATATTAAAATTCCTGAAATGTACGTATATTAATCCAAACATGAATTTATATTTATTTAGTTCTAACAATTGAAACCTGATTATATAATTTATCATTTCTTATATAGTAGAACATATGGAAGATTTAGTAGTTTATATTTGTGTATATGATGAATTGAGAAATATTTTTTATATATATATCTATATAATTGTCTCAGTGAGTAACGAAATGCATATAAATATCATTAGAACATGATATATAGAAGTAGAAAACTAAATTTGCATTGAGATTGTTTTAGAATGGTAATTACATTAATATAGGAGATCTGAAATACTGCCTCTGGTCTCCTTTATATTAATAATTATGAAGCCAGAGTAAACAAGTAGCAGAAAGAACTATAGCGGATGGATGCTAAAGACCACATTTCCCAGTGGACTAAGTGGCTTGATCATGGTAGCTGAGTTGTGCTACCAAGAAGATAAAATAAACATGCAGCACGCTTGGCCTAGCATCCCCAGATGATGTCAGTGGACCACTGACGAAACGCGAGGAAGCTTTTTTTTACACAGCACTGTACAACGTTTAAAAGAAAAATGTGAGGACTGTTCTAAAGGACAAACTGGACATTTTTATTGCATTTTATGGACTTATCATCCATATAGTTATCGTTTATTGTATCCTTAGCATTTACTAAATTGTGTGCCATATGATGGAAATAAAAGAGGGTTTTTGGGCACAAACTGAAAACGGGTCTCTGGAGTCTGTGAATGGACATGGAGATAGAAGATGGAATCGCTGGTTCCCTGCCATTGATTATTATGAAGATACCAGCACTGCATGAAGGAGCTGCATGGGAACACCGAACCTGCATGGAGGAACTGCCTATTTTTTGTTTTTGCTGGTTAATACCTTTACATTTCTGTAATTTTCAGCCATTGTAACTAAGGGCCATGGGCAACATGAAGATACCGAGTATAAGGGAATGGAGAGATTGGAGAACTCATTATCTATCACCACTAGAACAGCCAGCTTCTGCTTATCACTAATTATTATATACAAGGGCCTTAGATTGAAAGAACATAAAATATATTTAGGATTAAGGTTTCTAATCCTACTTTTAAAGTTACATCAATTATGCAAAATTAGTATTGTATAACTAATTTAGATTTTAATAAGATTTTTTTATGCTGGAGTCGAATCATTCCCTTTTTTCCATCTCCAGCCAAAACTAGTACTGACTCCTACTCCATGACTCTGACTTTGACTCCACGGCCCTGCTAGTCTGCCCTTGTGTGTATGTTCCCCCTATCTTAGGACAGATGTGTGCTTATCCCAGGTATGTTTAAATTCACTTACTGTTGATTTTTCAACTACCTCTACTGGAAATTTGTTCCAGGACTGGGATTCGAACCTGCCACCCTCCGGTCACAAGTCCGCTCCCTTACCTCTAGGCTACAACTGCCCCTAGATCAGAGGTTGTGGACCCACCAGAAGGCAAGTGTCCCACGGGGATTGACAGCACACTTTCATGCTGTTTACTGCATTTTAGTGTGAGTTTCTAACAGGGAGACTTGAAAACATGCCTAGCCTACCAAAACCAATAGTAAAATTTAAAATGTAATGAAAACACGCAAGTACATACCACAACATGTAACAAACAATAAAGGGGGGCACACTAGTACTGACCCACATACTACTCAGCTGCATTGATAGTATAATAACAGTATGCTAAATAATTATCTAATTAAAGTAGATAGTGCTTTTAAGACAATCCGCCATATTAACCTAATGAGCAAAAAGAGGAATTTGGATAATAAGCATTCTTAAAAATAAATATAAATATAACTATATGTGCCAGGGTAAGAACACGGACAACATGAAAAGCTCAAAGTGACCAATAATGTGCAAAGATATAAGAATGATACTTAGCAACAAGCTGTATGATGAGTTGGCTCAGGATCCCTCCAATTTCAGGCCTGTGCTTTCTGTGGTTTAGATGCCCACCTATCTCTGTGCTGAGATAATCCAATTAGCTGAGCTGTGTTTCGGTGGTAATGAATGCTGTAACTTGTCTTTTTTTGTTTAATATCTTAAACTGTAGAATGTACCATTTAGCTTTTATTTCTGCCAACACAGTCACAGTTCTTTGCAGATCCATTTTCAAACAAGACCAGCAGCACAATGCCAGCATAGGTTATAGAAAAAAAAAATTGGTGTATTGGTAGGGTAGTATTCCTTAGCTCTTGTCATCTTCTTCAGAGTCTACTGTTTATTTGGCTATAAAGGTTTAAGTGAAATGACATTAATCACATGGAGGCTTTAGAACACAATCACTTACTGAGTGCCAGAAGACTGCAGTCTATTTACTCTGTCTCTGAAGGGAGAAAAATGAGAAAAACACATCGGAGGGTTGGCACGCTCAGAGAGCACTTATGTTTTCAGTGACATTGTGTTTTTGTAAAGAGAAAAAGAGACATCCGGCACCAGTTTGAAAGTAGCATAAAATGTCCAATTTATTGGTATATCCTTAAAATCAATAAGTGCGTAATGAAAGACAGCAGCATCTCACATTCTCAAAACTGTCTATTGATGCGTTTCAGGGGGGTGCTCCACCTTAGTCTTACCTGATTTCCACATGTCCTTCCCAGGTACTTGTGGTCTGTCTCACTGAGCCACAACACAGCTGCGGTGGCGCGCCCCACCCTATCCGGGAGAAAAGGGGCCATGTCCTGCCACAGGGTGGATGGAAATATGTTAAGTCATGAAAGAGGAGAGGGAAGAGCCACTGGAGGATGTCCAGGTTGCCCCAAACCGCCCTCCGTGAGCAGAAGGACCAGCCTGCCAAAGGGATTGGAAGAGAAGATCGTCACTCAACTCCCCTAACATGGAATCTACTTGCAGTCAGGGGCACCATCCCCACCTTCGGGTGGAGGGGGGGCAGATGGAAGAAGCGGCGGACCAGCACCAGCACATCTACCGTGTTATTGTATGCCAATCTGTACAAAGTAGGCATATTAGGTCCAATCCAACAATGTGCAAATGTATATTCTTATGATACGAAAATATATTTGCATGCAGCGTCAGTTAAAATGCAGGTGCTATTCAGAAGTGCAGATAAATCCATCCCGTGTGTATTAAAACTAGTTTTGCATTTATGCGAATGTATGTTAGCATACGGATATCTGCAGGCATTGCATGGGAAAAGGCATGGGAAGTGTGCAAAGGCTTTCGAGCTGTGCGATCATGTCCAAGCAGTGATGCCCATGGATGATATAGGGCCAATTCAACAACATGCAACACCATGCGGTGTGCACCATGTGAATATATACATGCAGGGATGCCTATGGATACATATCTGTTTACATGAGAAAGGATGTATCAATCGGCACATATACATGCAGAGATACCTATGGATGTTTGTTTACATATGCTAATAGATCTGCTTAGAAGAGAAAGCATGTATCTAATTTGCACAAATTCAAACTTGCCTCTCCTTTCATCCATTTTTTCACATAACAAATAATTGTTGTTAATTGTTTATGTGTAAAGCCTATTCTTATTTGTTTCACAACAATAACATTTTTAGATGATTATGTTTCTCTAATGTATCTATCGTTAAATAGTTACTTCTTTTTTGCTTTTCTGGTGGCCTTTTAAAATGCTATTGTGCATTACATTTATCAATACTCACCCCCCTGTGTTAAATTGGCCCTATAATGTGAAGACATATGAGAATTAAATTACAGAAAGTGATTCAAAAATACTGGATTGGTTGACAGTTGTCACCCTGTTATATGTTCATATCATATGTGTAACTAACTAAATAAACACACAACACCATACTTGTCCATTAGTATTAAGCATAAATATGAAATATAAATATGGAATACCCCTCATGTCTATTGCAAAGCAACCCTTAAATATTTAACCTTATCTACAATGAATCATAATTAAAAATGAATGCTGATAGTGTTTATATATAAGAAAATAATCTGCTCTATAGTCATTACATACATACCATGTTCAACCTAAAGTGGTAGATAATGCTAAACTGAGCTTATTATCCAAACCATGGGGTATTCTGGTTGCCATGAGAAAAATTCACTTGGCCTCCAGGCCTTGCAGTCTCCTGATGGGGACCCCCCTATGTTCCAAAACGACTTTTTCAATCACTTGTAACTTGTGAAGATGCATCACCCTGATGCATGTCTCTACAATGGCATGCCACATTTGAGATAACACTGGTTGCTTGGAAGTTGTAAATAAGTTCCATGTATCTTGTTTTGAGCATTCTCATTGTGCAACCAATGTATTGTACTTTGCATGTGAGACATGTCACCACATATACCACACCTTTAGTTCTACAACTGAAAACATTTTTGATAAAATGATACCTACTGGTGGTACATGAGGTGACACAATCTCCTTTTTTGAATATAGGGACAACATGAACATACATTTTTGCCACAAGGAAATGTTCTCTTCAATGATTCTGCTGCATCTGAAAGAGGTGGAGGGTAACTCTCTTTGAGATGGGATTTAAGTGTTTGATACTCTATGTTAAAACTCTCCACATCTGAGCAGTTCTGTTTAGCTTGTAAGAACTTGACCGCTGGGACTACTAAGATGGTATGCTTTGGGTGTCAACTGCTGCCGTGGACAATAGTATTAACATTGACTTCCTTTCTAAAAGTTTGGGTATTGATAACACCCCCATCATCCACTTCTAGTTTTAGGTCCAGAAATTCTACTTTTCTCTCATTAAGATAATATGCAAACTTGAGAATAAGAGTATTCTTATTTAGATAATCCAAAACTGTCTGTGGGATAAATTCCTCTCTCTGTTGGCATATAAATAACAGGTCATTAATATATCTCCCAAAAAGAAAATATGGTTCAAAAAGGGGTTCTCATCCCTAAAGATGTGGCACGCCTCCCACCACCCCATATAGATGTGTGTCATGAAGGGGAAAAAGGGGGCCCCCATGGACGCGCCACAACTTTGGAGACAGTACTCACCCTCAAACATAAAAATTAAGGCGATAATGGATAAAAAAGAACAACAAAGTAGCACAACATATCATGTATCCCCATCATCCCCAAATCATGAGGGCTCGAGGAGTACATCACAGGTTATCTACCCTCCTTACTCAGGCCACCGTACATTTTCTATAGATCTTAACACCTGAGTGGTGTCACGAATGAAACCTGTGAGGCTGGAGTTGTGAATCAACCCATTGAGCCAGCCTCTCGTTGAGCCCTCAATTCCCAAGATGATAGATCTACCTGGAGCAGGGGTTTGCCCTTTATGTACTTTGGGTAATTGATGAAAGATGGGTGTTATGGGACATTTAACCAGGCAACATCTGTCCACTAATCCAGAATTTTTGAGCCGAATGTTACTTTGTCTCTTAACTTTACTTTGTTCCCATTGTGAACCACGTTGGATTGCTTTGGATTTTATTGGGTGAGCTGTTTTTTGGCCCAGTGCCAATTTCAATTTCCAATGTTGTCTGGATTACTTTCTCCCCAGATTTTTTTGCCAGCACTCCAAGCTGAGATCAATACTAAAGAGATCATATAAGGATTAAAAGTATGTTTTTTGGATTCAAGCTTCTCCTTAGCCTCCCAATCAGAGAGTGATGACAGTGCAACTCAATCTAGCACTTATGAGGGATTCATTTTGTAGCAGCAGAAGCTCCAGGGACCATATTAAAAAAAAAAAACAGCCTCATACAACAAACAAGTGTCAAAAAGAAGAGGAAAATGAGGAGAGCAAGCCGAAAATACCACGTATCTAAACAGTACCATCTCAGGTGGTGCAAGAAGTAAGAAATGTGCAGTCTGTACTGAATCTATCCAATAAACCACTTACATCTTCACAAAATACCTTCTTTTTAAAGACCTTTCTTTTTCCCCCCAATGACCTGGATCCCTTTAAAACATTATAAGATTTGAACAAATTCATTCAGTTGCTGACACTGGGAAAATATTTTCTAAATAAGGATGCAACTCATGATGTCAACCATGATGAGGATTCAATTGGATTGGAAAGTATTAGACTGGGTGCATCTATGTGATCTTGTATTGGAGTCTGGAGAGAGAGAAAATGATTCCGGATAGCGAGTGACCTATTTTCAAGAATAATCATTTTTACCCAGTCCAATTCAGATCATCTGCCTTACAACGCTTTCGGGAAATTGCTGAAATCGTTGAATTACAAGAGGATCGGGGACATTGTTATAAGAAGTGCAGACAAGAGGCGCTGCGTGGTGATTCAGAATAGGACTGACTATATATGAATGAAGCCTTGCGGCAAATATGTAAAATTACCCCCAAATTCGAAGTCATTTTAGAAAATGTTTTGGAGGAGGGAGTTAGCCTGAGTAGCCTCACTAATCAGCAAAAAAATCAAATGCTAGTGGATTGTCCCATAACATCTATCTTTCATCAATTACCAAAAGTACATAAAGGGCTGGGTTGACTCCAGCCTCTCGTTTGGTCCCTCCTGGGTTTCATTCATGACCCAGTGCCGCTTTTCATTTCCCATATTTTTTTTGTGAACTGTTGTCAACTATTTAGTATCTTATCAATACAATGTAAAGGGCCATTTAAGTCAGAGTGCCCATTATTTTATTCCCCCTAAAAAAACACCTACCTCGTCCGCAATCCAGTGCCAATCATAGAGTGATTCCAGAGCTGGCTGCCTCCATCTTGGCTTTGGTCACTCCAGCTGCTGGGTGTCGCCGGGAGGGCATGAGCGGTGGCACCTGGTGGCTGGAGCAGTCAAACCAAAGATGGTGGAGGCCAGGACTGAAACCACCTGATGATCAGAGCGGGATTGTGGGGCAAGTCTTATTTTTATGTATCCCCACCTGCCCTGCTTCATCGCTAGGGGAAGGTGGTGGGGGAGTGGGCGGTTGGGGACTTAAAACACAGGCAGCCTGGCTGGATTGGCCCTTGAATGGTTTGCATAGGTGGTTGAAACTAAATATAGACTGTGGCCTAGGGTGGCACATAACCTGGAGCGGCAGCTGCCTATTATGACCATTATACAGTACAATGCTTCATCTGACAGATATAGTAAATGCCAGGCAGGTTTACTCAGTATATAAACAATACCAGAAAAATGCACCACCCTACCTATAGACCCTAAAATATAGAAAGATATATTTGATATTTCTGTGATATATTCGGGTGCTAACATGTTTGTGTGTTTCATGCAAAATAACAAAACTTTGTTCACTATTTACTGTATATTCTTTGTTTGTTGAAAGGCTACAAAAAAAGACAAAATAATAAAATACATTTGTACTGTATTGCATGATCTATGTAACTATCACTATATTGATAAGAAAACGCTTTAGCTACAGGAACACAAGATTGACAGACCCCATCTGAAGAGGGTGAATTAATGCAGAAGGGGCTAAACCTGTCATCTCTGCCATAGACAATCAGAAGAGTCAGGAAGTCTCTGATTTGTACACCAAAACACCACTTTGGTGTATGTTGCTAACATAAACACATTGTTGCTAGGAAAAATGTTTTTCTTTTATAACACTGAGTTGCAAACAAATAGAAAAGAACAAAATAACTGATAAGCTCAGCACCTTGAGGACATCATTTTGGATCACCATAATAGAAACATTTAAAAAAAACCATTGAAAGTGCAATTACCCTTTAAATTAGACTGGGTGTCCACATTAAGTTAACTTGGTACTGAAGCAGTTGAAAAGCACTGAATTCAAGATTCTATGCCTTTTAAGTAAAAAGTATTTTAAAAAGCCTGTATTCACCTCTATACCCCACAGCAGATGGTAGGGGTTATGGCTGCTGAAAATGTACTAGTTTTTGAGTGTATCCCTCATACCTCTCATACATGGTAAGTAAGGCCCATTCCCTCTATTACAGTCAATGAAGCTGTATGCAATCACAGTGCAGAGTGTGACACAATATATATATATATATATATATATATATATATATATATATATAGTAAAAACTGGGGTACCTAGTCTCTCATAGAAATTCCTGTATAAAACAGCCTAGCTGCATAATAAGTAACAGCAGTTACGGAATTAACCACTAGGGGCTGCTGTGTAGAGAAGTGACATCACAAACAGAGGTGATATAAGTACTGTGACTTCCTGGAATAGTCAGTATTGTGTTGCATTAAGTTGTCTATGAGAGTGTGCCAGTGCAGTGCAAAGTGTTCCAGAGCCATGTAGCATGCAGAGCACCACCGAGGGAACCTGCAGCACATTTCAGACTCAGAGAGTGGAGAGCGTTTACACGCAGAAGTGGAGAGAGATACAGTTTGTTAAGCCAGCCAGAGCAAGACAGAGTGCCTTTGACAGAGAAATCTGTGTGGGCCTAAGAGGAGCAGTGAGGAGCACACTAAGGACCAGCACGTAATGTACCAAAGTAGTATAGTCCCAGTCCCTAGAGTGACCCCAGGATCCTGAGAGACGGTTTGCTTATTGTTGCTGAAGTGGAAGTTGTGATTACTTTAATAGACTTCGGAAAGATTTCTGCAGTGTGTGGTGACTCCACAGGCCCAAACCCAATATCCCTCAAGATTCCAAGAACTCGTGACAGCTCTCCCCACATCATCCAACCCTGGTAGTAGCGTGTGGGTTACATATATATATATATATATATAAAGGTATATATATATATATATATATATATATATATATATATATGAGAGAGAATGATTTCTCTTAATCTCTCTCTGGATCCCCCCTATTTGTTGGGCTATAAATCCCAAATGACATAGCTGCTTTGTCGCACCAGACCTCAAGAGCCCAGAGACATCTCAGAGGGATTCCTCACAGATGGGTTTTGGTCCATAAATTTGTGATCTGTGTGATTTGTTGACAACACTTGCATTCTAACAGCCATTAAAACAGTAACCAGACACTTCCTCACCTAACTTGCCTTTTTATAGCAAATGGTAAAGTGATCACTGAATATCTCCTGGAAGGATGTGCCAAACAGTCCTCCGATCTTCCTTTCATGCAACAAAATACATAGAAAACTCTCCTAAAAGGATGCTTTGATGCCATAGCTGGACTTCCTCCAAGCAATGGACAAAGAATGACAACTGATCCACAGATAGGCCCCCAAGAGTCTGCCACTGTGTTGAAGGAATTACTCCACCCTTCCTCCCAATGTCAAAAAGGTACAAATTGAATGGTCTCTCCTTTTTATTTGCTACCTGCGAATAAAAACTCCCTGTTTTACTGTCCAATTTATTTTCTTGCAACCCCAATAGAGGGGTTTTAAAGTTTTGTAGTATTGGTGAGCACTTACTCTACCGTTTTTTAAGTTGATAATTGCATAGACTGTGGGTGGATACAGACAGACTTCCTTTGGGGGAGGAAGGGTATAGATTGTCTTAAACTATATTACATTGGAAGCCCTGCCCTATTGCTTTTTAAATGAAATGCCCCCTTTCACTCCACATCCCAGTGCTCCTCCAAAAGTTTGCACTGGGCTGCCAAGTCATTAAACTGCTGGTGGATGACAAGCATGCCAACATTGCTACTGTGGGAGTTTTTTCTGAGGCTGGGGGTAAATACAGCGTACGTCTTATTTAAAACGGCCGATTAGAAATATTAGTGATAAGTTACTTAAATAACAATCAAAAGTACAATTTAAAGCTTTTAGTACAACAAAACAAAACAAAAAGGCTACAAAGAGTGTTCTACATGTTACAATTAAAAATCTACTGAATGTGAAGGACCCAGAGGCAACTAATAAGGGGCTGGAGTGAAAGTTATATTTCTTGATTTTAACCTTGAAATGATCTTCAAGCACATTGTTTAGGAGTTTTATGCCATGTCTTCAAAATGTTCCCTCCTTTCCTTTTCATTTTTGCGTGAACACGCTCCAAATGTGGTCTTACAATCTCCCCTGTTCCTCATCAATCCTAGTGTGAGCAGTCCCAAGTGTGACCACTGTGGCTTGCCAGACTCACTCACTTGTATTTAAATCTCAATTTGGAAAAAGTGTTTAACTTCATGCATTGAGTCACAATGAGATGTAATTCTTCGTTTGGTCTGTAGATGTCAGTGTTCATCCAGCGTATAGTCCATACCAGACGTCAACAAATTCATTGACAGGACTGAGGCAAATATTTAAAGCCCAAACCATTGAAGAAAACAATGTTAAGAATAAGTGACATAGTTCTAATTCTTTACTTTTAACTGGCTATAGAATTAAATCGGGAACTTGCTGTATGATAAACGCAGGAATGATGAGACTTAAAGAATTGTAAAGCTAAACTTTTTTCATAGTAAGTGTTAAGCAATGATTATAAACTCGTGGATTAAACTTATAATGCATGGACTACATGTTTAAATAGCAACAAAGAAAGTTAACCCTCTGCACACTCATACTATTGAAAAACCTAGCTAACACTTGTTAAGAACATGGACTGTTAGTTAACATAGATTGCAATGAATGTAGAAGCAAGGTAGCCACGTCAAGGCCGTCCAATTAGTACCCCGTCCCTAACATTACTAAGTTTAAAAGTTTGTGCAGACATTGCTACTTCTTTACTTGTGTGTGCACAAGCAATGCAATACATGAATCAGCCTGTCTAAAGACATTGCAATAACTTAACTTGCCTGCACACACCACATCTATGTTAGGTAACAGTCCATGTTCATGGGTTAGGTTAGGCTGTGTTCTATTCCAGCTCTGCTAATTCCGCACCTTCAAACTGCTGGATTTCTGCACCTTCAAGCTGCTGGATTGTCTAACCTACATACATTGATATTCACCAGGGATTGAATCACAGTACCGGATCTAGTGTGCCCCAGTCTCTGTCCTTGGCTACACCCCCCCTGGGTCACCATGTGCCTCAAATACACTAGGGAAACACTCTTGGAAATTAAAGAACCCAAGCTGCCGTCCTTTTCCATACTATGGGATTTAGTTAGGGACCACATTGCAGCAATAGGTCATATGCGCTGCAAGAAATGGCGCAGAAGGGGTAAAAGAGCAGGGTTGTTGGTGAGGCTAAAAAGGAGAGGGCAACGTTTGGCACTTCCATCTTTGCATCTAGCCAACCTACGCTCACTCCCAAACAAAATGGAGGAATTACATCTGCTGTGCAATAATCGTTCAGAGTTCTCCAACTCAGCGGTTCTATGTTTCACTGAAACCTGGCTCAGTGCCAACATTCCAGACGAGGCCCTAGAACTCCCTAATTTTAGCATCATCAGAGCAGATAGGGACTGCAACTCTGCACAAAAATTGCGGGGAGGTGGCATTTGCTTCTATGTGAACTCCAACTGGTGCAGTGACACAAAAATCCTGGTCAAAGGTTGCACTCCCTGTTTAGAATTATTGGTAGTCAATTGTAGACCCTTCTACGCTCCAAGGGAATTTTCCTCATTTATCCTTATTGGGGTCTATATTCCTCCACAGTCATCCGTAAAAACTGCTCTAGATGGATTAGTTGACTGCATTACTGAATGCGAAAGGAAATTTCCCCAGGCCCTCATCATCGTAATGGGGGATTTCAACCAAGCTAAGCTCAATCTAGAAATGCCGAGGTTCATCCAGCATATTACCTGTCCCACCAGAGGCAGTAACTCCCTTGACCACTGCTACACCACGATAAAAGGTGCATACAAACCTATAGCCAAAGTGGCCCTTGGTTACTCTGATCACGCCCTTATACACCTGGTACCTGCATACAAGCAGCAATTGAAAAACAGCAGGCCCTCCTACATTACCACTAAAAAGTGGACGGAGCAAGCTAAATCCGATCTACAGGCATGCTTCGAATCCACTAACTGGGAGATCTTCAAAGATCCAAATAACATCAATGACTGGACTGACAAGGCAACGTCCTACATCAAGTTCTGTGAGGACATGCTGATTCAGACTAGAACTTACAGGAAGCAGGAGAACAATAAACCTTGGTTTAGGAGGTCGATCAAGGCCCTGAGAGCTAAAAAGGAGGAAGCTCACAAGAATGGCAACCTTCCTGAATACAGAAGACTCCGGAACAAGCTTTCAAAAGAGATAAAAGCTGCTAAAAGGCTATACTCAACTAGGCTGGAGGAGAAATTTTCTTCTGACAATCCGAAAGAACTTTGGAATGGCTTAAGACATATCACCAACTTCAAGGGCTCCTCCCCTTCCATTACTCCAAACAAAAAGCTTGCTGAGAAACTGAACAACTTCTACAGTCGGTTCGATTCAGTGTCGTCTACTAGCGGTACTCGCCCCGCTAATCCCCCTCCATGTGCTAGCGGTTCACACTCCGCTAATCCCCCTCCATGTGCAGGTAGCACACCCCTTCAAGACTGTCCGTCAAATCTGACCTTTGAAGTATCAGACGTTAGGAAGCTTCTAATGTCCCTCAACACCAGGAAGGCATCTGGTCCTGATGGCATTTCCACAACATGCCTCAAAGTTTGTGCTGAACAGATTGCTCCTGTTCTTACAGAAATCTTTAGATGTTCCCTTGAGGATGGAATAGTCCCTAACTGTTTGAAGAGCTCACTAATTATCCCAGTCCCCAAATCTTCATCTGCTTCGGACTTGAATGACTTCAGACCAATTGCTCTGACACCGGTGGTCATGAAGATATTCGAACAACTGGTTATGTCATTCCTCAAGGAGGCCACAGGTTCTTTTTGGGATCCACTACAGTTCGCATACAGAGCGAACAGATCAGCTGAGGATGCGGTCAATCTGGCGATCAAGTACACGTTGGATCATGTTGATCGTCCAAAGTCTTATGCTAGACTGTTATTCGTGGACTTCACCTCAGCATTCAACACTGTTGATCCAAAAATTCTTCATAATAAGTTGCTCTCCATGGGCATTCCACTAAACTTATCGAGCTGGATTTTTAGTTTTCTGACAGGTAGGTCCCAGAGGGTCAGACTGGGACCCTTTGTTTCCACATCCAGGATCACAAGCATGGGTGCACCACAAGGGTGTGTCCTGTCTCCCCTACTCTTCTCACTTTACACCAATGACTTCATCTCCTCAGATCCATCGGTCAAGATCATTAAATACGCTGACGACACCACCATAGTAGGCCTTATCAGTAACAATGATGAGTCTAGCTATAGGACCCAAGTGGAAACCCTTGACTCTTGGAGCAAAGTTAACAATCTTATTCTGAATACTAATAAAACAGTTGAACTTATAATTGACTTTAGGCGATCTCACCAATCACACCATCCCATTTCGATTGGTGAGGAGTCTGTCAAGATTGTAACCAGCGCCAAATTTCTAGGTACTCAAATCACACAGGACCTGAAGTGGAGCAAGCAAGCGTCTGCTATCCTAAAGAAGGCCCAGCAGCGGTTATTCTTCCTCAGGCAGTTGAGGAAATACGGTTTGTCCAAAAAGATCTTGAAGGCATTCTACAACGGTGCCATTGGATCAATCCTGACCAGTTCATGTACAGTCTGGTACGGAGGGACCTCAGCCAAAGATAAGCAGAGGCTGAAGAGAATAACCAGGATTGCTGAGAGGTTAATTGGATCCCCCCTACCTTCTCTGGATGATCAATACATAAGCAGAATCTCCTCAAGGGCTAAGAAGATATCTGGAGACGTGACGCACCCAGGTCATCCCTTCTTCAGGCTCCTACCATCCGGTCGCAGATTCAGGGCTCACTCAACCAAAACTTCAAGACACAGAAACACTTTCTTTCCTCTGGCTGTTATGGCTCTGAACAATACTAGTATGTGAAAGGCACTTAACCACATTTCGCTACACATCTCTGACAATTTTTTTATTAGTCACTATAGATTACCTGAACTGTATAGTTATTCTTGTCATACTATGTCATGTATGTAATTGTTATAACTATTCTTGTTATACTTTGTTATGTATGTAATTGTTATAGCTCTCATGGCGTATCTCCTTGCCAAAAAAGCATTCCTTGTTTGTACCTTGTACTTACTTGGCGGTTCAATAAAAGTATTGAAGTATTGAAGTATTGAAGTTCTTAACAAGTGTTAGCTAGGTTTTTCAATAGTATGAGTGTGCAGAGGGTTAACGTTCTTTGTTGCTTGGTGTGTGTGGTCACATCCCTCTAGCACCTCTTGACTGCTATATATTGACTGGATGAGCACATCCTATTTTTCTCTTTGCTGTTGCATTTGCAGGTCAGTGGCCAGATCTGCTGGATTGTAGCTCTCCCAATGTAACAGGGAGTCCAATTGGCCTCTACCTAAAAAAAAACCCTTTTGAACTGTAACACTGTGCAGGCAAGTAAATCATTTTTCATTGTATGTGTGCAGGCAAGTTAAGTTATTGCAATGTCTTTAGACAGGCTGATTCATGTATTGCATTGCTTGTGCACACACAACTAAAGAAGTAGCAATGTCTGCACAAACTTTTCAACTTAGTAATGTTAGGGACGGGGTACTAATTGGATGGCCTTGACGTGGCTACCTTGCTTCTACATTCATTGCAATCTATGTTAACTAACAGTCCGTGTTCTTAACAAGTGTTAGCTAGGTTTATCAATAGTATGAGTGTGCAGAGGGTTAACTTTCTTTGTTGCTTGGTGTGTGTGGTCACACCCCTCTAGCACCTCTTGACTGCTCTATATTGACTGGATGAGCACATCCTATCTTTTTTTTTGCTGCTACATGTTTAAATAGCCAATGGTCATCGTGAAGTACCTGATGAATGATATCTGTACCACCCAAGTGGTACTTGAGATAATAGATGGAAAGTGTTACCTAATGAAAAGAGGATGGGAACCTCTGCTTTAGACTGTAAGCTCATAAGGACAGAGCACTCTATCCTATTGTATCCTTTCATAGCATTCACTTTGAAGCATTGACTAGTCAATGTACTAGATGCCCCCACCCAGACCAAACAGTGAAGGAGAATAGGACAGCCCTAATCACAGAGCTAAAAAAAAGACAACCAGCAGCTTTTTAGTCATACCAATCTTCCTTGGCAGCCTTTCCTTATTACCTCCCTGTGATTATATACCCAAGGAATTTTTCTTTACACAACTGGATGTTTCTTGTGCCTCTCTGCGATGAGCCTTCTCTTCATTGTCTTCAAATAAATTAACTAAAGTGTTGTCATCTGCAAATTTCAGTACCTTGGCTGTATCCACAGATGAGAGCTGTTGCTGTTTCAAGTAAAAAGCAAAGAAGAGGGAAAACAACCTTGTGGTTCTCCAGTGTTGATGATCTTCCATTTTGACAAACCAGTTTCACTTGCTGTGGACTATTTGTGAGAAAGCTCCTGATCCATGGGGTTGAGGACCTCAAGCTGTTCCAACATGTTGATAACCATGTGCAACTTGATAAGATTAACCATTCTATTGCCAGCCACGTAAATCTTACGTGGCTGCCTCTCCAACTGTTAAACGCCAGCCACGTAAAATTTATGTGCCTGACTTTCCCCAGTAATAACATAAAAAGTAAAAAAAAAAGACACTTACCTGACCCCTCGTTCGATCCGGCCGGGTCTCCTCTTCAGCCAGAGGGGCTCCGATCGCCCATCGGGGCTCCTCCGGCTGCAGGGGAGTGCCCAAAATAGGGTCCCCCCCGCTTCCGCAGGCTCTCCTCTTCACGGGGGGGGCTCCGATCACCCCCCCCGCTCTTCCGCCTTCTGGAGGAGGCATAACAGCCCTCCTCCCTCCACAGCTTCCGATGGCGGCCGCCATCTTGGATTCTGGCCCCGCCCCTTCGGGGGCAGGGTCGATGACATCACCGCCGGGTGTCGTCGGGGCACCCGGCGGTTCAGCTGTCAGATGCTGGTGACGGCTGGACAGAGGAGGAGGGAGGTAGGCGATCATCCAATCGCCTGCCTACCCCCTCCTCTGCCCAGCCGTCACCTGCATCTGATCGCCACGGGACACAGGAGATGAAGATCGGAGGTGAGTAAAGTAAAAAATATATATATTTTTTTTAATAAAGTTATTTGAAAAAAGTGTGTGTGTCCTTTTTTTTACTTTTAACCCTTTGTGAACTGGTAAGGGGTCCATGTGACCCCTATACCAGTTCACAGGGCTCTGGGGTCTGGCAAGTCACCTGCGGCTAGCGGGTGACTTGCCATTAACCCCTGGCCCCCCAAATTACCTGCCTCCCCAAAGCCCAGGGGGGGGCAGAAGAGCCGTGGCCCTAGGCTATGACGGCTTGTAGCCGGCAGGGCCAGGGGCCACTAAAGCTGGCCCCTGCGCCCTGTTCTACAAGCCCCCATAGCTGGTCACAGGCTGGTTATGCTGGGTAGGGGGGACCTCATGCCATTTTTTGGGGGATTTTTAAGGGTTTTAACCCTTAAAAATCCAAAAAAAAATGGAGTCCCCCTCCCTGGGATGTCATTTTTTTTAAATTAACCCTATGTTACCTGTAACCCAGTAGGTATAAAAGGCTTCCAGCAGTAGCAGGAGAGCAGAAGCCTAAGTGATCAGCGTGGGACACAGGGATGGATGGGAGGTAAGTATTAAAAAAATAATAAAAATTTTTTTTTTTTTTTTTTAATAAAGTTATTTTTAAAGTGTGTCTCTGTGTGTTTTTTTTTTTACTTTTAACCCTTTGTGAACTGGTAAGGGATCTATGAGACCCCTTATACCAGTTCACAAGGCTCTGGGTCTGGCAAGTCACCTGCGGCTAGTGGGTGACTTGCCATTAACCCAGAGAACCCCCATTACCTGCATCCCCCAAAAAACCTTAAAATTCCCCCAAGAAATGGTGTCCCCCCCCCCCCCCCCGTGAAGGGGGACCCCACACCAATTTTTTTTTTTTATTTAACCCTTTATTATGTGGATAGTAGTTGTATTTTATTTGTAAATGTTATAAAGTGCTCTTTTCAGTTTAGGGGATCACCTGGACAGGAACGGGGGGCTACTGATACATATGTGGTATCATTGTAATCAGGAGAAATGGGGCTTTCACATGCAATATGGTTTTCTTTAATAAAATAAATGTTTTTGTTAAAATAAAGGAGGCAATTTAAAAAACATATATATTTTTTTATTTTTTTTTACTTATTTATTTAAAAATATTATAAAAAGTAGAAAAAATACAAACAAGACATTTCATGTTAAAGCCTAAACTCTGCCACAAAAAGAAAATATGCCATTTTCTTGGAAATTCCTGCAAAAATCACAGTTAAACATCACGCAAAATGGTGAAAAATATCCTGTCAGCAGAGGGTGACAAAATCTCAAGTAGACTGGCAGTCAAAAGGTTACAGGTACCTATGCATGTTGGATATTGTTCTGCTCGGGGGACCTTGCGCTTTCAGATTTAGCTTGTTTTTTCTTATTTGCATATTGATATTTTAGGAAAAGGTGTTTTTTATTCTGCTTTTTTATACATTTTTTTGTGAAACCCTGTGCAACCTAAGAATTCTTCGAGATATTACTTCCAGAAAGATGAGCCCACTATAACAAGCTGGGTACACTTAGAAAGCTTAACATGTGTACTTTCTGGGAATATATGGTTTATGGGGGATATTCCAAATGTAAAGGGTTGGTTTGGTAGAAAAAGCACAAGGTGCGCACTTTGTCTGCAGAGCTGAAATTTTGAAGTAAAATTACCGTTATGCGCATGCTTTACTTTGGGGTGTTTGGCAACTCTTCCCTTGACAGAACCTATGCATGTTGGGTATCATTCTGTTTGGGGGATGTTGCTTTTTCAGTAAAATGTGGTTTTGATTCTGCTTTTTTATTCATTTTTAGGGAAACCCTGTGCAACCAAAGAATACATTGAGGGATTACTTCCAGAAAACTGCACCCATGTCAACAAGCCTGGTACGCCTAGAAAGCCTGAGGTGTATACTAGGGAATATATAGTTTGTGGGGGATATTTCAAATGTAAAGGGTTGTTTTTCTTGAAAAACTGCAAGGTTCGCATATTGCATAGCATAGTTGTATTTTATCTGAAAATCTCCTAAAGCGTTGTTTCAGTTTGGGGGAGTCTCCTGGCCAGGAAAGGGTGTCTACCTATACATATGTGGTACCGCTGTAACAGGGAGAAATTGGGGTTTCACACGCAATAAGATTTTATTGACAAACTTACATTTTTTATTACAAAAAAACACTACAAATTGTAAAAAATAGTTTTTTTTTTTATTTTTTTGCACAATTTTCACCCAAAAATATTGAGAATACACTTATAAAATGACAAACAAAACATTTCATGTTAAAGCCCAGGCTCTGCTGAAAAAACAATATATCACTTTCCTGGGAAATCCCTGGAAATCCCTTCAAAAATCACAGTTGAACATGGGGAGTGCAAAATAGTGCAAAATAATCTGGCAACAAAGGGTGACAAAATCTCAAAGTAGGCTGGCGGTTAAAGGGTTAAAGGCCAAACTAAGAGAATGGTGAGGTGTCCATCTTACTAGCCACACACTCTTTTGAGTAGGACAGTACAAGGCAATCAAAGATATTCATGATGACTGATGTCACTACAACCGGCCTGTAGTCATTTCAACCTGACCCTATTTGTTTTTTTGGGTTAGATATTATGGTGGAGTTTTTGAAGTAGTTTGGAAACACGCCTTCCTTAATGGATCTTTTAATGATCTCAACAAAGATTGGGGTAAGTCGGTCCGCCAAGAACTTTGAACATGTCTATAATATGCCATTTGGACCTGAAGCTGGTGTTAAGGCCCCTAAAGCAGAGGACTGCATTCACTAGTTAACAGAAATGAACCTACAGCAAACCTAAAGCAAAGTTGAGAGGGAGGGGCGATTTTGTAATTGGTTAAATTTGCCCCTCCACAATGCTCTGGAGTTGCAAGCTGAGGGTTCTGTGCCAAGCTTGTTCACATAAGATCATTCAGTTTCCTTTATCTCCATTATCAAAGTGTTTCTGAACATTTTATATAGGGATATGTTTTCTTTTTTTGTGGGATTCTGAGCAAAACTCAAGGTCTAGACCCTTTTTCTGTTTTTAGTTTGGTGTCCTTTAACAAACTGAGATTTTTAGGGAGAAGTGAAATCTATGGCTAGTGAAATTTCCTAAACGGACACACCTCTGCTCCTTGTAATTCCCAAAGCTTTTCTGTATCAGTGACAACATTTTGATCCTGCTGACATCCATAGCTTTTCTTTGCCGCTGACTGGGTAATTTTGCCAAGTTGCTCGTGAACTAAATATCCCAGAAACACTAATTGTGTCTGGCTTGCAGAGTTTGATTTATTGAGGAGCTAGCAAAGTTTATCTTTCCTTTCTTGATCATTCCAAAACTTGAAAATTCAGTTTGATGCCTTACAATGTCATTTTGGTGAAGTATAAGGTTAGGCATCACAGAGTATTCTGAATGCAATCTATCATGCCAGGAGTGTAACAAGTTGGATAAATAGGTAATTTAATTAATGTTCCTTAGAGGTTTTAAAAGATTGATTTGAAGTCGACAGTAAAATTCTCCATAGGATTTATAAATATTACCAGCATGGATGTAGCCCCTTTCCAAAATATAACTGTGTTATTAAAAAGTATGGCTTGTCTATGATTCTCATCAAAGCTGTGCTAAATGGTTTGTTCATAAGCTGGGTTATAGCATCAGCACCGCTATTCGGATAAGCAGATATCCAAGGGCTGGAGATAGCTTGTGCCTTTCCTTGTTGTTAAAATGCATAGTGACACATAAGCACAATATTAAAGAACTACATCTTACTATAGCAGCAGGTAACCAACTGTGTATGGCATATTGGTTCTCTACCTGCCTATACCCGACAGTTATAGCTCAGCTTTTCAAAAAATTAATAGAATAAAAATGTATTGTTGATTAATGATAACCCAGTCCTTAGAGGTTTGTTCTGGGTCCAGTTCTCTTGAATTGTTGTAAAGTTGGCTTAACAAAACATTTTTTTAATTTTTTGTATGAAAAAAATATAAAAATACCCATTCCTTGGGTGGCTTGCTCATTGTAGTAGGTAAAATGACCCATTAGTGTCATGTGATTTAAAATGCATGCCAGCCATTTTGAGTTGAATCCTACATATATGGCTTGTTTATTGACCTTGTAGTTTATTTTTCTACATGTTTTTGCTTACAACAAACTTACAGTTGTTTATCTTGTGAAACCGAAGCAAGACTGCTTGGTTTATAAAAAATCCAATAAAAGAAGACCACAAAGAAGCCTATAATAAACAAAAGCATCAAAAATAGACTTTGAGATTGAGCAAGGAGAGGATGCACATTGTATTTATTAATTATTTTAGTGAATGGGGTATTGTTACCCCAGGACACTTATGCCAGTTTAGGACACAGGGCCATAAGCTTGGAAATGCCATCACCTAAAAACTCCCTCATGGATCATGGAGGTGCAGACAAGTCTGGAGCCTTTCAATACCAGCCTGGTGACCTTCTAGCCATGTGCTATTCTGAAAGACATAGGTGCTGATATACTAGCATGTCTGGAGCCATGGGTATACCACCCCCTTTCTTGGCGTACCAGGCTGGTGGTCCCAGGATGCATTGCCTTATTTTTTAGGTATCTAATTAATCCAAATTGAATCTCTAAAGTTTGATACTTTGTGTCAATCTAAGATTTTAGGAAATTTGGGACTAATAGCTTATACTAATCAATTCACTCTGAGAATAAAATAATGATAATGATAAAATTGATATAATTAAAATGTTTAAAGAATGTGCATTCTATGCATTTAGTCTTCAATTTTTGCTTTCTGAGCCTTTCAAATAATTTAGTATTGCAGAGCACAGAATTACCTTTTCACCCTAAGTTTGTATAGTTGCTTTAATTTTCAATGCACTGAAGCACTGGTCAATGCATGGCAAGCACTCTCAAGGCTTCTTCCCACAGGCAAAACCAACCGCTGCTGTATTAGCAGAACAGCAGTTTAATAGGCTGGAAATTGTCATCTAGCTGAAAATCCTACTTACGATATGACAAGGCTTTCTATCTCATAATTGTATAAATTCATACTTAGGATTAGCAGAACTGTACATAGGTATTGCAATTATGCACATTAAAATATAAGTACAGTATTAGTTTTATTATGCTTCAAATCCATTTTACTATTATGTGGACTTACCAAATAATATCACACATGACAATAACACAATGCCATTCCTGGTAAAGCTATGTATAACAATGCAGGAATCGATAAATTGGCCTTCCGATATAATTTAACATGAAGCTTTGGCCTCATTTAAGTAAACTAGCCTTAAAATATCCAATGTAAATAAGGACTGTTTCTTGCTTTATGCAATATTTTTGTGTAAAATATGTGGCAAAATGTTTTAAAAAAATGCTATTTCTTGACATTTTGTAGCTTGTTTTAATAATAAAAATTTTACTTTTTAAAAAAAAAATCATATTGCGTGTAAAAGCCCTATACCTCACGGTTAGAATGGTACCACATGTGTATTGGTGGACATCCTTTCCTGCCCAGGACACCCCTCAAACTGAAACAGCACTTTAGGGGATTTTGAAATAAAATACAACTAGTCAGGATCCTGCCCAGCCTTACCTCTGACAGTTTGGTGGGTGATCGCTGGTCAGAGGTGCAGATGGATCTCCAGGTGTGAGGAGACTGTTCAGAGTTTGAATCCAGGGGTAGTCCAGGGGATCAGGGCTGGCAGCTGTGGTTCTTAAACTGTATAACACCCCAGAGGTCAGGGCAGGCAGCAAAGGTGCAAAAGTCCAGTAAAAATTCAGGGGTCAGGGCAGGCGGCTAGGTGTGAAGTCCAGTAAACCCTCCTATGTCAAAGCCAGGTGATAATTATAAATAAATCCTTACATGATCCGGGAGTCAAAGTCCATAAAACAAGCCAAGGTCAAATCCAGGTAGACAGTCCATGTTCAGGATAAAGAGTTCAGGGCATAGAAACCAAGGAAACTGTTAAGACAGCACTGTATGACCATCAGGGTTATCCTTAAATAGTACTGGCAATAAGGGGATAAGGGCAGAGATATGCATTCCGTCCGTATCACTTCCTGTGCTCCAAGTGCTGTGGAACACAATGAAGCTTGCAGGCAGCCATGCAAACGCATATGCATGTACGTGCGTGTGTTCACACGTACGCATCGGCCAGAGACCCCACACATGTGCGCGTATGTATACAAGCCTTTGGATTTCTTAAAATTTACCATGCACAGCTTTCAAGAAAAACAACATTTGAAGTACCTCCCACAAATGATATACCCCTCGATTCAAAGAGGAAAAGTTAATTGATTTCGTATCGAAAATCGTAAGTTTGGGTGGGTGTTAGTCATTTTTTCCTGTTTTTTTGGCCATTTCCGACTCGCACGAGCCTACGTACGAATGCGTATATGCTCTTACGATCAGCGGAAGTTCGTTCCTAAATTTTAGGATCAAAACGTAAAACTTAGGATCAAATCCTAAAACTTACGATCAAAACGTAAAACTTAGGATAATTGGATGTGTTTAGGTGTGATTCAGAGAAACCTCTAAACGCGTTTTAAAAGAAAGCCACAGCCGACACCTTTTAGCAGCCGGATTGCTGTTCGTGAACAGGTTTTTTGGCTATGTGGAGGAGTCTGCGCGTCTTGTGCTCCAATGAACTGCATGTATCAGCATGGCCGAGGCCATTAATTGTATGGCAATGCATGCCTGATTTAATAAATTTCATGTATGCCTTATAAAATCATTTTAATGTGGACCTTAATTAGTCCTTTGCATGTAAACCTTTATTTTGCAATATATTTGCGTTAATTAAAGAAACTTATGTCCTTTGTTATTTATTTTAAAATTGATGTACTAGAATAATATTTTTAGATAGCATTTATTGGTGTAGTTGTTTACCTTTGCTTTGTTTAATTATTTAAGCACATCTTTGGTCAGATGCATCACACTTACTGAGGAGAGGAGAGCGGGATAAAGTGCAGGATGTGGGTTACTGCTGTATTTTGCCCCCAGAGCTGGGGGCACGGACAGTCACAAGGCCCTTTCTGTTTGCAGGCTGCCCGAGAATACCTGAGTCGCCATCTTGGCTGTTTCTAGACTCATAACATGCAGAAGTTGCTGGGTGTTTTTTAATATTTGAGAGCAATCTGTATGTAGAGGGTGTGGGTAACCACACACAAAAAATTTAAGTTGTACCATTTGAAGCCAAAATATTAAAATTAAATCAACAAGTAAAAAATGCAAGTTAACTAAAAATTAAACAAAGTAAGATTTTATTATGCAAATGCATTCATTAATGGTTGGTTTCTACAAAATGAATGAAATAAAGAAAAATAAGACCAAATATTTAGAATGCACTTTAATGAGCTAAGTTTGTAGTGCGCAGCCGCAAGATCAGAAGGATTTACGTCCAGACAAAAAAGGAAAAAGGGCAAAACCAATGTTGCAACCTGAGAAATGAAACGGAAAATTCAGGATGGAAACTGACATAGGTCTGATTCCCGACCTGCCATACGAACGGACGTAAATTTTAGGATAGAAACGTATTTGCTTATAGAATCACTCGCAAGTTCATACGAACGCACGAGCGGACGTGAAAAATAGGATGATCGTGACCCAAATCCAAGCTGTTACATGTTTCTTTGAATCAACCCAATAGTCTTTTGAAGAACATACCTCAAGCTTTCTAGGTGTACTAGCCTTGTTGTCAAATGTTTTGTGGAAGCAAACCCTCGAGGAATTAGCTGGTTGCATAGAGTTTCCCTAAAAAAATAATAAAAAATCAGAATAAAAACACATTTATCTGAAATATCAATATGCAAAGAAGAAAAAAAAACAAACTAAATCTGAAAAAAATATATTTTTTTGGCAGAATTTGGACTTTAACATAATAATAATATGTATTTATATAGCACCAACGTATTCAACAGGGCTTTACAATCAGGGGGTTCATGTACAAACAGATTAAAAAATTGCATAGCAAAAAAGAAAAAAGGTTATCCATTGAAACAAAAGGAATAAGGACCCTGCTTGCAAGCTTACAATCTAACAACATGAAATGTCCTTTAAACTTTGTCGCATTTTTTAAAATCCAAAATTATTTTATTTAAGAAAACCACATTGCATGTAAAAGCCCAATTCACCCTGATTGGAACCACAAATGTATTGGTAGACCCCTGTTCCTACCCAGGAGATCCCCCAAACTTAAACATTTTACATTTTTAAATTTACATTTCTAAATGAAAAACAACTATTATGAACGCTATCAAGGCTTACATTTTTTTTTTAAATGACGTAGGGTCCCCCCTTCCTAGGAAAACCAACCTGGGCACCGGTTGTAGGGGCTTATAAACCAGGGAATGGGGCCACTTGCTGTAGGTGGGATCAGATGACGCCATTCCACTCCTCCTACAAATGCCCCTACAAATGCCCCTCCCTGCAGTGGCCAACGAGGTAACAGAATCTGGCGTGCGGGGCAGAGAATGGTGATGACCTGGGGTGGGGTTGAATGCCCCCCCGGGGGAAGGGGTGACCCCCAGCCCTGGATCCAGGCCAGAGGTGAGCATTTTTTTTCTCATTAGCCCAGGAAAACACCAAGAATGTAAATTCTATAGACGGAACCGTTGCAATAGATAAGCGCCTGGCAGCCATATGAATACACTTTAATTTTTGATTAGTGTTTTTATTTAGAATAGGGAAAAAGCTTTATCCAATATAAGGATTATGAGGCTTGGTGAAAGATATTTGTGTTAAAGTGGACCAGGACCTGGATCAGGATTTTCACTATCCTGGTGATTGGTCCTTGTTCCTGGGGCATCCCGATTTCGAGATGCCCCAGGGGCACCTAGTTGGCTAGCCCTGGAGTCCTTGCGCTCCCTATAGCAGAAGGGCAGAGACATTTTCTGAATGACATGGGCACGGCAAATGGCTCTGATTGGACAAGAGCCCATGTATGTGCTGTTGCACCAGGGAAAGGTTAGCTGTTACAGGCGTACTGGGGGGTTCACATAGTGGGGCATCCTGATTTTTGATGCCCCAGTGGAAGGCCAGTGGCTGACCCTGGAATATTTTAAATGGGACTGTACCCCTGCTATAAACAGTTTATTATTAATCTTATCTACAGTATTAAAGAGCACTGGACTTAATTATGCAAGCGAGCACAAATTGTGTTTCCCTGTGCACCGGTGCTTTGTAAACTGGGTAACTGGGCTGCCACAATATGCCATACGACAGCCTATTAGGCTCGCCAGGCCAGCGGGCACACAGTAATGAATCCAAAAGGCTGTTGGTGGTCCTGTAGGAAGTAGAATGCGGAAGTGATATCAGTGGCCTTGTTTCCTGACCTATAGATCCTCCTAGTTCGAGATGTCCCCGGCTGCATTATTAAGATAAATTCAAGACATTTTTGACTAGACCTCTTTAACTAGGCAGAGTACTATATGTACATGTGTAACAAGCTTAGATGCTTAAGCTAATGGCTGCCTCTATGGCATTTGGAGGTAATTTAGGGTGCATTTTAAAAATACAAAATCAGCTCAGCACCTTAAGGACATCATTTTGGCACAAAAAATATGTGGCCGGCGTAAAGTGGTAAACAATTAGATTTGGGATGCTTCAGTGTGGTAGTTCATATCTGTCTTGCAGTCGCCACATCACTACATGATGGCACTGTTGGATGGCTAATGGATTGTGACACTGCAGGTCTACCAAACTGTTGGCTATAACCAATGGCTGAGCTGCCATTGGCTGAGGTGAGTAAGACTAGAGAAGGCTCTAGAAGCCAGCCAGAGTGGATCTATATAAGAAGGTCATGAGGAGAGTTACATCAGAAAGAGAAGTTTTGAAGTAAGAGAAAGAAGAAGTATTGTAGTAACAGGAAGTGAGGAAGGTACCATCAGAGTCAACTGGTAGCAGTCAGCAGTCACAGGTGTAAAAGAGAGCAGGAGAGCTAGATTCATGCCAAGGTGAACCATTCCACCTGAGATGCTGATGGAAGAAGCTTAAGGCCTCAGTATTCTGTTATGGGACCAGGATGAGTGCCCACCACCTGTTGAAGTCCACCTGGATGTAATGCTGTGCTATGGAAACTGCTAATGGAACTGTTGTGGATAAAGACTGTATGACCTGCTGTGAAGTATCAAGTGTACCTAAAGTCCTGCTAATAAAGTAAGTGGCCTTTTTTTAAAGTCGGTCTCATTTGGAGTTATTGGATGCAAGCCCACATTGGAAGGTCCCCCAAGCCCATTAACAATGGACCCACTCCCCACACTCCTGAGGAACTAACCCCCCCTCAGGGACCCCTGTGCTACAAATACACACTTTCAGGGGCGTGGTCACGCTATGGCCGCGTGATGAAGTGTGAGTGGGAGCTCCCCGCCTAAAGCCTTCAATTATCCGTGAATCGTGTTATCAGGACCTAGTTGGACCCATGTCCAAAAGAAAGAAGAACAAGGCAGCAGCTGGGAACACCAGAGCTGCCAAAATTTCCCACTACTTCGCCCCGGATGAAGTTGCAGGACCGCAGAGGGAGGGCCGCAACATGGCGCGCCATGGAGGACGCAGGGAGAAGGAGGATGCACCCGGTGGGTCTATGGAGATCGCCAGTGCCCACAGACAAAGTGATGCGCACTCAGGCGCTGTGGAGGAGAAGGGTGAGACGGCGCCGATGCAGGGAGACTCACCTGGTGCTGGGGTTGGAAGGTCCCGAGGAAGCATGATGGCGGGTGACTGGAGCAGGAGAGGATCGGCGTCCTCCCTTGCTCGGGAGGGGGAGGTGGCGCCGGTGACAGCCGCTGCAGCGAAGATCGTCGATGTGGAGGAGCTGCGGGGCTTGGTGACGGCGTCTGAGGATCCGAGCAGCGGGAGACGGAGGCGGCACCCGCCGCCCGAGAAACGAGTGCCGGAGCTCCAGCCCCAGCGTTAGCCCTGTCAGTTGGGCACAGCCTGCCTTGCAGGAGAGGCCACCTGGCCATCATTCAAGCTCCCCCCTAAGCCCGCAGAGTGACTGGGAGATGCAATTATTGGCTGGAGACTGGCGCCTGGCGCCGGGCCCCGGAGGACTCTTCCACTGCGTGACCGCACAGGTGCACCCCCAGCCAGCCCCGGCCGGGGCATTACAGCAGCGTGGCTCACCACTAGGAGAAATGATGCAACCTGAGCAGGAGGGGATACCGCACCCTGGGGGCATCGGGAACCCCGCCACAATAGGAGCTATGGGAGGGCAAGCAGTTGCTGAAGTGGCCACCGCGGACATTGCGGTGCCTCCTTTAGGAGGGCCTCCACCACCTATTTCCCTGTTGGGACATCGCGGCACGGGCAACATGGCAAAACCTGCCTACACAATCCCCCGACTGCACCCTCAGCCGAGTCCCTCACCCACTCAGGGGAATCCTGCTGAAGAACCGCCCGCAGCTGAGTATTGGCCCAAATCAGCGGTGTCTCCTGGCAACACGATTTCCGAGTGTATTCCCTTAGGCGCAATACAATCTGGAGCTCCTCCTGAAGTTCCTACCCTCAAGGAAGGATTTTAAAAACTACACCAATAGAATGGAGACCTTGTTTAGGAGGGAGCTCGAGGAAGTAACAAAATCCGTGTCGGAGGTTGCCGACAGGGTCCTGATCCTGGAACAGAATCAAACGTCCACTATTCAGCGTATAGAGGCCCTCGAAAGAGTGAACGCAGACCTGAGGCGGGCACAGGATGCCTCGTCTCAACACGCCACCAGAAGGATGCTCCATCTTGATGATATGGAAAACAGGGGAAGGAGGAATAATATTCGAATCCGGGGGCTCCCAGAATCACCAGAAAACAACGAACTAGAAGATATCGCCAAGCAACTTTTCAATGAGCTTCTGGGGCGGCGGAGTGACGAACATATTGAAATTGACAGGATTCACAGGGCACCTGGACGGCGATTCAGCCAAGCCTCGAGATGTAGTCTGTCGCATCCACTACTACAGAATTAAGGAAGAGATTCTGAAGAAAGCATGGGAAAGAGGGCCCTCGACCTACCGTGGCGCTACAGTACTGCTGCTACCTGATCTGGCCAGATGGACCCTCCAGATGAGGTGTACACTTAAACCATTGCTGAAGAAGATAAAGGAGATGAGAGCCACTTACAGGTGGGGCCATCCATTCCACCTGGTGGTATCAAGGCAGGGTCGACCTTTCTTGTTGCCCCCCCCTCCCAGCTTCTGGAACACTTCGGCTTCTTGGATCTTCCGCCTCTCCCCATTGAGGACTGGCTGTCACCGAATCTGGGCTCCGGGGAGGCTGGGCTGGTGCGTCCGAGGCGCGGGGACAGCCGACCGCGTAGCCCACGCAGTCCTGACAATCGGAGGGGAAGGCACTGCATCCAACGGAACTAACTCTTTTGGCCCTGTTCTTTGTTCATTGCTTGTGAAAACGGTCGGGTCCACAGAATGTGAAGTGACTGTATCCCGATCTCTGCTCTCTCTTCAGTGTTGGGCGGTTTGATGGGTGTGCCCTCCGGCCTGGCCCCCGGGGCTTCCTGTGCTCCAGGTGTTACTGCGCGCGGGTGCCCTGATTGTTCGTTGGGGCCAAGCCGGGGGGTCCTTCTGCATGTGAAGGATACGAATTGAGGGGAGGACACTGCGAGGTTCGGGTTTAAGTTACTGTTCTGACTTCTGTTTTTGTTTTTACTGCTTTTTTTACTGCTTTTACTGGCTGATTCATACAAAGAGTGCTCTGCTCTCCCTCCTGTGGGGGGCGTGTCGGTTGATGGGCCCCTCGGCCCTGCTCCTCCGTTGCCTGCGCTGCTTGGGCCTCTTCCACTCCCTGATCATCTTGGGGCGTGTGCTCCGGGTCGGGCTCCTGGGGGCTGTGCCGGGGGGCCCGTCTGCCTGCGTGGCCCGGGCAGGACGGGAGAAGTGTTGGAGTCCGAATTTGAGGTTTCAGGTTTAAGATCTACGATTAATGTTACTGTTTTTGTTTTTCATGTTTACACCAGATTAAGTTTGATGTTGATTGTTATAATGGTTGCGGGTTGGTCAGTGGTATGTGTTGGCGTAGTCGGTGGTGGGGCCGCGGGGCCGGACCTCGCTGGGACCCCCTCCTTGTACTTACTCTGGGGTGGATCCTCCATCTGCCCGGAGTGGTGCTCTTCCGGGTATGGAGACACGCTTTGTCTGGGCGGGGTTGGACCGGGGCGGACCCGGGCTGGTTGGTCCTGGGCGGGGCCGGGTCGGTAGAGTGGCTTGGGGGGCCCTTCACATTTGTGGGGGGCTCGCCGTGTGGCCCTCCCCGGCTGGGCCTCGGTTGGGGCGGTTGGCCCCCCTGATTGTGGCAATTGCCATGTGGAGGCTGGACGGCTTCAAACACCGGACCGGTAAATGTCCCTGCCCTTGCGACCAGTAAATTTACGGCAATAAGTTGAATTATGCCCAGCTTCCAACATCAACGGATATAGTGTAGCAACTTTGTGGCTATAGCTCTCCTACCCCCGATATAGGCCATTCTTTCCTCTCCTTTGGTGGGGAGAGCGAAGAGAGTAACTAGTTACACTTAGTTCAATCGCCCTGTTACTATTCTCGGTAACTCGAGTATTATTATTTCTTTACCCACCTAACCTCTTCCAAACCTGCCCGTTGTACTTTTCCCAAAACCCTCTTCTCCCCTCACCCACCTTCCCCGGTGGGGAGCGGTGCTGACCCCCTCAAAATGACGGAGGTGATTACCTGCTCCTTTAATGTGAAAGGTTTCAACATACCTGAAAAAAGATCCAAGATCCTTTATGATCTTCCTAAACAAAAAGTGAAAATTGTTCTGCTTCAGGAAACGCACTTCAGGGCGGACCATGTCCCCAAAATTGGCAATAGATATTACCCAGCCTGGCATCATTGTCCCAACCCTGAATCTAAGACCAAAGGGGTGTCGGTCACTCCCGCATGAAATAGTAGAAATCAAGACGGACCCCCAAGGCCGGTTCCTCTTTGTGAAAGTTAAGCTGTTCGGTAAAATGTATACTATAGCCAACATATACGCCCCAAACTCTGACCAGGTTAATTTCTGTGTCAGGACGCTAAAGACTTTGCAGAGGGGATAATCATCGTGGGAGGTGATTTCAACACCCCGTTTAACCTATCCATTGACACCTCAGCTGGGAGGGCGTGGGTATTGCTCAGCAAGACCAACAAGCTGCAAAGATCCCTGGCGAGCCTCCAACCTATTGACACTTGGAGGGCTCTTAATGGCACCAAAAGAGACTATTCTTTCTACTACCATGCGGCTAATTCATACAGTAGAATCTGTTAATCAGTCACCATGCCCTGGATTGGCTCAATATTATGGTCCGACCACGCTCCAATTTTGGTTTCACTCTGCCTCCCGGGCCCTTCCCCGCCGGGATGGACATGGCGGTTGAATGATGATTTGTTGGGTGACGTGGCCTGCTCCGCCATGATCGAGAAGGCGATTGCATATTTCCTTGATGACCACAGGGATGATCCCACCCCATTACCCTATCAATGGGAAGCCCTGAAGTGCGTTCTCAGGGGGGAGTTTATTAGGCATGGGACCAGGCTAAAGCGAGAACGGGCTTCACTCATAACCAAGACACAAGACCTGATCCACTCTCTCAAAGGGGAACATAAGAGTAGACCTACGAATACAAAACTTTTGGAACTACAGAGTGCCAGAGAAAAGCTCCAAATGCTGTACAACCAGTCATACCTACGCTATAGGACCAGGGGTAGAGCCCTTCTTTATGAGTCGGCAAATAAGTGTGGCCGTTTGCTCGCTAGAGTGCTCCACCCCGACCGTCAGCAACTTACATCCCGGCCCTCCAAAAGCAAGAAGGTACGCTTGTGCAGACCCCCTCTGGCATAGCAGACACCTTTAGGAGCTTCTATTCCTCACTTTATAACATTCATAACCCCTCAGACTCCACACCGAACGCCCGAGGAACTCCAGAGGAAATAGCTGCATACATAGGAAGCACCCCTCTCCCCACCATCCCTGTGGAGGAAGCAGAGCTCCTAGAAAGACCTTTCTCGGAGCAGGAGGTTGCTAAGGCGATCAAGGATTCGCCGGCAGGCAAATGCCCGGGCCCAGATGGGTATTCACCCAAATTTTACAAACACTTTGGACCTCGTCTGATCCCATTGTTAACAAAGACCTTCAATGCTATTGGTGAGCAATGCCCCTTCCCCAAGCAGGCGCTCGAGGCAACGATAGCGGTCATCCCCAAGTCGGATAAAGATGCCACAATGTGTGGGAATTACAGACCGTTATCTTTAATTAACACTGATCTCAAGCTTTACGCCAAGATTATTGCCCTGAGGTTGAAGCCATTGCTCCCGGCACTAATCCACTTGGACCAGTTGGGGTTTGTCCCGGGGAGGAAGGCCAGGGACAACACCAATAAGCTCCTCGATTTAATATCTCACATCACTATCACCAAGGAGCCTGCATGCCTTCTTTCGTGCGATGTGGAGAAGGCATTTGACAGAGTCGACTGGGTATTCATGAGGGCTTTGCTACAGCAGGTCGGTGTTGGACCTGGCCTCCTCTCCAAAATCCTTGCACTTTACGCCTCCCCGACGGCCAGAGTTAGGGCTAATGGACTTCTCTCTGCCCCCTTACCCATAAGTAATGGTACGCGTCAGGGGTGTCCACTGTCCCCCCTCCTCTATGTCCTCACAATGGAACACCTGGCTATAGCCATACGGGACAACCCAAACATCAAGGGGATCCAAATAGCGAACCACCAATACAAAACCTCCTTATTCACTGACGATTTACTATTGCACCTAACATCTGCACATACTTCCTTTCCATCGGTCTTGAGGGAATTCCAGCGGTTTGGCCGAGTGAGCAACTTCAAAGTCAACTTCTCAAAGTCTCTAAACTATACGAATTAAACTACGCCCCGCTCCTCACCAGAATAATGTCAGACCTTGGCTCCTACACGAAGAAGCCAATCTCTTGTTTTGGGAGGATTAACAGCATAAAAATGGACACACTCCCCAAACTTTTGTATATATTCCAAACAGTCCCAATAAAAATCCCCAACGGGTTTTTCCACAAGTTGAGGTCGGCATTTTCTAAATTTGTATTGGGGGTCACCAGGCCGAGAATTAGACTCTCTACCCTCTCTAGAAACAGGGCTGGAGGGGGGGTGGGTCTCCCGGACCTGAGGGGCTACCACACGGCAGCGATTCTCCAATGGATGGTTGATTGGTCTCACAGTGGGGGGGGGGGGATTATGGGTTCAGATTGAGAAATCATTATCCCCATTGAACCCCACCTCTCTGGCATGGGCCGGTCCTCTCACCAGGTCACAAAGGGAGTCCATGCCTTTTCTGGTGAAACATTTCTTGGAGATGTGGCAGAGTAGGCATAAGTTGGTTCGTAGACCGGGCTCCCTTACTCCACTGTTTGACAACTCGGCATTTGAGCCTGGAATGCGGGCTAAGAGCTTCATTATCTGGAAAGCTTCTGAAAACACAACGATCGGACACATACTAAAATCAGGGGTAGTACCTTCAGTGGCAGATCTGAAAGAGAAAGCGGAGGGAAGACACATTTCGTGGCTCCTCCACAGGCAGTTGCTTACATTTATAACTATCAACAATATGCTGAAAATCTCTCTGAACCCCCCCACAGAGCTAGAGTCCTTGATCTCCCAGAACACCACCCCAACCCGGGTCATATCATCTCTTTACTCACTTCTGAATAAAGCACTCAACCCATCTCCACCTAAATATATAGGAAAATGGGAAAGGGAACTAAATATACAAATTTCCAAAAACAACCTCGCCAAAATCTACCTGGGCACCCATGGCATGTCGCTGGCCAGTACTTTCCAAGAGAGGAATAACAAGGTATTAGCCAGGTGGTACAGGTGCCCGGAGGACACCGATTTGCAGCAACGCAGTCAGAAAGGTGCCGGAGATGCCAGGGGGAAGTGGGCAACATGACCCACATCTGGTGGGGATGTCCGGTTATTAAGGCCCTTTGGGACCAGATCTTCACTATATATGAGGACATCACCAGGACCAGGGTAAACAATACACCGCAGGTGGCGCTGCTTTCACTTGTCCCTGGCCCAATCTCTAGCATTAAAAAAGGAATTTTGAGGCACTTCAAAGCAGCGATGAGATCCATCATCCCGCGGCGTTGGAAGTCGCAGATCCTCCCTACGCTGATGGAGTGGGTGCAGGAGCTAGAAGTAATCCGTTGCATGGAAGAGTTAATTGCTGACAAAAGAGATGCCACGAGTCGGTTTCTGACTACCTGGACGGGCTGGATAATTTACCGAGACTCACATCTACCGGTCTTGCTCCGGCCTGACGGGCGGTCGGGGATTCACTCGGGGAGTCCTGGTCAGTGATGCCTTAGGCCGGGCCAGCAGGTTTCCTGGCCCCATGGGTTGGTCCTTTGCAGGCCCAATTGGGTGCAGTATCCGTTACCCTGTTCCCTCTCTGTTCCCTCCCCCCCTCTCCACTTCCCTAGCCCATGTTCCTTTTAAGCAGGTATAAGGTCTGATACACCCGGTTCATTGGTTCCCTCCCTGTGCGAGGGAGTACATTTCTCCCAACCATATTTAGCTGAAGCCTGGCCAGTCACTGCGGCCTACACATCAACAAGTATGTAGCTCTGTCGTGAGGGTCCGTTAAAGGGGCAACAGGATAGTCACTAAACTCCCCTCCCCCCTCAATGTAATGTGTTTCACACGTGTTGTCATTCCTGGAACGTCTTATGTTTGGGAAGACAGGATCAGTATCATTTATCTGTATAAATTTACATGTATGGTTGTGGTAATATTGCTCCCTTCCCTGTTTCTCCTTTTCCTTTTGTATATTTTCCGTGTGTCTTCCTACATATTGTATGTATATTCCCCTTGTTACTTTTATTGAAAACCGATAAAGTTGATTACAATAAATACACACTTTCAAAAATGTTGTGAAAAGTTAAATTACCCTTTAAACAAATTTCACTGTTCAGCTGTTTTAATACCACACCCAAAGATTGCTTCCTTGAGGCGTATTTATTCTGACCCCCTAACTCCTGGGCATGAATTTTTTCTTCTGGTTCTGCACGTTAGAATGCCAATTTTCCTGAATCCAGTTGAACTTAGACAATGTACTTAGTTGAAAAGAGTTCCAGTGAAATCAGTAAATGTCATTGTTCACGTTCAAGACTGGAGAAACATCATCCTGACAGAATAGCTTATGTTGGCTTCTATGATAAGGCTCCCTTCTCTCCCACAGGGGGCTGCTTTGGTTGCCCTCAAATATGACCTTAAACAGTGTGCCTGTAATTAAAAAACACAATTTCCCAACCTTGTTTCACTGTCTTTAATGTATAATGTATTCTGGGCACACACATACACATGTCACATGTCATGCAAAACAATCATTATCTGAATTATGGAAAATGTGTTTATTATCATGTACATACACATGTCCACGTCCAATGTAATTATATTGCCTTCATCTGTCAAGATGGGGGACTGTGCAGTAGCATGAGAGTTGCAGCACTGAAATTACAAATGACTAGCTAGCTTTCTAGCTTTCTCACACAGACATGCCCCTTACATGACAACTCATTAGATAATCTCTAACACTTAATGCAGTCTATAAGATTGTAGAGCTGAATGAAAGCTTTACCTAAGGGCATCCTAATTTGAGATGACATTGTGAAACCCTCCTGTGTCTGTTTAATCAACTAATTTTTGATCTCAGGACCCATGCATGGGCCTGCAGAGGCTTGCATGATTGATGTGCCTGTTAGACTTGAGAGAGCATAGATGACGTCTTAAGATGGCTTCATATTGTGGGGCATCCCAAATTGACATGGCCCTGGGGAGGATCCTAAAAGGGGGTGATGTGTAATTTAATGGGTTTTATTCCTCTTTAAATCTGAAGTGAAAGCAGTATCTTACTGCTTGAACAAGATGCTTCACGTACATCTTTTTTTGCTGTAGACACTATGAATCTGCATGCACATCTCTGGCTGCTACCCAATATCTCTCCTCAGGACCAAATACCTTTCAATCAATTAAATACCATAAGGAATTACAAACCTATCTAGAGTCCAAAATCATATTGACCTAATATTTAGGTTCATTCTCCACTAATATCGGTGATGGAGAAGACACCTGATTATTGCCAGCAGGTTTCAGTAATGACCCAAGAAAGGCGTTAGGAATCTTAATAGGGAATAGCGATGATCAATTTTAAAGGTAGCATCAGCAATGGTTTTATAACTCCTAATAGGTTATCGTAAATTTCTCAAAGCCATTCTTCCAAGACAAGACTTGAAGGAAGGGCCAGAAAGCGAAGAAGCCTTAGGATTCTTACTAAAGTTACAGAGGGCGGAATCCTCCATCTTTCTTCTCAAAGAAGAAATCCGCCCCTGCAGGTAGACGGATGAAATCCTAAAAAATACATTCTCTGAAAATTATTCCCTCATCGCTAACTCCTCAGGTCAGGTCAAGTTATAAAACCCTAGGGGGCATGGTACCTGGAAGTGACTCAATGGGGCAATCGTGAGCCCTGTGACAAGGTAGCGAGTAGGTGGATTTTTCTGAGAATAAATCTGCCCAATCAGAATAATGCAGAGGTAAACCATCAAGTAAGACATTGGTGGTTCTCAATGCAGTGCAAATGCAATAATCAAAACAACATGGGCTCTATTTAGTTAAATTCCAGGTCTGCCAATTTAAAAGGCGATAATGGCTCTTTAGCCAAGTAAAATCCAAAACTCACAGAGTGGCAGGAATATCTAAAATAAGAAACTTCAGACTTTCAAAATGGGAGAAACCCACGATTAACCCTTTCAGTGCCAGCCTACAAAAAGTTTTTGTCCCCCTCTTTTGCCAGACCATTTTTAACTATTTTGCGCAATACATGTTCAACCATGATTTTTGAAGGGATATCCAGGGATTTCTCAGGAAAATTATATATTGTTTTTTTTTTTTTTGGCTTTAAGTGAATTGTCAATATTTTTGGGTGAAATATGTGCAAAAAAGTTAAATAAATTAAAAATTTGTTACAATTTGTAGTGTTTTTTGTAATAAAAAAATAGGTTTTTTAATAAAATATACTGCGTGTAAAATCCCAATTTCTCCAGGTTACAATGGTACCCTATATGTATTGATAGACACCCTGCCCAGGAGCCTCCCCCAAACTGAAACAGCGCTTTATGGGATTTTCAGATAAAATACAACTATGCTATGCAAACCTTGCAGTTTTTTTTTAAAAAAACAACCCTTTACATTTGAAATGTATATATAGATGTATATGTCTACCCCACACAAACTATATATTCCCTGGAAGTACACACCTCAAGCTTTCTAGGCATGCCAGGTTGATGATGTGGGTGCAGTTTTCTGGAAGTAATCCCTCAATTAATTCTTTGGTTGCACAGGGATTCCCAGAAAAAAGAATAATAACGTAGAATCAAAGCCACATTTTCCTAAAAAAGCAATATGCAAACAAGAAAAAAACAAGTTCAATCTGAAACAGAACAATACCCAACATACATAAGTACTGTCAAGGAAAAAGCTGCCAAACACCCAAAAGTAAGTGCACACCTTGGAATTTTTCAACCAAAACAGTCCTTACATTTGGAATACCCCCCACAAACCATATATCTGCTGAAAGTACACACATTTTTGGGCATACCAAGCTTGTTGTATTGGGCTCATTTTTCTGGAACTAATCCCTCAATGTAAAATGTATAAAAAAGCAGAAAGAAACACTTTTTCCTAAAATATCAATATGCAAACAAGTAACAACAAGCTAAATCTGAAAGTGCAAGGTCCCCTGAGCAGAACAATACCCAACATGCATAGGTACGTTTAACCCTTTTAACTGCCAGAAACACCCAACACCCAAAGCACAACTATGACGGGCACCGTAGACAAGGGCTGAGATACTTTAATACAGAATGGTGTGCAGGGATAGGCCAGGTACAACTTGGGGCAATTGGTCTGACAATATCACCAGCCCTGATTTGAACATACTGATGAACTGGTGGTGCCATGAACAAGGTTGGGGCTGATTGGCCTGTTTGAATAAGCCTCCGGCGGCTGTGCTGCTTACAACGGCATCAGAGGGCATAAACATTTCATGTACGTAGCGTGGGAGGGAGGCAGAGAGAATGGGCCACTCGAGCTGGCGTCGCTTGAGCCAGCACCTGAAGCTGCCGCAGCAGCTGGGCGTTGGTCGGCTCAGCACGCCGCCTGAGGACACTGCCGGATCGAGGACCCGGTAAGAGACAATATGGCACAGAGCATCATTTTACCACTTTATAAGTCACTGGTCAGACCCCATATAGAATAATGTACACTGTATACAGTTTTGGACACCTGTGAATAAGTAATACGTTCAAAGGTGGGCAACAAAATTAATTAATGAAATAGAGGGACAAGGTGAAATGACCAGATGTCCCACTTTTAGTGGGACAGTCCCACTTTAAGGCATTTTGTCCCACTGTCCCCCAGAAAACTTTGGGGACACCTAAATGTTGCACTTACTGCTGACATGGGGAAGCACTTACTGCTGACATATGGGGAAGACAAATGCAGGATCCAGGATGCCTGGTCAGTTTACAACTACTCTGTGACTGAATGGTAGTAATGAAATGCATTGATTGACTGAGCATTGGCATCACCGCCCTCATTTATGGACCAAAGATCCCTGAAGGGGCAGGGCTACACCTACTTACACACATGAGTACAATAGAATGTTGGGGATAATTGTTCCTAAAATGCCAGTGAATAAGCAACACCCTAAACCACACTCCCCCCAGGGGACAATACAAAGGCCTGTCCTACAATATATTTGTATATCCAGGACTGTAACTATAACACAGGAGTATCTGCTATGTCCAGAGCCTATATATATATATATATATATATTTGTCTCATCGTTCAAGGCATTTAAGTGATTGGGTCATTTTGCATGCTGGAGGACCAATTATACTGTCTTACCATTTATGTATTATCTGCATTGTAGGCTTACTGGTACCTCCTCATGCTCTAACCTGGGTAGACATCTGTTATCCCAAATAAGAAAGAACTGTTTATACTGTAAACACATATGTTCTGACATGTATTCTTTGTATATAGTTTTTTGTCACTTGGATTAAATACACACTTTTTTGCATAGTTACGTCTCCTGGGTGTTCATACACAGCTGTTGTTTGGTTATCCTTAAGTGTGCAGTGAGTGGGCACACTTCGCTATCATTGGAACCCCATACCTTACTTTGGCATACTTAACTGAATCATGTCATTTATGGTGTGCGACTATCACCTAAATCTTGATATTGTCAGAGCCCATATATATAACTCAAGGCTCAGGTTGCCCTCTGACAGCTGCTAGGCAGCTGGGTGGCACGCCTTCTAGGGCGGCTCGTTTTTACGACGCAATGTTGAGTGCTGTGCCTGCCTAATCCACCCAACTTACTGCCACAGCAGATGATCCTACATTTTCTGCATGAGCATCTACATCTGTCCTGGCTAAAATACTTCTGTGTCTGTAATTTGCATTTCATTTTGTGTTTCGTATTAACTGGCTCTGATGTGGACCCTCGGTAAAAATGAGTTTGACACCCCTGGTCTAGAGTATAGCCTCTTCTCACATGGACATACGAGGGGATTGTTTTGTTTATGGCCAAAACATTCCCAAACACCAATATGTGGCCAAGAAAGGGCTACTAATATAAATGCAGGTTTGGTATAGTTTTTTATGTTTAAAAGAGATCAGAGCATAACCAATAAAGGATTTCTTTTTATTCTATTTTATTCTTTTATTCTAAACAAGATATAAAAAGAATATATAATATACTTATATACAGAAATGGAAAGTTAGCGAATGTATATGGTGTAATTGTATTACAAGTAACTAATTTTTTCAATAAAATATATACATTAATTATAATTTACTCGATAACTCCCACCTTGTGTGCCTATTAAAAAAATGTGCTTTTGCCCGGTTCCATACATAAAACGTCTAGTTTATTCCATAGCTTTAAAGATGTCCATGCACACTTTTCAATCCAGGCTTCAAGGCACAATTAGTGTTGCTTGCAGCATGTTTCGGGGTGTATATGCCCATTACTCATGATTGCGTTATAACACACACTGCTATTTAAACAATCAAAGGTACATGGCTCAGGCCCTATTAGTTCTTCTCCCACCACTCCCATAGCCATAGTCATCCTCCCCCCCCCCAAAAAAAAACAGCAGATAATGCAACACCTGTTTACATCCATGACCCATATGTGGCCCTGGACTAGCTCCAGTATAGGTTGAAACCTGGCTCATTCCTGGTCTTGCCTGCATCCCCGATTGCATCATATATACTTTGGTCATATATACTTATATACATAACTGCTGTCTGTGAAGAAACAAATTTCTCTGATATGGTCCCTTCATCTGGGATGTTGTCATTAGAGATGAGCGAACTTTTGAAAAATTCGATTCGACTGATTCGCCGAATTTTCCGACAAAAATCGTTTCGACCCGAATAAATTCGCGACGAATCGCTATTAAAAACGGCTATTTCTGAGCCTCCTACAGCCTCAATAGGGTTGTAAACCATTCAGCCTTGCTGTAACACGCACAGGATGCGTGCTGGGTTAGTTAAATAATACTTTTAAGAAATATCACATGCAGATCAGAGGCATCGCTAATAGAATCGCAGAGCGGCACAATTGCAGAGAGTTGAAGTGGCATCACTATGAGGGGCAGAAGGAGCCCAAATATACACTGGAGTTGGCCTCAGGAGCCCAAAAATTGGATGAATCACACCCTGGAGTTGGCAGAAGTTGGCAGCAGCAGCAGCAGGAGCCCAAATATACACTGGAGTTGGCTTCAGGAGCCCAAAAATTGGATGAATCACACCCTGGAGTTGGCAGGAGTTGACAGCAGCAGCAGCAGGAGCCCAAATATACACTGGAGTTGGCCTCAGGAGCCCAAAAATTGGATGAATCACACCCTGGAGTTGGCAGGAGTTGGCAGCAGCAGCAGCAGGAGCCCAAATATACACTGGAGTTGGCTTCAGGAGCCCAAAAATTGGATGAATCACACCCTGGAGTTGGCAGGAGTTGACAGCAGCAGCAGCAGGAGCCCAAATATACACTGGAGTTGGCTTCAGGAGCCCAAAAATTGGATGAATCACAGCCTGGAGTTGGCAGAAGTTGGCAGCAGCAGCAGCAGGAGCCCAAATATACACTGGAGTTGGCTTCAGGAGCCCAAAAATTGGATGAATCACACCCTGGAGTTGGCAGAAGTTGGCAGCAGCAGCAGCAGGAGCCCAAATATACACTGGAGTTGGCTTCAGGAGCCCAAAAATTGGATGAATCACACCCTGGAGTTGGCAGGAGTTGACAGTAGCAGCAGCAGGAGCCCAAATATACACTGGAGTTGGCTTCAGGAGCCCAAAAATTGGATGAATCACAGCCTGGAGTTGGCAGGAGTTGACAGTAGCAGCAGCAGGAGCCCAAATATACACTGGAGTTGGCCTCAGGAGCCCAAAAATTGGATGAATCACACCCTGGAGTTGGCAGGAGTTGGCAGCAGCAGCAGCAGGAGCCCAAATATACACTGGAGTTGGCCTCAGGAGCCCAAAAATTGGATGAATCACACCCTGGAGTTGGCAGAAGTTGGCAGCAGCAGCAGCAGGAGCCCAAATATACACTGGAGTTGGCTTCAGGAGCCCAAAAATTGGATGAATCACACCCTGGAGTTGGCAGGAGTTGACAGCAGCAGCAGCAGGAGCCCAAATATACACTGGAGTATGCTTCAGGAGCCCAAAAATTGGATGAATCACACCCTGGAGTTGGCAGGAGTTGACAGCAGCAGCAGCAGGAGCCCAAATATACACTGGAGTTGGCTTCAGGAGCCCAAAAATTGGATGAATCACACCCTGGAGTTGGCAGAAGTTGGCAGCAGCAGCAGCAGGAGCCCAAATATACACTGGAGTTGGCTTCAGGAGCCCAAAAATTGGATGAATCACACCCTGGAGTTGGCAGAAGTTGGCAGCAGCAGCAGCAGGAGCCCAAATATACACTGGAGTTGGCTTCAGGAGCCCAAAAATTGGATGAATCACACCCTGGAGTTGGCAGGAGTTGACAGCAGCAGCAGCAGGAGCCCAAATATACACTGGAGTTGGCTTCAGGAGCCCAAAAATTGGATGAATCACACCCTGGAGTTGGCAGAAGTTGGCAGCAGCAGCAGCAGGAGCCCAAATATACACTGGAGTTGGCTTCAGGAGCCCAAAAATTGGATGAATCACACCCTGGAGTTGGCAGAAGTTGGCAGCAGCAGCAGCAGGAGCCCAAATATACACTGGAGTTGGCTTCAGGAGCCCAAAAATTGGATGAATCACACCCTGGAGTTGGCAGGAGTTGACAGCAGCAGCAGCAGGAGCCCAAATATACACTGGAGTTGGCTTCAGGAGCCCAAAAATTGGATGAATCACACCCTGGAGTTGGCAGGAGTTGACAGTAGCAGCAGCAGGAGCCCAAATATACACTGGAGTTGGCTTCAGGAGCCCAAAAATTGGATGAATCACAGCCTGGAGTTGGCAGGAGTTGACAGTAGCAGCAGCAGGAGCCCAAATATACACTGGAGTTGGCTTCAGGAGCCCAAAAATTGGATGAATCACACCCTGGAGTTGGCAGAAGTTGGCAGCAGCAGCAGCAGGAGCCCAAATATACACTGGAGTTGGCTTCAGGAGCCCAAAAATTGGATGAATCACACCCTGGAGTTGGCAGAAGTTGGCAGCAGCAGCAGCAGGAGCCCAAATATACACTGGAGTTGGCTTCAGGAGCCCAAAAATTGGATGAATCACACCCTGGAGTTGGCAGGAGTTGACAGCAGCAGCAGCAGGAGCCCAAATATACACTGGAGTTGGCTTCAGGAGCCCAAAAATTGGATGAATCACACCCTGGAGTTGGCAGAAGTTGGCAGCAGCAGCAGCAGGAGCCCAAATATACACTGGAGTTGGCTTCAGGAGCCCAAAAATTGGATGAATCACACCCTGGAGTTGGCAGAAGTTGGCAGCAGCAGCAGCAGGAGCCCAAATATACACTGGAGTTGGCTTCAGGAGCCCAAAAATTGGATGAATCACACCCTGGAGTTGGCAGGAGTTGACAGCAGCAGCAGCAGGAGCCCAAATATACACTGGAGTTGGCTTCAGGAGCCCAAAAATTGGATGAATCACACCCTGGAGTTGGCAGGAGTTGACAGTAGCAGCAGCAGGAGCCCAAATATACACTGGAGTTGGCTTCAGGAGCCCAAAAATTGGATGAATCACACCCTGGAGTTGGCAGAAGTTGGCAGCAGCAGCAGCAGGAGCCCAAATATACACTGGAGTTGGCTTCAGGAGCCCAAAAATTGGATGAATCACACCCTGGAGTTGGCAGAAGTTGGCAGCAGCAGCAGCAGGAGCCCAAATATACACTGGAGTTGGCTTCAGGAGCCCAAAAATTGGATGAATCACACCCTGGAGTTGGCAGGAGTTGACAGTAGCAGCAGCAGGAGCCCAAATATACACTGGAGTTGGCTTCAGGAGCCCAAAAATTGGATGAATCACAGCCTGGAGTTGGCAGGAGTTGACAGTAGCAGCAGCAGGAGCCCAAATATACACTGGAGTTGGCTTCAGGAGCCCAAAAATTGGATGAATCACACCCTGGAGTTGGCAGGAGTTGACAGTAGCAGCAGCAGGAGCCCAAAAAATGGCCTAAAGACATAAATATGTTTTGCACCATTTGGAAAGTGTAAAACTTGGCACCATGCTGAATCTAGTCGCATGCATCAGGCATTGGTGGGTGGAAATCCTGGCTGATCCATCCCTGATTCATTTTGACAAAGGTGAGTCTCTCCACATTTTTAGTTGACAGACGAGTTCTCCTCGCCGTAACTATGGCCCCCGCCACACTAAACACCCGCTCAGATGGCACGCTACTTGCCGGGCAGGACAGCTTTTCCAGGGCAAACTCTGCTAGTTGCGGCCACAAATCAAGTTTGGCTGCCCAGAAGTCCAGCGGATCCTCAAGGTGTGTTGGCATGGTCATGTCAAAGTATGACATGACCTGCTGGTTCAGGTCCTGCTCCAGGTCTTCCTGCTGCTCATGAGTAGCCTCACTATGCGGGTGTAGAAAGCTACTCATTAGCGACTGAAGACTGAGGCTGCTGCTGCTGATGGAGCTTCTGCTGCTGCTGCTGCCAACCCCCCCAGCGGCCATGGCAGTGGAAGGTGAGCGCAGAGGTCCCCTCGAGTCAGACCTGCGAGAGTATGGACCATGGCGCAGATAGGCATCGGCCAACTGCCTACGTAGAATGTCTTTGTAGTAGTTGAGTTTGTCCTCCCTCTCGGTGGGTTTAAAAAATGCCCCCATTTTGTGCCGGAAGCGAGGGTCCAATAAGGTGGACAGCCAGAAGTCATCCCGCCGACAGATGGAAACAATTCTGGGGTCACTACGCAAGCACGTGAGCATGCTTCGTGCCATTTGCGCAAGTGACTCGGATGGACTACCTGTCTCCATCTCCACTGCATACTGCCACGGTGTGCCCGGGTCCTCTGTCTCTCCTTCCTCAAAAACCTCTAGCTCCTCTGGCTGCTCCTGCTCCTCCTCTCCTGTCCGCTGACTAGATAAACCAGCCATTTCGCCAAGCCTAAACTGTGTTTCGCTGGGCAACTCCTCCTCCTCCTCTTCCTCCTCCTCCTCCTCCAGTTCAGCTCCAAGGGGGTTCATGTGGCCGTAAGATGTAAACGCCATGTCTCCAGTGCCCTGACCAGCCATGGTTTCCAACATGTGCTGTAGTACATGAAGCAGTGGAATCACGTCGTTCATCCCGTAATCCTGCCGACTGACAAATAAAGTGGCTTCCTCAAAGGGCCTGAGCAAACGGCAGGTGTCACGTATGAGCTGCCACTGGTTGACATTGAAGTTACACAGGGGAGTCCCCCTATCTGCTTGGATCATCAGGAAATCCGTGATGGCTTTTCTCTGTTCATATAATCGGTCCAACATGTGAAGGGTGGAATTCCAACGGGTGGAAACATCGCAAATCAGACTATGTTGGGGGATACCATTCTGACGCTGTAGCTCAAGAAGGGTGTGTTTGGCAGTGTAGGAGTGGCTGAAGTGCATGCAAAGTTTCCGTGAAGTTGTTAGGATGTCCTGCAGATGGGGGGAACACTTCAGAAACCGCTTGACAACCAGATTGAAGACGTGAGCCATGCAGGGGGCATGGGTCAGGCTTCCTTGGCGCAGCGCAGACAAAATGTTCTTCCCATTGTCGGTAACCATGATTCCCATTTTAAGTTTTCTCGGAGTAAGCCATGTTTGGATTTCCTGATGAATACATTTAAGCAGTTCCTCCCCTGTGTGACTCCGTTCGCCAAGACAAACCATGTGAAGCACTGCGTGACACCTCCGTGCCCTGCACACATGGTAGACTGGAGGGGCACTGAGACTTGAGCCTACAGTGGAGGGTGAGGAGATGGCGGAGGATGAGGAGGCCGAGTCGCACGGTGTCACAGGCCCAATGGGCAGAGAGCGCGGAGGCCGAAGCGGCGTGACCTGTCCAAGTTGCTGCTGCAAAGGGACCACATTCACCCAGTGGGCCGTAAACGACATGTACTGCCCCTGACCGTAGTTACAGCTCCAGATGTCGGCGCTGCCATGTATTTTGCTACACACCGACAGGCTCAAGGACTGGCCCACCTTCTGTTCAACAAAAGTGTGCAGCGCTGGTACTGCCTTCTTGGCAAAGAAATGACGGCTTGGGACTCTCCACCTCGGCTCGGCACAAGCCATCAGTTCTCTGAAAGGTGCAGATTCCACCACCTGAAAAGGGAGCGACTGCAGCACCAGCAACTTGGACAGGAGCACATTCAGCTTCTGCGCCGTAGGATGAGTGGGCGCATACTGCTGTCTCTTGGACATGGCTTCGCTGATGGATTGCTGGCGGGATGCATGACTTGGAGGAGGAGGAGCAGGAGCGACAGAGGATGGGTATGACGCACAGCTGCCTTCGGCTGAGGTGCTGGAGCCTTGGCTGGCAGAAATTGGGAGCTCACTTGGTGAGGAAGCAGACTGGACCACCCCTTGGGAGCCTCGGTTCTCCCAGGTCGTTTTATGGTGACGCATCATATGTTGACGCAGGGCCGTGGTGCCAACATTTGGACCCTGGCCACGCTTCACCTTTTGCCTACATATCTTGCATGTGGCCATGTTACCCTCCTGCGGATGCCTCAGGAAAAACTGCCACACTGCCGAGTAGCTACTTTTCCCACCCCCTGGCCTCACTGATTCACTGCTGCTGTTGCCAACTCCAGGAACCCCTGCTCCACTACCTCCCGATAAGGTAGACTGCCGCACAGCAGGTGCTCTACCCCGGCCCCGGCCCCGGCCGGCTCCAGCCTTTGGAATTGTGCCCCCATGCTGACTGCTACCACCTTGCTGCCTCAGCTGCTGACTCCGGGGCAACCTGCACCCCTCTTCTCCTGATGATGACGATGAAGCCCCTTCATCACCCGGCTCCCAAGTGCGATCGGCTTCATCGTCATCATCATCATCATCACCGGGTTGTGGCTGTACGTCACTGATGTTCGTGGATTCGTCAACAGTGTCTGGCGCAGGAGCTGGAACGCTCGCAGCACCCACGACACTGTCCACATCACTATTTGTCTGCCTAGCTAAAGAAGCCACCTCCATTTCTTGGCTGGGCAGTAGCTGCTGACTGTCCTCTATCTGATGGTCCTCCTCACTAAAGAGTGGAGCTGAACCCAAAGCATAGGATACGTCGCTGGGGGAGGGAACGGCGTAGGCCAGAGGCAATGGGAGGACAGGGACTGCTCTCGGGGCATGCCAACTCAGGGTTGTGTCAGAGGAACCTACCGACCCTAGACTGGGGGTCTCAGACGTAAGTTGTGATGATGTTGTTGATGAGCGCGTCAACCAATCTACCACGGCAGATGCGTTACTGGTGGAGACCCGACCGCTAGCAGATACTGGCAGATTAGGTCTCTCAGCGTGACTCCTGCTGCTACTGGCCCCCAGTCTGATGCGAGCTCTGCCTGCGGAATCTTGGCCTCTGCCACTCCTCTTTTCACTTCCAGGCACTTGTCTGCCCGACATAGTCTAACTGGCGTGGTAGTAGGTGATATTTAAAAAAACCCCGGGCAGTGGTGGGTCTATATGAAACAGAATATAATGCACACCAAAAGTGAGCAGTAACACTCAGCCTCCAACAGGCCTGCTTAGTGTAAATAAGAGAGCTGCTTAGTGTAAATAAAGAGGGGTATGCTATGTTACAGAATGGGATGCCTCAACAGAAGTGCACCTGGCAGGCAGCAGTAAGCCTATGCCCAGCAAAAGTGTCTTATAATATAAATATAATAAGAGCAAATGCTTATATGGTCTTAAACAGAGGCTGCTTTAGTCACAGAATGGGATGCCCTGGGCAGGAATGGACCTGGCAGGGTCCAGTAGTGCTTTGGCCAGCAAAAGTGTCTTTATCAGGCTAATTTCAAATATGATAAGAGCAAATGCTTATATGGTCTTAAACAGAGGCTGCTTTAGTCACAGAATGGGATGCCCCGGGCAGGAATCGAGCTGGCAGGGTACAGTAGTGCTTTGGCCAGCAAAAGTGTCTTTATCAGGCCTAATTTCAAATATGATAAGAGCAAATGCTTATATGGTCTTAAACAGAGGCTGCTTTAGTCACAGAATGGGATGCCCCGGGCAGGAATCGAGCTGGCAGGGTACAGTAGTGCTTTGGCCAGCAAAAGTGTCTTTATCAGGCCTAATTTCAAATATGATAAGAGCAAATGCTTATATGGTCTTAAACAGAGGCTGCTTTAGTCACAGAATGGGATGCCCCGGGCAGGAATCGAGCTGGCAGGGTACAGTAGTGCTTTGGCCAGCAAAAGTGTCTTTATCAGGCCTAATTTCAAATATGATAAGAGCAAATGCTTATATGGTCTTAAACAGAGGCTGCTTTAGTCACAGAATGGGATGCCCCGGCAGGAATCGAGCTGGCAGGGTACAGTAGTGCTTTGGCCAGCAAAAGTGTCTTTATCAGGCTAATTTCAAATATGATAAGAGCAAATGCTTATATGGTCTTAAACAGAGGCTGCTTTAGTCACAGAATGGGATGCCCCGGGCAGGAATCGAGCTGGCAGGGTACAGTAGTGCTTTGGCCAGCAAAAGTGTCTTTATCAGGCCTAATTTCAAATATGATAAGAGCAAATGCTTATATGGTCTTAAACAGAGGCTGCTTTAGTCACAGAATGGGATGCCCCGGGCAGGAATCGAGCTGGCAGGGTACAGTAGTGCTTTGGCCAGCAAAAGTGTCTTTATCAGGCTAATTTCAAATATGATAAGAGCAAATGCTTATATGGTCTTAAACAGAGGCTGCTGTAGTCACAGAATGGGATGCCCCGGGCAGGAATCGAGCTGGCAGGGTACAGTAGTGCTTTGGCCAGCAAAAGTGTCTTTATCAGGCCTAATTTCAAATATGATAAGAGCAAATGCTTATATGGTCTTAAACAGAGGCTGCTTTAGTCACAGAATGGGATGCCCCGGGCAGGAATCGAGCTGGCAGGGTACAGTAGTGCTTTGGCCAGCAAAAGTGTCTTTATCAGGCTAATTTCAAATATGATAAGAGCAAATGCTTATATGGTCTTAAACAGAGGCTGCTTTAGTCACAGAATGGGATGCCCCGGGCAGGAATCGAGCTGGCAGGGTACAGTAGTGCTTTGGCCAGCAAAAGTGTCTTTATCAGGCTAATTTCAAATATGATAAGAGCAAATGCTTATATGGTCTTAAACAGAGGCTGCTGTAGTCACAGAATGGGATGCCCCGGGCAGGAATCGAGCTGGCAGGGTACAGTAGTGCTTTGGCCAGCAAAAGTGTCTTTATCAGGCCTAATTTCAAATATGATAAGAGCAAATGCTTATATGGTCTTAAACAGAGGCTGCTTTAGTCACAGAATGGGATGCCCCGGGCAGGAATCGAGCTGGCAGGGTACAGTAGTGCTTTGGCCAGCAAAAGTGTCTTTATCAGGCTAATTTCAAATATGATAAGAGCAAATGCTTATATGGTCTTAAACAGAGGCTGCTGTAGTCACAGAATGGGATGCCCCGGGCAGGAATCGAGCTGGCAGGGTACAGTAGTGCTTTGGCCAGCAAAAGTGTCTTTATCAGGCCTAATTTCAAATATGATAAGAGCAAATGCTTATATGGTCTTAAACAGAGGCTGCTTTAGTCACAGAATGGGATGCCCCGGGCAGGAATCGAGCTGGCAGGGTACAGTAGTGCTTTGGCCAGCAAAAGTGTCTTTATCAGGCTAATTTCAAATATGATAAGAGCAAATGCTTATATGGTCTTAAACAGAGGCTGCTTTAGTCACAGAATGGGATGCCCCGGGCAGGAATCGAGCTGGCAGGGTACAGTAGTGCTTTGGCCAGCAAAAGTGTCTTTATCAGGCCTAATTTCAAATATGATAAGAGCAAATGCTTATATGGTCTTAAACAGAGGCTGCTTTAGTCACAGAATGGGATGCCCCGGGCAGGAATCGAGCTGGCAGGGTACAGTAGTGCTTTGGCCAGCAAAAGTGTCTTTATCAGGCCTAATTTCAAATATGATAAGAGCAAATGCTTATATGGTCTTAAACAGAGGCTGCTTTAGTCACAGAATGGGATGCCCCGGGCAGGAATCGAGCTGGCAGGGTACAGTAGTGCTTTGGCCAGCAAAAGTGTCTTTATCAGGCTAATTTCAAATATGATAAGAGCAAATGCTTATATGGTCTTAAACAGAGGCTGCTTTAGTCACAGAATGGGATGCCCCGGGCAGGAATCGAGCTGGCAGGGTACAGTAGTGCTTTGGCCAGCAAAAGTGTCTTTATCAGGCCTAATTTCAAATATGATAAGAGCAAATGCTTATATGGTCTTAAACAGAGGCTGCTTTAGTCACAGAATGGGATGCCCCGGGCAGGAATCGAGCTGGCAGGGTACAGTAGTGCTTTGGCCAGCAAAAGTGTCTTTATCAGGCCTAATTTCAAATATGATAAGAGCAAATGCTTATATGGTCTTAAACAGAGGCTGCTTTAGTCACAGAATGGGATGCCCCGGGCAGGAATCGAGCTGGCAGGGTACAGTAGTGCTTTGGCCAGCAAAAGTGTCTTTATCAGGCCTAATTTCAAATATGATAAGAGCAAATGCTTATATGGTCTTAAACAGAGGCTGCTTTAGTCACAGAATGGGATGCCCCGGGCAGGAATCGAGCTGGCAGGGTACAGTAGTGCTTTGGCCAGCAAAAGTGTCTTTATCAGGCTAATTTCAAATATGATAAGAGCAAATGCTTATATGGTCTTAAACAGAGGCTGCTTTAGTCACAGAATGGGATGCCCCGGGCAGGAATCGAGCTGGCAGGGTACAGTAGTGCTTTGGCCAGCAAAAGTGTCTTTATCAGGCCTAATTTCAAATATGATAAGAGCAAATGCTTATATGGTCTTAAACAGAGGCTGCTTTAGTCACAGAATGGGATGCCCCGGGCAGGAATCGAGCTGGCAGGGTACAGTAGTGCTTTGGCCAGCAAAAGTGTCTTTATCAGGCCTAATTTCAAATATGATAAGAGCAAATGCTTATATGGTCTTAAACAGAGGCTGCTTTAGTCACAGAATGGGATGCCCCGGGCAGGAATCGAGCTGGCAGGGTACAGTAGTGCTTTGGCCAGCAAAAGTGTCTTTATCAGGCTAATTTCAAATATGATAAGAGCAAATGCTTATATGGTCTTAAACAGAGGCTGCTTTAGTCACAGAATGGGATGCCCCGGGCAGGAATCGAGCTGGCAGGGTACAGTAGTGCTTTGGCCAGCAAAAGTGTCTTTATCAGGCCTAATTTCAAATATGATAAGAGCAAATGCTTATATGGTCTTAAACAGAGGCTGCTTTAGTCACAGAATGGGATGCCCCGGGCAGGAATCGAGCTGGCAGGGTACAGTAGTGCTTTGGCCAGCAAAAGTGTCTTTATCAGGCTAATTTCAAATATGATAAGAGCAAATGCTTATATGGTCTTAAACAGAGGCTGCTTTAGTCACAGAATGGGATGCCCCGGGCAGGAATCGAGCTGGCAGGGTACAGTAGTGCTTTGGCCAGCAAAAGTGTCTTTATCAGGCCTAATTTCAAATATGATAAGAGCAAATGCTTATATGGTCTTAAACAGAGGCTGCTTTAGTCACAGAATGGGATGCCCCGGGCAGGAATCGAGCTGGCAGGGTACAGTAGTGCTTTGGCCAGCAAAAGTGTCTTTATCAGGCCTAATTTCAAATATGATAAGAGCAAATGCTTATATGGTCTTAAACAGAGGCTGCTTTAGTCACAGAATGGGATGCCCCGGGCAGGAATCGAGCTGGCAGGGTACAGTAGTGCTTTGGCCAGCAAAAGTGTCTTTATCAGGCTAATTTCAAATATGATAAGAGCAAATGCTTATATGGTCTTAAACAGAGGCTGCTTTAGTCACAGAATGGGATGCCCCGGGCAGGAATCGAGCTGGCAGGGTACAGTAGTGCTTTGGCCAGCAAAAGTGTCTTTATCAGGCCTAATTTCAAATATGATAAGAGCAAATGCTTATATGGTCTTAAACAGAGGCTGCTTTAGTCACAGAATGGGATGCCCCGGGCAGGAATCGAGCTGGCAGGGTACAGTAGTGCTTTGGCCAGCAAAAGTGTCTTTATCAGGCCTAATTTCAAATATGATAAGAGCAAATGCTTATATGGTCTTAAACAGAGGCTGCTTTAGTCACAGAATGGGATGCCCCGGGCAGGAATCGAGCTGGCAGGGTACAGTAGTGCTTTGGCCAGCAAAAGTGTCTTTATCAGGCCTAATTTCAAATATGATAAGAGCAAATGCTTATATGGTCTTAAACAGAGGCTGCTTTAGTCACAGAATGGGATGCCCCGGGCAGGAATCGAGCTGGCAGGGTACAGTAGTGCTTTGGCCAGCAAAAGTGTCTTTATCAGGCCTAATTTCAAATATGATAAGAGCAAATGCTTATATGGTCTTAAACAGAGGCTGCTTTAGTCACAGAATGGGATGCCCCGGGCAGGAATCGAGCTGGCAGGGTACAGTAGTGCTTTGGCCAGCAAAAGTGTCTTTATCAGGCCTAATTTCAAATATGATAAGAGCAAATGCTTATATGGTCTTAAACAGAGGCTGCTTTAGTCACAGAATGGGATGCCCCGGGCAGGAATCGAGCTGGCAGGGTACAGTAGTGCTTTGGCCAGCAAAAGTGTCTTTATCAGGCTAATTTCAAATATGATAAGAGCAAATGCTTATATGGTCTTAAACAGAGGCTGCTGTAGTCACAGAATGGGATGCCCCGGGCAGGAATCGAGCTGGCAGGGTACAGTAGTGCTTTGGCCAGCAAAAGTGTCTTTATCAGGCCTAATTTCAAATATGATAAGAGCAAATGCTTATATGGTCTTAAACAGAGGCTGCTTTAGTCACAGAATGGGATGCCCCGGGCAGGAATCGAGCTGGCAGGGTACAGTAGTGCTTTGGCCAGCAAAAGTGTCTTTATCAGGCTAATTTCAAATATGATAAGAGCAAATGCTTATATGGTCTTAAACAGAGGCTGCTTTAGTCACAGAATGGGATGCCCCGGGCAGGAATCGAGCTGGCAGGGTACAGTAGTGCTTTGGCCAGCAAAAGTGTCTTTATCAGGCTAATTTCAAATATGATAAGAGCAAATGCTTATATGGTCTTAAACAGAGGCTGCTGTAGTCACAGAATGGGATGCCCCGGGCAGGAATCGAGCTGGCAGGGTACAGTAGTGCTTTGGCCAGCAAAAGTGTCTTTATCAGGCCTAATTTCAAATATGATAAGAGCAAATGCTTATATGGTCTTAAACAGAGGCTGCTTTAGTCACAGAATGGGATGCCCCGGGCAGGAATCGAGCTGGCAGGGTACAGTAGTGCTTTGGCCAGCAAAAGTGTCTTTATCAGGCTAATTTCAAATATGATAAGAGCAAATGCTTATATGGTCTTAAACAGAGGCTGCTGTAGTCACAGAATGGGATGCCCCGGGCAGGAATCGAGCTGGCAGGGTACAGTAGTGCTTTGGCCAGCAAAAGTGTCTTTATCAGGCCTAATTTCAAATATGATAAGAGCAAATGCTTATATGGTCTTAAACAGAGGCTGCTTTAGTCACAGAATGGGATGCCCCGGGCAGGAATCGAGCTGGCAGGGTACAGTAGTGCTTTGGCCAGCAAAAGTGTCTTTATCAGGCTAATTTCAAATATGATAAGAGCAAATGCTTATATGGTCTTAAACAGAGGCTGCTTTAGTCACAGAATGGGATGCCCCGGGCAGGAATCGAGCTGGCAGGGTACAGTAGTGCTTTGGCCAGCAAAAGTGTCTTTATCAGGCCTAATTTCAAATATGATAAGAGCAAATGCTTATATGGTCTTAAACAGAGGCTGCTTTAGTCACAGAATGGGATGCCCCGGGCAGGAATCGAGCTGGCAGGGTACAGTAGTGCTTTGGCCAGCAAAAGTGTCTTTATCAGGCCTAATTTCAAATATGATAAGAGCAAATGCTTATATGGTCTTAAACAGAGGCTGCTTTAGTCACAGAATGGGATGCCCCGGGCAGGAATCGAGCTGGCAGGGTACAGTAGTGCTTTGGCCAGCAAAAGTGTCTTTATCAGGCTAATTTCAAATATGATAAGAGCAAATGCTTATATGGTCTTAAACAGAGGCTGCTTTAGTCACAGAATGGGATGCCCCGGGCAGGAATCGAGCTGGCAGGGTACAGTAGTGCTTTGGCCAGCAAAAGTGTCTTTATCAGGCCTAATTTCAAATATGATAAGAGCAAATGCTTATATGGTCTTAAACAGAGGCTGCTTTAGTCACAGAATGGGATGCCCCGGGCAGGAATCGAGCTGGCAGGGTACAGTAGTGCTTTGGCCAGCAAAAGTGTCTTTATCAGGCCTAATTTCAAATATGATAAGAGCAAATGCTTATATGGTCTTAAACAGAGGCTGCTTTAGTCACAGAATGGGATGCCCCGGGCAGGAATCGAGCTGGCAGGGTACAGTAGTGCTTTGGCCAGCAAAAGTGTCTTTATCAGGCCTAATTTCAAATATGATAAGAGCAAATGCTTATATGGTCTTAAACAGAGGCTGCTTTAGTCACAGAATGGGATGCCCCGGGCAGGAATCGAGCTGGCAGGGTACAGTAGTGCTTTGGCCAGCAAAAGTGTCTTTATCAGGCTAATTTCAAATATGATAAGAGCAAATGCTTATATGGTCTTAAACAGAGGCTGCTTTAGTCACAGAATGGGATGCCCCGGGCAGGAATCGAGCTGGCAGGGTACAGTAGTGCTTTGGCCAGCAAAAGTGTCTTTATCAGGCCTAATTTCAAATATGATAAGAGCAAATGCTTATATGGTCTTAAACAGAGGCTGCTTTAGTCACAGAATGGGATGCCCCGGGCAGGAATCGAGCTGGCAGGGTACAGTAGTGCTTTGGCCAGCAAAAGTGTCTTTATCAGGCCTAATTTCAAATATGATAAGAGCAAATGCTTATATGGTCTTAAACAGAGGCTGCTTTAGTCACAGAATGGGATGCCCCGGGCAGGAATCGAGCTGGCAGGGTACAGTAGTGCTTTGGCCAGCAAAAGTGTCTTTATCAGGCTAATTTCAAATATGATAAGAGCAAATGCTTATATGGTCTTAAACAGAGGCTGCTTTAGTCACAGAATGGGATGCCCCGGGCAGGAATCGAGCTGGCAGGGTACAGTAGTGCTTTGGCCAGCAAAAGTGTCTTTATCAGGCCTAATTTCAAATATGATAAGAGCAAATGCTTATATGGTCTTAAACAGAGGCTGCTTTAGTCACAGAATGGGATGCCCCGGGCAGGAATCGAGCTGGCAGGGTACAGTAGTGCTTTGGCCAGCAAAAGTGTCTTTATCAGGCTAATTTCAAATATGATAAGAGCAAATGCTTATATGGTCTTAAACAGAGGCTGCTTTAGTCACAGAATGGGATGCCCCGGGCAGGAATCGAGCTGGCAGGGTACAGTAGTGCTTTGGCCAGCAAAAGTGTCTTTATCAGGCCTAATTTCAAATATGATAAGAGCAAATGCTTATATGGTCTTAAACAGAGGCTGCTTTAGTCACAGAATGGGATGCCCCGGGCAGGAATCGAGCTGGCAGGGTACAGTAGTGCTTTGGCCAGCAAAAGTGTCTTTATCAGGCCTAATTTCAAATATGATAAGAGCAAATGCTTATATGGTCTTAAACAGAGGCTGCTTTAGTCACAGAATGGGATGCCCCGGGCAGGAATCGAGCTGGCAGGGTACAGTAGTGCTTTGGCCAGCAAAAGTGTCTTTATCAGGCTAATTTCAAATATGATAAGAGCAAATGCTTATATGGTCTTAAACAGAGGCTGCTTTAGTCACAGAATGGGATGCCCCGGGCAGGAATCGAGCTGGCAGGGTACAGTAGTGCTTTGGCCAGCAAAAGTGTCTTTATCAGGCCTAATTTCAAATATGATAAGAGCAAATGCTTATATGGTCTTAAACAGAGGCTGCTTTAGTCACAGAATGGGATGCCCCGGGCAGGAATCGAGCTGGCAGGGTACAGTAGTGCTTTGGCCAGCAAAAGTGTCTTTATCAGGCCTAATTTCAAATATGATAAGAGCAAATGCTTATATGGTCTTAAACAGAGGCTGCTTTAGTCACAGAATGGGATGCCCCGGGCAGGAATCGAGCTGGCAGGGTACAGTAGTGCTTTGGCCAGCAAAAGTGTCTTTATCAGGCCTAATTTCAAATATGATAAGAGCAAATGCTTATATGGTCTTAAACAGAGGCTGCTTTAGTCACAGAATGGGATGCCCCGGGCAGGAATCGAGCTGGCAGGGTACAGTAGTGCTTTGGCCAGCAAAAGTGTCTTTATCAGGCCTAATTTCAAATATGATAAGAGCAAATGCTTATATGGTCTTAAACAGAGGCTGCTTTAGTCACAGAATGGGATGCCCCGGGCAGGAATCGAGCTGGCAGGGTACAGTAGTGCTTTGGCCAGCAAAAGTGTCTTTATCAGGCCTAATTTCAAATATGATAAGAGCAAATGCTTATATGGTCTTAAACAGAGGCTGCTTTAGTCACAGAATGGGATGCCTCACAGCAGACTTAAGATCAGTTCAGTATATATGCACAGTTAGTTACTATAAGCAGCCTGAAAACGCTAACAAAGGCTGGATGAAAAAAAAAAAATCTCCCTGTCAGCCAGCTCCGTTTTTCCTACCTTTCCCTGGCTTTCTGTCTGTCTCCTGTCTGTCTCCTGCCTGTCTCCTGCCTGTCTCCAGCCTGTCCCTGTCTGTCCCTGTCTCCAGCCTGTCTAACTGCCTCAGCTACACAGCGTTCTGTCTGTCTGTCACGAATGCAATAGAGAAATGAGGAAAAGCAAGATGGCCGCCGTTAAATACCGCTGTGTGACGTCACCGGGCTTGCTGGCTGCTGATAGGCTGCATGTGACTGCCCCAGCTTGCACTGGCGCGGGATACATGTCCAGACATGTCCCGCCCGCCATCTTAGAATGCCTGTAATGTAAATGAATGGATGTTAAAGGAAAACTTCGAGTGATCGAATCGCGGGGAAATTCGGATTCGATCCGAATCGAATTTTTCCTGAAATTCGGATCGAATCCGGGTTCGTCCGGATCGATTCGCTCATCCCTAGTTGTCATGTTTGTGTTGATTCCAGTTTTTGGTTTAATATTGGAAGTCTAGTGGTGAGCCAATGGGTCTATGGCAACATAGTCCAATGCTAAAGATTCTAGATAAATAAAAACAACAAAGAGGCCGATTCATTAATAGCGCCAGGTAGCGACAGATGAGCGCCAGTAGCGTGATTTTCACAGCGCCAGCTAGTATTCGCTGTGCTTGGCCGGGGTTTGCTTGTTGACAGCGACTCGGTGTGCGGTAATGTTGAATACGGGGTTAGGGGTCGATGTTTCACAGGTTCTGCGTTGTATGGGTGCGCCTGACAGCGAATGGCCAGAGCGAACGGCTTGTTGCAGATTCATTAACAAATCACGATCAAAAATTTCTCATGCTGTGAATTCCTTGTTTAAACCCCAGAGCGCTGGCGGCGATGTGTGTAAAGTAGTTTTTAACCCCCAAACAATCATTTTTTTTTTTATGTAAAAATTATACAAGTTTTTCTAAACATTTTGTAATATGAATACATTAATATCAGACCTGTAATATCAATTCTGCACAATTTTTTTTTTTTTTTTTTTTACTTAAAAAAAAATCCTAACATTGCAGAAGTGGTCACAGAATTTTTGACATTAAAAAAAAAAAAAATTATTTAAAGATTGCTCCATTGAAATGCATTGGACAACGCCAGGGAGTGCCAGGTCATACCTGTCGCTGTGATGGGATTATCAGCGGCGCTGTTCGTTGATGAATCCCGCGCTAGCTGACGCTCTCGCCGGCGCTAGCCTCATTTAGCGTGATAAATGCGTCATTGTGACCGCCGCCGGGCGTACTTGAATCGGTAGCCACCGTTAGCTGGCGGTACCTGGCGCTCGTCAGACACTACCTGGCGCTAACCCTTGATAAATAAACCCCAAAGTAAATGCTTTGGCAGGTGCTGCCATAAATTGGTAACTTGCTTGCTTTATCATGTCATAAGTATCACCTAGTAGCTCTGGTTCCATAAGGTTCCTTTTAGTTAGCATAACGGCAAACATCTATTTCTTTTTTTAACATAATACATTTAAAAAGCAAGCAGAGCATTCACTTGACAGAAGTACTTTATTTCCATGTGTGAGCCAGTGAAAGAAAATGATCAGAGATGCCAGGATGTTTTTTGTGATAGGACATATGCTTGTCTGATAAAAATTAAAAGATGAAGTTGAACTAAAGCCAGTATGCAGCAATTAGTCTCACTGGAGGCTAACCTTAATGTACTTCTGATATAAGTCTGCAAAGATGAGAAATGATTACATTTTGTATCCATCTGGTGAGAATCTTCAAGCAATGTTGTTGGGGTGGGGTTTATGCTAATCTTAATATTTAAGTAATTTATGGTTATGCTGCCACAGCGATTCCTCATTTCAAAAAGATATGTATACCCGTTGCGTGAAATTGATGCTAGATAACACTGTCAATGGCTCTCATGAATGATGATGCTCTTTTATATCTCACTTTCATTAGTACATGTCAGGAACTTTATTATATGTTTACTATTGTTAGCTTAAGGGTGCTTTATCCGATCAATCAATAATAAATATTATTATTAATAATAATAATAATAATAATAAATAATGCATAGATCGTCATTGTATGCTTGCACATACATAGGAATTCGTCTCAAGAGCACTTCAGTCATGTCCCAGGACCCGAACCTACTGCCCTCCGGTCACAAGTCTGCTCCCTTACCTCTAGGGCACAACTGCCCCCATGATCAATCAATATTAAAAATCTGTATGAACAACAGACAGTTAGAGGAGGAGCTACAGCACCTTTCTTCTCCTAAAAGAAATAAAATCCAGGGTTGACACATTTTTTAGGTGTATCATTCCACTTTTACAGGGTGATTTCCTATCTGCCCAAAGTTTTTCACAATGAATTAAAGCATCTGCACATATCATTAGAATAGCGAAAAGCTGTTAATCCAGCGCAGGAGGGCTCAGCAGAAAACCCTTTAGAGTTGAGCATTGCTCTGTAAAAGCAGAATGGTATGTTCAAACCTGTCCTTCTTGCTTCCATTAAAAGAAACAACCTTGGGTGGAATTTTTTTTTGCAGGGAGGGTATGTAACCTCTCCTTTTTCTAACTAGCACATATATTTGGATTTTTATTATTGGACCATTTTTTGCGAATGTGCTCCTTTAACACAAGTTGTGAGTTTATATGTCACATTACAATAGCTCTATTCACCCTTTGGGAACATACAATTACAGTGGGCTGATTTTTTTGTATACAGTAATCAACAGAAACAGATTCTATGATATTTGTTAAAGTGGACCAACACCCAGGGGGGATCGGCCCGGGAATCTATAAGATTCCTGACCGATCAGATCCCTCCCGCGGGGCATCCGAAATCGGGATGTCCCGCGGGGAGGAACCCCCCAGAAGGCCCACAAACCTTACCTCAGCCCCCTTCCCTCTAGCAGGGCGTGCACCCGCGCCGGCCGTTTGTGAATGGCCGGCGCAGGCGCGCTCCCTGTTAGAGGGAAGCGCCAGACACGGCCTCCAGCGCTCAGAGCCGCTGAGCTGCTATGCGCGTCCAAGCGGCCTTGGACGTGTGCTGTGATTGGCTGGAGCGGTCACGTGGGAGCGGGGAGAGGTGAGTTTTTGGGGCGTTCTGGGGGGTTTCACACAGCGGGGCACCCGCGATCGGGGTGCCCCACCGAAGTGGACCAAAACCCAGGATAGTCAAAATCCTGGGTGTTGGTCCACTTTAAGGCAGCAAAGGCAGGTCATGTAATACTATAGAGTACATGGAAATTAGTTATTATTTCTGATTCTATTGTAAATATAGAGCTAAGGCTTTTAGCACTGTGTCATTTTTGGGCCTTATTCATGAAGGGATAGCGCCAGGTAGTGCCTGTACAGCGGCAGGTAGCGCCAGGTAGCGCCAGGTTGCGACAGGCGAATGCCGTAGACGGCACGTAATTACACATTTATGAAGCCGAATCTGTAGAGCGACTGGAACAACGCCATGTAGCGTACGATTCATCATTATCCCAGGCTCAGCGTACAGCACCAGCATTCAGCCTTGCAGAGCGTCACGTCTTACTTGTCGCTACCTGGCGCTCTCCCATACATTTCTATGGACGATCCTTAGATCCCTTTCCTGATCCCAAGAAAAAATCAAAACTTTCTGACATGTATTCTGAGCAAGAAAATGTCATTTTTGAAAACTTTTTGGATGAATTATATTTTATGCAGAATTGTCCTTACATGTCTGGTATTAAAGTGTTCATGTTACAATGTTATAACAATGTAATTCCATATGTTTTCGCTTTCTTACTAGTGGATACATGTTCATAAACAGACTACCAATCACACAGCCTCTGGCGCTATGGGCTACAACTACATGATTTTGAGCGCCGGCGCTGTTTGGGGCTGTTTTTTGATGAATGTGGTGTGAGTCACTCGCACTGAGCTGGCGCTACCGTTTGCTCCCATACAGCGTTGTACTGCGACTCACACAACATATTCATCAATGCCGGCCAGCGACTGAGGCGCTCTGAAACAAAGATCCATGGCCGAGCACAGCGACTACTAGCGGTCGCTCTGAAATCCTCGCTACAGACACTCATCTGTCGCTATCTGGCGTTAGTAATGAATCAGCCTGTTAGATGCCAAGGTCACGGGGGGGCATAGCTCTTTTGAGGATATCAGCCCACCATGCAATTCCGTGGTTCTCTTGTTGGGCAGTCACAGCCTGGACCTATACCAGCGTGGCACACCCAAGACAAAACCAGTATTCACAGACTTTTTCTATTTTGCCACACTTGCTTACTTCCATTTTTACTATTTACTTTGGACATCCTTCGGTGCAAGCTGACATCTCATGTTATTATCTGCAGGGAAGATCAGTCCCATAGAGCATGCTATGGAGCACTGGGTTTTTGTATTAAATAGTGCATTACTATACAGTTTACATATCCTTTTGTTACAGCTTTTGTTCCATTTATACATTTAACATCATCTATTGAATTTCAGTCACATGACACACTTTGTTTACACTCTGAAAATGAAAACTCTGAATAATGTGTCCAAAAATATGTAAACCTTTTTTTGTTTTGTGGCAAGGTAGAGGGAGGGGGAACCTGTTTCCCCTTTCAAACCAGATGCCGGTATCAGATGGGTTGGGGTTGGGGAAATATAGAGCAGATGGGGTATGTACTACAATGAGTTTTTGCTACTTGTGTTCCCTATACCAATTCAATGGGGGTGGGAGGCAGTTGGAAGGGGTGGCTTGCCTATACCCTCTGCCACCCTCTGCCATTACCTGCGACCCCACAAGGCAGGGGGCTGTAGAATGTGCCCGATGTGCCAAGCACAGGGACTGGTAGGGTCAGACTGCTGGCTCCTGGCCCTACTACTCACCAGCCCCTATACCCTTTGGTACAGGTTCTGGGCTGTTCATGGGGTAGCCCTCAAAAGCCACCAGGCTAATGTCAAGGGGCACCGCACATTTCTGCATTTTCACCCCCTTCCCTTTGAACTGGCATAATGGCCCTTGGTGCATGGAGGGAGAGTCCCAGATAAATTTTCCTCCATGTCCCTCCATGTTCCAGGCGATTCTACAGAGGCTACAGATTCTACAGAGGTTCAGTCTCTGTGGTATAAAAGCTACCCTCCCCCGTAGCCCAGCATTAGCTTGGTGGGGTGCCAGCAAAAGAGGAGACCTGTGTTCCCCATTGCTTCAGATGCCGACTGGGCAGCTGCAATAGTCGCTTCCCATCAACATAAAACTAGTGCCAAGGAGGGAGCATGCAATGGAATGGTATCTGAAATGAGTCTGTGTTGAATCTAGCATCGCCCTGGATCTGAAGCCCATTACTAACTATAATATTATTTTTAACATGATTTGTGCATGATACGTTAAAATTAGTTATGATGACCAAGGCAAATGATTTCCTGCTTAACATGTCCTTATATATTAAAGAGGAAGTAACCCACTAGCTAATCTAAAAGATCCTGAATCAGGGAACCCATTAAATTTCACCTTTTCCCACTCCAACAGCGCATGCGTGGGCACTTATGCTTTGCTGCTTGCCCTGAGGAAGTAGTGCAGTGTCACTACGCCACGCGTTGGCACGTTATCCATACAGGGGCACTCTGGTTGGTCTGTCTCTATGCACAGTGATTATTACACTTTATACTTTGCTGTATTCCTTGATATTTGTTTATTTTTTCTGCACACCCTGGTTTGTCCTCCTGTTTTTTGATACTGATTTAGTTTGTATAGAATTGTTTACACTTAGCACTGTTGCACAATGCTTTTGCTCATTTGCACACAATGGATTTAGGTCAGGCTTTTACGACTTAGGTATTGTGTCAGGGTGGTTCTAATATATTTTTTTATTGTTGGCAGACCCCCAGTGCCTTCTGGTTTTTTAGACTGTATTGTCATGTCTAGTGTGTATATGTTTTGTTTGATGTGTTATGCTCTATGTAAATTTTGATGAGAATAAACCTTTTTATATTTTTTCATATTTATGAGTAGTGCCACTCATTAGTGACCCGGTTCTCTATTTTGGGGGAGGGTGGGGCCCCCCTTTCTTTTGCGTGGGCACTTATCCAATCAAAGCCATTTGCCTTTTGACAGCTGCCGGGGGTCATCACGGGGGACTGGGGAGGCAGGGGATCACAGCCCCCCACCCTTCTAACCTCCCTCCAGTGCTCACCCCCGACATCTGACAGCTCAGTGCCGGGAGCAGGACGTCATGGGGGTGGCATAATCAACCCCGCCCACAAGAGGTGGGGCTAGCGGCAACAACGGCGGAAGTGGGCCTCTTTCAGGCAATCTCCTCACCAGGGGAGAGCCCACAGGGAATTGGAGAGGAGACCTGGTGGGACGGATTTCACATGGAGGTATGCAAATGTCATTTTTTTTTTTAACTGGAAATGCCAGTGCTGGCTGAATTCCAGCCTAATTCAGGCCCTCTCCTGAAGCCGGAAGAGCCCAGGGGGGTTGAGGGACCCCAGGTGAAGAGCAGATCCGGTTGGATTGACCGAGGGGAAAGCCAGGTATGTAACTGATGTTTAATGGTAGGAGAAGCAGCTACATAAATTTTACATAGCTGGCATTAGGAGGGTTGAAGGAGCTGTATCTTGAAAACTATTCTAAAATATAAAAATTCCACAGGCTGATTCAAAAGGCACAAAGGTAGAGCTGAGAGGATCTCAATCTTTTAGATTCCAGGACTGGCCACAACAGGTTTTGTTCCGCTTTAACTGCAATACAGCATGGGGTGTGAGACATCGGCAGGCCACCTCCATTGAAATGATTGATGACTGGGTGTGCTGCAGATACTTTGACGTGGGGGGTACTTGTTTATCCCCCATGTCACAGGGATGAGGCAGGGCCGGATTAAGAGCATCCCGGGCCTGGTGCTGTAGATTTTGACGGGCCTATTTATCGAAGTATATAAAATGAAAACGCAGCACAAAGCAATTTTGTATAAGACAAAGTGCATTTGTCACATGTCTAATGTACATTAAATTACCAGGATAGCTGAATACATGTTAGTGTATGAAAAATTTGCAAATCTTCATAGAGTTTGTTCCTTAGCTAAAAAAAGAAAGAATCAACTTGCTTTTGGGGGGGCCCAGAGTGTCAAAGAGGTGTTGTAGAGGGTTCGCTATGCCCCCAGACTGTAACACCTATCCGATGTGACGTCACACCCGCAGCTTTTTTGGTTAACACACAGGGCTTGCTACAGGGCTGAAACACGAGAAGTGTTTCAGCCCTGTAGCACAGCACGCTTAAACACACCTATTTGACACTCAATGCACCCCTAAAAAATGTATTTTTATAAAACAGCAGTATATCTGCTGATCATAGCTCAGCTATTATAGACAGACTTGACTAAAAGCTATAGGTAAATCTGTCTAGAATAGCTGAGCTATAAGCAGATATGCCATTCAGGAGGCCAGAAAAGCTAGGTAACAATTTCTCACCTAGCTTTTCCATGGTCCTGAATAGCATGTCTGTTTATAATAGCTCTGTCACCTAGCTTTCCTGTACAACTGAAAGGCAAATTCGATTGGTGGACGGTGGTACCTTTGTGGAGTGTCTGGTGAGACTCAAGCTTCTACTGCCGTGGGACCTGCGTCAAGTGGCAGACTGCTGAGGGGAGGAGCCTCCTACACGCCCCGACATCACATGGGGCACTCCAGAGCCGTATTTACAACTTGTGCTGCCCTAGGCACTTTTTGGTCACCCCCCCCCGAAAACATATAATGATGAATTTACCAGCCCTCCCACACACACACAATCATTCATACACACACACACACCCCACTCATACCCACAGACATAATTTATACACACACACATCATTCATACATACATACACACAATTCATACATAAACACACACATCATTCATACATACATACACACAATTCATGCACATACACATAATTCATACATATCCACACACAATCATTCATACACACACCATTCATGCACATACACATAATTCATACACACACAATCATTCATACACACACACAATCATTCATACACACACACCCAACCCAGTCATACCCACACACATCACACACACACACACACACACACACACACACACACACACACACACACACATCATTCATACACACACACATACATACACACACACACACACACATACATACACACACACAATCAATCATACACACACATCATTCATACACACACACATACATACAATCAATCATACATACACACACACAACCATTCATACACACACACACACACACACACACACACACAGAATGCCCCACCATCATGCCAGTCACTGCTCCTAAGAAATGATAATGGGGATGGGGGAAAATACTCACCTTGCAGAGCTATCCTCTTCTGATCTCTGCGGTATCCAGGCACTGTTCCAAGGCAGAACATTTTTAGTCACACCAAGAGTGACTAAAAGAAAAGGTAAGCATATCTGCAATGTCAGGATCATAGGCAGCATGAGATGTACTCATGCAGTGTGTGTGGTGCTGCAGAGTGTCATTTTTTGGTCCACAATGGTAGATTAATATCCTTGCATCACAGCACCACAAAGTCCCCACCAGGGACGTAAATATAGGAAGTGCGACAGCACCGGGCCCAGAAGGTCAGAGGGGCCCCATCATTGTTGCTTCTCCTCCTTATTTATCATATTTGTGCTAATTAGGCATCATTCAGATAAAGGATTTGTCTCTGCTGTTTCACTCTTTAGTTGTTTAGCTACATCCGGTTAAAAGACAGAAAAATGTTACTGTATGAGCATTGACAGGGCCCCATTTAATGTCCACACCAGGGCCCCATCACATTTAGTCACTGCCCCCAAAAACTACTATCCATGTGCCTTCCTGTGCCCTTAGAATAAAAAATAAATAAACACAGTGTGAGCATATTCCCTAAAAGAACCTAAAAGTAATTATCAGAGTTCAAGCAGATTCCGCTCTCCTGAGTTGGGATGCCCTGATTCGCCTGACACTCACTTACAGCAAGCTCTTTATTGCTGCAGCACCTGCCACCATGTCTGCTCCCGCTGGCAACCATCTGAGTCTTTCTGATGCAGATGACCATGGATGACACTGGGGGCCCGCACATGTGCAGGATTGTTGGATTAAGGTATCAGGTGAACTGAGGGGTTTCACAAAACTCAGGGGAGCAAAATCCCAGGTTCTGGCAACATTTTAAAGAGGAAATAAAGTCAAAGATGACTTTACTTCCTCTGACCTCTGCAACATGGGGGCATCCTGATTTCAGATGCTCTGCTGCACATTATTGTATGGCAAGGCAGACCTTTCAGCTTCACCAGACAAGCAGACCCTAAATGATTGCTGGCAAGCAGTCTGTGGGGAGACAAGAATGAGGCCAGTATCCCCTGCTTGGTATATGGGACATATATATGAGAACATATCAGGATGTTCTCATGCTGTGGAGAACCAAATGTGGAGAACTAAAGCAGACCAAAAGGCACAAATTATTTAGTGATCCACATAACTTAAATCTTAGGGGACATCCCAAATCAGGATGCACCCCAAGAGTTAGGTTATGTGGATCAGAAGTCATTTGTGCTTTTGGTCTGCCTTAATAACAAACTAACAGCAAACCATATCATTGCCTTGGAAGTGTCCCTTTCCCTCTGCAGCAAACACAATCCCCCCCACCCCCAAACACTGGACAGGAGCAAGACTTTTTTTTAAACTCTTCTCAGTCTATAGCACTTAAGAGTTACCCCCCCCCCCTCCCTTCCCGGAGTTACCAGCAGCCCGACTGACCTTTGATCTGCTTTCTTCTGCCTGGAACTATCTCTCAGGTTGCTCCTGGCCCCAGACCGATAGAAGCAACACCCCCCCTGCAGCCAGGGGAGGGGGCAGAGAGAGCACATGAGCAAGACAGAGATCATTGCGTGTCCTGCTGAGAATGAGGAAACACTCAGCAGGAGCAGACAGGGAGGCTGCCAGTGTCTCTGCTGCTCTTATGATGGCAGATTTGTCTGCATACTCCATAGCAGTGCTGGGGTTTGCGCGGTACCTTGATGAACAGGAAGTCTGAGCCTTGGGGGCGGGGCTTATGCTGCATGTCACACAGGCTGAGCCAATGCAGCCTCAGTAGCTCTCTGCCTCTCCCCCTCGCTGACTGTATGTAATGTACGCCGATCAACGGCTCCTGCTTCTTCTCTCAGGTGGTTTCCCCAGCTCTGCTACATATGCCTGGCTCTGACAGCTGTTACTAAGCAATGGGACCGCCCCATCCTGTACCTCCGCGTTGCTGCCCGCGGGCGCCGGGAGGCCTATGCGGGCCGCGTTTGCAGGCTGCTGGGCCTGTTTTAACGTAGGGGCCTGGAGCGGCAGCTCCGTCCGCCCCTACGTTAATCCGGGCCTGGGATGAGGGATGGGTATGCACACCATGGTGCATACCAGTATATTGTTTTATCAATATGCAATTAAAGTGGATTTTTATGGAAAACTACTGAAGCTACCTTGATACATCTACAGTCTGTGCCTGTCTGTTTCAGTGTTGTTCACTCTGGGGCTGACTGGCAGCCTTGTTGTGTGCCCTTGCTTCCAGCCATGAGGAGCAGGTTTCCTCCATGACAGTGGCAGCAGAGGATCTCACCGAAGAAAGCCATCAAAATGCTGTAGCAAGACTGAAATCATGCTGTCAGAATAGGACCAAACCCCTATTAGTCCCTATATTCATAAAATATGCAGATGTACAGCATGTGCAGCTAGATAAAGAACCCCAAAGGGATTCATATTTAAAGAGGACCAAGACCCTATTACCAACCCTATTCCTATTACCAACATCCTGATTTGGGATGCTCCACTGGCAATCTGGCAATCCCACAGCATATGTGTGGGCTGTACCTGCATCCCTGACTTCTCTTGGTTGATGCAGCTGCCCCCTATCTCCATTCCAGGCTCTGTTGTAAGAGTTCTATACTGTGCAATAATATGTGTGACATAGAGCAGTGGTCCCCAACCCTGTCCTCAAGGCCCACCAACAGGCCAGGTTTTGCAGATCTCCACAAAGATGCACAGGTGGAGTAATTAGTGCAGCTGCAGAGCAATAGAGCTGGCTATTTGGAGATCTAAAAAACATGACATGTTGGTGGGCCTTGAGGACAGGGTTGAGGACCACTGACATAGAGCACTGATTTGCACACCACACGGAAATAAAACAACACAGCATTGCTGGTGGCATGATGCCATGCTCATAGCAGGGCAGTCTGACCCTGTATATTTTAATGGAATTTGCTTTCAATCTCTGGGTTGAGGCTGAAATGGGCAGGGAGTGCCAGCTTATGACGTGATGTGTGCGCTCTGCTGTGGTCCAAAAAAGCTGCAGGATCACTATAACTTTCCATGCTCGCTCATGCTAAGAGCTCCAGGAGACAGATAGGCTGTTAGAGCACATTTTGAGTGGCCCTGGAGGAATAACAATGAAAGCAGGGCAAACTTTGAAGACCTACAACAGCTTTTACTTGGCACTGCAGGAAATGGCAGAGAGACACATGAGATAGCCATCAGGTCAGCTGTTTGCAGCCTTATTATTGTCGTTGGGTTTACAGTCCTGGTAAATCCTAATGCTCGTGTCAAGTTGACAACCCCTCTGTTAGGGATAGATGGAGCCTCCCCACACTGCCAGTCAGTCCCAGCTCACTCACAGTGTGCTTGCATAACTCAGCTCTGCCACTCTCCATCACAAAGGACATAAGGCACATTAGATGAAACTTCACTTTATAATAACTAAATATTTAAAAAGCTTGGGCTCTAATTTTCCTAAAACAATCACCTGCACATGTGGTGGCCTTTTTATATTGAGAGCTGCATCATTTTCCAGTAAAGTAAGAATAATTGTTTAAAAGTTTGGAAACAACAGTACCCTATGGGGTATGCAGAAAAATCATTGTCCATAGAGCGCTTTGTTTTAAAAATGTGAAACAATTATTCTAACCTTAGAGGAAAAATGACGTCCCTCAACTGTAAAAATGCCCCATCATGCCCAGTCACATGTGAACCAGTCACAGTTCACCCTGTGAACTGGTAAGGGGTTCGGGGGATCCCCTAAGTCATTTCATAGGGTAGGGGGCAGCATGAATCCTGCTGTCATTGGTGGGTGGCTTTTCAATACACACCACCCTGCCTGATAACTTGCAGTCTCTCCTAAGGGTGTGGATGATACTAGTGCCCATCAGCAACAATAAGAAAAGCCATTGCTAGATCTCACAAGTGCAAGGTGTAAATGCATTTTTTTGCATCAAGGCCCATAAGTATGTATTTTGTGTGTTTCTGTCTGTTCCACATGCAGAATATTGGTAAATCCTGGCATGTCAGTCTGTATAAACTGGCATATGGTGCAATGTTGTGGAGAAGCCAACTGTGCTGTCCTGGATATGTTGTGCTTGACTGCTTCTGGGTTTGTTCATGTAATGTGCTTGACTTTATGCTATTTGCTGCATGCCTTGTCTTTTTCAGTGAGCCCAGTGAGCTGGTGGTGCAGGGCTGCAGACTTCATACAAAGCCTTTTGCCTCACCAGCAAAGAAACAAAAAGCAGGATATATTATGTGGCAGGTTCTTCTGTATGAGCTGTTAACATTTCCCTTTAATCTCCCTTTTAAAGGGTGTTAATGCTAAATTATAGGGGATATTTTTGGCACACCCACTTTTGGGGGCCACCTCTGCTTTAAATAATTCTCCAGGCACACTAAAAAAAGTTTTCCCATTGTGCAGGGCTACACATGGCAATATTCTTCTTTATAATAACAAAGCAGAGTAACAATAAAAAGTTTAATCTCATGTTGAGCTGTCCTCTGTGATGCTCCATTCCACCACTAAAAGAGGGGGTGTCAACGTGACACATGTCTCCTGCTTTGATTTGTGGTCAGGATCAGGGGGAAGGCGATGAAGGCAGCAAAGAGGAAGAAGAAATTCCCCTACCCTATGGTGACCGCTTGTAGAGGCCGTGCAGGACTGACACTACATAAAGTATTTGATTTTAAAGTTTCACTGGTCAATCCATTTAAAGTAAAGTACACATTTTTCTAACAAGCAATACGATTTCACTTTGATAAACTATCATCGATAAAAAAAACTAATGGCATGCTTACTATAAGTTATTGCTGTTTGCCACTTGTAATTTATAATTTGCATTATTCAACAAACCTATGCATTTCTAATAGGCAAGATTTAAGCTAGCAAACATCTTAATGGCCTGAATATGGCATATCTCATGAAACTATAGATTTTAAAGCACTAACTAGTTCTCATTGTGCTTTAACGATATTTTCTCCATCACATTTCTGACAGCCCTCTAAAGTCAAGAAGACTCGTGGGAGCTCAGCCTACACAGAAGGCGTTAAAGATCCATATCAGAAACATTAATCACTGGGCAAAACAGGAAGAAAAGGGCACTGAAAGACTGATGTATGGTAGAAACTTCCACAGAACAGCTCAATTTCACAGGAGCTAACAGAATTTTAAAACCTTTTCAGAAGTCCTTTTAATTCTGTGTATTGGCTCCAAGTTTTCAACAACATGATTTGTAGCAAGATACTTTTACTCTCTTTGTAGCCCTTCCTAAATGCTTATTAAGCTCACAATTCTATTTATAGCAGACTTAAGTCTTAGTGATAAGAAAATGCTTGAGGATTTACTTTGCCAGTAATTTTGTAATCTGACAGATTACTTACTGATCGGCTTTCATCTAAATACTGGTATTATTTTTTCTAAATGTGTTTTATTAAAAATGTGAAATCTGTAGGTATGTTGTTTATATGACATTTTTATCTGATTATCTATCTGATTCAACCAATATATATATATTACTCTGACTTGGTTAGAATAGGTTGTTTTTTTTTATTATGTTCTTTGAGCCTATCTAGAACAGGGGATTCCCAACCAGTACAAGTACCACTGGTGCTACATAAGATCCTATCAGGTGCTCAGGTACTTAGCAAGGTTGCAGACTGATGGTATCTATATCAAAGCCTTTTCCTTATCATATGTACAACAATGCTCCAAAAGATGATGCAGACTCCTCTGTGTATATTTTTGGCACATGCACATATATATATGAGAACGTTTTTCTGTGTGCAGTTTTACCAAAGTGTATGTGGCAGTTTAGCTAGCAGTGCTTTCAGATTTATTGTAGTTATTATAACTGATAACACTGATCCCTTCCTACCCTCTCCAGCCTGTCAAAGCAGCTGTGTGAGATGGGTGCTTCTCTTTTCCTTAGCTGTGAAACAATGTGATCTCCTAAGCTCTTCAGCACAAGTCCAATGATCTGCCAGGGATGCCACAAAATTGGGACTAGAAAAGAGAACCTGACTTGTAATCCTTAATATAGCCCATTCCAAGGCTGGAATGGGCTATTGGGTTGAGATAATGGTTTTGTACAGGTCAATTTCACAAACTGGCTTGTTGCGGTAGCCACATCTGATTAAAGTATTACAATTCAATTCAGTGGGCTTTTAAGAATGACTCATTCTATCACAAAGGCTTATAAAACGGAATAGCTCTGGGCCTAATATTATACACCAGGGGCAAAAACAAACCTACTTTCAAGGATTAAGAGGGAATTCACTGCATTCTCTGTTGATAATGTAGTGTGCTGTCCACATCTATCATAACAATACCGACTATGACCAAGAATAGCTTTGGGTGTAGCAATATGGAAAGTGTCTCCTGTATAATTACATTCATACAAGCAGAGCTCTGGATATTCCAGGACTTCAAGCCTTCGCTGCACTGAGAAGTCTCTCCTATTACTATAGATCTCTTGTACTCTAGGACTTTATGGACCACATGCTTAGGAAAATGTCTTTGATTAACATGTCAAATCAGTTGTAGAGTGATTTTTATATCTATACAATTTCTATATTTATATAAAGATTGTCATATATGGTCATATATTCAAACAACCAACTTAGAGTTTAATTAATGTTCTCCGCAATCCTGTCAGGAAAAATAGGTTAGTATATATATATACATAAAAGTATGAATAAACAAATGCAATAGTATTACCAATGTGAAGTTTTGTTTGAAGGGGTGTTTCCACCTTTTAAATAAATCAGAAACAACTAGGTATCATTGCCTCTGACTAATTTGGCCTCAAAAATTGTTGGAATTTTTAATCTTGCTCTCTGAGGGATTTCTCCTCTCAGGTAACGTTATACAGATTGGTCAGTGTTAATTACACTATTGGCCCTGTATTCTGAGTTCTTTGAGCTGGTTTGTGGTGGATGATTCCTTGTTCAGGATGAGTTGAGTTTCTAGCAGGTTGGAGCAATGTGGTTGGTGGATCCTAGATGGTTTAGAGGTTGTAGGTCGGTGTTGAAATGAAATAAGCGGTGTTCCTGAGGTCCAGGTAGGCGGTGTGAGTTGAGGTAGATGATTGTTTTGGATGGATGGAGATGTTTATGTCATCAGAAAAGGTTCTAGTGGTTAGTGCAGATTAATTAGTTGAGGTCTGCTTTAATATTGTGATTTTAGATGTGTTGTGAGGCTTGTAAACGTTGTGGGGGAAATGTGAAAAACTTGTAATTAAAGGTAAAACAAATATATAGAGAATATATGACTTACAGTTTCGGTAAGTTGATTAAAATTGATGCAAAAATTAGTACAGTATATGCTTGGTGCTTTTTATTCCCCTCCACAGCCTGGATTGGCTGTGGTTTTACTTATATCTTTTTAATTAATGGTAAACAAACTCAAGGAAATTGTATGAATTACAATTTCAGTAAGTTGATAAAAATTTCTAGGGAAATTAGTACAGTTGATGCTCAGTGCTAGTTACTCACCACCACAGCCTGGATGGGCTGTGGTATTAGTTGTAGTGCAGAGGCTGCAGGTGAAAAAACAGAAAAGCCGGTTATTGCAGAGGGCGCAGGCAGGAGCAGCGCTGAGCTTTCCTCTGGGCTGGAGAAGTGTAGGGGATGTTGGTTTAAAATTGAAGCCGCAAAAGGCGGCTGGAAAGTAGCAAAGATCTTGACTGATTTAAGTCTTTGAAAAGCTTTTGTAAAATCAATAGAAAATCGGTTCACCAGTTTAAACCCAGCCGCAAACCGGCTCTTCTCTCCGCCTGCCTGCCCGCCCCCTTACCTACGGTCGCCAGCTCAGATCTGACTACCCAAGGCAGCCAGACCAACATCCTACACTTCTCCAGCCCAGAGGAAACCTCAGCACTGCTCCTGCCTGCGCCCTCTGCAATAACCAGCTTTTCCGTTTTTTCACCTGTACCCTCTGCAGTACAAATAATACCACAATTTAACTAGCACTGAGCATCAACTGTACTAGTTTTCCTAGCAATTTTGATTAACTTACTGAAACTGCAATTCATACAATTTCCTTTGTTTACCATTAATTAAAAGGATGCAAGTAAAACCACAGCCAATCCAGGTGGGGAATAAAAAGCACCGAGCATATACTGTACTAATTGTTGCATCAATTTTAATCAACTTACCAAAACTGTAAGTCATACAATCTCGATATATTAGTTTTTCCTTTAATTACAAGTTTTTCACATTTCCCCCACAACGGTTACAAGCCTTACAACACATCTAAAATCAGAATATTAAAGCAGACCTCAAATAATTAATCTGCACTAACCACTAGAACCTTTTCTGATGACATAAACATCTCCATCCATCCAAAACAATCATCTACCTCAACTCACACCGCCTACCTGGACCTCAGGAACACCGCTTATTTCATTTCAGCGCCGACCCACAACCTCTAAACCATCTACGATCCACCAACCACATTGCTCCAACCTGCTAGAAACTCAACTCATCCTGAACAAGGAATCATCCACCACAAACCAGCTCAAAGAACTCAGAATACAGGGCCAATAGTGTAATTAACACTAACCAATCTGTATAACGTTACCTGAGAGGACAAATCCCTCAGACAGCAAGATTGAAAATGCCAACAATTTTTGAGGCCTATTTAGTCAGGCAATAATACCTAGTTGTTTTTGATTTAATTAAAAGGTGGAAACACCCCCTCAAACAAAACTTCACTTTGGTAATACTATTGCATTTGTTTATTAATACTTTTATTTATATATACTAACCTATTTTTCCTCACAGGATCGCGAAGAACATTAACCCTTTATTTACTCTCCCTCTTAACCTGCTTTTTTATCAACAGCGTAGGCGCTCTGGATCTGGTCGCTATAGTGGTGTGAATAAAGTGTGTTTTTGAACACATATCCACCAGTACCAAAGCAAAAACACGTGGAATTACATTGTTGTAATATTGTGACATTAATACTTTAATCCCAGACCTGTAAAGACAATTCTGCATATAAATATTAAAAAATAACTTTTTCTAGGCCAGGAGAGGTGACACAATTATCTGAGAGAAAAAAATATTAAAAACAAAAAACCCTGTTTGAACAGAAGACGCTGCCTGCCACTACGAGGCACTGCCTGCCGCTATCCCTTGATGAATAAACTCCTAGATATCAGGCAAAAAATCTTCTTTACCTGATTTTTGTTATGAAGCACTTGTACATTACCTCATCATCTTCGATTATTCTATTGTAAATCTTTCATTTTCACACAAAGATTCCCATTTACACAAATTCCCAAATCATTGGTCCATTTTCAAACAACACTACTACTTGTATTCAGCAACATGATACAATTATGTACAAAATCCAGATCAAATGTGCTTGTATTATACCATTTAAATAAATACAATAGGCTCAATTCAAAGACACATTCGTCCGGACTTCCGTAGCTGTCTGTGAAAGTTTGGGTGGATGTTAGTCTTTTTTTTTGCTCTTTTTCGTCCATTTTCTACTCGCACGAACGTTCGAACTAATACATATATGCTCTTTCGATGATCCAAAGGAAGTTCGGAACATTTTCCAATCCAAATCTGAAATTTTTCGTTCGTTCAGATAACTTCCGTTATTGGGATGGGTTTCGGTCTGATTCAGAGAGCTGATTTCCGACGGACCACCACCCTATAAATCCGTTTCATTTCCGATCCACTTACGGGACCTTTGAGAGCTCGGATTGCTACTGTTGAACATGTTTTGCGGCTATGTGGAGGAGTCTGTGCGCCTTTAGCACCAAGGCATTGCATGTATCAGCATGGCCGAGGCCATAAATTGTATAGCAATGCATACCTGAATCAATACATTTCATGTATGCCTTATAGAAGCATTTTAATGCTGACCTTAATTAGTCCTTAGCATGTAAACCTTTATTTTCCCAGACATCCATATAATTGCTATATTTTTTTAGACTTATGTCCTTTGTGAATTATATTTGGATTGTTGAACTTGAATCTTAATTTGTTGTAGGAGTTATTGTTTTAGTTGGTTACCTTTACTTTGTGCAATTATTTTATATTTGGTTGCAGGAACCGCAAGATGTGCCACTCGCACAACATACAAGCAGTGTTTGGTCCAGCTATGCGATTCCTCAGTGTTCTTGCAGGGCATCCAGGGTCGTCCCATGATGCTTATATATTGCAGAGCTCCGGCTTATTTCGTCAGTTTGAGTCTGGAGAATTATCTGGTGGATGGCTCCTGGGTACGTTTGCTCGCATTCCATCAATCCATTTTCACTGTATGGCAATGAATATAGTTGATGACTCATGTCTTAACCTATGGCTGTTTTTAGCCCTTTATGACATGTTAAACAATATTGTAGCTTAGAATGTGTATTTTATGTTAGTATTTTTAAATACTTTCAGGGGATTCTGGATATCCACTCGTGCCCTTGCTCCTGATGCCCGTCTTTTGCCTGCAGAATGCGGGCCAGGGGTTCTCTAATCGGGCACTATGCAAAACCCGGGCCGTAGTGGCGAGGGCCCTCTGGCTTTTGAAGTCCAGATTTAGGTGTTTGGACCATACAGGGGGGGGGCACTGCAGTATGACCCCAACAAGGTTATACCAATATTTTATTTTACATTTTTTAACAGGGACCACACGTGCCAGAGTGGCACAACTGAGTGTCAGGGTCCTTCAGTTGGTGGGCAAGATGCAGGAGCTCCGCAACTCGTTGGGGACCACAGATGAAGAATAATGTTCTGTGGCCTGCCTTTTCCAAATTTTGTAAAATTTCATATTTTATGATGGAATAAAAAAAATGTTACAGTGTCATTTCATTTACAAAATACATTAACACAAAACTAATGGGCCCATAAATATTTAAATAATAATATTCACATGACCGAGAAGTGATTTGGGTACGTTTTAGGGGGCTAAAATGGAAGAAAAACCTAACCGTGAAGTGGTTTGGGTGAGCTTTAAGGGTCCAAAAGGGAAGATGGAGGATAGTGCTAAGTGATTTAGCTAAACATTGTAGTAGAAGTGAGGGTGGCAAATATGTAGGCGAGCACTTTAATGAGTTAAGTTTGTAGTGCGCAGGCGCAAGATCGTAAGGATTTCCATCTGGACGATTATTTATTGAAAAAGGGAAACAGAAACTACTGGGAAACGTAAAGGATTCGTGGGAGTATACGATGGGAAAAGGGCAAAAACGAAAGCCTACGTTGTAACATGTGAAAATGAAACGGAAAAGTCACGATGGAAAATTATATTCTCGTATTCGTAATCTGCCGTACGAACGGATGGAAACTTTACAGAAGGATTGCAATGCATGCATAGAATCGCTCGCACACTCATACGAGAGCGGAAACATTTCCAAAAAAAAAACAGATCGGCACTAAAACGGAAGTATTTTTTTGTCTCTCTGAATCGAGCCTATTGTGTTGATGGTACTCACAGTTTTATCGTTTAACAAAACCGAATCAAAAATGTTACTCAAACACAAAATAATCTGACTGGCAACAAACATATTTTATGATAGGGCTGACTAAAAGGCTGAATAATTAATGAATGCACATATTACATCTAAAGGCTCCTTTAAAGATCACTGCACATTTCCATGTCCTAAAGCTGTAAGTGTTTGCAGTCAAATTAAGATTTCTACAAATAGCTTTGTGTTGTGTTGTGATGGAAACAAAGGTATAATTCAGCAGCACCACCAAGCAGCAGGATTTTCTTAGTAAACAGCAGCATTTGGGCTTTAAAATGTCCTTTCTCCTTTTATCGTACAATCATGGCCGTAAATGTTGGCACCCCTGAAGTTTTTCAAGAAAATGAAGTATTTCTCACAGAAAAGGATCGCAGTAACACGTTTTGCTATACACATGTTTATTCCCTTTGTGTCTATTGGAACTAAACCAAAAAAGGGAGGAAAAAAAGAAAATTGGACATAATGTCACACCAAACACCAACAATGGTCTGGACAAAATTATTGGTCACCCTTTCAAAATTGTGATTAAGTTGGTTTTCAAGCATGTGATGCTCCTTTAAACTCACCTGGGGCAAGTAACAGGTGTGGGCAATATAAAATCACACCTGAAAGCAGATACAAAGGAGAGAATTTGACTTAGAGGCTGATTCACTACTAGTGCCAGGTAGGCGCTGTAAGAGGATATCGGGTGCTATAACCTAGCATTGTGGCCGCTGTAGTAGGCAAAAGATATATAAACGCACTCTGGTAATGAGGGTGCAAGACCAAGGGCAGTCCCAGAGCCCTACAATGCAGCAAAGAGAAAAAAAGCGAAGGGTCATCACTCCTAAAAAGTCCAATGCTTTAATGTAGAAATCTTTAAAATCATCTCCAAATCAAAAAGGCAGCTTAAAACACAATGTCAGACCCTGGCGAGTATAAAGAAGCCATGCAAGCTTATGCGTTTCTGACGCTTCGGGTCCTTAATCATAGATAAAAGCATGGCAAACGAAAAGTCATTTTAATAGAAATGACCGCCATCATGCAGATCGCACACGCACGCCACCGGAAGTCCAATGGCGCCGTGAACCGGAAGCCATCACAGGAGCCAATGGAAGTGCGAGACGGGACAGCCAATCAGAAGGGGCAGAGTCCTTCGTCACCAGCTCTCGCGTTCGCCAGGCTCTCGCATTCACAGGGAAGCAGACAGGTTACCATGGCAACGAAACCAAAGAGACGCCAGCGGGGAGGCGAAACGGCAATGAAAGCTGGCAGTGGAAAAGCAACGGGCTGCGGCACAAGAGACATAGTAACACACACAATCAATGCATATATGAGCAAGATGAGATAGACAGCATAAATACCTTACAGAACGTAGAAGTGCAAAGCACATAGAATATAATAAAACAGGCAATAAATGCATATATAGACTAGATAAAACAGACCACATATGTGCAAAAAGGAGCATAGAGATAATGTAGGTGGGAACAGGTCCAATCTAAATAACAGTGCAAGGTGTATGTCAGAATTATAGAAAAATGGAAGCGAATAGCTAATTATCCATAACATATATAAAAGGATCTCAATGAATATGAATAAGATGATACAACAAATTTTTTTCTCCGTTATAAATGAGATATCCCATTTGTGATTGAGGCCATATGGAAAACGTGTACCCAAAGTAAAAATCCAAAATGCCTCTCTTGCCAGTAACTTTTTCTGGGCATCCCCACCCCTAGGCCCCAAGTGTACCCTTTCTATGGCGTTCACCTTGAACATAACCTCCTGACCTGAATGTTGCTGATTGTGATGCTTCACAACATTCGAGTTTTTATTGTTGTGCAGCCTGCCTATGCCCTGTACATGTTCAGAGATTCGTACTTTCAATTTACGTGTTGTACACTCTACATACTATAAATAACAGTGTAGGCATGTGACCAAATATATAAATATATTACCAATCTTGAATTACAATTTAGTAATGATTTTATAATAAACTTTTTACCTGAGACGGTGGAGGTAAAGGAGTTACCCCTTTCAACATATTTACATAAGCCACAGCGTAGGGTTCCACATGGAAAAAACCCCGTTGTGGCAAGCCAAGTGGGGTTCTCAGTGCGGGGCATGTGGAAGAAACTGGGTGAAAGAGAATTAGCCAAACTTGGAGATTTCCTGCTAACCACACGTATACCCTTATCTAACACTGCTTGAAAAGAGGGGTCAGCCTTAAGTATGGGCAGGTTGTTTTTAATGATTTTACTGATCTCATAAAACTGTAAGGTGTACTAAAGGTCACACCCTCGAATAGAACAGACTGGTTATAATTTCTGCTTCTACCCAAAATAGTATCACAGGATTTATTTAAAGCTATATGCCTAGCACTAGACAGCATCCATGGGGGGTATCCCCTATCAGCTAATCTAGACTCTATTTGATTAGATTCCTCTAGAAAAGTACTCATTTGGGAACAATTACATCTACTGCGGACCATCTCACCCACAGGAATGGATTTGATGGTGTGTGGCGGGTGACAGCTGGATGCACGTAATATATTGTTACCCGCAGTGAGTTTACGGTAAGTAGAAGTTTGAAGTAACTGGAGACGCTCGTCTACCGTCACTTTGAGATCTAAAAATTTGATCTCCACACAGTTAATGTGGGCTGTAAACTGTAAATTTAAATCATTACTGTTACAGTGTTCAATAAAAAGTAGTAAATCCTCCTTAGAGGCAGTCCAAATTAGAAACAAATCATCAATATAACGAAAATAACTAGTAATGGAGAAACGCCATGGATTACCTTCCCCATATATGGAATAGTGTTCCCACCATCCCATATAGAGATTGGCTAAAGAAGGAGAAAAAGGAGCACCCATCGAAGCTCCTCTAAGCTGTAGATAAAAAACTTTATCAAAATCAAAGAAATTATGTTTTAGCAAGTAATCAGTATTCATGATAATTAGGGATGAGCGAATCGATCCGGACGAACCCGGATTCGATCCGAATTTCATGAAAAGTTCGATTCGGATCGAATCCGAATTTCCCCGCGATTCGATCGCTCGAAGTTTTCCTTTAACATCCATTCATTTACATTTACAGGCATTCTAAGATGGCGGACGGGACATGTCCAGACATCAACCCCGCGCCAGTGCAAGCTGGGACAGTCACATGCAGCCTATCAGCAGCCAGCAAGCCCGGTGACGTCACAGCGCTATTTAAGTCGGCCATCTTGCTTTTCCTTCCTCATTTCTCTATTGCATTCGTGAGAGACAGAACGCTGTAGTGAGGGAGAGAGGCAGTTAGACAGGCAGGGACAGACAGGGACAGGCTGGAGACAGGCAGGAGACAGGCAGGAGACAGACAGAAAGTCAGCGAAAAACAGGGAAAGTTAGGAAAAATCGGAGGCAGTCACAGGGAGATTTTTTTTTTTTTCATCCAGCCTGAGTGTTTGTTACTGGCTGGCTGACAGGCTTTGTTAGCGTTTTCAGGCTGCTTATACTAACTAACTGTGCATATATACTGAACTGATCTTAAGTCTGCTGTGAGGCATCCCATTCTGTGACTACACCAGCCTCTATTTAAAGTGGACCAACACCCAGGATTTTGACTATCCTGGGTATTGGTCCACTTCCCCGGGGCACCCCGATCTGGGGTGCCCCGCTGTGTGAAACCCCCCAGAAAGCCCCCAAAACTCACCTCTCCCCGCTCCCACGTGGCCGCGCCGTCCAATCGGCGCCGACGGACAAGCTGATTGACAGCAACGTACAAGCAGCTTGCCCGTCGGCGCCTCCCGCGCGTCACTCTTGACGTGTGCGCGCCCGCGCCGGCCATTCAGAGACGGCCGGCGCGGGCACGCGCACGCCTAGAGGGGCGCGAGGGAGGCGGCGGCGGCCGGCCGCCGCCGAAGACCAGGTAGGTGGATTTGGGGTGTTCAGGGGGGGGGGTTCACCCCGCGGGACATCCCGATCTCGGATGTCCCGTGGTGTGTGAGGTGATCGGCCCGGGAATCTTATAGATTCCCGGGCCGATCACCTCAGGGTGTTGGTCCACTTTAAGACCATATAACCATTTGCACTTATTCTAATTGAAATTAGGCCTGATAAAAACACTTTTGCTGTGCATAGCACTACTGGTCCCTGCCAGGTGCACTCCTTTTTGGGGCATCCCATTCTGTGACTACAGCAGCCTCTATTTAAGACCATATAACCATTTGCACTTATTCTAATTGAAATTAGGCCTGATAAAGACACTTTTGCTGTGCATATTCTTACTGCTGCCTGCCAGGTGCACTCCTGTTGGGGCATCCCATTCTGTGACTACACCAGCCTCTATTTAAGACCATGTAACCATTTGCACCTATTATAATTGAAATTAGGCCTGATAAAGACATTTTTGCTGTGCATAGCACTACTGGTCCCTGCCAGGTACACTCCTTTTTGGGGCATCCCATTCTGTGACTACAGCAGCCTCTATTTAAGACCATATAAACATTTGCACTTATTCTAATTGAAATTAGGCCTGATAAAGACACTTTTGCTGTGCATATTCTTACTGCTGCCCGCCAGGTGCACTCCTGTTGGGGCATCCCATTCTGTGACTACACCAGCCTCTATTTAAGACCATATAACCATTTGCACCTATTATAATTGAAATTAGGCCTGATAAAGACATTTTTGCTGTGCATAGCACTACTGGTCCCTGCCAGGTGCACTCCTTTTTGGGGCATCCCATTCTGTGACTACAGCAGCCTCTATTTAAGACCATATAACCATTTGCACTTATTCTAATTGAAATTAGGCCTGATAAAGACACTTTTGCTGTGCATATTCTTACTGCTGCCTGCCAGGTGCACTCCTGTTGGGGCATCCCATTCTGTGACTACACCAGCCTCTATTTAAGACCATATAACCATTTGCACCTATTATAATTGAAATTAGGCCTGATAAAGACACTTTTGCTGTGCATAGCACTACTGGTCCCTGCCAGGTGCACTCCTTTTTGGGGCATCCCATTCTGTGACTACAGCAGCCTCTATTTAAGACCATATAACCATTTGCACTTATTCTAATTGAAATTAGGCCTGATAAAGACACTTTTGCTGTGCATATTCTTACTGCTGCCTGCCAGGTGCACTCCTGTTGGGGCATCCCATTCTGTGACTACACCAGCCTCTATTTAAGACCATATAACCATTTGCACTTATTCTAATTGAAATTAGGCCTGATAAAGACACTTTTGCTGTGCATAGCACTACTGGTCCCTGCCAGGTGCACTCCTTTTTGGGGCATCCCATTCTGTGACTACAGCAGCCTCTATTTAAGACCATATAACCATTTGCACCTATTATAATTGAAATTAGGCCTGATAAAGACACTTTTGCTGTGCATAGCACTACTGGTCCCTGCCAGGTACACTCCTTTTTGGGGCATCCCATTCTGTGACTACAGCAGCCTCTATTTAAGACCATATAACCATTTGCACTTATTCTAATTGAAATTAGGCCTGATAAAGACACTTTTGCTGTGCATATTCTTACTGCTGCCTGCCAGGTGCACTCCTGTTGGGGCATCCCATTCTGTGACTACAGCAGCCTCTATTTAAGACCATATAACCATTTGCACTTATTCTAATTGAAATTAGGCCTGATAAAGACACTTTTGCTGTGCATATTCTTACTGCTGCCTGCCAGGTGCACTCCTGTTGGGGCATCCCATTCTGTGACTACACCAGCCTCTATTTAAGACCATATAACCATTTGCACTTATTCTAATTGAAATTAGGCCTGATAAAGACACTTTTGCTGTGCATATTCTTACTGCTGCCTGCCAGGTGCACTCCTGTTGGGGCATCCCATTCTGTGACTACACCAGCCTCTATTTAAGACCATATAACCATTTGCATCCTATTATAATTGAAATTAGGCCTGATAAAGACACTTTTGCTGTGCATAGCACTACTGGTCCCTGCCAGGTGCACTCCTTTTTGGGGCATCCCATTCTGTGACTACAGCAGCCTCTATTTAAGACCATATAACCATTTGCACTTATTCTAATTGAAATTAGGCCTGATAAAGACACTTTTGCTGTGCATATTCTTACTGCTGCCTGCCAGGTGCACTCCTGTTGGGGCATCCCATTCTGTGACTACACCAGCCTCTATTTAAGACCATATAACCATTTGCACTTATTCTAATTGAAATTAGGCCTGATAAAGACACTTTTGCTGTGCATATTCTTACTGCTGCCTGCCAGGTGCACTCCTGTTGGGGCATCCCATTCTGTGACTACACCAGCCTCTATTTAAGACCATATAACCATTTGCATCCTATTATAATTGAAATTAGGCCTGATAAAGACACTTTTGCTGTGCATAGCACTACTGGTCCCTGCCAGGTGCACTCCTGTTTGGGGCATCCCATTCTGTGACTACAGCAGCCTCTATTTAAGACCATATAACCATTTGCACTTATTCTAATTGAAATTAGGCCTGATAAAGACACTTTTGCTGTGCATAGCACTACTGGTCCCTGCCAGGTGCACTCCTTTTTGGGGCATCCCATTCTGTGACTACAGCAGCCTCTATTTAAGACCATATAACCATTTGCACCTATTATAATTGAAATTAGGCCTGATAAAGACACTTTTGCTGTGCATAGCACTACTGGTCCCTGCCAGGTGCACTCCTGTTGGGGCATCCCATTCTGTGACTACACCAGCCTCTATTTAAGACCATATAACCATTTGCACCTATTATAATTGAAATTAGGCCTGATAAAGACACTTTTGCTGTGCATAGCACTACTGGTCCCTGCCAGGTGCACTCCTTTTTGGGGCATCCCATTCTGTGACTACAGCAGCCTCTATTTAAGACCATATAACCATTTGCACTTATTCTAATTGAAATTAGGCCTGATAAAGACACTTTTGCTGTGCATATTCTTACTGCTGCCTGCCAGGTGCACTCCTGTTGGGGCATCCCATTCTGTGACTACACCAGCCTCTATTTAAGACCATATAACCATTTGCACTTATTCTAATTGAAATTAGGCCTGATAAAGACACTTTTGCTGTGCATAGCACTACTGGTCCCTGCCAGGTGCACTCCTTTTTGGGGCATCCCATTCTGTGACTACAGCAGCCTCTATTTAAGACCATATAACCATTTGCACTTATTCTAATTGAAATTAGGCCTGGTAAAGACACTTTTGCTGTGCATATTCTTACTACTGCCTGCCAGGTGCACTCCTGTCGGGGCATCCCATTCTGTGACTACACCAGCCTCTATTTAAGACCATATAACCATTTGCACTTATTCTAATTGAAATTAGGCCTGATAAAGACACTTTTGCTGTGCATATTCTTACTGCTGCCTGCCAGGTGCACTCCTGTTGGGGCATCCCATTCTGTAACTACACCAGCCTCTATTTAAGACCATATAACCATTTGCATCCTATTATAATTGAAATTAGGCCTGATAAAGACACTTTTGCTGTGCATAGCACTACTGGTCCCTGCCAGGTGCACTCCTGTTTGGGGCATCCCATTCTGTGACTACAGCAGCCTCTATTTAAGACCATATAACCATTTGCACTTATTCTAATTGAAATTAGGCCTGATAAAGACACTTTTGCTGTGCATATTCTTACTGCTGCCTGCCAGGTGCACTCCTGTTGGGGCATCCCATTCTGTGACTACACCAGCCTCTATTTAAGACCATATAACCATTTGCACCTATTATAATTGAAATTAGGCCTGATAAAGACACTTTTGCTGTGCATAGCACTACTGGTCCCTGCCAGGTGCACTCCTTTTTGGGGCATCCCATTCTGTGACTACAGCAGCCTCTATTTAAGACCATATAACCATTTGCACTTATTGTAATTGAAATTAGGCCTGATAAAGACACTTTTGCTGTGCATAGTAGTACTGCTCACAGTTGCACTGCTGGCTGTTGGGGCATTCCATTCTGTAACATAGCATACCCCTCTTTATTTACACTAAGCAGCTCTCTTATTTACACTAAGCAGGCCTGTTGGAGGCTGAGTGTTACTGCTCACTTTTGGTGTGCATTATATTCTGTTTCATATAGACCCACCGCTGCCCGGGGGTTCTTAAAATATCACCTACTACCACGCCAGTTAGACTATGTCGGGCAGACAAGTGCCTGGAAGTGAAAAGAGGAGTGGCAGATGCCAAGATTCCGCAGGCAGAGCTCGCATCAGACTGGGGGCCAGTAGCAGCAGGAGTCACGCTGAGAGACCTAATCTGCCAGTATCTGCTAGCGGTCGGGTCTCCACCAGTAACGCATCTGCCGTGGTAGATTGGTTGATGCGCTCATCAACAACATCATCACAACTTACGTCTGAGACCCCCAGTCTAGGGTCGGTAGGTTCCTCTGACACAACCCTGAGTTGGCATGCCCCGAGAGCAGTCCCTGTCCTCCCATTGCCTCTGTCCTACGCCGTTCCCTCCCCCAGCGACGTATCCTATGCTTTGGGTTCAGCTCCACTCTTTAGTGAGGAGGACGATCAGATACAGGAGGACAGTCAGCAGCTACTGCCCAGCCAAGAAATGGAGGTGGCTTCTTTAGCTAGGCAGACAAATAGTGATGTGGACAGTGTCGTGGGTGCTGCGAACGTTCCAGCTCCTGCGCCAGACACTGTTGACGAATCCACGACCATCAGTGACGTACAGCCACAACTCGGTGATAATGATGATGACGATGAAGCCGATCGCACTTGGGAGCCGGGTGATGAAGGGGCTTCATCGTCATCATCAGGAGAAGAGGGGCGCAGGTTGCCCCGGAGTCAGCAGCTGAGGCAGCAAGGTGGTAGCAGTCAGCATGGGGGCACAATTTCAAAGGCTGGAGCCGGCCGGGGCCGGGGCCGGGGTAGAGCACCTGCTGTGCGGCAGTCTACCTTATCGGGAGGTAGTGGAGCAGGGGTTCCTGGAGTTGGCAACAGCAGCATTGAATCAGTGAGGCCAGGGGGTGGGAAAAGTAGCTACTCGGCAGTGTGGCAGTTTTTCCTGAAGCATCCGCAGGAGGGTGACATGGCCACATGCAAGATATGTAGGCAAAAGGTGAAGCGTGGCCAGGGTCCAAATGTTGGCACCACGGCCCTGCGTCAACATATGATGCGTCACCATAAAGCGACCTGGGAGAACCGAGGCTCCCAAGGGGTGTCCAGTCTGCTTCATCACCAAGTGAGCTCCCAATTTATGCCAGCCAAGGCTCCAGCACCTCAGCCGAAGGCAGCTGTGCGTCATACCCATCCTCTGTCGCTCCTGCTCCTCCTCCTCCTCCTCCTCCTCCTCCAAGTCATGCATCCTGCCAGCAATCCATCAGCGAAGCCATGTCCAAGAGACAGCAGTATGCGCCCACTCATCCTACGGCGCAGAAGCTGAATGTGCTCCTGTCCAAGTTGCTGGTGCTGCAGTCGCTCCCTTTTCAGGTGGTGGAATCTGCACCTTTCAGAGAACTGATGGCTTGTGCCGAGCCGAGGTGGAGAGTCCCAAGCCATCATTTCTTTGCAAAGAAGGCAGTACCAGCGCTGCACACTTTTGTTGAACAGAAGATGGGCCAGTCCTTGAGCCTGTCGGTGTGTAGCAAAGTGCATGGCAGCGCCGACATCTGGAGCTGTAACTACGGTCAGGGACAGTACATGTCGTTTACGGCCCACTGGGTGAATGTGGTCCCTTTGCAGCAGCAGCAGCAACTTGGACAGGTCACGCCGCTTCGGCCTCCTGCCCGTTGGGCCTGTGACACCGTGCGACTCGGCCTCCTCATCCTCCGCCATCTCCTCACCCTCCACTGTAGGCTCAAGTCTCGGTTCCCCTCCAGTCTACCATGTGTGCAGGGCACGGAGGTGTCACGCAGTGCTTCACATGGTTTGTCTTGGCGAACGGAGTCACACAGGGGAGGAACTGCTTAAATGTATTCATCAGGAAATCCAAACATGGCTTACTCCAAGAAAACTTAAAATGGGAATCATGGTTACCGACAATGGGAAGAACATTTTGTCTGCGCTGCGCCAAGGAAGCCTGACCCATGCCCCCTGCATGGCTCACGTCTTCAATCTGGTTGTCAAGCGGTTTCTGAAGTGTTCCCCCCATCTGCAAGACATCCTAACAACTTCAAGGAAACTTTGCATGCACTTCAGCCACTCATACACCGCCAAACACACCCTTCTTGAGCTACAGCGTCAGAATGGTATCCCCCAACATAGTCTGATTTGCGAAGTTTCCACCCGTTGGAATTCCACCCTTCACATGTTGGACCGATTATATGAACAGAGAAAAGCCATCACGGATTTCCTGATGATCCAAGCAGATAGGGGGACTCCCCTGTGTAACTTCAATGTCAACCAGTGGCAGCTCATACGTGACACCTGTCGTTTGCTCAGGCCCTTTGAGGAAGCCACTTTATTTGTCAGTCGGCAGGATTACGGGATGAACGACGTGATTCCACTGCTTCATGTACTACAGCACATGTTGGAAACCATGGCTGGTCAGGGCACTGGAGACATGGCGTTTACATCTTACGGCCACATGAACCCCGTTGGAGCTGAACTGGAGGAGGAGGAGGAAGAGGAGGAGGAGGAGTTGCCCAGCGAAACACAGTTTAGGCTTGGCGAAATGGCTGGTTTATCTAGTCAGCGGACAGGAGAGGAGGAGCAGGAGCAGCCAGAGGAGCTAGAGGTTTTTGAGGAAGGCGAGACAGAGGACCCGGGCACACCGTGGCAGTATGCAGGGGAGATGGAGACAGGTAGTCCATCCGAGTCACTTGCGCAAATAGCACGAAGCATGCTCACGTGCTTGCGTAGTGACCCCAGAATTGTTTCCATCTGTCGGCGGGATGACTTCTGGCTGTCCACCTTATTGGACCCTCGCTTCCGGCACAAAATGGGGGCATTTTTTAAACCCACCGAGAGGGAGGACAAACTGAACTACTACAAAGACATTCTACGTAGGCAGTTGGCCGATGCCTATCTGCGCCATGGTCCATACTCTCGCAGGTCTGACTCGAGGGGACCTCTGTGCTCACCTTCCACTGCCATGGCCGCTGGGGGGGTTGGCAGGAGCAGCAGCAGCAGCTCCATCAGCAGCAGCAGCCTCAGTCTTCAGTCGCTAATGAGTAGCTTTCTACACCCGCATAGTGAGGCTACTCATGAGCAGCAGGAAGACCTGGAGCAGGACCTGAACCAGCAGGTCATGTCATACTTTGACATGACCATGCCAACACACCTTGAGGATCCGCTGGACTTCTGGGCAGCCAGACTTGATTTGTGGCCGCAACTAGCAGAGTTTGCCCTGGAAAAGCTGTCCTGCCCGGCAAGTAGCGTGCCATCTGAGCGGGTGTTTAGTGCGGCGGGGGCCATAGTTACGGCGAGGAGAACTCGTCTGTCAACTAAAAATGTGGAGAGACTCACCTTTGTCAAAATGAATCAGGGATGGATCAGCCAGGATTTCCACCCACCAATGCCTGATGCATGCGACTAGATTCAGCATGGTGCCACGTTTTACACTTTCCAAATGGTGCAAAACATATTTATGTCTTTAGGCCAATTTTTGGGCTCCTGCTGATGTCAACTCCAGGGTGTGATTCATCCAATTTTTGGACTCCTGAAGCCAACCCCAGTGTCTCTTTAAAGTAATATTTGGTCTGCTCCTGCTGCTGCTGCCAACTCCAGGGTGTGATTCATCCAATTTTTGGGCTCCTGAAGCCAACTCCAGTGTCTCTTTAAAGTAATATTTGGGCTGCTCCTGCTGCTGCTGCCAACTCCAGGGTGTGATTCATCCAATTTTTGGCCTCCTGAAGCCAACCCCAGTGTCTCTTTAAAGTAATATTTGGGCTGCTCCTGCTGCTGCTGCCAACTCCAGGGTGTGATTCATCCAATTTTTGGGCTCCTGAAGCCAACCCCAGGGTCTCTTTAAAGTAATATTTGGGCTCCTGCTGCTGCTGCTGCCAACTCCAGGGTGTGATTCATCCAATTTTTGGGCTCCTGAAGCCAACCCCAGTGTCTCTTTAAAGTAATGTTTGGGCTCCTGCTGCTGCTGCCAACTCCAGGGTGTGATTCATCCAATTTTTGGCCTCCTGAAGCCAACCCCAGTGTCTCTTTAAAGTAATATTTGGGCTGCTCCTGCTGCTGCTGCCAACTCCAGGGTGTGATTCATCCAATTTTTGGGCTCCTGAAGCCAACCCCAGTGTCTCTTTAAACTAATGTTTGGGCTCCTGCTGCTGCTGCCAACTCCAGGGTGTGATTCATCCAATTTTTGGGCTCCTGAAGCCAACCCCACTGTCTCTTTAAAGTAATATTTGGTCTCCTGCTGCTGCTGCTGCCAACTCCAGGGTGTGATTCATCCAATTTTTGGGCTCCTGAAGCCAACCCCAGTGTCTCTTTAAAGTAATGTTTGGGCTCCTGCTGCTGCTGCCAACTCCAGGGTGTGATTCATCCAATTTTTGGCCTCCTGAAGCCAACCCCAGTGTCTCTTTAAAGTAATATTTGGGCTGCTCCTGCTGCTGCTGCCAACTCCAGGGTGTGATTCATCCAATTTTTGGCCTCCTGAAGCCAACCCCAGTGTCTCTTTAAAGTAATATTTGGGCTGCTCCTGCTGCTGCTGCCAACTCCAGGGTGTGATTCATCCAATTTTTGGGCTCCTGAAGCCAACCCCAGTGTCTCTTTAAAGTAATGTTTGGGCTCCTGCTGCTGCTGCCAACTCCAGGGTGTGATTCATCCAATTTTTGGCCTCCTGAAGCCAACCCCAGTGTCTCTTTAAAGTAATATTTGGGCTGCTCCTGCTGCTGCTGCCAACTCCAGGGTGTGATTCATCCAATTTTTGGGCTCCTGAAGCCAACCCCAGTGTCTCTTTAAAGTAATGTTTGGGCTCCTGCTGCTGCTGCCAACTCCAGGGTGTGATTCATCCAATTTTTGGCCTCCTGAAGCCAACCCCAGTGTCTCTTTAAAGTAATATTTGGGCTCCTGCTGCTGCTGCTGCCAACTCCAGGGTGTGATTCATCCAATTTTTGGGCTCCTGAAGCCAACCCCAGTGTCTCTTTAAAGTAATGTTTGGGCTCCTGCTGCTGCTGCCAACTCCAGGGTGTGATTCATCCAATTTTTGGACTCCTGAAGCCAACCCCAGTGTCTCTTTAAAGTAATATTTGGGCTGCTCCTGCTGCTGCTGCCAACTCCAGGGTGTGATTCATCCAATTTTTGGCCTCCTGAAGCCAACCCCAGTGTCTCTTTAAAGTAATATTTGGGCTGCTCCTGCTGCTGCTGCCAACTCCAGGGTGTGATTCATCCAATTTTTGGGCTCCTGAAGCCAACCCCAGTGTCTCTTTATAGTAATATTTGGGCTCCTGCTGCTGCTGCTGCCAACTCCAGGGTGTGATTCATCCAATTTTTGGGCTCCTGAAGCCAACCCCAGTGTCTCTTTAAAGTAATGTTTGGGCTCCTGCTGCTGCTGCTGCCAACTCCAGGGTGTGATTCATCCAATTTTTGGCCTCCTGAAGCCAACCCCAGTGTCTCTTTAAAGTAATATTTGGGCTGCTCCTGCTGCTGCTGCCAACTCCAGGGTGTGATTCATCCAATTTTTGGGCTCCTGAAGCCAACCCCAGTGTCTCTTTAAAGTAATGTTCGGGCTCCTGCTGCTGCTGCCAACTCCAGGGTGTGATTCATCCAATTTTTGGGCTCCTGAAGCCAACCCCAGTGTCTCTTTAAAGTAATATTTGGGCTGCTCCTGCTGCTGCTGCCAACTCCAGGGTGTGATTCATCCAATTTTTGGCCTCCTGAAGCCAACCCCAGTGTCTCTTTAAAGTAATATTTGGGCTGCTCCTGCTGCTGCTGCCAACTCCAGGGTGTGATTCATCCAATTTTTGGGCTCCTGAAGCCAACGCCAGTGTCTCTTTAAAGTAATATTTGGGCTCCTGCTGCTGCTGCTGCCAACTCCAGGGTGTGATTCATCCAATTTTTGGGCTCCTGAAGCCAACCCCACTGTCTCTTTCAGCCAATGTTTGGGCTCCTGCTGCTGCTGCTGCCAACTCCAGGGTGTGATTCATCCAATTTTTGGGGTCCTGAAGCCAACTCCAGTGTCTCTTTAAAGTAATATTTGGGCTCCTGCTGCTGCTTGCAACTCCAGGGTGTGATTCATCCAATTTTTGGGCTCCTGAAGCCAACCCCAGTGTCTCTTTAAAGTAATGTTCGGGCTCCTGCTGCTGCTGCCAACTCCAGGGTGTGATTCATCCAATTTTTGGGCTCCTGAAGCCAACCCCAGTGTCTCTTTAAAGTAATATTTGGGCTGCTCCTGCTGCTGCTGCCAACTCCAGGGTGTGATTCATCCAATTTTTGGGCTCCTGAAGCCAACCCCAGTGTCTCTTTAAAGTAATGTTTGGGCTGCTCCTGCTGCTGCTGCCAACTCCAGGGTGTGATTCATCCAATTTTTGGGCTCCTGAAGCCAACTCCGGTGTCTCTTTAAGTAATATTTGGGCTCCTGCTGCTGCTGCTGCCAACTCCAGGGTGTGAATCATCCAATTTTTGGGCTCCTGAAGCCAACCCCAGTGTCTCTTTAAAGTAATGTTTGGGCTGCTCCTGCTGCTGCTGCCAACTCCAGGGTGTGATTCATCCAATTTTTGGCCTCCTGAAGCCAACCCCAGTGTCTCTTTAAAGTAATATTTGGGCTGCTCCTGCTGCTGCTGCCAACTCCAGGGTGTGATTCATCCAATTTTTGGGCTCCTAAAGCCAACCCCAGTGTCTCTTTAAAGTAATGTTTGGGCTGCTCCTGCTGCTGCTGCCAACTCCAGGGTGTGATTCATCCAATTTTTGGGCTCCTGAAGCCAACTCCAGTGTCTCTTTAAAGTAATATTTGGGCTCCTGCTGCTGCTGCTGCCAACTCCAGGGTGTGAATAATCCAATTTTTGGGCTCCTGAAGCCAACCCCAGTGTCTCTTTAAAGTAATGTTTGGGCTCCTGCTGCTGCTGCCAACTCCAGGGTGTGATTCATCCAATTTTTGGCCTCCTGAAGCCAACCCCAGTGTCTCTTTAAAGTAATATTTGGGCTGCTCCTGCTGCTGCTTGCAACTCCAGGGTGTGATTCATCCAATTTTTGGGCTCCTGAAGCCAACCCCAGTGTCTCTTTAAAGTAATGTTTGGGCTCCTGCTGCTGCTGCTGCTGCTGCCAACTCCAGGGTGTGATTCATCCAATTTTTGGCCTCCTGAAGCCAACCCCAGTGTCTCTTTAAAGAAATATTTGGGCTGCTCCTGCTGCTGCTGCCAACTCCAGGGTGTGATTCATCCAATTTTTGGGCTCCTGAAGCCAACCCCAGTGTCTCTTTCAGCCAATGTTTGGGCTCCTGCTGCTGCTGCTGCCAACTCCAGGGTGTGATTCATCCAATTTTTGGGCTCCTGCTGCTGCCAACTCCAGTGTCTCTTTAAAGCAATGTTTGGGCTCCTGCCCCTCATAGTGATGCCACTTCAACTCTCTGCAATTGTGCCGCTCTGCGATTCTATTAGCGATGCCTCTGATCTGCATGTGATATTTATTCAAAGTATTATTTAACTAACCCAGCACGCATCCTGTGCGTGTTACAGCAAGGCAGAATGGTTTACAACCCTATTGAGGCTCTAGGAGGCTCAGAAATAGCCGTTTTTAATAGCGATTCGTCGCGAATTTATTCGGGTCGAAGCGATTTTTGTCGGAAAATTCGGCGAATCAGTCGAATCGAATTTTTCAAAAGTTCGCTCATCTCTAATGATAATGAAAGAACATAGATCAAAGTAAAAATCTGAGTAAAGTTGTAAATGAAATTCCAAAGCTTTTATAGCTAACTCGTGTGGGATTGAGGAATATAAAGATGAAACGTCCATGGTACAGAGAGAAGATCCTGTCTGCCATGTGACATTGGAAAGTAGATGTATAAGATGACCCGTGTCCTTTAAGAACCCTGGGAGTCTTAACACTTGTGGCTGTAACATGCTGTCAAGCCATTTGCCTAGGGGTTCATTAAGGCCTCCAATACCGGCCACGATGGGCCTACCCTTAGGGGGGTAATTTTGTTTGTGAATTTTTGGTAAGTGATGAAACAATGGAATAATCGGTTTGTCAACTTTAAGAAACTCTACCATCTTAAGTGACAGGACCCCCAGCGAGAAACCCTCATCCACTAAATTAAATTGGGCCGCCTTAAATATTTTAGTGGGGTCCGAGGTGAGTTTTCTATATGTGATGTTATCGTTCAGCTATCACAGTGCCTCATCCCTATATGTTGATTTATCAAGAATGACCAAGGGTACACTTGGGGCCTAGGTGTGGGGATGCCCAGAAAAAGTTACTGGCAAGAGAAGCATTTTGGATTTTTACTTTGGGTACACGTTTTCCGTACGGCCTCAATCACAAATGGGATATCTCGTTTATAACGGAGAAATGCAATTTTTGGTATCATCTTATTAATATTCATTGAGATCCTTTTATATATGTTATGGATGATTAGCTGTTCGCTTCCATTTTTCTATAATTCCTTTTTCCTGACATACGCCTTGCACTGTTATTTAGATTGGACCTGTTCCCACCTACATTATCTCTATGCTCCTTTTTGCACATATGTGGTCTGTTTTATCTCGTCTATATATGCATTTATTGCCTGTTTTTTATATTCTTTGTGCTTTGCACTTCTATGTTCTGTAAGGTATTTATGCTGTCTATCTCATCTTGCTCATATATGCACTGGTTGTGTGTGTTACTATATCTCTTGTGCCGCAACCCGTTGCTTTTCCCCTGCTAGCTTTCATTGCCGTTTCACCTCCCCGCTTGCGTCTCTTTGGTTCCGTTGCCATGGTAACCTGTCTGCTTCCCTGTGAACGTGAGAGCCTGTCGAACGCGAGAGCTGGTGACGAAGGACTCTGTCCCTTCTGATTGGCTGTCCCGTCTCGCACTTCCATTGCCTCCTGTGATGGCTTCCGGTTCACGGCGCCATTGGACTTCCGGCGGCGCGTGTGATGGCCGTTAGGGGTAAGTACACATTTTTCTATTTAAATGACTTTTTGTTTGCCATGCTTTTATCTATGATTAAGGACCCGAAGCTTCCGATGGTACTTTTTCATGTGTAAGTGCATTTAAGAAAAGTTGTGAATCGACCTTATAGTATTCCACCACCAATTAATGTCACCACACTCATCTAAGTCACTGCTGCCACCTCGATTTGCTCCCCTCCTATATCTTTCTTCTTGTAAACCAATGTCCTATTTACCTCCCTTTGCATCAGTTCTAGTTATCCCTACAATGTTCTCCACATAAACCAGCTTTTGTCCTTCCTTGCATAATGCTCCTTTGAGGTCATGGGGCCACATCAGACAGCTCTGAGGGCCACATGTTGCTTGTGAGATATAGGTTGAGCATTCCTATACTAGGGTCTGACAGGACCCTCCCATTTAGTTGGCACATTTACAAGTTATGTGATTGTGTGTAATTATTTTGTATAGTGGTTATTTGAGTTAGGATTAGAGTTAGTATTGGGTTAAAAGTAAAGCACACCAGGTACTAAATATTCATCTATTTTTATTTTATAATTTTTGTATGTAAAATAATATTTGTATTCTTTTTTATCTCTGTGAATAGGATGACATTTGCTATTAACTTTGACCTTCTGCACAGACAGTGAAACTCATGAAACGATTTAGAACCTTGAAGTAATTTACATTCAAATGGAGTATAAGTTTTATGCATGCAGATGACAACATGGCATAAAGAATTAATGGCAAAGGGACAAAGACCAGGCTTTGTGTCAAAATGTCTTTAATTCATGCAAAATGTTGGCCCTGCTCAAGTCAAAAGTTTAAGTTTGGTTTTGGATACAGTGAGGATTATTTCAAACTAGTTTGGTTTACCTTCTGGTGTATGTGACACCTATTGTGGATATTCAAACTCACTTTCTATTAATCTGTATAGGGCTACAAAGAGCAAAGGAAAATGCATCTCAAATCAGGTGTTTTTAAGTTTGAGTTAAAGAGGACTCATACTCTTCACCCAATCACTACAGCAATCAGCTACATGCTCTGTCCCTCTGCCCCTATGAGGCACATCTCTTACACATACGTTTCATTCAGTCCCAGAACAACTGCCCTTACAAAGTTTGGGAAAAAAGGGTTGTCCCGAAATCAAGCAGGGTGCTGTAATAGGATGTCACTTTTGCAACATCAGTTTGCCCTTCTTGATATTCTACAATCAAATTGCCATTGCTGAAATTAGAGGTTAAATCTGAAAATTATGTAATAATAAAATTCATATCAACACTCTCTCTGAAATTATTGTATAAAAAAAAAGTAAAACTCACCTGTTCCCTGGCTGTCCTCTAGTTCCAGCCCTGACAGTGGGCTCCGGCATCTGGCTCCCCGTTGCAGGGAGGGGCTTTTTATACTGGCGTGTAAAATGACGTTAGCTTACTCCATCAGTATAAAAGGTTCTCTGCAGTGGGAGCGAGATGACAGAAGCCAGGGTGATCAGTGGAAGCCGTGCATGGGGCAGAGTCTGTCTCCAGTGATCAATCTAGCTGTGTGTGTGTTTTTCATTTAAGCCTTTGTGAACTTGTAAGGGGTCCTTGACACCCCTATACCAGTTCACAGGGCAGGAGGGGTTGGCAACTCAACTGCCAGCACGTGGGTGGCTTGCCATAGCCCCCTGTCCTATTACCTGCATCCCCAAAGCCCAGATGGTGCAGAAGAGCCTGTGACCCATGGGAGGCTATGAGCATTGGTGTCCTTCCGGGCAGGGGGCTGGCAGGTGCCTGTGCCAGGTTTGCTTGGAGAGGAGGAAGCACATGCCATTTAAAAAAAAGAATTAAAGGGTGGGGTGATGGGTTACCCTCCCCACCTGGAGAGAAGGACATCCATGACATTTAAAAAAAATGTTAAAGGTAGTGATGAGCGAGTTGGTTGAATTTTTGGTTGGCCAATTTCGGCCAAACTTGCCGGCAAAGTTCGGGTTCAGATCTACGAACTTGGGGGCCCAAAAATGACTGTAAAATGGGGGTAGCAAGGGCTAGAGGGCTGCAAATCGAGGGGAACACTAGGGAGATTGCTCTGCACAAAATGAGCTAGGGTACCCAAAACAATAGCAGAAAAAAATAACAGAAAACTAAAAAAGTAAAGAAATACACAAATAAAAAATAAAACAATAAATAAATATAAAAAATGTTTTTTTAGGGGAGTTGGAGGCCAAATTAGGGGGGACACCTAGGCGATTGCCCTGCACTAAAAGGGCTAGGGAGAGTAATCAAAATAATCACAGAAATCTAAACAATTAAAGAAATACACAAATAAATAAATACATACATCAATATATACATATATACATGAATAGCGCCGGGAAAGGAGAACTCCTGGCGTTCCTGCCACTGGCTCCTAGTGAAGGTGCGGATTACTGGAGTTCTGGGGGTTATGTGCGGGGGAGACTCCAGTACTCTGGACCCCCCCAAGCTTGTTTTGATTAGCTGACAGCGGGAACAACACCCGTTAGTTTTGGAAATTGGTCGTGGGCCACGATGAATAGGTTCAGATTTTTAGATTTTTTCATTTTGTTTAGCATAACATAGATTTTATACAACAATCAGGATACTCACTGTCTCCCCTAACTTCATTAGATTGATTCTCGACACTAGTATGCCCTTCCATCTCACCAACCCATTAGCACATCCATATGTAACAATCCCCACATGCTGCCAATACACATGCTTATTGCTTTACCTATCTAAATACTGTATATGGGTCCCATATTTATAGTCCATCACCCTGTCAGTCCCAAACTGTAACCAATCTAAATATCTACCAATGCTAAGCATACTACTGGGTCCATGGGACCCACTATACCAGTTCACAAGGCTGGGGGCTGGCAAGTCACCTGCGGCTAGCGGGTGACTTGCCATTAACCCCTGGAACCCCAATTACCTGCCTCCCCAAAGGCCAGGGGGGGCAGTAGAGCCTGGGCCACGGAAGCTATGTGGGCTTGTGGGGAGCCACCAAACCTGGCCCTGCGCCCTGTTCTACACCCCTGAATAGCTGGGTAGGGGGGACCCCATGTCATTTTTGGGGATTTTTAAGGGTTTTTAATGACCCTATGTTGTTTTTTTAATGAACCCCTTATGTTTATAGTGTGGATAGTAGTTGTATTTTATTTGTGAATGTTATAAAGTGCTCTTTTCAGTTTGGGGGGTCCCCTGGGCAAGAATGGGGGGGGCTACCGATACATATGTGGTACAGTTGTAATTGGGAGCAATGGGGCTTTCACATGCAATATGGCTTTCATTAATAAAACAAATGTTTTATTTTAAATAAAGGAGACAATTGTCTAAAAATATTTATTTTTTTGTTTTTTTACGCAAAAATATTTAAAAAAAACAATAGCAAAATTGCAAACAAGACATTTCATGTTAAAGCCTAAACTCTGCTGCAAAAAAAATATATCATTTTCCTGGAAATTCCGGCAAAAATCACTGTTAAACATGGTGCAAAATGTGGAAAAATGACCTGTCAACAGAGGGTGATAAAACTTCAAGTAGGCGGGCAATTTAAACGGTTAATAGTACCTATGCATGTTGGGTATTGTTCTGCTCGGGGGACCTTGCGCTTTCAGATTTAGCTTGTTTTTTCTTGTTTGCATATTGATATTTTAGAAAAACATGTTTTTTTATTCAGCTTTTTTATACATTTTTTTAGGGAAACCCTGTGCAACCTAAGAATTTTTCGAGGGATTACTTCCAGCAATATGAGCCCACTACAACAAGCTGGGTACGCTTAGAAAGCTTAGCATGTGTACTTTCAGGGAATATATGGTTTATATGGGGGATATTCCAAATGTAAAGGGTTGTTTTGGTTGAAAAATTGCAAGGTGCGCACTTTGTTTGCAGAGCTGAAATTTTCAAGTAAAATTATCGTTATGCGCATGCTTTACTTTATGGTGTTTGGCAACTCTTCCCTTGACAGTAGCTATGCATGCTGGGTATTGTTCTGTTCGGGGCATGTTGCTTTTTCAGATTTTACTTGTTTTTTTTTGTTTGTATATAGTTTTTTTTTAGGAAAATGTGGCTTTGATTCTTCCTTTTATTCTTTTTTGTGCAACCAAAGAAATTGATTGAGGGATTACTTCCAGATAACTACGCCCACATAAACAAGCCTGGTATGCCTCGAAAGCTTGAGGCGTGTACTTCCAGAGAATATATTTATTTATAATACGTTTGTGGGGGGTATTTCAAATGTAAAGGGTTGTTTTTCTGGAAAAGGTGCGAATAGCGCATATCACAGTTGTATTTTATCTGAAATTCTCCTAAAGCTCTGTTTCAGTTTGGGGGAGTCTCCCTATACATATGTGGTACCGCTGTAACCGGGAGAAATTGGGGTTTCACACACAATAACATTTTATTGACAAAATTACATTTTTTATTACAAAAAACACTACAAATTGCAAAAAATAGATTTTTAAAATTTTTTTTGCACATATTTCACCCAAAAGTATTGAGAATACACTAAAAAAGGCCATACAAGACATTTCATGTTGAAGCCCAGACTCTGCTGAAAAAAACAATATATAATTTTTCTGGTAAATCCCTTCAAAAATCAAGGTTGAACATGTGTAGCGCAAAAGAGTGAAATGTAGTCTGGCACTTAAAGGGTTAAAGGAAGATGTGGGTTAAGGAGGCACACAAACCCCAGTGCGTAAATGAAAAGGGGGGTTAAGGGGGGCAGCAAAACCCCAGTTCTTAAATGAAAAGGTGAGTTAAGGGGGCACCAAAACCCCAGTGCTTAAATGAAAATGTGGGTTAAGGGGGAACCCAAACTCCAGTGCTTAAATTAAAAGGTGGGTTAAAGGGGCACCCCAACCCCAATGTTTAAAGGAAGATGTGGGATAAGGGGGCACCCAGACTCCAGTAGTGACAAGCCTTACCCATTATCTAAATAGGTGGCAGCGGGAGTGTGCCTCAGCTAAAAGGAAGCTGAGCAGCACAGGCTACGAAATTGCCATGGGTGCCTGATGAAGGTACATTTTTTGGGTGACCTGGAGGGTCTCACACAGCAGGGCATCCTGCCAGGTGATCACAGGTCAATGTGAAGCTGTGTGAGCGAATGATTAGTACTTATGGCATAATGACGCATATGTGATTCCCACCCACAAAACCCAATTCAGGTAGTGTACGCTCCATGAACAAGTCACCTACCTTCATCCATCTACCTTGGCTTAGCATGGTCATGATGGTCTAACAAGCACTCTTCAAATTGCTGTAAAGTTATGGCACACCATGCCAGAGTTGAAATATCTAAATAAAACCTGTAGTGCAGTGCAGTATACTAGTTAAAGTAGCCAAGAAAATGGAACATATAATATATATATATATATATATATATATATATATATATATGTGATCTGTATAAATATATACATTATATTTTCAGCAGTTAAAAAAAAATATGTCTTTATTTTAGTTGCCATGCTTAAAACCAAATGACAGAGTATAAAATATAACTGCTTAAGAGAGCTGAAACTTCAGAACACCGCCAGATATAGTTTAGTGGAGTCAACTTGATTCAGAGCCAGGCAAGAAAACTCACTTGCCAGTATTTAAAGGCCCATGCACATGTGCATAATCAAGCACAGTTCTGCACGTTTGCAATGCACATGCGCACACAGAATCGGGCCGCAACAACAGATTGTGCTTTGTCCTCAGTTAGAGACCCCGAAACGTCACCAATGTTTTTGGAGACTGTTGCAGGTTTAAGTAAAGAGACATAAAACACTGGATGGATATGAAGGGATGCCGGTAAGCAAAGTTCTACGACTACTGAGTTGATAACTCTCTAAATGAGAAACGGGCCAATAAATTTAGGACCCAGCTTCTTAGAAGGTAGCTTAAGGTGTCGAGTAGACAGCCAGACTTTGTCACCGACAGCAAACAATGGGGAGGACTGGCGATGATGATCTGCATTCCCTTTTATACCGTTCCAGGGCTTTGAGGGGGCATTCCCTTAATTCCTGATGTGTCTCTGCCAAGGAAAAGGCCAACTCCTGGGTGGCGGGTAAGTTGACATCTTTAGGAATGTCTGGTAAGATATTGGGGTGAAACCCGAAGTTTGCGAAGAACGGGGATATAGCAGTGTTACTGTGGCAGGAGTTATTATATGTGAATTCTGCCAGAGGTAGTAGCCGATTCCAATCATCTTGAAGGGCTGAAGAATAACAACGCAGGTATTGTTCAAGCGTCTGGTTGGTAAGTTCAGATTGCCCGTTGGACTGAGGATGATAAGTAGATGAATGAGCCAGGGAAATTTGGAGGGCTTCACACAGACCTGACCAAAATCGAGAGGTAAATTGAGATCCTCAATCCGAGACAATTTTGGTGAGCACACCATGGAGCTGGACCACCTCCCTAATGAAAACTTGAGCGAGTATTGGTGTGGAAGGAATACCCATCAAGGGAATGAAATGAGCCATCTTGGAGAATCTATCCACCACCATTAACAGGTTAGTGATTCCCTCAGAAGGAGGTAATTCCATAGGCTTGTAAGAAGAACCCTTACTCCGAGCACAAATTTGGCATTGATCTATAAAGGAAGCACAGTCTTTATTCAAAGAAGGCCACCAGAAGTGTCGACAGATCAACTTCACGTCTTGTGTAGTCTGAAATGCTCTGCCAAGGGGTGGTCATGGAAAGTTTGTAAAACCAAAGTTCAGGTGGCCCTAGGTACGAATATCTTGTCTTGAGGGATAAATAAGCTATCAGAGCAGGGCAGGTTTTTCCCATCCTCAAGTTGTAATTCAGACGAAGCTCCATGGATCTGGGAGATGAGTTTGAAAATGTCCTTCAGAATGGATCGGCAGTTCAGAAGTGGAAGTGGCACAATGTGGCAATCATAAGGCTGATGAGGAGGTAGAATGTCAGCCCCTTTCTTGTCAAAAACATCCCTAAATTCTATACATGCCTATATGCCTTGAAGATCCTCTCCCTTGGCAGACTCAATCAAAGTCAGTTGATGCTTGGCAGTAGAATTGGAGAAACAGGCTTGAAGACAATGCCCATGGACCAATTTATTGAAGGGTTATATGCCAATAGCCATGGTAGCCCCAAAATCACAGGGAAAGCAGGGGATGGTATAAGATCAAAACTGAGGAAATTCAAAATGATCTGGATTGATACATGCTGCTAATGAAGTCTGTGAAGTAATTGGACAGGTCTTGAGCACAAAACTATTAGCCAACGAGATGGTGAGCTATACGCACAGGGTCATCATACATAGTCGCCATGGTATCAAAGAAGGTCTCCAGAGAGGATATGATAGGGTCTAATTGTTTGAGTAACCGATGAGCCCAAATCTGGGGATTTCCCAGAAGTAAAGAGATGACAGTTTGACCCTGATGACCTCAGTGGGATATGTCTTGGGTTGGAGATCAAACAGCAACTGACAACTATTTTTAAATGACCGCAAATGGCTGTGGTCATGTAAATTGCCCACTGCCTGAGTCAAGGCGGTCATCTGCTGGACCAAGGCATCGAAAGCCGGGTGATTTCTGCCAGAGCTCATTTGTGGCCAGTTGGCACTGTCAGACTACCGGGTAGGAACCCTGATTGCGGAGACTAAGAACTGGCTCACCTCTCAACCGGGAAGCCTGGAATCTAAGGATCAACCTGGTTTTCACTAGAGCCTCTAAAGGTGAGGATAGGCTGGGCTGCAGGAAGGCCCCAGGTCAGGCAACCTAGGAGTGGGTATTGCCAAGTTCTGGGTAGAGGACAGACCGGAGCTGGACTGAAGATGAGGGACAAGCTGAAGTCATGGAAGGCAGAACTGGATCGAAGTCGTAAACAAGCCGAGGTCTTGGGCCGGCAGAACTGGATCAAGGGCCTAAGCAAGCCAAGGTTCTCAGGAGAACAGGAAAGTACTCAAAATAAAGCTGGGTCGGTACACAGGATTGGAAGACAGGAACAAGCAGGAGAGAAGACCAACTGCAGGTCAGGGCTCGCCAGTATTTAAAGGCCCCCTGCATATGCGCATAATCGAGCACAGTTTTGTGCATTTGTAATGCTCGCATAATCGCACGCTGCACAAATGCGCATGCATAATCGCGCTGCAACAACTGATTCAAGTGGTATATAACACTGGTTACTGTCTCCTTCCCTTATACCTTTACAGGGGCTTCCAGAACCTTCAAATAGATGTTCACATACATGCCAAACATGTGATAGGCAGTTTCCTCACAGACCTTCCACACAATCACTATCCTCTCGGTTCCTACTTTAGAACGTTCTCCATTCTAGTCTAGGGCCTAATTATTTCTAACTTGCCTTTATCATCTTGTGTCTAAATAAGGGTAATACAATTTTTTATAATGAGGTGTATGGAGGTTGTAAGAGAGTTTAATCTATTATTAAAGCTTATTATTAGTATCTGTGATTACTAATATCTGTCTATGCTCTATAGTGTTGTACTGCATATTCATATTCAGCAGCACTATGGGAGTGGGTGCTCCCATCAGACAACTAATAATTGTTAAATTAGAAGGTAGGCCCTCTGATGGGCTTTAGATTTAAAGAGCATCTGTTTGCAGAAATGAAAAAAGCAGACAGCTGTAAATCACATCCCTAGTGCTGACAGCGAACTCTTCATCTAGCTTGTGTGTGGTTGTTCTTTCTTTAGACAGTTTTAGGCACGTACAGATAACAAACGTTAACGGCTTTATTATCACTATAACTTATAGTTTATTATAACTAACTAACATCCATTTCTCATTAATTAAAATAAATTGATACATTTTATATATATATATATATATATATATATATATATATATATATATATATATATATATATATATTACAATGAGAAAAGAAAAAAAAAAATATATATATATATATATATATATATATATATATTGTGGTAAGGTGCAAGGGGCCGTTATTGACGGCAGGTATGTAGCACCAATGTACCTGGCATTGGTGCAGTAAAGCCGTATAGCTTGTTTTCCAGCATCAGCTGCTGGTGGCAGTTTGCTGCTGATGATTTAGAATAGCCGAAAGGCTAACCTGGGACGGCTTTACTGGGATGGAGTAGAGCAGGGTGGGACTCCATCCCACTACCCAGGTCCGGGTTTTGCGGGCTGTTTAAATAGCCTGGGGAATCAGCTGTGCCCTGTCCTTTGTCTAGAGCTCACATGGGAGTGAGACTCTGTGAGCCTGGCTGAAATCTCCTGTGGAGGCAGTTTCATGCGGACCTGAGGCCTATTTGGACTGTAAACAGGACTTTTGCTCAAGGACTAAAAGCTGTTTGCCTGATTGAATCATTTGTGCTGCGGTTTCCTGAAAAGGTGATGTAACCTGTATGGACATATGCTTTTGTGGATTTTTTGTGTGAAATAAACACAGACTTTACTTTGAACTGTTTGCCTCCGCCTCTATACTGCTGACACCCGGTCGCCTACCAGAGCTAATCTCCACATTTGGTGGAGGATGCGGGCACAGCAGTGAGGCCGTTGCTAGGAGCAACCGACGAAAAAGTTTTTGTTTTGTGCATGTCCTATATTAAACCTGCCAGGCTGCTACCTGGGACTGCAGACAAAATGGAGGCAGTCGTGAAAGCGCTCTTGGAGGCGAATCTGCAGCAGCAGGAGGCCAACAAGCAGCAGCAGGAGACCAACCAGCTGTTTTTGCAACATATGATGGCGCAGCAAGCTGCAGGTGCGCCCAAAAGTATTCCTGATGCCCGGAAAGCTGTCCGCTCGGCGCTCACAAAAATGACCCCTTCAGATGACGTTGAGACTTACCTGGCGGTGTTTGAAAAGGTGGCTGCAAGGGAGAAGTTGCCGCATGACCAGTGGGCTGATGTCATCGCTCCATTTCTGGCGTCTGGACCCCAGCAGGTGTTGTTTGATCTCCCAGAGGACCAAGCCGCTGACTACCCGACTTTGAAGGGTGAGATACTGGCCAGACTGGGGGTGAATGTGTGGGTTCGGGCTCAGCGGGTGCATCAGTGGAGCTACCAGTCGGCAGAGCCCACCCGACCCCAGTATTATAAACTGCTGCACCTGCTGCAAAAATGGCTGCAGCCGGAGTTGTTAAGCCCCACTGCCATGTTGGACCGCTTGCTGGCAGACATTTTCTGGAGGGCTTTACCGCACCCTCTTCAGCACTAGGTTGGCCAGGTATCCCCTGACAACGCACTAGGGATGGTGGACCTAGTGGAGCGATATGAGGCCACCAGGAACGTGCAAGGCAGCTCCATAAGGAGGGATTCGGGGAAACCCCGGAGGTCCCCGCCCCAGCTCAAGCGAGTGGCGTCCCCTAAACCCCCTCAGGACCTACCCCCCAAAGTCCCTGCCCAAGTGTTGGGGATGTTAGGAGCCGGGACATATCAGAGCCAATTGTCCTCACCAGGGGGAGCCCATGGACGTGAACTTTGGTTACCGCCCTTCCATGTATGCCAGGAGGCTGTGTGCTGCCGGTGTCCCTGAGCTTGTGGGGCAAAGTCACCTCTGTCAGGTGAAAGTGGGAGACACCCTGGCTGTGGCCCTTTTGGACTCGGGGAGTATGGTTACCCTGGCAAGACCCGCCTTAGTACTGCCCGATGAGTACACTGGGCGGAAAACCGGGGTTTTGTGCATTCATGGAGAATTGAGAGACTATGCCACAGCACAAGTGTCTCTCACCACCGTCTCCGGCAGCTGGAAACATGAAGTCGCTGTCGCCACTAAACTCCCGTATGAACTGATTATTGGGAGAGATTTTCCAGGGTTCAGGTCCCTGTGGGCCAAGTTGGCAGTTCCGGAAACCAGCGAGGCGGGTGTGTCCCCAATAGACTGGCCCTACTCAGGGGAGACCCCGGTACCCTGGGAACCGGAATCAGGAGGCACCGTGGAAGAGGTGCCCGCCCCTAAAATGGAAGAAGGGGAGTCAACCCCACTAAATGTTATGGTTGGAGATGTGGAAGAGTTGGCAACAGGTCCAGAGTTGGCAGATCTCCATGTCCCCATAATTAACTTTGGTACCGCTCAACACCAGGACCCGACACTGTCTCGGGCCTGGGAGAATGTTCTTGAGGTGGAAGGTGAACCACAACAGCCAGGGGCGGAGTTACAGTTTCCTCGCTTTGTGGTTCACCAGGAAATGTTGTACCGAGTAAATAAGGTACGTGAAGAGGTGGTGGAACAATTGGTGGTACCCAATCCATATCGCAAGTTGGTGTTGGATTTGGCCCACCAACATGTTCTGGGTGGACACCTAGGCCAGCAGAAAACACTGGACCGCGTTTTACAACGATTCTACTGGCCCAGTGTGTACAAGGAGGTGGAGAGATATTGTGAGTCCTGCCCAACATGTCAGATGACCAGCCCTCAGCCTCATTACCGTGGTCCCTTAGTTCCTCTCCCAGTTATTGAGGTACCCTTTGAGCGGATTGCCATGGATCTAGTGGGTCCAGTGCCAAAATCCGCTAGAGGGCACCAACATATTCTGGTGATCTTGGACTATGCCACGCGGTACCCTGAGGCAGTGCCCCTGCGTCACACCTCTGCCAAGCTCATTGCTAAGGAGCTTATGGAAATGTTTTCCAGAGTAGGTCTGCCTAAAGAGGTCCTGACCGATCAAGGTACCCCGTTTATGTCGAAAGTAATGAAAGAGCTCTGTAAACTGCTGCAGGTGAAACAGTTGCGGACATCCGTTTACCACCCGCAAACAGACGGCCTAGTAGAACGGTTTAATCAAACTTTAAAGACCATGTTAAAAAGGGTAGTCGCCAAGGATGGGAAGAATTGGGACTTGCTCCTGCCCTATCTGATGTTCGCAGTGCGAGAGGTGCCCCAGGCCTCTACGGGGTTCTCGCCCTTCGAACTCTTATACGGTCGACATCCACGGGGCCTGTTGGATATAGCCAAGGAGGCCTGGGAACAGCAACCCACACCCCACAAAAGTGTGGTAGAGTACGTTACTCACCTACAGGAACGGATAGAGACCGTCTTGCCGCTTGTCAGAGAACACATGGAGGCAGCGCAGCGGGCCCAAAGCAGGATTTATAATCGGCAAGCCAGGGTACGGAACTTTAACCCAGGTGACAGAGTTGTGGTTCTGGTACCCACGGTGGACAGTAAATTTCTAGCTAGGTGGCAGGGTCCCTATGAGGTCATTGGAAAAGTTGACTTACAAGGTACATCAGCCTGGGCGGAGGAAGCCAGAGCAGGTGTACCATGTAAACCTGCTGAAACTGTGGAAAGACAGGGAGACCCCTGGGGGTGACAGTCCCCGACCAGGTATGGTGGGGGTGGAGCTTCCCATTCCTCGGTCTGTTATTAGAGAAGCAGTAGTCGAGGTGAAAACTGGCGACAACCTCTCCTCTAAACAGACTCAGGAAGCCAGGGAGTTTATTAGCAGAAACACGGACGTGTTTTCAGAACTCCCTGGGCGCACTTCGGTCATCCAACATGATGTTGTCACGGAACCTCAGGTCAAGGTCCGGTTGAGGCCTTACCGGGTACCTGAGTCCCGGCGACAAGCTATCGCGGAGGAAGTGCAGCAAATGCTCCGGTTAGACGTGATTGAAGAATCAAAGAGTGAGTGGGCCAGCCCCATAGTCTTGATTCCCAAGCCCGATGGTACGTTGCGGTTCTGTAACGATTTCCGCAAACTTAATGAAGTTTCCAAGTTTGATGCCTACCCTATGCCCCGGGTAGATGAACTCATTGAGAAGCTAGGCCAAGCCAGGTACTTTTCGGTTTTGGACCTCACAAAAGGGTACTGGCAGGTGCCCTTGACTGAGGCTGCCAAGGAGAAAACAGCCTTTATTACACCAGAGGGACTGTTCCAATACAAGGTATTACCCTTTGGGTTACACGGCGCTCCCGCTACGTTCCAAAGGTTAATGGATATTGTCCTCAGGCCACATCGTCGGTATGCTTCGGCATATCTGGACGATATAATTATCCATAGCACGGATTGGGAAAGTCACCTACCCAAAGTCCAGGCCGTAGTGGATTCCCTCAGGAAGGCTGGGTTGACGGCAAACCCGAAAAAATGTGCTTTAGGCCTAGAAGAGACAAAATACCTGGGCTATGTGATTGGACGAGGAGTGGTCAAGCCCCAGGTTAACAAACTAGAAGCCATCCGTAACTGGCCACGGCCTAACACCACCCGCCAAGTAAAGTCATTTCTGGGGTTGGTGGGATATTATATGCGGTTCATTCCCAATTTTGCCACCCTAGCGGCACCATTGACGGACCTGTTAAAGGGACGCAAGTCTGTCATGGTGAAGTGGAATGAACAGGCCGAAAAAGCGTTCTCCGCTTTGAAGTCTGCCCTGTGTGGGTCTCCGGTGTTGGTGACACCCGACTTTAAGAGGGAGTTCATAGTGCAGACCGATGCCTCCGAGGTAGGTCTCGGTGCTGTACTGTCTCAGGAAGTCAACGGGGAGGAGCACCCCGTTGTCTACATGAGTCGCAAATTAACACCCGCGGAGACCCGGTATAGTATAGTGGAGAGGGAGTGTTTGGCCATTAAATGGGCCCTGGAGTCTCTTCGCTACTACTTGCTGGGGAGAAGGTTCCGGCTGATTACGGACCACTCTCCCCTCAAGTGGATGTGCCAGGCTAAGGACAGAAATGCCAGGGTCACCCGATGGTTCTTGTCATTACAAAACTTCAAGTTTACAGTAGAGCACAGAGCGGGACGATTATTGGGTAATGCGGATGCCCTGTCCCGAGCACATTGTTTGGCATGTGTCCACCCCCTCAGGGTTGAACAAAGGGGGGGGGTATGTGGTAAGGTGCAAGGGGCCGTTATTGACGGCAGGTATGTAGCACCAATGTACCTGGCATTGGTGCAGTAAAGCCGTATAGCTTGTTTTCCAGCATCAGCTGCTGGTGGCAGTTTGCTGCTGATGATTTAGAATAGCCGAAAGGCTAACCTGGGACGGCTTTACTGGGATGGAGTAGAGCAGGGTGGGACTCCATCCCACTACCCAGGTCCGGGTTTTGCGGGCTGTTTAAATAGCCTGGGGAATCAGCTGTGCCCTGTCCTTTGTCTAGAGCTCACATGGGAGTGAGACTCTGTGAGCCTGGCTGAAATCTCCTGTGGAGGCTGTTTCATGCGGACCTGAGGCCTATTTGGACTGTAAACAGGACTTTTGCTCATGGACTAAAAGCTGTTTGCCTGATTGAATCATTTGTGCTGCGGTTTCCTGAAAAGGTGATGTAACCTGTATGGACATATGCTTTTGTGGATTTTTTGTGTGAAATAAACACAGACTTTACTTTGAACTGTTTGCCTCCGCCTCTATACTGCTGACACCCGGTCGCCTACCAGAGCTAATCTCCACAATATATATTATAAAACTATTCTAATATAAAAAGTGCATCTGGCAAACAAGGTTCATATATCTTGCTGATGTCCTAAAAATAGTTATTGTGTATTTGCTGTGACTGAAGCCATAACCAGATCAAGTTTGGTGGTTTAAGCCCCTGGGATGAAAATCTAGTGGAGGCCCACATTTGTAAATTTAGATTAATAATAATAATAATAATAATAATAATAAAAGTAGTGGAGGCCCACGTGTGTGTATTAGTGTGGAGATCTGCAATTCTGAACTGCTGGTGCCCCTTGAGGAGGAGTGGATAAGCACCTATAAATTACACCATACTCACCTCACTGCAATTCGTATAAAGAAAAATTTAGGAAATGGCACTGAGAACAGTGGCTTCTGTTTATCTTTTAACTACTTGTCAGTATATGTTTTATCACACTGACTCATCGCTTTTATATATATATATATCACTGTACCATTTTACTTTGACATTATGCAAGGTTGGTTTTGCTTTTTAGGGAGAAATAGTCTTTGTATGTCTTAAGATTGCAGATAGCCACACAGTCTAACTGGCAGAGTAACTTATCTTCTGCTTTTCTGTTCTTCTAGTGAGTAGTGAGTGAGTTCTAGTTCTAGTGAGTGAGAAAGTTCAGAAATGGTGATATATCAGCGCTATCCAATAGAATTGCATTTATTAGCAAAGATAAAATGGTGTACACTCCAGTTAAAATAAAAGACAGTAACCACAGATAATAGGCACAGACATCATGCAAGATATTTCGGATGGTGTGTCTAGTTATACAAACCACAATGCTCTTGGAGTGCCTTGGCATTCACCTTTTTTTCTGCAGACAAAGGCTCAGATTATTGCATTTACTACATGTTTGTCCATAAGTAGAACAGTTTCTTCTGCCCCATGGGTACGTCCACAGTACAGCATCTGTATCTGTCAGCAGGTTATGCATTCCACCTTGGTTTCTTTCATGAGCTGTTTTTTGTGTGTGTTTGCAGTATACCGTATTTTCCGGCGTATAAGACGACTTTTTCCCCCTGTAAAACATGCCTCCTGGGGGGGGGGGGGGGGGGGTCGTCTTATACGCCGGGTGCACCTGGGCAGAGCCGTAGCAGCCATGAGGCGAATGAGGCACTGGCCTCGGGCGCAGGCAGGGCCGGATTATGGGCGGGGCTCGAGGGGCGCGCGCAGGGCCGGCGCTACCACCCGGGAAGGTCGGGCATCTGCCGAGGGCCCGGGGCGGAGGGGGCTACTGAGGCAGGGCCCGGCCACGTTCGCTATGTGAGCGAGGAGTCCGGGTTGCTAGAGGCAGCGCGTCAATGGCAACCACCTTCTCAGCGCCTAGACCAGGTGTCTGGACCCCTGCGTTGTGTTCCTGGAGCCACATTTTTTGTCATGTCCGGGAGCTTCCAGCAGAGTACTCACTTAGTTGTGCACTGTCTTTTAGTGCCCCCCACAGGAACATATGGATAACTTTTTAGTTCCTGTAACCTGGCTCCCTGCTACCTTGACCAGCCGCTCACTGTCTGTCGGCAAGGCCATCGTGCACTGGCAATGGCCACGGGGGAGGATGGCTGGAGCGGAGAGAACAGAGCAGAGTGGGACCGGGAGCCGCGGGAGCAAAGGCTGTCATGCTTTGCTGCACACAGGCTGCAGCCAGGCGATGGAGCACGAAAGCGGCCAGTGTGCGGTGATTCATCATTATCATCAGGCAGCGTCGAGGAGGAAGCAGTGCTGGACGGCAGGATCGCACAAAGCTGTAAGTATGCAGTGATTTGATTCTGATCAGGTCATTTATTTAATGCTAAAGCCCCCTCCTAGCCCCCCCCCCCCAAGTGCTTCACCTTTAAAGTTAATCTAACGTCTCATAAGTCTCATTTGCCTACTCATTTCCCTCAGGGCCAAAGTAAGGAGGCATAACTAAGACCAAGAGTCTTTTGAAACTTTTGCTCCAAAAAGAAAAGTCGGCCTCCCAGGAAGGCCTATTTCCCCATCCCAGGGGCATCCCTAATCAGGACCTAGGCCTGTCTTTGAAACTGTGTGTTCCAAAGGAATCCCTAAGTGATCCTATGGCAGATGTGCAGGCCACAGCTGCAACCCCGGCTGAGGTCAGCCAGCTACTGACCTGCACCCCCACCTGCACCCTCACCTACCCTTCCCTTCCCAGCCACTGATCTGCACCCTCACCTACCCCCTCCATCCTAGCCACTGACCTGCACCCTCACCTACCCTTCCCTTCCCAGCCACTGACTTGCAACCTTACCTAATCCCCTCCAATACCACTGACCTGCACCATCACTTAATCCCCCTCCCAGCCACTGACCTGCACCCTCATGCTTTGCTGCACAAAGTGGATCAAATCCTGATTTGAGATACCCAGCTGTGTCAACCCTCCTGGATCAGTGCATAAACTTACCTATCCAGTGATCCAACGGTGCATGTGCGAGCGGGGATGGCTCCATTTGAACTTTAGCCATCGTGTTGTTGCCTGCTCTGCACATACACTGGCCACAGCTCCCATGGCAGCTTTAGATTCCCAGGACAGGTAAAGTGTTTAATCCCAAATTGGGAAGCCTCATTATCAACACCCAATATTGCCTAGGTGCTGGTCCTGCTGCATCGCTATTAAACATCCAGAAAAGAACATTTGGTTTCTGAGCACTAGAAAAGAACAGCAGAAAATAACAGACATGATCACTGCAAGGGGCCCACTGTGACACTGTCGCCCAAGGGCCCATCAAAACCCGGAGCCAGCCCTGGCAGGTGTACACAAGGGTTTGATAACATATAGCCTTGTGACAGTTTTCCTGCATGTCATAAGCATTTGAATATGAATGAACATGTTGAAATAAAATCTGATGTTCTTTTACATTTTATTTGGTGTGCGGAAGAGGGAGTAGTCTTATACGGCGAGTATATAACAAACTCTATATTTTGAGTGGAAATGTTGGGGGGTCGTCTTATACGCCCAGTCGTCTTATACGCCGGCAAATACGGTCATTTATGCCAGTAAGTAAGATAAGGTTTTATACTGGTTACAATTGGTATAGGCCCAGTGGCCTCCCTTAATGACCAACACAAGTTTAGCAGTATAAAAAGATAAATTAGGCACATACCAGTTTTAGATCTGCTCGTGGGGTCCTCGTCCCAAAATTTTATTGACTAATGGTGGCTAATGGTGACTAATTGGTGCATACACACTAACAAGCTTTTGGGCGCAAGGCCCTTCTTTAGGTCAGCATTTTATCACACTGAATGACACTTGCTATATTTAAACCGGCAGATGGAGTGCACTCTGGGTTAAGCCCCTTCCACGCAGGAAGCGGAACTGTTGTAATACAAAGTGCAGTCAATCTGTTACGCTGAATGGCAGAAAAGACATGTCCATAAGTCTATTAAAGAGAGTCCATCATTATAATTAAAAAAACACTTTAAGAGAAGAGGGACTGAGGCTGTGAGGCCGTGCTTGGTGAGCCCTTATACAAGTTGGCGGCTCTGGTTTGACCTGAAGAAGGGCCTTGTGCCCAGAAGCTTGTTATTGTGTAAGCACTATTAGTCACTAAAAGTTTGAGATGAGGACCCCGCAATCAGATCTAAAACTGGCATGTACTTAATTTAGCTTTTTATACTGCAGTACAATTTACAACATTAATTTGAATGTGCCATTTTACATTACATTTGCATTTCTAAAAGTTAATGGCTTCTACACATGTTTATAGCTCTAGGTTTAGGTCCGCTGCTCTTGCATTAATATTCCTGCACCTCTGCTTTTTTAACATAATTTATAAACAGCGAAAAGCTAAAAAAATAGTAAAATTGACACAGAAAACCTTTGTAACCTATAAAAATTCTAAAGCAGTTATTTAACACTGCAAAAAAGAAATACAGCTGGAAAAAGTACACAATAAAAACAGATGCGGCCAAAAAGCAAAGCGAGTCATAAACATGTTTTTAAATATATAATTTCAAAGAAAACAAGATAAGAACAGGTAGGTGCCTTAATTAATGTTATTGGGAAATTGTTCATGGGGATCAACAGGTGGTAGAGCTGCTAAATGGGTTTTTTGCTCTATGTACACAAAAAAGAAGCAAGACTCTAATATAGACAATACCACTCCTGGCAATGGCCAAAGCAAAATCCTTAATTGGCGGGGAGGCCGATTCATTAATAGCGGCAGGTAGCGACTGTAGCGGCATTTTCAGAGCGCCCGCTAGTAGTCGCTGGGCTTGGCCGTTGTTCTGTAGTTGATAGCGACTCAGTCGGTTTGCCGTAATGTTGAATATTGGGTGAGGAGTGATGATAGCGACTGGCCCTAGCGACCGGCTCCCACCATATTCATTACGCTCAAAAAATTCTCGCGCTGTAAAATGCATGTTTAAACCCCAGAGCGCTGGCGGCGATGGGTTAAAAGTAGTTTTTTAACCCTCAAACAACCATATTTTTGGAAACCAAAAAAAACAAGTTTTTTAAATAATTTTGTAATATGAATACATTAATATCAGACCTGTAATATCAATTCTGTACAATTTTTTTTTCCCCTTAAAAAAATTATCTAAAAAAGGCAGTGGTCACAGAATTTTTCACATTAAAAAAAAAAATAAAAAAAAAAAAACAATTAATAACAATTAATTATGAATATTTAAAGATTGTTCCATTGAAATGCATTGGAGAGCGCCAGGTAGCGAGAGGTCATACCTGTCGCTGTTCAAGGTCGGACGCAGGCGCTGTGGGCTGAGGCTGGAATAATGATGAATGAGTCGCTATATGGCGCTATCTCAGTCGCTAAGCAGGATTGGCTTGATAAATATGTGATTGTGGTGGGGAGCCGGCGTTCTCGTGGCGGGGCCCGTCATTACCGGCCGCTCACCAGTCGCTATTCCTTCATAAATAAGGGCCTAAATGTAGATATATCATCCAGGAAAGACGGGGAGGCCGATTCATTAATAGCGCCAGGTAGTGACAGATGATCGCCAGTAGCGTTATTTTCACAGCGCATGCTAGTATTCGCTGTGCCTGGCCGTTGTTCGGCTGTTGACAGCGACTCAGTCGGTGTGCGGTAATGTTGAATACGGGGTTAGGAGTCGCTGTTTGACAGGTTCCGTGCTGTATGGGAGCGCATGACAGCGAATGGCCATAGCGAACGGCTCCCAGCATATTCATTAACAAATCACGCTCAAAAAATTCTCGTGCTGTGAAATGCTTGTTTAAACCCCAGAGCGCTGGCGGCGATGGGTTAAAAGTAGTTTTTTAACCCCCAAACAACCATATTTTTGGTAAAAAAAAACAAACATGTTTTTACAAACATTTTGTAATATGAATACATTAATATCAGACCTGTAATATCAATTCTGCACAAATTTTGTTTTTTGTTTTTTTACCTTAAAAAAAATATCTAACATTGCAGAAGTGGTCACAGAATTTTTGCCATAAAAAAAAAAATAATAATTAATAGCAATTAATTAAGAATATTTAAAGATTGCTCCATTGAAATGCATTGGAGAGCGCCAGGTAGTGAGAGGTCATACCTGTCGCTGTTCAAGGTCGCTCACTGGCGCTGTGGGGTGAGGCTGGAATAATGATGAATGATTCGCTATCTGGCGCTCTGTCAGTCGCTAAGCAGGATCGGCTTGATAAATGTGTGATTGCGGAGGGGAGCCGGCGCTCTCGTGGCTGTGAGCGTCATTACCGTTCGCTCACCATTCGCTACCTGGTGCTATCCCTTGTTAAATAAGGGCCTAAATAATTTGAATGTGATTCAAATTGATGGGATGGACCGAACCAGACTTCAAGATTCAGTTCGAAACTAGCTCTGGTCCAGACCCTAAGCACATCACTATCAAAATGCTTGCAGCTTATTGCACTGCTTCGAATGGAGAAGAAGTACATCACATATATGATGCAGGCATGAAATGAATGCATTCAGAGTTTTCTGTTTCTCCTGCTTGTCCGCATCACAGAGTGTCTTTGTTTTGGGGTCTAGTTCAGTTGCCACCTTATAATGTACCTATTGAGATTTAAAGTGGACCAACACCCAGGATTATGACTATCCTGGGTATTGGGTGCCCCGCTGTGTGAAACCCCCCAGAAAGCCCCCAAAACTCACCTCTCCCCGCTCCCACGTGGCCGCGCCGTCCAATCGGAGCTGACGGACAAGCTGATTGACAGCGACGTACAAGCAGCTTGCCCGTCGGCGCCTCCCGCGCGTCACTCTTGACGTGTGCGCGCCCGCGCCGGCCATTCAGAGACGGCCGGCGTGGGCGCGCGCACGTCTAGAGGAGCGCGAGTGAGGCGGTGGCGGCGGAAGCAGCGGCTGGAGAGGTAAGGTTTTTCGGGGGTTTTGGGGGGTTTACACCCAGCGGGACATCCCGATCTCGGATGTCCCACGGTGTGTGAGGTGATCGGCCCGGGAATCTTATAGATTCCCGGGCTGATCACCTCAGGGTGTTGGTCCACTTTAAATATGTATCAGAGTAACAATTCTTATCACTTATTTCTCTGATTTAAGACTTAAAGGAGCACTATCGCGCAAATTGTGTAATGTTAAAATCCATATAAACATGTCGACAAATGAGCAGAGAGGTCATTTATATACCCGAACTGAATAAAACTACGGCCGAGCTTGTGGTTTATTCTAACATGGTAGGAACAAAATCCAGGGGTGACAGGTTTAGTGTATGAGGGGTGACAGAACCTGTCACCCCTGATTTCCTCTTCCATCCATTAAAATAAAAGACAAGCCTGGCTGGATATTTCTTGATGCCGGGTGTATAAGTGACCTCTCCTCCCACCATCCAGCAAATTTGTGTGTGTAGGGTGGGGAAAGCATACAAGAGAAGCTGTTATTCAGAGGTGATGGTTCAGTTTAAGGTGGCATAATAAACCAAACCAAAGCTTAAACCACTACTGCCAAATTGTTCCAGAGGCATTCTTAGGTATTTCAACAAACTTTCTTCAGGCACATACAACAGCTGTCTTACCACCATAGCCTGTAGAACTAGTGATGGGCTTCGTATCTGGGCCAAAGCTAGATTTGACCCATATCTTACAGATTCATTCCAGTTCTCCCAAATCCCAGATACCAGCAAGATCCGCGTCAAATATTTCACCATGTCCCCCATTGATGCTGGCAGGTGGCATGCTAACCATTACTACCCTGTGAACTGCTATAGGGTTTCCTTAGACCCATTAACAGTTCACAAACAGTTAGAAAAGATCTACTAGTTTACAATATTGCTGTAAACCATAGGGGTTATTCATCAAGGGATAGCGGCAGGTAGTGCCTCGTAGCGGCAGGCAGCGTCTGGCGAACGCTGGGCGCTGTACGCAAAACCACATTTATGAAAGCGAATCTGGTGAGCGACTCTAACAGCGCCATGTAGTGTCCAATGTATTATTACAGGCAGCGCAGCATATAACGCCGGTGCTCTAGCTTACAGAGCGCCAGGTATTACCTGTCGCTACCTGTCGCTCTCCCATACATTTCAATGGACATTCATTTTCTTCTGTTTAAACAGGTTTTTTTTTTTTTTTTTTTAAAAATTTTTTTATCTCAAATCATTTTGTGACCTCTACTGGCCTAGAAAAAGTTATTTTTGAAAACTTGTTTTTTTTTAATTTTTATGCAGAATTGTCATTACAGGTCTGGCGTTAAAGTATTAATGTCACAATGTTACAACAATGTCATTCCATGTGTTTTCGCTTTGTTACTGGTGGATATGTGTTCAAAAACAGACTTTAATGTGTGTGTAGTTTTTAGTTGAATATGGTGTGAGTCGCTGAGAGTCGGTCGCACTGAGCTGGCGCTACCTTTCGCTTGCTGCAACGCTGTACTGGTATTAGAACGCCCAACATATATCTCATTCATCAATTTTGGCCAGGTTACTATAGCGAATGAGGCGCTCTGTTACAGCGCCTGATACCCGCTTACAGTGTCTACTAGCGGTCGCTCTAAGCGCCGCTATACAGATGCTCAGCTGCCAATACCTGGTGTTAGTAATGAATCCGCCACCACGTCACATAGATGACCAAGTGTGTCATTTCTTTTCAGGATATGTTAACAAAATCTTAAATTGGACCAAAACCCAGGATTTTAACTATCCTGGGTTTTGGTCCTTGCCCCCTGGGCACCCCGATCGGGGTGGCACTGCTGTGTGAAACCCCCCAGGTTGCAGTCCTATCGTCCAATCAGCATGCACGCTGGCAGACACATCTGCTGCTACCCTTTAACAGGGAGTGTACCTGCGCTGGGCATTCACAAATGCCTGGCGCGGGCACAAGGCATGCGCAGGCCCGATTGGGGTGCCCCGGGGGAAGCAAGTATGCCTGAAGTCTCATAGACTCCAGGGTTGGATTTGGTCCTCTTTAAATGTCACCAAATTATGTGAAGGGCTACATAGTTTTTCTGTTCGTAGTTATACCCCTTCACAACAGTATAATAGCATTGTCTGACATTTAAAAGTTTTATGACACTTAGAAAATTAAATGATTATATCTAAAGTTTGTAAGAAAAAGATCTTTTGTAATGTTAAGCATCAAAGTAAATGTAAATGCTTCTAAATGGTGCTTAAAAACAATTAATATTCACAAAACATTAGCTACATAATAATACCCTGTGATTGGCTGTTAAATGTGCTCATTGGATTTCGAGTATATGTTTATACAGAGCTGCTCCATAAATCTGATATTTATATTGTGTCTGCTGTCTAAGGCATTTGCAATCACAGCTGGAACGTTATGCTTAATTTTAAAACCGCCTTTTCCTTCTGTTGGAATATGTTCCGGCCACTGTGAGAAGTATGAATACTCTGCAGGAATCAAGTTGCATGAAACTTAAATGACTCCACCATAGATGCTGTCAGCTTTACCGCATACTGGATTGAACATAAAATCTGTTATTTAAATGTCTTAAAATATTAGGTCTAGTGATACAGTTGTATTGCCTAAAAAATACATGTCTTTAAATGTGAAACTGTATACATTAAAACAAAATGGCCGTCCTCATGCTGCCCAGTCTGACCATGCACATGTTTATAGGGGCCCCTCCCAGCCACAGCTGCTGCAGCCACCCTCAACCAGTATAGGGTTGATTCAGCACTGTATTTTTTTAACTCTTTTAACTTTTTTCTAGAAAAACCTATTTATTTCACTGTGCTATTCAGCACCAATCTTAGCTGTGCAAATGTGTATAACTAGATATGGTGCTGAATTGCACTGAGGGAAGAAAATCATGAAAGGGTGTTTTTCTCAAAAAATAAAAGTTAAAAAGATACGCACAGAGCTAAATAAACTATGGGGGTTATTTAAGAAGAGATAGCGGCAGGTAGTGCCTCGTAGCGTCAGGCAGCGTCTGGTGAACGCTGGACGCTGTACGCAAAACCACATGAAAGCGAATCTGGTGAGCAACTCTAACAGCGCCATGCAGCGTCCGGTGTATTATTACAGGTGGCTCAGCGTATAGTGCTGGCGCTCTAGTTTCCAGAGGTCCAGGTATTACCTTTCGCTCAGTGTCGCTCTCCCATACATTTCAATGGCCGTTAATTTGCTTGTGTTTAAACAGCGTGTTTGACATTTTTTTCCCCAAATCATTGTGTGACCTCTTCTGGCTGCAAATAAACACTTTTATAAACTTTTTTGACTTTTTATATTTTTATGTAGAATTGTCATTACTGGTCTGGCACTAAAGTGTTAATGTCACAGTGTTAAAACAATGCCATTCCATGTGTTTTCGCTTTGTTACTGGTGGATATGTATTCAAAAACTGACTTTAATCAGTGTGTGTCCTTTTTTGATAAGTATGGTGTGGAGCCTCGAGTGCCGGTCGCACTGAGCTGGCGCTACCTCTCGCTCGCCCCAGCGCTGTCCAGATGTTAGAGCCCCCAACATATATCAAATTCATCAATGCAGCCCAGGTTACTACAGCGCTTGAGGCGCTCTACCTGCGCGATACCTGCTTACAGTGTCTACTAGCAGTCACTCTAAGCGCCGCTATACAGACGCTCATCTTCCTATACCTGGCGTTAGTAATAAATCAGCCTCCACATGTTTGGTTGTATATAAAATATGGGGTAATTGCAGGCATCCTGGACAGAAAAGGGAAATCTGAGCCCCTTTACTTTACATAGAGATGCCCCACTACGAAACTCCCTAGAACGTGGGGGCTGCTTACCTCTCCAGCGCTCTATGCCAGGCATATTCCTTTTTGGGATAGAACGCTGGCAGAAAATAGAGGTGTAAGTATCCCTGGGCATCTTCTCTTTGGTTGTGCAAACCTGCGACAGCCAGGTCAGTCAGGTCGATCAGTCAGATCAGGCCTGGAGTAAGTGGCGTGCTTAACCACCACGCATACCATGCAAATGCATGGGGCCCCCACCTGCTAGGGAGCCACCAGAGGGAGGGCCAGATCAGTTTCAAATTTTTGTTTAAAAAAAAAATATTAATAACGCACTCAACTGACAGGCGGACTACGGTGAGTAAGGTAGCGTCTAACATAATGCAGTGTGCAGCACTGAGTCAGCTGCAGAATCATTGTGCTTAGCACAACTTATTATTACTATTAATGTTTATTTATATAGCGCCATCATCTTCCGTGGCTCTTTACAAGGTGTGAATACAAACAAGGTAAAACATATAGTACATGGAAAAATACAAAACTAGATGCCACGAGGTATCGGATCTGGTGAGCGACTCTAACAGCGCCATGTAGCGTCTGATGTATTATTAAAGGCGGCTCAGTGTATCGCGCTGGCGCTTTAGCTTCCAGAGCGCCAGGTATTACCTTTTACTCAGTGTCGCTCTCCTATACATTTCAATGGCCGTTTAGTTACTTGTGTTTAAACAGCATGTTTGACAATTTTTTTTTTTGGCTCAAATCATTGTGTGACCTCTCCTGGCTGCAAACAAACATTTTTAGAAACTTTTTTGACTTTTTATATTTTTATGCAGAATTGTCATTACAGGTCTGGCACTAAAGTGATAAAACAATGTCATTCCATGTGTCATTCCATTCGTTACTGGTGTATAGGTGTTAATCACACAGCGCCTGGTGCTCTATGCTTTAGCGACCAGATTTAGAGCACCGGCGTTGTGTTTTTGATAAGTATGGTGTGTAGCGTCGGTCGCACTGAGCTGACCCTTTCGCTCCCTGCAGCGCTGTACTGGTGTCAGAGCTCCCAACATACATCACATTCATCAATGCCAGCCAGGTCACTACAGCGACTGAGGTGCTCTGTTATAGCGCCCGATACCTGCTTACAGCATCTACTAGCGGTCGCTATAAGCATTGCTATACAGACGCTCATCTGCCAATACCTGGCGTTAGTAGTGAATCAGCCTCCACGTTGGCAGTATTATGTGCATTCACATAACAGGGATGTAGTTTTTCTGTTTTTAACACGTAAATACGTGGATATATCCATAATTTAATAAAATGTGAGGCACTTGTTATGTACTTTCTGTGTTTAATGTCATTTATGTAAAACTGACATAACGATTCTTAATTAAGCAAATATATGCCTGTCCATTGTAATGATCTCATGGCAACTGACATTATGCTTACTTTCAGAAGAATAAAATATGTTTTCCTTGTAAACATTAAATACGTCTATAATGTTAAATCAAAGTATTCACTCATGCAAACACAGCAGCTTCAAGCCTTCAGCACAGAAAGACACATGGATGCCATCCAGAGGGATAGCCCTACGTTGTTTGACATCTGCCAGTAACATCTGTGTACTTTTGGAAAGGCTGCAGTTCACACATTCTGAGCTTGCCATCCTTAGCCTAGATTTAGGTTCTCTTGAGAATCAACCCTCTCACTGCCAAAAATCTCTGGCTGTGCATTATTTCAGTTACAGAACTGGATGGCTTTGCAACTCAAAAAGAGTTTGAGTGGCTGATAATGTCACCTTGAGGTCTATTGTTTGTAATTTTCTCAATATTTTGGGGTGAAATGAGTGGAAAAAAATAAATAATATCTTTTAAACTATAGCATTATTAAATAAAAAATGTAAGCCTCTTAAGAAAATAATATTGCGTGTAAGCCCCTTCCACACAATTTCAATGGTACCACATATGTATTGTAGACACCAGTTTCTGCCCAGGACACGGTCGGGCAGGAGATGCCACTGATATAATACTCAAAAAGCTAAACATGGATATCTTCCAAGAAAGACGGGGAGGCCGATTCATTAATAGCGGCAGGTAGCGACAGTTGAGCGACTGTAGCGGCATTTTCAGAGCGCCCGCTAGTAGTCGCTGTGCTTGGCCGTTGTTTGGTAGTTGATAGCGACTCAGTCGGTTTGCCGTAATGTTGAATATTGGGTGAGGAGTCGCTATTTGACAGGTTCCGTGCTGTATGGGAGCGCATGATAGCGACTGGCCCTAGCGACCAGGAGGCGATGGGTTAAAAGTAGTTTTTTAACCCCCAAACCACCATATTTTTGGAAACCAAAAAATGGCAGAAGTGGTCATAGAATTTTTCACATTTAAAAAAAATAAATAAATAATAACAATTAATTATTAATATTTAAAGATTGTTCCATTGAAATGCATTCGAGAGCTCCAGGTAGCGAGAGGTCATACCTGTCGCTGTTCAAGGTCGGACGCTGGCGCTGTGGGCCGAGGTTGGAATAATGATGTGAATGAGTGGCTATCAGGCGCTATCTCAGTCGCTAAGCAGGATTGGCTTGATAAATGTGTGATTGTGGTGGGGAGCCGCTCACCAGTCGCTACCTGTCGCTATTCCTTCATAAATAAGGGCCTAAATAATTTAAATGTGAATAAGACTGCAGGACTAAATGGACTTCACCCAAGAGTTCTTAAAGAACTCGGCTCAGTTACTTCATTACCCCTGTTCTTGACCTTTAAAGACTCACTAACAACTGTTATAGTGCCAAGGGATTGGCGCAAGGCAAATGTGGTGCCCCTTTTTAAAAAGTGCTCTAGGTATCACCAGGCAATTACAGACCTGTAAGTTTAACACCTATTGTGGGAAAATTGCTCAAGGGGCTATTAAGGGACTACATACAAGAATATGTAACTATGTATAACATTATAAGTGACAACCAGCACGAGTTTACTAAAGGCAGAACCTGCCAAACTAATCAGATTGGTTTCTATGAGGAGGTAAGTAGAAGCCTGGACAGAGGGGCGGCTGTAGATATAGTTTTCCTGGATTTTGCAAAAGCATTTGACACTGTCCCCCATAGATGCTTATTGGGGGAAATTGAGATCTTCAGGATTAGAAAATACATTTTGTAACTGGATTGAAAACTGGCTGAAGGATCATGTGCAGAGAGTTGTGGTTAATGATATCTACTCAAAAGAAACATATATCACACCCGGTTAAATGTAGGCCTGGCATATATGCTGAAAACAAAAATTGCTGAGCAAACAAGAATTTATTGCACCAATCTCAGCACACACATGGGACAAATCTAACAGGTAAAAACTAACATACAGTGCTCAGCAATTTTTGTTTTCAGCATATATGCCAGGCCTACATTTAACCGGGTGTGATATATGTTTCTTTTGAGTAAATCCTTGTGGTGGTTAGTAGGACGCCGCTGATTCCGTGCGGCAGCGCATATGCTTAGATATTTAAACTCTCTCCAGCCATTTTATCAGAATTTGTTGATGTATTGACATGGAGATGTTTTGCCTCCACGGGCAGTTGATTGAGAGTTTCTTTGAGCAGTATGGAGCTTTGGCTCTTTATTAGTCTTTGCAACCTAATGCACACCTGTAGTATTTAGTAGGGACTTTTCTGTGGAGTAATTCAGTGACCACTGTAAAAATTATTTGCACATTTAGATATGGCATTTAAATTGGATAAGTCCTGTATGTCAAGTATCCAGGCAGCCTTTGATACATCAGAAGGGGGACCACCAACAAGTCAAGGAGGGGAGATCAGGATTTTATTTAAAAGACATAAGTCCTTAGTGGTCAAGCAATTGAAACGGTATTGGGATATTTGTACCCTAGAAAACTATGTCCAACAAAGGGTCATCCCTAGGGGTCTCCGGGAACGGATAGTGCCAGCAGAGCATTTACGCTCTGAGAGATTTATGGAGAATTGGCAAAGAGAGTGCATTGCACATAGCATCAGGATAATGAACCTAATAATTGAAGAAGAGAAACTACAATTAGAGGAACTAGATGAGAATATCAAAGCTAGTTGTTCCCAATTAGATACGTTAGGGGATGCCCCTGAATTTCAGAAGCTGAATGATTTGGTAAGGAATGAGGTGGAACGTGTACAAAAAGCAGTGAAGGAAATAAAACAAAAGAAATTCTGGAGAGATTCAGCTGACTTTGAGTCAGGGAAGATCTTCTTGGAAATAAAACCTAGAAGTCGGGTGGGGGGAAGACAAAGAAATTGGAAGGAAATTTCCAGTGACCTTTCAGGGTGTGAAACTGAGGTTTCAGACGATAGCCCCCCACGACAGTCTCAAAAATCACGACGGTCGGTGTCTTTTTTAGACCCACAAGGAAAAGGAGACGACGTAGGAGGGGACAGCGTCGCTACAAGAGTAAAAACCCTGAGAGGTATCAGAAAGACTGGAAAGAGATGGCCCCCCTAATGGGAGGAATAACAATTGAGAATGGGTCCCTTAATGTTATTAATCTATCAAATTTTGCTTTAAATGAGCACCATAGATCAGTGTTGTGCCTTTCCTTCTCCCCTGCAGCAGGTGGAGACGAATTCACTTTATATAAAGACACAGCCCTGTTCTTGCGAAAAGTTCTTTTTAAACGTTTTTACTCAGGGGATACGCCAACCCGTAGTGGTGTGGAGTTGGAGGTTATTTCAAATACTCTGTCAGACACAAGTGGAGATCCGGTGCTAGATGTAACTGCACATGCACATATTGATGAATTAGGGGCCAATACACAAATGGATGATGAAATCCCGGACCTCTTACCTAATTTAGAAAAATGTCGCCCTAGATCAAATAATTTTCCATCATTGTCCCTGAATCGAAATATTTCAGTATTTCTCCAAGCAGTCCAACATGATTTGAAGCAAATAAATTGGAGACAAGGCCTATCACATACCAACATGAATTTGACACGAGCAGAAAACAATGCCCTAAAAGAATTGGAAAGGGCATCTGATATCATCATACGCCCGAGTGATAAAGGTGGTAATGTAGTTTTGTTGAATCAAGACTACTACGTAAAAGAAATTGGGCTGCAGTTGGGTGATGAAAGGACATATAGAAAGGTGGGAACAAATCCATTTCCAAGTGTAGTTGCTAGACTCAACGATAAGTTAGATTGGGCCTTGGAAGAAAAATTGTTGACCCCCAGGGTATTTAAGTACCTTACAGTTAAGGAGTACAATATTCCTGTACTTTATACTATCCCCAAGATCCACAAGTCCCCCAACGCACCACCAGGTAGGCCCATCGTGTCGGGGAATGGGGGCCCATTGGAATGTGTGTCAAGGTTTGTTGATGAAAACCTCAAACCCCTGGTGAAAATTCTGCCGTCGTTTGTCTTAGACAGCAGCGATGTTTTGCGGAAACTACAGTCCTTTGAACTTGAAGGGGACCGGTTGTTGGCAAGCATTGACGTAGAAGGCTTGTACACGTCCATTCCCCACACGGTGGGCCTAGAGGCGGTGGCGCAGTTCTTAGATGAGCTCGGTCCGTGTGATGTGGCCCACAATGAAATGGTGGTAGATCTTCTGCATTTTGTTCTTACGAACAACTTTTTTAGATTTGATGGCAGCTTCTATCATCAGATACGTGGAACAGCCATGGGGGCGGCGTGTGCCCCATCGTACGCCTGCCTGCACCTGGGATGGTGGGAGAGTCTCAAGGTGTATGGGCGGGCGGACTTTGGGGCACGGGTCGCCCTCTGGCTGCGCTACATAGACGATGTCCTGGTGGTGTGGAGGGGGACTTCGGGTGATTTCAAGAGCTTTGTGGATCAGTTAAATCAGAATACTCGCAACATCTGTCTCACCTTCAAAATTGGCTATCAATGTATTGAATTCCTGGTTATTAGGCGAGATGGGGCTAGATTATCTACATCTACGTATAGAAAGCCCACAGCGGGCAATACCTTCATTTCACTAGTCACCATCCTCTCCCACTCCTGCGCGGGATACCGCTTGGACAGTTCCTGCGGATACGCAGGAACTGTAGTTCTGAGCGTGATTACGTGCGGGAGGCTAGGGAACTATCAGGCCGATTTAGGGAGAGGGGGTATCCACATAGACTTATTCGTACTTGCTTCAAAAAGGCCCTTGATGTGGACCGCAGGGACCTCTTGAGAAAGGACAACCAGGAGAAGAAGCGGGGAAAAGGGGTAGGAGACCAACCAGTGAGACTAATTACACACTTCGGTACTCATTGGGAGAGCTTTAGGACAATTTTACAGTCCCATTGGCATATCCTGCAACTTGACCCAAAAATAGCCCGATGTGTAGGCCCACGCCCCTTACTCACAGCTCGGCGAGCGACAAATATGAGGGATAGACTGGTCCATAGTGACTTGGCCAGACCCATGATGATATCGGGGATAGAGAGTCTGGAAGGGTCTTTCAAATGTGGACATTGTAAAATCTGCCCCTTTATAGAAAAGACTAGTACTTATACTGGCACAAGAGGAGGCCCACCGAGAAAAATAAAGGGCTTCATTAATTGTGGGACCACTTATGTAGTGTACATGCTCACCTGCCCGTGTAATAGGAAGTATGTTGGTAAAACCAAGCGTGAATTACGCACGCGGGTAGGTGAGCATGTACGGGACATCAGAACGGGGAGTGAAAAAAGTCCTGTCTCAGACCACTTCAAAACCTTTCATCAAGGGAATCCAAAGGGCCTTAGGGCTTGTGGAATTTTCGTATTGAGGAAGGGTGGTAGACGGGGGTTTCTGGACCAACACTTGATGCAGCAGGAAGCGAGACTGATCTTTGAGCTGGGAACGATGTCCCCTGATGGGTTAAATACTGATTCTGGTCTGGGGGCTTTCCTGTAAGATGTTATGAATGTGGTGCCCCTTTACTGTCTGGTCTGTGTGTGGGTGATGATGCTAAGTGATATGTAAATATGTAAATAGTTAAATAGGCAACCTGGTAGGAATATGTATTATATCTAGGTATTGTGGGCTATGTACAAGACCTGGCACCTATATATATAAAAAACCCCTGGACATTAGGCCTGAGATGGATCTTAGCATAGTGTCCCCTAGCCATCTTGGCCCATTGTAGTAGCAACACTGATCCAGACGTATGCTGTATCTGGACATTGAGATGACGATATGGACTATGCAATACAGATGCGCTAGAGTACAATGTGGCAATAGATGAACTGACAATTTTGCTGGAGGCCTCCTTAACACATACACACCCACATCCCCATGAAATATATGTGGCAGATGGGATAAGAAGTCCCGCTGTTTGTCCCTCAGGTGGCCGGATAAGCATGTGCTGTTGACAGCTGCTTGTGCATTTGACAGTGTGTGCACTTGACAGCTGCGTGTTTACTACATCGCTTGTAGGCTGGAATACGAGAATGACGCGGAATGAGTCACTACAGGAAGCACATGAGTGAAGGACCATCTTGGTTGGCTGGAATACGAGAATGACGTGGAACGCGTCACTACAAGCAGCACACAAGCGATTGGCCACCTTTAACCTGTAGGAGGGAACTCGCGTATATAGTGGGGGTGTGGAGGGCCGCCCACCACCCTGACGAAGCTCCGGTGGGCGGAGCGAAATGCGCGTCGGCGGACGGCCGGCCCCCTCCACGTGCAAGCCACCCCGCTTTCAGCCCTGCTCCAGCCTACAGCTCCTCCAACTTAGAGTGTTGCGCAACACCGACACCACGGCGGCAGCGTTCAGCGAAGGTTATCCGCATGCCACAGCTAAGTACTTGCCTGTGTGAGGCGTCCTTATAAAGTGACTGTATTGCTCACCCGAGCCCAAAGATATATGTGCAGTGCCATGCCGGCAATTGATAGAGCGCTGATGTAAGATATCCAGCATATTGTCAAGTTGAGCGCAAGCTGCAATTGGGCCCTGGGACGTTTGGCAGCTCAAGAGAATTGAATAATGGTGGCACCATTATATGGTTATTGTAACTTCAGCCGCATACAACCATGGAGGCAGAACCTTTTGTGAGGAGGCATGCCACTGACTCTTGCAGATAACTAAGCTTGCGTGATATACAAGCATTGAGTAGTGTGTCATACTGTTTTTTAGGTGGAACATAGCAGCGGTGCTAGCGGGGTGTGCTGTATGAGTGCGTGGTAGTGTGTGTTATGTGCACGGTGGGCCCCCGTGATTTTAGAGCACTGTATGTTAGTTTTTACCTGTTAGATTTGTCCCATGTGTGTGCTGAGATTGGTGCAATAAATTCTTGTTTGCTCAGCAATTTTTGTTTTCAGCATATATGCCAGGCCTACATTTAACCGGGTGTGATATATGTTTCTTTTGAGTAAATCCTTGTGGTGGTTAGTAGGACACCGCTGATTCCGTGCGGCAGCGCATATGCTTAGATATTTAAACTCTCTCCAGCCATTTTATCAGAATTTGTTAATGATATCTACTCTACCCAGGGTCCAGTGCTGGGCCCACTATTATTCAACTTGTTTATACATGACATAGAAGATGGAATTAAATGTACTATTGTATGTCTCTATTTCTGCAGATGACACAAGGATATGTAGCACAGTGCAGTCTATTGAAGATGTTTACTAGCTTCAGGCTGACTTGGACACTTTGAATGTCTGGGAATCCACTTGGCAAATGAAGTTCAATGTGGAGAAATGTAAAGTCATACACTTGGGGTCTAATAACCTGAAGGCTACAGGCTAAATAACAGCATGCAATGTCAAGCAGCTGTTTCCAAGGCCAACAAGATACTATCATGCATTAAAAGAGGCATGGAATCACGGGATAGGGATGTCATTTTACCCTTTACAAGGCACTGGTGCACCCTCACCTGGAATATGCCGTCCAGTTCTGGTCACCAGTTTATAGAAAGGATGCTCTGATTATGGAAAGGGTGCAGAGGAGAGCCACCAAACAAAATGAGAGGAATGAAGGAACTTAGTAATGAAGAAAGATTACAGGGATTAAATCTGTTTAGTCTTGAGAGGAGACGACTGACAGGGGACATGATTAACTATAAATATATAAATGGGCAATCCAAAAATATGGGGAAACACTATTTCAGGTAAAGTCCTTTCTAAACCAAGGGGGCACTCCCTTCAACAATCATTTTTTACCATAAGAACTATAAATCTGTGGAATAGCATCCCACAGAAGCTTGCTGAGACACCACAGGGTCGCCATTCTTTTAATAGTAAGGAAAGATTTTGTGTTGTTTAGTGGTACTTTTGCTGCACTTTATGCCGATACTTCGGACATTTTTGTATATTTTGCACATTGTGTTGGATACTGATGCACTATTTACTAGACACATGCACTTTAAAAAATTGAAGAATTAATTAAGGAGGGTTAATAGGATTGATTATAATATATATGATAATATAAATGTATAGAATGGCTCCCCCTCGTGGCGCATTTTGTAAGTAACAGAATAGTATTTTATGTGTTTTTAACTAAAGATTTTTGCTGCATTGAAAATAAAAATTATATATTGATATTACGTATGTAGTGAGTGCAATTGTTAGTCCCCGGGGCTTCTCACGAGGGGTGGAGGTAACCCCCAATTTTGGGACTTCAGGGTGGTTTGGGAGAGCTGTGTAGGGGCAGTGCACCACATTATTAAGGCTGTTGGTTGGTGCCACCCACATCTTTTCATTTGTTCTTCTACAGTTTTTTTTTATATTCTTAAGTAAAATAGTAACATTTTTTTTTAATTGTCTCATTTATTTTAAATGAAACATTAATTTTATCAAAGAAATCCATATTGCATGTGAAAGCCCAATTTTTCTTGATTACAACGGTACCACATATGTATCGGGAGCCCCCTGTTCCCGTCCAGGAGACTCCCCAAACTGAAAAAGGGCACTTTATAACATTTACAAATAAAATACAACTACTATCCACAATATAAAGGATTGGCATGGGGTCCTCCTTTTCACCCCTAAAAATCCCCTAAAAAATGGCATGAGGTCCCCCCTACCAAGCATAACCAGCCCCGGGACCAGCTATGTTTGCTTGTAGCACAGGGTGCAAGGGCCAGCTTTGATGGCCCCTGGCCCTGCAGGCTACAAGCCCCGAAGCCTAATATCCACAGGTTCTTCTGCCCCCCTAGCCTTTGGGTAGGCAGGAAATGGGGGGGGGGGCTCTGGGTTATGGCAAGTCACCCACTAGTCGCAGGTGACTTGCCAGACCCAGAGCCTTGTGAACTGGTATAGGGGTCTCATAGTTCTCTTACCAGTTCACAAAGGGTTAAATATAAAAAAAACATACAGATACAGAAAAAAAAATCTTTTTTTAATACTTACCTCCCATCCATCCCAGAGCACTGTGGCCCACGCTGATCACTTTGGCTTCTGCTCTCCTGCTGCTGCTGGAAGCCTTTTATAGCTGCTAGGTGACAGGTAAGATGGGTTTATTGAAAAAAAAATGACATAGTGTCCCCCCTCCTGGGGAGAGGGACCCCCGTTTTTTGGAATTTTAAGGGTTAAAAATCTACTTTACTCATCTCCAATTGTCAGCTCCTGTGTCACCGATCTGATGACAAATGCGGTGATTGCCGGCCAGAGGAGGGAGGTGGCAGGGGATCAGAAGATCCCCTACCCCTCTACTCCTCTGCCCATCTATAACCTGGCATCTGAGAGCAGAGCCGCCGGGTGCCAGGACAATGCCCACCGGGGGGGGCATCATCCACCCTGCCCCCAAAGGGGCGGGACAAGTTATTAAGATAGCGGCGCTCATCGGTAAGCAGGGGGAGAAGGCATGTCGAGCCTTCTCCTGAAGACTGAAGAGCCCGGGGGGGTGATCGGAGCCCCCCCAGAGAAGAGGATCGCAGTCGCAGGTGAGTAAATGTAATTTTAAAGAAACGATATGCTTGGCACTGAAAGGGTTAAATGGCAGCCACGTAGAATCTACAGCGGTGTCTCTTTGTCCCCCTAGAGAAAAAAAAACCCTGCTCAGGATCCAATGTCTCCTCTTCCCTTTGGTGGCCTCCAAACTTGGGTCCAGGGTCTTCAGCAGGGCAGAGAACGCCCATTCTCTCGCCCAATGCAGCAACTTCTGACAACTCACTGGCCGCCACAGGGAGAATCCTTTCATACCGGGAGTGAGATGATATCATCTCACTTTGCTGATATGAAAGGTTGTCCCCGGCGGGTAAGCTGTCAGAAGCCATGATGTGGGGGGCAGAGAATGGGCATTTTCTGTCCCTCAGCAGTTATCAGCGGAAGCTGAGAGCCCGGCTTTGGCCGATTACTTTCGGCTGTCATATAGCGGCGGGGATCGGCACGGGACGTCAGGATTGGAGGTAAGTAAAGCACTCTTTTCAGTTTGCGCTGTCTTCTGGGCAGTGAAGGGCGTCTAACAATGCATATGTGGTAGCATTGTAATCAGGAGAAACTGAGCTTTTACACGCAATATGGTTTTCTTGAGAAACTTAAATTTTTTTTATTCGTTATGAGGTTTAAAAAACATAATTTTTACCCAACAATGCCCCCAAAAAAGAATATATATATATATATATATATATATATATATATATATAATTTTCCTGGAAATCCCTGCAAACATATAAAATGCAAAATGCTGAAAATTATCTGGCAACAGAGGGTGACAAGATCTCTAGGTAGGCTGGCACTGAAATGGTTAAACCCAACCTTTGGGTTTTGTAATAAAACTGGGTACCAATTTATTTGGTCTGATGTCCCGAAAGTGGACTTTTCCATCAGACCTCAAATTAGGAGATGCTACATTTTGCTTCCACCCACTCCCACACCACACAGATGGGGTGTCTTGTCACATTTCACAAAGCAACGTAGGATTATTAGTGAGTTCAGATTTCCCTGATGGTGAAATAAATATCCTTTAATCATTAAACTTTAGCTTGCTGTACTCAGAATTGCCTAGTCATGAATTAGGTTTAACAGATGAAAAGAATAACTTAAAACTCTTTTATCATCCTTTAATTAGTCTTGATAATGAGGCCAAGTTTTAAGAAAAAAAAAAAAACAATTCAACGGCCTTGATATAAGGTCACCTTGTTAAAGATGCCTTTTAGTATGCGAATTATATGCAAATGAAAGTAGTTGTTCTTGACTCCTGGCCAAGTGAGTAGCGGAAAGTTACTTGAATTAGTCTCCCTTTGCAAAATGGATTAAATGCTCTTTTAGCATTGGAAGAAATAATCACTTTAATGGGACACTTAGCAATTTATCTCTAGATTTTGAATCCTTATCCAGATTTAGAAAGTAAAATATTACTTTCCACTTAAGCGATAAAATAACAAGTCAAACACATTATATAATTATACGATACATGCATAGTTTTTTGTTTTTTTTCTTTGGACATAGATGGCCATTGTTTGCTTTCTCACATTAACCCATCAGTACGGTGAACCAAATACAGGCACTGTATTGCCCACTAGTTGCAGCCTAGTGGACCACTATTGACCACTAGGCCGCAGCTGACCCTGGTTGTAAGTTTGAAAAAACTGCTATTAGGTATATCCTAAATGCCCTCACAATATAACCTCAACCATTTACCAAATATTGTTTTCTCAGTCTCGTTTATAGTCGTTTATACCAGGAACCTAGGCAGCCCCACGCCAGGTAAGAATGCTGGGTAGATAAGAACACGGTGGTTGTATGACCACGTTAGCCTCAGAAAAGCATACTTGGTTGTCAAATAATATAGTCATTGGATCTAACCTGTTAGAAAGGGGCATACTTTTGAAAATCTGAGTGGCAAAGTTAAAGCTAAATGTAATGCACGCCAGTGACTGTCCGGCAGCACAGGCATATAACGTGATAGTGAGTTTATGAACAATCTAGGTGAATACAATGCAGATATTTGGGCATCCAAAAAGGGAAAATCCTGGGTTTTACTCCTTTTAGTTTTACATAGGATATGGCAGACTTGGCAGAGGACATATCAATTTCAATAAATTGAGCTCTTCGCCCAATAGGATTATACCCTCAGCAAAGTCATCCATGTTGCTCAAACTTATCTGGGTCTATATGATTTAATGTTTTGTAGATAAACATTAATTAAACTAAATGCTTTTCCCCAAAGTCTTACCTTCAGGAAATTAAATCTACCAGCAGGGTGTGATACATACATTCCTAAGAAATAGGAAGGAAACATTTCTCTGTAGGGATATGTATATCTCCTTGGATTTAGCATTCAGATTTAGAACATGAAACCAATAAATATATACTTATCTTAGCATTTAGGAGTATGGCCTTGTTTTTAATGAGTTTCCTGTTTGAACAAAATGTTAACTGGCTGTTTATACATCTACACCCAAGCTTTCAGAAGTGGAAAACATGGAAAAAAGAGGGGGTCAAAAATATATAAAAAGTGACTATGAGCAGAATACCACAGTACAATTGAATAGTTACACAAGGTTTTTTGGGTCCCATTTCCCTCAATTTTGAAGATAGTTTACAAGTAATTGCAACTCATCTAACTTCTGTTGGTACTCTCTTTGTATCCTATCCACAGTTCCTTTTTCATGGGCTATTTGCTACTCCCATAGGATATAATGGGCAAATTATTCTGCATGCTATTTTCCCATTTGTTTTTAGTTTTAAATCAAATTTCACCCATGGCATTGGGACACAAGAGGAGCACAACAATGTAGTTTATGGTGTTATAACATTATTGTTTTTCTGCTCAAATTTATTTTGATGAGAAGTGTGTGTTTTGTGTGCGCCAATCTGAGCCACTCTGCAGAAATTCAAAAACATCCAATAAATATAAATGGACTGTCTAGAAACACACTGATGCAACATTATGTAGGCTGTCTCAATGTAATAGTTAGGTACACTACGCCACTTTATTTCATGCTGAGCCACTTACGCCACACCATGCTCCAAACATGCTGTTTTTCTTATGGCGCCACTAGTTGTGTGAAACATGGTGCACTGCTGGAATATTAATAAATCAGGCCCTCTGAGTCTTTCCTTAGAGCTTTATCAATGCGCAGGGGCATTGTTTCTACATAATGTTTAGTGGATATGGACTGTAGATCTGCTTAAGTGGTGGATGAAGGGTCCCTTTTAGGTCCATGAAGTCCACCTTCCGTTTCTCGGGTGGGTAACTGCAAGCAGAGGTAGACTGGGGCCAAAAATCACCCCTGGATTTTACCAGCCCATGGCTGGCCCAAGACATCCCTGCTAAAGCCCCCCCCCAGCCATGATGCTGGGGCTATAGCTTTGGGGCTGGGGTTCCTTGGCTTGTGGGTACAGTGGGACAGTTTACATGGGCTGGAAGGGAGACTAAGGGGGCAGGGATTGAATGTGGGTGTTAAAAGCAGTAGCCCAACTAGCCCCAAAGCTGTGTGGCCCTCTGGGCATTGTCTCGGGTCTCCACATGGCCACCCCGCACTGCCTGTAAGGTTGAGGTGTACACATTAGGGATGATGGGCCAAACAGGTGATTTATGGGCTCTTCTGTCTAGCACATAATCCAAATATAGGGGACCGGAAACACTGCTGCATTCCAGATATTCCCTGATTACTGACTGGTCTTCCTCTATGTCTGCCTCGATTTCCTTTTGTTGTTGTATCAGATTTAGGTATATGAATAGTACAGGAATATGACCTATGTCCAGCACTGGTTCCCTACACTAAGAGGGTTTATTTAAGAAATGCTAAGGCCACGTAGTGCCAGGTAGTGCAACATTGTGTACTTATCAAGTCAAAAATCCAGAGCGCCTGTGCCAGGTAGTGTCCCAACTATCATCAGTGCTGGTGATGGGATGAGTGCCAGCACTGAGTTCCCTACAGTGCCAGATAGGACCAGGCATTCACTCTGCACTGTGTGGCCTTATCCCATACATTTCAATGGGCTGGGATGGTTATAATTATTTAGGAATTTTATTTTTTATTAATTTTTTTGACTGGTGCCATGGGATCCCTGGGCTGGTTGGGATTATTTTTGGATGCATTTTTAGCACTTTTTTCTTGTGGTACAAACTTGTGATTTGAGCTGTGACACAGCTATGTCATGCTTTGTCAAGTGTCCTCAATGCAATTCCCATTCTTATTTAAAATGAAAAAAAATCCTGGACCCTAAAAAATTACAAATTGGAATTCCAACAGGAACTGTGTGGCTGGAATCCTATTTTTTGAGCATCTCTGGGAGTGCTATGTATTTTTTCATAAATATATTCATTTTGTGGAGCTCCCAGCTGGTGTCAGGTACATATTGTGGGCAAGCTATCTGAAACGGAATTCCTGTACTGCAGCCATAATTCCCAAGCCCTAAAACTTAAGTGGCCTGGGATGTCAGTACATTGTCATTTTATCTTACAGTAATCCCCTCTCACTATCCCAGAAACCATTTGGATCTGAAGAGTAACTGCAACACCCAGCATCATCCACTGCTCCAAACAGTAAAAAAAAAAATACTACCAACACATTCGTACTAAATAATATCAGCCCAGATCAATTAGTAAATGACACTCCTAAGAATTTAAATATAAAGCATTTCTTACAAGAGTAGAGGGAGTACAAAAATGATTTTTTACACTCTTTATTACCCTTCCAAGTTCCTTTGCTGTTATTATTTTCTATTGTATTACTGCACAACTTTTGTATTTCAGTTCCTACATATTTTTGCTATTCATTTTGTTTTGTTTCTTCAAAAAGAAAAAAAAAAAGAAATAATAAATCATAATAATAGCAAACACATTAGGACCTTTGAGATTTTTGCACTCATCACAGACTTTACTGTAGTTCCATGAAAGTTGTTTGACCTCATTTTTAAGGATTATTCAAGATGAAATTCTCTAATGGCAAAACTGTCCTGGAAATCTTTAATATTCTGTCTATGCGTAGCACATTTCCATTTTGCTATACCCAATGTGGTCTGTTACATAGCATTTTTATATTTAGCTGTGAAAGGCATGGTATGTCTAAATCACATTTTATTGTATATATTTATGCATGATGTAATAAAGGTATATGCCAGCCTGAATTCAGTCCCACTCACCACGATAGGGCAGCACGGTAGAGAGAGCTCACCTCCAAAAGCAGCACACGTATATACAAAGTCCAGCCAGCCTTCGTGGTTCGAATAAAATGTCCAGTTTTAATAGAGAATATTAAAATGCTTCCTCGGGCACATCATATACATGAAAGGCAAACAATCTTCCCTAGATGCGTCGACGCGTTTCGGGCTTCCTGCCCTTACTCATGACAAAATAAGACTGGCAGGGGTGCACATTTATCTACATATGGCGCGTTAATCAATAGAAACACCTGACAAGCATTTAATTAAGTTAAATTAAATCAGTACTTACACTCCCGGAACGGCGCAGCATCAGCGTCGTCTGTCCGCTGCCTTCAGTCCCCGCCGTCCTCCCGGAAACACTGGAGGCCGGTTAGCCAATCACCTAGCCCGATGACATGCTTCATTCTGACTGGCAAACCCGATTGTCACGTCAGAGTGAGGGCACATCCGGTCTCCGTGTACTCCGGGAGGAAGGGCGGAAGTGCTACACAGCAGGCAGAGATCGCCGGCATGCAGCCGCACGGGAGCGCTATCATCAGAGACCTAGATCCATATGGTTAACAACAATACATGTAAATAGAAACAGAAGCAAAAAACAAAGAAGCAAAAAACACAAAACAAGCAACACAGCAGTGATATCATAAATGTCACACATTCAAGAAAGGTTCATAGCAATACATATAAAAGCTATTATTACTCAAAACCTTGAATATTAATTATATGTGTATACATATCCTCATTTTCTATATACTAATTACTCCTGCATTGCCTATGGTTGTTAATTAATTACATGGAAACATAAATACATACATGGGGAAATCAATAAATAATATTTAGGAGCCAGAGGCTACTACAGCATCCAATCCCATTGTTATGCTCCCTAATTGTACATCTATCCTTGATTCGAAAGGGACAAAAATATATATCCCACTAAACCTATAATTCTATACATTATCAAGAATGGAGTAAGGGCATATCTGCTCTGTAAATAAAGGTCATAAATCTGTAGAATACTTTATATCTTGTATCTCTTATCTAAGATTAGAGGAGGAGAGGAAGAAGGAGACAAACTCATCTCAGGTGCAAAAAAGAAATAAGCACTCTTTAAATAAAAAATGTATATATAAAGATAAAACATATGAAATGAAATGAAATGAGATAAGGAATGATATAAGACATATGGGATAAAGAATGACAATGAATGATAAATAATAAGGGGAAGAGCAAGTTACATCGACCTCCCTTTACACTCATTTTACTCCAAAAAGAGGTCAACGTCCCATCTTGAATTTAGACCTAGGGGGATACGGGTCTGTAACTTAAAAATCCAGAACACCTCCCTCTGTAAAATCTTCTGTCGTAGGTCTCCTCCCCTAGGACCCATTGTCACCTTCTCTATCCCCATACATGTGATCCCTGAAGGGTCTCCGGAATGTACACTAAAAATATGCCGGCCCACGTTGGATAGCCTGGAGAAGTCCCCTTGGTGTGTAGCCAGATGTTCTGCCACCCTCTTCTTCAAAGGTCTTGTGGTACATCCCACATATTGGACTTCGCATTCCGCACATGTGACTAAGTATATCAGATTTTTGGTATTACAATTAATAAATTGTTTGACCTCAAATCTTTCCTTAGTAACTATAGATTCAAACACATCCTTCTGACATGCTAATTTACACATGTTGCATCTTCTACCTCCACATTTAAAGAAACCTTTGCAGGTCAACCATGTCCCTGAGGGTTTCCCTTGTCCTCTATATAGACTTGGGGACAATTTTTGGCCAATAGTAGGGGACCTCCTACTCACAATTTGTACCCCCTGTGCTACAATCGATTTTAAATCTGGATCACAGTATAAAATCGGGAGATGTTTGAGGACTATCTTTTTAATCTCCAAAAACTCTTGACTGTAGGTGGTAACCATCGTGACCTTATTTTCCTTTCTCTCTTGTCTGGCAGATCCATCCCCGAGTTCAGTTGGTACATTACTCCGTCCCCTATTCTTGGGCCCCATAAGTGAGATTCTTGACCTGCCCTGTGCTATACATTTCGCTCTGAGCAACAAATGATCCGGGTATCCCCGTTCTGTCATTCTGGAGTGGATTGATTCAGCCTCCCTATCAAAAATTACATCTTCAGAGCAGTTCCGGCGGGCTCTAATCATTTCGCCTACCGGTATCGATCTGATTGTGTGTGGCGGGTGACAGCTTTCCGCCCTTAATATAGTATTACCCGCCGTGGGCTTTCTAAAGGTGGCTGTTTCAATTTTGCTCCCCGATACATAAAGAGAAAGATCTAAGAAAGGAATCTGATTCACATTCCACTCAGAGGTAAATTTTAAATTTAGCTGATTATCATTTAAATAGGAGACAAAACTTTGCATCATGTCTGGGGACCCATGCCAAATTATAAGCAGGTCATCTATATATCTCCCATAGAATTTAATATTATGAAGGAAAGGGTTGGTCTGAGTAAAAATGTGAGCCTCCTCCCACCATCCCATATATAAATTGGCAAGCGAGGGGGAAAATGGAGCCCCCATCGATGCCCCACACTTCTGAAGATAGTACCGATCCGAAAATAAGAAATAATTATGCTTCAAAAGGTATTCTAATGATAGAATTAAAAACTCTATCAATGTCTGTGAATAAGCAGAATAATTTCTGAGATGAAAAAAGATAGCCTGAAGGGCAAGGTCATGGGGAATAGATGAATAGAGCGAGGTCACATCACATGTAAGCCAGCAGTCTTCCCTTTCCCATACAGAGTCCTGCAGATGACTGATCACATCCCTGGAGTCTTGTAAGAACCCTGGGAGTCTGCGGACTAAGGGGAGTGGGACTGAATTCAGGCTGGCATATACCTTTATTACGATTTGCCATAGCTCAGCCGTGCCGTGAATGGTCCATGTTATTTTCGGATCCAGCTTGTGGAGTGTGTATCTTGGGCGACATCGGTGAATTGATTTGTTAAAGGCATCTCACATTTTTCATTATGGAAAGGGTGAAATCCCAGTATGGGGACACGACGCACAGCCGTAACAAGTTTGATGCTGTGTTTGATATGGCATCGATACCTGTACAATCTAATCAGGACACACCTGAGTCAGTGGCCCTCAGAGATATCATTAAACAATATGAAGAATGTATGAAAAGTGAATTAAAAACATGGTGGGACTTGAATACTTTGAATAAGTACCTACAAAATACCATGATCCCAAGAGGCTTGCGGATTCGCAAAATCCCTACTACAGTATACTCAAATGAGTTTAAGAATGAATGGGATGCAATCCTTACTAATGCCTCGCTGGAGTTGATTAGACTCATTACTAAATATGAGGAGGACAAGCTGAAGGATACTCAGCAAGAAATAGCACGGATTGAGTCCTCCTTGAAGAATTATGAGACAGACTGTCATTTTGAGGATCACTTGCAGCGCATGAGAAAATCATTGGATATAATGGAGACCCAAATTATGAATATCAAAAAAAGCAAATATATCAGAGACTCTGAGGACTATGCCAATAATAGGATATATACTTGGAAGCGTGTCTTCCACAGATCCCAGAGGCCAAAATCTATTTTGAAGAGTCCTTCAGGCAAAAGGAATGTGTCCTTTGCATCAGATTATACGGATTGGTCGTCTGGAAGTGAACGATCAGATACAGATCGGGACGATCGGGATTTTCATCAGGAGAGGACCTCAAAAATAAGAAAGAAAAGGGGACCAAGAGGTATCATAGAGCGGGGCGAAAGCACCAGCCAAGAGTCCCGGTACTCCCTAAGGACATGTATGACTTAAATAAGGATATCAATGTTATTAATCTGTCAAGTTATAATCTATCTAAGGAGGAGATCTGTTTATTGTCAAAAGGACTTTCATTTGCGCCGACTTATCACTTTAACCTGTTTAATACTCTTATGGACGTTAATAAATTTATACGCAATTTAACCCTCAGAAAACATTTTTTGCCGCTGGCTCAGGAGGCCAGTAATATGATCATGGATGAGGGGAGAGATATACAACCAGAGTTAGACTTAGACCAATGTATTCAATCAGGGTTAAGTTCAGACCAAAGTATTCGATTTTATTCGGCTCAAGACATTACAGCTAAAATCATGTTGGAGGATTTGTCTGATCAGGGACAGCATAGAATTCCACCTCCCAAGATACCCAAGCCAACTAATAGTAAATTTTATCCTGTCCATTCCAGAACCTCTAGCCTAGACGTATTTCAAGAAATGGTAGAGTGTGATTTAACCAAACTGGCCTCCCAGGTAAGCATGACCAAACACAGGTCCAATTTGTCTAAATCAGAGAAGATTGCCCTTAGTAATCTCAGTAATAATAATTCAATTGTCATTCGTTCAGCAGATAAGGGGGGCAGTGTAGTGGTTTTGGACAGTACTGAGTATGAAAAGGAGGCCCTGAGACAGTTGGGGGACCGATGCACCTATTTGGAATTAGATGGGAACCCTACACCACGGTTCAAGGAAGCACTCAGGGGTCTCCTCATGGAAGGCAAGGCGCTTGGGGTACTGACAGATACGGATATAGAAGCATTGGATGTGGAATCACCCGTTGCCCCAGTCTTCCACCACCTCCCTAAAATTCACAAACCACAACGCCCACCTTTGGGCAGACCCATCGTGGCAGGGATAGGTGGATTGAATGAGAGACTGGGGCAATGGGTGGACCAACATCTTCTCCCCTTAGTCCGCAGACTCCCAGGGTTCTTACAAGACTCCAGGGATGTGATCAGTCATCTGCAGGACTCTGTATGGGAAAGGGAAGACTGCTGGCTTACATGTGATGTGACCTCGCTCTATTCATCTATTCCCCATGACCTTGCCCTTCAGGCTATCTTTTTTCATCTCAGAAATTATTCTGCTTATTCACAGACATTGATAGAGTTTTTAATTCTATCATTAGAATACCTTTTGAAGCATAATTATTTCTTATTTTCGGATCGGTACTATCTTCAGAAGTGTGGGGCATCGATGGGGGCTCCATTTTCCCCCTCGCTTGCCAATTTATATATGGGATGGTGGGAGGAGGCTCACATTTTTACTCAGACCAACCCTTTCCTTCATAATATTAAATTCTATGGGAGATATATAGATGACCTGCTTATAATTTGGCATGGGTCCCCAGACATGATGCAAAGTTTTGTCTCCTATTTAAATGATAATCAGCTAAATTTAAAATTTACCTCTGAGTGGAATGTGAATCAGATTCCTTTCTTAGATCTTTCTCTTTATGTATCGGGGAGCAAAATTGAAACAGCCACCTTTAGAAAGCCCACGGCGGGTAATACTATATTAAGGGCGGAAAGCTGTCACCCGCCACACACAATCAGATCGATACCGGTAGGCGAAATGATTAGAGCCCGCCGGAACTGCTCTGAAGATGTAATTTTTGATAGGGAGGCTGAATCAATCCACTCCAGAATGACAGAACGGGGATACCCGGATCATTTGTTGCTCAGAGCGAAATGTATAGCACAGGGCAGGTCAAGAATCTCACTTATGGGGCCCAAGAATAGGGGACGGAGTAATGTACCAACTGAACTCGGGGATGGATCTGCCAGACAAGAGAGAAAGGAAAATAAGGTCACGATGGTTACCACCTACAGTCAAGAGTTTTTGGAGATTAAAAAGATAGTCCTCAAACATCTCCCGATTTTATACTGTGATCCAGATTTAAAATCGATTGTAGCACAGGGGGTACAAATTGTGAGTAGGAGGTCCCCTACTATTGGCCAAAAATTGTCCCCAAGTCTATATAGAGGACAAGGGAAACCCTCAGGGACATGGTTGACCTGCAAAGGTTTCTTTAAATGTGGAGGTAGAAGATGCAACATGTGTAAATTAGCATGTCAGAAGGATGTGTTTGAATCTATAGTTACTAAGGAAAGATTTGAGGTCAAACAATTTATTAATTGTAATACCAAAAATCTGATATACTTAGTCACATGTGCGGAATGCGAAGTCCAATATGTGGGATGTACCACAAGACCTTTGAAGAAGAGGGTGGCAGAACATCTGGCTACACACCAAGGGGACTTCTCCAGGCTATCCAACGTGGGCCGGCATATTTTTAGTGTACATTCCGGAGACCCTTCAGGGATCACATGTATGGGGATAGAGAAGGTGACAATGGGTCCTAGGGGAGGAGACCTACGACAGAAGATTTTACAGAGGGAGGTGTTCTGGATTTTTAAGTTACAGACCCGTATCCCCCTAGGTCTAAATTCAAGATGGGACGTTGACCTCTTTTTGGAGTAAAATGAGTGTAAAGGGAGGTCGATGTAACTTGCTCTTCCCCTTATTATTTATCATTCATTGTCATTCTTTATCCCATATGTCTTATATCATTCCTTATCTCATTTCATTTCATTTCATATGTTTTATCTTTATATATACATTTTTTATTTAAAGAGTGCTTATTTCTTTTTTGCACCTGAGATGAGTTTGTCTCCTTCTTCCTCTCCTCCTCTAATCTTAGATAAGAGATACAAGATATAAAGTATTCTACAGATTTATGACCTTTATTTACAGAGCAGATATGCCCTTACTCCATTCTTGATAATGTATAGAATTATAGGTTTAGTGGGATATATATTTTTGTCCCTTTCGAATCAAGGATAGATGTACAATTAGGGAGCATAACAATGGGATTGGATGCTGTAGTAGCCTCTGGCTCCTAAATATTATTTATTGATTTCCCCATGTATGTATTTATGTTTCCATGTAATTAATTAACAACCATAGGCAATGCAGGAGTAATTAGTATATAGAAAATGAGGATATGTATACACATATAATTAATATTCAAGGTTTTGAGTAATAATAGCTTTTATATGTATTGCTATGAACCTTTCTTGAATGTGTGACATTTATGATATCACTGCTGTGTTGCTTGTTTTGTGTTTTTTGCTTCTTTGTTTTTTGCTTCTGTTTCTATTTACATGTATTGTTGTTAACCATATGGATCTAGGTCTCTGATGATAGCGCTCCCGTGCGGCTGCATGCCGGCGATCTCTGCCTGCTGTGTAGCACTTCCGCCCTTCCTCCCGGAGTACACGGAGACCGGATGTGCCCTCACTCTGACGTGACAATCGGGTTTGCCAGTCAGAATGAAGCATGTCATCGGGCTAGGTGATTGGCTAACCGGCCTCCAGTGTTTCCGGGAGGACGGCGGGGACTGAAGGCAGCGGACAGACGACGCTGATGCTGCGCCGTTCCGGGAGTGTAAGTACTGATTTAATTTAACTTAATTAAATGCTTGTCAGGTGTTTCTATTGATTAACGCGCCATATGTAGATAAATGTGCACCCCTGCCAGTCTTATTTTGTCATGAGTAAGGGCAGGAAGCCCGAAACGCGTCGACGCATCTAGGGAAGATTGTTTGCCTTTCATGTATATGATGTGCCCGAGGAAGCATTTTAATATTCTCTATTAAAACTGGACATTTTATTCGAACCACGAAGGCTGGCTGGACTTTGTATATACATTTATGCATGATGCATATACATATTAGCATATAGTTTGGTCTAAATAAGGGTTATTTATGTGCATACAACACAGTGAATTACTCCAAATGTGGTTGTATGTGATACAGATCCTCTGTCACTGAGCTTGTAGTATTATTGATCTATTAGAGAAATAATAATGTTCAAAAGATGCATTTGTTCGCTGAAAAGTTGGAGGAAAATCGGAAAATGCAGCCTACAGGACCGATAGGGCTCCGTCTCTATCCGGGCACCAGACAGGACCATTTCTTGCCCTAGGCACCAGGTACCTGAGTGTGTTAGAAACCTGTCACTGTCCCCTCCCCTCCCCTGCTGATTCCTGGTGGATGGGGTGGAATTACATTTCAGGGCAAAGGGGCAGCTTTGTTGTGTGCAATCTGAGGCACAATGTATATTCACAAATCCTAGGTCCTGCGTGCAGCTTCCGGCCTCTGCTGAAGCCTGTATCATAGAACAGAATCTAGCACGGATGGGAACGACACGCAGTAGCGTCCAGGGATGGGCTGGCCATAGGGAGCACAGGGCCAGTTTAGGAGGTTGCCCCATTCTGCAACCCCCCCCCCCCCGGATCATCTGGAAAAACTCCAGCAATTCCATAGCATATTTGCGGGTTGGACCTGATGTAAGATTGGCTAGCAAAGATAAATGGAGCATGTGCCACTGGCCGCACCCCCACTCATACAGAAATTCCTGTCAGACATACAGAAATGTCTGTTTGCAGGTACACAGCTAAGCCAAAGGTATAGATGAGTTTACTTGATGACCTTGGGGTTGCAGACAGCAGGGCATTCATTGAAGTTGACCAAAATGCTCACATCCCAGCCCTGGAGGCTTTTAGACTGTATATCCCTGAGGCATCTTGATGTGGGATACCATGTACTGTGAAACACCCCAGTTGCCTAGTATACTTACTGATCTGTTCATTCCACTGTGCATGTATATCTGCAGCTCGTGCTATCCCCGCCACTTCTTCTCCGCAGCACCAGCACACACAGACACCTGGCTTGGTACAGCGGGTGGGCGTGACCAATGCTTCAGCATCAGCCATGCCCACCATTCTACAGAGCCAGGTGTTAGCTCTGTGTGTGCTGGCGCCATGGAGAGAAAGCGATGGGGATAGCGCAAGCGGCAGATACAGCTGCCTACACTACTCGCGCTGTTCCCAACACTTCTTCTCTGCAGCGCCAGCACACACAGACACCTGGCTTGGTAGAGCTGGTGGGCATAGATGATGCTTTGGAGCCAGGTGTCTGTGTGTGCAGGCGACGGAAGATACAGCTAAGACGCAGGAACGATGAGTTTACTTCTTCTACTTTTGCCTATGGGAATGGGAGGGGGGAATGCCACACTGCCTATGTGGGGAATGAGAGGGGGGAATGCCACACTGCCTATATGGGGAATGGGAGGGGGGAATGCCACACTGCCTATATGGGGAATGGGAGGGAGGAATGCCACACTGCCTAAATGGGGAATGGGGTGGGGGAATGCCACACTGCCTATATGGGGAATGGGATGGGGGAATGCCACACTGCCTAAATGGGGAATGGGAGAGGGGAATGCCACACTGCCTAAATGGGGAATGGGGGGGGAATGCCACACTGCCTATATGGGGAATGGGAGGGGGGAATGCCATACTGCCTATGGGGAATGGGAGGGGGAATGCCACAGTGCCTATGGGGAATGTGGGGGGGGTGGGGGAATGCCACACTGCCTAAATGGGGAATGGGATAGGGGAATGCCACACTGCCTATGGGGAATGGAAGGGGGGGATGCCACACTGCCTAAATGGGGAATGGGGGGGGAATGCCACACTGCCTAAATGGGGAATGGGTTGGGGGAATACCACACTGCCTATAGGGAATGGGAGGGGGGAATGCCACACTGCCTAAATGGGGAATGGGATGGGGGAATGCCACACTGCCTATATGGGGAATGGGATGGGGGAATGCCACACTGCCTATATTGGGAGTAGGAAGGGGGAATGCCACACTGCCTATATGGGGAATGGGGGGTGGGAATGCCACACTGCCTATATGGGGAATGGGAGGGGGAATGCCACACTGCCTAAATGGGGAATGGGATGGGGGAATGCCACACTGCCTAAATGGGGAATGCGAGGGGGGAATACCACACTGCCTAAATGGGGAATGGGATGGGGAATGCTACACTGCCTATGGGAAATGTGAGGGGGGAATTCCACACTGCCTAAATGGGGAATGGGAGAGGGGGATGCCACACTGCCTAAATGGGGAATGGGAGGGGGGGGAATGCCACACTGCCTAAATGGGGAATGGGTTGGGGGAATGCCACACTGCCTATGGGGAATGGGAGGGGGAATGCCACACTGCCTAAATGGGGAATGGGAGGGGGGGGAATGCCACACTGCCTAAATGGGGAATGGGTTGGGGGAATGCCACACTGCCTATGGGGAATGGGAGGGGGGAATGCCACACTGCCTAAATGGGGAATGGGATGGTGGAATGCCACACTGCCTATATTGGGAATGGGAGGGGGGAATGCCACACTGCCTATGGGGAATGGGAGGGGGAAATGCCACACTGCCTATGGGGAATGGGAGGGTGAATGCCACACTGCCTATGGGGAATGGGAGGGGGGATGCCACACTGCCTATGGGGAAAGGGAAGGGGGAATGCCACACTGCCTATATGGGGAATGGGAGGGGGGAATGCCACACTGCCTATATGGGGAATGGGAGGGGGGATGCCACACTGCCTAAATGGGGAATGGGAGGTGGGAATGCCACACTGCCTATGGGGAATGGGAGGGGGGAATGCCACACTGCCTACATGGGGAATGGGATGGGGGAATGCCACATTGCCTATATGGGGAATGGGAGGGAGGAATGCCACACTGCCTAAATGGGGAATGGGATGGGGGAATGCCACACTGCCTATATGGTGAATGGGATGGGGGAATGCCACACTGCCTAAATGGGGAATGGGAGAGGGGAATGCCACACTGCCTATATGGGGAATGGGGGGGGGGATGCCACACTGCCTATGGGGAATGGGAGGGGGGAATGCCATACTGCCTATGGGGAATGGGAGGGGGAATGCCACAGTGCCTATGGGGAATGTGGGGGGGGGGAATGCCACACTGCCTAAATGGGGAATGGGATAGGGGAATGCCACACTGCCTATGGGGAATGGGAGGGGGGAATGCCACACTGCCTAAATGTGGAATGGGTTGGGGGAATGCCACACTGCCTATAGGGAATGGGAGGGGGGAATGCCACACTGCCTGTATGGGGAATGGGATGGGGGAATGCCACACTGCCTATATGGGGAATGGGATGGGGGAATGCCACACTGCCTATATTGGGAGTAGGAAGGGGGAATGCCACACTGCCTATATGGGGAATGGGAGGTGGGAATGCCACACTGCCTACATGGGGAATGGGAGGGGGGAATGCGACACTGCCTAAATGGGGAATGGGATGGGGGAATGCCACACTGCCTATATGGGGAATGGGAGGGGGGAATGCCACACTGCCTCTGGGGAATGGGAGGGGGAATGCCACACTGCCTAATTGGGGAATGGGATGGGGGAATGCCACACTGCCTAAATGGGGAATGGGAGGGGGGAATACCACACTGCCTAAATGGGGAATGGGATGGGGAATGCTACACTGCCTATGGGGAATGTGAGGGGGAAAATCCACACTGCCTAAATGGGGAATGGGAGGGGGGAATGCCACACTGCCTAAATGGGGAATGGGTTGGGGGAATGCCACACTGCCTATGGGGAATGGGAGGGGGGAATGCCACACTGCCTAAATGGGGAATGGGATGGTGGAATGCCACACTGCCTATATTGGGAATGGGAGGGGGGAATGCCACACTGCCTATGGGGAATGGGAGGGGGAAATGCCACAATGCCTATGGGGAATGGGAGGGTGAATGCCACACTGCCTATGGGGAATGGGAGGGGGGATGCCACACTGCCTATGGGGAATGGGAGGGGGAAATGCCACACTGCCTATGGGGAATGGGAGGGTGAATGCCACACTGCCTATGGGGAATGGGAGGGGGGGATGCCACACTGCCTATATGGGGAATGGGAGGGGGGAATGCCACACTGCCTAAATGGGTGTTAGGGCGAGCGCGGCGGTTACGCCTCATAGCGCTTCCCGCTGTCCTTCCCCCGGGGCGAGAGCCGCGCTTCCTTCCCGCAGCGTTCCCCGCCGGGTTTCCCCTAGCCCGAGCGCTGCTTGCCTTCCTGGCAGCGCTTCTCCCCTACCTGATTTCCTGCCGTCCGTCCGGCGTGGCGGCCGGGGTCTGCGGGCGGCTCCCTCGCTTCCGCATTCCTCTCTGCCTCTCCTGCGCGCACGTCCCCGGCCACTAGGGGTCGCGCGCCGCAATGCTGACGAATTTAAAGGGCAGGTGCATCATTAATTGGTGTCCGGTCGTCCAATCCAGCTATGACACTTCCTTTTTATTCTGGCCAGCCCTTCTTCCTCTGCCGGATTATCGGTGTTGTTCCGTGAATGTCAGTTGTTGAATCTGTGGCTTTCTCGTGTATGACCTCGGCTTACCCTTTGACTACGAACCTTCGCTGCCTGCCCCGACCTCGGCCAGTCTCTTCTTCTGTGAATCTTCGCTGCCTGCCCCGACCTCGGCCAGTCTCTTTGTCTGTGAATCATCGCTGCCTGCCCTGAATCTGGCTTCTCTCTGAGACCATCGTTTATCTCTGCTGCACAACGCCTCGGCAAATTGTGGAACTGTGCCGCCGTTGGGGGGTAGCGACCTGGGAGTCATCAGCCGCACAAGACCAACCTGCTTCGCGGCGGGCTCTGGTGAAAACCGGTGGCTCCTTAGACCCCGCTCCCCTGACGCGGTACTCACCAACAGTTTCACAGTTCCAGTGGGTCCACACTTCATTTGTTCCATCCAGTCTGTAACAGTATAATCCGGCCATGGATCCCGCCGAGGTGCCATTGCCAGACGTCTCTGAGCTACCCGCACTAGTCGCCATGCAGTCGCGGCAGATTAATCAACTTACCGCCATGATGCAGCAACTTCTTTCTATGCAGCAACCGCAGGCTCCACCGCCAGCTCCTGCAGTACCACCACAGCCTTCGGTGGCTTCCTCCGCGAGGATTCGTCTCTCCCTGCCAGCTAAATTTGAAGGGGACGCAAGATTCTGCCGTGGGTTTCTTGCCCAATGTTCTCTACACCTAGAGTTATTGGCTGACCACTTCCCTACTGAGCGCTCCCGGGTGGCCTTTATTATCAGCCTGCTCTCTGGGAAGGCCTTAGCCTGGGCTACCCCATTGTGGGACCGCAACGACCCCGTTACCCTCACGGTTCAAACTTTTGTGGCTGAGTTTCGCCAGGTTTTTGAGGAACCTGCCCGGGCGTCTTCAGCCGAATCCGCCCTACTGAATCTGGTTCAAGGTGAGCTGTCTGTGGGAGAATATGCCATTTGCTTCCGAACCTTGGCAGCCGAGCTAGCTTGGAACAATGAGGCTCTCTGCGCCTGCTTTAAGAAGGGTCTCTCTAGTAAGGTCAAGGACGTTCTTGCTGCCCGGGACCTTCCTACCTCTTTTTCTGAACTAATTCAACTCGCCACACGTATAGACATTCGTTTTACAGAGAGGCGTGATGAATTCCGCCAAGACTCTCTGCGTGCCAAGAGAGCATTCCGTTTGGCCCCTACTTTTCTGAACCCTCAGTCTATGCTTTCGTCTCCGCCTGAAGAAGTCATGCAAGTGGACCATACACGCTTGACTCCCCAGGAAAGGACGCGCCGAAGAATCGAAAGTCTTTGTCTATACTGCGCCAGCCCTGAACATTTTTTGAAGAATTGCCCTATCCGCCCTCCTCGTCAGGGAAACGGGCGCACCTAGAGTCGTTTGGAGAGGCGTCTCTGGGTGTGTGTGCTTCCTCTCCTAGGTTCACTGTGCCGGCACAACTTCACTTTGGCTCCACTTCCGTCCTGAACTTACCGGCCTTCTTGGACTCTGGTTCGGCGGGTAACTTCCTCGAGGCCTCCTTGGTAACTAGGCATGATATAGCGGTCTACCGTCTAGCCAAGCCACTATTCGTCGCGGCTGTTAATGGGGACAGATTGAACTGCGTGGTGCGCTACCGCACTAAACCTCTCCTTCTGAAGATCGGTCTCTTCCATCAGGAATTTCTGGAATTTTTCGTATTACCCCACTGTACCTCGCCGCTTCTGTTGGGGCTTCCTTGGCTCCAGCACCATAACCCTACCTTGGATTGGTCCACTGGGGACATCAAGTCCTGGGGCGCAACATGTGTTAAGAACTGCCTTACGTCTTTGCCAGTCCCAATCACAGCTCCCACGACTCCATTACCAGGTCTACCTGAAGTTTATCGGCCTTTTTCCGTCGTATTCTGCAAAAAGCAAGCGGAGGTGCTTCCGCCTCATCGCCCTTACGATTGCCCGATTGATCTTCTACCTGGCACCACTCCTCCTCGCGGACGCATCTATCCGCTGTCTGTCCCTGAGACCCAAGCAATGTCAGAATACATTCAGGAGAATTTACAAAAGGGGTTCATTAGGAAATCCTCTTCACCAGCTGGAGCGGGGTTCTTCTTTGTACAGAAGAAGGACGGATCCCTTCGGCCCTGCATCGATTACCGGGGCCTCAATAAAATTACGGTAAAAAACCGTTACCCCTTGCCCTTGATCTCCGAACTTTTTGATCGTCTTCGCGGAGCTAAGATTTTTTCAAAATTGGATCTGAGAGGCGCCTATAACTTAGTCCGCATACGGGAGGGTGATGAATGGAAGACGGCCTTCAACACGCGAGACGGCCATTTTGAGTATCTCGTTATGCCCTTCGGCCTCTGTAATGCACCTGCAGTTTTTCAGGAGTTTGTTAACGACATCTTTCGGGACCTGTTGTACACCTGTGTTGTGGTCTATCTTGACGACATTCTCATCTTCTCCTCGTCCATCGAAGAACACCATCGGCACGTCAGACAAGTCTTGTCTCGTTTACTGCAACACCATCTTTATGCTAAGCTCGAGAAATGCCTTTTTCACCAAACCGCATTACCTTTCTTGGGGTACATAGTTTCCGCTCATGGCCTCCAGATGGATCCTGGCAAGTTAAAAGCGGTCCTTGAATGGCCTCGGCCAGTCGGTCTTCGTGCAATCCAGCGATTCTTGGGATTCGCGAACTATTACCGCCAGTTCATTCTACACTTTTCCACGACAGTAGCCCCCATCGTGGCCCTCACCAAAAAAGGAGCCAACCCCAAGGCATGGTCTCCGCAGGCTGAAGCAGCCTTTCTTGCATTAAAAAAGGCCTTCGCCTCAGCACCGGTACTTTCCAGACCTGACCCGTCTCGTCCTTTCGCTCTTGAGGTGGATGCCTCTTCCGTCGGAGCTGGTGCAGTACTTACGCAGCGATCTTCGTCCGGCAAAGCTCGAACTTGCGGATTCTTTTCTAAAACCTTCTCTCCTGCCGAGAGGAACTACACCATTGGAGATAGAGAGCTATTAGCCATCAAATTGGCGCTGGAAGAATGGAGACATCTCCTCGAGGGGTCTATCTACCCAATTTCCATTTTTACTGACCACAAGAACCTCTCATATCTGGAATCCGCACAACGCTTAAACCCTCGTCAGGCCCGTTGGTCACTCTTCTTTGCACGCTTTAATTTCCAGATCCACTTCCGTCCAGCTGCAAAAAACATCAGGGCAGACGCTCTCTCCCGTTCCTCAGATGTCTCTGATAAGGTCTCTTCTCCTCAGTTTATAATTCCACCTGATCGTCTGGTTCACTCCGCTCCCGCTGCTCTAGTATTAGCTCCTCCGGGGAGGACCTTCGTACCAGCCTCTCGACGCCTATTAATTCTAAAATGGGGTCATGCCTCCCGTACTGCCGGTCACGCTGGAATCAAGAAGACCTGCGCCATCATCTCCAGATACTACTGGTGGCCCACGTTAGAAAACGATGCCGCAGAATTTGTGCAAGCCTGCACTACGTGCGCGCGCAACAAGACCCCTCGCCAACGTCCCGCAGGTCTTCTCCAACCACTTCCCATTCCGGACATTCCCTGGTCGCACATCGCCATGGATTTTATCACCGACCTCCCGCCTTCTCAGGGCAATACCGTAATCTGGGTAGTGGTGGACCGATTTTCAAAGATGGCACATTTCATTCCGTTGCCGGGATTACCTTCTGCTCCCCTATTGGCAAAGAACTTCCTTAAACACATCTTCCGTCTACATGGGCTCCCAACCCACATTGTCTCCGACAGGGCTGTTCAATTCGTATCGAAATTCTGGAGGGCTCTCTGTAATCAACTAAAGGTGAAATTGGACTTTTCTTCCTCATATCACCCCCAATCCAATGGCCAAGTGGAGAGGGTAAATCAAACCTTGGGGCAGTATCTACGCCATTTTGTTTCCGCTCGCCAGGATGACTGGGTTGAGCTGTTGCCCTGGGCAGAATTTTCTTACAACTTTAAGGACTCTGAATCCACGGGAAAATCTCCTTTCTTTATAGTCTATGGTCGTCATCTCCTTCCTCCTCTGCCATTACCAACGCCCTCCTCGGTACCCGCGGTCGATGATCTTACGCACCAGTTTTCTTCCATCTGGCGTGAAACACAGCATTCTCTGGAACAAGCCGTGACTCGTATGAAAATCCAGGCTGACAAGAGAAGAAGGACTCCTCCCTTATACTCACCGGGGGATAGGGTATGGCTTTCGGCCAAGTATATTCGTTTTAAAATCCCCAGTTACAAACTAGGTCCTCGCTTCTTGGGACCCTTTAAGATCCAACAACGTATCAACCCTGCCTGTTACAAGTTGCATCTGCCGCCCTCTCTTCGCATACCCAATTCCTTCCATGTCTCTCTTCTCAAACCAGTGACTATCAATCGTTTTTCCCCCAAATTATTGGAGTCTAAGCCAGTCGCAGGTACAGAAGATACCTTTACGGTCAAAGAAATACTTGCTTCTAAAATCTCCAGAGGAAGACGCTATTTCTTAGTGGATTGGGAAGGCTGCGGCCCTGAGGAGAGATCCTGGGAACCGGAGGAAAACATCCTTGATCGGTCCCTTATTTCGGACTTCCTTGGTCCTAAGAAGAGGGGGAGACCAAAGGGGGGGGGTACTGTTAGGGCGAGCGCGGCGGTTACGCCTCATAGCGCTTCCCGCTGTCCTTCCCCCGGGGCGAGAGCCGCGCTTCCTTCCCGCAGCGTTCCCCGCCGGGTTTCCCCTAGCCCGAGCGCTGCTTGCCTTCCTGGCAGCGCTTCTCCCCTACCTGATTTCCTGCCGTCCGTCCGGCGTGGCGGCCGGGGTCTGCGGGCGGCTCCCTCGCTTCCGCATTCCTCTCTGCCTCTCCTGCGCGCACGTCCCCGGCCACTAGGGGTCGCGCGCCGCAATGCTGACGAATTTAAAGGGCAGGTGCATCATTAATTGGTGTCCGGTCGTCCAATCCAGCTATGACACTTCCTTTTTTTCTGGCCAGCCCTTCTTCCTCTGCCGGATTATCGGTGTTGTTCCGTGAATGTCAGTTGTTGAATCTGTGGCTTTCTCGTGTATGACCTCGGCTTACCCTTTGACTACGAACCTTCGCTGCCTGCCCCGACCTCGGCCAGTCTCTTCGTCTGTGAATCTTCGCTGCCTGCCCCGACCTCGGCCAGTCTCTTCGTCTGTGAATCATCGCTGCCTGCCCTGAATCTGGCTTCTCTCTGAGACCATCGTTTATCTCTGCTGCACAACGCCTCGGCAAATTGTGGAACTGTGCCGCCGTTGGGGGGTAGCGACCTGGGAGTCATCAGCCGCACAAGACCAACCTGCTTCGCGGCGGGCTCTGGTGAAAACCGGTGGCTCCTTAGACCCCGCTCCCCTGACGCGGTACTCACCAACAGTTTCACAGTTCCAGTGGGTCCACACTTCATTTGTTCCATCCAGTCTGTAACAATGGGGAATGGGATGGGGAAATGCCACATTGCCTATATGGGGAATGGGAGGAGGGAATGCCACACTGCTTAAATGGGGAATGGGATGGGGGAATGCCACATTGCCTAAATTGGGAATGGGATGGGGGAATGCCACATTGCCTATATGGGGAATGGGAGGAGGGAATGCCGCACTGCCTATATGGGGAATGGGATGGGGGAATGCCACATTGCCTGTATGGGGAATGGGAGGAGGGAGTGCCACACGGCCTATGGGGAATGGGAGGGGGGAATGCTACACTGCCTATGGGGAATGGGATGGGGGAATGCCACACTGCCTATGGGGATGGGAGAGGGGAATGCCACACTGCCTATATGGGGAATGGGAGGTGGGAATGCCACACTGCCTAAATGGGGAATGGGAGGAGTGAATGCAACACTGCCTATATGGGGAATGGGAGGGGGGAAAGCCACATTGCCTATGGGGAATGGGAGGGGGGAATGCCACACTGCCTAAATGGGGAATGGGATGGGGGAATGCCACACTGCCTATATAGGAAATGGGAGGGGGGGGGGTGCCACACTGCCTATATAGGAAATGGGAGGGGGGAAATGCCTCTTTACCTGTATGGGAAATGGGGGGGATGCCACACTGCCTATACGGGAATTGGGAGGGGGGAGTGTCACACTGCCTATATAGGAAATGGGAGGGGGGGAATGCCACACTGCCTATATAGGAAATGGGAGGGGGGAATGCCACACTGCCTATATAGGAAGTGGGAGGGGGGAAATGCCACTTTGCCTATATGGGGAATAGGGGGATGCCACACTGCCTATGGGAGGGTGGAATGCCACACTGCCTATGGGAATGGCAGAGGGGATGCCACACTTCCTATGGGAGGGGGGAATACCACACTGCCTATGGTAATGGGAGTGGGCAATGCCACACTGCTTATGGGAATGGTATGGGGGAATGCCACTCTGAGGAATGGGAGGGGGGATGCCACTCTGCCTATGGGGAATGGGAGGGGGAATGCCACACTGCCTATGGGGAATGGGAGGGGGAATGCCACTCTGAGGAATGGGAGGGGGGATGCCACTCTGCCTATGGGGAATGGGAGGGGGAAATGCCATACTACCTATGGGGAATGAGAGGGGGGGAATGCCACACTGGCCATGGGGAATGGGGGGGATTCTGCACCTTGCCTATGACTTTGTTTTTGGGGGAATGGTGTTTTAGCACAGCATTTGGTTCAAAATATTTATTTTCTTATTTACCTCCTGCAAATTTTAGGTGCGTCCTATGGGCAGGTGCGTCTTATAGTGCGAAACACTCTGCATGTATACCTCAACCTCTCTTGAGTAGTAAACCCTTGGGTGGTGTTGGGTCCGTCCTATCCAAGCAAAACCAGCTAGGGCTGGTGGACAGTACATGGAGGCCGAGTGGCCGTCCCCCTGGCCCTGAAGGCTACTAGCCTGTATAGCTCTCACTGGGAAGTGGCTTTTGGGATGCAGGTAATGGGGCTAGGGGCCGCTTGCTGGCAGGTAAATCGCCACTCTCTTCTGCCCTGTGAACCAGTATAGGGGTCTCAAGGACCACTTACCAGTTTACAAACCCCCCCACAATGTGTGATGTGGCATTTTTACTTAATTTATTTAAGAAGCGCTAGTGCCACATAGTGACAGAAGAGCGTCAGGTGAATTTTGGGTCCCAGTGCAAAAGATATATTTAATAAGTAAAAAACCCATATACCTCTGATAGTGCCAGGTAGTGTTCCATCTATCAACAGCACAGGCGAATATATGAGTGCCAACAATGTGTTCCCTATAGACCAGGCGCACACCATGCACTGTGGCTTATCCCATAGATGTCAATAGGCTGGGTTGGTTATAATTTTTTCAGCCATTTTTTTGGGTGGGTGCATGTGCCACGGGATCCCTGGGCTGTCTGGAAATGTATTTGTATGCATTTGTTACACTTCTGGGTTGTGCTGCAAACTTACAATTTGGGCCATGCTAAACTATGTTATAGCATTTCAGTGAAATTCCTGGAGTTTCCACACTGAAATTGTGCTGCCATCCCCCAAAAAGTAAAAAATCGGGGATTGCATCAGGGGCTGTAAGCCTGTTTTCCCCATTTTACAGTGCCCTTGCGGGTGCTGTGTGTTTGGAGTATTAAATATACTGCAATTTCCGCGCTCTCAGCCAGTCGCATAGGCTTATATAAGTCCTGCGTGGCGCCCGCAAGATATTACAATAAATATGGCTGCAGAAAGGCTGGCAGGGCGGGGTGTATTTATAAAAACAGCTAGTCTGGGTTTGACTGGCCCTTTAAAATCAGTTGGAAAAGGATATCTACCTGTGGGGGGCACACTTTCCTCTTGCATGCTTAAGGACTATAGGGTTGATTCAGAGCCCTTTTCTCACCTTCTTTTTGAGTGAAAATTTCCATTCCCGTTCATTTTTTCCCCTCGTCTGATTCAGCAAAGCCTTTTTTTCTGCGAGAACTTTAGTGTAAAATGTTTTCATTTTTGCATAATTTTTCGTTTAGTAGCAAGACCTCCATAAAAATGATGAGAAAGGGGCACTGAATCAACCCTTTTGTCTTGTCAGTGGAGCATGATCTATTTTCTACCAGGCTCGGCCATTGGGAGTTGGGATTATTGGACCAGTGTGTAGCTGGTCAGTCACTTTTAATGCATATATTCTACTTAATCATATATGGTGTCCTTGGACTTATGTTGAACTGGACTCAAATTAGTAGCTTCAGTGGTGCTTGGAGTTACAGTGTGCTTGTGTTGCTAGTGCATAGCGTGCCAAGAACATGTTTACATGTGATGACCTGCGTGTCTGCTCCTTCAAACCACTGAATATGGGTAAGAAGAGCAGAAAATAGTAAAACACAGGAAATGTGGTGAGGAACCGGGGATATTATTCATGTATACAGAAAAAGTTGGGGGTTTGTTAGAAACAGGGTTAGCATGTTGAATAGGTACCCAGACACATATTCCTTAGACACATGTGCTCAACCCTCCTTCTCAAGGGCCACAAACAGGCCAGGGTTGCCTATACAGATGCACAGGTAGAGTAATTAGTGCTCAGAGATATAGGGGTCAGAGCCAGGTGGGAAAACTCCTTTTTATGGACAAAAAACTGCCCTTTACTTTTAATGTCTAGCTTAGGGCTGATGTACATTCTCACCTGTTGAATCAGCCCCAAGGTAGACAATGAAAGTAAATGGTAGTTTTCTCTCCTAAAAATGAATACGTTGTATCATCTGGCTCTGAATCAATTCTATATACTCAGCTCAAATTACCTCACCTGTGCATCAGTGTGAGGATCTATAAAACCTGACCTGTTGGTGGCCCTTGAGGAGGAGGGTTGAGCAACTATGCCTTAGATGGTAGAGGAAAGATGGTGTGTAAAGTAGAAATAAAAATTACCCATGGCTGTTGGCTGACAATCTGTGTATGTGTAGCTGGAACCTGGTTACGGAATTACTGCTACCTGACCTGGCAGAAATAATGCTAGTGTAGTAGAGTGTCCATCAGCTGCCATATTATCTGATGTTTGCAGTAATTTCCTCTTGTAGAGGAATGAGGGGGCATGAGATGCCATAAAGTAAGAACTTCAGAACAGGTACCGTATGTTTCGCTCTATAAGACGCACCTGCCCATAAGACGCACCTAGGATTTGGGGGAGAAAAATAAGAAAAAAAATATTTTAAACCAAAAACGCACCATTAGAGACAGTGTGGCATTCCCCTTTCCCATTGGCCGTGTGGGATGCCCCCATTCCATAGACAATGTAGCATGCCCCCATCCCATTCCCCGTATACCCAGAGTGGCATCCCCCTCCCATTCCCTATATAGGCAGTGTACACCCCATTATCATAAGCAGTGTGGCATTCCCCCCTCCTATTCTCCATATAGGCAGTGTGCCCCCCCATTCCCATTGGCTGTGGGGCATCCCCCCCATTAGTATAGGCTGTGTGGCATCCCCCTCTCCCCCCATAGGCTGTGTGGCATCCCCCTCTCCCCCCATAGGCTGTGTGGCATCCCCCTCTCCCCCCATAGGCTGTGTGGCATTCCCCCTCCCCCCCATTAGTATAGGCTGTGTGGCATCCCCCTCTCCCCCCATAGGCTGTGTGGAATCCCCTCTCCCCCCATTTGTATAGGCTGTGTGGCATCCCCCTCTCCTCCCATAGGCTGTGTGGCACCCCCCTCTCCCCCATAGGCTGTGTGGCATCCCCCTCTCCCCCCATAGGCTGTGTGGCATCCCCTCTCCCCCCATTTGTATAGGCTGTGTGGCATCCCCCTCTCCTCCCATAGGCTGTGTGGCATCCCCCTCTCCCCCATTAGTATAGGCTGTGTGGCATCCCCCTCTCCCCCATAGGCTGTGTGGCATCCCCTCTCCCCCCATTTGTATAGGCTGTGTGGCATCCCCCTCTACCCCCATAGGCTGTGTGGCATCCCCCTCTCCCCCATTTGTATAGGCTGTGTGGCATCCCCCTTTCCCCCCATAGGCTGTGTGGCATCCCCTCTCCCCCCATTTGTATAGGCTGTGTGGCATTCCCTTCTCCCCCCATAGGCTGTGTGGCATCCCCCTCTCCCCCCATAGGCTGTGTGGCATCCCCCTCTCCCCCATTAGTATAGGCTGTATGGCATCCCCCTCTCCCCCCATATGCTGTGTGGCATCCCCTCTCCCGCCATTTGTATAGGCTGCGTGGCATCCCCCTCTCCCCCCATAGGCTGTGTGGCATCCGCCTCTCCCCCCCATAGGCTGTGTGGCATCCCCCCTCTACCCCCATTTGTATAGGCTGTGTGGCATCCCCCCTCCCCCCAATTCCCATAGGCTGTGTAGCATCCCCCCCTCTACCCCCATTTGTATAGGCTGTGTGGCATCCCCCCTCCCCCCAATTCCCATAGGCTGTGTGGCATCCCCCTCTCCCCTCATAGGCTGTGTGGCATCCCCTCTATCCCCATTTGTATAGGCTGTGTGGCATCTCCCTCTCCCCTCATAGGCTGTGTGGCATCCCCCTGTCCCCCCATTTGTATAGGCTGTGTGGCATCCCCCTCTCCCCCCATAGGCTGTGTGGTATCCCTCTCTCCCCCATAGGCTGTGTGACATCCCCCTCTCCCCCCATAGGCTGTGTGGCATTCCCCCTCCCCCCATAGGCTGTGTGGCATTCCCCCTCCCCCATAGGCTGTGTGGCATCCCCCTCTCCCCCCATAGGCTGTGTGGCATCCCCCTCTCCCCCATAGGCTGTGTGGCATCCCCCTCTCCCCCCATAGGCTGTGTGGCATTCCCCCTCCCCCCCATTAGTATAGGCTGTGTGGCATCCCCCTCTCCCCCATAGGCTGTGTGGCATCCCCCCTCCCCCCAATTCCCATAGGCTGTGTGGCATCCCCCTCTCCCCCCAGTCGGCTTAAGTAAAAATAAAAAAAAGTTAAACTCACCTCTCCACTGACACCGCTCAGCTGAGCGATCGGCTCCGTGAATGGGGTGGGCGTGGCCTGCGCCACGTCGGCACAGGCCACGCCCACCCCATTCACGGAGCTGGCCGTAAGAAGCAGCGGCGGGCTCTGCCCCGGCCCCGCCGCTGCGATCACTATCTTTTACCGGCAGCGATGACAGCGGCGGGGCCAGAGACCACGCCCACCTGCTGCCCTGACCTGGGTGCTCGCATGTGCCCAGGAAAAAGCAGCAGATGGAGGAGCGGCGGGAGCGCTGTCTCTGGCCCCGCCGCTGTCATCGCTGCCGGTAAAAGACAGCGATCACAGCGGCGGGGCCGGGACAGAGCCCCCGCCGCTCCCCTGGGCTCCCGCATTGTGACAGGCAACGCGGGAGCGCCGAGAACGGGTGAGTTTTTTTATTTTTTATTTATATTTTTTTTGTTTTTTTTTTTTTACACTCGCCCGATAAGGCGCACAGACTTTTTTCCCCCACTTTTGGCGAAAAATACGGTATATAATTGGTGAGGTCTGTAAGAACATGGCATTTCATCTGGATTTTTGTGTTAAATGAGCATTATAATCTAGTACAGACTATTCTGGTATATTTTGTCAGCACAGCCAGTGATTTATGATAACTTATTGTGATTCCAGTTTAGATATTGATGTTGCCATAATAGCAAATATTGCCACAATAAGTATGTCAAAATATGATTTATTTCATCGGAGTGGGAACACCTTTCCATTCTTTTCCCAGGCAGCTGGAAGTTTAAAAGTCTTTTATTAAGGGGATCTACATTCCTTCACAAATCCAATAATTTTTCACCACATTGTTTATTTTAAATTCCTACATCTCCTTGATTATTGCAAGTTAAAAAGCACCCTGTGAGTTACTAAGAGTAGAGATGAGCGAACTTCTTGAAAGTTCGATTCCGGCGATTCGCCGAATTTCCCCAAGAAATTCGGGTTCGCCCGAATCGAACTTTCACGAATCGCTCATCTGAAGAAAAAAAAATGCCGGCATGGTGGGAGCGTGGAGGCCGGCGCCGCTCTCAGCTGTCATCAGAGGACGCGTCATCAGAGGGCGCGTCATCAGAGGGCGCGTCATCAGAGGGCGCGTCATCAGAGTAATGACAATTCTGCATAAAAATATAGTCCAAAAAGTTTCTAACTGTGTTTGTTTGCAGCCAGGAGAGGTCACACAATGATTTGAGCAAAAAAAAAATGTAAATTGCCAAACACGCTATTTATACACAACTAATGAAGCCCCATTAAAATACTACACTACACTACATGGCGCTGTTAGAGTCGCTCACCAGATTTGCTTTCTTAAATGTTGTTCTGCGTACAGCGCCCCGCGTTCACCAGACACAGCCTTCTGCTATGAAGCACTACCTGGCGCTATCCATTCTTAAATAACCCCCTTAAACTTTTTTTTTAAAACAAAGGCCTCGATTCAATAAGGGTAGAAAAAAATTCTCATGGTAGTAAAAGATTCAATTCATGAGAAAAAAGCCTGAGAATGTCACTGTAGCTGAATCACCAGAAAAAAAGACAATGAAAGTCAATGGCACTTTTACTACAGTGTAAAAAGTTCTCTACTTTTCCTTAGTAGTAAAAAGTACCATTGACTTTCATTGTCTTTTTTTCTGGTGATTCAGCTACAGTGACATTCTCAGGCTTTTTTCTCATGAATTGAATCTTTTACTACCATGAGAATTTTTTTCTACCTTTATTGAATCAAGGCCATAATCTGCAAAGCTGATAATATCAAAATTAATAGACAGAGCGGCAATAAAAGTGCTCACTTGCAAATAAGCATACATATTTTTCTAAAAAGTCATAATATGCCCAGTAATTGAATTACAAAAAAATGGAAAACAACTGTGCTTGAAAGTGTCCAGTCGTTGCTGTGGTTAATTATTTACTAATTATGTGAAGGCACATTTCCTGCAGTTTTATATGTATTGCAATTAAAACACCCAATTACTCATCATTATTAGGCATTTGTGCTTCATTTAGTGCTTTTAAAATGACTGCCATCGCTGTATATCAAAACTAATGACTCATGTATTCCAAATGCTGGATTTATAATTTTCAGGATTCTCATAAAGCTGTCATAAAAATATTCAAACCACTTGCAGGTAATGTCTAAGCTACATGTTACATTTTTGCTATTAAACCATGTAAAAATGACACAGAATTGAAATTGTGTAACTTATTGTTATTTAGTACACACAGGTCTTTCTCTAGTTCTGTCAACTGCATCCAATTAAAAGTGGACCAACACCCAGGATTTTGACTATCCTGGGTTTTGGTCCACTTCGGTGGGGCACCCCGATCGGGGGTGCCCCGCTGTGTGAAACCCCCCAGAAAGCCCCAAAAACTCACCTCTCCCCGCTCCCACGTGACCGCTGCATCCAATCCCCGCCGGCGGACAAGCGGGAGGCATCGACGGACAAGAGCCCGCCACCGCCTCCCACGTGTCACTCTTGCAGGGCGCGCCCGTGCCGGCCATTCACAAATGGCCGGCGCGGGTGCGTGTCCCTCTAGAGGGACGCGCGGGAGGCGGCGGCGGGCGCCGCTGGATCGAGGAGCAGGTAGGGATTTAGGGGTTTCTGGGGGGTTTCACACAGCGGGGCACCCCCGTGGTCAGGGAGCTGATCGGTTCGGGAATCTTATAGATTCCCGGGCCAATCATGGAAGGGTGTTGGTCCACTTTAAAGTGGACCAAACCCCCCCCAAAAACAACTCAATCTGTTTTGCTCTCCCACTCGAGGTACATTACCTATGTTTTCTGCCTTCAATGCTGCTTGGTATTCCTGTTATAGCCATTTGAATTTTTGTTTTCCCCAGTTGTGCCATTTGTATGCCATTGGTTTCTGACAGGATATCATTGTTCAAAATTAGTTGTTTAAAGAGGAACAACGGACCTCTATTTGACTAGGTCCTACTACAACCCTCCCCTGGCACAGCATACCTTTTGGATTAGGGATCATCAACGTTCTGCTGCTTTTCAACAGGCCCTGGTGTCTTAGCAATCGCAGTGTGTAGTCCAGCCTTGCAGTAAAACTTAACTTTTAATTAGTCCATTAAAAAATAAACAAACAAAGAAACAAAAAGTAGCCCAGACGTAGCGACATGGACCTAGCACCCGTAACGCGTTTCAAGCCTCTTGGGCTCTTAATCATGTTTTAGAGCCCAAGAGGCTTGAAACGCCTTACGGGTGCTAGGTTCATGTTGCTACGTCTGGGCCAACTGAATCTACATTATTTCACTTATGGGCTTTTTTAATGGACTAATTAAAAGTTACGTTTTACTGCAAGGCTGGACTACACACTGCGATTGCTACATTTTGAGGAGGATTGCCAGGGATCTCCCTGTCCGTGCTTGCAGCGTGAGGTTGGTGAGCTGGCTTTTTTTGCTTTTCTCCTGGTGTCTTAGCAGTCTGACAGGTTGATTCATTACTAGTGCCAGGTAACGGCAGATGAGCGTTTGTACAGCGGCGCTAAGAGCTACCGCTATTGGTTGCTCTGATCGGCTTGCGAGTTGCTATTACAGAGCACCTCAGTCGCTGTAGTAACATTGCCGGCATTGATGAATTTGATGTGTGAGTCGCTATAACACCAGTACAGAGCTATATGGGAGCGAACGGTAGCAACTGGTCAGTGTGAGTGACTCAAACCATATTCATCAAATAAAAACAGCCTCACACAGCGTCAGCGCTCAAAATTGTGTCGCTATAGCCCAGAGCGCCAGAAGCTGTGTGATTAAAGTCCATTTTTGAACACATATCCATTAGTAACAAAGCAAAAACTTATGGAATTACATTGTTATTACATTGTGACATTAACACTTTAATACCAGACCTGTAATGACAACTCTGCATAAAAAAATCAAAAATGTTTTCAAAAATGACATTTAATAGGCCAGGAGAGGTCACACAATGATTTGATACAAAACAAAAAAAATATTAAAAGATAACCTTGTTTAAAGAGAAGAAAAGTAACGTCCATTGAAATGTATGGGAGAGTGACAGGTAATACCAGGCGCTCTGGAAGGCAGAACGCCGGCGGTATATGCTGAGCCGTCTGTGATGAACAATCGGTCGTTACGTGATGCTGTAAGAGTCGCTCACCAGAAACACTTTGATAAATGTGGTATTGCAGACAGCGCCCGGCGGTCACTGTTTGCTACCTGTCGCCGCCAGTCGCTACCTGGCCCTATGGCTTGATGAATAACTGCCTTAGTTTCATAATTATTTTTTTTTATATCCAACACATCATTAATAAAAATATTATACAAATTAGAAACCAAAGTGACACCCACTGCTAACCTTAACCCTTTCAAGCAGACCAAACCCACATTTTACCAACTGTTACTCACCTTCTACTTTAGCCACCTTCTGTTTTGGTGTTCTGTTTTACACCGCTGTTTGGTTTTCATCTGCTTTATATTGTTGCATAGAAAATACTCCACCACGCAGCATATAACTTAAAACCATTGTTTTATTAAAAACCTTTTTTTATTAACTTATATATATATATATATTATTTATATTAGAAAACTAACAACTATTACTTTTTTTACATTTTTCTGGGACCAACATGGTACCTGCAAAGAGAAAGAAATATACATTAGCACTTGTTAGTCCACATGTGTGCCTGCACATGCACGCACATTTTTACATACTTACCCAAAGTGGTTGACGCATAGTTTTAGGGGGGCTTGATCCGCAGCCAGAACTCCCCGGCTACAAAAGAAAATATAATTTTGTAAAACGTTACTTATTCCCCTAAAAGCTCACCTTTTCTGTTGTACATTCACTAACCTGGGAAGCTCTGGCTTTAGAACTTCCGCACCCAGGGACACTTTCATCATTTGAGGTCCGACCAGTGCTGCATTATTCGGGCGAAGGTGTAAGGAGACATCCCCTCACCACTCGCTGCCACGTCCTTTGCCAACGTCCTCTTTTCATGTGTGTTGGGCTTGAAGTCGTACCGTTGCTCCATGTAAGTCTGAAAATAATCAGATGAGCATTGTTAACTTATGTCCTTTGTTTGGGTCTCCTTTAGCTCCACATGCATGCCCCTGCCTCTTTAAGTAAATTTCTGGGACACTGCAACCCATCAAGCCTCATATATGCTAGTGTATGCCAATGCTAATTTAGCTCTCCCATCCAACAATAGTAGCAAACTGCAGGTGCAGACGCACTTAGACCAAGAGGTGAGCCTACCTCTCCACTCCGCTACTACTGTCGGATAGGGCTCGCTGATCATGGCCAGCAACAAGGTTGAAGCCAGCTCTCCCATCCCACAATAGTAGCGGATTACATAGAAATGTCAAACCTAAATCACTTAGTCACCTCTGCATCGCATACAAACATGCTAGAGTGGTCCATGTGACAGTGGCAGCAAAGTACTGTGGCTTGGTAACGCCTCCTCCATTACTGTGGAGCCACGTGTCTTCACTTGTATTTCCCAGCTACTGTCACCTGTTTGCACCTTGGCAGAAGTGTAATGCAGCACGAAGCATGAAAGTGTGACTTACCATCAAAATGTCATGTTGGATGTCTTTGGATAGCGCCTGTAAGACACTGAGGTGTCCTACAGACCCACGAACTGTGCTTGTGTCCATACGCACATGTAGCCTATAAGTTGCTTGCGCCTTTGAGGGGCTGTTAATAAATAAACAAAATAGTTTCCAATACAATTACCCACTCAATTAGGTATAAAAGAGCCAGGAACACAGGTGTGGCCGAGTAACTGGCAGCACCCGGCCCAGTTACCGCAGCCCCAGCTCCAGGAGCTGCCGTTCATCCCACAAGCACTCCCCTGCTGATACCCACACTATCCACTCTGAGTGGGTCATTTGCAGCAGTTTGAGGCTTCATCAATGAGAGCCAGAAAACCGGGGCTCCCAGGCATCCTGGCACAGTCGTTCAAGGACCAACCAACAGGACACCAGAGCACTATGTGGACCCCAAGATAGTCCCCACTGCGGGCCCTACTGAGTCCACAGGGGAGCCCCATGGGGAGCCAAAGGCTGAGCAGTGTTGCCAAAGCCAGGCCTAATCTTTCCTCCAGTAGCCTGGAATCCATCTGTTCAGGGCATGGAAGTGGGCATAGTGACTCCCCCTTCAGCCAAGACACCACCCAGCAAACCACAGCATCGCCCACTCACCCTGGGCACAAACTAACAAGGGGCAAGTTGAGTGGACGATTTAATGATGCCCAGCTGGAGGTTCTGCTGGATGATGTTGCCAAACATTATGATTGAGAGGCTTCTGAGTGGGTCATTTGCAGCAGTTTGAGGCTTCATCAATGAGAGCCAGAAAACCGGGGCTCCCAGGCATCCTGGCACAGTCGTTCAAGGACCAACCAACAGGACACCAGAGCACTATGTGGACCCCAAGATAGTCCCCACTGCGGGCCCTACTGAGTCCACAGGGGAGCCCCATGGGGAGCCAAAGGCTGAGCAGTGTTGCCAAAGCCAGGCCTAATCTTTCCTCCAGTAGCCTGGAATCCATCTGTTCAGGGCATGGAAGTGGGCATAGTGACTCCCCCTTCAGCCAAGACACCACCCAGCAAACCACAGCATCGCCCACTCACCCTGGGCACAAACTAACAAGGGGCAAGTTGAGTGGACGATTTAATGATGCCCAGCTGGAGGTTCTGCTGGATGATGTTGCCAAACATTATGATTGAGAGGCTTGGTCCCTGTCCCGTTCAACCCGCAAAGCGTTGCGGAAGCAGTTATATATGGAGATTGATGGGGCAGGGCCAGAACCCAAGGATGGGCTCCAGGCCAAGAAAAAGTGGGATGACCTGAAGGCAGAAACGCAGCACCAGAATGAGGGGTAAGTGCTGAACATCTAGAGGGCTGCTTGTACAGGAAACATTGGACAACTTACTAAAGCCACTCATTTCTTTGTTTGAATATAGCTTGCAAACTGGTGGGGGACTCCCCAAAACTCTACAATTTACACATGCTGAGGAGCGGGTGCTGGGGAGACTTGGTAGCAAATTGTAGCTTGGCACAGGGGGAAGTAGGCCAACCAACCATGCCACCCATCAACCCTTATTCCCACATGCACAGCCAACTTTGAGGGCTTGCCTGTGCAACATAATACCGAGGGTACTATGCAACCTTTATATGTAATCCCTAACATGGGTATGAGCAGACTCCAACTTGGGGACACATATTAATGTGGGACCCCATGTGTATCCCTTGTAGGGATTTTGAAGGACACATAGTGTTAAGAGGAAATTATCAGTGCATTTACATTGACTTTGCAACAACACCCCAGCCAGCAGCACCTCGTTTGGAATACCCGTCACATCCAGACAAGGCAAGGGATATAATAAATAAAAATGACATAAGTGGAGAAAAATAACATTCAAGAAAAAGAGGAGTCCACCAAGTGCTGGCTAATGCTTTGGGCTCTGGGTGTCAGCATACAGATGTCCAGAAATCTCTGGCGCAGAAGCAGAGGTTGTCTCCTCCAAATATGCTGCCTCCCTCTCGCTCAAGGCAAAGTTATGCCGGCTGATGCATGTCATGAGCCGGGGCAACAAGGTATAACCTGAATGACCTAAAAGATAATTGAAAATGACCAAATAGTAAGTATTAGAAAAGAGTAGGGCCAAACAAACAAAAGGTAAGGCAAGATGCTCGGACTAAGCATTTGTAACGGCAAAAGGGAGAAGGGGACATTCAGAGAGGGATATGAGCACAGTTGAAGTGATGGAGGACAGGGAGAGCAATTGGCTAACACGAGAAACTTGGACCATTTACAAAAAGGTGGGGCATAACAAAAAAAAAACACATTGCAAATGCAACTTAAGCAATAAACAGCCAGATCCACTCCAGCAAAACAGACTTACCCACAAGCCAACCGCCAGTCAGCTTGCCATTCTCAAAACGGGTCAGTTTGCTTGGAATCTGAGGGAGTCAAGTGAGGTTTGGGGGAGGTTTCAACCTCCTCCAGTGTTCCTCTTTAAGACGGTTGGGATGGACCCCTTGTATTCTTAATGGCACAGCATCCAAATTGGATATTGCTATTGATATTGTGAAAAACTGGAGTGCTGGACTAATTATATCTATTTAAAAACTAAAACGACAAAAGGGGTATTTACCTTTTGTTCCCCACCACTTATCGGTGCTAGTTCAGTGATCAGCTGACCGCTGGATCTGAGCCCACACCGCAGTCCACTATCCCATCCCGTTTGGGACTGATAGTGAAACACACCATATTACTCCGCACCAATATTTATATCAAGGTGTGCCGGTTATGTACAGGTCCTAACCCCAAATAGTATAGGACATACAATGCACAAAAAATGGGGTAATCCAGAACAACCCCACAATATACCTGTATCAAAATGTCCGCACAACCAAAAATAAAGATTGATAATAACCCTTTATTTCATATATGGGTATTTACAACAATTCTAGGTCACACTGTAAGGTTAAAATCTGAAATTAAAAACACCAGACCCCATGGGTTATCATAACAAGCTCTAAAATATTGACATTAAATATAAAGTCCCTGTGGAAAGTGTGTATCCAATTGTACAGCGTGACTATAAAGTGCAATCACTAAGCAATTAACCTAAATTCCGTGTTCTAAGCTCAAATGTGTGCAAAAAATGCTTGTAAAGTGTCTAGGGCCTATATATCTGTGCAAAGATATATAGGCCCTAGACACTTTACAAGCATTTTTATCAAAACTTCAACTGGCTGTTATTCAAAGCTTCTGTGATGACAAACTGTTTTTTGGACAATTTTTTTTCCAAGCCATCATTTATATTTGCATGCCTGAGTTCATTATCCTACGTACGACCTTTTAGATTAGTTCTCAGAACATTTGCAAATTTTGGCTCTTTTACAAAATATACAACCATTTCATCTTTTGGCCAGAAATAAGGATAATGCATAAAGGCATTTTGCAAACTAATGGTACTGTTTAGGCTTTGAATTTGTTTCCTTATTGTTGGAAAAAGCCAAATCAAACAGTATGTTCTATTGTACTTAAGTTATTTATTCAGTTCACTATGTGATTTATGATCAGCAACTTCTGCTCTGGGAAAATACAATTGCTTTAGCTAAGGGCATTGATCTTGCTTTTTGTTAGCTAATGCAGTAGTCTAGAAAAGGAGATATTTGCAGTCTCAGGCAAAACCCAGTCTATTCTCAAGTGCTGAGAATCAGCCAGCATACTTAGAAGCCCAGCTCCACAGACACAAGCACATCTGATCTCATGTTGCTAAGACAGGACTACAAGCTTTTGGTCAATGAGAAGTTGGTATTCTTTAAGAGGATCCTGAATAGCTAGGGTGACTGTTAGCAGGGATAAAGGTTGCCAAGGTAACTGGGCTAGTATAACCTCTTTCAGACACACCTCTTTTTGAGGCTTGGCCTAAAATGAATAGAAATAAACATCTCTTAGATAAACTTTTTTGGGCTTAAGTTTAGATGAAAAAAAATCTTTCTGACTGTTGGTGTTTCTCTAGTAGAAGGTGCTTCTGTTAAAAAAAGACACAAAGCTGGAGGCAGAAAACCAGTGGGGGTTGGGTATAAGGGCTGGGATGGGGCTTTGAGGATGCTGTGGGAAAGCTAGTCTCTTAAGGCTAGAATTCTTTAATGTGGACAAAAACCCACAGACTACAGCTGCCCTGCTGTGTGAACCCCCCCCCGAGTCTCCTAAGAAAAACCTACCTTATCCCTGATTCCAGATCCAATGGCGCATGATTGAGCTACAGGCAAAATCAGCTTTAGCTTTAGCAGGGCACTCGTTCATGCCAGGCATTTGTTGATAGCCATTGCGGGCATGCACTCTGTTAGAGGGTAGCGGGGATGCTGTCACTGGCATGCTTGGGCTCCTTTCAGCTAGACTCAGCAATTAGCTGAGTCCTAGCCGAGCGCACTGATTGGAGGAGAGCTCCCGCATGCACTGTAGGAGTGTTATTGGGCGACCTGGGCGGAGAGTTCACACAGCGGGGTTTGGTCCAGGCCCCCTTCCTAAAGTAAATCTCTGAATTATATTAGGTGGGATCAACACCTTAATACTGGCAAGAATTTAAAGTTTGGACCAGATGGCTTTAGCATTGTTAGCGCTGAAATAGAACCACCGCAGCCCACAGGGCAATGAGAGATTAAAGTCATTCAACAGGTAAATAAAAAAGCAAAAGGGTACTTACCTTTTGTCCTGTGCCACTGGTCACTGCAGGTCACCCGCTATCACAGGAGTGTGTGGCCATGCCCCCTCCATTCATTACAACAGAGAGGGGGCGTGTAAGGGCTCGCCCACTACCTCCTTTGCAATAAATGGAGAGGCTGCGGCCTGGGAAGGTGCGGGAGGCGGCAGCAGCGGCAAGGCCCCCCTGATAAAGCAGGTGCGTTCTGGAGTGATGGACCTGCAATGACCAGCGGCTCAGGGCAAAAGTTAAACCAGATCAACAGCCTGGCACAGTTGGAGAAGAAAGGTAGAACCATATTGGAGCTTCCTCTACCAGCATCTCAGCCATGCTGCTGCATGGATTCAACTGACATAACTGACCATGCACAGTAACAGGAAGCCCAGCAGCACTTCCTGTTTGCAGGTGGCCTGCAAATGCACTCAAGATGCAACAACACTTGGCCATGCTTACCCTCCCTTCTGAGGTGGTTCTGGTGCTCCTGCTGCATTGGCGACTTCCTCCTCAGCCTTGTGCCACCACTGAGGCAACAATGTCAGATGGGAACTTCACCAGTATTGCCTTTCACGTTGCGTTTGTACTCTAATTTTTCTATCACGCTCCAGTGGTGAAATTAATATAATAAAACTAACAATTCTTTTTTTTTGCTTTGCAGGTCCCTGGTGGCGGACATCATGCAGAGGTGACGGACATCATGCAGACATTATTCCTACTTTTCCCTAGCTTCAGTGACTGGTGGCAAAGCATGCAAATGTGTCTTCTCCCTTCTCCTTCTCAGCCTTGTGCCATCCACTGAGCCCTCAATATCATCCAGAATTTCCACCAGTAGTGCCTCTACCAGAATGCATTTGCATTTTCTCTCACGCTCTTGTGGTGGAATCAAAGCTGTGATGTTAACCTTATAACGAGGATCCAGCAGGGTGGCCACCCATAATCGGCACTGGTGACTATGTAGGAACAGAAGCATGTGTCAAGGAGAAGCTGTCCACAGTGGGAGGTGTCTCCTCCTCCGCATCTCCCAGCCACACTTCAGTGATGCCTGTGTGCTGTGCTGGGTGCCACTCTGCCTTGAGGAAATGTCCTCTTCCAAAACCTCCAAAACTGTCCCTCGGCTAGCTGTTGTTGGTCAATAAACCTACCTTGTAAGCAAAGTGTGGACTGGCCTGGCACCTGTGAAAATGTGACTTCCTCTTCACACTTTTTGTAGCAGCTCTGGATAATTAGCCTTGAAGCTCAGAACAAAGAAGTTGACCACATGCTACAGCCAACAAATGTGCCTCAATACAGCTCGGCCCAAGGCTGCTACTAGGTTCTGCCCATTGTCACACCTTGCTGGGCTTAAGGTTTAGTGGCAGCAACCTCTCACCTGTCTGTTCCCAGCCCACAGCTCCTGGCCAGTGAGTTTCAGCACAGCCTGCTGCCATTTCCCCATGGCTGTGCTCAAAATGGTGCTGCCGGCAGGAGAGGAGGAAGGGGATTAGGAGGCCACAAGTAATAATAAATAATAATGCTAAAAGTGTTTTTCTGTTTGCTTTGCAGGTTCCTGAGCATGGATGTGGTGAGGATTATTCAGTTTCCCACCCTCCTGTAATTTTTAGTTTGTACAGCATCACGAAATACAGTAGCGCCCTATAAATAAACAATACTAATAAGAATAATACTAATAATGTTTTGGGTTTGCTTTCCATGTCCCTGGTGAACTTGAACTTGCAGTGAGTGCCAAATAATCTATCAATGCCTCAACTTGGTCTGGCCTCACCATCCTGGCAGCGGTATTGGAGCCTATGAGAATATGCTGCAAACACTGGTGCACTGGTATGGGCAAGTTACATCTAGCACTTGTCTCTAAATATAATATTTGATACAAGGCCCTGTACCTTGTTTCCCGGCCATGGGACATGACTGAAGTGCTCTGTTGGTGGTCTCAGGGTGGTGGAGCGTAGCCCAGGTGCAATTGACAGCCTTCTTTCAGTTGTGTCTTAATTCAGGCCTAAGATTTTAAATCCTGTACTGAAATTTGGGATTCTGTTAGGTATTCTTTTGGTCTCATGACACCAAGTTATTACTAATGATAAAATACAGTACCAGCAATACTCTATATATTCATTTTGGAGTTGGAAACTTTTAAACTATATGGGCAAGCTACATATAGCACTAGTCTCTAATTAAGATATTTGATACAAGGCCCTGTACCTTGTTTCCTGGCTATGGGACATGACTGAAATAATCTTGAGCAAGGCACCTAACCCTCCAACTGCTCCCTGGGCACCATAATTAGGACAGCTCACCACTGTGTATTTGTAGACTCACTGGGTTAAATGAGCAGGAAAATTCCTATGTGTGGTGATGTCCAATGGCCATCTATGCCCCAAAAATTCCACCCCTCAAAAACCCCAAATATATATAAATCCAAGCTAAACCCCTCGTGCTCTTCCCTCCTAAGTGTCAACATTTTACCATTTGTGCCCTTTACCCTGCACTCCTAGCTTCTAAACTTGGAGGTTGACTCAGTAAGAGTTACAAAAAAAAAATTCTCTTGGCAGTAAAAAATTCACGTTAAGAAAAGCATGGAAATTTCAATATTGCTAGGAAGGGGCCCCGTGTAATTTTTAAATAATATGTTTATGGGTTTAACCCTTTATAATGCTCATAGAAGTTTATTTTAAAATCTCATAAAATGATCATTTCAGTTTGGGGTGGCAGGAACGAGTGTCTACCGATATATATGTGGTACCATTTTAATCAGGAGGAATGGGGCTTCAAATCCCTCAAATGGTTGATGATTCCTTAAACATGATGGTTCATTCAAGTTTTAATGTGTGCTTTGGCACTGATAAACATGGGAAAGGGGAGACGTAGGGGTTGATTTGGTAAGCGTTGAAAAAAATTCTTATGGTAGTACAAAATTCACTATCATGACAATTTCACTGTTGCCAGTTAGGAAGACAATAGAAGGCAATGGCACTTTTTACTGCTAAGAAAAATAGTGAACATTTTTCTCCTTTTTACACTGTAGTAAAAAGTGCAATTGCCTTTCATTGTCTTCCTAGTTAGTGATTCGGCTAGGAAACTCTCATGATTTTTTCTCCTAAATTGAATTTTTTTTACTGCCAATGGAATTTTTTTTTCCAATTCTTACTGAATCAAGGCCATAGCCAAAGTAGAAGGTAGATTATTTTTAAACTAAAGTTTCATTTTGAATTAGGGCAAAGGTAATTTATGCAAAATAACTGTATTGTCTGCAAAAAAAATTGTTTTCCTTTGCCACCTAAAATTTATCAGACATTGGATGTTCATTAATGATGGAACAGGGATATGATTATTCCATAACCGTCATATTATACAATAAATCTCCAAAACAACTCCCATGAGAAAGATAGTCATTTTGCACATTCATTTTCAGAGTATCCCATATGTTACATAAATTACTTTTTACTGTTTTTAGTTACAGTACTTTACCCGATAACAAACAGCACTGTTCGTCTAGCATTAAATATATATTAAATATTTGTATTTATTTATCTTCCCCCGAATTTGCTCCAGTTACTGTAATAATAGGCTCCTAACTCTTAAGCATTAACACTGCTCTTCCTGTTTGTTGCTCTGACTGTGGCAATATTCTTATCTTATCCTGCATGCTCTATGATAAACTATAAATAAGCAAATAATAGATTAATAAGCTCCAACTGTATGTTTACAACTCCCTCCATAGGGGTTCTATCTATCTATCTATCTATCTATCTATCTATCTATCTATCTATCTATCTACAGTATAAGCAGTGCAGATCCTGTTTTATTTATCAAATAGACAAATAAAGCTAATACACTGGGTGATGCCAAATCCCAGGTGATGTAAAGGACTAATAGGCCGGTAATTGGTTGTTTTACATTGAAACATGGAAGGTTGACAGCAGAAGGACGCTCCACTTGTCTATCTAGTCTGCCCTTATGGGTATATGTTTATCTCAGGATAGATGTATGTTTAATCGAGGCCTGTTTCAATACTCTTTCCCATCACCTTTGCTGGATGTTTGTTCCAAGGATCTACTAGTCTTTTGGTGAAATAATATTTTCTAACATTGCTCTTCATCTTCCCTCCTTCTAGCTTCAGATTGTATCCCCTTGTTCTTTCATTTATTACCTGTCAAACCCCGGGGACACCCATCTTTTACAACCCACAATCTCCGTAGCTAGCTTCACCTTTAGCCAAGCCCCGTTTGCCGGGACGCTTAAAACACCTTGCCGGACACGGTTGTCCCCAGGGCTCAAAGGATGTAAACTCACTGGGGTGAATACAGATGAACCGAAGGTAAAACTGGGGGGAATCGGGTAGCCGAGGTAAATACAGATTACAGTTCTGGTAATAGCAACTCAGAGGGAGAATACAGGCAAGGTCAAAGATGACGCCAAAGGTTAAACTAGGAGATCAGAGAGCTTCGCGACACCAGGGATCAGACGGATTCATAGTGATATTTCAGGCTGAGGTTGATACAGGTGGCAATCAGGAATAGTCAGGATAGCAAGGTCGGCAACGAATAAACAATACTGTAGTCTCAGGAGTATCACACCCAGCTAAAAGCAATCAAGGAAAACCTTTATAGGACATGAACTGAAGGGATTGGACAGAGGGAAATAGGTTGATTGGTGCTCAAACAACATATAAACTGATTACCTAGATTAATCTTTATGGCGTTTTGCCCACAGTAAGTTTTGACATGATTGGCTTTAAATCAGCCTCCGGTGGCCATGTGATTCAGGTAAAGTTTCCCTCTACCAGAATCCATTACCATAGCAACATTTTTGTATGTTAGACAAAAAAAGAATAGCTTCAGTAATGCCAGACACCCATTTACTTTCAAATGTTTTAGTATTGTTACTATTACAATCATAGTTTTAGAATATAAAGATAACTCTAGTGTATTACTCGTTTTTTACATATAAAACGTTTGGCTAAAAATAAGACCTCCCCGTTATTTTCCAATAAATTACTGGAAAGGCAAATCTATCTTTCACTACAAAGTATTCTGCTAAAGAGAGCCTCTAGCATATTCAAAAGATTTTTAAAGGTGTTTTAGACCCACTATAGAACCAGAATATTCAAAAATTGTCCCAACTGAGACAGAACAGAGGCAAAACAAAACAATACTATTAACTTCTATTAACTTAAGTGGTTGTGGAAAATATTTTATGCTTGTTCTGACTTTCTCATAGTTTAAAATTAGGTTAAGTTCCAAGATTATGATCACACTAAAACAAATGACCATCCTTCAAAACCACCATGTAATGTAAAAAGGGGAGCGAGGAATTAACCAAGGCATTTTATTGCCAAAAACCACAGTAGCTTAGCTATGAATGGTCATTGTTTGCACATTCTATTCTCTGTTATCTCACTGTGCTATTACTGTGAATAGTAATTCTGAATGGTAAGCCAGCCAACCAGCTATAACTCTCTAATTCCCCTGCAGGTTAAGAATGCTACAAGCATTTCCAAAGGGTTAGAATATAAGGAGCTGTTCCAAAGTAAAAGGCTGTTCATTTTTCTATGCTGTTACTTAAATCCCATTGTTGCTTCATAAAAATGTACTATATTCTGTGTAGAAACAAGACAATGCAGCGGAAATGAAAAATGAGTTTATGTAACAAGTTATCTCACTTCAAAGGCACTACGGAAATAGTGTTTCAAAACAAGGTTTATTACTTTTTCCCTAAGATATATGAACCAGCGTTATCAGTTTAATGCAAAATTGGATTTATAAGGCAATAAAAATAGGAGGTTCAAGCGCTACTAAACTTTTAGTACAGTTTAAACATTAAAATACTGTATATTCATTTTTGTTGCACAATGATAGACAGGCAGATGGCCACTAAGTGCATTTTTTTTTACATTTTAGAAGAGCCCTGAGTGTAACTGCATTGTAAATTTGCTTAAATTCTAGACCTAAATGTTCTTGCTAACTAAGTAAATACTTAATGATAATGTGTTACACAGAATATTGATTTAAAATGATTTAATACGTATTAAGAGATTTACCTATTTCTTCTAAAATTGTTCTAATATCATTCATAGTTTTAGGGACATAAAAGAAAACTCAACTTTTATTTGTGACACTCAACTTTCATCATGATCACTTAATATTATATGATTAATTTAATGGCCATGCTGCCAGTTTATATACTGTGACAATGTTACTCAAATAAAAACGCATTATGATAGATTGCACATCAAAATGGTGGGAAATACTAGAAAAGGCTTTTTAGGATGCCTGAATAGTGGATCCCTGTGTTCTACCAGTAGTTTGTGTTCAGAATTTTACAATGTATATTCATCATTATTTGTAAGAAATTATTAGCATTTGCATAGATCCTACTGGTTTATTTTTACCTGGCTTTAATGCTGTTTCTCCTTCTCCCTCGCATTACCTCTGCTGCACTCCTGTGCAGAACAACTAATCGGATGCTCACCTTCATGTTCAAAATGCAAACTTTTGTGTATATAATGAACAAAGGGGGAGTGGCAGCTGCTCAGACCATTTTATAACTAACCTGGGAGGTGCAAGTCAGCAGGGCAATTAGGTTACTAAAGACTTAAAGGAGCCGCAGCACTCAACCTTTTTACACTTTTGTGTATATAGTTTTTCTTACTGCTTGATTCTTCCCGCGCTTTACCTAGCATCACCAACCATCCAAGACAGGTCCTTTTTGAGAGCCCAATTTATTACTAGCACCTAGTAGCACCGCTGGAGCATCTGCCGAGAGGTGCTATTAGTGCCTCAGTCACAACGCCGGCTGTAGGCAGACGGCGCTACTAGTGTTCAGTAGAGATGAGCGAACCGGTTCGGACGAACCGGAATTCGCTCCGAATTTCAGGGAATTTTCGATTTTCTTTGGTTCGTGCCGATCGAATTTTCCCTGAAATAAAAAAAAAAATGCCGGCATGGTGGGAGCGGGCAGGCCGGCTACGCTGTCAGCTGGCGACGGAAGCCGGCCCGCTGACAGCACAGCCGGCCTGCCCGCTCCCACCATGCCGGCATTTTTTTAAAAAGCAAACACTTACCTGCATGGTCGGAGCGTGGAAGCCGGCGCCGCTCCCAGACGCCCTCTGATGACGCGTCCTCTGATGACGCGTCCTCTGATGACAGCTGAGAGCGGCGTCTGCTTAAAAAAAAAAATGCCGGCATGGTGGGAGCAGGCAGGCCGGCTGCACTGTCAGCGGGGCCGGCAGCAGCCCGCTGACAGCGTAGCCGGCCTGCCCGCTGCCACCATGCCGGCATTTTTTTTTTAAGCAGGTGCCGCTCTCAGCTGTCATCAGAGGACGCGTCATCAGAGGACGCATCATCAGAGGGCGCCTGAGAGCGATTTTCAGATGAGCGATTTTTTTTCAGGTGAGCGATTCGTTTAAGTTCGATTCGGGCGAGCCCGAATTTCTTGGGGAAATTCGGCAAATTGCCCGAATCGAACTTTCAAGAAGTTCGCTCATCTCTAGTGTTCAGCGCTGAAGGCTATGTGGCGCTGTACCTTTGCTTGAGCGTTTTTCAATGGAGATAGTGACAGGTAGCACCAGTTGCGCTCCGCCACTCTATGCCATATTTATCATGGAAAACCGCAGCACTGTCGCTCTAAAAACGTGACTCTCGGACATACAGCACCAGGTGCAATGGCAAAAAAGGATGGCAGCATAGTGACAAAGCAAAAACACCTGGAATGACATCAGGGACACACAAATGACACATGATTGTCAGGCATTAAAACACAAGTTTGCAGCGGATAACCTAAGTACAATAAATGGAGAAAAAAACATTCTGAACAGGCCAGAGATCCTGTGTCACTTGATTGAGCACGAAAAAGAAAAAACGCTAACCAAAAGTCATCAAAAATAAAATAACTGGAATGTCTAATTGAAGTCTATGGAAGAAAGACACTGAGCGTCTGATGTGATGTGGCACTGGAGGGAACACAGTGCCAGCACTAACCAAACACTCAGCGCTCTTGATACATGGAACACTACATGCCGCAATGTGATGTGCTAAACATTTTTTTGCTTCATAAATATGGCTTGCTGGTGGCGCTACGGAAAAACACCTGCTGCTATGTGTCACTAGAGATTCTTAAATAAATCCCTGAGTATCTGGGTGCCCACGAGTTTTGTGGCTTTTTTACCGCAGAGGGAGAGTAGTTTAATATGTTTTTTATTTAGAGCAACAAGATACAGCACACACAATTCAATGAACATTAAATCAAATATAGGAGATATCATTGCATAAAAATCTCCTATACACTCAAATCAGTATCACATCCAGGATTAAAAATACTTCATATCACACTAAAAAAGATACAATTCTGCTACTTCAAGTTTTTAAACTACTTTGTGATATGCTTCCAATTTTACTAACTGGCTTTCCTAAAATATAGAAGGAAAGGGGATTGAGGTCTAGACCACCATGAAAGCTTCAGACATTAATCTGAGCTGTGATTAAGGAGAACGAGACAGCACAGGACAGGTGTGTATTTTTTTAAAAAGATTTTACTACACAAAGTGCAGTTTTAGGTTTATTAGCACTCAGGATGCAAAGATAAAAATGAGCCGCCTCCCAATAACAACCCCCAATGAGCATATATCCTACACACAGGGCATTTAAGGAACAAATATTTTCTATCCCCTTGATCTTGGCCTTGACCACAGACTTCCTGGACATGCTTTGCACTAGTGAACAAGGTCAACAATAGATGTTCTAGCCACTCCGCCAATCTGGATCTGGGTAATGTTGGCTGGATCCCACCCCTGCCCCAACCTGTGGTTAAAATAGCTGCAACCAGGCCTATGCTCCAGTGTTCTATTCCTAGATTTTAACTTTCTTGGGTTTTGTTCCTTGTCCCCCGCTGCATAAAACCCCACAGATCTCCCATAAGAAACAAATTTTCTTTCAGTCCTGTGCTCCATTCGGAGCCATTTGCTGTGCATATTAATGCTCAGTAAACGGCTGTTTACAGCAATGGGGAGCTTTGCACTAGTGAACAAGGTCAACAATAGATGTTCTAGCCACTCCGCCAATCTGGATCTGGGTAATGTTGGCTGGATCCCACCCCTGCCCCAACCTGTGGTTAAAATAGCTGCAACCAGGCCTATGCTCCAGTGTTCTATTCCTAGATTTTAACTTTCTTGGGTTTTGTTCCTTGTCCCCCGCTGCATAAAACCCCACAGATCTCCCATAAGAAACACATTTTCTTTCAGTCCTGTGCTCCATTCGGAGCCATTTGCTGTGCATATTAATGCTCAGTAAACGGCTGTTTACAGCAATGGGGAGCAAGTGGGACCACATCTCCAGACATGGCTGTGTTCCTGCCCTCAGCCTATCTGAATGGTTGGTTCTGAGAATTAAATCTGGGACCCCATATCAGTTACTGTACTTTTTTCTCAATAGATGTTTTCTCTGGGTGCAGTTCCTAAGTAACAAAACTTTCTTTTAAAGCTGCCATCTGGCCAAGGAAGATAGTTATAGTTCTCTTTTCAACCTTAAACATGACCATCCATGTTGATGGATCATTTGTATTTTCTATACCTGTGTTTCTTAGCTTCTTTGACCTGAAGAAAAATTTGTTCTTTATACAAGCTTCACTGATATCTGCTGAAGATAAATGAATTGGTCACTACATCCCCACTCTCTCTCCATCTTTAAGGTGGACCAAAACACACAGAGATTTGCTGGGGAATCTATAAGATGCCCAGACCGATCGATTCCCTCTCCCCGGGCCATCAAAAATCGAGATGGCCCGCTGTGTGAAACCCCCCAGGTCGCCCCCACCCACTCTTTCCTGGGCCAACGGCAGATGCGCGATCTGCGACCGCATTCCCACTGTCCCTCTAGGATGCGACCATCAGCGCCCCTCGGAGCTGCTCGCCTTGGATGGGCATGCTGATTGAACGAGCGGCCACGCGTGTGCTGTATGACTGGGAATAGGTGAGCTGATTTCGGCGACCCCGATCGGGGACAAGGAAAAAAACCCCAGGATAGTCAAAATCCTGGGTTTTGGTCCACTTTAATTCCCAGTTCACAGGTTTCCTTCAGTAAGAATAAAGCCATTCTGCCCAATCAATACCTTGGTCCCTTCTCTTTTGGTTTCACTCTCACTGAAGAAAGGTTTTTCATGTTCATGATTAGAAAATGGGGCAAAATGACAAGGTCAGGGTTGAAGGCATGGGTTTTTAGCCACTTGTCTGCAAGTAAAGAAGAATTAAAAATAGTAACCAAGGCAACAGCCTTCCCTGACTGTGAAGCATGGCTCTATTCTCACTAAAAGAAGGCTGTGAACTGGAGTCATAGTTAGAGAGGGACACGTGTCTAAAATCTGCTCAAAAGTACCAGGTCAGTGTTGTTGACATTGCTTGTTATAATCCACTTGTCTACAAGAAGGGAACAAGGTCCAATGCCTCCTTTAAATTGTTAATCTATTGTTACTGTACTGTATGCTATCATACATCACATTAAAAAATTACATACAAGGATTAATGGAAAAAATACATTGAAAATAACCAGGGGGATTGCATTGGATTCTTTTGATTACTGCAATATTTTAGACAATAGATACATGTACACTTAAAGGATCGGCTTAGAGATAAGTGCATGTATGATACACTTTACCTGGTATCTAAGCTTGAACTATTGTGCGTACAGTACTTGATTACACAAATTTATGAAAGGCCATTAGTAAAAACTTAGCTGCTTATGCGTATGTTTACAGCATTACAATACAAAAAATACAAAATCTATGTGCTTTTCGAAAAAATTGACTTCCTAATGTGTTGCAGCCCTGTACTGAAAAACATATAGAAAACATTGATTTCCTAACATGGTGGACCTTACTGTTTTCTGAAAACTATAATGTGTTGCAGGCCCTTTGTTATTTGTACTGCAAAACATTTAAATGGAATTATTGTATTTAAGTGAGAAATGTGTTTTAAGGTCAATAGTGTACTTCTTCATTGACAAGAAATATGTGCGTGTGCTCTTGTTTTTTTTTTATTTTTTATAAATTTTAATTTATGCTTTCAAGTTAGGTTACAACAACTTAGCATTACAGCCTTCACCACAAGGGGAGGCCAGAAACACATACATTTGCATATACATATATAAAAATATCAACATACACAAAAACAAAAAGCAAAAATAAACTATCCACAAAATTACAATCAAAATCAGAATCAAAACATCACACACACACACACACACACACACACACAACAGCCACTCACATTCATCCTCGCCTGCTATGGCCTACAATTGTCAATATAAAAGTTGGATGTATTGAGGTCCAAGAAGGGAGCGCGAGAGGGAAAAGTGATTACATCTAATCTGTGACAGAATCAGAGGCATTAAGCCAAGCTTCCCACACTTCCCCCGCTCGAATTTGTTAGGACACCCCCTAGCTTGGTAAGTCATCTTATATAGGACTAGTTTCCCGTTTATCAGGCTTTTCCAGCCCGACAAAGTTGGCGCATTTGGATGTTTCCTGTTCATTAAAATACATTTACGTGCGAAAAAAGCTAACAAATGTAAGAGAACTCTCTGTGGCCCCCCATCCAACATAGGCTCCACTATACTTAGTAAGCAGAAGGCAGCTGATTTCGTAACTGGTAGGCCTACAGAAGTATGTATAAAACTAGATACCCCGTCCCAGAAGGTGGAGATCACCCTGCATTCCCAAATCATATGTTTTAAGGTGCCTGCACTGGTATTGCATCTGGGACACAGGTCTGACTCCAACAGGCCCATTCTCCTAAGCCTAACCGGGGTCAGATAAGCCTGATGAAGCCATTTAGCCTGGATTAATCTATCCCTTGAATCTATAACTGATAAGTACAGATTGTCTATTGTCTCCTCCCAGTCTTCCCGCCCAAGGTCTGGGATAAGTGTTTTCCAGTTTTCCATTGCTCTATCCAGTGGGGAGGGGAGACTAAAGAGGAGGGCAGAGTACAATGTTCCCCTATATAGCTCCCCTATATACCAGAGTCTGTAAGGGGGTTAACGATCCCAACAAGGAAGCCTCCAGGGCAGTCACCGGGTTGGTCGCTGAGGGGTACATCCACGTAGTGTAAACTAGTTGGGCAGCATAAAAATAAAGCAACATCTGAGGATAGACCTGTTCATTTTGGGGGGAGAGGCGCCCCAGATAAACTGAAATAGTATGGAATCTAGTAGTTGGAAATGAGCAGCTGGCAGCACAGTAGGTGAGGCCTGATAAATGTATAACAATTTGGGGAGGAAAACCATTTTGAAAATATTAATCTGACCAATCACCGAAAGGGGGAGAGATGCCCATTGAGCAGTCTTCCTCCTGAGAGCATCAATCACCGGGCATACATTCAGCTCCATGAATTTTGATGGGACCCCATGTATAATGACTCCCAGATATCCAAACCGGTCCACCACTTGAAGCGATGAAGCCAAAGAGATCTGAGTGTCTTCTGGCCTGTCTACCAAATATAAACTAGATTTCTCCCAGTTAACTTTTAATCCAGAGAACACCCCAAATTTAGCTATCACATTCAGTAGTGCCTCCAGGGAACTGCTAGCATCAGCCAGATAGACCAGGGTGTCATCAGCATACATGGAGACCTTTTCGACAGTGGGACCCAGTCTCCAACCCTGAATTTCTGAGGAATCTCTAATTAACGATGCCAGGGGTTCAATGGCAATCGCGAATAACAAGGGGGAGAGAGGACACCCCTGTCTTGTGCCTCGATGCAAGGAAAATTCAGCCGTTGTAACTCCATTCACCCTTACTCTCGCTCTGGGGTTCTTATAATGTAGTTGCACATATTTAATATAGGTCGGAGGAAGGCCAAATTTGGTCAGAACAGCCCATAAGTAAGGCCATTCGACAGAGTCAAAGGCCTTTTCATTGTCAAGGGATATAACCACCCTACTCCCAGCATTATCATGACTAATTTGCAGGTTACTGAACAACCTCCTTAGATTAATGCTTGTCGTTCGGCCAGGCATAAAGCCGGATTGATCGGGCCCTATAAGCGAGAGAATTACAGTGTTCAGTCGGAGCGCCAAAATCTTAGCGAGAACCTTGGCATCCTGATTCAGGAGAGAGATCAGCCTATACGAGCTGCAAGAATCCCGAGGTTTACCGTCTTTGTATATCAAAGTAATAATTGCCTGTGAAAAGGATTCGGGTAGGGTTTCAGAGTGCAGAGCTTCAGAGAAAACCTCCAGTAGTCTTGGCACCATAGCATCACCGTAATTTTTATACCATTCTGAGGGCAAACCGTCCAGCCCAGGGGCCTTCCGGCCAGACATCAGAGCGATTGCTTTCCCAATTTCCTTGGCCGTTATTGGACCATCCAGCACCGCACTATCCGTAGCTGACAGAGACGGAAGATTTATGTTCCGGAGATAGGTGTCTAGAGCTGCCGAGTCATATTGCACCCTAGAAGAGTACAACTGACAGTAGTCACGGAACTGGTTGGAGATCCCTTTTGAATCAGTTATTAATTGGGTCTGGTTCATAATACCGGCTATTAGCGTTTGCGGGCACTCTGCTCTTGACAAGTATGCCAAAGTTCTCCCATTTTTATCCCCCAGCCAATGCCGTAGTTGGGCCCACCCCAAGGGTCAGTCGGTCCAGGGATCTATCCAGGATCCTATTAAAGTCCCCTATGAGCAAAAGAGGGTCAGACGGGAAGGCGGCAACTTTATCCATGATCTCCTGGAGAAATCGCACATCAAAGGGGGGCAGAACATATAAGCCTACCACCAGGATATTAATATCATGCATTTTAGCATGCATTATGACAAATCGTCCCTTAGGGTGAGAGCAAATCGATAGACGGCTAAAGGGGAGATGCTTAGCCATTAGGATTGATAATTGCGTGGTATAAAGCAGCTCGGTGAACCAGCCGTATCAGCAGAGGGGAAGAGGGGGCAGACCCTCAGGATTGACGCTGCCTGGGTGCAGCACCCGGCAGGATGCAAGATTGTCGCACTGCGAGGGTTTCAGCCGAGCCCCAGAGCCGTCTCCAGCCCTATATCACAGTGAGGCTGTGTATCCACCTAGGCCTCCTGGCAGACTCCTTTTGCTGTGCACCTCCAGAGGGTCCACCAGGCCAATCCCCCACACAGCGTCTCCCAAGGGGGAAGGCAAGCACCCCACAGGTCACAGGGCAAAAAATAGAGGTAAATATCAGATCTTCTATGGCCACCTCAGAGTCACACTGGAGCCCCAAGAAGCTCCCAGCAGAAACAGATGGATATATTGACAGGCGTCCTCTCAGCACAGGGAGCAGGAGGGGGAAGCCACGGGGGAGCCACCCGCCGACAACAGTGAACCGGAGGACTGTCAGCACACCGCCGAGGGAGCCCGTCGTAGGAGGCAGAGGGGAGTGGAGCACCTGTTGACAGTGGCCGAAGATAACGGAGCGTCTGCCGCCAGTAAGGGAGGGGAGTGGGGCGCCCACTGTCAGAGGTGGAGGGGAGTGGAGCGCCCACTGTCAGAGGCGGAGGGGAGCAGAGCGCCCGCTGTCAGAAGAGGCGGAGGGGAGCGGAGCGCCCGCTGTAAGAGGCGGAGAGGAGCGGAGGGCCCACTGTCAGAGGAGGCGGAGGGGAGCGGAGCGCCCGCTGTCAGAGGAGGCGGAGGGGAGTGGGGCACCCACTGTCAGAGGCAAAGAGGAGCGGAGCGCCCACTGTCTTAGGTGGGGGAGATTGGCGCGCCCGCTGTCAGAGGTGGAGGGAAGCAGAGGGCCCACCACCCGATAGCCGATGGGAGCGGAGCAGACGGCCCCAGAGATGAGCCGATCACCCGCCGGCAGGAGGCGGAAGGCCAGCAGAGACGTGGTCGTCGGAGGCAAAGAGGAGAGAAGCCGACCACTCACAGTGTGTAGCAGGACAGGCGCGGAGTTCCAGGTGGGTAGCCCAACAGCATCCGGATCCTCAATCCTCTTTCCCCGGGTCCAGACCAGTGAGATTCAGTACCAGCGACACTCGATGGCCAGGCACAGCTAAGCCGAACGCAGCACTGGGGTAAGTCAGCCCCTTTCCTCCTCCAGGTTTCACACTCCAAAATGGCGCCACCCGTCCTCATGCGGGAGTCCCTCAGAGGCACAGGGAAGCCCAGCGAAAGAGCCCTGTCCCCACGAAGACAGGTATAGGGTCCAGAGAGTACACAGTGGCACCCTAGGGTAGTTAGGATATTATTTCCACTGGATTCCAGGGTTTTTTCAGGATTTCTGTCAGGAGCCCTTGTGTCACACGCCTTCCTCGCTCAGCTACATAGCCACGCCCCCCCGTGTGCTCTTGTTAAATGTACGCTGTAGGTGTTACATTAAGATATAAGAATATTTTATGCTTATTGTGATTTATTGCCTTTAGCTATACATGAAGAACTAAAACTAATTTGCAAAGACTTTTACTTTCCTTGGTTATTGTAAAACTGCTTTATCATACAGGAGCTAAGTGCTTAAGTTGCTGTTTTTACAGAATATCAATTTTTGCAGAGATATTTGCAGAAACAGGAGAGATTTGACAGCATGAGTTATCTGGTTATACACAAGCAGAGATAATACGTGTATAATCAATAATGCAAAATATAACATGAATCAAAGGGAATGTGACAGTTTGTAGTGAAGACTGTTCCAGTTTAAAAATAAAATAATCTGTAAAACGAATTAACTGTTTCAGAAATGAGGCTTTCATTGCATTACTATTCTGAGAGTTACTTTCTGTAGAAGAACATAGATACCCAAAAGACAGCCATCATTTTTCAGTTTAGAAAAGTTATTTATAGGAAGTGATTTGCAATATTGGCATCGGCGATAAATTTACAGTCTCAATAAAGCAGAAGTGATGGGAGATATTGTCCCTTTTTGAGCATATGCAGAGAGATTATTTAGGAAGTTTAATGTACAGAATAATGTTTGTGTTTAATAGGCATGGTTTGGGGTTATGGACAAGATAGAAAAAGGCATCCCTTTTGCTTCAACTTTGCAGCTTGTGTCACCCCTGACCCCTTATTTTCCTTACATCATCAATAACAATGCCAAACTTTGGATAGAGCAATGGAACAATAGGAATGTATATGTGGCATGACAATTCACACTTCAGTATAAGTATGTCAGAAGAACTTTACCTGTCTAAATACATTGTGCCTGTAACTTGTAAGTTTGGTAGAGGAAAGATAAAGATAAAGCTATGGTGTTTTTCAGGCATTGGCCTGTAAAGAAAGGTCTTCAGAATACCAAGACATTTTGCACAACTGTATGCTTTCAACTCCGGCATGACTGTGCCCTGGGCGAACAAAGTTTAGTTAATCAGAGGATGATTGGATACGTTTGGTGTGGAATATTTTTAATGCTGATTATTTCTGTCCATGTTGAAGGTGAAATAAAAGGCTTGATGGACATTAGCTGAAATAAAAGGAATATAGGAAGTGAAGGGTATGAATTGCTGGCTGGTGGCCTACCTTTTCTACTGTTCACATTGGGAGGTGGAACTGCCCTCCTTTGGCTGTGCAGAACATGAGAAGAGCGCTGGTCACCGGGAACTATATGGCGGTGGTGAAAAATTAGACGCTAAATGGTGGACACGTGGCCCGTCTTTTTATGATAAATCCGGCACTGAGAAGCTTGATAAATTAGGCTTCTAGTTTTTAAAAATCTAGAATGAGATTTTACTATATGTATGTTTCCAATGATAAACTTGGGGCCTGATTTATCAAGCACTTTCTGCTGCCCTGCAAGAAACACATTTACGTGGAGGCTTATTCATTACTAACGCAGATAAGCGGCTGTATAGCGTTGCTTAGAGCGACCACTAGTAGATGCTGTAAGTGGGTATCAGGCGCTGTAATAGAGCGCCTCGGTCGCTGTAGTTACCTGGCCGGCGTTGATGAATGTGATGTATGTTGGGCACTCTAACAACAGTACAGCGATGCAGGGAGCGAAAGGTAGCGCCAGCTAAGTGCGATCAACTCTCAGGGACTCACACCATACTTAGCAAAAAGATACACACAAACAGCGTTGGTGCCAGACGCTGTGTGATTAAAGACCGTTTTTGAACCCATATCCACCAGTAAAAAAGTGGAATTAAATTGTTGTAACGTTGTGACATTAACACTTTAGTGCCAGACCTGTAATGACAATTCTGCATAAAAAACAAAAAAATCTAAAAAGTTTCTAAAAATGACTTTTTCCAGGTCAGGAGAGGTCACACAATTTTTTGAGAGAAAAAAAAAAATAAAAACCAGTTTAAAGAGATTAGAGGGAACGTCTGTTGAAATGTACGGGAGAGTGACAGGTAGCGACAGGTAATACCAGGAGCTCTGGAAGCTAGAGCGGCGGCGCTATACGCTGAGCCGCCTGTAATAATACATCGAACGCTACATGGCGCTGTTAGAGTCGCTCACCAGATTCGCTTTCATGAATGTGGTTTTGCGTAAAGCACCCAGCGTTCACCAGATGCTGCCTGCCGCTACGAGGCACTACCTGGCGCTAGACCCTAAACCCTTAAGACATTAGCATTGCAGCAACGTGCAGAAAAAAATTATAAATTATATTTTACACTAGTTCAATTTGCACATGCCGTAGTCTGGCAAGTGCTTGATTAATCAGGCTCTTGATTTTCAATTGTCCTTATCCCAAATTTGGCTTCTTATCTTTTTATCCGATACCAGTCACAAATCATCAAGACATTTAAATGTATGCAACCACAACCCTTCAATTTGTGTTTTTTTTTATCTCTGGAAGCTTCTGATTTAAAAATGTAATAATAAGCTTTAGCAAGTTTGTAAGATTTGTCCTCTAAACATTGCATGCTATAAATCATTATGGGGTCTTCTGGAATAATTTGCTCCCTCACATATTTCTCCATGAAGCATAAATCCTGCCATACTTTTAACACTTTATTTAAAAATGTCCTCATAATGTTCCAAAGCTTGTTTTACATCTGAAGTAATGGGTCTTAAAAGATACAGACTCTCAAGAAAGCTGCTGATAATATTCTACAGTGCAATCATAGACTGTAATGTAGTCTGCATGTCTGCAATGTTAAAGTTCCACTATTGCATCGCGCTACATTTGCCACTGTCCTAAACTGTTTTCCTTTTTTAAATTGAAGAAGAAATGGATGAGATATCGAGGTCTACAATCATCCAGTGCCTCACTGCTAATATTCTGCTCCTCAGTCGCAAAAACCTAGTCAGCTGCAAAAGCTTTTTTTAAAGAAGAAAAGTCTATCTAAGCTTATGTATAGGTATTCCATGAAAAGTAGGAGATATAAGTTTAAAATATCTAAACTAGGTCTCCAAGTAGCTTCCCTAGCTTGGATGATTGAGCCTCTTAGATGCTAATTTGGTATTGACAGAGACCCAGACATTGTAGCTGCGGTTGGGTGGGCACAATAGATTTGGGTGTATAAAGGATTCTTAATTATGTAAAGTAAATAAAGTCAATGTCTGGCCATTAAATCCTTTTGTGAGTATATGGGCTGGCTAAAAGGAAGGGCTAGTCCTTCCCATCAGGAAGTGAGATGTCCTGGAAAGATTTGGGGGAAATATTTCGGCAGTTTTGGAGGGAGGAGAAAGGGCGCATGTGCCTGAGGGCCCTGTATTGGTAACTAAGAGCAAGTAGTTTTAGGCCTGTATGACAATTGTAAATAGTAATATTAATTTTTAGGAATTGTTTAATTTAATTGTTTAGTCCCAGTGATACCAAAACTGTCTAGGGGTTTTATATATATTTCGTATTATTTTTACATATGTACAACTGTTCTGTATCATAAGTCTGTGCACAATACAATCTTTTATACATTCTCATTGGTGTAATTCCTTTCGTCACCCACAACCTAGAACCTACAGTGAGCAGTTATTGCTATATCAATCATTGATATTTTTATTGAAGTTTTTTATAATATTAATTGTTTGCACTAGTAAAAGCATAGATTTAATAGTTTTCCTTTCTCAAAATCTGAATCAAAAGCAACAATTACTACAAACTTTTCATTCTGGTAGTTGATGTTGTTTTGAGTTAATCAATTGTAGTGTGTCAGGAATATAAATTCTCTGAAGATCATTTCAATTTAAATGATTCTATGACAATTAATCTATTGATTACACAATAAATAGGAAACTGATTTGAATACGGAGACGATTTCCCTTTGCTTCTAAGTGCTGATCTACAGGAGCACTACTGCATTAAAAAATTGCATTAAAAAAGATAAACCATTAAACAGCCACACAATAGCTTCTAACGTGTATCCATAATGTGGCAATAGTAATAAGTGTTAGTAATAAGAAAAAAATATGAATGACTTACTTTTAAAATTTAAAATGAAAATAGCTCAGTCCATTTGCTGAATGGGGGGATCTGCTGGGTTTTATTTGTATTTCAATAAATATGCTTTATGTTTAAGCTCTATAAGCTGTATATAAGCCCTTTTGCTTATATCATGGAGAGAAAAAGCCTGATTTTACTACAGGAAATTTTTTACTAATGATTAACCATTAATGAAGTAGACAGAGTCGGAGTTGCAGGCGGAGACGGGTCCTGATAAAATCAGTGTTCCAGGACAATTCATTACATAAATATGCATTTCCAGTTTTACACCCTAAAAAGGGAGTATTGGAAGGTTCTTTGGCCAGATGTATTTCACAATTTTATTGGTTTTTGATCCATTTTAAGTTGACCTAATGAAAGTTACTCTGTAGTCACTTGGTTGAGACCTACCAGTGTAATCCAGAATGGTCACTAAGGGGTCATCAGGGGGACCTTGTGAACTCCCTTGATTGATAGGGGGACAGGAGCAGCAGCAGCAGTAGCAATGCTAGCCATTTATGCTGTAGTCTATAGTTGTATGCAGCCAGCAAAATGAACAGAACCCTACCAATGCCACCACCCAGCAGCAGCTAAACCACCAAGCGGTGGCATATCTCCAATGCCACCCCTGTTCCATGACAACATGGACCCTGTGAAGTTCTGGACAGGGAAAATGGACATCTGGCCACAATTGGCAGAGTCAGCCATGTCCAGCAAGTAGTGGAGGGTATTTAGTACGATGGGGGCTATTGTGACCCTATGGAGCACTTTTCTTTGGTACATTTCTGGACATATATGACCATTGTATGCTTGCCCAAACATAGTTTTTCATCATGCATTTAACACATCCGCACAGTGATCACAGGCAATAAGTGTACACATGTCCCATGTGTCCAGAGTGGTGGGCTGCCCTAATAAGAGAAATGGGGTGTTAGAATCCCTGCTCATCTTCTTACCACAAAGCTCCTGCTCTCAAGAAATAGAGAAATCATAGAAATCTCTATAAAGTTTGGTACAGCAGACAGTATAGAACTAGTGTTGGGTGAACCCCAACCCCAACTTTGCGAGTTTGGGTTCTCAAACCTGAACACAGACTTTAGCCAGAAGTTCTTGTTCGAGTTCGATGTTCGCCACGAACCTAGGAAAACCTGGTTGATGAGCTTAACCTAAATTGTGCAGCAGCAGGAGGGTTCTGTGCAATACCTGGGCCTCATGATATTGCCAACTGTCGGTGTTCTTTGGTGTTCTGTCAAATAGGCTACGGCGGGGGCTTCAGAAGACACCCATGAGTGAGGACACTGGCAGATGGCACTAGAAGTGCTGCTAGCAGCTGCCAGTTTTCACAGTCATAGAAGTGGCGGCCATCTTTCTGAAGCCTATGTGACAGCGGAAAGAACGTTGACCACTGACAGGATATCAGTGGGGCCCGGGTTAGGGTTTGGCTCAAGTTTGGGTACTCGAACCGGAATTTTGTTCAGCCGAACTTGCCAAACCCTAACACTATTTAGTGCTGAAAGGAAGCATCTGGCCACAAACTGCTAAATTGTAACTTCATTATTTTATGTTTAAAGGGAACTTAAACTCAGAAAAATAGTTTCCTCACTTTTTTAGGGACATCATGATTTTACTCCCTGGTTTTCCATAAACTGACTTTGATCCTCAACCACACAACTGCAGCTAAGCTGCAGCCACAGTAAACTCAGCCACACTCTACAGCACACCATAAAATCACCACTAGCTTTGTCCTGCGCTGGCCAGAGGCCCAAGCATGTGCTGCAGGATCAGTGATCAAAGAGAAGGATTAAATCCTATCTTTATTAACTCCTGAATCATGTGCATTGTAGTTGAATCAGAATCAAATGTACAGGCTTAATTAAAGTGAACCAAACACAGCCCTGAAGTCTAAAAGTGCAAGAAACCTTGTGGCACCCACCTATTCTGAGGCTCCTGTGTATGCTGGTCACAGCACCGCACCCCTGGAACTTCTGTAGCTAAGGGTTACTTTCATGCCCAGCAATTTAGATTGAACCACACACAATGGGGAAACCATGTATCTGGTCTGTGAGGAATAGGGTAAATATTATATTTTCTTTAATTGCGTATGTCCGGTTCTCCTCTTTAAGATTCTCAGCAGTTCTTAGCAAATGTCACTCTTCCAACAACCTCCTAACACAAGCCTGGCAGGAAAAGAAATCAGAAATGTGCAAAGCCCCTCTGTGGCTTCCCTAACACCTTTATCAGACAAAAAGAGTTTCTAGGATTAGGCCCAATCCCAATGTCCGTTACGGACCCAGCACTCCTACCACACCTCAAGTTTCGTTTAAAACATTCTTCTGTCTTTAGTGAGAGTCATAATTAAAACAAGATCCTTCCAGATCGATAAACAGTGTTGTTCTATTCTTGTTACAATCGTACCTAAGACATGCAATTGGTATCTAGAAGAGCAGTTGTTCATACAGCAATTTAGTTACATGCTTAAAATTTCCTAAATGGCAGCATCTTTTATACGGCAGCTTATTTATCTTACTGGTATGTCGGTCAATATGAGGACAAACATGTTTCGCCGAAAAGGCTTCTTCAGTGCCCTAATGCAAATATCAAGAAATATGCCATAATATATGTCAGACAGCATGGAGCCAGCATCATATCTAGCTGGGAAGGTGTGATAGCAGATGGTGCTTCAAAGAGATCCCCATAGGATTCACATCTGTTAAGAGGGAGGGAGACAGGGCAGAGAATGGAGCTTAAAGCTGAGTCTGTGAGACCAGTAATTTGGAGGGAAGCCATGTGCTAGCGTGCCCAGATAGGAATAGCAGCCAGAAACAGGTCTAGACCCACGCTTCCTGGATGCCCTGACCTATACATTCATCTTGCTAAGGTAATCTGTCTTTTGTTGTACCTCTGCTTATTATTTGCTTACCTGTAATCTCAGACTGGTATTGTAAATTCCATTACCTGTAATAACTGTCCAGTGTGCCTTCCAAATTAAAATATATATTTAACTTAAGCTATCTTTTTGCCTTAACCAAGAATCTATGTGTGTTCATGGCCTTCCTGGGCACTGTAGTCTACTTGGCTGGTGAAACGGACGGTGATTTAGGAAAGTGTATTGGGTGATGCGTATATGCGTTTCCCTGAAATGGCTGCTCCTGTTTAATTATGACAGGCTCTTTGTTTAAACAGGGCCAAATGCACAGCATATGGTGCTGACTGGACAAGAGCTAGTGCATGTGGCGTAGAACGGAGGCCAGATTCTTTTTTGGGGAGAACTGGGGGTTTCACATAGAGGGACGTTCCAAATCGGGAGGTCCCAGGGGGAAAGGACCAAAGCCTGTGATCGTGAAAATCCCAGTTTTTATTCACTTTAAGCACACAGACTTTAGTTTTTATCCCCAGGGTGTCACTTCATAGGACTCCCTACTGGAATACTACCATACCACACTCATACTACCATAACACACTCATACTACCATAACACGCTAACTGCTGCCCTTGACTCCCTTTACTACAGCCGCCCTCAGGCCAAAAAAAGACAACATTGGCTTAATACTAACACTGCAACATTGAAACGGCATTCTCGAGTCACTGAGTGGCATTGGAGGAAATCCAAAACCAAGGAGGACTTCCTGTTATACAAGAAAGCCCTTCAGGAACTCAGGACTGCCCTTTCATCTGCTAAACAGGAATATTTCACATCACACTTATCAGCACAGGCCCGGAATCCAAAACAGCTATTTAACACCTTCAACTCCCTACTCCGCCCACCGCCACCTCCTCCATCCTCACAGCTAACAACTGAGCAATTTGCCACATACTTTAAAGATAAAATTGACATAATTTGAAGTGGCTTCACCACTTCTCTCCTACCAACCCCCCCCTCGCCCCACTCATTAACTCATTTCACATGGTTAACTGCTCAAGGTCTCTCCTCTCTGGTCTCACTTGACCACCTGCTCCCTTGATCCCATTTCATCCCACCTTATCCCTCAACTGTCTCCATCTGTCATTGCAGCCCTAACATCTTTATTCAACCTCTCTCTCTGCACTGGCATCTTCCCTTCTGCCTATAAGCATGCTGTTATCACTCTACTCATCAAAAAACCCTCTCCGGACCCCTCTGCCCTCCCCTGAACAGCATGTCCACACAGAAATGACTTACTATCTGTCTACAAACTCCCTCTTAGATTCCCTCCAGTCTGGTTTCCGCTCATGTCACTCCACCGAAACTGCACTCACCAAAGTCACCAATGATCTAGTGACAGCCAAATCCAAAGGCCACTACTCTGCTATCATTCTTCTCGAGTTATCCTCTGCTTTTGACAAAGTTGACTATGCTCTGCTTCTCTATATTCTTTCTTCTCTTGGAATCCAAGGTCTTACACTCTCTTGGCTCTCCTCCTATGTTACTCAAACACCATATTTTGGTGTACCACAAGGCTCAGTCCTAGATCCCCTACTTTATTCAATATAAACTTCTGGTCTCGGACAACTATTAACCTCGCTATTTTTATGCAGATGACACTCAGATCTACCTCCCAAATCTCTCTTCTTTGCTCTCTCGCCTTCCTGACTGTCTTAAAGCCATCTCTTCCTTCATGACATCTCGCTCCCTTAAACTGAACATGGACAGGACAGAACTGGTCATCTTCCCACATCTCACTTCCCTCCCCTCTCTAACACCACAATCTATGTAAATAATGTCACGCTCGGGGTAACTCCAGCCCTTTGATAAGCCCACAACCCCCAATCTCCGCAGCCAACTTCACCTGTAGGAGCCCCCGCTTGCCGGGACGCAGAATACGCCTACCCGGGATCGGTTGCCCCCAGGACTTAATGGCTCAAAGGATGTGAGCTTATATGTAGGAGGTCTGGAGAACCAATAGCTAGAGTGTTGACAGAGGAAGTCCAGAGACAGGCCAGAGGTCGACAGCGGGAAGGCAGAGATCGTAGCGGCACCAGGGATCAGGCAACTCGTAGTCTGGATACAGGCAGGGGTCGGCAACAGGAGTTCAGATCTAGAGTGGTTGGTACAATCAAGGTCGGCAACAGGAGTTCAGATCGAGAGTGGTCGGTACAATCAAGGTCGGCAACGGGAGTTCAGATCGAGAGTGGTCGGTACAATCAAGGTCGGCAACGGGAGTTCAGATCGAGAGTGGTCGGTACATTCAAGGTCGGCAACAGGAGTTCAGATCGAGAGTGGTCGGTACAATCAAGGTCGGCAACAGGAGTTCAGATCGGCTACTATACACAAGGCTGACTAGGTACTAAGCGCTATAACAGGCACTAAACAAGTGACGGGGTGAACCTTTATAGGGACTGGGTATGATGGGCCATGGAGAACAGTGTAGTGATTGGTGCATTTACAAACCAGGACAGGATTGGACAAAAAAGGGCGAGTAGCCCACAATCTCCTTTGGGCCATGCTAGGCGCCGCCTGAGCTGCCGCCGCCGCCGCTCGCCGCGGCTGCCGGGCAGGAGCTGCTGCGGTCGGCCGCCCGAAGACAGCGCTGGAACGGGGCCCAGGTAAGTGCCGATTCCTGACAAATAATCTTACAATAACTGCAACTCATCAAGCTCGATGCCTGGGCGTCATTCTGGACTCCTCTCTATCATTCACACCTCACATTCACTCCCTAGCCACCTCCTGTCGTCTCCAACTCAAAAATATTTCCTTCATCCATCCCTTCCTCTCACCTGATACCACTAAAATGCTAGTTCACGCCCTGGTCATATCCCTACTGGACTACTGCAACACCCTCCTCCGTGGTTTGCCGACAAACAAACTGGCTCCCCTCCAATCTGTTATAAATTCTGCTGCTCACCTCATCTACCTCTCCTCTCGCTTCTCCAGCACTGCCCCATCTGTCAATCCCTCCACTGGTTACCTGTCTCCCATAGAGTTCAGTTCAAACTTCTAACACTTCCCTACAAAGCTCTTTCTAACCAGGCCCCTTCCTACATTTCATCTCTGATCCAACTTTAACAACCCAAGTGCAACCTCCGCTCTGCCTCTCACATTCTTCTGTCCTCCTCCCTGGTTACCTCCTTGCACCCCCACCTTCAAGACTTCTCCTGTGCCTCTCCACTTCTCTGGAATGCACTCCCCCGCTCAAAACTAATTTCTTCAGACAAGCATATGACCTGGCTTAAGCAATTTCTATAACTTTTAAACGGCACATGCCTTCTAACTCAAGCTCTACCACTTGTGATCCCTACCTTTCATCTCCACCCCCATCCTTTAGACTGTTGTAGGCTCGATTCAGAGGCACATTTGTCTGGACTTTCGTAGCTGTCTGTGAACGTTTTTGTGTGTGTTTGTCATTTTTTTCGCTCATTTTTCATTCGCACAAACGTTCGGACTAATGTGTATATGCGCTTTCGATGAACGAAAGCAAATCGGATCATTTGCGTTAGTTCTGATAAATTTCGCCTTCGAAATCTGATATTTTGCATTCGTTCAGATAACTTACGTGATTGGGATGGGCTTGCATCTCATTCAGAGAGCTGATTGCCGAGGGACCACCACCCTATAAAACCGTTTCATTTGCGATCCCCTTACGGGACCATTTTGACCTCGAATAGCCTTATTTTGAACCAGTCTAGTGCCTTTGTGAAGCATGAGGAACTCCAGCTAATGAGTATAGAAATTGTCCGGAGAGCAGAGACCAGATTGCACCGGCGACGCATGCATATCGATGGCATGCATGACGTTGAGCTGTTCAAGCTCACCAGACTTAATCGCGCTTCCCTCCATAAAATGTATAGTGAGCTGCGGCCATGGTTAGCCCGCACCACAAGGAAGGGCCAAGCAATTTCAGGTATGACCAAGATGCTTGGCTGCCTGCAATTTTTGGCGAACAGCTCGTTCCAGAGGCTGGGTGCACTCTCCGTGGGGATCTCCCAGCCTACGCAGAGCGGCGCGCTATCCAAGTTTTTGGAAGGCATGGCTACCATTAGTCAGAAATATATATTTTTCCTGACGACATGGTAGCCTGGATCGCGCTTAAGCTGGGATTTTGTAATATCACCGACATGCCCAGCGTAATGGGTGCCATTGATTGCACCCACGTTGCCTTAGTCCCTCCGGCAGCCGAAGAGTACATCTATAGGCAAGTTCAATCAGTCATTTTTTTATATAGTTGACAAATGGTATTTTAAATATCTATTAATCCCTCCTTGTAAATAGCCCCTGTGAAATAGCTTACACTGTATATCTGGCAATCCCTCATTGTAAATAGTCCCTGTGAAATAGCTTACACTGTATATCTGTTAATCCCTCCTTGTAAGTAGTCCCTGTGAAATAGCTTACGCTGTATATCTGTTAATCCCTCCTTGTAAATAGTCCCTGTGAAATAGCTTACACTGTATATCTGGCAATCCCTCATTGTAAATAGTCCCTGTGAAATAGCTTACACTATATATCTGTTAATCCCTCCTTGTAAAGAGTCCCTGTGAATTAGCTTACACTGTATATCTGTTAATCCCTCCTTGTAAATTGTTCATGTGATATATTTGGCCGGATTTAGCGTCATCAATGTTTTTCATGTAGCCCAAAGCCAAACATTTGCATGTGGACCTTAATTTGTCATGTGAAAGTTAATATTTAGTTGATCCAACATACATATCCTTTGTAGGCCTAAAAAATAGTTAGGTACTTAGTGTTATTTGTATTGGCCAACATGTTTTTTGGAGGATGCTAGAAGTTAGTATTTGAGTAATTTACCTAGCCTTGCAAATTTGTTTGCTTTTCTTTTTTCCCAGGAATCGCAAAATGGGCCACTCACTGAATGTCCATGCAGTGGTGGCCCCGGACATGCGGTTCCTTAGCGTCCTCGACGGGTTTCCAGGCTCATCCCATGATGCGTACATCTTGCAACGATCTGGATTGTACCATCGGTTTGAGTCTGGAGAAGTCTCTGGTGGATGGCTCCTTGGTAAGTTGACGCAAATAATGTCATTCCCTTTTCAATGTATGCCTATTAATATAGTTTCGGACCCATGTCTGAAGCTATGGCTGTTTTTACCCCTTGATGACAGGTGAAACCGGACCTTAACCATGAAAGCACAAACCCTTATAAAATGAGTTTCCACAATTAGTAAATAGTATATATATATACTTTCTAGTAAATTACTTATTATTCTTCCCCACACTCAGCTGCAATTCTGTTCTTGACTTTATGAAAGGGTCTGCGGCATCTTTCCTTAGAAGCATGACACTTACTGAGTAGAGGAGAGCGGGATAAAGTGCAGGGGCGGGTTAGAGCTGTGCTTGGCTCACACAAAGCAGATCTGGTGTCCTGAAAAGGTAAGACATCCAAGAATGATGACCAGCACAGTCCTAAGCCAAAAAAACCTGTTAACAGTCTGCCTGATTTGCCCTCATCCGCCATTTTGGGTGTTTAAAGGGTCAGAACATGCAGTAGATGGTGTTAGGCTGTTTCTTTAGCGGAGCAATATGTATGTTCAGGGTGTGTCTAAAATATAAGATTGGCTCTTATTGAGGGTGAACGACCATTTTTTTAAATAAATTTTTGTGTCATGTGTAATTTATGTTAGTATTTTCTTATTCTTTCAGGGGATTCCGGCTATCCACTACTTCCCTGGCTGCTGACGCCCGCCCTCGGCCACAGAATGCCGCACAGGACACCTACAATCGGGCACACCAGAAGACCCAGGCCGTTGTGGAGAGGGCCTTTGGCCTGTTAAAAACACGCTTCCGGTGTTTGGACCATACCGGGGGGGGGGCACTCCAGTATGACCCCAAAAAGATCATAGACATCATACTGGCCTGCTGTGTCTTACATAACTATGCCATCATGCAGCGTGTCCCCCGGTATTTGGATCTGCCCCCCTCTCCACCCAGCCAGGACCCAGAAGATAACTACCGTGGCACACCTAGTGCCTCTGGCCAAACAGTTCGGGCCAATTTGATTCAGACACATTTTGCATAATTTTTGTTGCCTGTGTTTGTTTTGTGCCTGTAATTATTATTTGCTCCTCTAATGTTGCCTTGTAAATTTTTTATTATTTTTTGGTGTATCAACTAGTAATGAGTTAATTACTAAAATATTCACACATCATCTGAGACTCATGCATTTTTTTGCCCTGTTTGTTTAGGAAAACCTTAAGTAATCTAAAAATAACCAAAACATTAATGCATCAACTTAGTCAACAACAGATCAAGTCACATTCAATATTTTTTATTGAAATATGAAAATTTGGAGTTGAAGGGCACTCGCATACTTCATGTACATACATAGTACAACATTAAAATACATTTGTGGCAAATCACGGCACCTAGCAATTGGCCACATCCAGGAGTTTTAATTAATGCACTCCAGGCCGGAGTTTCAATCCTAAATAAAATACACAGACATAGGGAGCAAGCATTTGCATATCAATATTTGCCCTGTAATAAATAGGGCCCCATACACACCCTCTCCTGCTTGGCCACATTTGCCACAGGCACAGGTGGAAAGCAGCCATACCTATGCCACATCCACGCCTGTAAGTCAGTGGCCCACCCAAACAAGAAACCCCAGTCCAAATCCAAGTCCAGTACAATCTCTGCCAGGGTTCAAGGTAGTAGTTTGCCAGCCTAGAATCTCCCCCAATCGTGCCTACAAACAGGATGAGCCAGGAGCAATACAATTAGGCCAAAGCCTGCAGCGCAACAGCTTGAGTGGCAGGTTCAGTGAGGCTTGAGCTCTGGCATTGGCTAGTGGGGTATCTCAGCACTCTAATGAGCTATATGGGCGAAAATCCAAAGCATACAAGCAAAGCCATATCAAAAGGCTATATTGGTAGGGCTCACCAGACAGGTCAATACAGTGGGGATGTAGAGCAAAGATGTGTAGCAGATACAGGGCAAATAGGGGTTAAAATGGTTGATGCCCATAAAACCCTGGTTGTGGGCCTTGGAGGTGGCCCATCACCTGGGCATGTGTAGCATTCAAAATCTGCAACTGTTGCAACATGTTTCTATTGGTTGTTCGAACTTCATCCGGCATGGCACTGAAATTACTACTTAAGATGGCCATGTGGGTGTTGCTAGTTCGAACTTCCTCAAGCATGTCTGTGAAATTATTAGATAAGGTGGCCATGTGGCTGTTGGTCGACCTAAATTTTGTCAGCATGGTGTTTAAGGTATTATTTAAGGTCTCTAATTGTGCATGATGCTGCTCGTTGTTTCTTTGATTTTGTTGGCGAAATAAACGCCTCTCATGGTGCCATGCTGACTCCATGATCGGCACGCGCCTCCCCTGGGAAACTGGGCGACGTTGCTGACTACGCCTCCCAATTCCCCGGGTTGGGGCGCGTGCAGATGATGGTCCTCTAGTTCGACCAACAGCCACAGATGTGCTTGGCAAATCCTCTGCAGCAGACCTACCACTGGGGACTCTAGGCTCAGTCTCTGCATGCTGCCCACGATGGGCTGGCAGCATGCGGCCAGCTTCACTCTGCTGCAGAGGATTTGGTGTAGAAACATGTTGGGACAGTTGCAGATTATGTTCCAGGGGGTCTGTTCTGAAGGTCCCATCAAGGTGCCACCCTCCTCCAGCTCCTGGATTTCCTCCATGAGTGTGTGGGTCTGTTGGGACATGTGAAATAAAAGGTTCAGTTTGGGCCCTAAATATTTTTGTACTGCAAATTATTCATGTAAATTCACATGCATCAGCAGATTCAGAAAAATACACTTATCGTATATATCGGATCCTGGCTCCTATGCAGCACGGAAGTTGACGGCGTGGTCAAACTGGCTGAGGCTTCCACACTAACTGAGGGATGATGCTGGGCTGTATTGTTTACAAAAAGGCATGTAAACACACAAATATGCATTGGTGATCTGTATTACTACATATGCTTCACTAAAACACATGACCAAGCAGGAATAGCAACTCCTCGAACGGTCCAAGTTGTCCTTCACTTTGAATGTCATTATCTGTTAGATGTATTAATCAACATGTACATACACATTGGTCACCTTAAATAAAATAAACATGCATGTACTGGCTGTTATGAGGCTTCACACATCCCTAAAGGGCCATTAGGGGCCCACACTCAGCTTGCAAATAGCATTTGGCTTAAGAATATGCTGGTTGGCATTCTTCCTAGGTAGACCTTTCTCTGACTCCAGGTCAAGTATTTGAGACCAAAGCACAGCCTAAACCCAGGTTACCTAAAGACAAAGATGGAAGTGTTGGATCTGATTGACTAGAATCACATAACAGGCAGTCCTTTGCTAATGTAAATACTTTTATAGTGTCCATAAATCTTCTCCAAGGTCATGTATGGCCAAGCAAATTTGAAAATTAACATTCCACAGACATTACACACCCTGCTAAAACTGTAACCTCCTCTACAAGGCACTGTGTTCATGTGTTCATATATGCCTTTGAGCCTCATTTTACACGTTGAAAACATTTCACATACACACTAACATTGCTAACCTGCAGGAATAGTAGGGATGTCCTTGTCCCGTCGCCCCAAGTGTCCCTCTAAGGCCACGGGATGGATCAGGCCCAGCACCATCTCTCAGCTCGGGTAAATTGTAATTTAGTGGGGAAGCCTCCGCCAGTTTGTAAGCTGAAAAAGATAGTTTGGCAAATGTAGGAAAATGTGGACAAAACAAGAAGCAGACAAATCCACAAAGCAGATATGTACCTGTAATTTCGCCGTTTATTTTCTTTCTTCCGTGCTGCATACTTTAGGTCCGATATTTTGCGTTGAATCTGCTCCACATCTTTGAGCTCATCCCCCGCTGCATTGACCTGTCTGGTGAGCTCCTCTAAGATTTCTGCTTTGCGCATTTTGCTGGTTGCTTTGGATCTGCGCCCATATAGTTCATCATAATGTAAGGTGAGCCCACTAGCCAATGCCAGAGTTTGGGCCTCCGCAAACCTGCCACTCAAGTGGCCTCGGCGCAATGTGCACCCTGTTGCTTGATGTTCTGGCTCATCAGTGGTTGCAGGCAAATCGGGGGACATTCTGGCCTGGCTGTGTTGGGGAGAAATGTAAGACAGGTGGCTGGCTTCAGATTGAACTGGACTTGGATATGGACTTGGGGTTCTTGGCTGGGTGGTCACTGAACTAGCAGGCGTAGATGTGGCATATGGAGAGTGCCTTGCCACCTGTGCCGGTGGCAAATGTGGCCGAGGAGGAGAGGGTGTGCTACGAGGAGGAGACGGTCCTACCCCCATCACGGCATGGGCAGGGAGTCGTACCCAGCGACGGAGCCGTTAGCCTCTGGTATGTGACTCTTCATGTAACCGCACACACATACATGCTATTTAAAACAAAGCTGATGCCCTTAATCTCTTTTTCTAGATGTTAATGTAGCGGGTGAAGGATCTGGAGCAGGGACTGCAGCAGATCAAGCCCAGGAGGCACATGTATAAGGTGGGTGATGTCACACACACATTCAAATTGTCATTTGCTTACTGTTGACTAAGACATTAGAAGTGACCCTATTTGACATGTCTCTACAGCCTTAACTTCCCAGCAGTGGCAGGTCCCAGAACCCAGGGTGGTCCCCAACGCAGACGTCGGCCACCAACAAAGTAAGTTGTAATGTCATTCTTTTGAGTATGTGGTAATTGACATGATCACCAAGATACCTAAAGTATTAGTCAATGGCATTAGCATAATGACATATGCCCACTTCCTTTGATTAATTACTTAACATAATGACATATGCCCACTTCCTTTGATTCATTACTTAGCATAATGACTTATGCCCACTTCCTTTGATTAATTACTTAGCATAATGACATATCATGAGCTAGCTTGCCACCTAAAAACATTCCATCCACAGGTGAGAAACATGCATTTGCCAACAAATAATGTTTGTTTCTTTTTTATACAGGGACCACGTGCCAGAGTGGCAGCAATGAGTGAAAGGGTCCTTCAGTTGGTGGCCAACATGCAGGAGTTGCGTGACTCGTTGGGGACCACAGAAGGCTAATGTTCTGGGTCCTGCCATTGCTTTGTAAATAGTTTTAAAGTTAAATTTTTTTAAACATTTTAAAATTTTCACAATTTTCTATTTTCTATTTAAAAAAAAAATGTATAATTTTTTTCCGAAAAACAAATTAAAAAAAAAAAGCCATCAAAAAATGGTTTGGAATAAACAAAGAAAAAACAAAACCTGTTTCAGTGTCATTCGATTTTCAAAATACATGAAACACCAAACGAATGGGCCAAGAAATATTTAGAGATGAAGATTCACATGACCGCAAAGTGATTTAGGTAAGTTTTAAGGGTCCAAAATGGAAGAAGAACCTAATCGCAAATTGGTTTGTGTAAGTTTTAGGGGTGAAAAATGGAAGAAGAACCTAACCGCGAAGTGGTTTGGGTACGTTTTGGGGGTGATAAATGGAAGAAGAACCTAACCGCGAAGTGGTTTGTGAAAGTTTTAGGGGTGAAAAATGGAAGAAGAACCTAACCGCGAAGTGGTTTGGGTAAGTTTTAGGGGTGAAAAATGAAAGAAGAACCTAACCGCGTAGTGGTTTGTGTAAGTTTTAGGGGTCATAAATGGAAGAAGACCCTAACACGAAGTGGTTTGTGTAAGTTTTAGGGGTGAAAAATGGAAGAAGAACCTAACCGCAAAGTGGTTTGTGTAAGTTTTAGGGGTGAAAAATGGAAGAAGAACTTAACCGCAAAGTGGTTTGGGTAAGTTTTAGGGGTGAAAAATGGAAGAAGAAGGAAAGTGCAAAGTGGTTTGGGTAAGTTTTAGGGGGTCATAAACGGAAGATGTAGGAAAGCGCAAAGTGATTTAGCTAAGCATTGTAGCAGAAGTGAGTGACCCAAATATGTAGGCGAGCACATTAATGAGTTAACTTTGTAGTGCGCAGGCGTAAGATCGTAAGGATTTTCGTCTGGACGATTATTTAATGAAAAAGGAAATCAGAATCTAACGGGAAACGTAAAGGATTCGTGAGAGGAGACAATGGGAAAAGGGCAAAAACAAAAGCCGACGTAACATGAGAAAAGAAAACGGAAAACTAACGCTGGAAAATGACATTCTCGTACTAGTACTCTGGCATACGAACGGACGAAAACTTTACAGAAGGTTTGCAATGCATGCATAGAATCGCTTGCACACTTATACGAGAGCGGGAACATTTAAAAAAAAAAACAGATCAACACAAAAACAAAAGTCTTTTTTTGTCTCTCTGAATCAACCCTTGTAAGTTCGCAAGGGCAGGGATCTCCTTCCTATTGTCTCCTGTGCTCACAACACTTGGTTTAAACCTCGTGGCATCTAATTTTGTATTGTTCCCTGTACTATATGTTTTACCTTGTCTGTGATCATACCTTGTAAAGAGCTGCGGAAGATGATGGCGCTATATAAATAAACAATAATAATAATAATAATAATAATAATACTGACAGGAAAATCAGCCAATGAACTATAGCATGCACTTCCATATAAATCTTATGGTTCAGATCATCCTCTGCTCATAAACTGGTCCATTGCTTTGTCCTTCAATGTGTAGCAAGCAATGCATTTTAATCAGTGCAATTTAAGGAATTCACACACAAGTCAAGCTTTTTCTTGCCTTTTTATGGTAAAATAAATTAAGGAATAAAATAGACTATTATTTTTGCGTCCAATTACCAGTTTCTCAGTGAGTCTTTTATGCAGAATACCCACTCTGCATTTCAAAACATTTTGACACTAATGTGGTCAGAATCAGTACAAATGACTTAATAGCCTGCTGTCAATGTCACTCCCATGACAGTTTCATGACTCTCAGAGTGGAATCTTTGCTCTCAGGTCAAGTTTTGTGCAGTGAGTTAAGTGCATTTGGGTATATACTTTAACAGACCTTGACACTGGTTCTTTATTGAAACAACTATCAAAAAAAGTTTCCACACATTATAATGTGTACGAATAGCAAGTTATATCTGCAATAAAGCATTACATTATTATTAATTCATGCTGATTATTTAACATCGGGTGTTTTGGCTTGCAGTGCCATACTGAAATGACAGTGCACCAAAATATAAAAAGACACTACCAGGTGCACAAGGGCAGGCTGATTCATTACTAGCGCCAGCTATCGGCAGATATGACGGTGGTACCACCATTTATTACCGATTTCAACGTCCAACATGGGGATGTGAAACGACTCATCTCTAGACACTGGCACCTTCTTAAGGACTACCCGATCTTGGCCCAACTATCTCTTTATCCTTAAGACTGGCTTGGGAAGACATGGTTTTTATACTTTATGCGCTGGCTAAGTTTTAGCCTTGCGTTTCCCCTTTCCGTCCCTGCGGCGGGGAGCTTTGACCTCGCTCGCAGTTCTTTCGGCTCTTGGGTGGAGAAGCCCGAAGCTGTGGGGAGAGATCAGCTCCTCCCCACCTACGAAAATACCCGAGGCCGGCCCGAGTGCCGCCAAAGCGGCCTCGGCTGGAAGGGGCGGGGTTTTAATGTCTCCGGAATGCTTACTTCTTCCGGCGGCTTCCAAATGATCAACACACCACCTGGAGAGGTGAGAAACTTCTTTTGTATTTCTATTCGTGTTTTTATATTCTATTATATCTACTGACGCCACACATACCCTGCCACTAGCCTTTGAGAAAGCGGTTTATTCCGTGAAATGCGTCAGGCGGGGGCAGCGGCATTCTTTTTAAAGGGGAGAATATCCTGTTGGAAGTTCCCACTCATTATCTAACCCATATCTACTAACGGCCGTGGTGGAGAAGGGGAAGGAGGAGTACTTCTACATGTGTTAACCCCTTGCGTTTTTACTCTGGATTCTTGTGAGTGCAATTTTATATTAAAGTCTGTTGCAATATATAAACTGGGTTGCACTAGATTCTCTTTGGTCCGCTCCCTACATGTTGTTTTTTCCTGTTGGCCACGGATTGAGTTATCAAAGAAGCCTGTGAATATACAGAACTCCAACATTGGGATATTAATGAAATATTGAATTGGATGTTTGACATACAAGGCACTATCTGCACTTCGCTCTGGTAAGCGCACATCTGGTGGATGATGAACATGGGTGACTTGCATATAAAATTGTTTGGAGGCATTGGAAATTAATCCACTGAAAAGTGACTGATTTTCCATTTTTGAACTGTTGCACATCAGTGTTGGTGCATGCACTTTGGGACAGGCAGAACATGCTGTCTGAGGGACTTTATAAATATATGTTTGCTTAATCATACATATACGCTTATTTTTTGCTCTGTGCTTTAATATTTATATAATTGTTTAGAGGCTACCTTGGGGATAAGGGTCTGGCACGTTGTAGCACATACCTTTTTAAATTTGGAGCTAGGGATACCGTTCAGAAGCGCGGTGTAAATCTATTTGCTTTATTTATGAGCAGATGAGCATCTGTACAGAGGTGCTAAGAGCGACCGCTAGTATACGATGTGATCAGCTATCATGCCGGCATTGATGAATGTGATGTATGTTTGGCGTTCTAACACCAGTACAGAGTTGCAAGGAGCGAAATGTAGCACCAGCTCAGTTTGACCGACTCTCAGCGACCATATTCAACAAAAAAACAGGCTCACACAGCGCTGGCGCTCTGGATCTGGTCGCTATAGCATAGAGCGCCAGACGCTGTGTGATTAAAGTCTGTTTTTGTACACATATCCACCAGTAACAAAGCGAAAACACATGGAATGACATTGTTGTAACATTGTGACATACTTTAATACTTTAATGCCAGACCTGTAATGACAATTCTGCATAAAAATATAAAAAATCAAAAATGTTTTCAAAAATTATTTTTTCTAGGCCAGGAGAGGTGACACAATTATTTGAGTGAAAAAGAAGAATTAAAAACAAAAAACCCTGTTTAAACAGAAAAAAAAGGGAATGTCCATTGAAATGTATGGGAGAGCGACAGGTAGTGACAGGTTATATCTGGCGCTCTGGAAGCTAGAGCGCTGGCGCTATACCCTGAGCCGCCTGTAATGGTGAATCGTACGCTACATGGTGCTGTTAGAGTCGCTCACCGGAATCGCCTTCATAAATGTGGTATTACGTACAGCGCCCGGCGTTACGAGATGCTGCCTGCCGCTAAGAGGCACTACCTGCCGCTATCCCTTGATGAGTGCCCCCATAATCTCTCAAAACAAATGGTGCTTAAAGGTGCACTTCATAAATAAGGCTCCTAGTTTTCTTTTTAATTAATGATGTTCAAAAGTGAACATTGCTGATGGTGGTAAATAGAGATGAGCGAACTTTTGAAAAATTCGATTCGACTGATTCGCCGAATTTTCCGACAAAAATCGTTTCGACCCGAATAAATTCGCGACGAATCGCTATTAAAAACAGCTATTTCTGAGCCTCCTAGAGCCTCAATAGGGTTGTAAACCATTCTGCCTTGCTGTAACACGCACAGGATGCGTGCTGGGTTAGTTAAATAATACTTTGAAGAAATATCACATGCAGATCAGAGGCATCGCTAATAGAATCGCAGAGCGGCACAATTGCAGAGAGTTGAAGTGGCATCACTATGAGGGGCAGAAGGAGCCCAAACATTGCTTTAAAGAGACACTGGAGTTGGCAGCAGCAGGAGCCCAAAAATTGGATGAATCACACCCTGGAGTTGGCAGGAGTTGACAGCAGCAGCAGCAGCAGGAGCCCAAATATTACTTTAAAGAGACCCTGGGGTTGGCCTCAGGAGCCCAAAAATTGGATGAATCACACCCTGGAGTTGGCAGCAGCAGCAGCAGCAGGAGCCCAAATATACACTGGAGTTGGCTTCAGGAGCCCAAAAATTGGATGAATCACACCCTGGAGTTGGCAGCAGCAGGAGCCCAAATATTACTTTAAAGAGACCCTGGGGTTGGCTTCAGGAGCCCAAAAATTGGATGAATCACACCCTGGAGTTGGCAGGAGTTGACAGCAGCAGCAGCAGGAGCCCAAACATTACTTCAAAGAGACCCTGGGGTTGGCTTCAGGAGCCCAACAATTGGATGAATCACACCCTGGAGTTGGCAGCAGCAGCAGCAGGAGCCCAAATATACACTGGAGTTGGCTTCAGGAGCCCAAAAATTGGATGAATCACACCCTGGAGTTGGCAGCAGCAGGAGCCCAAATATTACTTTAAAGAGACACTGGGGTTGGCTTCAGGAGCCCAAAAATTGGATGAATCACACCCTGGAGTTGCCAGCAGCAGGAGCCCAAATATTACTTTAAAGAGACCCTGGGGTTGGCTTCAGGAGCCCAAAAATTGGATGAATCACACCCTGGAGTTGGCAGAAGTTGGCAGTAGCAGCAGCAGGAGCCCAAATATTACTTTAAAGAGACCCTGGGGTTGGCTTCAGGAGCCCAAAAATTGGATGAATCACACCCTGGAGTTGGCAGCAGCAGCAGCAGGAGCCCAAATATACACTGGAGTTGGCTTCAGGAGCCCAAAAATTGGATGAATCACACCCTGGAGTTGGCAGCAGCAGCAGCAGGAGCCCAAACACTACTTTAAAGAGACCCTGGGGTTGGCTTCAGGAGCCCAAAAATTGGATGAATCACACCCTGGAGTTGGCAGGAGTTGACAGCAGCAGCAGCAGGAGCCCAAACATTACTTCAAAGAGACCCTGGGGTTGGCTTCAGGAGCCCAACAATTGGATGAATCACACCCTGGAGTTGGCAGCAGCAGCAGCAGGAGCCCAAATATACACTGGAGTTGGCTTCAGGAGCCCAAAAATTGGATGAATCACACCCTGGAGTTGGCAGCAGCAGGAGCCCAAATATTACTTTAAAGAGACACTGGGGTTGGCTTCAGGAGCCCAAAAATTGGATGAATCACACCCTGGAGTTGCCAGCAGCAGGAGCCCAAATATTACTTTAAAGAGACCCTGGGGTTGGCTTCAGGAGCCCAAAAATTGGATGAATCACACCCTGGAGTTGGCAGAAGTTGGCAGTAGCAGCAGCAGGAGCCCAAATATTACTTTAAAGAGACCCTGGGGTTGGCTTCAGGAGCCCAAAAATTGGATGAATCACACCCTGGAGTTGGCAGCAGCAGCAGCAGGAGCCCAAATATACACTGGAGTTGGCTTCAGGAGCCCAAAAATTGGATGAATCACACCCTGGAGTTGGCAGCAGCAGCAGCAGGAGCCCAAACACTACTTTAAAGAGACCCTGGGGTTGGCTTCAGGAGCCCAAAAATTGGATGAATCACACCCTGGAGTTGGCAGGAGTTTACAGCAGCAGCAGCAGGAGCCCAAACATTACTTTAAAGAGACCCTGGGGTTGGCTTCAGGAGCCCAACAATTGGATGAATCACACCCTGGAGTTGGCAGCAGCAGCAGCAGGAGCCCAAATATACACTGGAGTTGGCTTCAGGAGCCCAAAAATTGGATGAATCACACCCTGGAGTTGGCAGCAGCAGGAGCCCAAATATTACTTTAAAGAGACACTGGGGTTGGCTTCAGGAGCCCAAAAATTGGATGAATCACACCCTGGAGTTGCCAGCAGCAGGAGCCCAAATATTACTTTAAAGAGACCCTGGGGTTGGCTTCAGGAGCCCAAAAATTGGATGAATCACACCCTGGAGTTGGCAGAAGTTGGCAGTAGCAGCAGCAGGAGCCCAAATATTACTTTAAAGAGACCCTGGGGTTGGCTTCAGGAGCCCAAAAATTGGATGATTCACACCCTGGAGTTGGCAGCAGCAGCAGCAGGAGCCCAAATATACACTGGAGTTGGCTTCAGGAGCCCAAAAATTGGATGAATCACACCCTGGAGTTGACAGCAGCAGCAGCAGGAGCCCAAACATTACTTTAAAGAGACCCTGGGGTTGGCTTCAGGAGCCCAAAAATTGGATGAATCACACCCTAGAGTTGGCAGGAGTTGGCAGCAGCAGCAGCAGGAGCCCAAACATTACTTTAAAGAGACACTGGGGTTGGCTTCAGGAGCCCAAAAATTGGATGAATCACACCCTGGAGTTGGCAGCAGCAGGAGCCCAAACATTACTTTAAAGAGACACTGGGGTTGGCTTCAGGAGCCCAAAAATTGGATGATTCACACCCTGGAGTTGGCAGCAGCAGCAGCAGGAGCCCAAATATACACTGGAGTTGGTTTCAGGAGCCCAAAAATTGGATGAATCACACCCTGGAGTTGGCAGCAGCAGCAGCAGGAGCCCAAACATTACTTTAAAGAGACCCCGGGGTTGGCTTCAGGAGCCCAAAAATTGGATGAATCACACCCTAGAGTTGGCAGGAGTTGGCAGCAGCAGCAGCAGGAGCCCAAACATTACTTTAAAGAGACACTGGGGTTGGCTTCAGGAGCCCAAAAATTGGATGAATCACACCCTGGAGTTGGCAGCAGCAGGAGCCCAAACATTACTTTAAAGAGACACTGGGGTTGGCTTCAGGAGCCCAAAAATTGGATGATTCACACCCTGGAGTTGGCAGCAGCAGCAGCAGGAGCCCAAATATACACTGGAGTTGGTTTCAGGAGCCCAAAAATTGGATGAATCACACCCTGGAGTTGGCAGCAGCAGCAGCAGCAGGAGCCCAAACATTACTTTAAAGAGACCCCGGGGTTGGCTTCAGGAGCCCAAAAATTGGATGAATCACACCCTGTGGAGAGTCATGTGGAGAAAAAGTAGCTTAGTTAGTAATATCTACATAAAATTATGAATAAACAAATGCAAAAGTATTGCCAAAGTGAAGTTTTGTTTGAGGGTGTGTTTCCACCTTTTAATTAAATCAGAAACAAGAAGGTATCATTGCCTCTGACTAATTAGCCCTCAAAAATTCTTGGAATTTTTAATCTGGAATCATGTCTGATCCGTCTTATCCGAAGAATATTAATAAAAAGTAAGAGTAACGTAAAGGATTTTTTATCAATACTTACTTGTGGTCCGATGCGGAGGAATGTCTGTAACTGGAGAGCAGCGCCTTAAATCTGGTTTGCACGATCCATCTTTCTTTAGTGTAGGTCTGGCCCCGTCATCAATCTACTGGAATACATCAGGCATTGTTGGGAGGAAAGCTTGGATGATCCATGCGCCATTCATTTCCACGCAGGGCAGTCTCTGGAAAAAAAAAAAACTATGTATAAACCAGGGTCTTTTTCATATAAATACAAATGGTTATTTTTGCTTTTAAACAGAGGCTGCTTTAGTCACAGAATGGGATGCCCTGGCAGGGACAAGTAGTGCTATGCCCAGCAAAAGTGTCTTTATCAGGCTAATTTCAAATATGATAAGAGCAAATGGTTATATGGTCTTAAACAGAGGCTGCTTTAGTCACAGAATGGGATGCCCCCAAAAAAGATCCAGTAGTACTATGCCCAGCAAAAGTGTCTTTATCAGGCTAATTTCAAATATGATAAGAGCAAATGCTTATATGGTCTTAAACAGAGGCTGCTTTAGTCACAGAATGGGATGCCCCCAAAAAAGATCCAGTAGTACTATGCCCAGCAAAAGTGTCTTTATCAGGCTAATTTCAAATATGATAAGAGCAAATGCTTATATGGTCTTAAACAGAGGCTGCTTTAGTCACAGAATGGGATGCCCTGGCAGGGACAAGTAGTGCTATGCCCAGCAAAAGTGTCTTTATCAGGCTAATTTCAAATATGATAAGAGCAAATGCTTATATGGTCTTAAACAGAGGCTGCTTTAGTCACAGAATGGGATGCCCCCAAAAAAGATCCAGTAGTACTATGCCCAGCAAAAGTGTCTTTATCAGGCCTAATTTCAAATATAATAAGAGCAAATGCTTATATGGTCTTAAACAGAGGCTGCTTTAGTCACAGAATGGGATGCCCTGGCAGGGACAAGTAGTGCTATGCCCAGCAAAAGTGTCTTTATCAGGCTAATTTCAAATATGATAAGAGCAAATGCTTATATGGTCTTAAACAGAGGCTGCTTTAGTCACAGAATGGGATGCCCCCAAAAAAGATCCAGTAGTACTATGCCCAGCAAAAGTGTCTTTATCAGGCTAATTTCAAATATGATAAGAGCAAATGCTTATATGGTCTTAAACAGAGGCTGCTTTAGTCACAGAATGGGATGCCCTGGCAGGGACAAGTAGTGCTATGCCCAGCAAAAGTGTCTTTATCAGGCTAATTTCAAATATGATAAGAGCAAATGCTTATATGGTCTTAAACAGAGGCTGCTTTAGTCACAGAATGGGATGCCCCCAAAAAAGATCCAGTAGTACTATCCCCAGCAAAAGTGTCTTTATCAGGCTAATTTCAAATATGATAAGAGCAAATGCTTATATGGTCTTAAACAGAGGCTGCTTTAGTCACAGAATGGGATGCCCTGGCAGGGACAAGTAGTGCTATGCCCAGCAAAAGTGTCTTTATCAGGCTAATTTCAAATATGATAAGAGCAAATGGTTATATGGTCTTAAACAGAGGCTGCTTTAGTCACAGAATGGGATGCCCCCAAAAAAGATCCAGTAGTACTATGCCCAGCAAAAGTGTCTTTATCAGGCTAATTTCAAATATGATAAGAGCAAATGCTTATATGGTCTTAAACAGAGGCTGCTTTAGTCACAGAATGGGATGCCCCCAAAAAAGATCCAGTAGTACTATGCCCAGCAAAAGTGTCTTTATCAGGCTAATTTCAAATATGATAAGAGCAAATGCTTATATGGTCTTAAACAGAGGCTGCTTTAGTCACAGAATGGGATGCCCTGGCAGGGACAAGTAGTGCTATGCCCAGCAAAAGTGTCTTTATCAGGCTAATTTCAAATATGATGAGCAAATGGTTATATGGTCTTAAACAGAGGCTGCTTTAGTCACAGAATGGGATGCCCCCAAAAAAGATCCAGTAGTACTATGCCCAGCAAAAGTGTCTTTATCAGGCTAATTTCAAATATGATAAGAGCAAATGGTTATATGGTCTTAAACAGAGGCTGCTTTAGTCACAGAATGGGATGCCCCCAAAAAAGATCCAGTAGTACTATGCCCAGCAAAAGTGTCTTTATCAGGCTAATTTCAAATATGATAAGAGCAAATGCTTATATGGTCTTAAACAGAGGCTGCTTTAGTCACAGAATGGGATGCCCCCAAAAAAGATCCAGTAGTACTATGCCCAGCAAAAGTGTCTTTATCAGGCTAATTTCAAATATGATAAGAGCAAATGCTTATATGGTCTTAAACAGAGGCTGCTTTAGTCACAGAATGGGATGCCCTGGCAGGGACAAGTAGTGCTATGCCCAGCAAAAGTGTCTTTATCAGGCTAATTTCAAATATGATAAGAGCAAATGCTTATATGGTCTTAAACAGAGGCTGCTTTAGTCACAGAATGGGATGCCCTGGCAGGGACAAGTAGTGCTATGCCCAGCAAAAGTGTCTTTATCAGGCTAATTTCAAATATGATAAGAGCAAATGGTTATATGGTCTTAAACAGAGGCTGCTTTAGTCACAGAATGGGATGCCCCCAAAAAAGATCCAGTAGTACTATGCCCAGCAAAAGTGTCTTTATCAGGCTAATTTCAAATATGATAAGAGCAAATGGTTATATGGTCTTAAACAGAGGCTGCTTTAGTCACAGAATGGGATGCCCCCAAAAAAGATCCAGTAGTACTATGCCCAGCAAAAGTGTCTTTATCAGGCTAATTTCAAATATGATAAGAGCAAATGCTTATATGATCTTAAACAGAGGCTGCTTTAGTCACAGAATGGGATGCCCCCAAAAAAGATCCAGTAGTACTATGCCCAGCAAAAGTGTCTTTATCAGGCTAATTTCAAATATGATAAGAGCAAATGCTTATATGGTCTTAAACAGAGGCTGCTTTAGTCACAGAATGGGATGCCCTGGCAGGGACAAGTAGTGCTATGCCCAGCAAAAGTGTCTTTATCAGGCTAATTTCAAATATGATAAGAGCAAATGCTTATATGGTCTTAAACAGAGGCTGCTTTAGTCACAGAATGGGATGCCCCCAAAAAAGATCCAGTAGTACTATGCCCAGCAAAAGTGTCTTTATCAGGCTAATTTCAAATATGATAAGAGCAAATGCTTATATGGTCTTAAACAGAGGCTGCTTTAGTCACAGAATGGGATGCCCCCAAAAAAGATCCAGTAGTACTATCCCCAGCAAAAGTGTCTTTATCAGGCTAATTTCAAATATGATAAGAGCAAATGCTTATATGGTCTTAAACAGAGGCTGCTTTAGTCACAGAATGGGATGCCCCCAAAAAAGATCCAGTAGTACTATGCCCAGCAAAAGTGTCTTTATCAGGCTAATTTCAAATATGATAAGAGCAAATGCTTATATGGTCTTAAACAGAGGCTGCTTTAGTCACAGAATGGGATGCCCTGGCAGGGACAAGTAGTGCTATGCCCAGCAAAAGTGTCTTTATCAGGCTAATTTCAAATATGATAAGAGCAAATGGTTATATGGTCTTAAACAGAGGCTGCTTTAGTCACAGAATGGGATGCCCCCAAAAAAGATCCAGTAGTACTATGCCCAGCAAAAGTGTCTTTATCAGGCTAATTTCAAATATGATAAGAGCAAATGCTTATATGGTCTTAAACAGAGGCTGCTTTAGTCACAGAATGGGATGCCCCCAAAAAAGATCCAGTAGTACTATGCCCAGCAAAAGTGTCTTTATCAGGCTAATTTCAAATATGATAAGAGCAAATGCTTATATGGTCTTAAACAGAGGCTGCTTTAGTCACAGAATGGGATGCCCTGGCAGGGACAAGTAGTGCTATGCCCAGCAAAAGTGTCTTTATCAGGCTAATTTCAAATATGATAAGAGCAAATGCTTATATGGTCTTAAACAGAGGCTGCTTTAGTCACAGAATGGGATGCCCCCAAAAAAGATCCAGTAGTACTATGCCCAGCAAAAGTGTCTTTATCAGGCTAATTTCAAATATGATAAGAGCAAATGCTTATATGGTCTTAAACAGAGGCTGCTTTAGTCACAGAATGGGATGCCCCCAAAAAAGATCCAGTAGTACTATGCCCAGCAAAAGTGTCTTTATCAGGCTAATTTCAAATATGATAAGAGCAAATGCTTATATGGTCTTAAACAGAGGCTGCTTTAGTCACAGAATGGGATGCCCCCAAAAAAGATCCAGTAGTACTATGCCCAGCAAAAGTGTCTTTATCAGGCTAATTTCAAATATGATAAGAGCAAATGCTTATATGGTCTTAAACAGAGGCTGCTTTAGTCACAGAATGGGATGCCCTGGCAGGGACAAGTAGTGCTATGCCCAGCAAAAGTGTCTTTATCAGGCTAATTTCAAATATAATAAGAGCAAATGCTTATATGGTCTTAAACAGAGGCTGCTTTAGTCACAGAATGGGATGCCCTGGCAGGGACAAGTAGTGCTATGCCCAGCAAAAGTGTCTTTATCAGGCCTAATTTCAAATATAATAAGAGCAAATGCTTATATGGTCTTAAACAGAGGCTGCTTTAGTCACAGAATGGGATGCCCCCAAAAAAGATCCAGTAGTACTATGCCCAGCAAAAGTGTCTTTATCAGGCTAATTTCAAGTATGATAAGAGCAAATGCTTATATGGTCTTAAACAGAGGCTGCTTTAGTCACAGAATGGGATGCCCCCAAAAAAGATCCAGTAGTACTATGCCCAGCAAAAGTGTCTTTATCAGGCTAATTTCAAATATAATAAGAGCAAATGCTTATATGGTCTTAAACAGAGGCTGCTTTAGTCACAGAATGGGATGCCCTGGCAGGGACAAGTAGTGCTATGCCCAGCAAAAGTGTCTTTATCAGGCTAATTTCAAATATGATAAGAGCAAATGGTTATATGGTCTTAAACAGAGGCTGCTTTAGTCACAGAATGGGATGCCCCCAAAAAAGATCCAGTAGTACTATGCCCAGCAAAAGTGTCTTTATCAGGCTAATTTCAAATATGATAAGAGCAAATGCTTATATGGTCTTAAACAGAGGCTGCTTTAGTCACAGAATGAGATGCCCTGGCAGGGACAAGTAGTGCTATGCCCAGCAAAAGTGTCTTTATCAGGCTAATTTCAAATATGATAAGAGCAAATGGTTATATGGTCTTAAACAGAGGCTGCTTTAGTCACAGAATGGGATGCCCCCAAAAAAGATCCAGTAGTACTATGCCCAGCAAAAGTGTCTTTATCAGGCTAATTTCAAATATGATAAGAGCAAATGCTTATATGGTCTTAAACAGAGGCTGCTTTAGTCACAGAATGGGATGCCCTGGCAGGGACAAGTAGTGCTATGCCCAGCAAAAGTGTCTTTATCAGGCTAATTTCAAATATGATAAGAGCAAATGGTTATATGGTCTTAAACAGAGGCTGCTTTAGTCACAGAATGGGATGCCCCCAAAAAAGATCCAGTAGTACTATGCCCAGCAAAAGTGTCTTTATCAGGCTAATTTCAAATATGATAAGAGCAAATGCTTATATGGTCTTAAACAGAGGCTGCTTTAGTCACAGAATGGGATGCCCCCAAAAAAGATCCAGTAGTACTATGCCCAGCAAAAGTGTCTTTATCAGGCTAATTTCAAATATGATAAGAGCAAATGCTTATATGGTCTTAAACAGAGGCTGCTTTAGTCACAGAATGGGATGCCCCCAAAAAAGATCCAGTAGTACTATGCCCAGCAAAAGTGTCTTTATCAGGCTAATTTCAAATATGATAAGAGCAAATGCTTATATGGTCTTAAACAGAGGCTGCTTTAGTCACAGAATGGGATGCCCCCAAAAAAGATCCAGTAGTACTATGCCCAGCAAAAGTGTCTTTATCAGGCTAATTTCAAATATGATAAGAGCAAATGCTTATATGGTCTTAAACAGAGGCTGCTTTAGTCACAGAATGGGATGCCCTGGCAGGGACAAGTAGTGCTATGCCCAGCAAAAGTGTCTTTATCAGGCTAATTTCAAATATGATAAGAGCAAATGCTTATATGGTCTTAAACAGAGGCTGCTTTAGTCACAGAATGGGATGCCCCCAAAAAAGATCCAGTAGTACTATGCCCAGCAAAAGTGTCTTTATCAGGCCTAATTTCAAATATAATAAGAGCAAATGCTTATATGGTCTTAAACAGAGGCTGCTTTAGTCACAGAATGGGATGCCCTGGCAGGGACAAGTAGTGCTATGCCCAGCAAAAGTGTCTTTATCAGGCTAATTTCAAATATGATAAGAGCAAATGGTTATATGGTCTTAAACAGAGGCTGCTTTAGTCACAGAATGGGATGCCCCCCAAAAAGATCCAGTAGTACTATGCCCAGCAAAAGTGTCTTTATCAGGCTAATTTCAAATATGATAAGAGCAAATGCTTATATGGTCTTAAACAGAGGCTGCTTTAGTCACAGAATGGGATGCCCTGGCAGGGACAAGTAGTGCTATGCCCAGCAAAAGTGTCTTTATCAGGCTAATTTCAAATATGATAAGAGCAAATGGTTATATGGTCTTAAACAGAGGCTGCTTTAGTCACAGAATGGGATGCCCCCAAAAAAGATCCAGTAGTACTATGCCCAGCAAAAGTGTCTTTATCAGGCTAATTTCAAATATGATAAGAGCAAATGCTTATATGGTCTTAAACAGAGGCTGCTTTAGTCACAGAATGGGATGCCCTGGCAGGGACAAGTAGTGCTATGCCCAGCAAAAGTGTCTTTATCAGGCTAATTTCAAATATGATAAGAGCAAATGGTTATATGGTCTTAAACAGAGGCTGCTTTAGTCACAGAATGGGATGCCCCCAAAAAAGATCCAGTAGTACTATGCCCAGCAAAAGTGTCTTTATCAGGCTAATTTCAAATATGATAAGAGCAAATGCTTATATGGTCTTAAACAGAGGCTGCTTTAGTCACAGAATGGGATGCCCCCAAAAAAGATCCAGTAGTACTATGCCCAGCAAAAGTGTCTTTATCAGGCTAATTTCAAATATGATAAGAGCAAATGCTTATATGGTCTTAAACAGAGGCTGCTTTAGTCACAGAATGGGATGCCCTGGCAGGGACAAGTAGTGCTATGCCCAGCAAAAGTGTCTTTATCAGGCTAATTTCAAATATGATAAGAGCAAATGGTTATATGGTCTTAAACAGAGGCTGCTTTAGTCACAGAATGGGATGCCCCCCAAAAAGATCCAGTAGTACTATGCCCAGCAAAAGTGTCTTTATCAGGCTAATTTCAAATATGATAAGAGCAAATGGTTATATGGTCTTAAACAGAGGCTGCTTTAGTCACAGAATGGGATGCCCCCAAAAAAGATCCAGTAGTACTATGCCCAGCAAAAGTGTCTTTATCAGGCTAATTTCAAATATGATAAGAGCAAATGCTTATATGGTCTTAAACAGAGGCTGCTTTAGTCACAGAATGGGATGCCCCCAAAAAAGATCCAGTAGTACTATGCCCAGCAAAAGTGTCTTTATCAGGCTAATTTCAAATATGATAAGAGCAAATGCTTATATGGTCTTAAACAGAGGCTGCTTTAGTCACAGAATGGGATGCCCCCAAAAAAGATCCAGTAGTACTATGCCCAGCAAAAGTGTCTTTATCAGGCTAATTTCAAATATGATAAGAGCAAATGCTTATATGGTCTTAAACAGAGGCTGCTTTAGTCACAGAATGGGATGCCCCCAAAAAAGATCCAGTAGTACTATGCCCAGCAAAAGTGTCTTTATCAGGCTAATTTCAAATATGATAAGAGCAAATGCTTATATGGTCTTAAACAGAGGCTGCTTTAGTCACAGAATGGGATGCCCTGGCAGGGACAAGTAGTGCTATGCCCAGCAAAAGTGTCTTTATCAGGCTAATTTCAAATATGATAAGAGCAAATGCTTATATGGTCTTAAACAGAGGCTGCTTTAGTCACAGAATGGGATGCCCCCAAAAAAGATCCAGTAGTACTATGCCCAGCAAAAGTGTCTTTATCAGGCCTAATTTCAAATATAATAAGAGCAAATGCTTATATGGTCTTAAACAGAGGCTGCTTTAGTCACAGAATGGGATGCCCTGGCAGGGACAAGTAGTGCTATGCCCAGCAAAAGTGTCTTTATCAGGCTAATTTCAAATATGATAAGAGCAAATGGTTATATGGTGTTAAACAGAGGCTGCTTTAGTCACAGAATGGGATGCCCCCCAAAAAGATCCAGTAGTACTATGCCCAGCAAAAGTGTCTTTATCAGGCTAATTTCAAATATGATAAGAGCAAATGCTTATATGGTCTTAAACAGAGGCTGCTTTAGTCACAGAATGGGATGCCCTGGCAGGGACAAGTAGTGCTATGCCCAGCAAAAGTGTCTTTATCAGGCTAATTTCAAATATGATAAGAGCAAATGGTTATATGGTCTTAAACAGAGGCTGCTTTAGTCACAGAATGGGATGCCCCCAAAAAAGATCCAGTAGTACTATGCCCAGCAAAAGTGTCTTTATCAGGCTAATTTCAAATATGATAAGAGCAAATGCTTATATGGTCTTAAACAGAGGCTGCTTTAGTCACAGAATGGGATGCCCCCAAAAAAGATCCAGTAGTACTATGCCCAGCAAAAGTGTCTTTATCAGGCTAATTTCAAATATGATAAGAGCAAATGCTTATATGGTCTTAAACAGAGGCTGCTTTAGTCACAGAATGGGATGCCCTGGCAGGGACAAGTAGTGCTATGCCCAGCAAAAGTGTCTTTATCAGGCTAATTTCAAATATGATAAGAGCAAATGGTTATATGGTCTTAAACAGAGGCTGCTTTAGTCACAGAATGGGATGCCCCCAAAAAAGATCCAGTAGTACTATGCCCAGCAAAAGTGTCTTTATCAGGCTAATTTCAAATATGATAAGAGCAAATGCTTATATGGTCTTAAACAGAGGCTGCTTTAGTCACAGAATGGGATGCCCCCAAAAAAGATCCAGTAGTACTATGCCCAGCAAAAGTGTCTTTATCAGGCTAATTTCAAATATGATAAGAGCAAATGCTTATATGGTCTTAAACAGAGGCTGCTTTAGTCACAGAATGGGATGCCCTGGCAGGGACAAGTAGTGCTATGCCCAGCAAAAGTGTCTTTATCAGGCTAATTTCAAATATGATAAGAGCAAATGCTTATATGGTCTTAAACAGAGGCTGCTTTAGTCACAGAATGGGATGCCCCCAAAAAAGATCCAGTAGTACTATGCCCAGCAAAAGTGTCTTTATCAGGCTAATTTCAAATATGATAAGAGCAAATGCTTATATGGTCTTAAACAGAGGCTGCTTTAGTCACAGAATGGGATGCCCTGGCAGGGACAAGTAGTGCTATGCCCAGCAAAAGTGTCTTTATCAGGCTAATTTCAAATATGATAAGAGCAAATGGTTATATGGTCTTAAACAGAGGCTGCTTTAGTCACAGAATGGGATGCCCCCAAAAAAGATCCAGTAGTACTATGCCCAGCAAAAGTGTCTTTATCAGGCTAATTTCAAATATGATAAGAGCAAATGCTTATATGGTCTTAAACAGAGGCTGCTTTAGTCACAGAATGGGATGCCCTGGCAGGGACAAGTAGTGCTATGCCCAGCAAAAGTGTCTTTATCAGGCTAATTTCAAATATGATAAGAGCAAATGGTTATATGGTCTTAAACAGAGGCTGCTTTAGTCACAGAATGGGATGCCCCCAAAAAAGATCCAGTAGTACTATGCCCAGCAAAAGTGTCTTTATCAGGCTAATTTCAAATATGATAAGAGCAAATGCTTATATGGTCTTAAACAGAGGCTGCTTTAGTCACAGAATGGGATGCCCCCAAAAAAGATCCAGTAGTACTATGCCCAGCAAAAGTGTCTTTATCAGGCTAATTTCAAATATGATAAGAGCAAATGCTTATATGGTCTTAAACAGAGGCTGCTTTAGTCACAGAATGGGATGCCCCCAAAAAAGATCCAGTAGTACTATGCCCAGCAAAAGTGTCTTTATCAGGCTAATTTCAAATATGATAAGAGCAAATGCTTATATGGTCTTAAACAGAGGCTGCTTTAGTCACAGAATGGGATGCCCCCAAAAAAGATCCAGTAGTACTATGCCCAGCAAAAGTGTCTTTATCAGGCTAATTTCAAATATGATAAGAGCAAATGCTTATATGGTCTTAAACAGAGGCTGCTTTAGTCACAGAATGGGATGCCCTGGCAGGGACAAGTAGTGCTATGCCCAGCAAAAGTGTCTTTATCAGGCTAATTTCAAATATGATAAGAGCAAATGCTTATATGGTCTTAAACAGAGGCTGCTTTAGTCACAGAATGGGATGCCCCCAAAAAAGATCCAGTAGTACTATGCCCAGCAAAAGTGTCTTTATCAGGCCTAATTTCAAATATAATAAGAGCAAATGCTTATATGGTCTTAAACAGAGGCTGCTTTAGTCACAGAATGGGATGCCCTGGCAGGGACAAGTAGTGCTATGCCCAGCAAAAGTGTCTTTATCAGGCTAATTTCAAATATGATAAGAGCAAATGGTTATATGGTCTTAAACAGAGGCTGCTTTAGTCACAGAATGGGATGCCCCCCAAAAAGATCCAGTAGTACTATGCCCAGCAAAAGTGTCTTTATCAGGCTAATTTCAAATATGATAAGAGCAAATGCTTATATGGTCTTAAACAGAGGCTGCTTTAGTCACAGAATGGGATGCCCTGGCAGGGACAAGTAGTGCTATGCCCAGCAAAAGTGTCTTTATCAGGCTAATTTCAAATATGATAAGAGCAAATGGTTATATGGTCTTAAACAGAGGCTGCTTTAGTCACAGAATGGGATGCCCCCAAAAAAGATCCAGTAGTACTATGCCCAGCAAAAGTGTCTTTATCAGGCTAATTTCAAATATGATAAGAGCAAATGCTTATATGGTCTTAAACAGAGGCTGCTTTAGTCACAGAATGGGATGCCCTGGCAGGGACAAGTAGTGCTATGCCCAGCAAAAGTGTCTTTATCAGGCTAATTTCAAATATGATAAGAGCAAATGGTTATATGGTCTTAAACAGAGGCTGCTTTAGTCACAGAATGGGATGCCCCCAAAAAAGATCCAGTAGTACTATGCCCAGCAAAAGTGTCTTTATCAGGCTAATTTCAAATATGATAAGAGCAAATGCTTATATGGTCTTAAACAGAGGCTGCTTTAGTCACAGAATGGGATGCCCCCAAAAAAGATCCAGTAGTACTATGCCCAGCAAAAGTGTCTTTATCAGGCTAATTTCAAATATGATAAGAGCAAATGCTTATATGGTCTTAAACAGAGGCTGCTTTAGTCACAGAATGGGATGCCCTGGCAGGGACAAGTAGTGCTATGCCCAGCAAAAGTGTCTTTATCAGGCTAATTTCAAATATGATAAGAGCAAATGGTTATATGGTCTTAAACAGAGGCTGCTTTAGTCACAGAATGGGATGCCCCCAAAAAAGATCCAGTAGTACTATGCCCAGCAAAAGTGTCTTTATCAGGCTAATTTCAAATATGATAAGAGCAAATGGTTATATGGTCTTAAACAGAGGCTGCTTTAGTCACAGAATGGGATGCCCCCCAAAAAGATCCAGTAGTACTATGCCCAGCAAAAGTGTCTTTATCAGGCTAATTTCAAATATGATAAGAGCAAATGCTTATATGGTCTTAAACAGAGGCTGCTTTAGTCACAGAATGGGATGCCCCCAAAAAAGATCCAGTAGTACTATGCCCAGCAAAAGTGTCTTTATCAGGCTAATTTCAAATATGATAAGAGCAAATGCTTATATGGTCTTAAACAGAGGCTGCTTTAGTCACAGAATGGGATGCCCCCAAAAAAGATCCAGTAGTACTATGCCCAGCAAAAGTGTCTTTATCAGGCTAATTTCAAATATGATAAGAGCAAATGCTTATATGGTCTTAAACAGAGGCTGCTTTAGTCACAGAATGGGATGCCCCCAAAAAAGATCCAGTAGTACTATGCCCAGCAAAAGTGTCTTTATCAGGCTAATTTCAAATATGATAAGAGCAAATGCTTATATGGTCTTAAACAGAGGCTGCTTTAGTCACAGAATGGGATGCCCTGGCAGGGACAAGTAGTGCTATGCCCAGCAAAAGTGTCTTTATCAGGCTAATTTCAAATATGATAAGAGCAAATGCTTATATGGTCTTAAACAGAGGCTGCTTTAGTCACAGAATGGGATGCCCCCAAAAAAGATCCAGTAGTACTATGCCCAGCAAAAGTGTCTTTATCAGGCCTAATTTCAAATATAATAAGAGCAAATGCTTATATGGTCTTAAACAGAGGCTGCTTTAGTCACAGAATGGGATGCCCTGGCAGGGACAAGTAGTGCTATGCCCAGCAAAAGTGTCTTTATCAGGCTAATTTCAAATATGATAAGAGCAAATGGTTATATGGTCTTAAACAGAGGCTGCTTTAGTCACAGAATGGGATGCCCCCAAAAAAGATCCAGTAGTACTATGCCCAGCAAAAGTGTCTTTATCAGGCTAATTTCAAATATGATAAGAGCAAATGCTTATATGGTCTTAAACAGAGGCTGCTTTAGTCACAGAATGGGATGCCCTGGCAGGGACAAGTAGTGCTATGCCCAGCAAAAGTGTCTTTATCAGGCTAATTTCAAATATGATAAGAGCAAATGGTTATATGGTCTTAAACAGAGGCTGCTTTAGTCACAGAATGGGATGCCCCCAAAAAAGATCCAGTAGTACTATGCCCAGCAAAAGTGTCTTTATCAGGCTAATTTCAAATATGATAAGAGCAAATGCTTATATGGTCTTAAACAGAGGCTGCTTTAGTCACAGAATGGGATGCCCCCAAAAAAGATCCAGTAGTACTATGCCCAGCAAAAGTGTCTTTATCAGGCTAATTTCAAATATGATAAGAGCAAATGCTTATATGGTCTTAAACAGAGGCTGCTTTAGTCACAGAATGGGATGCCCTGGCAGGGACAAGTAGTGCTATGCCCAGCAAAAGTGTCTTTATCAGGCTAATTTCAAATATGATAAGAGCAAATGCTTATATGGTCTTAAACAGAGGCTGCTTTAGTCACAGAATGGGATGCCCCCAAAAAAGATCCAGTAGTACTATGCCCAGCAAAAGTGTCTTTATCAGGCTAATTTCAAATATGATAAGAGCAAATGCTTATATGGTCTTAAACAGAGGCTGCTTTAGTCACAGAATGGGATGCCCCCAAAAAAGATCCAGTAGTACTATGCCCAGCAAAAGTGTCTTTATCAGGCTAATTTCAAATATGATAAGAGCAAATGCTTATATGGTCTTAAACAGAGGCTGCTTTAGTCACAGAATGGGATGCCCTGGCAGGGACAAGTAGTGCTATGCCCAGCAAAAGTGTCTTTATCAGGCTAATTTCAAATATGATAAGAGCAAATGCTTATATGGTCTTAAACAGAGGCTGCTTTAGTCACAGAATGGGATGCCCCCAAAAAAGATCCAGTAGTACTATGCCCAGCAAAAGTGTCTTTATCAGGCTAATTTCAAATATGATAAGAGCAAATGCTTATATGGTCTTAAACAGAGGCTGCTTTAGTCACAGAATGGGATGCCCTGGCAGGGACAAGTAGTGCTATGCCCAGCAAAAGTGTCTTTATCAGGCTAATTTCAAATATGATAAGAGCAAATGGTTATATGGTCTTAAACAGAGGCTGCTTTAGTCACAGAATGGGATGCCCCCAAAAAAGATCCAGTAGTACTATGCCCAGCAAAAGTGTCTTTATCAGGCTAATTTCAAATATGATAAGAGCAAATGCTTATATGGTCTTAAACAGAGGCTGCTTTAGTCACAGAATGGGATGCCCTGGCAGGGACAAGTAGTGCTATGCCCAGCAAAAGTGTCTTTATCAGGCTAATTTCAAATATGATAAGAGCAAATGGTTATATGGTCTTAAACAGAGGCTGCTTTAGTCACAGAATGGGATGCCCCCAAAAAAGATCCAGTAGTACTATGCCCAGCAAAAGTGTCTTTATCAGGCTAATTTCAAATATGATAAGAGCAAATGCTTATATGGTCTTAAACAGAGGCTGCTTTAGTCACAGAATGGGATGCCCCCAAAAAAGATCCAGTAGTACTATGCCCAGCAAAAGTGTCTTTATCAGGCTAATTTCAAATATGATAAGAGCAAATGCTTATATGGTCTTAAACAGAGGCTGCTTTAGTCACAGAATGGGATGCCCTGGCAGGGACAAGTAGTGCTATGCCCAGCAAAAGTGTCTTTATCAGGCTAATTTCAAATATGATAAGAGCAAATGGTTATATGGTCTTAAACAGAGGCTGCTTTAGTCACAGAATGGGATGCCCTGGCAGGGACAAGTAGTGCTATGCCCAGCAAAAGTGTCTTTATCAGGCTAATTTCAAATATGATAAGAGCAAATGGTTATATGGTCTTAAACAGAGGCTGCTTTAGTCACAGAATGGGATGCCCCCAAAAAAGATCCAGTAGTACTATGCCCAGCAAAAGTGTCTTTATCAGGCTAATTTCAAATATGATAAGAGCAAATGCTTATATGGTCTTAAACAGAGGCTGCTTTAGTCACAGAATGGGATGCCCCCAAAAAAGATCCAGTAGTACTATGCCCAGCAAAAGTGTCTTTATCAGGCTAATTTCAAATATGATAAGAGCAAATGCTTATATGGTCTTAAACAGAGGCTGATTTAGTCACAGAATGGGATGCCCTGGCAGGGACAAGTAGTGCTATGCCCAGCAAAAGTGTCTTTATCAGGCTAATTTCAAATATGATAAGAGCAAATGCTTATATGGTCTTAAACAGAGGCTGCTTTAGTCACAGAATGGGATGCCCCCAAAAAAGATCCAGTAGTACTATGCCCAGCAAAAGTGTCTTTATCAGGCTAATTTCAAATATGATAAGAGCAAATGCTTATATGGTCTTAAACAGAGGCTGCTTTAGTCACAGAATGGGATGCCCTGGCAGGGACAAGTAGTGCTATGCCCAGCAAAAGTGTCTTTATCAGGCTAATTTCAAATATGATAAGAGCAAATGGTTATATGGTCTTAAACAGAGGCTGCTTTAGTCACAGAATGGGATGCCCCCAAAAAAGATCCAGTAGTACTATGCCCAGCAAAAGTGTCTTTATCAGGCTAATTTCAAATATGATAAGAGCAAATGCTTATATGGTCTTAAACAGAGGCTGCTTTAGTCACAGAATGGGATGCCCTGGCAGGGACAAGTAGTGCTATGCCCAGCAAAAGTGTCTTTATCAGGCTAATTTCAAATATGATAAGAGCAAATGGTTATATGGTCTTAAACAGAGGCTGCTTTAGTCACAGAATGGGATGCCCCCAAAAAAGATCCAGTAGTACTATGCCCAGCAAAAGTGTCTTTATCAGGCTAATTTCAAATATGATAAGAGCAAATGCTTATATGGTCTTAAACAGAGGCTGCTTTAGTCACAGAATGGGATGCCCCCAAAAAAGATCCAGTAGTACTATGCCCAGCAAAAGTGTCTTTATCAGGCTAATTTCAAATATGATAAGAGCAAATGCTTATATGGTCTTAAACAGAGGCTGCTTTAGTCACAGAATGGGATGCCCTGGCAGGGACAAGTAGTGCTATGCCCAGCAAAAGTGTCTTTATCAGGCTAATTTCAAATATGATAAGAGCAAATGGTTATATGGTCTTAAACAGAGGCTTCTTTAGTCACAGAATGGGATGCCCCAAAAAAGATCCAGTAGTACTATGCCCAGCAAAAGTGTCTTTATCAGGCTAATTTCAAATATGATAAGAGCAAATGCTTATATGGTCTTAAACAGAGGCTGCTTTAGTCACAGAATGGGATGCCCCCAAAAAAGATCCAGTAGTACTATGCCCAGCAAAAGTGTCTTTATCAGGCAAATTTCAAATATGATAAGAGCAAATGCTTATATGGTCTTAAACAGAGGCTGCTTTAGTCACAGAATGGGATGCCCTGGCAGGGACAAGTAGTGCTATGCCCAGCAAAAGTGTCTTTATCAGGCTAATTTCAAATATGATAAGAGCAAATGCTTATATGGTCTTAAACAGAGGCTGCTTTAGTCACAGAATGGGATGCCCTGCAAGGGACAAGTAGTGCTATGCCCAGCAAAAGTGTCTTTATCAGGCTAATTTCAAATATGATAAGAGCAAATGCTTATATGGTCTTAAACAGAGGCTGCTTTAGTCACAGAATGGGATGCCCCAGAAAAGATCCAGTAGTACTATGCCCAGCAAAAGTGTCTTTATCAGGCCTAATTTCAAATATAATAAGAGCAAATGCTTATATGGTCTTAAACAGAGGCTGCTTTAGTCACAGAATGGGATGCCCTGGCAGGGACAAGTAGTGCTATGCCCAGCAAAAGTGTGTCTTTATCAGGCTAATTTCAAATATGATAAGAGCAAATGGTTATATGGTCTTAAACAGAGGCTGCTTTAGTCACAGAATGGGATGCCCCCCAAAAAGATCCAGTAGTACTATGCCCAGCAAAAGTGTCTTTATCAGGCTAATTTCAAATATGATAAGAGCAAATGCTTATATGGTCTTAAACAGAGGCTGCTTTAGTCACAGAATGGGATGCCCTGGCAGGGACAAGTAGTGCTATGCCCAGCAAAAGTGTCTTTATCAGGCTAATTTCAAATATGATAAGAGCAAATGGTTATATGGTCTTAAACAGAGGCTGCTTTAGTCACAGAATGGGATGCCCCCAAAAAAGATCCAGTAGTACTATGCCCAGCAAAAGTGTCTTTATCAGGCTAATTTCAAATATGATAAGAGCAAATGCTTATATGGTCTTAAACAGAGGCTGCTTTAGTCACAGAATGGGATGCCCTGGCAGGGACAAGTAGTGCTATGCCAGCAAAAGTGTCTTTATCAGGCTAATTTCAAATATGATAAGAGCAAATGGTTATATGGTCTTAAACAGAGGCTGCTTTAGTCACAGAATGGGATGCCCCCAAAAAAGATCCAGTAGTACTATGCCCAGCAAAAGTGTCTTTATCAGGCTAATTTCAAATATGATAAGAGCAAATGCTTATATGGTCTTAAACAGAGGCTGCTTTAGTCACAGAATGGGATGCCCCCAAAAAAGATCCAGTAGTACTATGCCCAGCAAAAGTGTCTTTATCAGGCTAATTTCAAATATGATAAGAGCAAATGCTTATATGGTCTTAAACAGAGGCTGCTTTAGTCACAGAATGGGATGCCCTGGCAGGGACAAGTAGTGCTATGCCCAGCAAAAGTGTCTTTATCAGGCTAATTTCAAATATGATAAGAGCAAATGGTTATATGGTCTTAAACAGAGGCTGCTTTAGTCACAGAATGGGATGCCCCCAAAAAAGATCCAGTAGTACTATGCCCAGCAAAAGTGTCTTTATCAGGCTAATTTCAAATATGATAAGAGCAAATGGTTATATGGTCTTAAACAGAGGCTGCTTTAGTCACAGAATGGGATGCCCCCAAAAAGATCCAGTAGTACTATGCCCAGCAAAAGTGTCTTTATCAGGCTAATTTCAAATATGATAAGAGCAAATGCTTATATGGTCTTAAACAGAGGCTGCTTTAGTCACAGAATGGGATGCCCCCAAAAAAGATCCAGTAGTACTATGCCCAGCAAAAGTGTCTTTATCAGGCTAATTTCAAATATGATAAGAGCAAATGCTTATATGGTCTTAAACAGAGGCTGCTTTAGTCACAGAATGGGATGCCCCCAAAAAAGATCCAGTAGTACTATGCCCAGCAAAAGTGTCTTTATCAGGCTAATTTCAAATATGATAAGAGCAAATGCTTATATGGTCTTAAACAGAGGCTGCTTTAGTCACAGAATGGGATGCCCCCAAAAAAGATCCAGTAGTACTATGCCCAGCAAAAGTGTCTTTATCAGGCTAATTTCAAATATGATAAGAGCAAATGCTTATATGGTCTTAAACAGAGGCTGCTTTAGTCACAGAATGGGATGCCCTGGCAGGGACAAGTAGTGCTATGCCCAGCAAAAGTGTCTTTATCAGGCTAATTTCAAATATGATAAGAGCAAATGCTTATATGGTCTTAAACAGAGGCTGCTTTAGTCACAGAATGGGATGCCCCCAAAAAAGATCCAGTAGTACTATGCCCAGCAAAAGTGTCTTTATCAGGCCTAATTTCAAATATAATAAGAGCAAATGCTTATATGGTCTTAAACAGAGGCTGCTTTAGTCACAGAATGGGATGCCCTGGCAGGGACAAGTAGTGCTATGCCCAGCAAAAGTGTCTTTATCAGGCTAATTTCAAATATGATAAGAGCAAATGGTTATATGGTCTTAAACAGAGGCTGCTTTAGTCACAGAATGGGATGCCCCCAAAAAAGATCCAGTAGTACTATGCCCAGCAAAAGTGTCTTTATCAGGCTAATTTCAAATATGATAAGAGCAAATACTTATATGGTCTTAAACAGAGGCTGCTTTAGTCACAGAATGGGATGCCCTGGCAGGGACAAGTAGTGCTATGCCCAGCAAAAGTGTCTTTATCAGGCTAATTTCAAATATGATAAGAGCAAATGGTTATATGGTCTTAAACAGAGGCTGCTTTAGTCACAGAATGGGATGCCCCCAAAAAAGATCCAGTAGTACTATGCCCAGCAAAAGTGTCTTTATCAGGCTAATTTCAAATATGATAAGAGCAAATGCTTATATGGTCTTAAACAGAGGCTGCTTTAGTCACAGAATGGGATGCCCCCAAAAAAGATCCAGTAGTACTATGCCCAGCAAAAGTGTCTTTATCAGGCTAATTTCAAATATGATAAGAGCAAATGCTTATATGGTCTTAAACAGAGGCTGCTTTAGTCACAGAATGGGATGCCCTGGCAGGGACAAGTAGTGCTATGCCCAGCAAAAGTGTCTTTATCAGGCTAATTTCAAATATGATAAGAGCAAATGCTTATATGGTCTTAAACAGAGGCTGCTTTAGTCACAGAATGGGATGCCCCCAAAAAAGATCCAGTAGTACTATGCCCAGCAAAAGTGTCTTTATCAGGCTAATTTCAAATATGATAAGAGCAAATGCTTATATGGTCTTAAACAGAGGCTGCTTTAGTCACAGAATGGGATGCCCCCAAAAAAGATCCAGTAGTACTATGCCCAGCAAAAGTGTCTTTATCAGGCTAATTTCAAATATGATAAGAGCAAATGCTTATATGGTCTTAAACAGAGGCTGCTTTAGTCACAGAATGGGATGCCCTGGCAGGGACAAGTAGTGCTATGCCCAGCAAAAGTGTCTTTATCAGGCTAATTTCAAATATGATAAGAGCAAATGCTTATATGGTCTTAAACAGAGGCTGCTTTAGTCACAGAATGGGATGCCCCCAAAAAAGATCCAGTAGTACTATGCCCAGCAAAAGTGTCTTTATCAGGCTAATTTCAAATATGATAAGAGCAAATGCTTATATGGTCTTAAACAGAGGCTGCTTTAGTCACAGAATGGGATGCCCTGGCAGGGACAAGTAGTGCTATGCCCAGCAAAAGTGTCTTTATCAGGCTAATTTCAAATATGATAAGAGCAAATGGTTATATGGTCTTAAACAGAGGCTGCTTTAGTCACAGAATGGGATGCCCCCAAAAAAGATCCAGTAGTACTATGCCCAGCAAAAGTGTCTTTATCAGGCTAATTTCAAATATGATAAGAGCAAATGCTTATATGGTCTTAAACAGAGGCTGCTTTAGTCACAGAATGGGATGCCCCCAAAAAAGATCCAGTAGTACTATGCCCAGCAAAAGTGTCTTTATCAGGCTAATTTCAAATATGATAAGAGCAAATGCTTATATGGTCTTAAACAGAGGCTGCTTTAGTCACAGAATGGGATGCCCTGGCAGGGACAAGTAGTGCTATGCCCAGCAAAAGTGTCTTTATCAGGCTAATTTCAAATATGATAAGAGCAAATGGTTATATGGTCTTAAACAGAGGCTGCTTTAGTCACAGAATGGGATGCCCTGGCAGGGACAAGTAGTGCTATGCCCAGCAAAAGTGTCTTTATCAGGCTAATTTCAAATATGATAAGAGCAAATGGTTATATGGTCTTAAACAGAGGCTGCTTTAGTCACAGAATGGGATGCCCCCAAAAAAGATCCAGTAGTACTATGCCCAGCAAAAGTGTCTTTATCAGGCTAATTTCAAATATGATAAGAGCAAATGCTTATATGGTCTTAAACAGAGGCTGCTTTAGTCACAGAATGGGATGCCCCCAAAAAAGATCCAGTAGTACTATGCCCAGCAAAAGTGTCTTTATCAGGCTAATTTCAAATATGATAAGAGCAAATGCTTATATGGTCTTAAACAGAGGCTGATTTAGTCACAGAATGGGATGCCCTGGCAGGGACAAGTAGTGCTATGCCCAGCAAAAGTGTCTTTATCAGGCTAATTTCAAATATGATAAGAGCAAATGCTTATATGGTCTTAAACAGAGGCTGCTTTAGTCACAGAATGGGATGCCCCCAAAAAAGATCCAGTAGTACTATGCCCAGCAAAAGTGTCTTTATCAGGCTAATTTCAAATATGATAAGAGCAAATGCTTATATGGTCTTAAACAGAGGCTGCTTTAGTCACAGAATGGGATGCCCTGGCAGGGACAAGTAGTGCTATGCCCAGCAAAAGTGTCTTTATCAGGCTAATTTCAAATATGATAAGAGCAAATGGTTATATGGTCTTAAACAGAGGCTGCTTTAGTCACAGAATGGATGCCCCCAAAAAAGATCCAGTAGTACTATGCCCAGCAAAAGTGTCTTTATCAGGCTAATTTCAAATATGATAAGAGCAAATGCTTATATGGTCTTAAACAGAGGCTGCTTTAGTCACAGAATGGGATGCCCTGGCAGGGACAAGTAGTGCTATGCCCAGCAAAAGTGTCTTTATCAGGCTAATTTCAAATATGATAAGAGCAAATGGTTATATGGTCTTAAACAGAGGCTGCTTTAGTCACAGAATGGGATGCCCCCAAAAAAGATCCAGTAGTACTATGCCCAGCAAAAGTGTCTTTATCAGGCTAATTTCAAATATGATAAGAGCAAATGCTTATATGGTCTTAAACAGAGGCTGCTTTAGTCACAGAATGGGATGCCCCCCAAAAAGATCCAGTAGTACTATGCCCAGCAAAAGTGTCTTTATCAGGCTAATTTCAAATATGATAAGAGCAAATGCTTATATGGTCTTAAACAGAGGCTGCTTTAGTCACAGAATGGGATGCCCTGGCAGGGACAAGTAGTGCTATGCCCAGCAAAAGTGTCTTTATCAGGCTAATTTCAAATATGATAAGAGCAAATGGTTATATGGTCTTAAACAGAGGCTTCTTTAGTCACAGAATGGGATGCCCCAAAAAAGATCCAGTAGTACTATGCCCAGCAAAAGTGTCTTTATCAGGCTAATTTCAAATATGATAAGAGCAAATGGTTATATGGTCTTAAACAGAGGCTGCTTTAGTCACAGAATGGGATGCCCCCAAAAAAGATCCAGTAGTACTATGCCCAGCAAAAGTGTCTTTATCAGGCTAATTTCAAATATGATAAGAGCAAATGCTTATATGGTCTTAAACAGAGGCTGCTTTAGTCACAGAATGGGATGCCCTGGCAGGGACAAGTAGTGCTATGCCCAGCAAAAGTGTCTTTATTAGGCTAATTTCAAATATGATAAGAGCAAATGGTTATATGGTCTTAAACAGAGGCTGCTTTAGTCACAGAATGGGATGCCCCCAAAAAAGATCCAGTAGTACTATGCCCAGCAAAAGTGTCTTTATCAGGCCTAATTTCAAATATATAAGAGCAAATGCTTATATGGTCTTAAACAGAGGCTGCTTTAGTCACAGAATGGGATGCCCTGGTAGGGACAAGTAGTGCTATGCCCAGCAAAAGTGTCTTTATCAGGCTAATTTCAAATATGATAAGAGCAAATGGTTATATGGTCTTAAACAGAGGCTGCTTTAGTCACAGAATGGGATGCCCCCAAAAAAGATCCAGTAGTACTATGCCCAGCAAAAGTGTCTTTATCAGGCTAATTTCAAATATGATAAGAGCAAATGCTTATATGGTCTTAAACAGAGGCTGCTTTAGTCACAGAATGGGATGCCCTGGCAGGGACAAGTAGTGCTATGCCCAGCAAAAGTGTCTTTATCAGGCTAATTTCAAATATGATAAGAGCAAATGGTTATATGGTCTTAAACAGAGGCTGCTTTAGTCACAGAATGGGATGCCCCCAAAAAAGATCCAGTAGTACTATGCCCAGCAAAAGTGTCTTTATCAGGCTAATTTCAATATGATAAGAGCAAATGCTTATATGGTCTTAAACAGAGGCTGCTTTAGTCACAGAATGGGATGCCCCCAAAAAAGATCCAGTAGTACTATGCCCAGCAAAAGTGTCTTTATCAGGCTAATTTCAAATATGATAAGAGCAAATGCTTATATGGTCTTAAACAGAGGCTGCTTTAGTCACAGAATGGGATGCCCTGGCAGGGACAAGTAGTGCTATGCCCAGCAAAAGTGTCTTTATCAGGCTAATTTCAAATATGATAAGAGCAAATGCTTATATGGTCTTAAACAGAGGCTGCTTTAGTCACAGAATGGGATGCCCCCAAAAAGATCCAGTAGTACTATGCCCAGCAAAAGTGTCTTTATCAGGCTAATTTCAAATATGATAAGAGCAAATGCTTATATGGTCTTAAACAGAGGCTGCTTTAGTCACAGAATGGGATGCCCCCAAAAAAGATCCAGTAGTACTATGCCCAGCAAAAGTGTCTTTATCAGGCTAATTTCAAATATGATAAGAGCAAATGCTTATATGGTCTTAAACAGAGGCTGCTTTAGTCACAGAATGGGATGCCCTGGCAGGGACAAGTAGTGCTATGCCCAGCAAAAGTGTCTTTATCAGGCTAATTTCAAATATGATAAGAGCAAATGCTTATATGGTCTTAAACAGAGGCTGCTTTAGTCACAGAATGGATGCCCCCAAAAAAGATCCAGTAGTACTATGCCCAGCAAAAGTGTCTTTATCAGGCTAATTTCAAATATGATAAGAGCAAATGCTTATATGGTCTTAAACAGAGGCTGCTTTAGTCACAGAATGGGATGCCCTGGCAGGGACAAGTAGTGCTATGCCCAGCAAAAGTGTCTTTATCAGGCTAATTTCAAATATGATAAGAGCAAATGGTTATATGGTCTTAAACAGAGGCTGCTTTAGTCACAGAATGGGATGCCCCCAAAAAGATCCAGTAGTACTATGCCCAGCAAAAGTGTCTTTATCAGGCTAATTTCAAATATGATAAGAGCAAATGCTTATATGGTCTTAAACAGAGGCTGCTTTAGTCACAGAATGGGATGCCCTGGCAGGGACAAGTAGTGCTATGCCCAGCAAAAGTGTCTTTATCAGGCTAATTTCAAATATGATAAGAGCAAATGGTTATATGGTCTTAAACAGAGGCTGCTTTAGTCACAGAATGGGATGCCCCCAAAAAAGATCCAGTAGTACTATGCCCAGCAAAAGTGTCTTTATCAGGCTAATTTCAAATATGATAAGAGCAAATGCTTATATGGTCTTAAACAGAGGCTGCTTTAGTCACAGAATGGGATGCCCCCAAAAAGATCCAGTAGTACTATGCCCAGCAAAAGTGTCTTTATCAGGCTAATTTCAAATATGATAAGAGCAAATGCTTATATGGTCTTAAACAGAGGCTGCTTTAGTCACAGAATGGGATGCCCTGGCAGGGACAAGTAGTGCTATGCCCAGCAAAAGTGTCTTTATCAGGCTAATTTCAAATATGATAAGAGCAAATGCTTATATGGTCTTAAACAGAGGCTGCTTTAGTCACAGAATGGGATGCCCTGGCAGGGACAAGTAGTGCTATGCCCAGCAAAAGTGTCTTTATCAGGCTAATTTCAAATATGATAAGAGCAAATGGTTATATGGTCTTAAACAGAGGCTGCTTTAGTCACAGAATGGGATGCCCCAAAAAAGATCCAGTAGTACTATGCCCAGCAAAAGTGTCTTTATCAGGCTAATTTCAAATATGATAAGAGCAAATGCTTATATGGTCTTAAACAGAGGCTGCTTTAGTCACAGAATGGGATGCCCCCAAAAAAGATCCAGTAGTACTATGCCCAGCAAAAGTGTCTTTATCAGGCTAATTTCAAATATGATAAGAGCAAATGCTTATATGGTCTTAAACAGAGGCTGCTTTAGTCACAGAATGGGATGCCCTGGCAGGGACAAGTAGTGCTATGCCCAGCAAAAGTGTCTTTATCAGGCTAATTTCAAATATGATAAGAGCAAATGCTTATATGGTCTTAAACAGAGGCTGCTTTAGTCACAGAATGGGATGCCCCAAAAAAGATCCAGTAGTACTATGCCCAGCAAAAGTGTCTTTATCAGGCTAATTTCAAATATGATAAGAGCAAATGCTTATATGGTCTTAAACAGAGGCTGCTTTAGTCACAGAATGGGATGCCCTGGCAGGGACAAGTAGTGCTATGCCCAGCAAAAGTGTCTTTATCAGGCTAATTTCAAATATGATAAGAGCAAATGGTTATATGGTCTTAAACAGAGGCTGCTTTAGTCACAGAATGGGATGCCCCAAAAAAGATCCAGTAGTACTATGCCCAGCAAAAGTGTCTTTATCAGGCTAATTTCAAATATGATAAGAGCAAATGCTTATATGGTCTTAAACAGAGGCTGCTTTAGTCACAGAATGGGATGCCCTGGCAGGGACAAGTAGTGCTATGCCCAGCAAAAGTGTCTTTATCAGGATAATTTCAAATATGATAAGAGCAAATGGTTATATGGTCTTAAACAGAGGCTGCTTTAGTCACAGAATGGGATGCCCCCAAAAAAGATCCAGTAGTACTATGCCCAGCAAAAGTGTCTTTATCAGGCTAATTTCAAATATGATAAGAGCAAATGCTTATATGGTCTTAAACAGAGGCTGCTTTAGTCACAGAATGGGATGCCCTGGCAGGGACAAGTAGTGCTATGCCCAGCAAAAGTGTCTTTATCAGGCTAATTTCAAATATGATAAGAGCAAATGGTTATATGGTCTTAAACAGAGGCTGCTTTAGTCACAGAATGGGATGCCCCCAAAAAAGATCCAGTAGTACTATGCCCAGCAAAAGTGTCTTTATCAGGCTAATTTCAAATATGATAAGAGCAAATGCTTATATGGTCTTAAACAGAGGCTGCTTTAGTCACAGAATGGGATGCCCCCAAAAAAGATCCAGTAGTACTATGCCCAGCAAAAGTGTCTTTATCAGGCTAATTTCAAATATGATAAGAGCAAATGCTTATATGGTCTTAAACAGAGGCTGCTTTAGTCACAGAATGGGATGCCCTGGCAGGGACAAGTAGTGCTATGCCCAGCAAAAGTGTCTTTATCAGGCTAATTTCAAATATGATAAGAGCAAATGGTTATATGGTCTTAAACAGAGGCTGCTTTAGTCACAGAATGGGATGCCCTGGCAGGGACAAGTAGTGCTATGCCCAGCAAAAGTGTCTTTATCAGGCTAATTTCAAATATGATAAGAGCAAATGGTTATATGGTCTTAAACAGAGGCTGCTTTAGTCACAGAATGGGATGCCCCCAAAAAAGATCCAGTAGTACTATGCCCAGCAAAAGTGTCTTTATCAGGCTAATTTCAAATATGATAAGAGCAAATGCTTATATGGTCTTAAACAGAGCTTGCTTTAGTCACAGAATGGGATGCCCCCAAAAAAGATCCAGTAGTACTATGCCCAGCAAAAGTGTCTTTATCAGGCTAATTTCAAATATGATAAGAGCAAATGCTTATATGGTCTTAAACAGAGGCTGATTTAGTCACAGAATGGGATGCCCTGGCAGGGACAAGTAGTGCTATGCCCAGCAAAAGTGTCTTTATCAGGCTAATTTCAAATATGATAAGAGCAAATGCTTATATGGTCTTAAACAGAGGCTGCTTTAGTCACAGAATGGGATGCCCCCAAAAAAGATCCAGTAGTACTATGCCCAGCAAAAGTGTCTTTATCAGGCTAATTTCAAATATGATAAGAGCAAATGACAAATGCTTATATGGTCTTAAACAGAGGCTGCTTTAGTCACAGAATGGGATGCCCTGGCAGGGACAAGTAGTGCTATGCCCAGCAAAAGTGTCTTTATCAGGCTAATTTCAAATATGATAAGAGCAAATGGTTATATGGTCTTAAACAGAGGCTGCTTTAGTCACAGAATGGGATGCCCCCAAAAAAGATCCAGTAGTACTATGCCCAGCAAAAGTGTCTTTATCAGGCTAATTTCAAATATGATAAGAGCAAATGCTTATATGGTCTTAAACAGAGGCTGCTTTAGTCACAGAATGGGATGCCCTGGCAGGGACAAGTAGTGCTATGCCCAGCAAAAGTGTCTTTATCAGGCTAATTTCAAATATGATAAGAGCAAATGGTTATATGGTCTTAAACAGAGGCTGCTTTAGTCACAGAATGGGATGCCCCCAAAAAAGATCCAGTAGTACTATGCCCAGCAAAAGTGTCTTTATCAGGCTAATTTCAAATATGATAAGAGCAAATGCTTATATGGTCTTAAACAGAGGCTGCTTTAGTCACAGAATGGGATGCCCCCAAAAAAGATCCAGTAGTACTATGCCCAGCAAAAGTGTCTTTATCAGGCTAATTTCAAATATGATAAGAGCAAATGCTTATACGGTCTTAAACAGAGGCTGCTTTAGTCACAGAATGGGATGCCCTGGCAGGGACAAGTAGTGCTATGCCCAGCAAAAGTGTCTTTATCAGGCTAATTTCAAATATGATAAGAGCAAATGGTTATATGGTCTTAAACAGAGGCTTCTTTAGTCACAGAATGGGATGCCCCCAAAAAAGATCCAGTAGTACTATGCCCAGCAAAAGTGTCTTTATCAGGCTAATTTCAAATATGATAAGAGCAAATGGTTATATGGTCTTAAACAGAGGCTGCTTTAGTCACAGAATGGGATGCCCCCAAAAAAGATCCAGTAGTACTATGCCCAGCAAAAGTGTCTTTATCAGGCTAATTTCAAATATGATAAGAGCAAATGCTTATATGGTCTTAAACAGAGGCTGCTTTAGTCACAGAATGGGATGCCCTGGCAGGGACAAGTAGTGCTATGCCCAGCAAAAGTGTCTTTATCAGGCTAATTTCAAATATGATAAGAGCAAATGGTTATATGGTCTTAAACAGAGGCTGCTTTAGTCACAGAATGGGATGCCCCCAAAAAAGATCCAGTAGTACTATGCCCAGCAAAAGTGTCTTTATCAGGCTAATTTCAAATATGATAAGAGCAAATGCTTATATGGTCTTAAACAGAGGCTGCTTTAGTCACAGAATGGGATGCCCCCAAAAAAGATCCAGTAGTACTATGCCCAGCAAAAGTGTCTTTATCAGGCTAATTTCAAATATGATAAGAGCAAATGCTTATATGGTCTTAAACAGAGGCTGATTTAGTCACAGAATGGGATGCCCTGGCAGGGACAAGTAGTGCTATGCCCAGCAAAAGTGTCTTTATCAGGCTAATTTCAAATATGATAAGAGCAAATGCTTATATGGTCTTAAACAGAGGCTGCTTTAGTCACAGAATGGGATGCCCCCAAAAAAGATCCAGTAGTACTATGCCCAGCAAAAGTGTCTTTATCAGGCTAATTTCAAATATGATAAGAGCAAATGCTTATATGGTCTTAAACAGAGGCTGCTTTAGTCACAGAATGGGATGCCCTGGCAGGGACAAGTAGTGCTATGCCCAGCAAAAATGTCTTTATCAGGCTAATTTCAAATATGATAAGAGCAAATGGTTATATGGTCTTAAACAGAGGCTGCTTTAGTCACAGAATGGGATGCCCCCAAAAAAGATCCAGTAGTACTATGCCCAGCAAAAGTGTCTTTATCAGGCTAATTTCAAATATGATAAGAGCAAATGCTTATATGGTCTTAAACAGAGGCTGCTTTAGTCACAGAATGGGATGCCCTGGCAGGGACAAGTAGTGCTATGCCCAGCAAAAGTGTCTTTATCAGGCTAATTTCAAATATGATAAGAGCAAATGGTTATATGGTCTTAAACAGAGGCTGCTTTAGTCACAGAATGGGATGCCCCCAAAAAAGATCCAGTAGTACTATGCCCAGCAAAAGTGTCTTTATCAGGCTAATTTCAAATATGATAAGAGCAAATGCTTATATGGTCTTAAACAGAGGCTGCTTTAGTCACAGAATGGGATGCCCCCAAAAAAGATCCAGTAGTACTATGCCCAGCAAAAGTGTCTTTATCAGGCTAATTTCAAATATGATAAGAGCAAATGCTTATATGGTCTTAAACAGAGGCTGCTTTAGTCACAGAATGGGATGCCCTGGCAGGGACAAGTAGTGCTATGCCCAGCAAAAGTGTCTTTATCAGGCTAATTTCAAATATGATAAGAGCAAATGGTTATATGGTCTTAAACAGAGGCTTCTTTAGTCACAGAATGGGATGCCCCCAAAAAAGATCCAGTAGTACTATGCCCAGCAAAAGTGTCTTTATCAGGCTAATTTCAAATATGATAAGAGCAAATGGTTATATGGTCTTAAACAGAGGCTGCTTTAGTCACAGAATGGGATGCCCCCAAAAAAGATCCAGTAGTACTATGCCCAGCAAAAGTGTCTTTATCAGGCTAATTTCAAATATGATAAGAGCAAATGCTTATATGGTCTTAAACAGAGGCTGCTTTAGTCACAGAATGGGATGCCCTGGCAGGGACAAGTAGTGCTATGCCCAGCAAAAGTGTCTTTATCAGGCTAATTTCAAATATGATAAGAGCAAATGCTTATATGGTCTTAAACAGAGGCTGCTTTAGTCACAGAATGGGATGCCCCCAAAAAAGATCCAGTAGTACTATGCCCAGCAAAAGTGTCTTTATCAGGCTAATTTCAAATATGATAAGAGCAAATGCTTATATGGTCTTAAACAGAGGCTGCTTTAGTCACAGAATGGGATGCCCCCAAAAAAGATCCAGTAGTACTATGCCCAGCAAAAGTGTCTTTATCAGGCTAATTTCAAATATGATAAGAGCAAATGCTTATATGGTCTTAAACAGAGGCTGCTTTAGTCACAGAATGGGATGCCCTGGCAGGGACAAGTAGTGCTATGCCCAGCAAAAGTGTCTTTATCAGGCTAATTTCAAATATGATAAGAGCAAATGGTTATATGGTCTTAAACAGAGGCTGCTTTAGTCACAGAATGGGATGCCCCCAAAAAAGATCCAGTAGTACTATGCCCAGCAAAAGTGTCTTTATCAGGCTAATTTCAAATATGATAAGAGCAAATGCTTATATGGTCTTAAACAGAGGCTGCTTTAGTCACAGAATGGGATGCCCCCAAAAAAGATCCAGTAGTACTATGCCCAGCAAAAGTGTCTTTATCAGGCTAATTTCAAATATGATAAGAGCAAATGCTTATATGGTCTTAAACAGAGGCTGCTTTAGTCACAGAATGGGATGCCCTGGCAGGGACAAGTAGTGCTATGCCCAGCAAAAGTGTCTTTATCAGGCTAATTTCAAATATGATAAGAGCAAATGGTTATATGGTCTTAAACAGAGGCTGCTTTAGTCACAGAATGGGATGCCCCCAAAAAAGATCCAGTAGTACTATGCCCAGCAAAAGTGTCTTTATCAGGCTAATTTCAAATATGATAAGAGCAAATGCTTATATGGTCTTAAACAGAGGCTGCTTTAGTCACAGAATGGGATGCCCTGGCAGGGACAAGTAGTGCTATGCCCAGCAAAAGTGTCTTTATCAAGCTAATTTCAAATATGATAAGAGCAAATGGTTATATGGTCTTAAACAGAGGCTGCTTTAGTCACAGAATGGGATGCCCCCAAAAAAGATCCAGTAGTACTTTGCCCAGCAAAAGTGTCTTTATCAGGCTAATTTCAAATATGATAAGAGCAAATGCTTATATGGTCTTAAACAGAGGCTGCTTTAGTCACAGAATGGGATGCCCTGGCAGGGACAAGTAGTGCTATGCCCAGCAAAAGTGTCTTTATCAGGCTAATTTCAAATATGATAAGAGCAAATGGTTATATGGTCTTAAACAGAGGCTGCTTTAGTCACAGAATGGGATGCCCCCAAAAAAGATCCAGTAGTACTATGCCCAGCAAAAGTGTCTTTATCAGGCTAATTTCAAATATGATAAGAGCAAATGGTTATATGGTCTTAAACAGAGGCTGCTTTAGTCACAGAATGGGATGCCCCCAAAAAAGATCCAGTAGTACTATGCCCAGCAAAAGTGTCTTTATCAGGCTAATTTCAAATATGATAAGAGCAAATGCTTATATGGTCTTAAACAGAGGCTGCTTTAGTCACAGAATGGGATGCCCTGGCAGGGACAAGTAGTGCTATGCCCAGCAAAAGTGTCTTTATCAGGCTAATTTCAAATATGATAAGAGCAAATGGTTATATGGTCTTAAACAGAGGCTGCTTTAGTCACAGAATGGGATGCCCCCAAAAAAGATCCAGTAGTACTATGCCCAGCAAAAGTGTCTTTATCAGGCTAATTTCAAATATGATAAGAGCAAATGCTTATATGGTCTTAAACAGAGGCTGCTTTAGTCACAGAATGGGATGCCCCCAAAAAAGATCCAGTAGTACTATGCCCAGCAAAAGTGTCTTTATCAGGCTAATTTCAAATATGATAAGAGCAAATGCTTATATGGTCTTAAACAGAGGCTGCTTTAGTCACAGAATGGGATGCCCCCAAAAAAGATCCAGTAGTACTATGCCCAGCAAAAGTGTCTTTATCAGGCTAATTTCAAATATGATAAAAGCAAATGCTTATATGGTCTTAAACAGAGGCTGCTTTAGTCACAGAATGGGATGCCCCCCAAAAAGATCCAGTAGTACTATGCCCAGCAAAAGTGTCTTTATCAGGCTAATTTCAAATATGATAAGAGCAAATGCTTATATGGTCTTAAACAGAGGCTGCTTTAGTCACAGAATGGGATGCCCCCAAAAAAGATCCAGTAGTACTATGCCCAGCAAAAGTGTCTTTATCAGGCTAATTTCAAATATGATAAGAGCAAATGCTTATATGGTCTTAAACAGAGGCTGCTTTAGTCACAGAATGGGATGCCCTGGCAGGGACAAGTAGTGCTATGCCCAGCAAAAGTGTCTTTATCAGGCTAATTTCAAATATGATAAGAGCAAATGGTTATATGGTCTTAAACAGAGGCTGCTTTAGTCACAGAATGGGATGCCCCCAAAAAAGATCCAGTAGTACTATGCCCAGCAAAAGTGTCTTTATCAGGCTAATTTCAAATATGATAAGAGCAAATGCTTATATGGTCTTAAACAGAGGCTGCTTTAGTCACAGAATGGGATGCCCCCAAAAAAGATCCAGTAGTACTATGCCCAGCAAAAGTGTCTTTATCAGGCTAATTTCAAATATGATAAGAGCAAATGCTTATATGGTCTTAAACAGAGGCTGCTTTAGTCACAGAATGGGATGCCCTGGCAGGGACAAGTAGTGCTATGCCCAGCAAAAGTGTCTTTATCAGGCTAATTTCAAATATGATAAGAGCAAATGGTTATATGGTCTTAAACAGAGGCTGCTTTAGTCACAGAATGGGATGCCCCCAAAAAAGATCCAGTAGTACTATGCCCAGCAAAAGTGTCTTTATCAGGCTAATTTCAAATATGATAAGAGCAAATGCTTATATGGTCTTAAACAGAGGCTGCTTTAGTCACAGAATGGGATGCCCCCAAAAAAGATCCAGTAGTACTATGCCCGGCAAAAGTGTCTTTATCAGGCTAATTTCAAATATGATAAGAGCAAATGCTTATATGGTCTTAAACAGAGGCTGCTTTAGTCACAGAATGGGATGCCCTGGCAGGGACAAGTAGTGCTATGCCCAGCAAAAGTGTCTTTATCAGGCTAATTTCAAATATGATAAGAGCAAATGGTTATATGGTCTTAAACAGAGGCTGCTTTAGTCACAGAATGGGATGCCCCCAAAAAAGATCCAGTAGTACTATGCCCAGCAAAAGTGTCTTTATCAGGCTAATTTCAAATATGATAAGAGCAAATGGTTATATGGTCTTAAACAGAGGCTGCTTTAGTCACAGAATGGGATGCCCCCAAAAAAGATCCAGTAGTACTATGCCCAGCAAAAGTGTCTTTATCAGGCTAATTTCAAATATGATAAGAGCAAATGCTTATATGGTCTTAAACAGAGGCTGCTTTAGTCACAGAATGGGATGCCCCCCAAAAAGATCCAGTAGTACTATGCCCAGCAAAAGTGTCTTTATCAGGCTAATTTCAAATATGATAAGAGCAAATGCTTATATGGTCTTAAACAGAGGCTGCTTTAGTCACAGAATGGGATGCCCTGGCAGGGACAAGTAGTGCTATGCCCAGCAAAAGTGTCTTTATCAGGCTAATTTCAAATATGATAAGAGCAAATGCTTATATGGTCTTAAACAGAGGCTGCTTTAGTCACAGAATGGGATGCCCCCAAAAAAGATCCAGTAGTACTATGCCCAGCAAAAGTGTCTTTATCAGGCTAATTTCAAATATGATAAGAGCAAATGCTTATATGGTCTTAAACAGAGGCTGCTTTAGTCACAGAATGGGATGCCCCCAAAAAAGATCCAGTAGTACTATGCCCAGCAAAAGTGTCTTTATCAGGCTAATTTCAAATATGATAAGAGCAAATGCTTATATGGTCTTAAACAGAGGCTGCTTTAGTCACAGAATGGGATGCCCCCAAAAAAGATCCAGTAGTACTATGCCCAGCAAAAGTGTCTTTATCAGGCTAATTTCAAATATGATAAGAGCAAATGCTTATATGGTCTTAAACAGAGGCTGCTTTAGTCACAGAATGGGATGCCCTGGCAGGGACAAGTAGTGCTATGCCCAGCAAAAGTGTCTTTATCAGGCTAATTTCAAATATGATAAGAGCAAATGGTTATATGGTCTTAAACAGAGGCTGCTTTAGTCACAGAATGGGATGCCCCCAAAAAAGATCCAGTAGTACTATGCCCAGCAAAAGTGTCTTTATCAGGCTAATTTCAAATATGATAAGAGCAAATGCTTATATGGTCTTAAACAGAGGCTGCTTTAGTCACAGAATGGGATGCCCCCAAAAAAGATCCAGTAGTACTATGCCCAGCAAAAGTGTCTTTATCAGGCTAATTTCAAATATGATAAGAGCAAATGCTTATATGGTCTTAAACAGAGGCTGCTTTAGTCACAGAATGGGATGCCCTGGCAGGGACAAGTAGTGCTATGCCCAGCAAAAGTGTCTTTATCAGGCTAATTTCAAATATGATAAGAGCAAATGGTTATATGGTCTTAAACAGAGGCTGCTTTAGTCACAGAATGGGATGCCCCCAAAAAAGATCCAGTAGTACTATGCCCAGCAAAAGTGTCTTTATCAGGCTAATTTCAAATATGATAAGAGCAAATGCTTATATGGTCTTAAACAGAGGCTGCTTTAGTCACAGAATGGGATGCCCCCAAAAAAGATCCAGTAGTACTATGCCCAGCAAAAGTGTCTTTATCAGGCTAATTTCAAATATGATAAGAGCAAATGCTTATATGGTCTTAAACAGAGGCTGCTTTAGTCACAGAATGGGATGCCCTGGCAGGGACAAGTAGTGCTATGCCCAGCAAAAGTGTCTTTATCAGGCTAATTTCAAATATGATAAGAGCAAATGGTTATATGGTCTTAAACAGAGGCTGCTTTAGTCACAGAATGGGATGCCCCCAAAAAAGATCCAGTAGTACTATGCCCAGCAAAAGTGTCTTTATCAGGCTAATTTCAAATATGATAAGAGCAAATGGTTATATGGTCTTAAACAGAGGCTGCTTTAGTCACAGAATGGGATGCCCCCAAAAAAGATCCAGTAGTACTATGCCCAGCAAAAGTGTCTTTATCAGGCTAATTTCAAATATGATAAGAGCAAATGCTTATATGGTCTTAAACAGAGGCTGCTTTAGTCACAGAATGGGATGCCCCCAAAAAAGATCCAGTAGTACTATGCCCAGCAAAAGTGTCTTTATCAGGCTAATTTCAAATATGATAAGAGCAAATGCTTATATGGTCTTAAACAGAGGCTGCTTTAGTCACAGAATGGGATGCCCTGGCAGGGACAAGTAGTGCTATGCCCAGCAAAAGTGTCTTTATCAGGCTAATTTCAAATATGATAAGAGCAAATGCTTATATGGTCTTAAACAGAGGCTGCTTTAGTCACAGAATGGGATGCCCCCAAAAAAGATCCAGTAGTACTATGCCCAGCAAAAGTGTCTTTATCAGGCTAATTTCAAATATGATAAGAGCAAATGCTTATATGGTCTTAAACAGAGGCTGCTTTAGTCACAGAATGGGATGCCCCCAAAAAAGATCCAGTAGTACTATGCCCAGCAAAAGTGTCTTTATCAGGCTAATTTCAAATATGATAAGAGCAAATGCTTATATGGTCTTAAACAGAGGCTGCTTTAGTCACAGAATGGGATGCCCCCAAAAAAGATCCAGTAGTACTATGCCCAGCAAAAGTGTCTTTATCAGGCTAATTTCAAATATGATAAGAGCAAATGCTTATATGGTCTTAAACAGAGGCTGCTTTAGTCACAGAATGGGATGCCCTGGCATGGACAAGTAGTGCTATGCCCAGCAAAAGTGTCTTTATCAGGCTAATTTCAAATATGATAAGAGCAAATGGTTATATGGTCTTAAACAGAGGCTGCTTTAGTCACAGAATGGGATGCCCCCAAAAAAGATCCAGTAGTACTATGCCCAGCAAAAGTGTCTTTATCAGGCTAATTTCAAATATGATAAGAGCAAATGCTTATATGGTCTTAAACAGAGGCTGCTTTAGTCACAGAATGGGATGCCCTGGCAGGGACAAGTAGTGCTATGCCCAGCAAAAGTGTCTTTATCAGGCTAATTTCAAATATGATAAGAGCAAATGCTTATATGGTCTTAAACAGAGGCTGCTTTAGTCACAGAATGGGATGCCCCCAAAAAAGATCCAGTAGTACTATGCCCAGCAAAAGTGTCTTTATCAGGCTAATTTCAAATATGATAAGAGCAAATGCTTATATGGTCTTAAACAGAGGCTGCTTTAGTCACAGAATGGGATGCCCCCAAAAAAGATCCAGTAGTACTATGCCCAGCAAAAGTGTCTTTATCAGGCTAATTTCAAATATGATAAGAGCAAATGCTTATATGGTCTTAAACAGAGGCTGCTTTAGTCACAGAATGGGATGCCCTGGCAGGGACAAGTAGTGCTATGCCCAGCAAAAGTGTCTTTATCAGGCTAATTTCAAATATGATAAGAGCAAATGCTTATATGGTCTTAAACAGAGGCTGCTTTAGTCACAGAATGGGATGCCCCCAAAAAAGATCCAGTAGTACTATGCCCAGCAAAAGTGTCTTTATCAGGCTAATTTCAAATATGATAAGAGCAAATGCTTATATGGTCTTAAACAGAGGCTGCTTTAGTCACAGAATGGGATGCCCCCAAAAAAGATCCAGTAGTACTATGCCCAGCAAAAGTGTCTTTATCAGGCTAATTTCAAATATGATAAGTAGAGATGAGCGAACTTTTGAAAAATTCGATTCGACTGATTCGCCGAACTTTCCGACAAAATTCGTTTCGACCCGAATAAATTCGCGACGAATCGCTATTAAAAACGGCTATTTCTGAGCCTCCTAGAGCCTAAATAGGGTTGTAAACCATTCTGCCTTGCTGTAACACGCACAGGATGCGTGCTGGGTTAGTTAAATAATACTTTGAAGAAATATCACATGCAGATCAGAGGCATCGCTAATAGAATCGCAGAGCGGCACAATTGAATTCAAGAGAGTTGAAGTGGCATCACTATGAGGGGCAGGAGCCCAAACATTGCTTTAAAGAGACACTGGAGTTGGCAGCAGCAGGAGCCCAAAAATTGGATGAATCACACCCTGGAGTTGGCAGCAGCAGCAGGAGCCCAAACATTACTTTAAAGAGACACTGGGGTTGGTTTCAGGAGCCCAAAAATTGGATGAATCACACCCTGGAGTTGGCAGCAGCAGGAGCCCAAATATTACTTTAAAGAGACCCTGGGGTTGGCTTCAGGAGCCCAACAATTGGATGATTCACACCCTGGAGTTGGCAGCAGCAGCAGGAGCCCAAACACTACTTTAAAGAGACCCTGGGGTTGGCTTCAGGAGCCCAAAAATTGGATGAATCACACCCTGGAGTTGGCAGCAGCAGCAGCAGGAGCCCAAATATTACTTTAAAGAGACACTGGGGTTGGCTTCAGGAGCCCAACAATTGGATGAATCACACCCTGGAGTTGGCAGGAGTTGACAGCAGCAGCAGCAGGAGCCCAAATATTACTTTAAAGAGACCCTGGGGTTGGCTTCAGGAGCCCAAAAATTGGATGAATCACACCCTGGAGTTGGCAGGAGTTGGCAGAAGCAGCAACAGGAGCCCAAACATTACTTCAAAGAGACCCTGGGGTTGGCTTCAGGAGCCCAAAAATTGGATGAATCACACCCTGGAGTTGGCAGAAGTTGGCAGCAGCAGGAGCCCAAACATTACTTCAAAGAGACCCTGGGGTTGGCTTCAGGAGCCCAACAATTGGATGAATCACACCCTGGAGTTGGCAGGAGTTGACAGCAGCAGCAGCAGGAGCCCAAACATTACTTCAAAGAGACCCTAGGGTTGGCTTCAGGAGCACAACAATTGGATGAATCACACCCTGGAGTTGGCAGGAGTTGGCTGCAGCAGCAGCAGGAGCCCAAATATTACTTTAAAGAGACCCTGGGGTTGGCTTCAGGAGCACAACAATTGGATGAATCACACCCTGGAGTTGGCAGGAGTTGACAGCAGCAGCAGCAGGAGCCCAAATATTACTTTAAAGAGACCCTGGGGTTGGCTTCAGGAGCCCAACAATTAGATGATTCCCACCCTGGAGTTGGCAGCAGCAGCAGGAGCCCAAACACTACTTTAAAGAGACCCTGGGGTTGGCTTCAGGAGCCCAAAAATTGGATGAATCACACCCTGGAGTTGGCAGCAGCAGCAGCAGGAGCCCAAATATTACTTTAAAGAGACACTGGGGTTGGCTTCAGGAGCCCAACAATTGGATGAATCACACCCTGGAGTTGGCAGGAGTTGACAGCAGCAGCAGCAGGAGCCCAAATATTACTTCAAAGAGACCCTGGGGTTGGCTTCAGGAGCCCAAAAATTGGATGAATCACACCCTGGAGTTGGCAGAAGTTGGCAGCAGCAGGAGCCCAAACATTACTTCAAAGAGACCCTGGGGTTGGCTTCAGGAGCCCAACAATTGGATGAATCACACCCTGGAGTTGGCAGGAGTTGACAGCAGCAACAGCAGGAGCCCAAACATTACTTCAAAGAGACCCTGGGGTTGGCTTCAGGAGCACAACAATTGGATGAATCACACCCTGGAGTTGGCAGGAGTTGGCAGCAGGAGCCCAAATATTACTTTAAAGAGACCCTGGGGTTGGCTTCAGGAGCACAACAATTGGATGAATTACACCCTGGAGTTGGCAGGAGTTGACAGCAGCAGGAGCCCAAATATTACTTTAAAGAGACCCTGGGGTTGGCTTCAGGAGCCCAACAATTAGATGATTCACACCCTGGAGTTGGCAGCAGCAGCAGCAGGAGCCCAAACACTACTTTAAAGAGACCCTGGGGTTGGCTTCAGGAGCCCAAAAATTGGATGAATCACACCCTGGAGTTGGCAGCAGCAGCAGCAGGAGCCCAAATATTACTTTAAAGAGACACTGGGGTTGGCTTCAGGAGCCCAACAATTGGATGAATCACACCCTGGAGTTGGCAGGAGTTGACAGCAGCAGCAGCAGGAGCCCAAATATTACTTTAAAGAGACCCTGGGGTTGGCTTCAGGAGCCCAAAAATTGGATGAATCACACCCTGGAGTTGGCAGAAGTTGGCAGCAGCAGCAGCAGGAGCCCAAACATTACTTCAAAGAGACCCTGGGGTTGGCTTCAGGAGCCCAACAATTGGATGAATCACACCCTGGAGTTGGCAGGAGTTGACAGCAGCAGCAGCAGGAGCCCAAACATTACTTCAAAGAGACCCTGGGGTTGGCTTCAGGAGCCCAAAAATTGGATGAATCACACCCTGGAGTTGGCAGAAGTTGGCAGCAGCAGCAGCAGGAGCCCAAACATTACTTTAAAGAGACCCTGGGGTTGGCTTCAGGAGCCCAACAATTGGATGAATCACACCCTGGAGTTGGCAGGAGTTGACAGCAGCAGCAGCAGGAGCCCAAATATTACTTTAAAGAGACCCTGGGGTTGGCTTCAGGAGCACAACAATTGGATGAATCACACCCTGGAGTTGGCAGGAGTTGACAGCAGCAGCAGCAGGAGCCCAAATATTACTTTAAAGAGACCCTGGGGTTGGCTTCAGGAGCCCAACAATTAGATGATTCACACCCTGGAGTTGGCAGGAGTTGACAGCAGCAGCAGCAGGAGCCCAAACACTACTTTAAAGAGACCCTGGGGTTGGCTTCAGGAGCCCAAAAATTGGATGAATCACACCCTGGAGTTGGCAGCAGCAGGAGCCCAAAAATTACTTTAAAGAGACACTGGGGTTGGCTTCAGGAGCCCAACAATTGGATGAATCACACCCTGGAGTTGGCAGGAGTTGACAGCAGCAGCAGCAGGAGCCCAAACATTACTTCAAAGAGACCCTGGGGTTGGCTTCAGGAGCCCAACAATTGGATGAATCACACCCTGGAGTTGGCAGGAGTTCAGTCGCTAGTGAGTAGCTTTCTACACCCGCATAGTGAGTCTACTCATGAGCAGCAGGAAGACCTGGAGCTGGACCTCAAACAGCAGGTCATGTCATACCTTGACATGACCATGCCAACACACCTTCAGGATCCACTGGATTTGCTGGGAAGCCAAACTTGACTTGTGCCCGCAACTAGCAGAGTTTGCCCTGGAAAAGCTGTACTGGCCGGACAGTAGGTGATTTAGATGGCAACTGGGCTGCTCTATATAACGAAGCAAAATGGCAAATTTACCTCACTATATAAGCTATTGCCCCTCAGATTTACACAGGGGCTGCTCTATATTATGCTGCAAAATGACAAATTTACCTCACAATATAAGCTATTGCCGCTCTATATAAATAAAAATAAATAAATAAAAAAAGGGCCTGTAGAAGCTTATTTAGTATAACAGATAGGGTGACATGTGCTGGTTTGGGATGCCCATATGGGCTAGTGTTTTGGCAGCAGTACAAAAACCAATGCAAAATGCAATAGCTTAATAAAGCTGATGCTGATTGACGCTTATTTAGTATAACAGATGGGGTGCAACATGCAGGTTTGGGATGCCCTGCGGCCTGGTGTATTTAAAGCAGACCAAAACCAATTCAAAATGCAATAACTTAATAAAGCTGAGGCTGTAGATGCTTATTTAGTATAAACAGGTAGGGTGCAAGGTGCAGCTTTGGGGTGCCCTGCGGCCTGGTTAAATGAAAGCAGTCAAAAAGGAAGTGCAAACTGAAGTAGCTTAATGAAGCTGATGCTGATCAACGCTTATGTTGTATACCAGATAGGGTGCAAGGTGCAGCTTTGGGGTGCCCTGCGGCCTGGTTTATTAAAAGCAGTCAAAAACAAGTGCAAACTGAAGTAGCTTAATAAAGCAGCTGATGCTGATCAACGCTTATGTTGTATAACAGATAGGTTTAAAAAAGCATGTGCCTTGGGATGCCCGTGTGGCCTGTTATATTTCAAGCTGAACAAAAAGTAACAATAATCCAAGTATGAGACATAATTTTGACCTTCTTTACAGCGCCATACTTTGAAAAAAAAAAATTAATTTCATGCTGATCAATCCAAAGGTCAATGCCCCTAACAAAAATAGTGTTCGGCATAAGTTTTCCTTCTGGAAGGACGTAACCTTTAGTTTACATGGTTGGGGTAGGTTATCTTACAAATTGGGATACCCCAGGCAGCAGTGTCATTGAAAGAGACAGATTGTAATGCAGGCCATACGCAAGCAGAGAAACTCAGGCTGCAACAGGCCTATTTAGTTTACATGGTTGGGGTAGGTTATCTTACAAATTGGGATACCCCACTGTATATGAAACCGAATATAAATGCACACCCAAAAGTGGACAATCAGCCTCCAAGAGGCCTGCTTAGTTTAAATAAGAGAGCTGCTTAGTATGGTAGGTAGGTTATGTTATGTTACAGAATGGGATGCCCCAAGCAGACTTGAGATCAGTATATATGCACACAGCAGCAGTGTGTAAGCAGGCTCATACAGGCCAAATTTCTTTAAATAACTGTGCAGCTTACAGTAAATGCAGAGGCTAATGGTATGTTACAGAATGGGATGCCCCAAGCAGACTTGAGATCAGTATATATGCACACAGCAGCAGTGTGTAAGCAGGCTCATACAGGCCAAATTTCTTTAAATAACTGTGCAGCTTACAGTAAATGCAGAGGCTAATGGTATGTTACAGAATGGGATGCCCCAAGCAGACTTGAGATCAGTATATATGCACACAGCAGCAGTGTGTTAGCAGGCTCATACAGGCCAAATTTCTTTAAATAACTGTGCAGCTTACAGTAAATGCAGAGGCTAATGGTATGTTACAGAATGGGATGCCCCAAGCAGACTTGAGATCAGTATATATGCACACAGCAGCAGTGTGTTAGCAGGCTCATACAGGCCAAATTTCTTTAAATAACTGTGCAGCTTACAGTGAATGCAGAGGCTAATGGTATGTTACAGAATGGGATGCCCCAAGCAGACTTGAGATCAGTATATATGCACACAGCAGCAGTGTGTTAGCAGGCTCATACAGGCCAAATTTCTTTAAATAACTGTGCAGCTTACAGTAAATGCAGAGGCTAATGGTATGTTACAGAATGGGATGCCCCAAGCAGACTTGAGATCAGTATATATGCACACAGCAGCAGTGTGTTAGCAGGCTCATACAGGCCAAATTTCTTTAAATAACTGTGCAGCTTACAGTAAATGCAGAGGCTAATGGTATGTTACAGAATGGGATGCCCCAAAAACCAGAGAGCACCTGGCAGGCAGCAGTAAGAATATGCACATCAAAAGTGTCTTTATCAGGGCTAATTTCAATTATAATAAGTGCAAATGGTTATATGGTCTTAAACAGAGGCTGCTGTAGTCACAGAATGGGATGCCCTGGCAGGGTCCAGAAGTACTATGCCGAGCAAAAGTGTCTTTATCAGGCTAATTTCAAATATAATAAGAGCAAATGGTTATATGGTCTTAAACAGAGGCTGCTGTAGTCACAGAATGGGATGCCCTGGCAGGGTCCAGAAGTACTATGCCGAGCAAAAGTGTCTTTATCAGGCTAATTTCAAATATAATAGGAGCAAATGGTTATATGGTCTTAAACAGAGGCTGCTGTAGTCACAGAATGGGATGCCCTGGCAGGGTCCAGAAGTACTATGCCCAGCAAAAGTGTCTTTATCAGGCCTAATTTCAATTATAATAAGTGCAAATGGTTATATGGTCTTAAACAGAGGCTGCTGTAGTCACAGAATGGGATGCCCTGGCAGGGTCCAGAAGTACTATGCCGAGCAAAAGTGTCTTTATCAGGCTAATTTCAAATATAATAAGAGCAAATGGTTATATGGTCTTAAACAGAGGCTGCTGTAGTCACAGAATGGGATGCCCCAAATAGGAGTGCACCTGGCAGGGTCCAGTAGTGCTTTGCCCAGCAAAAGTGTCTTTATCAGGCCTAATTTCAAATATGATAAGAGCAAATGCTTATATGGTCTTAAACAGAGGCTGCTGTAGTCACAGAATGGGATGCCCCAAACAGGAGTGCACCTGGCAGGGTCCAGTAGTGCTTTGCCCAGCAAAAGTGTCTTTATCAGGCCTAATTTCAAATATGATAAGAGCAAATGCTTATATGGTCTTAAACAGAGGCTGCTGTAGTCACAGAATGGGATGCCCCAAATAGGAGTGCACCTGGCAGGGTCCAGTAGTGCTTTGCCCAGCAAAAGTGTCTTTATCAGGCCTAATTTCAAATATGATAAGAGCAAATGCTTATATGGTCTTAAACAGAGGCTGCTGTAGTCACAGAATGGGATGCCACAAATAGGAGTGCACCTGGCAGGGTCCAGTAGTGCTTTGCCCAGCAAAAGTGTCTTTATCAGGCCTAATTTCAAATATGATAAGAGCAAATGCTTATATGGTCTTAAACAGAGGCTGCTGTAGTCACAGAAAGGGATGCCCCAAATAGGAGTGCACCTGGCAGGGTCCAGTAATGCTTTGCCCAGCAAAAGTGTCTTTATCAGGCCTAATTTCAAATATGATAAGAGCAAATGCTTATATGGTCTTAAACAGAGGCTGCTGTAGTCACAGAATGGGATGCCCCAAATAGGAGTGCACCTGGCAGGGTCCAGTAGTGCTATGCCCAGCAAAAGTGTCTTTATCAGGCCTAATTTCAAATATGATAAGAGCAAATGCTTATATGGTCTTAAACAGAGGCTGCTGTAGTCACAGAATGGGATGCCCCAAATAGGAGTGCACCTGGCAGGGTCCAGTAGTGCTTTGCCCAGCAAAAGTGTCTTTATCAGGCCTAATTTCAAATATGATAAGAGCAAATGCTTATATGGTCTTAAACAGAGGCTGCTGTAGTCACAGAATGGGATGCCCCAAATAGGAGTGCACCTGGCAGGGTCCAGTAGTGCTTTGCCCAGCAAAAGTGTCTTTATCAGGCCTAATTTCAAATATGATAAGAGCAAATGCTTATATGGTCTTAAACAGAGGCTGCTGTAGTCACAGAATGGGATGCCCCAACAGAAGTGCACCTGGCAGGGTCCAGTAGTGCTATGCCCAGCAAAAGTGTCTTTATCAGGCCTAATTTCAAATATGATAAGAGCAAATGCTTATATGGTCTTAAACAGAGGCTGCTGTAGTCACAGAATGGGATGCCCCAAATAGGAGTGCACCTGGCAGGGTCCAGTAGTGCTTTGCCCAGCAAAAGTGTCTTTATCAGGCCTAATTTCAAATATGATAAGAGCAAATGCTTATATGGTCTTAAACAGAGGCTGCTGTAGTCACAGAATGGGATGCCCCAAATAGGAGTGCACCTGGCAGGGTCCAGTAGTGCTTTGCCCAGCAAAAGTGTCTTTATCAGGCCTAATTTCAAATATGATAAGAGCAAATGCTTATATGGTCTTAAACAGAGGCTGCTGTAGTCACAGAATGGGATGCCCCAAATAGGAGTGCACCTGGCAGGGTCCAGTAGTGCTTTGCCCAGCAAAAGTGTCTTTATCAGGCCTAATTTCAAATATGATAAGAGCAAATGCTTATATGGTCTTAAACAGAGGCTGCTGTAGTCACAGAATGGGATGCCCCAAATAGGAGTGCACCTGGCAGGGTCCAGTAGTGCTTTGCCCAGCAAAAGTGTCTTTATTAGGCCTAATTTCAAATATGATAAGTGAAAATGGTTATACGGTCCTAAACAGAGTCTGCTGTAGTCACAGAATGGGATGCCCCAAATAGGAGTGCACCTGGCAGGGTCCAGTAGTGCTTTGCCCAGCAAAAGTGTCTTTATCAGGCCTAATTTCAAATATGATAAGAGCAAATGCTTATATGGTCTTAAACAGAGGCTGCTGTAGTCACAGAATGGGATGCCCCAAATAGGAGTGCACCTGGCAGGGTCCAGTAGTGCTATGCCCAGCAAAAGTGTCTTTATCAGGCCTAATTTCAAATATGATAAGAGCAAATGCTTATATGGTCTTAAACAGAGGCTGCTGTAGTCACAGAATGGGATGCCCCAAATAGGAGTGCACCTGGCAGGGTCCAGTAGTGCTTTGCCCAGCAAAAGTGTCTTTATCAGGCCTAATTTCAAATATGATAAGTGAAAATGGTTATACGGTCCTAAACAGAGGCTGCTGTAGTCACAGAATGGGATGCCCCAAATAGGAGTGCACCTGGCAGGGTCCAGTAGTGCTTTGCCCAGCAAAAGTGTCTTTATCAGGCCTAATTTCAAATATGATAAGAGCAAATGCTTATATGGTCTTAAACAGAGGCTGCTGTAGTCACAGAATGGGATGCCCCAAATAGGAGTGCACGTGGCAGGGTCCAGTAGTGCTTTGCCCAGCAAAAGTGTCTTTATCAGGCCTAATTTCAAATATGATAAGAGCAAATGCTTATATGGTCTTAAACAGAGGCTGCTGTAGTCACAGAATGGGATGCCCCAAATAGGAGTGCACCTGGCAGGGTCCAGTAGTGCTTTGCCCAGCAAAAGTGTCTTTATCAGGCCTAATTTCAAATATGATAAGAGCAAATGCTTATATGGTCTTAAACAGAGGCTGCTGTAGTCACAGAATGGGATGCCCCAAATAGGAGTGCACCTGGCAGGGTCCAGTAGTGCTTTGCCCAGCAAAAGTGTCTTTATCAGGCCTAATTTCAAATATGATAAGAGCAAATGCTTATATGGTCTTAAACAGAGGCTGCTGTAGTTACAGAATGGGATGCCCCAAATAGGAGTGCACCTGGCAGGGTCCAGTAGTGCTTTGCCCAGCAAAAGTGTCTTTATCAGGCCTAATTTCAAATATGATAAGAGCAAATGCTTATATGGTCTTAAACAGAGGCTGCTGTAGTCACAGAATGGGATGCCCCAAATAGGAGTGCACCTGGCAGGGTCCAGTAGTGCTTTGCCCAGCAAAAGTGTCTTTATCAGGCCTAATTTCAAATATGATAAGAGCAAATGCTTATATGGTCTTAAACAGAGGCTGCTGTAGTCACAGAATGGGATGCCCCAAATAGGAGTGCACCTGGCAGGGTCCAGTAGTGCTTTGCCCAGCAAAAGTGTCTTTATCAGGCCTAATTTCAAATATGATAAGAGCAAATGCTTATACGGTCTTAAACAGAGGCTGCTGTAGTCACAGAATGGGATGCCCCAAATAGGAGTGCACCTGGCAGGGTCCAGTAGTGCTTTGCCCAGCAAAAGTGTCTTTATCAGGCCTAATTTCAAATATGATAAGAGCAAATGCTTATATGGTCTTAAACAGAGGCTGCTGTAGTCACAGAATGGGATGCCCCAAATAGGAGTGCACCTGGCAGGGTCCAGTAGTGCTTTGCCCAGCAAAAGTGTCTTTATCAGGCCTAATTTCAAATATGATAAGAGCAAATGCTTATATGGTCTTAAACAGAGGCTGCTGTAGTCACAGAATGGGATGCCCCAAATAGGAGTGCACCTGGCAGGGTCCAGTAGTGCTTTGCCCAGCAAAAGTGTCTTTATCAGGCCTAATTTCAAATATGATAAGAGCAAATGCTTATACGGTCTTAAACAGAGGCTGCTGTAGTCACAGAATGGGATGCCCCAAATAGGAGTGCACCTGGCAGGGTCCAGTAGTGCTTTGCCCAGCAAAAGTGTCTTTATCAGGCCTAATTTCAAATATGATAAGTGAAAATGGTTATACGGTCTTAAACAGAGGCTGCTGTAGTCACAGAATGGGATGCCCCAAATAGGAGTGCACCTGGCAGGGTCCAGTAGTGCTTTGCCCAGCAAAAGTGTCTTTATCAGGCCTAATTTCAAATATGATAAGTGAAAATGGTTATACGGTCTTAAACAGAGGCTGCTGTAGTCACAGAATGGGATGCCCCAAATAGGAGTGCACCTGGCAGGGTCCAGTAGTGCTTTGCCCAGCAAAAGTGTCTTTATCAGGCCTAATTTCAAATATGATAAGAGAAAATGCTTATATGGTCTTAAACAGAGGCTGCTGTAGTCACAGAATGGGATGCCCCAAATAGGAGTGCACCTGGCAGGGTCCAGTAGTGCTATGCCCAGCAAAAGTGTCTTTATCAGGCCTAATTTCAAATATGATAAGAGCAAATGCTTATATGGTCTTAAACAGAGGCTGCTGTAGTCACAGAATGGGATGCCCCAAATAGGAGTGCACCTGGCAGGGTCCAGTAGTGCTTTGCCCAGCAAAAGTGTCTTTATCAGGCCTAATTTCAAATATGATAAGAGCAAATGCTTATATGGTCTTAAACAGAGGCTGCTGTAGTCACAGAATGGGATGCCCCAAATAGGAGTGCACCTGGCAGGGTCCAGTAGTGCTTTGCCCAGCAAAAGTGTCTTTATCAGGCCTAATTTCAAATATGATAAGAGCAAATGCTTATATGGTCTTAAACAGAGGCTGCTGTAGTCACAGAATGGGATGCCCCAAATAGGAGTGCACCTGGCAGGGTCCAGTAGTGCTATGCCCAGCAAAAGTGTCTTTATCAGGCCTAATTTCAAATATGATAAGAGCAAATGCTTATATGGTCTTAAACAGAGGCTGGTGTAGTCACAGAATGGGATGCCTCACAGCAGACTTAAGATCAGTTCAGTATATATGCACAGTTAGTTACTATAAGCAGCCTGAAAACGCTAACAAAGCCTGTCAGCCAGCTAGTAACACTCAGGCTGGATGAAAAAAAAAAAAAATCTCCCTGTCACAGCCTCCGTTTTTTCCAACCTTTCCCTGGCTTTCTGTCTGTCTCCTGTCTGTCTCCTGCCTGTCTCCAGCCTGTCCCTGTCTGTCCCTGCCTGTCTAACTGTCTGTCCCTCAGCTACACAGCGTTCTGTCTCTCACGAATGCAATAGAGAAATGAGGAAAAGCAAGATGGCCGCCGGTAAATACCGCTGTGTGACGTCACCGGGCTTGCTGGCTGCTGATAGGCTGCATGTGACTGCCCCAGCTTGCACTGGCGCGGGATACATGTCCAGACATGTCCCGTCCGCCATCTTAGAATGCCTGTAAATGTAAATGAATGGATGTTAAAGGAAAACTTCGAGTGATCGAATCGCGGGGAAATTCGGATTCGATCCGAATCGAATTTTTCCTGAAATTCGGATCGAATCCGGGTTCGTCCGGATCGATTCGCTCATCCCTAATGATAAGAGCAAATGCTTATATGGTCTTAAACAGAGGCTGCTTTAGTCACAGAATGGGATGCCCCCAAAAAAGATCCAGTAGTACTATGCCCAGCAAAAGTGTCTTTATCAGGCTAATTTCAAATATGATAAGAGCAAATGCTTATATGGTCTTAAACAGAGGCTGCTTTAGTCACAGAATGGGATGCCCCCAAAAAAGATCCAGTAGTACTATGCCCAGCAAAAGTGTCTTTATCAGGCTAATTTCAAATATGATAAGAGCAAATGCTTATATGGTCTTAAACAGAGGCTGCTTTAGTCACAGAATGGGATGCCCTGGCAGGGACAAGTAGTGCTATGCCCAGCAAAAGTGTCTTTATCAGGCCTAATTTCAAATATAATAAGAGCAAATGCTTATATGGTCTTAAACAGAGGCTGCTTTAGTCACAGAATGGGATGCCCTGGCAGGGACAAGTAGTGCTATGCCCAGCAAAAGTGTCTTTATCAGGCCTAATTTCAAATATAATAAGAGCAAATGCTTATATGGTCTTAAACAGAGGCTGCTTTAGTCACAGAATGGGATGCCCCCAAAAAAGATCCAGTAGTACTATGCCCAGCAAAAGTGTCTTTATCAGGCTAATTTCAAATATGATAAGAGCAAATGCTTATATGGTCTTAAACAGAGGCTGCTTTAGTCACAGAATGGGATGCCCCCAAAAAAGATCCAGTAGTACTATGCCCAGCAAAAGTGTCTTTATCAGGCTAATTTCAAATATAATAAGAGCAAATGCTTATATGGTCTTAAACAGAGGCTGCTTTAGTCACAGAATGGGATGCCCTGGCAGGGACAAGTAGTGCTATGCCCAGCAAAAGTGTCTTTATCAGGCTAATTTCAAATATGATAAGAGCAAATGGTTATATGGTCTTAAACAGAGGCTGCTTTAGTCACAGAATGGGATGCCCCCAAAAAAGATCCAGTAGTACTATGCCCAGCAAAAGTGTCTTTATCAGGCTAATTTCAAATATGATAAGAGCAAATGCTTATATGGTCTTAAACAGAGGCTGCTTTAGTCACAGAATGGGATGCCCAGGCAGGGACAAGTAGTGCTATGCCCAGCAAAAGTGTCTTTATCAGGCTAATTTCAAATATGATAAGAGCAAATGCTTATATGGTCTTAAACAGAGGCTGCTTTAGTCACAGAATGGGATGCCCCCAAAAAAGATCCAGTAGTACTATGCCCAGCAAAAGTGTCTTTATCAGGCTAATTTCAAATATGATAAGAGCAAATGCTTATATGGTCTTAAACAGAGGCTGCTTTAGTCACAGAATGGGATGCCCTGGCAGGGACAAGTAGTGCTATGCCCAGCAAAAGTGTCTTTATCAGGCTAATTTCAAATATGATAAGAGCAAATGGTTATATGGTCTTAAACAGAGGCTGCTTTAGTCACAGAATGGGATGCCCCCAAAAAAGATCCAGTAGTACTATGCCCAGCAAAAGTGTCTTTATCAGGCTAATTTCAAATATGATAAGAGCAAATGCTTATATGGTCTTAAACAGAGGCTGCTTTAGTCACAGAATGGGATGCCCCCAAAAAAGATCCAGTAGTACTATGCCCAGCAAAAGTGTCTTTATCAGGCTAATTTCAAATATGATAAGAGCAAATGGTTATATGGTCTTAAACAGAGGCTGCTTTAGTCACAGAATGGGATGCCCCCAAAAAAGATCCAGTAGTACTATGCCCAGCAAAAGTGTCTTTATCAGGCTAATTTCAAATATGATAAGAGCAAATGCTTATATGGTCTTAAACAGAGACTGCTTTAGTCACAGAATGGGATGCCCCCAAAAAAGATCCAGTAGTACTATGCCCAGCAAAAGTGTCTTTATCAGGCCTAATTTCAAATATAATAAGAGCAAATGCTTATATGGTCTTAAACAGAGGCTGCTTTAGTCACAGAATGGGATGCCCTGGCAGGGACAAGTAGTGCTATGCCCAGCAAAAGTGTCTTTATCAGGCTAATTTCAAATATGATAAGAGCAAATGCTTATATGGTCTTAAACAGAGGCTGCTTTAGTCACAGAATGGGATGCCCCCAAAAAAGATCCAGTAGTACTATGCCCAGCAAAAGTGTCTTTATCAGGCTAATTTCAAATATGATAAGAGCAAATGCTTATATGGTCTTAAACAGAGGCTGCTTTAGTCACAGAATGGGATGCCCTGGCAGGGACAAGTAGTGCTATGCCCAGCAAAAGTGTCTTTATCAGGCTAATTTCAAATATGATAAGAGCAAATGCTTATATGGTCTTAAACAGAGGCTGCTTTAGTCACAGAATGGGATGCCCCCAAAAAAGATCCAGTAGTACTATGCCCAGCAAAAGTGTCTTTATCAGGCCTAATTTCAAATATAATAAGAGCAAATGCTTATATGGTCTTAAACAGAGGCTGCTTTAGTCACAGAATGGGATGCCCTGGCAGGGACAAGTAGTGCTATGCCCAGCAAAAGTGTCTTTATCAGGCTAATTTCAAATATGATAAGAGCAAATGGTTATATGGTCTTAAACAGAGGCTGCTTTAGTTACAGAATGGGATGCCCCCAAAAAAGATCCAGTAGTACTATGCCCAGCAAAAGTGTCTTTATCAGGCTAATTTCAAATATGATAAGAGCAAATGCTTATATGGTCTTAAACAGAGGCTGCTTTAGTCACAGAATGGGATGCCCTGGCAGGGACAAGTAGTGCTATGCCCAGCAAAAGTGTCTTTATCAGGCTAATTTCAAATATGATAAGAGCAAATGCTTATATGGTCTTAAACAGAGGCTGCTTTAGTCACAGAATGGGATGCCCCCAAAAAAGATCCAGTAGTACTATGCCCAGCAAAAGTGTCTTTATCAGGCTAATTTCAAATATGATAAGAGCAAATGGTTATATGGTCTTAAACAGAGGCTGCTTTAGTCACAGAATGGGATGCCCCCAAAAAAGATCCAGTAGTACTATGCCCAGCAAAAGTGTCTTTATCAGGCTAATTTCAAATATGATAAGAGCAAATGCTTATATGGTCTTAAACAGAGGCTGCTTTAGTCACAGAATGGGATGCCCCCAAAAAAGATCCAGTAGTACTATGCCCAGCAAAAGTGTCTTTATCAGGCTAATTTCAAATATGATAAGAGCAAATGCTTATATGGTCTTAAACAGAGGCTGCTTTAGTCACAGAATGGGATGCCCTGGCAGGGACAAGTAGTGCTATGCCCAGCAAAAGTGTCTTTATCAGGCTAATTTCAAATATGATAAGAGCAAATGCTTATATGGTCTTAAACAGAGGCTGCTTTAGTCACAGAATGGGATGCCCCCAAAAAAGATCCAGTAGTACTATGCCCAGCAAAAGTGTCTTTATCAGGCTAATTTCAAATATGATAAGAGCAAATGCTTATATGGTCTTAAACAGAGGCTGCTTTAGTCACAGAATGGGATGCCCCCAAAAAAGATCCAGTAGTACTATGCCCAGCAAAAGTGTCTTTATCAGGCTAATTTCAAATATGATAAGAGCAAATGCTTATATGGTCTTAAACAGAGGCTGCTTTAGTCACAGAATGGGATGCCCTGGCAGGGACAAGTAGTGCTATGCCCAGAAAAAGTGTCTTTATCAGGCTAATTTCAAATATGATAAGAGCAAATGGTTATATGGTCTTAAACAGAGGCTGCTTTAGTCACAGAATGGGATGCCCCCAAAAAAGATCCAGTAGTACTATGCCCAGCAAAAGTGTCTTTATCAGGCTAATTTCAAATATGATAAGAGCAAATGCTTATATGGTCTTAAACAGAGGCTGCTTTAGTCACAGAATGGGATGCCCTGGCAGGGACAAGTAGTGCTATGCCCAGCAAAAGTGTCTTTATCAGGCTAATTTCAAATATGATAAGAGCAAATGCTTATATGGTCTTAAACAGAGGCTGCTTTAGTCACAGAATGGGATGCCCCCAAAAAAGATCCAGTAGTACTATGCCCAGCAAAAGTGTCTTTATCAGGCTAATTTCAAATATGATAAGAGCAAATGCTTATATGGTCTTAAACAGAGGCTGCTTTAGTCACAGAATGGGATGCCCCCAAAAAAGATCCAGTAGTACTATGCCCAGCAAAAGTGTCTTTATCAGGCTAATTTCAAATATGATAAGAGCAAATGCTTATATGGTCTTAAACAGAGGCTGCTTTAGTCACAGAATGGGATGCCCTGGCAGGGACAAGTAGTGCTATGCCCAGCAAAAGTGTCTTTATCAGGCTAATTTCAAATACGATAAGAGCAAATGCTTATATGGTCTTAAACAGAGGCTGCTTTAGTCACAGAATGGGATGCCCCCAAAAAAGATCCAGTAGTACTATGCCCAGCAAAAGTGTCTTTATCAGGCTAATTTCAAATATGATAAGAGCAAATGCTTATATGGTCTTAAACAGAGGCTGCTTTAGTCACAGAATGGGATGCCCCCAAAAAAGATCCAGTAGTACTATGCCCAGCAAAAGTGTCTTTATCAGGCTAATTTCAAATATGATAAGAGCAAATGCTTATATGGTCTTAAACAGAGGCTGCTTTAGTCACAGAATGGGATGCCCCCAAAAAAGATCCAGTAGTACTATGCCCAGCAAAAGTGTCTTTATCAGGCTAATTTCAAATATGATAAGAGCAAATGCTTATATGGTCTTAAACAGAGGCTGCTTTAGTCACAGAATGGGATGCCCTGGCAGGGACAAGTAGTGCTATGCCCAGCAAAAGTGTCTTTATCAGGCCCAATTTCAAATATAATAAGAGCAAATGCTTATATGGTCTTAAACAGAGGCTGCTTTAGTCACAGAATGGGATGCCCTGGCAGGGACAAGTAGTGCTATGCCCAGCAAAAGTGTCTTTATCAGGCCTAATTTCAAATATAATAAGAGCAAATGCTTATATGGTCTTAAACAGAGGCTGCTTTAGTCACAGAATGGGATGCCCCCAAAAAAGATCCAGTAGTACTATGCCCAGCAAAAGTGTCTTTATCAGGCTAATTTCAAATATGATAAGAGCAAATGCTTATATGGTCTTAAACAGAGGCTGCTTTAGTCACAGAATGGGATGCCCTGGCAGGGACAAGTAGTGCTATGCCCAGCAAAAGTGTCTTTATCAGGCTAATTTCAAATATGATAAGAGCAAATGGTTATATGGTCTTAAACAGAGGCTGCTTTAGTCACAAAATGGGATGCCCCCAAAAAAGATCCAGTAGTACTATGCCCAGCAAAAGTGTCTTTATCAGGCTAATTTCAAATATGATAAGAGCAAATGGTTATATGGTCTTAAACAGAGGCTGCTTTAGTCACAGAATGGGATGCCCTGGCAGGGACAAGTAGTGCTATGCCCAGCAAAAGTGTCTTTATCAGGCTAATTTCAAATATGATAAGAGCAAATGGTTATATGGTCTTAAACAGAGGCTGCTTTAGTCACAGAATGGGATGCCCCCAAAAAAGATCCAGTAGTACTATGCCCAGCAAAAGTGTCTTTATCAGGCTAATTTCAAATATGATAAGAGCAAATGCTTATATGGTCTTAAACAGAGGCTGCTTTAGTCACAGAATGGGATGCCCCCAAAAAAGATCCAGTAGTACTATGCCCAGCAAAAGTGTCTTTATCAGGCTAATTTCAAATATGATAAGAGCAAATGGTTATATGGTCTTAAACAGAGGCTGCTTTAGTCACAGAATGGGATGCCCCCAAAAAAGATCCAGTAGTACTATGCCCAGCAAAAGTGTCTTTATCAGGCTAATTTCAAATATGATAAGAGCAAATGCTTATATGGTCTTAAACAGAGGCTGCTTTAGTCACAGAATGGGATGCCCCCAAAAAAGATCCAGTAGTACTATGCCCAGCAAAAGTGTCTTTATCAGGCTAATTTCAAATATGATAAGAGCAAATGCTTATATGGTCTTAAACAGAGGCTGCTTTAGTCACAGAATGGGATGCCCTGGCAGGGACAAGTAGTGCTATGCCCAGCAAAAGTGTCTTTATCAGGCTAATTTCAAATATGATAAGAGCAAATGCTTATATGGTCTTAAACAGAGGCTGCTTTAGTCACAGAATGGGATGCCCCCAAAAAAGATCCAGTAGTACTATGCCCAGCAAAAGTGTCTTTATCAGGCCTAATTTCAAATATAATAAGAGCAAATGCTTATATGGTCTTAAACAGAGGCTGCTTTAGTCACAGAATGGGATGCCCTGGCAGGGACAAGTAGTGCTATGCCCAGCAAAAGTGTCTTTATCAGGCTAATTTCAAATATGATAAGAGCAAATGGTTATATGGTCTTAAACAGAGGCTGCTTTAGTCACAGAATGGGATGCCCCCAAAAAAGATCCAGTAGTACTATGCCCAGCAAAAGTGTCTTTATCAGGCTAATTTCAAATATGATAAGAGCAAATGCTTATATGGTCTTAAACAGAGGCTGCTTTAGTCACAGAATGGGATGCCCTGGCAGGGACAAGTAGTGCTATGCCCAGCAAAAGTGTCTTTATCAGGCTAATTTCAAATATGATAAGAGCAAATGGTTATATGGTCTTAAACAGAGGCTGCTTTAGTCACAGAATGGGATGCCCCCAAAAAATATCCAGTAGTACTATGCCCAGCAAAAGTGTCTTTATCAGGCTAATTTCAAATATGATAAGAGCAAATGCTTATATGGTCTTAAACAGAGGCTGCTTTAGTCACAGAATGGGATGCCCTGGCAGGGACAAGTAGTGCTATGCCCAGCAAAAGTGTCTTTATCAGGCTAATTTCAAATATGATAAGAGCAAATGGTTATATGGTCTTAAACAGAGGCTGCTTTAGTCACAGAATGGGATGCCCCCAAAAAAGATCCAGTAGTACTATGCCCAGCAAAAGTGTCTTTATCAGGCTAATTTCAAATATGATAAGAGCAAATGCTTATATGGTCTTAAACAGAGGCTGCTTTAGTCACAGAATGGGATGCCCCCAAAAAAGATCCAGTAGTACTATGCCCAGCAAAAGTGTCTTTATCAGGCTAATTTCAAATATGATAAGAGCAAATGCTTATATGGTCTTAAACAGAGGCTGCTTTAGTCACAGAATGGGATGCCCCCAAAAAAGATCCAGTAGTACTATGCCCAGCAAAAGTGTCTTTATCAGGCTAATTTCAAATATGATAAGAGCAAATGCTTATATGGTCTTAAACAGAGGCTGCTTTAGTCACAGAATGGGATGCCCTGGCAGGGACAAGTAGTGCTATGCCCAGCAAAAGTGTCTTTATCAGGCTAATTTCAAATATGATAAGAGCAAATGCTTATATGGTCTTAAACAGAGGCTGCTTTAGTCACAGAATGGGATGCCCCCAAAAAAGATCCAGTAGTACTATGCCCAGCAAAAGTGTCTTTATCAGGCTAATTTCAAATATGATAAGAGCAAATGCTTATATGGTCTTAAACAGAGGCTGCTTTAGTCACAGAATGGGATGCCCCCAAAAAAGATCCAGTAGTACTATGCCCAGCAAAAGTGTCTTTATCAGGCTAATTTCAAATATGATAAGAGCAAATGCTTATATGGTCTTAAACAGAGGCTGCTTTAGTCACAGAATGGGATGCCCCCAAAAAAGATCCAGTAGTACTATGCCCAGCAAAAGTGTCTTTATCAGGCTAATTTCAAATATGATAAGAGCAAATGCTTATATGGTCTTAAACAGAGGCTGCTTTAGTCACAGAATGGGATGCCCTGGCAGGGACAAGTAGTGCTATGCCCAGCAAAAGTGTCTTTATCAGGCCTAATTTCAAATATAATAAGAGCAAATGCTTATATGGTCTTAAACAGAGGCTGCTTTAGTCACAGAATGGGATGCCCTGGCAGGGACAAGTAGTGCTATGCCCAGCAAAAGTGTCTTTATCAGGCCTAATTTCAAATATAATAAGAGCAAATGCTTATATGGTCTTAAACAGAGGCTGCTTTAGTCACAGAATGGGATGCCCCCAAAAAAGATCCAGTAGTACTATGCCCAGCAAAAGTGTCTTTATCAGGCTAATTTCAAATATGATAAGAGCAAATGCTTATATGGTCTTAAACAGAGGCTGCTTTAGTCACAGAATGGGATGCCCCCAAAAAAGATCCAGTAGTACTATGCCCAGCAAAAGTGTCTTTATCAGGCTAATTTCAAATATAATAAGAGCAAATGCTTATATGGTCTTAAACAGAGGCTGCTTTAGTCACAGAATGGGATGCCCTGGCAGGGACAAGTAGTGCTATGCCCAGCAAAAGTGTCTTTATCAGGCTAATTTCAAATATGATAAGAGCAAATGGTTATATGGTCTTAAACAGAGGCTGCTTTAGTCACAGAATGGGATGCCCCCAAAAAAGATCCAGTAGTACTATGCCCAGCAAAAGTGTCTTTATCAGGCTAATTTCAAATATGATAAGAGCAAATGCTTATATGGTCTTAAACAGAGGCTGCTTTAGTCACAGAATGGGATGCCCTGGCAGGGACAAGTAGTGCTATGCCCAGCAAAAGTGTCTTTATCAGGCTAATTTCAAATATGATAAGAGCAAATGGCTATATGGTCTTAAACAGAGGCTGCTTTAGTCACAGAATGGGATGCCCCCAAAAAAGATCCAGTAGTACTATGCCCAGCAAAAGTGTCTTTATCAGGCTAATTTCAAATATGATAAGAGCAAATGCTTATATGGTCTTAAACAGAGGCTGCTTTAGTCACAGAATGGGATGCCCTGGCAGGGACAAGTAGTGCTATGCCCAGCAAAAGTGTCTTTATCAGGCTAATTTCAAATATGATAAGAGCAAATGCTTATATGGTCTTAAACAGAGGCTGCTTTAGTCACAGAATGGGATGCCCCCAAAAAAGATCCAGTAGTACTATGCCCAGCAAAAGTGTCTTTATCAGGCTAATTTCAAATATGATAAGAGCAAATGCTTATATGGTCTTAAACAGAGGCTGCTTTAGTCACAGAATGGGATGCCCCCAAAAAAGATCCAGTAGTACTATGCCCAGCAAAAGTGTCTTTATCAGGCTAATTTCAAATATGATAAGAGCAAATGCTTATATGGTCTTAAACAGAGGCTGCTTTAGTCACAGAATGGGATGCCCCCAAAAAAGATCCAGTAGTACTATGCCCAGCAAAAGTGTCTTTATCAGGCTAATTTCAAATATGATAAGAGCAAATGCTTATATGGTCTTAAACAGAGGCTGCTTTAGTCACAGAATGGGATGCCCCCAAAAAAGATCCAGTAGTACTATGCCCAGCAAAAGTGTCTTTATCAGGCTAATTTCAAATATGATAAGAGCAAATGCTTATATGGTCTTAAACAGAGGCTGCTTTAGTCACAGAATGGGATGCCCTGGCAGGGACAAGTAGTGCTATGCCCAGCAAAAGTGTCTTTATCAGGCTAATTTCAAATATGATAAGAGCAAATGCTTATATGGTCTTAAACAGAGGCTGCTTTAGTCACAGAATGGGATGCCCCCAAAAAAGATCCAGTAGTACTATGCCCAGCAAAAGTGTCTTTATCAGGCTAATTTCAAATATGATAAGAGCAAATGCTTATATGGTCTTAAACAGAGGCTGCTTTAGTCACAGAATGGGATGCCCCCAAAAAAGATCCAGTAGTACTATGCCCAGCAAAAGTGTCTTTATCAGGCTAATTTCAAATATGATAAGAGCAAATGCTTATATGGTCTTAAACAGAGGCTGCTTTAGTCACAGAATGGGATGCCCTGGCAGGGACAAGTAGTGCTATGCCCAGCAAAAGTGTCTTTATCAGGCTAATTTCAAATATGATAAGAGCAAATGGTTATATGGTCTTAAACAGAGGCTGCTTTAGTCACAGAATGGAATGCCCCAAAAAAGATCCAGTAGTACTATGCCCAGCAAAAGTGTCTTTATCAGGCTAATTTCAAATATGATAAGAGCAAATGCTTATATGGTCTTAAACAGAGGCTGCTTTAGTCACAGAATGGCATGCCCCCAAAAAATATCCAGTAGTACTATGCCCAGCAAAAGTGTCTTTATCAGGCTAATTTCAAATATGATAAGAGCAAATGCTTATATGGTCTTAAACAGAGGCTGCTTTAGTCACAGAATGGGATGCCCTGGCAGGGACAAGTAGTGCTATGCCCAGCAAAAGTGTCTTTATCAGGCTAATTTCAAATATGATAAGAGCAAATGGTTATATGGTCTTAAACAGAGGCTGCTTTAGTCACAGAATGGGATGCCCCCAAAAAAGATCCAGTAGTACTATGCCCAGCAAAAGTGTCTTTATCAGGCTAATTTCAAATATGATAAGAGCAAATGCTTATATGGTCTTAAACAGAGGCTGCTTTAGTCACAGAATGGGATGCCCTGGCAGGGACAAGTAGTGCTATGCCCAGCAAAAGTGTCTTTATCAGGCTAATTTCAAATATGATAAGAGCAAATGGTTATATGGTCTTAAACAGAGGCTGCTTTAGTCACAGAATGGGATGCCCCCAAAAAAGATCCAGTAGTACTATGCCCAGCAAAAGTGTCTTTATCAGGCTAATTTCAAATATGATAAGAGCAAATGCTTATATGGTCTTAAACAGAGGCTGCTTTAGTCACAGAATGGGATGCCCCCAAAAAAGATCCAGTAGTACTATGCCCAGCAAAAGTGTCTTTATCAGGCTAATTTCAAATATGATAAGAGCAAATGCTTATATGGTCTTAAACAGAGGCTGCTTTAGTCACAGAATGGGATGCCCCCAAAAAAGATCCAGTAGTACTATGCCCAGCAAAAGTGTCTTTATCAGGCTAATTTCAAATATGATAAGAGCAAATGCTTATATGGTCTTAAACAGAGGCTGCTTTAGTCACAGAATGGGATGCCCCCCAAAAAGATCCAGTAGTACTATGCCCAGCAAAAGTGTCTTTATCAGGCTAATTTCAAATATGATAAGAGCAAATGCTTATATGGTCTTAAACAGAGGCTGCTTTAGTCACAGAATGGGATGCCCCCAAAAAAGATCCAGTAGTACTATGCCTAGCAAAAGTGTCTTTATCAGGCTAATTTCAAATATGATAAGAGCAAATGCTTATATGGTCTTAAACAGAGGCTGCTTTAGTCACAGAATGGGATGCCCTGGCAGGGACAAGTAGTGCTATGCCCAGCAAAAGTGTCTTTATCAGGCTAATTTCAAATATGATAAGAGCAAATGCTTATATGGTCTTAAACAGAGGCTGCTTTAGTCACAGAATGGGATGCCCCCAAAAAAGATCCAGTAGTACTATGCCCAGCAAAAGTGTCTTTATCAGGCCTAATTTCAAATATAATAAGAGCAAATGCTTATATGGTCTTAAACAGAGGCTGCTTTAGTCACAGAATGGGATGCCCTGGCAGGGACAAGTAGTGCTATGCCCAGCAAAAGTGTCTTTATCAGGCTAATTTCAAATATGATAAGAGCAAATGGTTATATGGTCTTAAACAGAGGCTGCTTTAGTCACAGAATGGGATGCCCCCAAAAAAGATCCAGTAGTACTATGCCCAGCAAAAGTGTCTTTATCAGGCTAATTTCAAATATGATAAGAGCAAATGCTTATATGGTCTTAAACAGAGGCTGCTTTAGTCACAGAATGGGATGCCCTGGCAGGGACAAGTAGTGCTATGCCCAGCAAAAGTGTCTTTATCAGGCTAATTTCAAATATGATAAGAGCAAATGGTTATATGGTCTTAAACAGAGGCTGCTTTAGTCACAGAATGGGATGCCCCCAAAAAAGATCCAGTAGTACTATGCCCAGCAAAAGTGTCTTTATCAGGCTAATTTCAAATATGATAAGAGCAAATGCTTATATGGTCTTAAACAGAGGCTGCTTTAGTCACAGAATGGGATGCCCCCAAAAAAGATCCAGTAGTACTATGCCCAGCAAAAGTGTCTTTATCAGGCTAATTTCAAATATGATAAGAGCAAATGCTTATATGGTCTTAAACAGAGGCTGCTTTAGTCACAGAATGGGATGCCCTGGCAGGGACAAGTAGTGCTATGCCCAGCAAAAGTGTCTTTATCAGGCTAATTTCAAATATGATAAGAGCAAATGGTTATATGGTCTTAAACAGAGGCTGCTTTAGTCACAGAATGGGATGCCCCCAAAAAAGATCCAGTAGTACTATGCCCAGCAAAAGTGTCTTTATCAGGCTAATTTCAAATATGATAAGAGCAAATGGTTATATGGTCTTAAACAGAGGCTGCTTTAGTCACAGAATGGGATGCCCCCAAAAAAGATCCAGTAGTACTATGCCCAGCAAAAGTGTCTTTATCAGGCTAATTTCAAATATGATAAGAGCAAATGCTTATATGGTCTTAAACAGAGGCTGCTTTAGTCACAGAATGGGATGCCCTGGCAGGGACAAGTAGTGCTATGCCCAGCAAAAGTGTCTTTATCAGGCTAATTTCAAATATGATAAGAGCAAATGGTTATATGGTCTTAAACAGAGGCTGCTTTAGTCACAGAATGGGATGCCCCCAAAAAAGATCCAGTAGTACTATGCCCAGCAAAGTGTCTTTATCAGGCTAATTTCAAATATGATAAGAGCAAATGCTTATATGGTCTTAAACAGAGGCTGCTTTAGTCACAGAATGGGATGCCCCCAAAAAAGATCCAGTAGTACTATGCCCAGCAAAAGTGTCTTTATCAGGCTAATTTCAAATATGATAAGAGCAAATGCTTATATGGTCTTAAACAGAGGCTGCTTTAGTCACAGAATGGGATGCCCCCAAAAAAGATCCAGTAGTACTATGCCCAGCAAAAGTGTCTTTATCAGGCTAATTTCAAATATGATAAGAGCAAATGCTTATATGGTCTTAAACAGAGGCTGCTTTAGTCACAGAATGGGATGCCCCCAAAAAAGATCCAGTAGTACTATGCCCAGCAAAAGTGTCTTTATCAGGCTAATTTCAAATATGATAAGAGCAAATGCTTATATGGTCTTAAACAGAGGCTGCTTTAGTCACAGAATGGGATGCCCCCAAAAAAGATCCAGTAGTACTATGCCCAGCAAAAGTGTCTTTATCAGGCTAATTTCAAATATGATAAGAGCAAATGCTTATATGGTCTTAAACAGAGGCTGCTTTAGTCACAGAATGGGATGCCCTGGCAGGGACAAGTAGTGCTATGCCCAGCAAAAGTGTCTTTATCAGGCTAATTTCAAATATGATAAGAGCAAATGCTTATATGGTCTTAAACAGAGGCTGCTTTAGTCACAGAATGGGATGCCCCCAAAAAAGATCCAGTAGTACTATGCCCAGCAAAAGTGTCTTTATCAGGCCTAATTTCAAATATAATAAGAGCAAATGCTTATATGGTCTTAAACAGAGGCTGCTTTAGTCACAGAATGGGATGCCCTGGCAGGGACAAGTAGTGCTATGCCCAGCAAAAGTGTCTTTATCAGGCTAATTTCAAATATGATAAGAGCAAATGGTTATATGGTCTTAAACAGAGGCTGCTTTAGTCACAGAATGGGATGCCCCCAAAAAAGATCCAGTAGTACTATGCCCAGCAAAAGTGTCTTTATCAGGCCTAATTTCAAATATAATAAGAGCAAATGCTTATATGGTCTTAAACAGAGGCTGCTTTAGTCACAGAATGGGATGCCCTGGCAGGGACAAGTAGTGCTATGCCCAGCAAAAGTGTCTTTATCAGGCTAATTTCAAATATGATAAGAGCAAATGGTTATATGGTCTTAAACAGAGGCTGCTTTAGTCACAGAATGGGATGCCCCCAAAAAAGATCCAGTAGTACTATGCCCAGCAAAAGTGTCTTTATCAGGCTAATTTCAAATATGATAAGAGCAAATGCTTATATGGTCTTAAACAGAGGCTGCTTTAGTCACAGAATGGGATGCCCCCAAAAAAGATCCAGTAGTACTATGCCCAGCAAAAGTGTCTTTATCAGGCTAATTTCAAATATGATAAGAGCAAATGCTTATATGGTCTTAAACAGAGGCTGCTTTAGTCACAGAATGGGATGCCCTGGCAGGGACAAGTAGTGCTATGCCCAGCAAAAGTGTCTTTATCAGGCTAATTTCAAATATGATAAGAGCAAATGGTTATATGGTCTTAAACAGAGGCTGCTTTAGTCACAGAATGGGATGCCCCCAAAAAAGATCCAGTAGTACTATGCCCAGCAAAAGTGTCTTTATCAGGCTAATTTCAAATATGATAAGAGCAAATGCTTATATGGTCTTAAACAGAGGCTGCTTTAGTCACAGAATGGGATGCCCCCAAAAAAGATCCAGTAGTACTATGCCCAGCAAAAGTGTCTTTATCAGGCTAATTTCAAATATGATAAGAGCAAATGCTTATATGGTCTTAAACAGAGGCTGCTTTAGTCACAGAATGGGATGCCCTGGCAGGGACAAGTAGTGCTATGCCCAGCAAAAGTGTCTTTATCAGGCTAATTTCAAATATGATAAGAGCAAATGGTTATATGGTCTTAAACAGAGGCTGCTTTAGTCACAGAATGGGATGCCCCCAAAAAAGATCCAGTAGTACTATGCCCAGCAAAAGTGTCTTTATCAGGCTAATTTCAAATATGATAAGAGCAAATGCTTATATGGTCTTAAACAGAGGCTGCTTTAGTCACAGAATGGGATGCCCCCAAAAAAGATCCAGTAGTACTATGCCCAGCAAAAGTGTCTTTATCAGGCTAATTTCAAATATGATAAGAGCAAATGCTTATATGGTCTTAAACAGAGGCTGCTTTAGTCACAGAATGGGATGCCCCCAAAAAAGATCCAGTAGTACTATGCCCAGCAAAAGTGTCTTTATCAGGCTAATTTCAAATATGATAAGAGCAAATGCTTATATGGTCTTAAACAGAGGCTGCTTTAGTCACAGAATGGGATGCCCTGGCAGGGACAAGTAGTGCTATGCCCAGCAAAAGTGTCTTTATCAGGCTAATTTCAAATATGATAAGAGCAAATGCTTATATGGTCTTAAACAGAGGCTGCTTTAGTCACAGAATGGGATGCCCCCAAAAAAGATCCAGTAGTACTATGCCCAGCAAAAGTGTCTTTATCAGGCTAATTTCAAATATGATAAGAGCAAATGCTTATATGGTCTTAAACAGAGGCTGCTTTAGTCACAGAATGGGATGCCCCCAAAAAAGATCCAGTAGTACTATGCCCAGCAAAAGTGTCTTTATCAGGCTAATTTAAAATATGATAAGAGCAAATGCTTATATGGTCTTAAACAGAGGCTGCTTTAGTCACAGAATGGGATGCCTCACAGCAGACTTAAGATCAGTTCAGTATATATGCACAGTTAGTTAGTATAAGCAGCCTGAAAACGCTAACAAAGCCTGGCTGTCAGGCTGGATGAAAAAAAAAAAAAAAACTGACAGCCTCCGATTTTCCATTCCTTTCCCTGTTTTCCGCTGACTTTCTGTCTGTCTCCTGTCTGTCTCCTGCCTGTCTCCAGCCTGTCCCTGTCTGTCCCTGCCTGTCTAACTGTCTAACTGTCTCTCCCTCAGCTACACAGCGTTCTGTCTCTCACGAATGCAATAGAGAAATGAGGCTGGAAAGCAAGATGGCCGGCCTTAAATACAGCTGTGACGTCACCGGGCTTGCTGGCTGCTGATAGGCTGCATGTGACTGTCCCAGCATACACTGCCCCAGCTTACATGTCTGGACATGTCCCGTCCGCCATCTTAGAATGCCTGTAATGTAAATGAATGGATGTTAAAGGAAAACTTCGAGCGATCGAATCGCGGGGAAATTCGGATTCGATCCGAATCGAATTTTTCCTGAAATTCGGATCGAATCCGGGTTCGTCCGGATCGATTCGCTCATCCCTAGTGGTAAATACCGTAACCTTTTTAAACAAAATATACTCTCTTGCTGTTTAGACCTGCAGCAATGCTGGAAAGCTTTAGGTCTTTGAATTTTTTTTTAGCTTGCAAGTGCACGGCCCTCCCTTCAAATTTAATCCTGCATATATCTGTTTAGTTACACCTTTGTTACATCTAATTAATAGTACCATCTGTAATCTATGCATTGCTGTCATTGCTGTACTATTAGTATGGTATTTTACTTAATTTCTACCTTGTACAGCATCAGGCTGGTGCTCTATAAACAAACAATTATAATAATAACAATAACCTGAATCTAAAAACAAGGGGCTTGAGCGGATTCGAGTGCGCTGATTGGACGAGCAGCCGTACATGCGCCGTAAGACCGAGAAGAGGTGAGTTCATTCAGACACCTAGGAGGTTTCACATTGTGGGGCACCCCCGATCGGGGTGCCCTGGGGGCAAGAACCTAAACCCCGGATGGTCTACTTTAGAAATTGCAGCAAAATGAGGGGCGAGTTATATTTTTATTAGGGTTTAAGCTACTATCTTAGAATAAATCTCTGACTCCATAACTTTTGTTAGCAGGAAGACAGGGTATATTATTAAATATTAAAGAAGTCAAATATAAGCCTGTGTTTATGATGACTAGATTTTATGTACAATATACAATATGATTACTTGCTAAACTATTGTTTTTGGTGCCTAAAGTAATGGACTTGACTGGGAGTGCAATCCATTAAACCATCTTGATAACATAGGGCCTTATTCATGAAGGGATAGCGTCAGGTAGTGGCTGGTTAATGAGAGGTAGCGACAGGTAGCGACAGGTAGCGACTGGTAGACGCCGGACACAGCACGCAATTACACATTTATCAAGCAGAATCTGTTTAGCGACTGGGATAACGCCATGTAGCGTCTGATTCATCATTTTCCCAGCCTCAGCGAACAGCGCCGGCGTTCAGCCTTGCACAGCGCCAGGTATGACCTCTCGCTACCTGACGCTCTGCCATACATTTCAATGGACGATCCTTTCCTTCTCTTTAAACTGTGTTTTTTTTTTTTTTTTTTTTTTTTAAATCACAAATAGTTCTGTGACCTCTTCTGGCATTGAAATAGCAGTTTTTTCCAATTTTTTTTATTTTTTTATATATTTCTTCAGAAATGACATTACAGGTCTGCCATTAAAGTGTTCATGTTACAATGTTGTTACAATGTAATTCCATATGTTTTCGCTTTGTTACTAGTGGAAAGATGCTGAAAAACAGACTTTAAACACACCGCCTCCTGCGCTCTGGGCTTCAAACAAGCATTTTTCAGTGCCAGAGATTTGTGAGGCTGTTTTTTTGCTGAATATGGTGTGACTCGGTCGCTATGAGCAGTCGCTACCATGCGCTCCCATACAGCGCTGTACTGGTCAAATAGCGACTCCTCACAATGTATTCAACATTACTGGACAGCGACTGAGTCGCTATGAAGTAGCGACCCACGGCTGAGCACAGTGACTACTAGCTCTGAAATTGCCTGCTACAGACGCTCATCTGTCGCTACCTGGCGATAGTGATGAATCAGCCTGCCAATAAGGACTCGGCTCATTTCCTTTCTGATAACATTTTTGCCCGTTACATCAAGGTTGTTTCTCAACCCGTTCTGTATAGCGCATGTCTAAATAAAGTTTGACTCTGTCCAGTTGAATGCTCAAGGTTGGGAAGGGGTTCCATTCAAGTCTGAAGTGAGACAAGTTTTGTTGTTTACAGTCTATTTCTTTTGCATCTAGAGGTGACCTGTAGCAACTTCCCACTCATCACTGCCTTACAAGCCTTTACTGGAAGAGTCACCCTTGAACTGGAAGAGCTCACTGTAAGATGGTGCAAAAATAATCCAAAGTACTGTATGTGACAATCGCATGGGTTGATCTGACCTTTTAGTCATTCGTCTGATCAAACCGACCAATCACAACCTACATGTGTCACCGTGACGCTAGAGGTCATTCAATTGGCAATATGTATAGATATACAAGGCTGCCCCCAGGAAATTAAGAAGTGGCATGTCCCCCACTATCTAATCCACATACAACATGATCAGGTAGAATAAATCTATAGACCCACGGCCACTTTCATGCAGGTGTCGGTGGATTGTTTCCTCTCGATCAATTAATGTAACCAAGCATGAGCTTTTCAGAGCATCAGTGACCTCAGTGTATTTTGTAAGTTAATTTTTTTTTTAAATGAAGCAAAAGATCACATAAATTAATGATAAAGTGGTGCAGGATTATAAAACAGGCATAACCAATAAAACATAAGTCAATAGCAATACAAATTGAAAAGGATAAAATAAGGAAACTGATACTTAGGGGGTCATTCAAGAACGGATAGTGCTTCGTAGCGGCAGGCAGCATCTGGTAAACGCTGTACGCAAAAGCACATTTATGAAAGCGAATCTGGTGAGCGGCTCTAACAGCGCCATGTAGCGCCCGATGTATTATTACAGGCGGCTCAGTGTATAGCCCTGCCGCTCTAGCTTCCAGAGCGCCAGGTATTACCTTTCTCTCACTGTCGCTCTCCCATACATTTCAATGGCCGTTCATGTGCTTGTGTTTAAACAGCGTGTTTGACATTTTATTTATTTTCTCTTGTTTAAACAGGGTTTTTTGTTTTTATTTTTTTCCTCTCAAATAATTGTGTCACCTCTCCTGGCCTAGAAAAAGTCATTTTTGAAAACTTTTTAGATTTTTTATATTTTTATGCAGAATTGTCTGGCATTAAAATATTAATGTCACAATGTTACAACAATGTCATTCTATGAGGCCGATTCATTAATAGCGGCAGGTAGCGACAGTTGAGCGACTGTAGCACCATTTTCAGAGCGCCCGCTAGTAGTCGCTGTGCTTGGCCGTTGTTCGGTAGTTGATAGCGAGTCAGTCGGTTTGCCGTAATGTTGAATATTGGGTGAGGAGTCGCTATTTGACAGGTTCCGTGCTGTATGAGAGCGCATGATAGCGACTGGCCATAGCGACCGGCTCCCACCATATTCATTAACAAATTATGCTCAAAATATTCTCGCGCTATAAAATGCATGTTTAAACCCCAGAGCGCTGGCGGCGATGGGTTAAAAGTAGTTTTTTAACCCCCAAACAACCATATTTTTGGAAATAAAAAAAACAAGTTTTTTAAATAATTTTGTAATATGAATAAATTAATAGCAGACCTGTAATATCAATTCTGTAATTTTTTTTTTATTTTTTTTACCTTAAAAAAATTATTTAAAATGGCAGAAGTGGTCACAGAATTTTTCACATTTAAAAAAAACAAAAAACAAATTAATAACAATTAATTGTGAATATTTAAAGATTGTTCTATTGAAATGCATTGGAGAGCGCCAGGTAGCGAGAGGTCATACCTGTCGCTGTTCAAGGTCGGACGCTGGCGCTGTGGGCTGAGGCTGGAATAATGATGAATGAGTGGCTATCTGGCGCTATCTCAGTCGCTAAGCAGGATTGCCTTGATAAGTGTGTGATTGTGGTGGGGAGCCGGCGTTCTCGTGGTGGGGCCCGTCATTACCGGCCGCTCACCAGTCGCTACCTGTCGCTACCTGTCGCTATCCCTTGTTAAATAAGGGCCTATGTGTTTTCGCTTTGTTACGGGTGGATATGTGTTCAAAAACAGACTTAAATAACACAGCCTCTGGCGCGCTATGCTACAGCGACCAGATCCAGAGCGCCGACGCTGTGTGTGTTTTTTTGTTGAATATGGTGTGAGTCGCTGAGAGTCAGTCGCAATGAGCTGGCGCTACCTTTCGCTCACTGCAACGCTGTACTGGTGTTAGAACACCCAACATACATCTCATTCATCAATGCCGGCCAGGTTACTAGAGCGACTTAGGCGCCCAAAAGCCGATCACAGCGTATACTAGTGGCCGCTCTTAGCGCTTCTGTACAGACGCTCATCTGCCGATAGCTGGCGCTAGTAATGAATCAACCTGAAGGTTTCTCCTGGAATTTAGCTCAAAGATGACTAGTCATACAGAGCTCTTGACATTTTGTGAGTGTTTTAATACTCTACTGGATAAGAAAATAGCTGTAAGATATATACTTGATAATTTATAGTGTCACTATAATGTAGGACCATGCCATTCTGCGCATGGGAATTTTTGCATTGCAAATTTATTGTCACGGACCGGGTGGAGCGGACTCAGGTGTGGATCCGCTTTAACCGTGGGACCGATGACGGGTACCGTGTCAGGGGAGCGGAGTCTAAGGGGCCACCGGTATTCACCAGAGCCCACCGCAAGGCAGGTTGGTCTTGTGCGGCGAGTGACCCCCCCAGGTCGCTACTCCCCAACAGCGGCCCAGTCCCACAGTCAGCCGAGGTTCAGCGAGGTACACAAGTGGCAGGCAAAAGGCGTAGTATGTATAGGCAGAGGTCAGGGCTGGCAGCACAGGTTTAGAATCGGGGACAGGCAGAGGTCGGTACACGGGTGAGCAATCCAAGAATGTCTGACTTTTAACAAGCATGGAGAGACCAAGATCTGGCACTGAAGGAAGGAAGTACCTCTTTAAATAGGGGAAGAGGATGCAGGATTGGATGACCAAACACCAATCAGTGCTGTACAGGCCCTTTAAATCTCAGGAATCCAGTGCGCTCGCACTCTAGTGGACAGAGACGTGCGTGCACCTGAGCATGTGAGGAGGAAGCATGGGGGGAAGGGCGGCAGCTGGATGCAGCCATGAGGGAAGTGCTGCAAGATGGATGACGGCTGCATGCAGCCATGGTAAGTGACTTGCTGTGAGACGGGCGTGCAGCGCTCGCCCTAACATGTATCTGGTTTTCTGCATATAGTGTTACAATATGTTTTAAAGTCATGTAACACTGGTAGAAGAACACACTGGAAATGTCAGCAAAGTGTCACTGAAAAGTTAATGCAATTGTTGGTGTCGATCAGTAAGATTGATTGCAGTATGCATGTGCACCCAGGCAAACATCCGGCAGAAATGTCTGTCTCACGCCTTGCAAAATTCTTTGTGATGTGACTTCTGATTTACTCCCCACAAGAAAACTGTCAACCTATCGTTGAAGGCAGCAAGATGAAAAAAATACAAAATCAGTGAACATGATGAATTAAGCTAAAGATTGCTGGTCTGAAGTTTTACACATTCAGGGGGTAAATTTCAAAATGATTCGGCATATCCGCTGGTTTACGCATGTTCCATGTCCATGTTTCATGTTCATGTTAATATTTACTTCTACTTCAGTTTTGCTCGGCAAATGCTGGTGAACGCTTTTGCATTTGCCACCTTTTAGTGGTGAACCCCATAGGAAACAATGTTATTTAGGGAGAGATTGTCACTTTAGGTTTTTTTTAGCTTTAGGACCTTCAGCATCCTTTCATGAAAAGCCCAAAACCTTAAAAACTATTCCCCAGCATCTAAAATTAATAGATTTTACGTTTTTAGTCACTTTTTATTCTTTCCCCCACATAAACAGAGCAGAGCTGGGGTCAGGAAAAGGACAGCAATCCCAGAATGCAGAGCGGCAAAGTCAGAAGACACTTCCTGTTTGCAGGCAGCCTGAAACTCCATGTGCCACCATCTTGGATGTTTAAAGGCTCAGAAAATGCAGGTAGCATGACTTTTAATGTGGCAATCTGTATGTACAGGGTGGGGGAAGGTCCGGTTTAAGCTTTTCAAACAACCCAGCCACTCCCAAGATACCCCACATATATTCTGAGACCCCAGAAATCCCAACATTTGCTATAAAAGTGTGTTTTCAGCAAGATTTCATATTTTTGTTAAAAAAATTTAGCCACTGCAGTGCTCCGGCATTCTCCAAACCACTTTTCAATCTAAATCCCTGTGACTTTCGCCAGCAAATTTTTGCAAAAACACAGCAAAATGCATTGTGAGTCTGTGCTCACTGGTGTGAGCTGCAGTAAGTTTTGCTTACTCGCTGGTCTGTCACTCATCCGTCACGCGTCCCTCACATGTCCGTCACACCACACGTCCAGCGAACATACTTTTATGTCAAGTAGCGAATGGTAGTGAACGGGGAGGCTGATTCATCAATAGCGCCAGGTAGCGACAGATGAGCGACTGAAGTATGGCGCTATGAGCGCCGCTAGCGTCAGCCGCGGGCGGTAGCGATTCGCTATAGCAGGCCTCCTCAGTCGCTACCTGGCGTTGTTGGGAACAACGCCTACATTGCTGAATATGATGTTGGACCTCAGCTTTGTAGGCGCTGTCAGTCAGTTTGACCACGCTATTCAACACAGCGCCTGCGCTTTGCTTTGCTGTGGGCTGGGAATCAAGTACCTTCAGAATAAAATACATTGCAACATGTTTCTTTACTTTTTTTAGTTTTTATTTTGTGTTGAAAAGGAAATTAAATTAAAACAGATATTAGAATGTAAATGCAAAATAAAACATAATTAAACACATAGCCACATGTATTTTTTTTTTTTTTTAAAGAAAAAGGAAATACAATTAAACCACCAATGAGAAAGAAAAGGAAAATAAAAACAGAAATGAGAAAGAAAAGGAAAATAAAAACAGAAATGAGAAAAAAAAGGAAAATAAAAACAGAAATGAGAAAGAAAAGGAAAATAAAAACAGAAATGAGAAAGAAAAGGAAAATAAAAACAGAAATGAGAAAAAAAAGGAAAATAAAAACAGAAATGAGAAAGAAAAGGAAAATAAAAACAGAAATGAGAAAGAAAAGGAAAATAAAAACAGAAATGAGAAAGAAAAGGAAAATAAAAACAGAAATGAGAAAGAAAAGGAAAATTAAACCAGAAATGAGAAAGAAAAGGAAAATTAAAATAGGAATTAGAATGAAAAGGAAACTTACAACAGAATTAAACACATAGCCACATGTATATATATATATATATTTTTTTTATTTTTACACTAAAAATTAAATAAAATTAAAACAGAAATGAAATTGAAAATGAAAAGTCCAACAGAAATTATAAATCAAAGGAAAGTGCAGTAAAGTTTGTGAAAAGGAAAGTATTGATCAGGGTGCATCTCGGGGTGCCTGAAAAATTAAAAAAAGTGCAGTTAGTATATATCTTTAAAGTTGTTTTTTCGTTGAAAAAAAAAAATGCATTACTTGATAACCAACATTGGCGTCTTACACCCCCCCTTAGAGTGGTTTGGGTCATCTTACACCCCCCTTAGAGTGTTTTTTTTCTCATTTTGATGGGAGGTCAAATACATTTACCCAGTAGTGCAGTACTTGCATTAGAGTGAAGGGTAGTTAGCTTACCGCAAAAAAAGAAGTGATCATCCTTTCCCTTAGCTCATCGCCAGTCTGGGTGTCCTCACTTCTTTCTGCGGGCAGGTTGGGGATTTCTGGCACCAGTGCTGTCTCCTCGGGGGCTTGAATTCGGTGACAAATGCAAATGTTGTGTAGCACACAGCAGGCAAGGATGATCTTGGAGACCTTCTGTGGGCTGTAGAGCATCTCTCCTCCTGGCCGTGCCAAACAGAGAAAGCGTGCTTTCAGCAGGCCGATGGTTCTTTCCACAATGGTTCTGGTCTTGCGATGTGCTGCATTGTAGCGTTCATGGGCAGAGGTCCGTGGGCTCCTGACCGGAGTCATGACCCACGTTCTCTGCCCATATCCCTTATCCGCTGTAGAAAAAACACAAGGAGAGAGACAGCAATTAGTACTAGTACATGTTTTTTTTTGTTTTTTTTAAGAATTTGGCTTACTAGGCCACATATTATTTTCTAAATACATTGACATGGTTAATTTTTTACCCAGTAGCCAGCCAGCTGGCATTTCGTTGTTCTCAAACTTCCGGCACAGGACTGTCCGCTGCAAGACGTAAGAATCGTGGCATGAGCCGAGGGAACCCCGATCTCACCGCCCGCAGCCTCATGTCTGGGTCACAGACAACCATGATATTAATAGAATGGAAATGCTTTCGGTTTCTGTAATACAGCTCCTGTGCACGGGGAGGGCGGAAAGGGATATGTGTACCATCAACGCACCCTAGCACATTCGGGATCCCTCCCATCAGATAGAAAGCATGTTTTATTTTGGCAACCTCTTCCTCATCCTCAGGAAACTTGATGTAAATTGGGATTAAATCACAAATGGCCAGAACTACCTGGATTAATATGCGGCTCATAGTAGCCTGGCTTATCCCGCTGAGGAGGGCGGAGGTTGCCTGGAAGGTCCCTCGTGCCAAAATATTAAGAGTGGCACACAGGCGTACTATGCCTGGAATGGATTGAGTGCGTTTGGTGGATGGCTCGATTTTGTGCTTAATCTGATCATATAGGGACTGTAGTGCAGCACGATTCAGACGGAAGCGGCTCCTGATCTGCTCGTCACTTAAGTCCCATACTGAAAGGCGGATTGCAAAGGAGCGGGGTGCCCTAAGCCTCACAACACCCCGCTCCCTTTCCTCCTGCTCTTTCAGCATACACATACATCCATCCACCCAGACACCATACATCACCCTCTTATCCATCACACACACTCAAGATATATACAAAATCAAAAAAACCAAAACAAAAACCACAAACACACCACACACACACAAACAATCACACTCCACACACACCCGCTACAATGCAGCTCACCACAAAACCAGAACTATAGTGGTCCAAACCACCAGCCTGCTGAAAAACAGCTTTCTAAGTTAGGCACAACCAAGAGGGGAGTTGCTGCACAGCCCACAAAAGGCCCCAAAATCAAGCCTCACTTGCTGTATGCTACACAATATTTGCATATGCCACCAAAAACAAGCTCCTAAAGAAACAGCACTGATGTCAGAAATCACCCAACAAGCCACAGAGAGTGAGGACAGAACCCAGACAGAGGCTCAAATGAGCTAAGGGAAGCAAGCGAGCACCGCACCACACAGCCTTTGCCACAGTGTAAGAATACCAGAAGCTTGCAAATTCCTTCCATTTATACTTCTCTTTCAAAAAGGACAGGTCCGCTTTGCCGCCTTTTGCGTTGCTCTGCTATTTCCGGGCGCCAATTAGCCGACCCAGGTGTGCGTAAAATGGAGTGCGCACGCGCACGCTAGTAGCGCTACTAGCGTACGTGAGCCGAAACTTGCGTGAATTAACGGACATGGGCGAAAATTCAGTGGTGGGCCAATGAAAGGTAAGCTGCTGTTTATTTAAATAGCCGTTAGGCTAGCCACATGTCACAAGGGGTTCAGATACATCAGTCCATTGTTGTATTTGGGTGTGTGTTGTTTGGTTAATGAGGTCTGTAATGAGTTAATTGGCTAACACACATGCTTCAGTCAGTGCAGTGGAGGTGTGGCTAGAAGGAACTGGGCTGTATGTGTGAATCAATTAAGCGGCCTGGTTTGTGATTGGCTGTTAGAGCACATAAAACCTGCCCAACCCAAACAGATTGCGATGCCATTCTGTAGTCTGCATGCATGCTTGTTGGGTGTGTATTTGTGTGTGTGTGCAGCTACAGGATGGAGCCAAATTCAGGACATCTGCCGGCCACAGCAGGCCCAAGTAGGAGTTTGGTGGGTGCTGTGCGCAGACCTCCCTTACGGAAAAGGGCCCAGCCTGAAGGTGGGGCAGCACCCCAGGCTAAGCGCCCAGGTGCCAAGAGGGAGCCTGAATTTAATTTGGCTGAGAATAATCATCTTGTGCGCCTTACCCTTGCTAAATGGGAGCTACTCTTTGGCTCCCAAAGCAAGTCCATAGGCAAACAAGAAAGAAGCAAACTGTGGGATGCCATTGGTGTGGAGCTTAGTAGCACTGCTCAACACCCACGTAGTGGCCCATCCTGCAGGAAACGCTTCTACACTTTGAGAGGGGCCCTTATGAAAAAGATGAATCACGATCTTGATGTGGACAGTGGGACCATCCAGGCTCCAAAGAGTACCTACAGGCCGTATGAGGAGATGCTGAAGGCCAAAATTCCACTGGCTCGGCTGCAGGGTGTGGATCCTGGGGATGACACCACAGGTTGGACTGAAGGTACATATTTTCTGCCTTTTTAGAAAAGCTACTGTTAATGTATGTGATTAGCATTTTGTCTTTCTGACCAACTAACAGTAGGACCTGTGAAGTAGTACATTAGAGCTCATACATTTTTTACTTTCCTGTCTGTTGCTTTCTGCATAGGTGCACATGCTGCTGTCCGGGATGTGCCTCAGGACACCCAAACTCCTGCCCTTCCAGCAACCTCAAGGCTAACCCAGTCTGCCATTGAAGGTATTTACCACTAATTTTGGTGCTGGTTGTTTGGGGAACAAATGGGTGTGGGAGCAGCTCCAACAATCGAGTGTTGCACTGGGGAGTATTAATAATATGGGCCTGCGGCCTAATTTCACGCCCACTGTAACACTCACAGCAACTAACTAACAAGGCCCTAACATGTGTAGATATGTTTGAAGCCAGAGATGTGTGGCCATATATCTGCATATAAATGTGGAAGCCACACTGGCCTTGATTAGTGAATATTAGTGAATGAGCTGCTCACACACACCTTAATGCATGTTGTATTTTTCCACGCACATTAACAATGGCTCAATGTTTGCTTGATTTTTGCCTAGCTCCCACGCCATTGGCCCCAGCATCTCCTCCGGATCCAAGCTACTCTTTGGATGTCGGTAAGTGCATGTGTCCACCTTGCTTTATCCACTTTAACCCAAGTGCATGTGTCTCATTCCTCTTTTTTCTTGGTAGGCCAAGTGACTGGTTCATCTTTGGACCCCACTTCCGATGTTGCAGGTCAACAGGACCCTGTTGGTGTGTATAGCAATACATAATGTATCCTTTATGCTGTTTCTGTTACACTGTTTCAATTTGGTTATTCTAATAATCTACATGTTTGCTTTGTCAACTTGAAGATGCCTCTTGGGAGTGCTTCTTCCCTCCCCAGGGTCAGTCTAATAGTTCTTGGAGTGATAGCAATGTATTTTGGAGGACATATTTTTGGACAAACATTCACCGTAGTAGTTTGAGGAATATTTAGAGCCATTACTTGTGTTTTTTAGTTGACCCGAATATCGGAAGTGGCTGTCCAGAAAGGGCCCCTCAAGTTCAGGCTGCCAGAGATGAGGGTAAGTTGTTTTGCCTTGCTCTAGTCTGCATTTTGGCTATACTTTTGTTGCACTTGCTTCTGGCAACTTGTGTGTCCACATGTATTTTAAAGGTCCAAGCTCGAGTGAGGGCCCCACTCCAGACATCTGGGAGATTGCGGGTATGTGTAATTTAAGCAATGTGTCTGATCTTATTTGCCAAAATTATTGCCTCTTAGTCCTCTAACATACATGTTAACAATCTGAGTTTAACAGATACCTTTGGTCTAGTGTGTAATTTTGCACTTTGTCGAGGTATGGCCTCGATAGCCTAGCCAGGTTACATTTGAGTTTGGTCCACTGACCTACTAACCTGACTTTCCTGTTTAGCATATGCCAACTTGCCGGACATCTCGGATGTGGAATTGCCACTCTCTGGCAGCGATACCTCGAGCCTACCTGTGCCGGAGGACACGCAGGTAACATGGCTGATGTAGACGACCTATAACCACATTGGCATGTTCGTGGGTAGTGGATGAAGCAACATGTCACATTTCCTTTCTTTGTTGTTTTTGCAGGAGGCGGAACCAGAACCCCAAGCTGGGACCTCTTCCCAAGTCCCATGTGGCCAAGCTTCCGAGGCTCAGACAAGGGTAAGTTGTATAGTGACTGTTTGGGCTAATTATTTTGAGGGGCATACCTGCATTGGTTCGGTTTGACTAAAATGTTGTTTTCTATTTTGTTAGGCTCAAACCACAGCAAGAGGAGGTGTGGCACCAACCAGTGCTGATTTTTATGAGCTAGGGGTCCGGATGCTGGAGGACTACAGTCGCCAACAGCCGCGTGATGGAACTAATGAGCGCATTGCGGCGTTGGAACAGCAGGTGCTGATGTGTCAGCAACAACATGAGGCCCAGCAGCGCCAGATCGACCTATTGATGCAGAACCTGCATCAAAACCAGCAACTTGGTCGGCTGGCCAATGCAATTGAAGATTCCATACACCAGCAGCAACAAGCGATCCAGTGGCAGGACCAAACGTTGTTGTTGATACAACAGCTCATACAATAGCAGTCTATATTTTTTACTGCACTGTTGTCCCCCAACACCGCCCCTAGCAATGACTCCCAACCTCCCCGGCCACCCAGCCAAGAATATTAATTTTGTTTGTTTTGGTTTGTGTAGATATATTTGCTTAACCAACCTCTAAATTGTGTTTTTCCTAAGACCTAGCTAATACCACAGTCAGGGATGAGTATCTTGATCTAGATATGTCAATGTATTTGTAAATTTAGGCCACACATTTGAGACCATAGCTTACTATGGTTAACACATGAAATGGCTCCAAAGGTATGGCTAAATTGACACACAAATGGGTTTTGAGACAGTTAAACTATGCTTTGCAAAAAAATTTAATTTAAAAACAGGGCCAACAGGGCCAACATTGCCCAACAAAGGGCGTCAACAGGCCAGCCTTCCCCCCACCCTAACGACGCCGCCGGCGCCTCTTCTTGGCCAGCAGCATCAGCTTCAGGAGCCTGATCTCCCGCCACAGTCTGCGATGCTGGTTTTCACAAGCTGTAGAGATGTAGAAACAACAATTTATTAATAAATTGAATGTGACCTCAACAGACACAGATGTAGCAAAGTAATGTCAGTGTGTCCAATTAGGTGACACTCACATTAACATTGTTGACCACTGTGCGCTTATTGGTTAACATGATATGAGTACTATTGACTGGCAGGAATGTGAACAACACATCCCAAGCATACATTTACTCTTAAAGTGTACCAACACCCACCGGTGATCGGCCCTGGAATCTATCAGATTCCCGGCCCGATCACCTCCCTCCCCGCGGGACATCCGAGATCGGGATGTCCCTCGGGGGGAAACCCCCCCAACACCCCAAAATCCCTACCTCAGTTTCGTTGGGGCACGGCCGCCGGGCCCTCCCTGGCGCCCCTCTAGACGTGTGCGTGCCTGCGCCGGCCGTCTGTGAATGGCCGGCGCAGGCACGCGCGCGTAAAAAGGGACGCGCGGGAGGCGGAGGAGGAGCCACTTTGCCGCGGCTTGTACGTTTGCTGGAGTAAAAGTGAGTTCAGGGGGTTGTCACACAGCGGTGACGATCAGGGGTGCCCCACCGTAGTGGACCAAGACCCAGGAAAGTCAAATTCCTGGTTGTTGTTCCACTTTAACTCTTGGGAAGCAAAGAAGGTATAAGTCCCAGTGTGTCCATTTTTGTGTTAAGTCACAGCCAAACATCAGGGCCTAAGTCCTAACGAGTACACGAGTTTGCCCTATAATGTTAGAGGTCCAGACCTAATACGGCTCATTTGGTTGTGTCTAAGGCAAAAATAGTCTCTATGTGGCCAAATGAAGAATGTGAGGCAACAATCAAGCATGCAGACAGGCATGTTGGATTATTGTACAAACACATGGAATCTAGATGTGTGTGAAATTAACACATAGGTACATTTTAAATGTCTGCAGATGTGACTAGAAGACATAGGTTTCACAAGTCTTTAGGCATATGAAGTGGGATGTACTCACCATCGCAGCTGTGGCGGGGGCCCATGCTGCTGGCCGTCCCTGGAGCTGGGGTGGGGAGGAGGTTTTCTGGCTCCGTCTGCGTAGCAACATCTGTCAACAGAAAGCAAAAGACAAAAACACAATTAGTGGGCCAATGACACCTGACTATTTGACATCCATCTGGTTATTGAGTCTGAAAAATCAAAGGCTTGCATGGTTACATACAGGTTGTCCAAAATTAGCATATTTCCTGGTTCATGAGTTAATGTCAATTATTTATGGTTGCAACATGTATCCCTAAAGATAATGTGCAAATAACATAGACTAGTACAGGGTGCACCGCCTAAATATATCTACCATAATAAGCTGGGTGTGCTCACCACTATTAATAACTCTACACCATGTGGAGTATGCACACCTATCTCCCAAATCGGAAGCACCACCAAAAAACTCCTCATTAAGTAATTATTTTATTGATAGTACAAAATTAAAAAACATTGAAACATATATACACCACAAGACACATTAAAAACAGGCGGTATGGCCGAGAACAATTAATGTATGTACACTGCCCACCAAAAGGGGCTATTCAATATATATTATATGCCCATGGGTGAAAACTATACATATAACAAATATATAATTAATGTAAGAAAAGAGAAAGAAAACTTATCATTTTGTGCCGGCACAAAAATTAAAAAACCCAAATAAACATATAAACAAATATATATAAAAATGTATATAATAAAGATAATCACCAAATGTAATCTCATGAATGATCAAATGTGTCTACAATTGCACATGTAAATGCATATACATGCCAAACATGCACAAATAAACAATATATAAATGTGTTGCTTACTATACTAAAGTGCAAAGTGCAAATAACTTAGTGAAAAATCATAAACTTCATATACAAATGCAATCAATATAACAATCGTAAAAAAACCCTGCTCTAATCACCTAATGTTGCACAGGAGCCTGTGTCAAGGCTACTGAAATAGTGACCCCAAAGAAACAATATGAACAAATATTAATGCCAAAAGCAATGAAAAATTAACAAAATCTGACATAACCTGACATCACCCAGGGCAAGGATCCGGCCAACCTCAATTAGAACTACCCGCGCACGCAGCCCCCATGCTGCTTCAAGGGTAAGGGTACTCTGAATGTCCTGTGCAGCCCTTATGTACTGTCTGTCCACTGTTGAACCCACCCCCCCTCCCCAATCTCCTCATTAATCAATTAGCATCAACGTGTTAGCTAGAAACCTCCCCCTACCCCCCGAGTGTGTAATCCAGTATGTCTTATAATGCCAAGCGTCTCCTACCTCAATTTCACACGCATCCCCACTGTATACCGCGATGGTCCTCCGCCATACTTGAGGCGCCGCACCGCACGTGGTGCCCGCCATATCCAGCATACAAGTAAACAAAGGAAACAGCAAAGCCGCCCCTTCCTTGTTTCGGCTGCGCATGCGCCCTGACGCGCAGCCGATGACAGCTCCGTCCTGCCACAGGATCATAACTGCGTAATCACGCTCCGTCTCTTCTGACGGTGCGTGCAGCCTGCTGCCTAGCAACATAGAATGCTGGCGGCGAGGGTCTATATCATTATGAAAAAGGAGGGGGACGTGAAGGAGACAAATGAGAATACACAAGAGGAGACAGTATAAATGTGGGGGAGGGAGGGAGGGGGGATCCAACCAATGTGATTCCAGACGCACAGCAAAGGTGCATGTGTACATGCACATGAAGAATAAAAGGAAAAACTGTACTATTGTTAGGCACTTACCTCGTCGCCGTCCCTGGTCCCGCGACGCGCTGTCGGGTGGTCCCCGGTTGGCTGCTGCCCGACGCTCCCCGGGTGTGCTGGCTCCTCAGCGCTGCTGTGGGGGTCGGGGGTCGGCGGCGCGGGATGGTGTCGGTGGCCGCGCCGCAGCCCGCTCTGCGCGGCTGCGCGGTCCCGCCGAGCTCCCTCGCGATGCGGCGCTTCCCCCTCCCGGCGGGGGCGCGCCCGATCCACAACGTGCTCGCGCGCGCGCGCGAGCACGTCTTCTTTATGCCTCCCGGCGGCGCTTTCCCCAGCGCGCCCGCCGGGGGCGAGTTTAAAGCACCCAATCCGTGACCTGATCCTAGAGTGAGCCCAGGGACTGGTCGGCCTGTCTGGCCTGGGCCGTCCAGCTCCTGGGACCACTCCCGTTTTAGTGTATGCACCAAACACAATTGTTCCCTCCGTTTTCCCTGTTCCCCACTGGCCAGTTCTCCCTATAAAGCTGCACTGCTCCAGTATCCCCTTGCCCGTTATAGCTTCTGGGTTCTGGATGTGCGTTGCTGTGACTTTGTGTACTTTTGGGTTTTTGGACTTTGACTACTCTTGCTTGCTGCCTGCCCTGACCTCCTGCTTTGCCCGACTACGCCCTTGCCTGACCCTTCTGTACCGCGCTCTGTGACCTCCTGGATTTGACCTCGGCTAGCCTCGACCATCCCTTCGTTACCTCCTCTGGATACCACGCCCCGTGACCTCCTGGTTTGACCTCGGCCTGTAATTCGGACTCTGCCTTCCGGCATCCTCGTTCGGGATTCCCTGCCAAACATCTATCTGCACCTTAAGCTGGTATCCTTTGCGCCTTATAAGTCCTGGGGGCAACCGACTGGGAGAGGCATTACCCGCGTCTCCTACAAGCGGGGGCTTGTCTATAGGCGGAAGTGGCGGTGGAGATTGGGGGATACCAGTTCAAGACAGACGGGTGTTTGGTACAGTCCTGACATTATAACGGGCCAGAAGAATGGACCAAATCCTGGAGCAGGTGCAGGCCTTGACAGCGGCAGTGGAGCACCTGGCTCACCGGGTTGCGGCTCAGGAGAACCGTCCTGCTCCTAACGTCCCCAGGGGACTCCGGCCGCAATGTTTGTGGAACCTAAAATCCCACTTCCCGAAAAATTCCACGGCGACAGGGCAAAATTTGCCAACTTCCGGGACTCTTGTAAATTATACTTTCAGCTCCGTCCTGTCTCCTCAGGGTCACAAGAGCAGAGGGTCGGCTTGATTGTTTCCCTACTCCAAGGAGATCCTCAGTCCTGGGCCTTCAGCTTATCAGCTCAGGATCCTACTCGCCTCTCTGTGGACAGCTTTTTCTCTGCGATGGAGGTTCTCTATGATGATCCCGACAAGGGGGCCACAGCTGATGCCAAGTTACGTACTCTTCGCCAGGGACGCCGTCCAGCCGAAGACTATTGCTCTGAATTCCGGCGCTGGGCGGTAGATTCCCGTTGGAACAATCCTGCTCTTTGCGGCCAATTCCGGCTAGGATTGGCCGATGCCATCAAGGACACCTTGGTGAACCACCCGGAACCTCAGACCCTAGACGAATTAATGCACCTTGCCATCCGCATTGATCGTCGGCTTCGGGAGAGGCGCCTAGAAAAAGGGTCGCATGCCGAGTCTGCCTCAAGGTCTGAGGTCCCAGTCGTACAACCTTCGGATGAGCCCATGCAACTTGGTGCCACAAGGCTCACTGAAGGCGAGAGGCGGCGACGTCTATCCGAGGGGCTTTGTCTGTATTGTGGGGGAACCGGCCACATGGTCAGACTTTGCCCAAAGAAGCCGTCGGGAAACTCCAGAGCCTAGGGGGTTTCGAGGGGGCCCTCCTAGGCTGTAAGGTATCTCCTCAAGTATCGTCTCCAGTTCTGATTCCAGTTCAGATTATGATTAACCTTAAGTGTATGAATCTAAAGGCTCTTCTAGATTCAGGAGCTGCTGGGAACTTCCTAGACTCCGAACTAGCACTGACTTTAGGAATTGTGGTCCAGCCCTTGCCGACTCCCATCCGGGTTTCAGCCATTGATGGCACTCCTGTGGCCGGGGGTTTAGTTCAGTTCCAAACCCCTCCTATGCAAATCAAAGTGGGAGCCAATCATTCTGAGGTTATCAGTTTTTTGGTATTAAGTATGCCTAGCACCCCTTTAATTTTAGGATTGCCATGGCTACAGGAGCACAATCCCCAAATTGATTGGGTCTCAGGGCAAATCACTAAGTGGGGTCGCCAGTGTTTTCAGAGCTGCTTAGAATTTCCACTTAGGGTCGCGCACCTAGCACCGGTTGGGGTCCCCACTCCTTATTTAGAGTTTGCTGACGTCTTTTCGGAAAGGGCGGCAGACAAACTTCCTCCCCATAGACCATGGATTGCCCTATTGAACTTCTCCCAGGTACCATGCCTCCCAGAGGGAGAATATTTAATTTGACCCCTTGCCATGCGGGAATATATTGCCGAGAACTTAAAGAAGGGGTTTATTCGGCCTTCATCTTCCCCAGCAGGGGCAGGGTTTTTTTTCGTGGAGAAGAAAGATGGGGGACTTCGCCCATGTATTGATTATCGGGGCTTGAATAACATCACGATAAAGAATAAGTACCCTTTACCACTTATTGAGGGTCTGTTTACACAGGTGGTTGGGGCACAAGTCTTCTCAAAACTCGATCTCCGGGGGGCCTATAACCTCATTAGAATTAGGCAGGGGGACGAGTGGAAGACGGCCTTCAATACCCTTGAAGGGCATTATGAGTATCTAGTAATGCCTTTCGGCCTGTGCAACGCCCCCGCGGTCTTTCAAAGTTTTGTTAATGAAATTTTTAGGGACTATCTTGGCCGTTTTGTGGTCGTTTACTTAGACGACATCTTAATTTTTTCTTCGTCCATTGAGGAACATCGCAAACACGTGTGTTTGGTCCTGCAAAAACTTAGGGAAAACTGTTTATATGCTAAGTTAAAGAAATGTCAATTTGAAGTGTCAGAGGTTCCGTTTCTTGGTTATATTATCTCTAAGTCCGGTCTATCCATGGATTCTTCTAAGGTGAAGGCCGTCTTAGAATGGGAACAGCCCAGGGATCTAAAGGGCCTGCAAAGGTTTCTGGGCTTTGCTAATTTCTATAGGAGGTTCATTAAACATTTTTCTGCCCTTGTTACACCTCTTACCAATCTGACCAAGAAAAGCGGGTACCCTTCAGTATGGCCTGTTCATGCTGTCCAGGCCTTCGAGAATCTTAAAAGGGTGTTTAGTGCCGCACCCGTCCTAGTCCACCCTGATGAGCAACGGCCCTACCTTGTGGAGGTGGATGCTTCCGAAGTCGCAGTTGGGGCAGTCTTGTCACAGTATTACGGCTCACCTGAACGCCTCCATCCATGTGCCTTCTTTTCCAAAAAATTCTCAGCGGGCGAAAGAAATTACGATATCGGCAATAGAGAATTATTGGCTATCAAGTTAGCCTTTCAGGAGTGGAGGCACTGGCTGGAGGGCGCTCAGTATCCAGTCACGGTCTTTACGGATCATAAAAATCTGGAATACATCCAATCTGCCAAGAGATTAACTCCTAGACAGGCTCGCTGGTCCTTATTCTTTTCTCGGTTTAACTTCTCTATAACCTATAAGCCTGGATCCAAAAACACTAAAGCTGATGCCCTGTCTCGGAGTTTCTCTCCTTCCGACTCACCTGAAAGGTTGGTTTCTCCCATTTTACCCCGCTCCCTGGTGGTAGCCGCCATCCAACCCCAACTTCCTGACCTAGCTCAATTTCAGGCCGAAGCGCCACCTGGAAAACCTGAGTCGGTCCAGTTTGTGCCCTCTCCTTTCCGCACTGCCTTTTTGTCTCATTTTCACGAAACTAAAACAGCGGGTCATCCGGGAGTTAAGAAAACTATTGCTCTATTGTCCCGCCAAGTCTGGTGGCCATCCATTAGGAGCGATGCACAGAAATTTGTCCTAGCCTGTAAGGTCTGTGCTCGAAGTAAGGCTTTAAGACACTCCCCTGAAGGTCCTCTACTACCTTTGCCCATTCCTGCCTCTCCATGGACCCATTTGGCCATGGATTTCGTTACGGATCTTCCCCCTTCCCAGGGATATACCGTCATTTGGGTAGTAGTGGACCGCTTTAGCAAAATGGCGCATTTCATCCCTTTAAAAAAGCTTCCCACAGCTCAAATTTTAGCTCAACTCTTTATCACTCACATTTTTAGAATCCACGGTATCCCGGTAGACATTGTTTCGGATAGGGGGGTCCAATTTGTCTCCCGGTTTTGGAGGGCTTTCTGTACTAGGCTGGGCTTCACCGTCTCTCTTTCCTCGGCATTCCACCCGCAGTCGAATGGGCAAACCGAGAGAACAAACCAATCTTTAGAGCAGTATCTGCGTTGTTTCACGGCTGATACTCAGACGGATTGGGCTTTCTTCCTGCCGTTTGCTGAATTCGCATTAAACAATGCTTCACATTCTTCCACAGGGGTTTCTCCCTTCCATTGTGTTTATGGCAAAGATCTGAAATTCTCAGCCCTTTCAGACCAACCCTCTAGTGTCCCCTCCTTGGATGACTGGGTGTCCAAATGGCCGGGGTTATGGAATAAAATCCAGCAACATCTGACTAAGGCTGTTCTTCAACAAAAAAAATTTTCAGATCGTAAACGTTCTTCCAATTCTGGTTATGAGGTGGGGGACTGGGTTTGGCTTTCAACCAAGAATCTGGCCTTACGCCAGCCCTCCGCTAAGTTAGGCCCTAAATTTATCGCCCCCTTCCCCATAACACGAAAAATTAATCAGGTTACGTATCAGTTGGCCCTCCCTTCTTCCATGAAAATCTGTAAATCCTTTCATGTTTCACTTCTTAAGCCTGCAAAAAACCATGAATCTAATAGTCCTCCTAGTCCTGTGTTAGTTGATGGGCATCAGGAGTTTGAGGTTGCCCGGGTTCTTGATTCTCGCTTTTTTCGAAACTCTCTTCAATATCTTATTGACTGGAAGGGATACGGTCCGGAAGAAAGATCTTGGGTTCCGGCCAGAGAGGTTCATGCGCAGAATTTGGTAAAGAGATTTCACAGAGAGAATCCTTTGAAACCCAGCTTGGAGGGTCCAGTGGCCCCTCCTCAGGGGGGGGGTAATGTTAGGCACTTACCTCGTCGCCGTCCCTGGTCCCGCGACGCGCTGTCGGGTGGTCCCCGGTTGGCTGCTGCCCGACGCTCCCCGGGTGTGCTGGCTCCTCAGCGCTGCTGTGGGGGTCGGGGGTCGGCGGCGCGGGATGGTGTCGGTGGCCGCGCCGCAGCCCGCTCTGCGCGGCTGCGCGGTCCCGCCGAGCTCCCTCGCGATGCGGCGCTTCCCCCTCCCGGCGGGGGCGCGCCCGATCCACAACGTGCTCGCGCGCGCGCGCGAGCACGTCTTCTTTATGCCTCCCGGCGGCGCTTTCCCCAGCGCGCCCGCCGGGGGCGAGTTTAAAGCACCCAATCCGTGACCTGATCCTAGAGTGAGCCCAGGGACTGGTCGGCCTGTCTGGCCTGGGCCGTCCAGCTCCTGGGACCACTCCCGTTTTAGTGTATGCACCAAACACAATTGTTCCCTCCGTTTTCCCTGTTCCCCACTGGCCAGTTCTCCCTATAAAGCTGCACTGCTCCAGTATCCCCTTGCCCGTTATAGCTTCTGGGTTCTGGATGTGCGTTGCTGTGACTTTGTGTACTTTTGGATTTTTGGACTTTGACTACTCTTGCTTGCTGCCTGCCCTGACCTCCTGCTTTGCCCGACTACGCCCTTGCCTGACCCTTCTGTACCGCGCTCTGTGACCTCCTGGATTTGACCTCGGCTAGCCTCGACCATCCCTTCGTTACCTCCTCTGGATACCACGCCCCGTGACCTCCTGGTTTGACCTCGGCCTGTAATTCGGACTCTGCCTTCCGGCATCCTCGTTCGGGATTCCCTGCCAAACATCTATCTGCACCTTAAGCTGGTATCCTTTGCGCCTTATAAGTCCTGGGGGCAACCGACTGGGAGAGGCATTACCCGCGTCTCCTACAAGCGGGGGCTTGTCTATAGGCGGAAGTGGCGGTGGAGATTGGGGGATACCAGTTCAAGACAGACGGGTGTTTGGTACAGTCCTGACAACTATGTATTGCGTATACCACACTTAATAAATCCTAAATATATCATACAGTACTCCAATGCATATATATATATCTCATGGCCAGTCCTGGACTACCAGCCTGTAAGTGGACCCAGACATACAAGAGTTATCATTAACTATAAGGAAGTATATAACTATCGCTCAGCCTGTATACACCACAAGCACCACACGTCACCAGAGATTATCCAATCGTGATCTAGAGGTGTATGTGCTGGTGGTAAAGCCCTGTTCTACACACCTAAGGGGCTGCTTTAGACTGCCAGTGCAGTCACATATATTGCTATAGTATCCAACAATGTTGGGACCACCAAAATGGGAGCTTAAAGAGGACCCAAATTAAACAATATCTAATGGCATAAAACACCCATGCCTATGTTTGTTTGTTATTCTGTGCTGGACGATGACCAACACAAGAACCAGAGGGACAACCAGCCCCCTGGTGGTACAAAACCCTGCCCGGATCACCACTGTTACTCTTGCTATATAGCATATCAACTGTCTACAGGTATTTGATATGGAAACAATAGATGTAATATATCAAAAAATATATATCAAAAAACTATATACATATAGAAAGCTAGCACAATACAGCCATGGGATGTAACATTGTTGCTTCAATCCATTAGGACCTCCTAAGCGCATGTTCTTCAAATATCATCAAGATGTAATTTTTCGATGTTACCTGTAAGGCAAAACCAAAGGACACGGCCACACATAAATAAACAGAGTACTATAAACGTACATTTTCAAGTGCCTGTGAAACAAATATATATATAATATACATAAAGTGTTAAATCTATATGTACACACAAGAAGAATTGTGCTCCAATAAAAAGGAAAACAAAAATGGAATGTGAGCTTGGATGTCCATCCCAACAGATGTGTTGGTGTCAACCCATACTCACACCCACAAAAGTGATCTAAAAGTAATCAACTGAAACATCTTATTAACTAAATAATCTGTGGCTAAAAACAATAAACCAGTGCACTACCACCTGTAAATTAAAATATATCGGTGGGTGGGCCGGCCCTCGACCATAGACTGGTCACTGGAAGTGACCCAGTCTATTCATCAAAGGCCAAGTACAACCACACACATAAGAATTCAAACCAAAATATATAACAATGTGTCCAGTGAGTCCGTGTCCAATCTTTACCGTTAATGATGATAAAACAATCCTGCGCAAAGAATGTTAAGCACACCCCCAGACTGAAACTGTGCTAATCCTGGATAATACACCTAGTGCCAGGTGGCCATGAATGACTGAATCCTCACCCATTGAGGATGAATGAAGTATCGCGCCCAATAGGGCGTAGTAGATTGACCTCACAGAAATGGTCCAAAGGACCAGTCCTCATTAAGGCCAATAGGAGCTCTAGTGTTAAGTTGGAAAATCCAACGAAGCTCCCGCTGTAGTAACCGCTGCTTCAGATCTCCCCCCCCGTGGTCCTAAGCGGACTCTCTCAATGCCCGTAACCCGCAGGGAGGAGCAATCCCCCCCATGCGCCTCTAAAAAATGTCGCGCTACTGGGGAGATGGTCTTACCTAGAGTGATATCCCTTCCAGCAAGCCTGATGTTGGAAACATGGCTCTGTATCCGGGTTTTCAAGGCATTCTGTGTTTCTCCAATATAGATCTTTGGGCAGCCACAACGCAGTTGGTAAACGACTGACCTTGTCCTGCAATTGATAAAAGATGTAATTTTGTACCTCTTGTTACCTGTGATGCTACCTACTTCTGTTATTTTCTCCATATACTGACAGATAGAGCACCGTCCACACGGAAAACTGCCCCGGGTTTGCATATCTGTCAGCCACGTATTCAATGATGTTAAGTGGCTCCTTGAGAGCTTGTCTCTCAGATTCGGTGCCCGCCGGGCAGTCATCTGAATTCTATTACCCACATGCGGTGCTATCAAAGGGTCCGAACTGAGTATATGCCTATGCTTTGACAACAATGTCTTAATAGACTGCCACTGTTTGTTGAAGTTAGTAATGAATCTAATAGACACATTCTGTCTCCTCTTGTTCCTACTACTAGTATCTGGTCTCAATAATGCAATTCTTGATGTGGATCTAGCCCGCTGATAGGCAGCATCAATAATGTGGCCAGGATATCCACGTTGTCTAAACCTCTGATTGAGTTTCTCAGCCTGTTGCTCAAAATTGGAGTCACAACTACAGTTGCGACGTGCCCTTAAGAATTGGCCATAAGGAATGGCTTTTTTAAGATGTGGTATATGTGCACTCCGATAATCTAGGAGGCTATTTACCGCCGTGGGTTTTCTGTAAAGGTCTGTACCAATGGTCCCATCCATTTCCACTGTCAATTTGAGATCCAGGAACGTGGCAGCCTTAGTTGACATTTCCGAGGTTAAGTGAATATTCCAAGGATTATTGTTCAAGTGTTCCACAAATTCACAAGCCAATGTGTCCGAACCCTGCCAAAGAATAAGGACATCGTCAATAAACCTGAACCATTCCCCTATGTGGGGGTGGAACTGCTCACAATCGGTGTTAAATACTACGCATTCCTCCCACCACCCAAGGAATAGATTTGCCACAGACGGGGCGCATTTCGCTCCCATGGCTACTCCAGACAGCTGTTTGTAGAAAGTGCCATTAAACATGAATATGTTGTTGGTTAAAGCAAATCGTAATAGCGAGAGGATGAAGGAGTGTAGATTTGTCCTATCACTGGATTCCTTAGACAAAAAGTGTTGTACAGATCGCAGAGCCAAATCATGTGGGATTATTGTATAGAGAGACTCTACATCACATGTGATGAGGAGTGTCCCCGGTAATAAATGTACCTGTTCTAATTTGCCTAGTAAGTCGGTGGAGTCTCGAACATAAGAACTGAGGCTTAATACATGGGGTTGTAAAAAAAGGTCAATGAATGTACAGATCGGTTCCAACAACCCCCCAATCCCTGCAATGATCGGACGTCCTGGTGGTGAATATAGATCTTTTTGTGTGTCTTTGGTAACAGATAGAAGGTTGGCATAACCGGATGTTCAACTTTAAGATATAATGATTCTTTATTGCTAATTATGCCTTCCTCCAAAGCCTCTGTCACTAGTTGGTCCAGTGCCACTTTGCACTCTATAATTGGGTTCTTAGATAATTTGACATAATGGTTCACATTCCCTAGTTGTCGGTGAGCCTCTGCTAGATATTTAGTTCTAGACCATACTACAACATTGCCACCTTTGTCGGCCTCACGAATTATTATGTCTTGATTAGTCTGTAGGTCTTTCAATGCCCTACGTTCATTTACAGACAAATTGTCACCTCTGGACCTATCTGACAATCCCATAATGTCCCTGACCATCAGGTCAAAGAAGACTTGAACGGAAGGAGAGGCCGATAATGGTGGACAATAGGAAGATGGACATCTGAGTCCACTTTGTTGTCTTACCAGGCCTTCATCCATGGGGAGTGTGGAATCCTGTTCTCTCAATAAAGTATGGAGATTCAGCAACGCTTCTCGATCTTGTGGTCCCAAAGTAACCTCCTCCTGAGAACCCAGATTATCCGTGGACCCAAATTGTTTCTTCAATAGGATCTTCCTACAAAACAGATATACATCTTTTATGACCGAAAATTTGTCAATATCCTGTGTGGGAGAAAAAGACAAGCCACGTGAAAGAACTGACTTTTCTGCCTGGGTGAGGTTATGATCTGAAATGTTCACTACTTGAAGTGAGTCACTGGTCTGGTCACCCGCGTTGATAAACGCTTGTAACCCCATCGTTCTCGACTTCTCAGAGCCCTTCGGGCGTCTCCTACCTACCCTCCGGGTTCTTCCTCTAGGTCGCTGCCCGAGGATAAAAAATGCTGTGCATCAGATCTAGAGCTGTTCTGAGAGCTGGTTGTCAATCCAGGTCTATTAGTGGTCTTGGCTTGTCTACCAGTGTCAATATCTCTCCCAACATAACGTCTATTGCCACGGCCATTGCCCACGTGATGCCACCTATATGCCCGAAATAACATAGACAGTGCTATGTAAAGGACTCATTAGCAGTTGATTGGCTAATGTTACTAGTGTGCCACATGTTTTAGCGGGAACAACTTAACCCAAGAAAAGAAATGAGAACAACCATCATGGTGTGGGCAGAAACATAGGGGTGGTTGCCAGTTGGCTAGCACTGTAGTGGGGTTTGTGAGGTTAAGGTACATTATCAAACCAGCTGTGACAATGGACCAGGAAACATGTGTCTGTTAAAAGTGGGCCAATACACAGGATTGCAGGAATTCTGGGTTTTGGTCCGCTTTGGCAGAGCACCACAATTTGAGTGAGACAACGTACTCCGCCGCCGCTGCCTTCCACACATCACTCCTCCAGTGTGTGCGCACGCGCAGCCCATTAGGAAACAGAGCGCAGGCGCACACACATCTAGAGTTGCACACAGGAGGCTGGGACGGTGGCTTTTGCAACCCCCAAAGAGGTAAGGAGTTTGTGGGGTTTTTTTTTGGGGGGGTGCCCTGGGTGAGGGATGTGATTTTTCAGGGAACCTTCGAGAATCCAAGCACTATCAATGTTTGTGGGTCCACTTTAATGAATGTCATAACATAGGGAATGTGATGGATAACAACAAACACTTACCACGACTATGCCCGTGGAGAATGCTTCTCCAAAAGGCCATGGAGGTGCCGCCTATATGATGCCCTACAAATTAGAGAGGAATGGCAAGGGCTAAGTACAAATTGCAAGATGAAACCTGTCACAGACTAACAATTAAAAAAAGGACACTCACCAGGGGATGAACCGCCACTTGAAGCCCAGGGAGGGCTCTGAGGAGGAGGCGGGGAGCCTCGGCTCCTCACACTCTGGTCGGAAGATCCACCAGGCAAAGGGCCACCCTCCTCCCTCTCACTCCCTGCTCCTTCAGGGAGTGTGGGCGAGTCCATTTCTCCCACCCCACTTGGACTCCCCACTTGAGAGTGGCACCTTGCCTGGTGAGACTCCTCAGACTCAGAGTGTGAGGAGCTGAGGCTTGATCCTGCCAGCCCCCCAGCAGCACACTCCTCTGGGGCGTCATCCCCTTCCTCCCCTGGGTCCTCTAAATAGGACCCGCGGGAGGGACCCTCCCCCGATGACTCCCCCGAGTCCGCCTGCCTGGTTCGGGGGAGGAATCCCTTCCCACGTTTCCCCAGGGGAGGACGCTTATCTGTGTTGAGGGGGTGAAAGAAAATAATTAATATAAAGAGCACAAATGGACACAGCTTAGAAGATGATTCTGCAAAAAGTATAAACAGAGCATAAGCTTTAACTTACCTGATGCGTAGGCATCATATAGGCGGTACACGCCTTCAGGGTCCCGGCGCTTAAAGTCCGACCACTTTTGCTGAATCGCTCTGATCGAGAGCTCGGTGTGGAAGCGCCGGGACACTGTGGCCTTCACCTCCATGGCAATTCGTTTTTTTCCCCCACGGGCATAGTCGTACTGGGCCACGCAGAAGTCCTATGAAAAATGAAAAAAAAACACAAATCAATACATGACATCAGAACAATGGCATAAACAGTTATACAGAGACCAGAGCAAAGTGGACCCACACCCAGGATTATCACTATTCTGGGTTTGTGTGCACTTTGGTGGGCCACACCAATTGTGGGTGGTCCGCTGTCTGAAACCCCCTTGGAAGGCCACAAATACACCACTGAGGACGCTCCCACGTGACTGCGCCAGCCGAGCACAGCGCTCTGCGCCGCTGTGGTATGCGCATACAAGGCCGTTTGGACGTGCATACCAGCTCAGCTGGGTCTGCACGGCAAAGTACGCATGTGGCGTTTGACTCTAACAGGGAGTGCGCCTGCACACAAAATTAAAAAATGTCTTGCGCAGGGGTACACCCTGCTAGAGGTAAGCGCAAGAGGCATCCGCAGCTCACGCATGCACAGATGGGACGGGGCTGAGGTAATTTTTAGGGCCCTCCAGGGGGGGGCAACCCCGCAGGACATCCAGAATGGGGATGCCCCACGGGGAGTGATCCAATTTGGCCAGAAAAATAAGAAATTTCAGGGCCAATCCCCCCTGTGTGTTCTGCAACTTTAAGGCAAAAAATACACAAACCAAATACTCACTTTGACCACCTGGCCATTAACGCGGCTATCCACCCGGTTGCGCCTTTTCTTGGCCTGCCCAGGAGGGGAAGGGGTGGGAGGGGTGCTAGGTGGGGGAGGTGAGGTAGGTGGGGGAGGGGTGGTGGGGTCGGAGTCGGAGGAGGAGCTGGGGAGGCGCATCACTCGGCGTCTGGGCAGCATTGTGGAAACGCTAAGGAGGAAACAGGAACCGGAAATGACCAAAGCGACATGGGAAAAATTTAAAAAAAAAAAAACGCTCCGCGCACCAGGAACAAGCTATTATCAGCTATGTGCAAGCTAAGTGGCGGAAAAACTAAAATGACGCTTGAAAACAAGCTATTGGCATAAGCGCTAGACATTTTTAGCTTTAGGTGGCGTTGAAACGCAAAGGAGGATACCGGAACCGGATATGACGCAAGCAACTGTGATTAAAAATTCAAAAACAAACATGCGCGCAACAGGGACAAGCTAATATCAGCTATGTGCAAGCTAAGTGGCGGAAAAACTTAAATGACGCTTGAAAACAAGCTATTGGCATAAGCGCGAGACATTTTTAGCTTTAGGTGGCTTTGAAACGCAAAGGAGGATACCGGAACCGGATATGACGCAAGCAACTGTGATTAAAAATTCAAAAACAAACATGCGCGCAACAGGGACAAGCTAATATCAGCTATGTGCAAGCTAAGTGGCGGAAAAAAATAAAATGACGCTTGAAAACAAGCTAGGGCCCAAGGCGCCACGAATTATTAGCTTGATTTAGCAGGGGGTTCTACATACTGTAATGCATAGGTCCTTATAAAGCAAACCCCGTTGTGCTTAAATATACAAATCTTAGGCCCTTATTCATCAAGCGATAGCGCCAGGTAGTGTCCGACGAGCGCCAGGTAGCGGCAGCTAACGGCGACTACCGACTCCAGTACGCCCGGCGGCGGTCACAATGACGCATTTATCAAGCAAAATGAGGCTAGCGCCGGCGAGAGCGACGGTTAGCGCGGCATTCATCATGAAGCCGACTGCAACGAACAGCGCCGCTGCTAATCCCATCACAGCGACAGGTATGAGCTGGCGCTACCTGCCGCTCTCCCATACATTTCAATGGCAGACGCCGCAATGATTGTTTTTAGTGGTTTTTGTGTTCTTTTCTTTGGCACAAAATTCAACACATGTTTATAGTGATATGTTTTATTAATCTGGCTGGTTATTTCTATGTTTTTGAAGTTTTTATTATTTTTGACAATGTAATGTTGTGAGTGACATGGGAATTGCATCTCCTCCAACCAAACTCATTGGCATCAAAATCGCTTGTTTTCACCACAAACGGGGCTTGTAAAGCTATTTTGTAGCCTGTCAGGTTGGGCGGTCACGTTCGCTCTTCGAAATTGTCAGCGCCCAAGCTATTCGGCAGCCCTGTCCTTGATGAATCTGTGTTGGTCAGAGTTTGTGCAGTCGCTGTTTTAATTCGCTATGTGGCGGCGCGAGCGTCGCTGTGCCTCGCTGCGCTGCGTTGTGCGGCGCTGTGCTGTTCATACATGTGCCCTTCTGCCATTTGCAAGGAATTCACTTCCCGCGACCCCAGTCGTTCTTAATGAATACACTGTAGTTGTGAGCGTGCCTGGCCACATATTGCAGGATTAACATTCAGTCGTACCAGCTCATAACAACCCGTTATGCATTCTCATGTGTGCCACATTATCATGTAGTTGTCTAGTTTGATTTTGTGATGACTTTAGGAAGGACTAAGATTTGTATATTTAAGCACAACGGGGTTTGCTTTATAAGGACCTATGCATTACAGTATGTAGAACCCCCTGCTAAATCAAGCTAATAATTCGTGGCGCCTTGGGCCCTAGCTTGTTTTCAAGCGTCATTTTATTTTTTTCCGCCACTTAGATTGCACATAGCTGATATTAGCTTGTCCCTGTTGCGCGCATGTTTGTTTTTGAATTTTTAATCACAGTTGCTTGCGTCATATCCGGTTCCGGTATCCTCCTTTGCGTTTCAACGCCACCTAAAGCTAAAAATGTCTAGCGCTTATGCCAATAGCTTGTTTTCAAGCGTCATTTTAGTTTTTCCGCCACTTAGCTTGCACATAGCTGATAATAGCTTGTTCCTGGTGCGCGGAGCGTTTTTTTTTTTTTTAATTTTTCCCATGTCGCTTTGGTCATTTCCGGTTCCTGTTTCCTCCTTAGCGTTTCCACAATGCTGCCCAGACGCCGAGTGATGCGCCTCCCCAGCTCCTCCTCCGACTCCGACCCCACCACCCCTCCCCCACCTACCTCACCTCCCCCACCTAGCACCCCTCCCACCCCTTCCCCTCCTGGGCAGGCCAAGAAAAGGCGCAACCGGGTGGATAGCCGCGTTAATGGCCAGGTGGTCAAAGTGAGTATTTGGTTTGTGTATTTTTTGCCTTAAAGTTGCAGAACACACAGGGGGGATTGGCCCTGAAATTTCTTATTTTTCTGGCCAAATTGGATCACTCCCCATGGGGCATCCCCATTCTGGATGTCCTGCGGGGATGCCCCCCCCTGGAGGGCCCTAAAAATTACCTCAGCCCCGTCCCATCTGTGCATGCGTGAGCTGCGGATGCCTCTTGCGCTTACCTCTAGCAGGGTGTACCCCTGCGCAAGACATTTTTTAATTTTGTGTGCAGGCGCACTCCCTGTTAGAGTCAAACGCCACATGCGTACTTTGCCGTGCAGACCCAGCTGAGCTGGTATGCATGTCCAAACGGCCTTGTATGCGCATACCACAGCGGCGCAGAGCACTGTGCTCGGCTGGCGCAGTCACGTGGGAGCGTCCTCAGTGGTGTATTTGTGGCCTTCCAAGGGGGTTTCAGACAGCGGACCACCCACAATTGGTGTGGCCCACCAAAGTGCACACAAACCCAGAATAGTGATAATCCTGGGTGTGGGTCCACTTTGCTCTGGTCTCTGTATAACTGTTTATGCCATTGTTCTGATGTCATGTATTGATTTGTGTTTTTTTTTCATTTTTCATAGGACTTCTGCGTGGCCCAGTACGACTATGCCCGTGGGGGAAAAAAATGAATTGCCATGGAGGTGAAGGCCACAGTGTCCCGGCGCTTCCACACCGAGCTCTCGATCAGAGCGATTCAGCAAAAGTGGTCGGACTTTAAGCGCCGGGACCCTGAAGGCGTGTACCGCCTATATGATGCCTACGCATCAGGTAAGTTAAAGCTTATGCTCTGTTTATACTTTTTGCAGAATCATCTGCTAAGCTGTGTCCATTTGTGCTCTTTATATTAATTATTTTCTTTCACCCCCTCAACACAGATAAGCGTCCTCCCCTGGGGAAACGTGGGAAGGGATTCCTCCCCCGAACCAGGCAGGCGGACTCGGGGGAGTCATCGGGGGAGGGTCCCTCCCACGGGTCCTATTTAGAGGACCCAGGGGAGGAAGGGGATGACGCCCCAGAGGAGTGTGCTGCTGGGGGGCTGGCAGGATCAAGCCTCAGCTCCTCACACTCTGAGTCTGAGGAGTCTCACCAGGCAAGGGGCCACTCTCAAGTGGGGAGAAATGGGGTGGGAGAAATGGACTCGCCCACACTCCCTGAAGGAGCAGGGAGTGAGAGGGAGGAGGGTGGCCCTTTGCCTGGTGGATCTTCCGACCAGAGTGTGAGGAGCCGAGGCTCCCCGCCTCCTCCTCAGAGCCCTCCCTGGGCTTCAAGTGGCGGTTCATCCCCTGGTGAGTGTCCTTTTTTTAATTGTTAGTCTGTGACAGGTTTCATCTTGCAATTTGTACTTAGCCCTTGCCATTCCTCTCTAATTTGTAGGGCATCATATAGGCGGCACCTCCATGGCCTTTTGGAGAAGCATTCTCCACGGGAATAGTCGTGGTAAGTGTTTGTTGTTATCCATCACATTCCCTATGTTATGACATTCATTAAAGTGGACCCACAAACATTGATAGTGCTTGGATTCTCGAAGGTTCCCTGAAAAATCACATCCCTCACCCAGGGCACCCCCCAAAAAAAAACCCCACAAACTCCTTACCTCTTTGGGGGTTGCAAAAGCCACCGTCCCAGCCTCCTGTGTGCCACTCTAGATGTGTGTGCGCCTGCGCTCTGTTTCCTAATGGGCTGCGCGTGCGCACACACTGGAGGAGTGATGTGTGGAAGGCAGCGGCGGCGGAGTACGTTGTCTCACTCAAATTGTGGTGCTCTGCCAAAGCGGACCAAAACCCAGAATTCCTGCAATCCTGTGTATTGGCCCACTTTTAACAGACACATGTTTCCTGGTCCATTGTCACAGCTGGTTTGATAATGTACCTTAACCTCACAAACCCCACTACAGTGCTAGCCAACTGGCAACCACCCCTATGTTTCTGCCCACACCATGATGGTTGTTCTCATTTCTTTTCTTGGGTTAAGTTGTTCCTGCTAAAACATGTGGCACACTAGTAACATTAGCCAATCAACTGCTAATGAGTCCTTTACATAGCACTGTCTATGTTATTTGCACATTATCTTTAGGGATACATGTTGCAACCATAACTAATTGACATTAACTCATGGACCAGGAAATATGCTAATTTTGGACAACCTGTATGTAACCATGCAAGCCTTTGATTTTTCAGACTCAATAACCAGATGGATGTCAAATAGTCAGGTGTCATTGGCCCACTAATTGTGTTTTTGTCTTTTGCTTTCTGTTGACAGATGTTGCTACGCAGACGGAGCCAGAAAACCTCCTCCCCACCCCAGCTCCAGGGACGGCCAGCAGCATGGGCCCCCGCCACAGCTGCGATGGTGAGTACATCCCACTTCATATGCCTAAAGACTTGTGAAACCTATGTCTTCTAGTCACATCTGCAGACATTTAAAATGTACCTATGTGTTAATTTCACACACATCTAGATTCCATGTGTTTGTACAATAATCCAACATGCCTGTCTGCATGCTTGATTGTTGCCTCACATTCTTCATTTGGCCACATAGAGACTATTTTTGCCTTAGACACAACCAAATGGGCCGTATTAGGTCTGGACCTCTAAGATTATAGGGCAAACTCGTGTACTCGTTAGGACTTAGGCCCTGATGTTTGGCTGTGACTAAACACAAAAATGGACACACTGGGACTTATACCTTCTTTGCTTCCCAAGAGTTAAAGTGGAACAACAACCAGGAATTTGACTTTCCTGGGTCTTGGTCCACTACGGTGGGGCACCCCTGATCGTCACCGCTGTGTGACACCCCTGATCGTCACCGCTGTGTGACAACCCCCTGAAGCCGCGGCAAAGTGGCTCCTCCTCCGCCTCCCGCGCGTCCCTTTTTACGCGCGCGTGCCTGCGCCGGCCATTCACAGACGGCCGGCGCAGGCACGCACACGTCTAGAGGGGCGCCAGGGAGGGCCCGGCGGCCGTGCCCCAACGAAACTGAGGTAGGGATTTTGGGGTGTTGGGGGGGTTTCCCCCCGAGGGACATCCCGATCTCGGATGTCCCGCGGGGAGGGAGGTGATCGGGCCGGGAATCTGATAGATTCCAGGGCCGATCACCGGTGGGTGTTGGTACACTTTAAGAGTAAATGTATGCTTGGGATGTGTTGTTCACATTCCTGCCAGTCAATAGTACTCATATCATGTTAACCAATAAGCGCACAGTGGTCAACAATGTTAATGTGAGTGTCACCTAATTGGACACACTGACATTACTTTGCTACATCTGTGTCTGTTGAGGTCACATTCAATTTATTAATAAATTGTTGTTTCTACATCTCTACAGCTTGTGAAAACCAGCATCGCAGACTGTGGCGGGAGATCAGGCTCCTGAAGCTGATGCTGCTGGCCAAGAAGAGGCGCCGGCGGCGTCGTTAGGGTGGGGGGAAGGCTGGCCTGTTGACGCCCTTTGTTGGGCAATGTTGGCCCTGTTGGCCCTGTTTTTAAATTAAATTTTTTGATGAACATCATTACAGTGTGGTGCCTTGCAAAGCATAGTTTAACTGTCTCAAAACCCATTTGTGTGTCAATTTAGCCATACCTTTGGAGCCATTTCATGTGTTAACCATAGTAAGCTATGGTCTCAAATGTGTGGCCTAAATTTACAAATACATTGACATATCTAGATCAAGATACTCATCCCTGACTGTGTTATTAGCTAGGTCTTAGGAAAAACACAATTTAGAGGTGGGTTAAGCAAATATATTTACACAAACCAAAACAAACAAAATTAATATTCTTGGCTGGGTGGCCGGGGAGGTTGGGAGTCATTGCTAGGGGCGGTGTTGGGGGACAACAGTGCAGTAAAAAATATAGACTGCTGTTGTATGAGCTGTTGTATCAACAACAATGTTTGGTCCTGCCGCTGGATCGCTTGTTGCTGCTGGTGTATGGAATCTTCAATTGCATTGGCCAGCCGACCAAGTTGCTGGTTTTGATGCAGGTTCTGCATCAATAGGTCGATCTGGCGCTGCTGGGCCTCATGTTGTTGCTGACACATCAGCACCTGCTGTTCCAACGCCGCAATGCGCTCATTAGTTCCATCACGCGGCTGTTGGCGACTGTAGTCCTCCAGCATCCGGACCCCTAGCTCATAAAAATCAGCACTGGTTGGTGCCACACCTCCTCTTGCTGTGGTTTGAGCCTAACAAAATAGAAAACAACATTTTAGTCAAACCGAACCAATGCAGGTATGCCCCTCAAAATAATTAGCCCAAACAGTCACTATACAACTTACCCTTGTCTGAGCCTCGGAAGCTTGGCCACATGGGACTTGGGAAGAGGTCCCAGCTTGGGGTTCTGGTTCCGCCTCCTGCAAAAACAACAAAGAAAGGAAATGTGACATGTTGCTTCATCCACTAACCACGAACATGCCAATGTGGTTATAGGTCGTCTACATCAGCCATGTTACCTGCGTGTCCTCCGGCACAGGTAGGCTCGAGGTATCGCTGCCAGAGAGTGGCAATTCCACATCCGAGATGTCCGGCAAGTTGGCATATGCTAAACAGGAAAGTCAGGTTAGTAGGTCAGTGGACCAAACTCAAATGTAACCTGGCTAGGCTATCGAGGCCATACCTCAACAAAGTGCAAAATTACACACTAGACCAAAGGTATCTGTTAAACTCAGATTGTTAACATGTATGTTAGAGGACTAAGAGGCAATAATTTTGGCAAATAAGATCAGACACATTGCTTAAATTACACATACCCGCAATCTCCCAGATGTCTGGAGTGGGGCCCTCACTCGAGCTTGGACCTTTAAAATACATGTGGACACACAAGTTGCCAGAAGCAAGTGCAACAAAAGTATAGCCAAAATACAGACTAGAGCAAGGCAAAACAACTTACCCTCATCTCTGGCAGCCTGAACTTGAGGGGCCCTTTCTGGACAGCCACTTCCGATATTCGGGTCAACTAAAAAACACAAGTAATGGCTCTAAATATTCCTCAAACTACTACGGTGAATGTTTGTCCAAAAATATGTCCTCCAAAATACATTGCTATCACTCCAAGAACTATTAGACTGACCCTGGGGAGGGAAGAAGCACTCCCAAGAGGCATCTTCAAGTTGACAAAGCAAACATGTAGATTATTAGAATAACCAAATTGAAACAGTGTAACAGAAACAGCATAAAGGATACATTATGTATTGCTATACACACCAACAGGGTCCTGTTGACCTGCAACATCGGAAGTGGGGTCCAAAGATGAACCAGTCACTTGGCCTACCAAGAAAAAAGAGGAATGAGACACATGCACTTGGGTTAAAGTGGATAAAGCAAGGTGGACACATGCACTTACCGACATCCAAAGAGTAGCTTGGATCCGGAGGAGATGCTGGGGCCAATGGCGTGGGAGCTAGGCAAAAATCAAGCAAACATTGAGCCATTGTTAATGTGCGTGGAAAAATACAACATGCATTAAGGTGTGTGTGAGCAGCTCATTCACTAATATTCACTAATCAAGGCCAGTGTGGCTTCCACATTTATATGCAGATATATGGCCACACATCTCTGGCTTCAAACATATCTACACATGTTAGGGCCTTGTTAGTTAGTTGCTGTGAGTGTTACAGTGGGCGTGAAATTAGGCCGCAGGCCCATATTATTAATACTCCCCAGTGCAACACTCGATTGTTGGAGCTGCTCCCACACCCATTTGTTCCCCAAACAACCAGCACCAAAATTAGTGGTAAATACCTTCAATGGCAGACTGGGTTAGCATTGAGGTTGCTGGAAGGGCAGGAGTTTGGGTGTCCTGAGGCACATCCCGGACAGCAGCATGTGCACCTATGCAGAAAGCAACAGACAGGAAAGTAAAAAATGTATGAGCTCTAATGTACTACTTCTCAGGTCCTACTGTTAGTTGGTCAGAAAGACAAAATGCTAATCACATACATTAACAGTAGCTTTTCTAAAAAGGCAGAAAATATGTACCTTCAGTCCAACCTGTGGTGTCATCCCCAGGATCCACACCCTGCAGCCGAGCCAGTGGAATTTTGGCCTTCAGCATCTCCTCATACGGCCTGTAGGTACTCTTTGGAGCCTGGATGGTCCCACTGTCCACATCAAGATCGTGATTCATCTTTTTCATAAGGGCCCCTCTCAAAGTGTAGAAGCGTTTCCTGCAGGATGGGCCACTACGTGGGTGTTGAGCAGTGCTACTAAGCTCCACACAAATGGCATCCCACAGTTTGCTTCTTTCTTGTTTGCCTATGGACTTGCTTGCAAGGGTAAGGCGCACAAGATGATTATTCTCAGCCAAATTAAATTCAGGCTCCCTCTTGGCACCTGGGCGCTTAGCCTGGGGTGCTGCCCCACCTTCAGGCTGGGCCCTTTTCCGTAAGGGAGGTCTGCGCACAGCACCCACCAAACTCCTACTTGGGCCTGCTGTGGCCGGCAGATGTCCTGAATTTGGCTCCATCCTGTAGCTGCACACACACACAAATACACACCCAACAAGCACGCATGCAGACTACAGAATGGCATCGCAATCTGTTTGGGTTGGGCAGGTTTTATGTGCTCTAACAGCCAATCACAAACCAGGCCACTTAATTGATTCACACATACAGCCCAGTTCCTTCTAGCCACACCTCCACTGCACTGACTGAAGCATGTGTGTTAGCCAATTAACTCATTACAGACCTCATTAACCAAACAACACACACCCAAATACAACAATGGACTGATGTATCTGAACCCCTTGTGACATGTGGCTAGCCTAACGGCTATTTAAATAAACAGCAGCTTACCTTTCATTGGCCCACCACTGAATTTTCGCCCATGTCCGTTAATTCACGCAAGTTTCGGCTCACGTACGCTAGTAGCGCTACTAGCGTGCGCGTGCGCACTCCGTTTTACGCACACCTGGGTCGGCTAATTGGCGCCCGGAAATAGCAGAGCAACGCAAAAGGCGGCAAAGCGGACCTGTCCTTTTTGAAAGAGAAGTATAAATGGAAGGAATTTGCAAGCTTCTGGTATTCTTACACTGTGGCAAAGGCTGTGGTGTGGTGCGGTGCTCGCTTGCTTCCCTTAGCTCATTTGAGCCTCTGTCTGGGTTCTGTCCTCACTCTCTGTGGCTTGTTGGGTGATTTCTGACATCAGTGCTGTTTTTTTAGGAGCTTGTTTTTGGTGGCATCTGCAAATATTGTGTAGCATACAGCAAGTGAGGCTTGATTTTGGGGCCTTTTGTGGGCTGTGCAGCAACTCCCCTCTTGGTTGTGCCTAACTTAGAAAGCTGTTTTTCAGCAGGCTGGTGGTTTGGACCACTATAGTTGCTGCATTGTAGCGGGTGTGTGTGGAGTGTGATTGTTTGTGTGTGTGTGGTGTGTTTGTGGTTTTTGTTTTGGTTTTTTTGATTTTGTATATATCTTGAGTGTGTGTGATGGATAAGAGGGTGATGTATGGTGTCTGGGTGGATGGATGTATGCGTATGCTGAAAGAGCAGGAGGAAAGGGAGCGGGGTGTTGTGAGGCTTAGGGCACCCCGCTCCTTTGCAATCCGCCTTTCAGTATGGGACTTAAGTGACGAGCAGATCAGGAGCCGCTTCCGTCTGAATCGTGCTGCACTACAGTCCCTATATGATCAGATTAAGCACAAAATCGAGCCATCCACCAAACGCACTCAATCCATTCCAGGCATAGTACGCCTGTGTGCCACTCTTAATATTTTGGCACGAGGGACCTTCCAGGCAACCTCCGCCCTCCTCAGCGGGATAAGCCAGGCTACTATGAGCCGCATATTAATCCAGGTAGTTCTGGCCATTTGTGATTTAATCCCAATTTACATCAAGTTTCCTGAGGATGAGGAAGAGGTTGCCAAAATAAAACATGCTTTCTATCTGATGGGAGGGATCCCGAATGTGCTAGGGTGCGTTGATGGTACACATATCCCTTTCCGCCCTCCCCGTGCACAGGAGCTGTATTACAGAAACCGAAAGCATTTCCATTCTATTAATATCATGGTTGTCTGTGACCCAGACATGAGGCTGCGGGCGGTGAGATCGGGGTTCCCCGGCTCATGCCACGATTCTTACGTCTTGCAGCGGACAGTCCTGTGCCGGAAGTTTGAGAACAACGAAATGCCAGCTGGCTGGCTACTGGGTAAAAAATTAACCATGTCAATGTATTTAGAAAATAATATGTGGCCTAGTAAGCCAAATTCTTAAAAAAAAAACAAAAAAAAACATGTACTAGTACTAATTGCTGTCTCTCTCCTTGTGTTTTTTCTACAGCGGATAAGGGATATGGGCAGAGAACGTGGGTCATGACTCCGGTCAGGAGCCCACGGACCTCTGCCCATGAACGCTACAATGCAGCACATCGCAAGACCAGAAGCATTGTGGAAAGAACCATCGGCCTGCTGAAAGCACGCTTTCTCTGTTTGGCACGGCCAGGAGGAGAGATGCTCTACAGCCCACAGAAGGTCTCCAAGATCATCCTTGCCTGCTGTGTGCTACACAACATTTGCATTTGTCACCGAATTCAAGCCCCCGAGGAGACAGCACTGGTGCCAGAAATCCCCAACCTGCCCGCAGAAAGAAGTGAGGACACCCAGACTGGCGATGAGCTAAGGGAAAGGATAATCACTTCTTTTTTTGCGGTAAGCTAACTACCCTTCACTCTAATGCAAGTACTGCACTACTGGGTAAATGTATTTGACCTCCCATCAAAATGAGAAAAAAAACACTCTAAGGGGGGTGTAAGATGACCCAAACCACTCTAAGGGGGGGTGTAAGACGCCAATGTTGGTTATCAAGTAATGCATTTTTTTTTTTCAACGAAAAAACAACTTTAAAGATATATACTAACTGCACTTTTTTAAATTTTTCAGGCACCCCGAGATGCACCCTGATCAATACTTTTCACAAACTTTACTGCACTTTCCTTTGATTTATAATTTCTGTTGGACTTTTCATTTTCAATTTCATTTCTGCTTTAATTTTATTTAATTTTTAGTGTAAACATAAAAAAAATATATATATATATATACATGTGGCTATGTGTTTAATTCTGTTGTAAGTTTCCTTTTCATTCTAATTCCTATTTTAATTTTCCTTTTCTTTCTCATTTCTGGTTTAATTTTCCTTTTCTTTCTCATTTCTGTTTTTATTTTCCTTTTCTTTCTCATTTCTGTTTTTATTTTCCTTTTCTTTCTCATTTCTGTTTTTATTTTCCTTTTCTTTCTTATTTCTGTTTTTATTTTCCTTTTTTTTCTCATTTCTGTTTTTATTTTCCTTTTCTTTCTCATTTCTGTTTTTATTTTCCTTTTCTTTCTCATTTCTGTTTTTATTTTCCTTTTCTTTCTCATTTCTGTTTTTATTTTCCTTTTTTTTCTCATTTCTGTTTTTATTTTCCTTTTCTTTCTCATTTCTGTTTTTATTTTCCTTTTCTTTCTCATTGGTGGTTTAATTGTATTTCCTTTTTCTTTAAAAAATAAAAAAAAATAAAAATACATGTGGCTATGTGTTTAATTATGTTTTATTTTGCATTTACATTCTAATATCTGTTTTAATTTAATTTCCTTTTCAACACAAAATAAAAACTAAAAAAAGTAAAGAAACATGTTGCAATGTGTTTTATTCTGAAGGTACTTGATTCCCAGCCCACAGCAAAGCAAAGCGCAGGCGCTGTGTTGAATAGCGTGGTCAAACTGACTGACAGCGCCTACAAAGCTGAGGTCCAACATCATATTCAGCAATGTAGGCGTTGTTCCCAACAACGCCAGGTAGCGACTGAGGAGGCCTGCTATAGCGAATCGCTACCGCCCGCGGCTGACGCTAGCGGCGCTCATAGCGCCATACTTCAGTCGCTCATCTGTCGCTACCTGGCGCTATTGATGAATCGGCCTCTTAGTCCTTCCTAAAGTCATCACAAAATCAAACTAGACAACTACATGATAATGTGGCACACATGAGAATGCATAACGGGTTGTTATGAGCTGGTACGACTGAATGTTAATCCTGCAATATGTGGCCAGGCACGCTCACAACTACAGTGTATTCATTAAGAACGACTGGGGTCGCGGGAAGTGAATTCCTTGCAAATGGCAGAAGGGCACATGTATGAACAGCACAGCGCCGCACAACGCAGCGCAGCGAGGCACAACGACGCTCGCGCCGCCACATAGCGAATTAAAACAGCGACTGCACAAACTCTGACCAACACAGATTCATCAAGGACAGGGCTGCCGAATAGCTTGGGCGCTGACAATTTCGAAGAGTGAACGTGACCGCCCAACCTGACAGGCTACAAAATAGCTTTACAAGCCCCGTTTGTGGTGAAAACAAGCGATTTTGATGCCAATGAGTTTGGTTGGAGGAGATGCAATTCCCATGTCACTCACAACATTACATTGTCAAAAATAATAAAAACTTCAAAAACATAGAAATAACCAGCCAGATTAATAAAACATATCACTATAAACATGTGTTGAATTTTGTGCCAAAGAAAAGAACACAAAAACCACTAAAAACAATCATTGCAGCGTCTGCCATTGAAATGTATGGGAGAGCGGCAGGTAGCGCCAGCTCATACCTGTCGCTGTGATGGGATTAGCAGCGGCGCTGTTCGTTGCAGTCGGCTTCATGATGAATGCCGCGCTAGCCGTCGCTCTCGCCGGCGCTAGCCTCATTTTGCTTGATAAATGCGTCATTGTGACCGCCGCCGGGTGTACTGGAGTCGGTAGTCGCCGTTAGCTGCCGCTACCTGGCGCTCGTCGGACACTACCTGGCGCTATCGCTTGATGAATAAGGGCCATAGTAAATCACCCCCTCAATATAGTGGTGGCAATAACTCTTATATTTTCACAACTCCTGAAATATGCACCATATACATTGCCTAAAAACAGGGAACTTTTTCACATTTTTAAAATGTTATAGCCACAAATGTATATATATTTTATTACAATTTAATAAAAAAAATACTGGGCGGCACCAACTGATATGTCAAGACAATAAAACAGGTGCACTGCTCCGGTTGACAGCCCCAAAATTCATACCACAATGTTACAAGAAAAAAGGGGGGGTGCCCCAAAAACCCCCTAGTAAAGAGCTGTACTTGTACCAGAGACTGACAATTGCACTCAATGAATCACTAATATTGCAAATGTTTATTAAGCTATAGTAGATAATACATGATTAAAATATACATTAAAACACATAAAATTCTCACTATCTGCCAAGTGGGGGGGGTGTTACCCACTGCTACCAATCTACCTTATAAAGAGTGATCAAAAAACATGTTTTATATCCAATCAACACGATTCCCAATAACTACCTATGTATCAAATAAAGTGCCTGTGCTCCAAAAGTGCATCCATTTACATCAGTTCATTACCAATTAAGTGCATAATGCAATACAAATAGAAAAGATACATGTCACACAATATATCAATTAATAATCAATCTTACATATCCATAGTTACAGCGGCATCAAATGCCCCCCCTCCCCCCGGGGAAATTAGCCTACACATTTCGTGAGAGAACTCTGTCACTTTCTCAAGGCAGTGTGTGCAATTAATGTGATAGCACAACACAAATTAGCAAGCACTTGTGAAGCACTTCAAACACAGGTAGGTGTAGGTATGACTCCTGTCTTTATATTCTCCTGCACTTAGCTGTCCTGATTTTCCTTCATAGAAACATAGAAGGTTGACGGCAGAAGGAGACCATACGGTCCATCTAGTCTGCCCTTATGTGTATACTGTATGTTCTCTTTATCTTAGGATAGATGTGTGCTTATCCCAGGTATGTTTAAATTCACTGACTGAATTTAAATATGCCTGGGATTTATCAAATCAAAAGAGTAAAAACTTGATGTCTGATGGGGGAATGCTAAAGTGTTTCCTTTAACCTTGTATACCTTGTATAACTTTAACCCTGTATACTGGGGGATGCCAGTGAGGGTATTTCCCTCTAAAATCCTCAAACTTAAAGTACAACTCGATTCTGCAGGTTGCAGGTATTCTGCCCTATAGTTTTCCTCTTCTGGTATGTAAAATAAACATGCTCGTTAGGATTGTGCCCCTTATTCCTGTGCTTTACATACCAGCATGCTTTTTCAAGAGGCTCTGTGTTGCTCAAGTGGGAGCGGCTTTCCTTGCCTTCTATAAAGCCCTTTAGTATAGCTGTTGCCTACAAATCCCAGAAGCGGTCTAGGGTGAGCTCCCCTCCCCTCACAAACCAGAACATAGAAAAAGCGGGCAGCAGTAGTGAGGGACATCCCTGATCCCTCCCCAGTTGACAACACTACCAGTAACCCTCTGGCTACTGGAACATGCCTTATCTGAAGAGGCTGAGTTAAACCAGGAGGGGTTTAACCTGTAAGCTCAGGAATATGGAGCATCATCTCTGCTGAGCCAATCAGACGATTATCAAGCCAGAGTCAGGAAGTCTCTGCTCTGAACACACCAGTTTGTGTAGAATGTTTACGTACGTAAACACATTATTGCTAGGGGAAACGTTTTCTTTCATAACACAGAGTTGCAATACAAAGGATAGAACATAAAAGAAGGTCTCTGGGATCCAGATGACTCCTTCTCCGCAGTTGGACCTTCTCAATCTGAAGCCTCCAGGTTGCCCAAAGGCTCACTTTGAGCTCATTACGGTAGGCATACTGTGACGGCTGCCAAGTTGCAATCTTGGAAGAATCCTGACATACCTAGTGGGAGTCTCATCACTTGTGTCAATGAGGGTATGTTTTTCGAGAAAATGGCGGCCTCTAAGCAGGGGGATTTTGCTCCGTTCTTGGCCACTTGGGAGGGATGGATTGCCTGATTCCAACTGAGGGGTTTCAACCCTGATCTCCTTATGATTTAGAATGCTAACCTGGCCGTTCTTCTTGGTTGGGTGGAGGCCTGGTACCCATCTCTTTCTTTTTTTATATTTTCTTTTCTACTTTGAGTTTCATTCTTTTTCTTCTTTCTCTTGCTCTTCCCTCCTTGCTACCCTGTGATTGGTTCTTCTTACCATAGGTTATATGTAATGGTCATTGTATGGAGGCTGTCGGTTTTTGTACATCTGGCATACCTCAATGTCTGCATTTTACTTTATGAACAAAAAGTTTCGGATGTTGACTTTTGCTGTATAACTTTTCTTTTCTTGTGCAATAAAAACAATTGTTTAAAAAAAGCTCAGCAATTTGAAGACATAATTTTGGAACATAATAATGAACACATATTTTAAAATAGCAAAGGAAATGAGCATTGGTTAGGCAAGCTTTTGCCACAGGACTTTTTTTGAAACCAGGAGATTTTACAGCAATGAACTGACTGGAAGCTGAAAAGATAGTGCTAGAAAAACACTGGCAGGCTGGTTCATTATTAGCGGCAGGTAGCGACAGATGAGTGTCTGTAGCAGGCATTTGAGAGTGCCTGCTAGTAGTCGCTATGCTCGTCCGTGGTACTCTAGTTCAGAGCGCCTCAGTTGCTATGGAGCATTGATGAATACGTTGTGGGGAGTCGCTATATGACCAGTACAGCGCTGTATGGGAGCGAATGTTAACGACGGGTCAGTGCGACCGACTCACAGCATATTCATCAAAAAAACTGCCTCACACACCTCCGGCACAAGAAAATGCTTCGCTGTAGCCCAGAGCGCCAGAGGCTGTGTAATTAAAGGTTGTTTTTTAACATGTATCCACCAGTAACAAAGCGAAAACATTTGGAATTACATTGTTATAACATTTTAACATGAACACATTAATGCCAGACCTGTCATGGCAATTCTACATAAATATATAGAACATGAAAAATATTTTCAAAAATGGCTTTTTCTATGCCAGGAGAGATCACAACATTATTTTAGATTAAAAAAAAAAAAAACCCTGTTTAAAGAGAAATAAAAGAACTTCCATTGAAATGTATGGGAGAGCGACAGGTAGCGAGAGGTAATACGTGTCGCTCTGCAAGGCTGAACGCCGGCACTGTACACTGAGGCTGGGATAATGATGAATCGAACGCTACATGGCATTATCCTAGTCGCTCAACAGAATCTGCTTGGTAAATGTGTAATTGCGTGCAGTGTCCGGCGTTCACCTGACGCTACATGTCATTAACAAGGCACTACCTGATGCTATCCCTTCATGAATAAGGCCCCAGGTAAATGTCAGGTCCCATTGCAAAAGGTTTATGTATGAAGTTCAAAATCCATAGTGCCAGGTAGTGTCACATCTATCATCATTGCCAGCGAGTATATGAGTGCCGGTGCTGTGTTCTCTAAAGTGCCACATAAGACCAGGCGCTCACCATTCACTGGGTGGTCTTATCCCATAGATTTCAAAAGGCTGAGTTGGTTATTTTTTTTTTTTTTTTTGGCAACTTTTTATATTTTTTTGTTTTGGCTGGTGCATGTGCCACAGGATCCCTGACCTGTTTGGAATTGTTTTTGTATGCATTTTTTTGGTACTTTTTTGTTGATTTGTGGTTTGTGTTTTTTATGTCAGTGTCCCCAATGCTATTCCTGTTGTTTTAAAAATGTTAATGTGCTGCCATCAACCCCCAATATAAAAAATGATTGCAACAGATGCTGTATGCCTGCAATCCCCTTTTGACAGCACCCTTGCAGGCAGGTGTGGGTGCAGTAACCCCTCCTCTCATTATCCTACATGTTTATATGGATAATACAATTTCCTGATAGTGCCCCGTTACACTTTAGGCCTGTTTTATACTTGTTTGCCAGTAGACAATACCTCACAGAACCAAATAGCCAATATACTGATTTCTACTGCCAAGAATGCATTTCACTGAAATAGAAAAGTACACAAGCTCCCTCCATTCACACATGGGCACAGCAAAGTCTTCTTGTGTTAAAGACAGAAGTCAACAACTCTCTTCTAAAACCTGCAGTGAATGCAGCTCGATATCCATTTTCCTGCAATTTTTTATTATCCGACAAATGTTATTATATTTCAAACCCCCATGACGATAATTTCCCACAGTTTACAAACACAGTGTCTACTTGGCAGTTGCTATGGGGAGTGCGGTAAAGGAAAAGCAAAAGGAAGAAAAAAAAGAAAAAAAAAAGGCAAAGCTTAAAATGGCATTTCCCCTCCCAAATCCCATAGGCAGTGTAGCACTTCAACCTCTCAATCTGCATAGGCAGTGTAGCATTCCACCCTCCCAATCCCCATAGACAGTGAGACATCCCCTATGCCATAGGCAGTGAGGCATCCCCCATCCCATAGGCAGTGAGGAATCCCCTATTCCATAGGCAGTGAGACATCCCCTATCCCATAGGCAGTGAGGCATCCCCCATCCCATAGAGAGTGAGGAATCCCCATCCCATAGGCAGTGAGGAATCCCCTATTCCATAGGCAGTGAGACATCCCCTATTCCATAGGCAGTGAGACATCCGCTATCCCATAGGCAGTGAGGCATCCCCCATCCCATAGGCAGTGAGGAATCCCCTATTCCATAGGCAGTGAGACATCCCCTATCCCATAGGTAGTGAGGCATCCCCCATCCCATAGAGAGTGAGGCATCTCCTATCCCATAGGCAGTGAGGAATCCCCTATTGATTAGGCAGGGAGTGAGGCATCCCCTATCCCATAGGCAGTGAGGAATCCCCTATCCCATAGGCAGTGAGACATCCCCCATCCTATAGGCAGTGAGACATCCCCTATCCCATAGGCAGTGAGACATCCCCTATCCCATAGGCAGTGAGGCTTCCCCCATCTCATAGGCAGTGAGGCATCCCCTATCCCATAGGCAGTGAGGCATCCCCCATCCAATAGGCAGTGAGACATCCCATATCCCATAGGCAGTGTGGCATCCCCCATCCCATAGGCAGTGAGACATCCCCTATCCCATAGGCAGTGAGGCATCCCCCATCCCATAGGCAGTGAGACATCCCCTATCCCATAGGCAGTGAGGCATCCCCCATCCCTTAGGCAGTGAGGCATCCCCCATCCCATAGGCAGTGAGACATCCCCTATCCCATAGGCAGTGAGGCATCCCCTATCCCATAGGCAGTGAGGCATCCCCCATCCTATAGAGAGTGAGGCATATCCTATCCCATAGGCAGTGAGGAATCCCCTATTGAAAAGGCAGTGAGTGAGGCATCCCCTATCCAATAGGCAGTGAGTGAGGCACCTTCTATCTGATAGACAGTGAGTGAGGTATCCCCTATCTGATAGGCAGTGAGTGAGGCATCCCCCTATCCCATAGGCAGTGAGTGAGGCACCCCCTATCCAATAGGCAGTGAGTGAGGCATCTCCTATCCCATAGGCAGTGAGGAATCCCCTATTGAATAGGCAGGGAGTGGGGCATCCCTTATCCCATAGGCAGTGCGTGAGGCACCCTCTATCCAATAGACAGTGAGTGAGGCATCCCCTATCCCATAGGCAGTGAGTGAGGCACCCCCTATCCAATAGGCAGTGAGTGAGGCACCCTCTATCCGATAGGCAGTGAGTGAGGTATCCCCTATCCGATAGGCAGTGAGTGAGGTATCCCCTATCCCATAGGCAGTGAGTGAGGCACCCCCTATCCGATAGGCAGTGAGTGAGGCACCCTCTATTCGATAGGCAGTGAGTGAGGTATCCCCTATCCGATAGGCAGTGAGTGAGGTATCCCCTATCCCATAGGCAGTGAGTGAGGCACCCCCTATCCGATAGGCAGTGAGTGAGGCACCCTCTATTCGATAGGCAGTGAGTGAGGTATCCCCTATCTGATAGGCAGTGAGTGAGGCATCCCCTATCCCATAGGCAGTGAGTGAGGCACCCCCTATCCAATAGGCAGTGAGTGAGGCACCCCCTATCCAATAGGCAGTGAGTGAGGCATCCCCTGTCCCATAGGCAGTGAGTGAGGCATCCCCTATCCCATAGGCATTGAGTGAGGCATCCCCTATTCCATAGGCAGTGAGTGAGGCATCTCCTATCCAATAGGCAGTGAGTGAGGCATCCCCTGTCCAAAAACACACACACACACACACACACACACAAAATAAACTTACATTAACAGTCGCTATAGTGAGCCAGTTGGAGGATGGGCAGGAGTACTACTCTGGATGCTGGCGCCGCTGCTTGGGCACGTTCCCACACGCGACTGGATGCACCCATGTTAACTATTGTATGGTCAACTTTAAAACTTTACAAGAAAATGTATTAAACCATTAAATTATAAAGATAATTAATTAATTTCAAAACAATGCTATACAGAGTTCTCTTTCTACATGTATTAAATTGACTTTTGCTTTTGCTGCATTTTCAATTCAAAATGCAATTTTTAATGCTCTGCCTTTTCCTTTACACGTTACTGGAAGAGTGTATATCACTATAAATATGTTCAAATATATTGCATTGCCGTAATGTTAAATGTAGAGATGTACAAATTGAAAACTCCTTGGACTGCACTCTTCTATTATGGCCTTAAAGATAATATCCATTGCTATCCACAGTAGCATTCCATCTTGCTATACCAATTAGGCAAAAAATGGAAAAACTCATAGATTGCATTTTCGGTATTGAGCTTTTAGCGTCGGCATGTCCTGACATTACTTTCTGAATTCCATATAGAAGTATTCAAACCATTTCCTATGCTGGACATTAATGTTTTTCATTTTAGTGCAGATAGAAAATTGAGCACAAAAGAAGGAGCAAATGAATTTTGCAGTATGATAAAAAAAAGCCAAAGTGTCTCCTTCATTATTTGACCTAAAGCAGGATTTTGTCCAGCCAACTATATCTGCCATAAGTGCTGACAGATGTACAAAATTAGGAAAGAATACAAAAGAATGATGCCACAGCTTTTTTAATTTAAAGCTCACTATGTGGGATGAATAGCTTGTGGGAACATCATTGTTACATTTTTTTCTTAAACGTTTATCAGGTTCCCACAGGGCTTGCTGGGTCCTTTTGAGGGTATGAAGTAGTGTTCAAAGATAACCAGCAAAAAGAACATCTTGCCGTTCAAGCAATCATGAGTAAATATGATTTCAATTAATTTCAACATAATTTACTTAAAAAAATGTTTTATAAATATTTGACAAATGGATTTGATTTTTCACTTGCATGGATATGTTTTTATGTTGTGCATAAATAGCACAATGGTGGCATGTGGTGGGTGTGATGATAATGCATGTCAGCTAATTTTAAAAGGACCCCCCCCCCCCCAGGTTGCATATGCAGTACATATAAGAGAAAGTAAAAAAACCCTTAAAAAAAAAAAAAATGGGGTCCCCCTTACCAAAAGTAACCAGCCCGGGACCAGCTATGCAGGTGACTTGCCATCCCCCCAGCCTTGTGAACTGGTATAGGGGTCATGGACCCCTTACCAGTTCACAAGGGGTTAAATGTAAAAAAAAAAATGTAAAAAAAAGACACCCCCTGGTGAAGAGGAGACTCGAACAGAGGTATCGGGTGCGGAGGTGAGTAAGTGAGTAAAGTTTTTTTTTTATTTTTTTTTTTACAGGCGAACTGCCAGCGCTGGAAACGGGGGTGTGTGGCCGGTTTCGGGCCCCCTGCTGAAGACAGTGGACGATGGGGGGGATCGGATGCCCCCCCCAGGAAGAGGGGACCCCCAGCTACACATGGATACCAGAGGTAAGTGTTTTTTTTTTCTTTTTTTTAACTATTAGGGGGAAATGCCAGGCACGTAGTTTCTACGTGCTTGGCACTTAAGGGTAGGAGAAGCAACCACGTAGAAACTACGTGCTTGGCATTTAAAGGGTTAAAGTGTGTTTTGTGGCATTTACTTAACAAAATGTAGCATATTCGCTAGTCCGTGTTTTCAGTATTTACTTCTCATTCATTGTAGCTTGGTGAATGCTGGTAAACACCTATTCAGCTCTGAGACTTTTAGCAGCCAACCCCATAAGAATCAATGTAATTTTAAGCACTATTGTCTCTTTGGGTCTTTTTTGCAGGGTGAATGTCATTTTATAAAGCTGTGCAAACAGCCAGGTTGCTCCTGAGACACCACACTCAGGTGGTGCATGTGTACACGTTAAATTTGTTCTTGGCAAGGTTTTATTAATTTTTATAACAAATCACCCAGAGTAGTTTGCCATCATTCACGAGACTATTTTACTGAGCAAATTCCACTCTTCCAGCCATGCGAAGTGTGGTGAAAACCCAGCAAAAATCCAGCTAATAATCAGTTGTCCCTATGTTTGCTGCCCCAATTATAGCTTAGTTTGTGTAACTTATAGAGGAAAATGAAGAAAGCAGATTTCAAGGGCAATAAACATGTTTAAAGTGGACCAACACCCAGGATTTTTACTATCCTGTGTTTTGGTCCACTTCGGCGGGGCACTCCGATCGGGGGTGCCCGCCGCCGCCTCCCGCACGTCACTCTTACAGGGCGCGCGCCCGCGCCGGCCATTCACAAACAGCCGGCGCGGGTGCGCGTCCTGCTAGAGGGACGCGCGGGAGGAGTCGGCGGGCGCCTTCTTCTCTCTTAGGCCCATTATTCAGCATCCTCAGCAGTAGTGGAGATGGGGAGGTTGCTCACTGATAAGAAGGCAGGTGTCTAACAATGCACATTCAAGATCAGAGGCTAGGTTTGCCCTGGTATAGGTTTTGAGCTTTTACACATGACCGCATCACAATAGTTTCTGTCTATATCATTAAAAATCATTTTTATTATAAACATTAAAAATGCGGTGGCGGAACTTTTCAATATTGGTGCCTATACATTTTTTTGTGGCTGACGCGACCCTTCTGCTGGCATAGCTGCTTCATTCCAGGGCCGGTGAGACGTGGATTGCCACAACTTTGATTGGATGCTGTTTTTATTCGTATGTTTGTGAGTGTAAAATTTTAAAACCTTTATTAAAACATTTTGGGTTTTAATGGAATTACACTAGATTCTGTTTTATTATTGTTTTCGGTGACTGGTTGAATTGATTTTAACCTTGAATGCTGATGAGCAACATATCTGGGAATAGGACCCACCAACTACTCATATCTGGACTTTTTGAAGGCTTCAGTTATCATTATTAGTCGGTAAGAGTTTGCACTATCGGTGGTGGATTCTTGTTGGATTTTTCATCGTGTGGAGGTGCATGTGTTGTGGGATAGAGATTATCTTCTGCACCTATTTACCTTGGAGGTCGCTCTGTGTTTTAAAAACTGATCTTCTAGACTCAGTTCTTTTGGGAATAAGGACTAAATCATGTTGAGCACCTGAATGTGGATTTGAAATTATTGATCATATTGTTTGTCATTTTTAAGCGCAGTGTATGTACTAATATTGCATGATATGTAAATATTGTACCTTTTTTCATGGTTCAATCTATATTTTTTTTTTTTTGTAGGACATGTTTCGCCCTCCACAGGCTTTTTTAATGCCCCTGTGTATGAAAGATGGATAAATATTATTTAGGAACAGTTCTTATACATATATTAAAAAAATGTTTTATATACCAAAAACATTGTGCAAGTTACCTTCATTTTTTGAGATGTTCTAGTGAAAATGGTAGTCTCACAATGATTAATATATCGCACGTTCTGATATTTGAACGATGTAAAAATGTATTGGTGTGCCTTGTCTTGTGGTCAGGGTATTCACATTAACCCTGCAGTAGCAAATTTATTTGTTATTTATGTGTGGATATATGATGCAGGTATACAAACTTTATATACAACAATATATGTGCTATTGATCATTAGGATAGTACCAGAATGCACATGCTTGGAAAGCTGCCCATGCTTGGAAAGTGGGAAGTGCATGGGTGGCGCACTGTTAAACTGTACAGCTTACAACAACAGGATGTATTGAAGGAAAATATTACATTATATAGACATGTTCATGATGTCAAAACCAAAATCTAATAAATGGCTCTAAAAAAAAATCAATAGTCCAAGATACACAATACTTTTTTTATCTTACGTGTAAATAAATGAAGAATGCCTACAGAAAGGTGCACTATAAATGCTAACTTTTCTTATTTCATGCTGCATGATGGGAGTAAACACATTAGGACAGGACATGCTGCCCATGGCTTCTATTAGTATTGAACAGTTTTGCTCAATAATCATTTTCTAACATTCCTAGTTGCTCTAAATGTTTTTGTGCTTTGCATTGAGTTTGAACAATCAGAAAGCGTTGAGAGCTACCTCTCGTGCTCTAGTAAAATGAAGAGGCACCGACATCAAATACACTTTTTATTAATATGGTTTCATCTTTCAGATATGTCTGAAAGACGTTCATTGAAACGATAAACACAATGGTCAAAACTTTGGTCATAGATAACCATCTCTTTTATTTTAAAATCCACGCTTTAGGGGGGTAAGCCATATAATATAAAAGTGTTCAGCTCCCAGGTATCCATTAAAACATAACCTTTTTTGACAGGGTAAAAACATCAAGGTCCAATCCACCCACCCATGTAGAAGTTTGGGTTCGGTCCTGCACTTGACCTGAACCTGAACCCTATTGAAGTCAATAGGGGTACCAAAGTTGGGGGCCCAAAAATGTCTGTAAAATGGAGGTAGTAAGGGTTAGAGGGCTGTAAATTGGAGGCAATACCAGGGCAATTTCCCTGCACAAAATGGGGTAGTGACAGTACTAATCTTATGTTTTATGACACATGTTCCATGTGCCTCCACTTCATTTCCTACAGCACGAGGTAGAAGCCATAGCAAGGCTCATGTTCTCTCCTTTCATTTTCATTCCTTTAGGACCATGAAAAATGTCAGCCACTCTGTCCCATGGTTTTCCAATCCCGGCATGATTGAGTACAGCAAGCCCGAGTGGTCCGGCAGCAGTCTCTGACCCCGGCAGAGCATGCTTAAGCCTAAGAAAACTGTTCCATGTCATGCCCATCCCAGCTCAGCCACAACCCAGAAAGTAGCTTCAATTAGAATAAATAATGTATTTACATATAATTTGAGATTTTGAGATGTATTGAAATAATTTTACACTTTCTATGGGTATTGTTCATGTGCACTTTAAGCAAAATATCACAATTCCTAGGGAAAACAGTTAACATTCAATACCCCTGCATCTGCTCTGATGCAGTACAGCCCCGTAAAACTCACCCGATCCTAGTAAGGATGGCAGCTGCTCAGACCATTTATAACTAACCTGGGAGGTGTACGTGTGCAGGGCAATTAGGATACAAAAGGCTTAAATTTGTCTCTAAATCTGGTTAAAAACAGAGGTCTCGGTCACACACATCTGCAGAAGCTGCACCACCAAGCTTCAAGGTGCTTCTGTGACGTGCAGTCCTAACTCTAATCGCTGAGAGTCCCATTTGGGACATACATTTGGGGCTCTCAGGGATTAGAGTTAGGACTGCACAGAGGCGCCTTGGCGCTTGGTGGTGCAGCTTCAGCATACTTCTGCAGATGTGTGTGGACCGAGACCACCAGATTTAGAGACAGATTTTAGGTTGTCTGCAAGCTAACAGGGTTGAGTGCTGTGGCTCCTTTAAGACTCTCCTGATCCTGGCAAACATCATCACCATCCACTCCAGTTACTGCAATGTAGATAGTGTACCAAGTACTGCCTCAGCACTCCTCCTTTATTGCAGAAAATGGAGAGGACTGTGACGTGACCTAACAGGGATGGTCCATCGTCCTCCTATTCACATTTGAATGGCAGACGCCATTTTGAAAAGTGTTGATTATTGTGTGCCAAAAAGTCCTCAATGTGCTTATCTGTAATTTTTCTCTATATTTGTTTGTAACTCTGTGTTATAAAAGAAAACAGTTTTTTAGTAGAAACAATGTGTTTATATTAGCAACATACACCAATGTGGTGTTTTGTAGTACATATCAGTGATTTCTTATTCTTTACTCTTCTTTCTCGCTAATCATCTGATTGGCTAAGGCAGAGACAACAGGTTTAATCCCATCTGCTCTAACTGAAACTCTGCAAATAAGGGTATCACAATCTTGTGTTCCCATAGATAAAGAGTTACTGGCAGTCTTCTCATCTGGGGAGGTCATTACTGCAGCTTGATTTTGCCAAAGCTGCTCATGAGCTCATCTGTTACAGTGTAAGGATTCTGGGACCTGCAGTCAATAGTTTTTACTCAAGACCAGGAAGGATGCTTCCACTTTAGAATCACAGATACACCAGAACAAAAGGAACTTAGAAACAGCATGCTGATAAGTAAATCAGAGGCCTGGGGGCACAAGTCTAACACAAATGTTTATTTTCCATCCAAGGAAAACCTGATAAAGGGAGTTTTCCTTAAAACAATAAATGGACACCATATACTGCAAACTCTTTGTAAAAATTATTCTGTCCCCTCTTAACACCTGCAGTTTCATTCAACATTTTTACTATATGTTCTCATTGTTTCTCTCATTCCACATAATAATTAGGATCATCTCTAAAAAGCCTAAATTAAGTTTGTCAAGTGTTACAGCCATTTCCATTTAGGTTAAAGGAGCACTATAGCGAAATATGACCCAATGCTAAAAATCCATATAAATAAGCAAGATGGTGGAATGAGAGGTCACTTATAAACCCGGCATCAAGAAATATTCAGCACGGCTTGTTTTTTTATTTTATTTTAATGGAAGGAAGAGAAAATCAGGGGTGACAGCTTCCGTCACCTCGGATACACCAATCCTGTCACCTCTGGATTTTATTACTACCAGGAGAAGAAAACCACACGCTTAGCAGGAGTTTTATCTAGTTCGGGTGTGTAGCAAACACGTTTATATGACTTTTTAATATTACACAATTTTGCGATAGTCTGTTAACACCCCCTTGAAATCCATTACATTAGCTATCTGTGCAGTATAATAATCAATACATTATTTTTATAAATATATAGTAATCTATTTAATGCTACACTTTAAACATAGGAAAATCTGTTTTGTAAGAAGATCGTGATAAAAATACATTTCTATCACACAGAATCCAATCTTGTATGTGAAGATTTATTACAAATGATATGGTACAATAATAAGTGTCTGGCTTTTAAGTACAAAGCCTGCCTAACAAAGGTCAAATAGTTACTCTGTAGTTATATCTGCTGGAAACATTTTGCCTTAATAAGTTAATTAGTAATATAACAAGTGATCTGAAAGAAAAAGGATTCAATTTACTGATGACAAAAAGATCTATAGCAGGACTTTCTATGGGGGTTGTGTAGTAAACACAATGATTAATGAGTACTAAATTGAAAAGCAATTGAGTCAAAGTGTGGCATTAATGCCAGTAAATGTACGATAAGCCACAAGGGACTCTGAATTCTAAAAACAGGCTATAGGATTAATGTCACTCTACTGTCAGCTACAAACACATAGCATGAAGGAGAAAATCATTATTCTAGATGAATTTAGTGCTTGTACAAGCACACCTAGAAGAGTGAAATATCAGCAATGATGTGGGAGGACATTATACGTTGCATGTTGAGCTGAAATCCCATTTTTACCGATGTGCCAGAGATTGAAAGAGTCAGTAAAAGCTAAAATAAAGAAAGTTCATACTTATCTGACCTCTTCTTGCAGCGCGATACCTGGCCAGATAACGCGAACTAGTGAATATCCACTGCTGATAATCCACCTCTGTGATGGGTTAATCCTAAGGTCAGGTAGGTATCTATATTTTCAATCTCTTTTTTATTTTTAACACGTCTTTTTATTTACTGTCCTATCGTATTATAACCAGGCCAACAACCTGGCACATTTGGAAAAGAAAGGTAGTGGTCATTTTGGAGCTTCCTCTCCCAGCATCTCAGCCATGCTGCTGCCTGGATTCAATTCTGTTTTTGAACACATATACACCAGTAACAAAGCAAAAACACATGGAATGACATTGTTTTAACACTGTGACATTAACACTTTAATGCCAGACCTGTAATGACAATTCTGCATAAAAATATAAGTCAAAAAAGTTTCTAAAAGTGTTTGTTTGCAGCCAGGAGAGGAAAAAAAATGTGACGCTGTTTGAACACAAGCAAATGAATGCCCATTGAAATGTATGGGAGAGCAACAGTGATGAAAGGTAATACCTGTCGCTCTGGAAGCTAGAGCACTGGCGCTATACGCTGAGCCGCCTGTAATAATACATCGGACGCTACATGGCGCTGTTAGAGTCACTCACTAGATTGGCTTTCATAAATGTTGTTTTGCCTACAGCGCCCAGCGTTCACCAAACGCTGCCTGCCGCTACGAGGCACTACCTGGCTCTATGCCTTCTTAAATAACCCCCATAACTGACAAGTACAGGAAACAGTAGCAGGAAACCCAGCAGCGCTTCCTGTTTGCAGGTGGCCTGCAAGTGCATGAGCCGCCTTTTGGTTCTAAAATTTACCACCGCAGAAGTTAGAAAAAGGTAGATGAATTTTTATGCGCAGCAATCTACCTTTCCCTGGAGAGAGATGCATATGAGCACTGTTGTGCTTTGTTTTGAGCAATGTGTTGGTCTGTCATTTTTACCTGTTGGTCCGCGTTAAGATAAAGAGTAACCAGTATAAATAAATTACTAAAGGCTAAAATATTTAATCATAAGTAATGTCAGAGACTGGATGGCAATTTGTGACTTGCGCACATCACACTAAAGCATGGGTCCATTTTCAGTTTCAGAGGTCAGGTTAGGGAGTTTTCCTTCACTTATGTAGCAAAATCACCTGCATCTGTGATGAGTTAATTCTGCAGATGAGAAGCAGATCAATGAAGCACAGTAAATATTTTATTTTAGAAGTTTGGAAATGAAAGCAGCATATGGAAATTCGGTGCAAAGTTTCCAAACGTTTCAACAGTAATGCAATGCAAATGGCAGCTTTAGCTATAGTTCATATAGTAACTGTCATAGCAAAAGGGCTAATTTAAATAAAATGTCTATTTTCATGGTCTTTTTCTTCACACCCCAGATCAGGGCTGCCAAAGGGGCACAAGGCTCCTCTGCTTACTTTCACCCACCCACATGTCCAAATTCTGATCTGTGGATGGTTGTAGGAAGCACCTCAGCAACAGGGGTGCCAGGGATGCGGCTGTACCCACCCCCCTGTGCCAGGCCCTGTGTGTAATCAGGGCCATGTTTTTGTTCCATTTTTCCCAAAATATCACCTGAACACACGATGGGGCATTTCTAGAGAGGGGACATCAATTTTCCAATGAGTTAAGAGTACTTTTTTTAAATCTTGTAAATAACAGAGCTCTATAGGCTATGCAGAATATTTTTTTCTATTTTTTTTCTGCATACCACACAGGACCCTGCTATTTCTAAATTCCTAACAAAATAGCCCGATCTCATTGGAAAAGGTATGAATCTCATCTGTAAAAATGTTTCATCGCACGTACAGGTGATTTTTTGTGAAAAACTGGAACAAACATTTTTTATTGCACTTTCTTCTGTGTTAAAATTAAAAAGCTTACTGAGATGCAGGTCGCAATTCAAACAGAAGGCACATCCCTGGAGCACCACATAATGATGACTCCCATAATGTTTTTCTTGTGTTTCGTTGTTAGGTCTTTTGGGTGAGCCAGCCTGGATTAAGAAGCTTCTGCATCTTTTAGCGCTGTTGGTTTGAGCACTGCGTCACTATGGGGGTATTCATGAAGGTCTAGCACCAGGTAGCGCCTCGTAGCGGCAGGCAGTGTCTGGTGAGTGCTGGACGCTGGACGCTGGACGTAAAAACACCAGAAGGCGATTCTGGTGAGCGACTCTAACAGCGCCATGTAGCATATGATTCATCATTACAGGCAGCTTAGCGTATAGCGCCGGCGCTCTAGTTTCCAGAGCGCCAGGTATTACCTGTTGCTCTCCTATACATTTTAATGGACGTTGCCTTTTCTTATGTTTAAAAAGAGTTTTTTATTATTAATTTTTTTTAGTCTCAAATAATTGTGTCACCTCTTCTGGCCTAGCAAGAGTCATTTTTTAAAACTTTATATTTTTATGCAGAATTGTCATTACAGGTCTAGCATTAAGGTATTAATATCATAATATTACACCAATGTAATTCCATGTCTTTTTGTTACTGTTACTGGTGGATATGTGTTCAAAAACAGACTTTAATCACACAGCGCCTGGCACTCTGCGCTATAGCGACCAGATTTAGAGCGCCAGCGATGTGTGAAGTATGATGTGGAGCGCCAAGAGTGGGTCGCACTGAGCTGGCGCTACCTCTCACTCCCTGCAGCGCTGTACTGGTGTTAGAGCGCCCAACATACATCACATTCATCAATGTCGGGCAGGTTACTACAGCAACAGAGGCGCTCTGTTACAGTGCCTGATACCCGCTTACAGCGTCTACTAGCGGTCGCTCTAAGCAACGTTATACAGATGCTCATCTGCTGATACCTGGCGTTAGTAATGAATCAGCCTCCACACCTATTTTAAGAGGCGTGTAAACACCAAGTAGAACACCTAATACAGATGAATTTTGACAGGGAGGCCGATTCATTATAGCGGCAGGTAGCAACAGTTGAGCGACTGTAGCGGCATTTTCAGAGCGCCCGCTAGTAGTCGCTGTGCTTGGCTGTTGTTCGGTAGTTGATAGCGACTCAATCGGTTTGCCGTAATGTTGAATATTGGGTGAGGAGTCACTATTTGACAGGTTCCGCGCTGTATGGGAGCGCATGATAGCGACTGGCCCTAGCGACCGGCTCCCACCATATTCATTAACAAATCACGCTCAAAAATTCTCGCGCTGTAAAATGCATGTTTAAACCCCAGAGCGCTGGCGGCGATGGGTTAAAAGTAGTTTTTTTAACCCCCAAACAACCATATTTTTGGAAACCAAAAAAAACACGTTTTTTAAATAATTTAGTAATATGAATACATTAATATCAGACCTGTAATATCAATTTTTATTTTTTATTTTGTTTCCCTTAAAAAAATTATCTAAAATGGCAGAAGTGGTCACAGAATTTTTCAAAAATTAAAAACAATTAATTATGAATATTTAAAGATTGTTCCATTGAAATGCATTGGAGAGCGCCAGGTAGCGAGAGGTCATACCTGTCGCTGTTCAAGGTCGGACGCTGGCGCTGTGGGCTGAGGCTGGAATAATGATGAATGAGTGGCTATATGGCGCTATCTCAGTCGCTAAGCAGGATTGGCTTGATAAATGTGTGATTGTGGTGGGGAGCCGGCGTTCTCGTGGTGGGGCCCGTCATTACCGCCCGCTCACCAGTCGCTACCTGTCGCTATTCCTTCATAAATAAGGGCTCTTGTCTTCTTTCCAGCGCAATGCAGTGATGTTGTATAACCTACACTAGTCATAAATGGCACTGATGCTTGAGCTACAATAGAGCACAAAGGCAGAAAAAGCATTGATTTATAACAAAAAAAGTTAAAAAGAAAAACAAAAAAAAAAACAAGAAGTTTGTGTAACATGTTAAAAATGCAAACGCATTCCAGCATAGATTCCGTCATCTGCTATTCTTTGACAAATTGTCAAAAATCACTTTTTCTTTCTGATTTTTGCACCAATGCATTCATCTAAGATCAACAGCTAAAACGGAAGCAAACACACTTTAAAGTTTGTCACATTTTTATAGCAGACAGTGATTTCCCATCATTTTAATGCTAATACAGCTACCAACACCTATAAGATCTACCGCCAACCTCTGCCGCGGGTTAGAATTGAGCAATAATGGCATATGTGGCAATAAATTGTAGGTAAATCCAGGTTCACAAACAGGCCATGAAATAGGCTGGCCTGTAAGGATAAGCCTAGTGCACCAAAGTTTTAAACTGGAACAAAATCCACTTCTGCCTGTTCCACTCATCCAGTTGCCCCCCCCCCCCCCCACCAAACATGAGCAGCCGGGTGATGCTGCTGGCTCTGCATTGGACTGTTTTTTTTTTTAAATGGGTTTCCACCACAGAGGCCAAGCCCACTGAAAACCTTTTGAGATTGCAGATCATCAAAGTGTTCATGTTACAATGTTATTACAATGTAATTCCATATGTTTTCGCTTTGTTACTAGTGGAAAGATGCTGAAAAACAGACTTTAAACACACCGCCTCCTGCGCTCTGGGCTTCAAACAAGCATTTTTCAGCGCCAGAGGTTTGTGAGGCTGTTTTTTTGCTGAATATGCTGTGAGTCGGTCGCACTGACCAGTCGCTAACATGCGCTCCCATACAGCGCTGTACTTGTCAAATAGCGACTCCTCACAATGTATTCATCATTACTGCACAGCAACTGAGTCGCTATGAACTAGCGACCCACGGCCGAGCACAGTGACTACTAGCGGGCGCTCTGAAAATGCCTGCTACAGACGCTCATCTGTCGCTACCTGCCGTTAGTGATGAATCAGCCTGCCCGGCTTTCTGAGGTCTCTGATTCCTCTTTAATGAAGGCATATGGTAAATGTTATTTGCGTGTGGGGCTGTTTTTTTTAGTGACATTAAAATGAAAACTTTAAATAATTGGTCATCTTTCTAAATTTGTGTCTAATTTTAGACATTTTATTTTATAATGTGCGCCATTTCGCATGTTTTTTGTGGCTGTAGCACCAGTTCCTTAGCGCCAGCATTTTGGTCTAGACTGGTGCTGTCCTGCGGATTACATTGGCACTAGCAGTAGCTGCGCAGAATGCTAACTAATCAGCATTGATTGTTGCACGGGCAGGCTGATTCATCACTAACGCCAGGTAGCGACAGATGAGAATCTGTAGCAGGCATTTTCAGAGTGCCCGCTAGTAATCACTGTGCTCGGCTGTGGGTCTCTAGTTCATAGCGACTTAGTCGCTGTGCAGCAATGATGAATACATTGTGATGAGTCGCTATTTGACTGTGCTGTATGGGAGCGCATGTTAGCGACTGGTCAGTGCGACCGACTCACAACATATTCATTAAAAAAACATCCTGACAAGACTCCAGCGCTGAAAAATGCTTCTCTGAAGCCCAGAGCGCCAGAGGCTGTTTGTTTAAAGTCTGTTTTTCAGCATCTTTTCACTAGTAACAAAGCGAAAACGGAATTACATTATAATAACATTGTAACATGAACACTTTAATGCCAGACCTGTAATGTCATTTCTAGAGATGAGCGAACTTTTGAAAAATTCGATTCAACTGATTCGCTGAATTTTCCGACAAAAATCGTTTCGACCCGAATTTATTCGCGACGAATTGCTATTAAAAACGGCTATTTCTGAGCCTCCTAGAGCCTCAATAGGGTTGTAAACCATTCTGCCTTGCTGTAACACGCACAGGATGCGTGCTGGGTTAGTTAAATAATACTTTGAATAAATATCACATGCAGATCAGAGGCATCGCTAATAGAATCGCAGAGCGGCACAATTGCAGAGAGTTGAAGTGGCATCACTATGAGGGGCAGGAGCCCAAACATTGCTTTAAAGAGACACTGGAGTTGGCAGCAGCAGGAGCCCAAAAATTGGATGAATCACACCCTGGAGTTGCAAGCAGCAGCAGGAGCCCAAACATTGGCTGAAAGAAACACTGGAGTTGGCAGCAGCAGGAGCCCAAAAATTGACTGACACACCCTGGAGTTTCAAGCAGCAGCAGCAGCAGCAGGAGCCCAAACATTACTTTAAAGAGACACTGGGGTTGGCTTCAGGAGCCCTAAAATTGGATGAATCACACCCTGGAGTTGGCAGCAGCAGCAGGAGCCCAAACATTACTTTAAAGAGACACTGGGGTTGGCTTTAGGAGCCCAAAAATTGGATGATTCACACCCTGGAGTTGGCAGCAGCAGCAGCAGGAGCCCAAACATTACTTTAAAGAGACACTGGAATTGGCAGCAGGAGCCCAAAGATTGGATGAATCACACCCTGGAGTTGGCAGCAGCAGCAGGAGCCCAAACATTACTTTAAAGAGACACTGGGGTTGGCTTCAGGAGCCCAAAAATTGGATGATTCACACCCTGGAGTTGGCAGCAGCAGCAGCAGGAGCCAAAACATTACTTTAAAGAGACACTGGGGTTGGCTTCAGGAGCCCAAAAATTGGATGAATCACACCCTGGAGTTGGCAGCAGCAGCAGCCCAAATATTACTTTAAAGAGACACTGGGGTTGGCTTCAGGAGCCCAAAAATTGGATGAATCACACCCTGGAGCTGGCATCAGCAGGAGCCCAAAAATTGGCCTAAAGACATAAATATGTTTTGCACCATTTGGAAAGTGTAAAACGTGGCACCATGCTGAATCTAGTCGCATGCATCAGGCATTGGTGGGTGGAAATCCTGGCTGATCCATCCCTGATTCATTTTGCCAAAGGCGAGTCTCTCCACATTTTTAGTTGACAGACGAGTTCTCCTCGCCGTAACTATGGCCCCCGCCGCACTAAACACCCGCTCAGATGGCACGCTACTTGCCGGGCAGGACAGCTTTTCCAGGGCAAACTCTGCTAGTTGCGGCCACAAATCAAGTTTGGCTGCCCAGAAGTCCAGCGGATCCTCAAGGTGTGTTGGCATGGTCATGTCAAAGTATGACATGACCTGCTGGTTCAGGTCCTGCTCCAGGTCTTCCTGCTGCTCATGAGTAGCCTCACTATGCGGGTGTAGAAAGCTACTCATTAGCGACTGAAGACTGAGGCTGCTGCTGATGGAGCTGCTGCTGCTGCTCCTGCCAACCCCCCAGCGCCATGGCAGTGGAAGGTGAGCGCAGAGGTCCCCTCGAGTCAGACCTGCGAGAGTATGGACCATGGCGCAGATAGGCATCGGCCAACTGCCTACGTAGAATGTCTTTGTAGTAGTTCAGTTTGTCCTCCCTCTCGGTGGGTTTAAAAATTGCCCCCATTTTGTGCCGGAAGCGAGGGTCCAATAAGGTGGACAGCCAGAAGTCATCCCGCTGACAGATGGAAACAATTCTGGGGTCACTACGCAAGCACGTGAGCATGCTTCCTGCCATTTGCGCAAGTGACTCGGATGGACTACCTGTCTCCATCTCCACTGCATACTGCCACTGTGTGCTCGGGTCCTCTGTCTCGCCTTCCTCAAAAACCTCTAGCTCCTCTGGCTGCTCCTGCTCCTCCTCTCCTGTCCGCTGACTAGATAAACCAGCCATTTCGCCAAGCCTAAACTGTGTTTCACTGGGCAACTCCTCCTCCTCTTCCTCCTCCTCCTCCAGTTCAGCTCCAACGGGGTTCATGTGGCCGTAAGATGTAAACGCCATGTCTCCAGTGCCCTGACCAGCCATGGTTTCCAACATGTGCTGTAGTACATGAAGCAGGGGAATCACGTCGTTCATCCCGTAATCCTGCCGACTGACAAATAAAGTGGCTTCCTCAAAGGGCCTGAGCAAACGGCAGGTGTCACGTATGAGCTGCCACTGGTTGACATTGAAGTTACACAGGGGAGTCCCCCTATCTGCTTGGATCATCAGGAAATCAGTGATGGCTTTTCTCTGTTCATATAATCGGTCCAACATGTGAAGGGTGGAACTCCAACGGGTGGAAACATCGCAAATCAGACTATGTTGGGGGCTACCATTCTGACGCTGTAGCTCAAGAAGGTTGTGTTTGGCGATGTATGAGTGGCTGAAGTGCATGCAAAGTTTCCTTGAAGTTGTTAGGATGTCTTGCAGATGGGGGGAACACTTCAGAAACCGCTTGACAACCAGATTGAAGACGTGAGCCATGCAGGGGGCATGGGTCAGGCTTCCTTGGCGCAGCGCAGACAAAATGTTCTTCCCATTGTCGGTAACCATGATTCCCATTTTAAGTTTTCTTGGAGTAAGCCATGTTTGGATTTCCTGATGAATACATTTAAGCAGTTCCTCCCCTGTGTGACTCCGTTCGCCAAGACAAACCATGTGAAGCACTGCGTGACACCTCCGTGCCCTGCACACATGGTAGACTGGAGGGGCACTGAGACTTGAGCCTACAGTGGAGGGTGAGGAGATGGCAGAGGATGAGGAGGCCGAGTCGCACAGTGTCACAGGCCCAACGGGCAGGGAACGCGGAGGCCGAAGCGGCGTGACCTGTCCAAGTTGCTGCTGCTGCAAAGGGACCACATTCACCCAGTGGGCCATAAACGACATGTACTGTCCCTGACCGTAGTTACAGCTCCAGACGTCGGCGCTGCCATGCACTTTGCTACACACCGACAGGCTCAAGGACTGGCCCCCCTTCTGTTCAACAAAAGTGTGCAGCGCTGGTACTGCCTTCTTGGCAAAGAAATGACGGCTTGGGACTCTCCACCTCGGCTCGGCACAAGCCATCAGTTCTCTGAAAGGTGCAGAGTCCACCACCTGAAAAGGGAGCGACTGCAGCACCAGCAACTTGGACAGGAGCACATTCAGCTTCTGCGCCGTAGGATGAGTGGGCGCATACTGCTGTCTCTTGGACATGGCTTCGCTGATGGATTGCTGGCGGGATGCATGACTTGGAGGAGGAGGAGGAGGAGCAGGAGCGACAGAGGATGGGTATGACGCACAGCTGCCTTCGGCTGAGGTGCTGGAGCCTTGGCTGGCAGAAATTGGGAGCGGCGTGCCACTTGGTGAGGAAGCAGACTGGACCACCCCTTGGGAGCCTCGGTTCTCCCAGGTCGCTTTATGGTGACGCATCACATGTTGACGCAGTGCCGTGGTGCCAACATTTGGACCCTGGCCATGCTTCACCTTTTATCTTGCATGTGGCCATGTTACCCTCCTGCGGATGCTTCAGGAAAAACTGCCACACTGCCGAGTAGCTACTTTTCCCACCCCCTGGCCTCACTGATTCACTGCTGCTGTTGCCAACTCCAGGAACCCCTGCTCCACTACCTCCCAATAAGGTAGACTGCCGCACAGCAGGTGCCCTACCCCGGCCCCGGCCGGCTCCAGCCTTTGGAATTGTGTCCCCATGCTGACTGCTACCACCTTGCTGCCTCAGCTGCTGACTCCGGGGCAACCTGCGCCCCTCTTCTCCTGATGATGACGATGAAGCCCCTTCATAACCCGGCTCCCAAGTGCGATCGGCTTCAACGTCATCATCATTATCACCGAGTTGTGGCTGTACGTCACTGATGTTTGTGGATTCGTCAACAGTGTCTGGCGCAGGAGCTGGAACGCTCGCAGCACCCACGACACTGTCCACATCACTATTTGTCTGCCTAGCTAAAGAAGCCACCTCCATTTCTTGGCTGGGCAGTAGCTGCTGACTGTCCTCTATCTGATGGTCCTCCTCACTAAAGAGTGGAGCTGAACCCAAAGCATAGGATACGTCGCTGGGGGAGGGAACGGCGTAGGACAGAGGCAATGGGAGGACAGGGACTGCTCTCGGGGCATGCCAACTCAGGGTTGTGTCAGAGGAACCTACCGACCCTAGACTGGGGGTCTCAGACGTAAGTTGTGATGATGTTGTTGATGAGCGCGTTAACCAATCTACCACGGCAGATGCGTTACTGGTGGAGACCCGACCGCTAGCAGATACTGGCAGATTAGGTCTCTCAGCGTGACTCCTGCTGCTACTGGCCCCCAGTCTGCTGCGACCTCTGCCTGTGGAATCTTGGCCTCTGCCACTCCTCTTTTCACTTCCAGGCACTTGTCTGCCCGACATAGTCTAACTGGCGTGGTAGTAGGTGATATTTTAAGAACCCCCAGGCAGCAGTGGGTCTATATGAAACAGAATATAATGCACACCAAAAGTGAGCAGTAACACACAGCCTCCAACAGGCCTGCTTAGTGTAAATAAGAGAGCTGCTTAGTGTAAATAAAGAGGGGTATGGTATGTTACAGAATGGGATGCACCAACAGCAGAGCAACTGGGAGCAGTAGTACTATGCACAGCAAAAGTGTCTTTATCAGGCCAAATTTCTTTTAGAATAAGTGCAAAGGGTTATAGGAAATAGAGGCTGGTGTAGTCACAGAATGGGATGCCCCAACAGTAGAGCACCTGGGAGCAGAAGTACTATGCGCAGCAAAAGTGTGTTTATCAGGCCAAATTTCGATTCGAATAAGTGCAAAGGTTTATAGTAGTAAATAGAGGCTGGTGTAGTCACAGAATGGGATGCCCCAACAGCCAGCAGTGCACCTGTGAGCAGTAAAACTATGCACAGCAAAAGTGTGTTTATCAGGCCAAATTTCTATTAGAATAAGTGCAAAGGGTTATAGTAGTAAATAGAGTCTGGTGTAGTCACAGAATGGGATGCCCCAACAGCCAGCAGTGCACCTGGGATCAGTAATACTATGCACAGCAAAAGTGTGTTTATCAGGCCAAATTTCTATTAGAATAAGTGCAAAGGGTTATAGTAGTAAATAGAGGCTGGTGTAGTCACAGAATGGGATGCCCCAACAGCCAGCAGTGCACCTGGGAGCAGTAATACTATGCACAGCAAAAGTGTGTTTATCAGGCCAAATTTCTATTAGAATAAGTGCAAAGGGTTATAGTAGTAAATAGAGGCTTGTGTAGTCACAGAATGGGATGCCCCAACAGCCAGCAGTGCACCTGTGAGCAGTAGTACTATGCACAGCAAAAGTGTGTTTATCAGGCCAAATTTCTATTAGAATAAGTGCAAAGGGTTATAGTAGTAAATAGAGGCTGGTGTAGTCACAGAATGGGATGCCCCAACAGCCAGCAGTGCACCTGGGAGCAGTAATACTATGCACAGCAAAAGTGTGTTTATCAGGCCAAATTTCTATTAGAATAAGTGCAAAGGGTTATAGTAGTAAATAGAGGCTTGTGTAGTCACAGAATGGGATGCCCCAACAGCCAGCAGTGCACCTGTGAGCAGTAGTACTATGCGCAGCAAAAATGTGTTTATCAGGCCAAATTTCTATTAGAATAAGTGCAAAGGGTTATAGTAGTAAATAGAGGCTGGTGTAGTCACAGAATGGGATGCCCCAACAGCCAGCAGTGCACCTGTGAGCAGTAATACTATGCACAGCAAAAGTGTGTTTATCAGGCAAAATTTCTATTAGAATAAGTGCAAAGGGTTATAGTAGTAAATAGAGGCTGGTGTAGTCACAGAATGGGATGCCCCAACAGCCAGCAGTGCACCTGTGAGCAGTAATACAATGCACAGCAAAAGTGTGTTTATCAGGCCAAATTTCTATTAGAATAAGTGCAAAGGGTTCTAGTAGTAAATAGAGGCTGGTGTAGTCACAGAATGGGATGCCCCAACAGCCAGCAGTGCACCTGGGAGCAGTAATACTATGCACAGCAAAAGTGTGTTTATCAGGCCAAATTTCTATTAGAATAAGTGCAAAGGGTTATAGTAGTAAATAGATGCTGTTGTAGTCACATAATGGGATGCCCCAACAGCCAGCAGTGCACCTGGGAGCAGTAATACTATGCACAGCAAAAGTGTGTTTATCAGGCCAAATTTCTATTAGAATAAGTGCAAAGGGTTATAGTAGTAAATAGAGGCTGGTGTAGTCACAGAATGGGATGCCCCAAACGCCAGCAGTGCACCTGTGAGCAGTAATACTATGCACAGCAAAAGTGTGTTTATCAGTCCAAATTTCTATTAGAATAAGTGCAAAGGGTTATAGTAGTAAATAGAGGCTGGTGTAGTCACAGAATGGGATGCCCCAACAGCCAGCAGTGCACCTGTGAGCAGTAATACTATGCACAGCAAAAGTGTGTTTATCAGGCAAAATTTCTATTAGAATAAGTGCAAAGGGTTATAGTAGTAAATAGAGGCTGGTGTAGTCACAGAATGGGATGCCCCAACAGCCAGCAGTGCACCTGTGAGCAGTAATACAATGCACAGCAAAAGTGTGTTTATCAGGCCAAATTTCTATTAGAATAAGTGCAAAGGGTTATAGTAGTAAATAGAGGCTGGTGTAGTCACAGAATGGGATGCCCCAACAGCCAGCAGTGCACCTGGGAGCAGTAATACTATGCACAGCAAAAGTGTGTTTATCAGGCCAAATTTCTATTAGAATAAGTGCAAAGGGTTATAGTAGTAAATAGAGGCTGTTGTAGTCACATAATGGGATGCCCCAACAGCCAGCAGTGCACCTGGGAGCAGTAATACTATGCACAGCAAAAGTGTGTTTATCAGGCCAAATTTCTATTAGAATAAGTGCAAAGGGTTATAGTAGTAAATAGAGGCTGGTGTAGTCACAGAATGGGATGCCCCAAACGCCAGCAGTGCACCTGTGAGCAGTAATACTATGCACAGCAAAAGTGTGTTTATCAGTCCAAATTTCTATTAGAATAAGTGCAAAGGGTTATAGTAGTAAAGAGAGGCTTGTGTAGTCACAGAATGGGATGCCCCAACAGCCAGCAGTGCACCTGTGAGCAGTAATACTATGCACAGCAAAAGTGTGTTTATCAGACCAAATTTCTATTAGAATAAGTGCAAAGGGTTATAGTAGTAAATAGAGGCTGGTGTAGTCACAGAATGGGATGCCCCAACAGCCAGCAGTGCACCTGGGAGCAGTAATACTATGCACAGCAAAGGTGTGTTTATCAGGCCAAATTTCTATTAGAATAAGTGCAAAGGGTTATAGTAGTAAATAGAGGCTGGTGTAGTCACAGAATGGGATGCCCCAACAGCCAGCAGTGCACCTGGGAGCAGTAATACTATGCACAGCAAAGGTGTGTTTATCAGGCCAAATTTCTATTAGAATAAGTGCAAAGGGTTATAGTAGTAAATAGAGGCTGGTGTAGTCTCAGAATGGGATGCCCCAACAGCCAGCAGTGCACCTGGGAGCAGTAATACTATGCACAGCAAAAGTGTGTTTATCAGGCCAAATTTCTATTAGAATAAGTGCAAAGGGTTATAGTAGTAAATAGAGGCTGGTGTAGTCACAGAATGGGATGCCCCAACAGCCAGCAGTGCACCTGGGAGCAGTAATACTATGCACAGCAAAAGTGTGTTTATCAGGCCAAATTTCTATTAGAATAAGTGCAAAGGGTTATAGTAGTAAATAGAGGCTGGTGTAGTCACAGAATGGGATGCCCCAACCGCCAGCAGTGCACCTGTGAGCAGTAGTACTATGCACAGCAAAAGTGTGTTTATCAGGCCAAATTTCTATTAGAATAAGTGCAAAGGGTTATAGTAGTAAATACAGGCTGGTGTAGTCACAGAATGGGATGCCCCAACAGCCAGCAGTGCACCTGGGAGCAGTAATACTATGCACAGCAAAAGTGTGTTTATCAGGCCAAATTTCTATTAGAATAAGTGCAAAGGGTTATAGTAGTAAATAGAGGCTGGTGTAGTCACAGAATGGGATGCCCCAACAGCCAGCAGTGCACCTGGGAGCAGTAATACTATGCACAGCAAAAGTGTGTTTATCAGGCCAAATTTCTATTAGAATAAGTGCAAAGGGTTATAGTAGTAAATAGAGGCTTGTGTAGTCACAGAATGGGATGCCCCAACCGCCAGCAGTGCACCTGTGAGCAGTAGTACTATGCACAGCAAAAGTGTGTTTATCAGGCCAAATTTCTATTAGAATAAGTACAAAGGGTTATAGTAGTAAATACAGGCTGGTGTAGTCACAGAATGGGATGCCCCAACAGCCAGCAGTGCACCTGGGAGCAGTAATACTATGCACAGCAAAAGTGTGTTTATCAGGCCAAATTTCTATTAGAATAAGTGTAAAGGGTTATAGTAGTAAAGAGAGGCTTGTGTAGTCACAGAATGGGATGCCCCAACAGCCAGCAGTGCACCTGGGAGCAGTAATACTATGCACAGCAAAAGTGTGTTTATCAGGCCAAATTTCTATTAGAATAAGTGCAAAGGGTTCTAGTAGTAAATAGAGGCTGGTGTAGTCACAGAATGGGATTCCCCAACAGCCAGCAGTGCACCTGGAAGCAGTAATACTATGCACAGCAAAAGTGTGTTTATCAGGCCAAATTTCTATTAGAATAAGTGCAAAGGGTTATAGTAGTAAATAGAGGCTTGTGTAGTCACAGAATGGGATGCCCCAACAGCCAGCAGTGCACCTGTGAGCAGTAATACTATGCACAGCAAAAGTGTGTTTATCAGGCCAAATTTCTATTAGAATAAGTGCAAAGGGTTATAGTAGTAAATAGAGGCTGGTGTAGTCACAGAATGGGATGCCCCAACAGCCAGCAGTGCACCTGGGAGCAGTAATACTATGCACAGCAAAAGTGTGTTTATCAGGCCAAATTTCTATTAGAATAAGTGCAAAGGGTTATAGTAGTAAATAGAGGCTGGTGTAGTCACAAAATGGGATGCCCCAACAGCCAGCAGTGCACCTGGGAGCAGTAATACTATGCACAGCAAAAGTGTGTTTATCAGGCCAAATTTCTATTAGAATAAGTGCAAAGGGTTATAGTAGTAAATAGAGGCTGGTGTAGTCACAGAATGGGATGCCCCAACAGCCAGCAGTGCACCTGTGAGCAGTAATACTATGCACAGCAAAAGTGTGTTTATCAGGCCAGATTTCTATTAGAATAAGTACAAAGGGTTATAGTAGTAAAGAGAGGCTTGTGTAGTCACAGAATGGGATGCCCCAACAGCCAGCAGTGCACCTGTGAGCAGTAATACTATGCACAGCAAAAGTGTGTTTATTAGGCCAAATTTCTATTAGAATAAGTGCAAAGGGTTATAGTAGTAAATAGAGGCTGGTGTAGTCACAGAATGGGATGCCCCAACAGCCAGCAGTGCACCTGGGAGCAGTAATACTATGCACAGCAAAAGTGTGTTTATCAGGCCAAATTTCTATTAGAATAAGTGCAAAGGGTTATAGTAGTAAATAGAGGCTGGTGTAGTCACAGAATGGGATGCCCCAACAGCCAGCAGTGCACCTGGGAGCAGTAATACTATGCACAGCAAAAGTGTGTTTATCAGGCCAAATTTCTCTTAGAATACATGCAAAGGGTTATAGTAGTAAATAGAGGCTGGTGTAGTCACAGAATGGGATGCCCCAACAGCCAGCAGTGCACCTGGGAGCAGTAATACTATGCACAGCAAAAGTGTGTTTATCAGGCCAAATTTCTATTAGAATAAGTGCAAAGGGTTCTAGTAGTAAACAGAGGCTTGTGTAGTCACAGAATGGGATGCCCCAACCGGAGTGCACCTGGGAGCAGTACTACTATGCACAGCAAAAGTGTCTTTATCAGGCCAAATGACTTTTAGAATAAGTGCAAAGGATTATAGTAAATAGAGGCTGGTGTAATCACAGAATGGGATGCCTCACAGCAGACTTGAGATCAGTTCAGTATATATGCACAGTAAGTGTATAAGCAGCCTGAAAACGCTAACAAAGCCAGTCAGCCAGCAACACTCAGGCTGGATGAAAAAAAAAAAAAAAAAAATTCTCCCTGTGACTGCCTCCGATTTTTCCTAACTTTCCCTGCTTTTCGCTGACTTTCTGCCTGTCTCCTGCCTGTCTCCTGCCTGTCTCCTGCCTGTCTCCTGCCTGTCTCCTGCCTGTCTCCTGCCTGTCTCCTGCCTGTCTCCTGCCTGTCTCCTGCCTGTCTCCTGCCTGTCTCCTGCCTGTCTGCCTCTCCCTCACTACAGCAGCGTCCTGTCTCTCACGAATGCAATAGAGAAATGAGGAAAAGCAAGATGTCTGCCGACTTAAATAGCGCTGTGACGTCACCGGGCTTGCTGGCTGCTGATAGGCTGCATGTGACTGCCCCAGCTTGCACTGGCGCGGGTTAGAATGCCTGTAATGTAAATGAATGGATGTTAAAGGAAAACTTCGAGCGATCGAAGCACGGGGAAATTCGGATTCGATCCGAATCGAATTTTTCATGAAATTCGGATCGAATCCGGGTTCGTCCGGATCGATTCGCTCATCCCTAGTCATTTCTGCAGAAATATTAAAAACATAAAACATTTTTGACAAACCTGCATTTTCTATGCCATAAGAGGTCCCAACATTATTTGAGATTTAAAAAAAAAAAAAATAACAAAAACCCAGTTAAAAGAGAATAAAAGGATCGTCCATTGAAATGTATGAGAGAGTGACAGGTAGCGAGAGGTAATACCTGGCGCTGTGCAAGGCTGATCGCCGGCGCTGTTTGCTGAGGCTGGGATAATGATGAATCAGACACTACATGGCGCTATCCCAGTCGCTCAACAGATTCTGCTTGATAAATGTGTAATTGCGTGCCGTATCCGGCGTTCACCTGCCGCTACCTGTCGCTATTTCTCATTAACAAGGCGCTATCTGACGCTATCCCTTCATGAATAAGGCCCTAAGTATTGCACGGTCTATATCAGTGCCTGTTGGGCCTGGATGTCGATTATCCTAGCGCCAATGAGCTCCACTTTGGCCAACCGTTTTTCCCACGCTCAACAGCAGATTTATGATTTTTTTTTCCACCTTGAAATCTTTGGCGCTGTATTTTACCAAAGCTGGTCAGTGTTTCATCATTACAGTTACAAGAATTCGCTGCTGGGGACAAAGGGGACAAACTTTACAGTACATTTAGGCCCTTATTTATGAAGGAATAGCGGCAGGTAGCGACGGGTGAGCGACCGGTAATGACGGGCCCCGCCACGAGAACGCCGGCTCCCCACCACAATCACACATTTATCAAGCCAATCCTGCTTAGCGACTGAGATAGCACCAGATAGCCACTCTATCATCATTATTCCAGCCTCAGCCCACAGCACCAGCGTCCGACCTTGAACAGCGACAGGTATGACCTCTCGCTACCTGGCGCTCTCCAATGTATTTCAATGGAACAATCTTTAAATATTCATAATTAATTGTTATTAATGTTTTTTTTTTTTTTTTTTTTTTTTTTTTTAAATGTGAGGTAAAGGTAAAAAAAAAAAAAAAATTGTGCAGAATTGATATTACAGGTCTGATATTATTGTATTCATATTACTAAATTCTTAAAAAAATTTTTTTTTTTTTGGTTTCCAAAAATATGGTGGTTTGGGGGTTAAAAAACTACTTTTAACACATCGCCGCCAGCGCTCTGGGGTTTAAACATGCATTTCACAGCGCGATAATTTTTTGAGCGTGATTTTTTGATGAATATGGTGGGAGCCGGTCGCTCTGACCAGTCGCTATCATGCGCTCCCATACATCGCGGAACCTGTCAAATAGCGACTCGTCACCCCGTATTCAACATTACTGCACACCGACTCAGTCGCTATCAACAACCGAACAACGGCCAAGCACAGCGATTGAAGTCTGTTTTTGAAAACATATAAACCAGTAACAGAGCGAAAACACATGGAATTAAATTGCTTTAACACTGTGACAATGACACTTTAGTTCCAGACCTGCACATACAATTCTGCATAAAAGTATATAAGTATATTTATAATGATTAGGGATGAGCGAACCGGTTCGGACGAACCGGAATTCGCTCCGAATTTCAGGGAAAATTCGATTTGGCACGAACCCAAATTTTTTTGGGTTCGTGCCGACCGAATTTTCCCTGAAGCCGGCCCGCTGACAGCACAGCCGGCCTGCTCCCACCATGCTGGCATTTGTTTAAAAAGCAAACACTTACCTGCATGGTCGGAGCGTGGAGGCCGGCGCCGCTCTCAGTCGCCCTCTGATGACGCGTCCTCTGATGACAGCTGAGAGCGGCGCCGGCCTCCACGCTCCGACCATGCAGGTAAGTGTTTGCTTTTTAAACAAATGCCGGCATGGTGGGAGCGGGCAGGCCGGCTACGCTGTCAGCAGGCCGGCGGCGGCCCGCTGACAGGCGTAGCCGGCCTGCCCGCTGCCACCATGCCGGCATTTTTTTTCTTCAGATGAGCGATTCGTGAAAGTTCGATTCGGGCGAACCTGAATTTCTTGGGGAAATTCGGCGAATCGCCCGAATCGAACTTTCAAGAAGTTCGCTCATCTCTAATAATGATGTTACTTTTGGATGAACAAAGAAAAAAAAATCCTAAACATAGGTTCAATATTACAAGCGTCAGATGTAATCATCCATAATTATCACTCAGTGTTGTCGCTGCAACAAAAAAAAATGTACAACAATTGCATCTGGCAGTAATTTTTGGGAAATAATCTGTCAGTTAATTCATCAGGGCAGTGTTTAATAGCCTGCCACTTGAGGAAACCTGCTGTGACATCAACAACACCTTTATATTGCTCATTTATCTTTTTGAGATTAATCCAGATCAGAAAATTCTCAGCTTGTCTTATCCATAGCAATGCAAGATGAATACAAGAAAAAAATTGTATGATCACCTTTGGACAAATAATTGCATTCTGGGTCTCACTTGGTTTGCGCATTTCTCAAGCCCTTTTTTCATCCAACTTTGCCCAGAAATTGCCCAGAATCTTAAACTGTGTACTAGTAATATAGCTTTTTCTGCAAGGAACATTTGACTTTGCAGTTATATTATTTATTATAATATATATACATATATAGGTTTTTACACATCTGTTAAAATGCAAGGTTTTTGTCATGTTAAATAGTCAGATATTGAATGTAATGTCTGCAATTATTTGTAGAACTACACTGAAAAAACAAACTGACATTTTAGGATTTAAAAAACATAAAAAAAAGAAGTGAAAAAATGTGTTTTAATGGATATGCACACCTATAAATTAACATGTGGAGGATGATTCACGACTAACGCCACGTATTGCCAGATGAGCGTCTGTACAGTGGCGCTAGTAGGCGGTTTAAGCGGGTATCAGAGTGCCTTGGTCACTGACGTGACGCTGTGGTATTCAGTTTTGCATTGATAAATGTGATGTGTGTGGTGCTGTAGAAGCGCTCTCCCTCATTCACTGCAGCGCCTGAGCGTTTCAATGCTGCTGTAACACCATCATTGTTTTTAAATCAGCAGCAATGTAATTTTCGACCCACATTACAGAAAAGCTTTGATGGCCCCTGAGTTATAATGAATATTGTTTTTTTTATTGTTTTTAAGTATGTCTATATACTTATAATATAATTATATAATATAATATAATTTTTATATTATATAATATAATTTTTTCCCTTCATTTCTTTGTGTTTATTTTGTTCTTTTTTCTGTTTTTTTGTTCTGTTTTTTTTTTAATCTTTTTTCTTAGTTTTTTCTTTTTCTTTGTTCTTAGTTTTTTTGTGTTTTTATCATTTTTCTTTGTTCTTTTTTTTTACCCAGGTGCAACCCGAAATACCTAATCGTGTGTGTGTGTTGCGTCAGACAATACTATGATAAATAAAAAAAAGCACAAATTTATGTTTAAAAATAGACTGGTAACATGACCTAAATGAAAAGTTGCACAGCGGCAAATTTATTTCCCCCACCCTGTCTCTGGTTTTCCATCTCCAGCAGCATTTGGCGTGACTCCCTCACATATTGCCACAGCCTATGATGCTCGAAAATGCAAGCTGTGGGAAAGAGGAGACACAGTAGAAGTACTACAGGTCAACAACTACGGTATATCCTTATGATCTTTGTTGGACATTGATGGTTCACATAAAGATACAAGAATTTTTGGGTTAAGAAACACAACAGCCCAACCATTTGGTTTTTCTGATGGCAAAGTCAAATAACCTGTGGAGGCTATCTAGATACCCACCATAGCCTAACATCACAAAGCAAATACGGTTAAAAATTAAGGCCTACTTGACTACCAAAATATTGGAGTTAATATAGTGGCTAAATATGTGTTGAGTGAGATTTTATTTGAAATATAGTTGGAATTCTAACAACAATAGGTAATGCACAATTCCAAATTTATGGGGACTGTAAAATCAACACGTAAAGTACCTAAGCAACTGCTGTCTTTACGACGTAGCCTCAAGTTACATTAGCAGGGGCAGGACACTTGCATGTTATGAGCCAATTCTGAATGCTGATTCAGCAAAGAGCCTCTACAGGTATGAGTGTCAACTGTAGACTGCCACTAACATGAGCACATGGTCAGGGACACCTACATATGCATGTCTTCAAGCTTGTTGTCAAAATTCACATTACTCACCATCATAGCTGTGGCCTAGGCCCATGCTGCTGGAGATTCCGGGAGCCTGGTGCTGGCAAGATAGTGTAGAGAGTATTATCACTGGATCCATCTGTGTGGCAACATCTATGTGTAGGAAAAAGCACAACAGATAACAAACTAGGAGATTGATGTAGGGAATGTTTTGGGTTTGTTGTCCACATTTACTCAGTATGAAAGACTTCAATGTGGCTACTTATTGAAACTCACTTGCCCATGTGTAAGCAATTATTCACAAATGTTATGGAGTGGGCCTCCCTTTGGTCCCCTTCACCACATCATCAATGGAATCAAAGATTTTTATGAGGGCCACTACCATTACTTTTGGAACGATTCCATTGACTTACTTCAAATGTCTAATAATGCATTTTATTCTCAATATATGTGGTAGTTTCCTCTAGGAATATAAGATACATGTGTTAGCAAAAACATTACTACTTTGCATTACACATGAGCAAGCCATGGATATTGTAGGACAAGAGAAGATACCCTACTGTTAAAGAGTAAACATGGGCGCTTCACAACAGAATTGCATGTCACAATCTAAAATAATGATAAAGGCAGCCACAGGATGCATAGATGTGGTGAGCTTTATTATTTGTACACTTACCTGCAACATGCTGCCTCCCAGCTGGACTGACATTGGTGGAGGTGGTGGCTGTATGATGCCATGAAACCACAAATATTAAAATGTTAGACACAACACTGTTGAAAATGACAATACATAAAAAACAATGAAGGCCACTAACCAGGGGATGGGGTGAGGTAGTCTTGCCAGGGAGGGCTCTGAGGGGAAGCAGGGGTGCCTCTACTCCTCCAATTTGGCCCAGCAGAGGACAACTCCGAGGGGTCACCCTCCTCCCTCTCACTCCCTGAAACATCAGGGAGTGTGGTGGAGTCCCTATCCTCCTCCCCACCGGGACTCACCACCTGAGAGTGGCCCCAGCGGTAGTTGCCAAGGCCACCTCAGAGGAGCTGAGGTTCCACACTGCCCTCACCACAGCAGCAGCCTCCACTGGGCCATCCACATCTTCATCCCCTTCCTCCCCTGGGTCCTCAACTTGACAGCACTGAGAGGGACCCTCTCCCGCTGAGTCATCAGGACCACGGACTCTGGTGCAGGGGAGAACACCCTTCCCGTGCTTGCCTGGGGAGGACACGTATCGGTGGATAAAAAAAAAAGAAATGACAAATCCAGCAGGTTAAAGTGACCAGCAGGTTATAAAAAAATAAGTCTAAAAATTCAAACACATACAAATACATATTAGGTGACTTTTAAGTAAAGTGTTAACAAATGCAACTAATTATATATCCTGTGTTTGTGTCCTTGACCCCGCTGAATGCCCCGAAACCAGAGCGCACAACATTACACTACATGCACTACATGTACAGGAGACAACAATGCCGCAGCGAATGCAAGGTGGTGTCCTGAGCTATAGCGTCCAAGCCTACACCACATCTAACAAGAGGACAGCGCTGGAGCCAGCGAGAGGTAGCATCAGTTTAGTGAATCTGGCACTCGGCGCTGTAGTATAGAGACACATAACCACCAGTAACAAAGCGAAAACACATGGAAAGTCACTGTTTTAGCACTGGGACAATGACACTTTAGTGCCAGACCTGTAATGACAATTCTGCATAAAAATATAAAAAGCACAAACAATGTATAAATGTGCAGCCAGGAGAGGTCACACAATGATTTGAGCAAAAAAAAAACAAAAATAATTGCCCAACACGCTATTTAAACACAACCAAATGAAAGCCCATTGAAATGTATGGGAGAGCACTACAGAGCAACAGGTACTACATGGCGCTCTGGAACCTAAAGCACTGGTGCTACACACCGAGCCACCTGTAGTAATACATCTGACGCTACATGCCGCTGTTAGAGGAGCTCACCAGATTCACTTTCTTAATGTGGTTTTGCGTACAGCACCCAGCGTTCACTAGACGCTACCTGCCGCTACACGCCCTACCTGGCGCTATCTGTTTTTAAATAACCTCCTTAGTTAAATTACCATTACTAGACTTGCCCATTTTCCCCCTCCATTTTGCATTTTTTTAAATTCGTCAAATTGTTAGGGTGTCTCTCCTGTACAGCTCTCTTCAGGTCAACCCACAGAATTGGGTTGGATTCAAGTCTGTGCTGTTCACAAGGAGATACGCATTGAGTCATTGTTGTGTAGAAAAGGCAATTTCATGCCAAAAATGGCTAATATTTGGAACCCTTTGAATTTGTGACAACATTCAGTCTTTCTGGGTGGGAGTCTATCAGCATGGCACATCTAGTCTTGGAAATGTTTGCCCATTCCTCATCGCAAAGCATTCTAAGTCTTTCAAATTGTTAGGGCATCTTCCATTATGCTTCCCTGATCATATGGTGTATTGAATTTAGAAGAGGAGAGGCTCATGGGAAAGATCAAGTGAGCTGCATGCTGTTTTAGTGTTGCTGTTGGGATTACAGTACCTTTAATCCAAGCAATGTGCATTAATGTATGTCACTGCATGTGTGCAAATACATACATACATATTGCAATGAAAGAATAGCTCAGCAAAACTCCTGGATCTGGATTTCCTGATCTTTGTTCCTGGTGACCTTATGACATCTTAAATTATCATGGTAAGATAATTACAGCCTATCTCACTGCTCAACCCCCCGAGACTCTGTAAAGTCATTTTCTGCTATTCTGAGGAACTTATGTGTGGGGCTCCATATTGTTGGCATGCTCATGCAAAGTGAAGAGGGGGATAGTATTATTTCTATTAATATTTGCTTCACATCAATCTCCAATATTTCTACTAAAGATTAATATTATAAATATCGCAAATACTAACAATCATATCAGCCCAGAAGCCACTAATCTGATTCAAAACAAGTGCTGAGGCCGTCCTCATACATCCAGTGAAATGCCCCAAGGAGAAATATATTGAATACCTAAAATACTTTGCAACTACAATCTATTGTGTGAGAAATTATCCACCACACACACAGTAAGATGTATATGTAAAAAAGGGTTTAATTACCAGCACAGTAAATAACCTTCACTAACCCAATATGTTCCTGAAGCTTCCCCAGATAACCTTATATATTATAGGCAGTTGTTACATAATGTAAGTAAGTTTACAGTGCAGTACAAAAAATGTTATAATGATAAGAGAGATGTAGTGGAGATACAGATAGATATACTTAGCACTTCATCCAGGTAAGGCGTCCATCAATTGTCTGCCTCCCCCTGCACACAGCCTCCTAATGTATTGAACAATAGGGGGAGTGGCCAGCATACCCCGCCTTGTGGGAGTGTCTTCCAAGGTCGGCCCACATCAGGTCTCTATGAGATTAGATATATATTTCATAAAGGGTATAACTCCCACAATATGCATGTTATCATTGTAACCAAGAAATTCATGATCCCCATTAATTTCTTAGTTAAATGAACCCAAACACCAAATCTATATCATTCAGGGTCAGATACTATGTGGATTATCAGGTTCTGGACAACATATACATGCCATGTTTGATATCAAATGAAAGGTCTTATAGTCCTGAATAAGACTCTCTCTCTTCAACACAGTCATAACTGACATATTACAAGAATTATACAGCGTTCCTCAAACAATATCCAATACTCAAAAACATGTGTATTTGAGTGTCTGCATCTGGGGACCTAATTGGAAATTCAAGGATTCCTTCAAGGGAGCTTTTTGGCAGCTAGGTGTGATAGGTGCACACACCCTATTTTGAGTGTTAGGAATTCTGGTGACTTTCTTTACCCTTTAACACAAAGAAGTTAAGGAAACACATTCAGCATACTGCCCTGTTTGTCAGATTGTATCTGTGTGTCTTTCTTTGCCATTTTGCCAGCAAAATAAAGTCCTTGCAGCCCTCAGAATAGAGGGCCAACCAATGTAAACATGGAATGTGATGATTTCCTGTGTGACCCCAGTGCTGGGGAGGAAGAAACAGCAGGGATGAGACTCCAGTACTGTGGGCCTGCAGCCCTTTGGTTTTAGCCCCTATTAAAACAGTGTACCCCCTACCCAACCCCGAATGTCCAGCACTGAATTCAAACCAACGCAGAATGTGGTGTCAGTAACGGAGCTGATAGCACAAAAAAAAGTCACAGTGCCCTGGTGCAAACATCAAATGGGTCCCCTCATAGCTCATACAGTAACTTTGTTTCCTGCTGTTGTAACTAAATTGTATACAATTGGACTACTACAGATTGAAACAGCATAATCAAGTGGAGGAGCCACAATGTTGGTACCTCCTGACTTTATGGGCCCTAATGCAATTATACTTTTGCACACTCAGTTATGTCCCTTTTTGCTTTTGTGTTTAATTGAGGTGATAGGTCACTTTTGGGAGAGTCCCGTGGACTTAAAGAGACCATAAATCTCCCTATTAAAGGGTAAAAAGTAAAGCACACTTTATCCTGAAGCTTGTTAATACCTGGATGTGCCAAAAGTGTAAAAGCATGTAATGTCAGCTAGGATACTTTGAGTTTATTGCTGTTATTGCCTTATAGACGAGAAACAGTAAAATATAAATACAGTTTTAGATTACCTAGACAAAGAGTAAATGGCAATGGCAACTGTGAGTGATTAGGGCAAAAGGCAGTGACACGGACAACAGTTCTTCAAAATTAAAGACCAGTTTTTTTGAAACCAAAATGTTCAGCAGAAAAGAAATGTCTCTTACTTCAGAGGTTGCAGCATGCAATGCAATAAATCAAGTGGTTACTTCACCAACTCAATGAAAGTCCAGGGTTTGATACAAGCTGCAAGTCCGGGGTATGTCAGGTCCGCTTTACGGGGCATACAAGCCCATGCTGCTCATCCACACAAGACCAAGTTTTGGGGTCACAGAAGCCAAGTCCTTCGGCTTAAATCTAGTCTCTCATTCACCACTGAGCAGTACAGCCTGGACTCCTTACTCTGGTCAACAGCAAACTGACAGGCTCAGCAGCTCCTTTTATTCAGGCTTCCCCAGCAATCAGCCTCATCACCTGTGCAAGGCCTGAGATCAGGGAACAAACCTGTAGAGGACTGGGGAATGTGAACTGGGTCCTGAAAACCTGGCATGGATCGTGCCTGATACAGCATAGCAGGGGAAAAATATACACCATTTATGACATTTCCGTACACATTACCACACAACATAAAAAAGCAGGTTGAAATCTAAGACAAGAAAATGGCTTTACACTCAAAACGTGTAACTGATAAATGGTAAGGGAATAAACATTTACCAATAGAACAATGTAAGAATTTGCAATATATTGTAGATTAGTTGTGGCAATTCATTTTTTCATTAATAAAAACATTAAATTGAACCTTCAGCATCACTTAATGAAAAGCCCAAACCTTAAAAAAAACTATTCCCCAGCATCTAAAATAAATATATCTTAAGTGTTAAGTCACTTACTCATTATTCTTTCCACACTGGGCTGCAACTCTGCTCAGGACTGTCTGATATGGACACTGCCATCTTGCCTCAGAAGCATCACATATTGAGGAGTGGAGGGGCGTCAAGTGCAGGGGGTGGGTTATAGCTGTGATTTGGACAGACAGAGCAGAGCTCTTAGGGAAAGGACAGCAATCCCAGAATGCAGAGCAGCATAGTCAGAAGGCACTTCCTGTCTGCAGGCAGCCTGAGACATTCACAGGCACCTGCGTTTCAAAGGCATCACTTTGTCTGTTGGGGGAACTCTCACCTACAAAGCTATCTCCAGCCAGGCCCCTCCCTGCATCTCATCTCTAATCTAACAATATTAACCTAGACGCAGCCTCCGCTCTGCTGCCGACCTTTTCCTGTCCTCCACCCTGGTTACCTCCTCTCATGAACACCAGGGAAAAAGTTATGCATGATAATTCATGGTTTTTAATGCTCATAAATAATGATATACACACGTGCAAGCTATTTACAGTGAAGTTAACAGGTTCTATAGTAAAATAAGAGAAGCACATATATGGCATTGAGAGGGAATCATACAACAAAGACCAGAAAGAGAATGGTAAATTAGTTAATCAAAACAAGTCACAGTGGATCAAAGTATATCATATTCCCTGTTGTATTATCCTTCAAGCACAAAAAAATCAGGTCGTGGGAACACCTCAACGTTTTGGTCTGGCAAGAGACCTTTCTCAAGAGGATGTGAATCCTCTTGAGAAAGGTCTTTTGCCAGACCGAAACGTTGAGGTGTTCCCATGACCTGCGGTCAGCCTGTAAGCCTCACTACTGGTTATTCTTGCTAACTATGTTATGCGCCTGATTTTTTGTGCTTGAAGGATAATACAACAGGGAATATGATATACTGTGATCCACTGTGACTTGTTTTGATGAACTCATTTACCATTCTCTTCCTGGTCTTTGTTGTATGATTCCCCTTTCAATGCCATATATGTGCTTCTCCTATTTTGCTATAGAACCTATTAACTTAACTGTAAATAGCTTGCACGTTTGTATATCACTATTTATGAGCATTAAAAACCATGAATTATCATGCATAACTTTTTCCCTGGTGTTCATTACCTCTCTGCTTCAATATTTGTTGTGTATCCTAGTGTCTGAGGTCTTTTGAACCCTTATAGTCTGATTCCTCTCTTTACCTCTCATTATATTGATGTTACTGAGTGCAGTGTGCTACATCCAAGTCCATTAACCCACCTCCTCTCATGCTCACATCCAGGACTTCTCATGTGCCACTCCAATCTTCTAGAATGCCCTCTCCAACCCTCAAAGCTTTCAAAGGTGCCCTTAAATTTTCTCCTATTGTATTTTTTATTCACAATATTCATAGTAATCAAGGGGCCAGCGCTGGGCACAGAAAGACAGAAGCAACTGAGTGCAGGGCTGTCAGGGCAGGGGCCCAGAAATCAGGCGCTGAGGTCTGCTTTCGGACCCCAGTCCACCAGTTGAGTACCGCTGTGCTATAGAATTGCAGCAGTGTTTGATCCAGTGTCAGGTTCGCCTGAACTTCAGTAGCGGAGCTCGGCACCCAAGGACAGATTAGCAATCAAAGTAATGCACAGAGCTAGGTTAAACTTAAAGCGGACCAACAGTCAAAAAATTACTTAAATTAAAGATACATAAAACTGCCGACAAGTGGTTAAATGCTGGGCTGGCCAATACAAATACTAATCCAATATGCAAAAAAGAAAAAATTACTTTAATGATGGTGCATTGGAGCACTGCAAAGCAATGACATACAAGACTTACAGACACTCACTGGTTAAAATCGCAATGCGAGAGACATATATATACACATGAATGGAGGCCCCTGCCAGGCCGACCTGGACTCCACACACTCAACCACAGGCACTCCACTCATAACACGCAATGCTGGCCAGCATATAATATGGGGAGACAAACTCTATCCAAAATTAGGGCAAGCAGTAGCATATGTGGGGATCCTAATTGCTGGAGATACCAGAATAAAGATGCTGTCCACCAGGTCCACTGTGTAACACGTTGGTAGGCACAAATATTTAAGTTAGTTGAACAGAGGCTCTAAACACAGAGCACTTAAATGCAGCCTTGTGTGACTGTCCAGCGTGAGTAGGTGGTGGGCAACTGTGGCAAAAATGACAGGCTGATTGAAACAGGGCACAGCGCTTGGGGTTTTTTTCTCAGAGGCAATCCAAATACAGGCGGGTATATATTTGTGACATCAACATAACAACGCTTAGCGTCCCTCCGGCTTGAGGTGCGTAGTACACATCACTCAATAAACAAGATACTTGCGCTCTTCTATGAGGGCCGGTGCCAGTGTATAACAGATGTCCTCATCCTTGCTCCGTTGAAAGTTCCTCTAGCCTGCCAAGCGCCTTCCTGCGGCAGCGCCGCCAACGTAATCGCCACTTGTAAATGTATCAAAACATCCCCAAAAGGAAAGATATCCACGCTAGAGCTTCCTTGTATGGGCGGCCATGTTATGAGCGAGCACGTGCGGAGGGGCGTGGTCAGGGGCCCCAACCGACAGCTGTTTCGCTCCTGCTTGGAAGCTCCCAAGCAGGAGCGAAACAGCTGTCGGTTGGGGCCCCTGACCACGCCCCTCCGCACGTGCTCGCTCATAACATGGCCGCCCATACAAGGAAGCTCTAGCGTGGATATCTTTCCTTTTGGGGATGTTTTGATACATTTACAAGTGGCGATTACGTTGGCGGCGCTGCCGCAGGAAGGCGCTTGGCAGGCTAGAGGAACTTTCAACGGAGCAAGGATGAGGACATCTGTTATACACTGGCACCGGCCCTCATAGAAGAGCGCAAGTATCTTGTTTATTGAGTGATGTGTACTACGCACCTCAAGCCGGAGGGACGCTAAGCGTTGTTATGTTGATGTCACAAATATATACCCGCCTGTATTTGGATTGCCTCTGAGAAAAAAACCCCAAGCGCTGTGCCCTGTTTCAATCAGCCTGTCATTTTTGCCACAGTTGCCCACCACCTACTCACGCTGGACAGTCACACAAGGCTGCATTTAAGTGCTCTGTGTTTAGAGCCTCTGTTCAACTAACTTAAATATTTGTGCCTACCAACGTGTTACACAGTGGACCTGGTGGACAGCATCTTTATTCTGGTATCTCCAGCAATTAGGATCCCCACATATGCTACTGCTTGCCCTAATTTTGGATAGAGTTTGTCTCCCCATATTATATGCTGGCCAGCATTGCGTGTTATGAGTGGAGTGCCTGTGGTTGAGTGTGTGGAGTCCAGGTCGGCCTGGCAGGGGCCTCCATTCATGTGTATATATATGTCTCTCGCATTGCGATTTTAACCAGTGAGTGTCTGTAAGTCTTGTATGTCATTGCTTTGCAGTGCTCCAATGCACCATCATTAAAGTAATTTTTTCTTTTTTGCATATTGGATTAGTATTTGTATTGGCCAGCCCAGCATTTAACCACTTGTCGGCAGTTTTATGTATCTTTAATTTACGTTGAGGTTAGCTGGGCGCCCTATATTTTTCTTTAAGGGGCAGCGCCTACCTACTAACACATTTATTCATGCCCTAGGGGGTTTCCCACTTTTGCTTTTTTAAGAGTTTTTTTAAAAAATTACTTAAACCAGGCCAACAAACAGTGCTCATATGCATCCCTCCCCAGGGTTATTTAGATTGCTGCACATAAAAATTAATTTACCTTTTTCTAATTCCTGCTGTAGTGAATTTTAGAAAGAAAATGGCGGCTCATGCATTTGCAGGCCACCTGCGAACAGGAAGTGCTGCTGGGCTTCCTGTTACTGTGCACTGTCAGTTATGTCACTTGAATGCAGGCAGCAGCATGGCTGAGATGCTGGTAGAGAAAACTCCAAAATGGCTGCTACCTTTCTTTTCCAACTGTGGTAGGTTGTTCGAGTGGTTCAAATCTTTAATGATGAACTATATAGAAAACAAAGGGTGAGGGGTCCAACGCACCCCCCAATCGTATCCAAAAAGGCAAGTGGCACTACTATTCTTTACAATGAAAGTAGAATAATTTTTTTAGGATTTAAGACAACATTGACATACACTGACACTTTAAAAGATCTAAAAACATAAAACATAGACAAACACCAGGGGGCGCTATTGCCAAGGCACCTATTGCTGTTATAATAAAACGGCAGTCACATCTCACCTATCCCTAATATTCCCAGTCAGAATTACTGTGTATAATACATGTAGGTAATCATATACAAACTTTCTGTGCAAGTTACCTACATGTATTATACACAGAATACACTTGCCATTTTAGATACGACTGAGGGGTGTGTGGGACCCCTCACCCTTTGTTTTCTATATAGTGCTTATGTATCCTATGGTGTGCACACTATAGGCTCGATTCAGAGACACATTCGTCTGGACTTCCGTAGCTGTCTGTGAAAGTTTTTGTGTGTGTTTGTCTTTTTTTTTTGCTTTTTTTTGTCCATTTTTAATTCGTACGAGCGTTCGGGCAAATGCGTATATGTGCTTTCGATGAACGAAAGCAAATTGGATCATTTGCGTTAGTTCGGATCATTTTCCCCACAAAATTTTATTTGTTCGTTCAGATAACTTACGTTATTGCTATGGGCTTGCGTCTCATTCACTCATTCAAAGAGCTGATTGCTGACGGACCACCACCCTATAAACCCGTTTCCTTTGCGATCCCCTTACGGGACCATTTTGACCTCGAAACTAGCAGCTATGGACGACTCTAGTGCATTTGAGGAGCATGAGGATCTGCAGCTCTTGGGCATTAAAATTGTCCGGAGGGCCGAGACCAGATTGCACCGGCGACGCATGCACATCGATGGCATGCATGACGTTGAGCTGTTCGAGCTCACCAGACTTAATCGTGCTTCCCTCCATAAGTTGTATAGTGAGCTGCGGCCATGGTTAGCCCGCACCACAAGGAAAGGGCAAGCAATTTCAGGTATGACCAAGATGCTTGGATGCCTGCAATTTTTGGTGAATGGCTCGTTCCAGAGGCTGGGTGCCCTCTCCGTGGGGATCTCCCAGTCTATGCTGAGCCGCGCGCTATCCAAGTTTTTGGAAGGCATGGCTACCATTACTCGGAAATATATTTGTTTTCCTGAGGACATGGTAGCCAGGAACGCGATTAAGCTGGCATTTTATGCCCAACGTCATGGGTGCCATTGACTGCACCCACGTTGCCCTGGTGCCTCCGGCAGTCGACGAGTATATCTACAGGCAAGTACAATCTGACATTTTTTAATATAGTTTCCCTAAATTATTTATGTCATTTTTCACAATCCCTCCTTGTAAAATCCCTCCTTGTAAATAGTCCCTGTGAAATAGTTCACATGGTATATATGTTAATCTCTCCTTGTAAAAAGTCCCTTGGAAACAATGGGCCGTATTTAGGCTCTCACATTTTTATCATGTGGCCCAAAGGGAAAAACATTTTAATGTGGACCTTAAAGAGCCAATTCCAATTTTAGCTTTACTTGATCCAACATACATATCCTTTTTTTTTGGTTACCAAATACTTATGTACTTGGTTAGTGTTATTTGTATTGGCCCACAGGATTTTGGGAGGGTGTTATTAGTTAGTGTTTCACTAGTTTTCCTTGCCTTGCTGATATTTTGATTTTCTTTGATCCCAGGAACCGCAAAATGGGCCACTCACTGAATGTCCAAGAAGTGGTGGCCCCGGACATGCGGTTCCTTAGTGTCCTCACTGGGTTCCCAGGCTCATCCCATGATGCCTACATTCTTAGAAGATCTGGATTGTGCGGTCGGTTTGAGTCTGGAGAATTCTCCGGTGGATGGCTCCTTGGTAAGTTGACACCAAGAACGTCATTGACTTTTCAATGTATGCCTATGAATTTAATTTTTGACCCATGTATGAAACTATGCCTATTTGTACACCTTGTTTACATGTGAAACACGATCTTAACCATTACATTTATTAAACAACAAAGCCTTGACAAATGTTTGTCCGGCATTTCCAAATTGACAAATTCTACTTTATAGTAAATTAATTATTAGGCTTCCCCACACTCAGCTGTAATTATGTTCTTGACTTTATGATAGGGTCTGCGCCATCTTTGCTTAGATGCATTACACTTACTGAGTAGAGGAGAGCGGGATAAAGTGCAGGGGCCGGGCTAGAGCTGTTTTTGCCTCACACAAAGCCAATACGGGGTCCTTAAAAGTTAGGACATCGAAGAATGCTGAGCAGCACAGTCCTAAACCAATACCTGTTAGCAGTCTGCCTGATTGGCCATCATCCGCCATCTTTGATGTTTAAATTGTCCCAACATCCTTGAGATGGGGTTAGGGTTTATTTTGGGCTGCGCAATCTGTATGCTCAGGGTGTTGCTCAAATGTAACATAGGCCCTTAGTCATGGGGAAGGACCGTTTTTAGGATTTAATTTAGGAAGGAATGTGTAATTGATGCTATTCTTTTTTAATTTTTTCAGGTGATTCAGACTATCCACTGCTTCCCTGGCTGCTGACGCCCGTCCTCCGGCCCCAGAATGCCGCCCAGGATGCATATAATAGGGCACACAGGAAGACCAGGGCCGTGGTGGAGAGGGCGTTTGGCCTATTAAAAACCCGCTTCAGATGCTTGGACAATACTGGGGGAGCCCTTCAGTATGACCCCAAAAAGGTCATAGATATTATCATGGCGTGTGCAGTGTTGCATAATTTTGCCATATTGCAGCATGTCCCCCGGTATGTGGATTTGCCCCTCTCTCCACCTACCGATGACCCAGAGGAGGACTACTGTGGGCCACCTAGTGCGTCTGGCCAAGCCGTGTGGTCAAATTTGATAGCCACACATTTTTCCTAATTTGTTGTCCCTTTGTTTGTTTTGTCACTTTATTGATTGTGAATTTAGTTTTTTGCCCTTTGTGTTGTTTTTTTATGTACAAAAGAGTAAGGAATTAATTACTAAAAACATCACACCTGATTTGAAACTCATGTCTTTTTTGTGCCCAATTTGTTAGTGCAAACTTTAAGTAATCTTAATTCCCAAAAAACCTAAAGGCATCAACTTAGTCAACAACAGGTTAAGTAAAAGTTTTTGGGGTTTATTTGCAAAGCAAAAATTGGAGTTGATGGTCACTCCCATAGTAATTGTAAATACATGGTCAAACAAAAAATGGCATTTTTGGCAAATCATGCCATACAACAATTGGCCACAGGCAGGAGTTTCAAAGTAAGGCACTCCAGGCCAAATTTTCATACAAAATTTCAATACAAACACATATGTGACAAGCATTGGCATGTCCAGATTTTTTTAACAAACAAATAGGGCCACAGACACAGCCTCTCCTGCTTGCCCACCCAAACAAGAACCCCCAGTCCCAATCCAAGTCCAGTTCAATCTCAGCCAGGGGTCAAGGTAGTAGTTTGCCAGGCCAGAATATCCTCCAATCATGCCTACAAACAGGAGGAGCCAGAACCAATGTAATTTGGCCCAAGCCTGCAGCACAACAGCTTGAGTGGCAGGTTCAGTGAGGCTTGACCTCCGGCATTGGCTAGTGGGCTACCTCAGCACTCTAATCAGCTATATGGGCGAAAATCCAAAGCATACAAGCAAAGCCATACACAAGGGGTATATTGGTAGAGCTCACCAGACAGGTCAATACAGTGGGGATGTAGAGCAACAATGTGGAGCAGTTACAGGCCAAATAGGCCTTAAAATGGGGGATGCCCATAAAACCCAGGTTGGGGCCCTTGGAGGTGGGCCCTCACCTGGGCCTGTGTGGCATCCAGAATCTGCAACTGTTCCAACATGTTTCTATTGGAAGTTCGAAATTCAGCCATCATGGCACTGAGATTGTTAGATAAGGTGGCCATGTGGCTGTTGCTATTTCTAACTTCCTCAAGCATGGCGCTGTAATATTTCGATAACGTGGCCATGTGGCTGTTGTTGGACCAAAATTCAGTCAGCATGGAGTTTAAGGTGTTATTTAATGTCTCTAATTGTCCATGAAGATGCTCGTGGTTTCGTTGATTTTGTAGGCGAAATAACCGCCTCACATGGTGCCATGCTGACTCCATCATCGGCGTGCCCCTCCCCTGGGAAACTGGGCGACGTAGCTGACTATGCCTCCCAATTCTCCGGGTTGTGGGGCGGGCAGATGATGGTCCTCTAGGTCCACCAACAGCCACAGGTCTGCTTGGCAAATCCTCAGCAGCAGAGCTAACACTGGGGACTGTAGGCTCAGTCTCTGCATGCTGCCCACGATGGTCTGGCAGCATGCGGCCAGCTTCACTCTGCTGCTGAGGATTTGTTGGAGAAACATGTTGGGACAGTTGCAGATTCTGTCCCGGGGGGGGCTGTACAGAAGGTCCCATGAAGGTTCCATCCTCCTCCAGCTCCTGGATTTCCTCCATCAGTGTGTGGGTCTGTTGGAACATGCAAATAAAAAAGGTTCAGTTTGGGCAATATATATGTAATTCTGCAAAAAGAAACATGGTAAGTCACATGCATAAACAAAATCAGAAAAAGACACTTACCGTATATATCGGATCCTGGGTCAGAGGCAGCACAGAGCTTGACGGCATGGTGAAACTGGCAGAGGATTCCCCACTAGCTGAGGCATGATGCTGGGCTGCATTGTGGAAAAGAAGGCATGTTAACACACAACTAGGCATTGTTGATGTGTAATAACACATATGGTTCACTAAAACACGTGGCCAAGCATGAATGGCAACTCCCCCAACAGACCAAGTTGACCTTGACTATGAATGCCATTATCTGGTAGATGTATTAGTCAACAAGTACATACACATTGGTCTCCTTAACCCAAATAAACATGCATGTACTGGCTGTTCTGAGGCTTCACACATCCATAAAAGCCCATTAGGGGACCACACTGGCATTTGCCATCAGATTATGCTGGTTGCCATTCTTTCTAGGTCAAACTTTCAAGCACCCCAGATCAAGTCTTTCTGACCAAAGCACAGCTCCAACTCAAGTGGCCTACAGATAAAGATGTGTTGGATGTAATTGACTCTAAATACATAACAGGCAGTCCTTTGCTAATCTCAATAGTGTTCCTCAAGACTCTCAAAACTCATGTATGGGCATGGAAATTAGCAAATGATGAGTCCACACACATAACACACCCTGTTTAAATTGTTACCTCCACTACAAGGCACACCCTAGGGGCATGTGTTAATATATGGTTTGGAGCCTCATTTTAGACGTAGCTCACATTTCACGTACACACTAACATTACTAACCTGCAGGAATAGTGGGAATGTCCGTGTCCTGTCGGGCCGAGTGTCCCTCAAGGACACAGGATGTAGCAGGCCCAGCACCATCTCCTCAGCTCGGGTAAATTGCAGTTTAGTGGGGAATCCTCCGCCAGTTTGTAAGCTGCAAAAGATAGTTGTACACATTTAGGTAAATGGTGCCAATACAAGAAGAAGACAAATCCACAAAGTATATATGTACATGTAATGACGCCATTTATTTTCTTTCTTCCATGCTGGATACTTGAGGTCCGATATTTGAACCTGCTCCACATCTTTGAGCTCTTCCCCCGGGGATTGACCTGTCTGGTGAGCCCCTCCAAAATTTCGCCTTTGCGCTGTTTGCTTGTAGCTTTGGATCTGCGCCCATATAGCTCATCATAATATAAGGTGAGGCCACTAGCCAATGCCAGAGTTTGGGCCTCCCCAAACCTGCACTCAACCGGCCTCTGCGCAATGTACAGTGATGGTTGCGGTCCTGGCTCCTCAGTGTTTTGCGGAAAATCAGGGGGCATTCTGGGCTGGCTGTGTTGGGGTGAAATTACGGACTGCTGGCTGGCTGCAGATTGAACCGAGCTTGGAAAGGGACTGGGTGTTTGTGGATGGGTGGCCACTGAAGTCGCAGGTGTAGATGTGACATATTCTGAGTGCCTTGACACCTGTGCCGGTGGAGAATGTGGCCGAGGAGGAGAGGGTGTTGTTGAAGAAGTCGGGCTTGGGGCCCTGTGCCTCTGTGGACACTTAGAAGAGTCATGCCCCTTGGAGGTAGTCGGCCATTCCAGGGGTGAGCCAGAGCTTTGGCTTCTTGGGCGGTGCCTTGCCCTCTTGGCCGAGGACTTGGAGACCCGTGCGGGTGGGGATGGTGACCTTGGGCTTCTTGGGCGGTGCCTTGCCCTCTTGCCATAAGACTTGTGGCCACGTGCGGGTGGTGGGGATGCCGAGCTCCGGCTGCTTGGGCTTCTGGGCCTTGTTTGCCGGTGCCTTTGGCTCTTGGAAGTTTTTTTGCCACGTGCGGGTGGTGGTGATGGTGAGCTAGAGCTGCTGGGGCTTCTTTCCCAGTGTGTCCTTTTTTTAGCCTTGGCTTGGTAGACACGTGGGTGGGGTGATGGTGACCTGGGGGGGCTGGGGCTTCGCACCCTCTTGGTACCTTTTTTGGCGCCCTTGGTTGTTGCCTTGCTGGCCTGTGGCTTCCTCTTGGCCGCTGGATCCTTTTTTGGCCTGGTTTTTGGAGGAGGCTTCGGCTGAGCACTGCGGGTTGCCTGCAGCTTACTTTTTGGCATCTTGGAGCGAGTTGTTGGCCCTGCACATTGCTCCTGCCGCTTGGATGGCAGTTTGCTGCTGCTGCTGGCGTCCTTTGCTGCTTTTTCAAATTTTTTTTGGGTGCCATAATGTTGAGACTCTCAAAGAGAATGAGCTGTGTGTCCAGGACCCTTTAAATAAGATTTGCGGGGTCTGACGCTTATGCGTACGCGTGCGTACGGACGTGCATACGACCGTGGGGAACCCGGAAACCGCAGGGGCATTACTTATCTGCTGCAGACAAGAGGCAAGATGGCACCCACAATCGTCACCCACCAACAAGAATAGATCATCATGCTTGTAAGTGTCTTTTAATGCCTTTGATTTGCCATCTAAATGCATGCCTAGCCCTTAAGGAAGCGCAGGAAGAAACGGTTTGTTTACAAAGTGTCTAAAACTCTGAGGGCCCACACATGCAAACCAATACTGAGCCCAGCTTCAAGGATTGGATTAGGCTAGAATTGTGTCTGTTAATGTCATTTAGTCAAATGATCGATTGGTGACAGATATTTGTATGCAGTTTTAACTACATCCTATGTTTTTGTTGTGTTTTGTAGACCATGCTGGAGCTCAGGTACGACTTCCTGCACAACTCTTTTGAGAAGCGCACTGTCGCCCTGGAGATAGTCTCCAGAATACAACATGAGACGGCCACCACCTTCACCCACACTTAGATCATGCAGCATTGGTCGGACCTGAAACGGCTGCACATGCCCCGGGCGTGGCTTTTTTTGGACTTGCATGCCAAATGGCAATAATCCAGAAGGTAGGCATTTATTTATAATTGCTTTTCTTTTCTAGTGTTGGAAATGGATTACAGAATCCGCCGCACCCGGAGGCACACAGGCCGACCAGTGCTGCATGAATCTGCAGCTGGAAGTGAAGGTGTTGGAACTCCAGGGCGACGGTCCTACCCCTCCTCTGTTGGGTCCTCCGACCAGCCCCTAGACCTTTCCACAGAGGAGGGGCGGCACGGTGTGGGCAGGCAGTCATTCCCAGCGACACAGGCAGGAGCCTCTGGTATGTGACTCTTCATGTAACTGCACACACATACATGCTAGTTCCACCAAAGCTGAATCCCTTAATCTGTTTTTCTAGATGTATCTGGAGCAGGTGAAGATGTGGAGAATGCAGCAGATCTCGCCCAGGAGGCACAGGGAGAAGGTGAGTGATGTGACACACACATTGAAATTGACATTTGATTACTGTTGACTAAGACATTATAAGTGACCCTATTTGCCATGTCTCTACAGCCTCTACTTCACAGCAGTGGCAGGGCCCAGGACGTAGGGTTTGCCCCAACGAGGCCTCCGTCGGCCACCAACCAAGTAAGTTGTAATGTCATTCTTTGCAGTATGTGGTAATTGACATGATCACCCAGATACATCAAGCCATAGTCAATGGCATTATCAGAATGACCTCTGCCCACTTCCTTAGATTAATGACTTAGCAGAATGACCTCTGCCCACTTCCTTAGATTAATGACTTATCAGAATGACCTCTGCCCACTTCCTTAGATTAATGGCTTAGCAGAATGACCTCTGCCCACTTCCTTAGATTAATGATTTAGCAGAATGACCTCTTCCCACTTCCTTAGATTAATGACTTAGCAGAATGACCTCTGCCCACTTCCTTAGATTAATGACTTAGCAGAATGACATATGTCGTCATGATTTAAGTTGCCAACTAACAAACATTCCATCCACAGGTGAGAAACATGTATTTGTCTCAAACTAATGTTTTTTTCCCAATTTTATACAGGGACCACACGGGCAAGAGTTGAAGCAATGAATCGAAGGGTCCTTGAGTTGGTGGCCGATATGCAGCAGCTGGTTGACTCATTGGGGACAACAGAAGAAGAATAGTGTTCTGGGTCCTGTCACTGTGTGTTTTTTGTAATAGTTTGATATATTTTATTTTTTATACATTTTAAAGTTTTTTTAAAATAAAAAAATTATACAATTTGTATCCCATTTTTTTTTTAACAAGCCCCAAAAAATGCCTATTTAATAAAAAAAAAAAATCAAAATAAAAGTTTCAGTGTAATTTTTTAACACAAATACATTAACACCAAACGAAGGGTGAAATAAATATTTAGAGATGAAGATTCAGATGACCGCAAAGTGGTTTGGGTAAGTTTTAGGGGTCTAAAATGAAAGAAAAACCTAACCGCGAAGTGGTTTTGGTAAGTTTTAGGGGTCGAAAATGGAAGAAGAACCTAACCGCGAAGTGGTTTGGGTAAGTTTTAGGGGCCTAAAATGGAAGAACCTAGCCGGGAAGTGGTTTGGGTAAGTTTTAGGGGCCAAAAATGGAAGAAGAACCTAACCGCGAAGTGATTTGGGTAAGTTTTAGGGGCCTAAATGGAAGAAAAACCTAACCGGGAAGTGGTTTGGTAAGTTTTAGGGGCCTAAAATGGAAGAACCTAGCCGGGAAGTGGTTTGGGTAAGTTTTAGGGGCCTAAAATGGAAGAAGAACCTAACCGGGAAGTGGTTTGGGTAAGTTTTAGGGGCCGAAAATGGAAGAAGAACCTAACCGCGAAGTGGTTGGGGTGAGCTTTAAGGGTCCAAAAGGGAAGATGGAGGCTAGTGCTAAGTGATTTAGCTAAGCATTGTAGTAGAAATGAGTGAGCCAAATATGTAGGCGAGCACTTTAATGAGTTAAGTTTGTAGTGCGCAGGCCTAAGATCGTAAGGATTTACATCCGGACGATTATTTATTGAAAAAAGAAAAACAAAATCTAACGGAAAACGTAAAGGATTCATGGAAGGAGACGATGGAAAAAGGACAAAAACGAAAGCCGACGTTGTAACATGAGAAAATGAAACGGAAAAGTCACGCTGGAAAATTACATCCTCGTACTCGTACTCTGGCATACGAACGGACGAAAACTTTACAGAAGGATAGCAATGCATGCATAGAATCGCTCGCACACTCATACGAGAGTGGGAAAATTAAAAAAAAAAAACAGATCGGCACTTAAACGAAAGTCTTTTATTGTCTCTCTGAATCGAGCTTTATATGTATGTTTAGCTAGTGCGGCCCATTTCTTTGTCCTGGCCATTTAATGATGTACTAAATAATATAGAGTTATAATGAGGTAAAAAACTAAAGTGAACCAAACAGGTATAAACTAGATAACAAACAGAACTAAACCTAAGAACTAAGTCAGGAACAACCGGAGTCTTTATTTATTTATTTTTTTAGTGTACAAAGTTTTGTTAATATCGATAAATATCATGCATACAGACAACAATATCACTGAAAACTCCTGACATCCCAAATAGGACAACTAATGAACAATATCACTATGGTTGTTCACAATTAGTATGGCAGAATGTACATCAAAGATTCAAGAACAATCAGAAGGAGGAGAGAAGGGGGGAGTACTGGAGCCTATCCCATCTGGATGCGAACACCCAGCCTGATCAGCTATAATAGGCCTTGGGGTCAACATTTATCAAAGGTAGTTAATTCTGCTGTGTTTCGTAGCTCCTTCTCCCTTTACATATGAAATTGATTATCTCAAGGGCTCTGAAATCTACAGCAATTGGTACTGGTCCTTTAAGTATTTCACGGTCCTTAAACCTCCCCCTATTGTAAAATGGGATATTCTGGTCAGGCCTTGCTTCCACTACCAATCAAAACCTCCTCCAAACCCAGACACAAACCTCGGGGTGCTGAATATCGGCTCTATAGGTGTGTGGTCTGATATCAGCAATTAATGTCTATTAAGTTTTCTCCACAGTTTTACTGAGTCTGCCGAAGCGGGGCAACTCACTATTGATGACACCCGTCTAGAGTCCCAAAATACTTTCAATTTTGAATAGATTATAAGGCTGCTTGTTCCATCTGTACCCATAGTGGGATATTACCTTGAGCTAAGACTGCTGTTAATTGAGCTTATCTTGCAGCTTGATGATAGTGAAACAGGGAAGGGATTCTCATACCTGCTTGCCCTATAAGGTGCTTGCCTGTTAATCCTACTCTTATTTCCCTGCCAAATGACATTGAGAATTCATTTCTAAAACATATAACAACTTAGGGAGGAGGTCTATTTTTACTGCAGCAACTCTTCCCAGCCAAAATACTCTCTTGTATTTTAATAAATAATGGGTTAAAATTTAGTTCATATATCTTCTTCTAATCTACCACTAATCTCAACCCCAAATAGGTTGAGGCCCATTTAAACCTATATCGAGACCATAGGAAGGTTACTGTTCCTGCTTCCATCTTTATATTAAGGGCCAATAACTTGGTGACAATTACCACCAGGCTTAATGTCTCCTCAAAATCTTGTAATAACTGCATGATCTCTGGAAGGGACATCAAGAGCCTGGTGATGAACAACAACAAGTCATCCGCAAAAAGCACACATTTATGTTCCCCTTGCCCACAAACTACCCCCTTGAAATGGGCACAATGCTGGAGACAATCTGCCAAAGGTTCCATAGCCAAGAGGAACAGGGCAAGTGACACGGGGCAGCCCTGCCTTGTTTCCCTGACTCTGGAACTCTCAACTGTTCCAAGACCCCCTATTGAGGTGGTGGGAGCCAAATACAAGCACAGGATTATTCTCCAGAACATGTTGCCAAATCCCATTTCTCTAAGGGCCATCTGCAAATACTCCCATGTTACTGGATAGAATGATTTGCTAAAAACATTCCCTTTTGAGACTCTTTACCCCAATCCCCTTTTTTCTGAAGAAGTGAGATTGTATTGTAGGCTCTATGTATTTGATCTGGGTCCTGACTTCCCAGGAAAAAGACTACTAGGATCTTAGTCATTAACTTGTTGTGAGTTAATCACTTGTCTAAGTTAATCACTGTACCCCCTACAGACCAGGAGTTCCAACAAAGTACCCCCAAAAAGGCTATCAATTATACATTTTACCAAAATAAGTAGGTCACAGGCCTCTTAGCATTTTTAAAGCAAGAAGGAATAACAATTTAATATTTATACTATATGATATTTTACTATAATAATATACTAGATCCATCAGACCCCTGCTGTTGGCGCACACCCAAACATCCCTGCATACCCCTCCAAAATTGGTTATAAGAATTAGACCATAAATAACACTGGGCCCTTTCACATCAGTCAGCTAAAGTTTGCAAAAATGCTGCAGGCAGTGTTTTCCTGCAGAGCAGCCAATGCAGCCCATAGAAGTCTATGGGCACCTCAGGTAAAGCACATGCATTGTCTATTACCTCTACTGAATTGCCGTGCAGGGGAAGAGCCATATTTCTGTCTCCTTCCAGTCTATTGCTGCTGGCCCCCTGGTGCTGGCACAGTCTGACATCCTTCGGGGCAGTGCTGCTTCAGCCACCTTTTTTGAGTCCTTCCACTGGGCCATGGCTGGAGCAGAAGAGTGAAGGACCCCAGGAAAGTATCTACAGCAAGGACTGGACTGGATGAGGATTCTGGGTCCCCTCAACTCCTGTTGCAGCTGGTCTTCTCCAGGGCCCAGAGCTTCTCCCTCCAACACTCTCCTCTCCTGCTGTTGTCACTGCCACCCACTCCAAGTGCTTGTGTTGCCACCTTCGCTCCCGGGGGAGAGAAAACAATGCAATGGGGGCACACCAAAGCACACAAATGTATTTGAATTTGGTATTTTTAATTTTTCTTGCAATTTTTCTTTGACTACTTCTTAACATTACAGTTTCCTGAGTTCGAGCTAGTCCAAATTATAAAATGCATTCATTATTAAACTACATCTCCCAGAAGATTTTACCAGACTGATTTTTATATAAGATAGCTGACAAGAATTAACATACTGACCTGAGGAGCCAGAGTAAAAAGAATAAAAAGGGAGCATTACTACTGAGATATCAATTCTTAGTGGATCATAAGAGTAATAGACTGTGACAGAACAGCCTGAAAGGGTAGATGAAAGAAACGTGAGCTGATTTTCCTAAAAAAATTAGATTAAAGTTCTTCTCAGGGCTGAAAAAACATCTCATTTATGTACCTTGGACACTTTGTCCAGCATGACATTTTTACCTATAATCTGCTTCTTCTTAAGTCCTCAGCAGCTCGTGTTACTCTGGCTTGGGGTCTGTTTTCCATTGTCTTCTCTGTATTACATAACTGTTACAAAAGGCCGCAAAACATTTTTGTGTGAAAAAAACCCAAACATCAAATGCCTTTATATTTGGTAGTTTAATAGGGAACCTTCGCCTCCAGCAACACAAAGGATGCTCAGATAGTCTGAAGATATTCTAAGAGTCTTATATGCAAACAAAGCAGGTAAATGGGATACAAAGATAAAACTGAGCAAAGAAGCCTATTTCTGCTATACCGGCTTATTCACAGAATTAAGTAAACCTTCCCAGTTGGTTCTCTTTAAGAACTATTCCCAAGATATTCACATATGTTAATTTCACAGCTATAAATTAAAGATAGTGCTGAGTGGATCAGCACTAATTTTAATCAAACTGGATGCTAGCCAATATTTTTGCCAATATCGTAGTCAGTTTACAGTAATAAGATTGACTTTTTACGCTTAAAATAAAATTGGTCTTACAGAATGCTTCTCACATTAGGGAATACAGCAAATTATCAGTACTACCAATTTAGAACCTTAATACGCAATCTCATTTTATTGTTGAGCCTTTAGCACATACTCTATCATCCCCAAAGACAGGCATTGCATTATTTTTAACCTAGCTCAGAATAAAGAGGTTAACCTTGTAGGAATCTAAAATATGTTTTACTGTGCGTAAATAACTGGTCATGCAGGCCACTGTAACACAATTTAAAGGGGATGTCCATGGTGAGTGGATTAGAAGTCTTTTTTACTGTGACTGTGTTCTTTAAAGTCTGTCATCATCTTGCTGTGTCTGAAGCCCTTGAAAGCTGGCATAATCACTATACGCATTACCATCTTATATCTAACATTATTTATCACAACACACCTGGGCTCAACTGCTATAATTATAGTTTCGGTTACTCTGTGCTGTTTTAAAATAGGAAAATGGATGGAAATAATGTGAATTTTTAAAAAGAACAACAACTTAATATTGTCCTACCAAAGAGAGTTTTTTTCCAAAATATATATAATATATATATATATATATATATATATACATAGCAGAGAGGGCTTGTAACAAATCATGCAATTCTCAGAATATTACTGCACATCTTAAGACTAATCACAATTAGTCCCCCCCCCCCACTCCACTCCAGATACTTACCTAAACCCTGCAGCCCCCTTTATTCTTCAGTAGATCCTCCTTTTTGGAAGGTCCATGGCAGGTTCACACTGAAAAAAGTGTAGCATTTTGAGCATATTAGTCACATTCTGGCTGGGACTCCAGTTTGTGCCTTGACAGACGGGCAGGAGCTTGAGATAAGGAGTAGCTGCCAAAGAGTGGAATCAGCAGTAGAAACTATAGCCAATGCTTGAAATAAGGACCTGCTGTAGCTGTGATTGACTGACTGGTTTGAATTAAAATCATAGCTCCACTGCATCTGGCACACAGGATAAAGGGTATGTCATGATCAGAGGAGGATCGACTGTTATTATTTATTTTTTCTAAATCACACTGCCAAAATTGCGGTTAGCAAAGGTGGGGTGGTGGACTCTAAACAGACTTTAGGTCTGTTTAAAAGAGAATTGAAATTATATTTTGAAACTAACAGCATGTTTTCTCTTAAATTATAAAGTACTTTAATGTATCCACTTTGTGAATTGATTAGCCTTCACTGTAAAGTCAAAGTTCCCCTTTTAATCAGGATAAAAGCCTCAATTCATAGACACATTCGTCTGGACTTCCGTAGCGGTCTGTGTATGTTTTTGTGGGTGTTTGTCATTTTTTTAGTTTTTTTTCGTTTCATTTTTCATTCGTACGTTCGTTCGAGCTCATGCGTATACGCGCTTTCGATGAACAAAAGTAAATCGGATCCTTTGCGTTAGTTCGGATCATTTTCCCAGCTAAATCTGATATTTTGCGTTCGTTCAGATAACTTACGTTATTGTTATGTGCTTGCATCTCTTTCAGAGAGCTGCTTGCCAAGGGACCACCACCCTATAAAACCGTTTCATTTGCGATCCCCTTAGGGGACCATTTTGACCTCGGATACCTTGCTTTCAACATGTTTTGTGCCTTTGTGGAGGAACATCACCAACTCCAACTAATGGGCATTGAATGTATCAACAGGGCCGAGGCCAGATTGCACCGGAGACGCATGCATATCGATGACATGCACGACGTTGAGCTGTTCGAGCTCACCAGACTTAATCTCGCTTCCGTCCATAAGTTGTATAGTGAGCTGCGGCCATGGTTAGCCCGCACCACAAGGAAGGGGCAAGCAATTTCAGGTATGACCAAGGTGCTTGGCTGCCTGCAATTTTTGGCAAACGGCTTGTTCCAGAGGCTGGGTGCCCTCTCCGTGGGGATCTCCCAGCCTACGCTGAGCCACGCGCTATCCAGGATTTTGGAAGGCATGGCTACCATTAGTCAGAAATATATATTTTTTCCTGACGACATGGTAGCCTGGAACGCACCTAAGCTGGCATTTTATAATATCGCCGACATGCCCAACGTCATGGGTGCGATTGATTGCACCCACATTGCATTGGTCCCTCCTGCAGCCAATGAGTACATCTATAGGTAAGTTCAATCTGTCATTTTGTTATCTAGTTTAGAAAATTTGTATTTTAACTATCTATTAATCCCGCCTTGTAAATTGTCCCCGTGAAACAGCTTACACTGTATATTTATTAATCCCTCCTTGTAAATTGTCCCTGTGGAACAGCTTACACTGTATATCTATTAATCCCTCCTTGTAAATTGTCCCTGTGAAACAGCTTACACTGTATATCTATTAATCCCTCCTTGTAAATTGACCCTGTGATACATTTGACCGTCTTTAGCTTCATCAATGTTTTTCATGTCGACCAAAGCCAAACATTTTCATGTGGACCTTAATTATTCATTTTAAAGTTGATCCAACATACATATCCTTTTTTGGGCCAAAACATACTTAGGTACTTATTTTCTGTTATTTGTATTGCCCAACATGTTTTTTGGGAGTTATTGTTTGGGTAGTTTACCTTGCCTTACTAATTTTATTAACTTTTCTTTTTTCCCAGGAACCGCAAAATGGGCCACTCACTGAATGTCCAAGCATTGGTGGCCCCGGACATGCGGTTCCTTAGCGCCCTCGCCGGGTTTCCAGGCTCATCCCATGACGCGTTCATCTTGCGTAGATCTGGATTGTACCGTTGGTTTGAGTCTGGAGAATTCTCTGGTGGATGGCTCCTTGGTAAGTTGACGCAAATAATATCATTCCCTTTTCAATGTATGCCTATGAATATAGTTTATGACCCATGTCTGAACCTATGGCTGTTTTGACCCCTTGATGACATGTTCAACCGGACCTTAACCATCATCTTTAGCAAAGCACAAACCCTTAAAAACTGATTTCCCAGCATTTCAAAATAATATATTTCTACTTTCTAGTAAATTACTTATTATTCTTCCCCACACTCGGCTGCAATTCTGTTCTTGACTTTATGATAGGGTCTGCGCCATCTTTGCTCAGATGCATGACACTGAGTAGAGGAGACCAGGATAAAGTGCAGGGGGCAGGTTAGAGCTGTGCTTGGCTCAGACAAAGCAGATCTGGGGTCCTGAAAAGGTAAGACATCCCAGAATGCTGAGCAGCACAGTCCTAAGCCAATTCCTGTTTGCAGGCTGCCTTATTTGCCCTCATCCGCCATCTTGCATGTTTAAAGGCTCAGAACATGCATTAGATGGTGTTAGGCTTTTTTTTTAGCTGAGCAATCTGTATGTACAGGGGGTGGCTACAATATAAGATAGGCTCCTAGTCAGAGTGAACTACCGCTTGTCACAAAATTTATTTTTTGAATGTGTAATTTAAGTATATTCTTATTCTTTCAGGCGATTTCGGCTATCCACTTCTTCCCTGGCTGATGACGCCCGTCCTTCGGCCACAGAATGCGGCCCAGGACGCCTACAATCGGGCCCACCGGAAGACCCGGGCCGTTGTGGAGAGAGCCTTTGGCTTCTTAAAAACTCATTTCAGGTGTTTGGACCGTACCAGGGGGGTACTCCAGTATGACCCCAACAAGGTCATCGATATCATACTGGCCTGCTGTGTCCTCCACAACTTTGCCATAATGCAGCGTGTGCCCCGGTATGTGGATCTGCCCCCCTCTCCACCCACTCAGGACCCAGAAGATAACTACCGTGGCACACCTAGTGCCTTTGGCCAAGCTGTTCGGGCCAATTTGATTAACACACATTTTGCCTAATTTGTTTTTCCTGTGTTTGTTGCATGTGATTTTTTTTTAACTATAATTTGGCTTTGTGAATGCTTTAATATTGTTTTTTGTATCAAATGGTAATGATTTAATTACTAAAATATTCACACATGATCTGAGCCTCATGCATATTTTTTGGGACATGTTTGTTTAGAAAAAACTTCAGTAATCTCAAAAAATCCCAAACATTAATGCATCAACTTAGTCAACAACAGCTAAAGTCACATTCAATATTTTTTATTTAAATATTAAAAATTAGAGTTGAAGGGCACTCGCAGACTTCATGTACATACCTAGGACACTATAAATATACATTGGTGCAGAATCATGACAACTAGCAATTGGCCACATCCAGGAGTTTTTAAGTAATGCACTCCAGGCTGAAGTTTCAATAACAAATAAAATAAACAGACATAGGGAGCAACCATTTGCATGGCAATATTTGGCCAGTAATACATAGGGCCACATACACACCCTCTCCTGCTTGGCCACATTTGCCACAGGCACAGGTGGAAAGCAGCCATACCTATGCCACATCCACGCCTGTAAGTCAGTGGCCCACCAAAACAATAACCCCCAGTCCAAATCCAGTCCAATCTTTTCCAGGGTTCAAGGTAGTAGTTTGCCAGTACAGAATGTCCCCCAATCAGGCCTACAAACAGGATGAGCCAGACACAATTTCATTAGGCCCAAGCCTGCAGCATGGCAGCTTGAGCTGCATTTTCAGTGAGGCTTTAGCTCAGGCATTGGCTAGTGGGGTATCTCAGCACTCCAATGAGCTACATGGGCGAAAATCCAAATCATACAAGCACAGCCATAAAAAAGGCAATCTTGGTAGCGCTCACCAGACAGGTCAATACATTGCGGATGTAGAGGAAAGATGTGGAGGGCAGGGGAAATAGCTGTTAAAATAGGTGTTGCCCATAAAACCCTGGTGGTGGGCCTTGGAGGTGGCCCATCACCTGGGCATGCGTGGCATTCATAATCTGCCACTGTTCCAACATGAGTCTATTGCTAGTTCTAATTTCCTCGAGCATGGCTGTGAAATTATTAGTTAAGGTGGCCATGTGGCTGTTGCCCATCCTAAATTCTGTCATCATGGTGGTGAATGTATTATTTAATGTATCTAATTGTGCACTAAGCTGCTCTGTGGTTCTTTGAGTCACCTGGCAATAAATACGACTCTCATGGTGCCACGCTGACTCCAGGATCGGCATGCGCTTCCCCTGGGAAACTGGTTGACGTTGCTGACTACGTCTACCAATTCCCCTGGTTTGAGCACCTGCAGATGCTGGACCTCTAGGTTGAGCAAGAGTTGCAGATGTGCTCGGCAAATCCTCTGCAGCAGAGCTACCACTGGGGACTGTAGGCTCAGGCTCAGCCTGCAGCCCACGATGGGCTGTCAGCATGCGTCCAGCTTCACTCTGCTGAAGAGGATTTGGTGCAGTAGCATGTTGGGACAGTGGCAGATTAGGTTCCAGGGGGGTCAGTTCTGAAGGTCCCATCAAGGTGGCATCCTCCTCCATCTCCTGGATTTCCTCCATCAGTGTGTGGGTCTGTTGGGACAAGTGCCAAAAAAGGTTAAGTTTGCGCCCTAAATATATTTGTTATGCAAATTAGTCATGTTCATTCACATGCATCAGCAGATTCATCAAAGTCCACTTACCCTATATATGTGGTCCTGGCTCCTAGGCAGCACGGAAGTTGACGGCGTGGTCAAACTGGATGAGGCTTTCACACTTGCTGAGGCTTGATGCTGGGCTGTTTTTTAAATAAAAAGTCACGTAAACACCCCAAAATCCCTTGATGATCTAGATTACTACATATGCTTCGAAAAAACACGTGGCCAAGCAGGAATGCCAACTCCCACAACTGTCCAAGGTGACCTTTACTATGAATGTCATTATCTGTTATATGTATGACTCACCCTGTTCATACACATTGGTCACCTTAAATAATACAAACATGCATGTACTGCATGTTATGAGGCTTCATTCACACATCCATAAAGGCCCATTAGGGACCCACACTCAGCTTGCAAATAGCATTTTGCTTAAGAGTATGCTGGTGGGCATTCTTCCTGTGTAGACCTTTCCCTGACCCTGATCAGGTATTTGAGACCAAATCACAGCTAAAACCCAAGTGGCCTAAAGACAAAGAAGGAAGCGTTGTATATGATTGAGTAGAATCACATAATAGGCAGTGCTTTGCTAATATAAAGACTTTAATAGTGACCATAAATCCTGTCCAAGGTCGTGTATGGCCTGCCAAATTGGAAAATGAACAGACTTCAGACATTAAACACCCTGCTAAAGCTGTAATCTCCCCTACAAGCCACTCCCTAGGGACATGTGTTCATATATGCCTGTGAGCCTCATTTTACACATTTACAACATTTCACATACACACTAACATTACTAACCTGCAGGAATGGTAGGGATGTCCGGGTTCCGTCGCCCAGAGAGGCCCTCTAATGCCACGGGATGTATCAACGCCAGCACCATCTCCTCAGCTCAGGTAAATTGTAATTTTGTGGGGAAGCCTCCGCCAGTTTGTAAGCTGAAAAATATAGGTTGCCAAATGTAGTAAATTGTGGACAATACAACAATGAGACAAATGCACAACTCAAGTATGTACCTGCAATCATGCCGTTTATTTTCTTTCTTCCGTGATGCATACTTCAGATTCGAAAATTTTGCACTGGATCTGCTCCCCATATTTAAGCTCCTCCCCCGCTGCATTGACCTGTCTGGTGACAGGTCAGTGACAGGTCAAAAAGGTTAAGTTTGCACCCTAAATATATTTGTTATGCAAATTAGTCATGTTCATTCACATGCATCAGCAGATTCATCAAAGTCCACTTACCCTATATATGTGGTCCTGGCTCCTAGGCAGCACGGAAGTTGACGGCGTGGTCAAACTGGATGAGGCTTCCACACTTGCTGAGGCTTGATGCTGGTCTGTTTTTTAAATAAAAAGTCACGTAAACACCCAAAAATCCCTTGATGATCTAGATTACTACATATGCTTCGAAAAAACACGTGGCCAAGCAGGAATGCCAACTCCCACAACTGTCCAAGGTGACCTTTACTATGAATGTCATTATCTGTTATATGTATGACTCACCCTGTTCATACACATTGGTCACCTTAAATAATACAAACATGCATGTACTGCATGTTATGAGGCTTCATTCACACATCCATAAAGGCCCATTAGGGACCCACACTCAGCTTGCAAATAGCATTTTGCTTAAGAGTATGCTGGTGGGCATTCTTCCTATGTAGACCTTTCCCTGACCCTGATCAGGTATTTGAGACCAAATCACAGCTAAAACCCAAGTGGCCTAAAGACAAAGAAGGAAGCGTTGTATATGATTGAGTAGAATCACATAATAGGCAGTGCTTTGCTAATATAAAGACTTTAATAGTGACCATAAATCCTGTCCAAGGTCGTGTATGGCCTGCTAAATTGGAAAATGAACAGACTTCAGACATTAAACACCCTGCTAAAGCTGTAACCTCCCCTACAAGCCACTCCCTAGGGACATGTGTTCATATATGTCTGTGAGCCTCATTTTACACCTTTACAACATTTCACATACACACTAACATTACTAACCTGCAGGAATGGTAGGGATGTCCGAGTTCCGTCGCCCAGAGAGGCCCTCTAATGCCACGGGATGTATCAACGCCAGCACCATCTCCTCAGCGCAGGTAAATTGTAATTTTGTGGGGAAGCCTCCGCCAGTTTGTAAGCTGAAAAATATAGGTTGCCAAATGTAGTAAATTGTGGACAATACAACAATGAGACAAATGCACAACTCAAGTATGTACCTGCAATCATGCCGTTTATTTTCTTTCTTCCGTGATGCATACTTCAGATTCGAAAATTTTGCACTGGATCTGCTCCCCATATTTAAGCTCCTCCCCCGCTGCATTGACCTGTCTGGTGACAGGTCAGTGACAGGTCAAAAAGGTTAAGTTTGCACCCTAAATATATTTGTTATGCAAATTAGTCATGTTCATTCACATGCATCAGCAGATTCATCAAAGTCCACTTACCCTATATATGTGGTCCTGGCTCCTAGGCAGCACGGAAGTTGACGGCGTGGTCAAACTGGATGAGGCTTCCACACTTGCTGAGGCTTGATGCTGGGCTGTTTTTTAAATAAAAAGTCACGTAAACACCCAAAAATCCCTTGATGATCTAGATTACTACATATGCTTCGAAAAAACACGTGGCCAAGCAGGAATGCCAACTCCCACAACTGTCCAAGGTGACCTTTACTATGAATGTCATTATCTGTTATATGTATGACTCACCCTGTTCATACACATTGGTCACCTTAAATAATACAAACATGCATGTACTGCATGTTATGAGGCTTCATTCACACATCCATAAAGGCCCATTAGGGACCCACACTCAGCTTGCAAATAGCATTTTGCTTAAGAGTATGCTGGTGGGCATTCTTCCTATGTAGACCTTTCCCTGACCCTGATCAGGTATTTGAGACCAAATCACAGCTAAAACCCAAGTGGCCTAAAGACAAAGAAGGAAGCGTTGTATATGATTGAGTAGAATCACATAATAGGCAGTGCTTTGCTAATATAAAGACTTTAATAGTGACCATAAATCCTGTCCAAGGTCGTGTATGGCCTGCTAAATTGGAAAATGAACAGACTTCAGACATTAAACACCCTGCTAAAGCTGTAACCTCCCCTACAAGCCACTCCCTAGGGACATGTGTTCATATATGTCTGTGAGCCTCATTTTACACCTTTACAACATTTCACATACACACTAACATTACTAACCTGCAGGAATGGTAGGGATGTCCGGGTTCCGTCGCCCAGAGAGGCCCTCTAATGCCACGGGATGTATCAACGCCAGCACCATCTCCTCAGCTCAGGTAAATTGTAATTTTGTGGGGAAGCCTCCGCCAGTTTGTAAGCTGAAAAATATAGGTTGCCAAATGTAGTAAATTGTGGACAATACAACAATCAGACAAATGCACAACTTAAGTATGTACCTGCAATCATGCCGTTTATTTTCTTTCTTCCGTGATGCATACTTCAGATCAGAAATTTTGCACTGCATCTGCTCCCCATATTTAAGCTCCTCCCCCGCTGCATTGACCTGTCTAGTGAGCTCCTCCAAGATTTCATTCTTTCGCATTTTGCTTGTAGATTTGGATTTTTGCCCTGTGCCGGTGGCAAATGTGGCCGAGGAGGAGAGGGTGTGCTTAAGGGTGTTGTGCTTCTGGCCTTGTGCCTCTTTGTGCCCTTGCCACTTGTGGTTCCATGCCCCTGGGAGGTACTTGCACGTGGCTCTGGAGATGCTGAGCTGGCTGTACTTGGCCTTCTGGGCCTGTGGCTCTCGCTCTTTCCATAGGCATGGGTGTGTTTCCCACGTGGCTTTGGAGATGCTGAGCTGGCTGGGCTGGGGCTTTTGGGCCTGTGGCTCTTACTCTTTCCATGTCTATGGGTGTGTTTCCCACATGGCTCTGGAGATGCTGAGCTGGCTGGGCTGGGGCTTCTGGGCCTGTGGCTCTTGCTCTTTCCCTGGGCATGGGTGTGTTTCCTACGTGGCTCTAGAGATGCTGAGCTGGCTGGGCTGGGGCTTCTGGGCCTGTGGCTCCTGTTCTTTCAATGTCCATGGGTGTGTTTCCCACGTGGCTCTGGGGATGCTGAGCTGGCTGGGCTGGAGCTTCTGGGCCTGTGGCTTTTACTGGCCTTGCCAGTGTAGCGTTCTTTCAGAACGGATGTGGTAGGCCGGGGGGGAGGGGATGGTGTTTTTTTGGGGTCTGGAGCTTCTCACCCTTTTAGTGGCCTTTTTTGCGGGCATACCTGCCTGCTTGCTTGTGGGCTTCTTCTTCGCCGCTCCCTCCTTGGCTTTGCTGGATGGTTTGGGTTTAGCGGACTTGGTGGATGATGTCGCCTTGGCCTGGCCACTGTGGCTGCGCGTTTCCCGCACCTTCGGAGTTGGTAGTTGGGACCGAGTGGTCGGCCGTGAAGAAGCCTCCTCAGGCCGCTGTGGCATTTAGCTGCTGGCCTCCTTGCCTGGTTTGGCCTTACCGACTTGTTTTTTGGCTGGCATGTTGAAACTCACAAAGAGAATGAGCTGTGTGTCCAGGACCCTTTAAATACTAATGCCTGGATATGATGCTTACGCGTTCGCGTACGCGTGTGTACGGCCATTCGTCCGGCCGTGCGGAACCTGGAAACTGCATTACTTATCTGCTGCGGACAAGAAGAGAGATGGCGCCCACGATCTTCACCCGCCAACAAGAAGAGCTGATTATGCTCGTAAGTGTATTGTAAGGACTTTGATTTGCCATCTAAATGCATGCCTAAGCCTTAAGGAAGCACAGGAAGAAACAGTTATCTTTAAATTTTTGTCTAAATTTGTGCCAAACAGAAGTGCGCACATAGAAGGATAGTTTGAGGCTAGAAGTGTGTCTGGGAATGTTATTTAGTCAACTGATCTTATTGTGACAGATGTTTGTATGCCGTTTGATCTAACAAATATGTTTATTTTGTGTTTTTTAGACGATGCTTCAGCGCAGGTACGGCTACCTGGCCAACTCTTTTGAGAAGAGGACCGTCGCCCTGGAGATCGTTTCCAGGATCCAGCACGAGACGGACACCACCTTTACACATGCAGATCATGCAGCATTGTTCGGACCTGAAACGGCTCCACATGCCCCGGGTGCAGCGATTTTTCAGGCTCCATTTTCCAAGTAAGTGCATAGCGATTGCATGCTAGATGTAACTAATACAGAAGGTAGGCCTTTATTTATAAATGCTTTTCTTTTCTAGTGCTGGAAATGGAGTACCGAATACGACGCACCCTGAGGCGCAGAGGCCGACCAGTGCTGCATGAATCTGCAGCACAAAGTGAAGGTGGTGGATCTCCAGGGCGACGGTCCTACCCCTCCTCTGTAGTGGACCTTTCTACAAAGGAGGGGCGTCACGGCATGGGCAGAGAGTCGAACCAAGCGACGGAGCCCTTAGCCTCTGGTTTGTGACTCTTAATGTAACCGCACACACATACATGCTATTTAAACAAAAGCTGATTCCCTTAATCTCTTTTTATAGATGAATATGTAGCGGGTGAAGGATCTGTGGAAGAGTCTGCAGCAGATCATGCCCAGCAGGCACATGGAGAAGGTGGGTGATGTCACACACACATTCAAATTGTCATTTGCTTACTGCTGACTCAGACATTAGAAGTGACCCTATTTGACATGTCTCTACAGCCTCAACTTCCCAGCAGTGGCTGGTCCCAGAACCCAGGGTGGTGCCCGAAGCAGACGTCGGCCACCAACGAAGTAAGTTGTAATGTCATTTTTTTGAGTATGCGGTAATTGACATGATCACCAAGATATCTAAAGCCATAGTCAATGGCATTAGCATAATGACATATGCCCTCTTCCCTAGATTAATTACTTAGCATAATGACATATGCCCTCTTCCTTAGATTACTTACTTAGCATAATGACATATGCCCTCTTCCTTAGATTAATTACTTAGCATAATGACATATGCCCTCTTCCTTAGATTAATTACTTAGCATAATTACATATGGTGTCATGAGTTAGCTTGCCACCTAAAACACATTCCCTCCACAGCTGAGAAACATGTATTTGCCAACAAATTATGTTTGTTTCTTTTTTATACAGGCACCACACGTGCCAGAGTGGCAGCAATGAGTGCCAGGGTCCTTCAGTTGGTGGTCGACATGGAGGAGCTGCGCGACTCGTTGGGGACCACAGATGAAGACTAATGTTCTGGGTCCTGCCATTGTTATGTATATAGTTATGTATTTTTACAATTTTAAACAAAAAATTTTACATCTATAAATGTTATTTTTTATACAGACAAATTTTTAACGTTGTAAATTGTAACCAAAAAAAAAAAAAAGATAAGACACACAATAAGTGGTATTTGTTATTAAAAAAAAATATAAAAACATGTTTCTGTGTCATTTCCTTTTCTAAATACATTACCACAAAACGAATGGGCCAAGAAATATTTAGAGATGAAGATTCGCAGGACCGCGAAGTGATTTGGGTAAGTTTTAGGGGTGAGAAATGGAAGAAGAACATGACCGTGAAGTGATTTGGGTAAGTTTTAGGGGTGAGAAATGGAAGAATATACTGACCGCGAAGTGATTTGGGTAAGTTTTAGGGATGAGAAATGGAAGACAAACATGACCGCGAAGTGATTTGGGTAAGTTTTAGGGGTGAGAAATGGAAGAAGAATGAGAGTGCGAAGTGATTTAGCTAAGCATTGTAGCACAAGTGAGTGAAGCAAATATGTATGCAAGCACTTTAATGAGTTAAGTTTGTAGTGCGCAGGCGTAAGATCATAAGGATTTTCGTCTGGACGATTATTTATTGTAAAAGGAAAACAGAATCTAGCGGGAAACGTAAAGGATTCGTGGGAGGAGACTATGGAAAAAGGGCAAAAACGAAAGCCGACGATGTAACATGAGTAAAAAAAACGTAAACCGATAGCTAGAAAATGACATTCTCGTTGGCATACGAACGGACGAAGACTTTACAGAAGGCTTGCAATGCATGCATAGAATCGCTCGCACACTCATACGAGAGCGGGAAAATTAAAAAAAAAAATACAGATCGACACAAAAACGAAAGTCTTTTTTTGTCTCTCTGAATCAACCCTAAAGTGTTTTTAACCACGTTCTCTGTAGTGGTGTTAATCAAGAGCAAAGGGTTTACTACTAAAATCTCTACTTTAAATATTTATTGTGTTTTCTTATGGCAAACCGGACAAATACATAAATATGATAATTTAGTGAGGGAAAATTCTAAAGGCTATGGCTGCCAGTGCCATTTTGTATGCAAAGGAGCTCTTTTATCCCAGCTATCCTGTTTTCCACAGATAGGACCACAGCCAGTGGGGCCAGCCACATTCCATGCTTCTCAATCTCTCATATTGGGCTTAGTCATTGGGAAGTGAAACTGGCTTTTGTTAAGGAACAGGAAGCTCATGGCAAATGCCAGAATGGGGCAGCAGCCACACCACAGAATGGTTGAGGATGGGTAACACTTTTTTATTTTGCCTATAAACTGCTCAACCAGGGTGTCAGAGTCATTCTTTAATGCTAGTAGTACTGTACATGAATGAATTGCTCCATAAACACACATGGAATATCACAAATAGCCCACTGAATTATTAAAACATATCCTAAACTAATATTAGAACCATTAGCTATTGTACTTTTCCTATAATGGCTGTGGGCAGCCCAGCATATCCATTCCCCAACATGCTTAGATGGAATCTAATAATTAGGTAGCTATGCAAATAATGAATAAACAAACTAACAGTATGTTTATTCATTTTACTATTTAATTGTAAGGTTAAGGTTATACAGCGTATTGGCTAATTCAATAGATTGAATATGTGAGCTTTCAAAGCAATATAAGCTTCTTCTTTAGGCATAATACAGATCCGTTACTTAGGCACACATTTATAAACTACAAAGGAGGCACAATTGTTCTTCAACTGACAAAAATGAAGAATAGCAAAGTTGTAAAAATGTAAGCTGTGAGATAACAATCAGGGTGGATTAGGACAGTTTATGATGGGCTCATAAGAATTAGATGGAGAAGATAGAGTGTGTGGAATTTGTATTGCCCTCTTTAGTCATATCAGCCAAGGCAGTCTGTTTAATATCAGATCCTATTGTAAATCCAGTCTAATCATTTTATGTCATACTGATACAAAAATTATCCCTGTTTAGATTTTAAGATTTGGATGCACTTACATTCCCACTCCAATCTCATCTTTTGTGAATGGACACACAACCATACATCTAATCTATTAATCAATTGATATATGTCTCGCAATTCATTCATTTACCGATTTTTACTTTATCCCAACATATTAAAAAATGTTTGGCTAAAGCTAACCACAACCCTTAATTTTATACTAACTGCCCCCTACCTCTGTTTTATAGTTTTCCATTTACCGTATTTTCCACCTTATAAGACACACCTAGGATTTGGAGAAGGGAAATAAGAAAAAAATATTCTAAACTGTTGTGTTAAAGCACCCAATTACAGACAGTGTGACATTCCCCCATCCCTTCCCCAAATGCATTGTGGCATTTAATCATCCCATTCCCATAGGCAGTGTGGCATTCTCCCCGTCCTATACCCAAATGCATTGTGGCATTTAATCGTCCCATTCCCATAGGCAGTGTGGCATTCTCCTCATCCCATTCCCTTAGGCAGTGTGGCATGTCCCCCTCCCATTCCCATAGGAAGTGTGGCATTTCCATAACCCATCCCCATAGGTATTGTAATATTCCCTCATCCCATTCCCATATGCAGTGTGGCATTTCCCCCCATTCTATTACCATAGGCAGTGTGGCATCCCCCATCCCATTCCCATAGGCAGTGTGTCATTTCCCCCTCCCATTCCCATAGGCAGTGTGGCATCCCCCCATACCTTTCCCAAATACAATATGGCTGAATCCCCCTTCCACCCCGATGCTGGAAATAAAGAAAAAAATATATATACTTACATGAGCCTTGCGCTGCGACCACCGGGATGCCAGCCAATGAAAGAGCGGCGGGCAGCGTAACTGAACCCCGCCCACTGTCCCCGCTCTGGCTGCTGCTGGTACTGCCGCTAATTCGCAGCTGGTGTGTGCACACACCAGGTCCATAGGGCGAGTAATACTTTTACTACCCTTTTCTATAGCTTTCTAACGATTTGTTTGACAATACCTACTAAGAACCTTTATTTCTGGATTTTCAACATGCAAATGATTCTTTTAACATACTATTTTTCATTCAGTGTCAAAGGTTTTAAATCCGTAAATCCTCTAGTTAGCCCTAATTAGCATATTTACCCCTTTCTGACGTATGATGTACAGGTACTTTATAATAAGAAAGGGTTGCCAAGCAGATGAAGTACATAGTATGTCCTGCAAGGAATGATTTCCTTGCACTGCTGCCCCAGCCTGCCATAATTAGCGATTGCTCTGATTGGCTGCTCGATTTGTGACCAAGCCATGCATTTATAGATGTACTTATTTTTGGATTGTTGCTTGTAAAAATTCTCAACATGCAAATGATACTTTTAGCATAGGGTTTTTGACATGCATGCCCTTCAATGTCAATAGTGAAGTGGGCCCAAAACAAAATAGATTTTGTAAATGTCTTTATTTCTAACAGTGGATTCCCAAGTAGACAAAGCTAGGGCAGCAGATGGGTCTGTGGGCCATTTTGGGTTTAGATTTGGTGGCGTCAGTAAAATAAGATACTGAAATCACGTTAGAACTCATGAAACATGAGTTTTAAATGTTTACAGTCACCCATCTACAGCTTTATCAAGGAGAAAAAAATATATATTCCTTGTGCTTTTGCAGAGATTGGCTTCATTTAGTAGACAAATCCATTATAAGCAAAGCATTACCATTTATTACAGACAATTGTAACTTGCAATTTTTTTTTTTTATTTTTAGCATGGGTACTTCTGAATTTTTTTTGCAAATTATAACAAATTGTTGTTTGTTATTATTATTGTTTGCACATAAGAAGAGAGAAAGGGGCTCAGCTAACTATATATTATTTCCACATCAACCTTAAAGGGTTAGTCAAGCAAAAGAAAAAGAGAATTATACTTAACTAATGTCCCGTTTCCCTGAGGCCTCACAGGCTGCATATTTACACAGCTCTTCTGCTGTGGTGGCTCTTCCGCAAATGGGGCAGTATAGGATTTACCTTAAAGAAGGTTTTTTTTAACTTTATGTTGCTTGAGGTAAAAACAGCATTTTTTATATTAATCATAACCCTTTAATTGATCCTAAATACCATAACTTAGGTTGACCTTAATCCTGACAAAAAAGGTGCAAATTGCACAAACACTGGAGACTGAATAAAAAATGTCCAGAACATTTTTAGTATAACCACATGGTTTGCCCATTAGAAAATATTTTCCATCTCGCATATATTGTACTGTGGCATGAGTGCTGTGTACTCCTGATACAGTATGACCTAAAAACCTTCCATGTCTAAAGATGATGTTATATGATGTAACAGGTAAGACTGTCATTAGAGGGACAGCTAATATGAAAGGCCATACTTTCACATGAGCCTTATGCTAGTGGCATTACCTCTGACAGTAGTGGACCATGTCCAGATGGAGTTTAGTACTGTAGTTAAATGAGTGCTCTGCAAAACTATGCTATGCCATTACTGCAAATGGGTTGTACCTGGGAAGGACCACAGGTAATATAAACTTAAAGCCACTAATTGTTCTGGGAGTAAAACCTGTGAGTCCACACAGGGGCAAAAAGATCCAGCAATACACCACAGTAATGACAGGGAAACAAAGGCCCAGGTACTAATTAAAGCAAATTGGACTGGGTTGTGTCAGCTGGAGTCACAGAAGTGGAGAACAATACTGTCTCAAAGTATACTGCTCAAGAAGTCTGTCGTGAGCCTGTATGTGGTCTCTGAAAAATAAGTAAGAGTACTGTACCACTGCAACCAAGTGTGAGTGTGGATTGGACAGCACACCACTTGCCCCACAAGTGCACCCAGGGAGACCTAAGCAGACCCACCATTTCCCACATTGCTGACATCAACCCAAACCTGTGTGTGACATGATGATGTTTAAAGTGGGGTCAAAACCCCCACTCTGTGTGAAACCCCCCGGACCGCTGTTCTTACCTTTCCCCAAGTCCATGGCAGTGCCCACACAGATGTCTTTTGGGCACTGATTTCCGAAGACTTTAATCCTGGTTCCAAGCCTCTTGTGAATGGATTCCCACATGCGAGAGTGGTGTTTAATCCTGGTTTTAGCAGTTTTTAGCCCTTGTACTATTCAATATTGTCCTTTTTTTTGGGTGTAGCCGCTTTTAGAGACTTTTGTAAATCGAGTCTTCAAAGTATCAATACGTGTTGCCCCAAGTTTATGCATTCTCGCTTTTGGAACCTTACGGATTATTCTGAGACCTGATTTGCCCTTGGGACAGGTGTTTAAAAAATAAGTTGCTGGGCAAATTTTATGCCCTCTTTTTGTTTGTGGGACTGTTGATGGATGCTCAGGTGATGTGTGCGTTGGAGCCCCTAAACGAGTAGCTGCAGTGCCGTGGGCCCTGTACAGCCCCCCATGTAACTACTGAGGCACAAAATGCAAGCTGCTTCATACTATGGGTTGCTAAGCTGTTCTCCCCGACCATAACACTGCAACACACACCATCACTGACTTATAAAACAACAGCAACACCATTTTACCAATACATAACATCATTCTCTAACTAACAGTATTAACCCTTTAAATGCCAGCCACGTAAAATTTACGTGGTTGCCTCTCCGTCACTTAAGTGCCAGCCACGTAAAATTTACGTGCCTGGCATTTACCCCTGCTAGCGGGCAAGAAAAAAAAATACTCACCTGACCCCTCGTTGGATCCGGCCGGGTCTCCTCTTTAATTTGGTGCCATCCGAACCTCGGTGGGGGGTCGGATGGCTCCAGGAGAGCCCCCGGAATAGGCAGCCCCCCCCCGCTTCTGCAGCAGCAGCTGCTAACTGTAAAAAAAAATAAAAAATGACATTCACTTACCTGCGTGTGCGCTGGCTCCTGCTGTCCCTCCTCTTCACCTGGGGGGCCTCCTATCCCCCCCAGGACTTACGGATCTTCAGGAGAGAGCCCGGGAGGCTCTCTCCCCTTTCCTCCTCGATGGCAGCCGCCATCTTGCCGCTAAGCTAATGGGCTAATGACGTCATCCCGGCCCTGATCTCAGGCTTCAGCCTTCTCAGCTGTCAGATGCCGGTGATCGGTGCCGGGGAAGCCTCCCCCTTCTCTGGATGCCGATCACCGGCATCTGTCAGCACAGCGGCGAGGAGGTAAGTACAGTAAAAAAAAATTTTTTTTTAATAAAATACTTTTTATTAACGTGTGTTGTTTTTTTTTTAACAGTTAACCCTTTGTGAGCTGGTAAGGGGTCCATGAGACCCCTTATACCAGTTCACAACGCTTTGGGTCTGGCAAGTCACCTGCGGCTAGCGGGTGACTTGCCATTAACCCCCAGCTCCCCATTACCTGCCTCCCCAATGGTCGGGGGGGGGGCAGAAGGGCCCGGGCCACTTAGTGGCTATGTGGGCTAGTAGCCTGCAGGGCCAGGGGCCACCAACGCTGGCCCCTGCGCCCTGTTCTACAAGCCCCCATAGCTGGCCCGGGTCAGTAATGCTGAGTAGGGGGGACCCTACGGCATTTTTTGGGGGGATTTTTAAGGGTTTTTAGCCCTTAAAATTGCAAAAAAAATGGGGTCCCCCCCCCCCTGGGAGGGGGGACCCTATGTCATTTTTTTTTTTTAATTAACCCTTTTGTGTTCTGTCATCCAGCAGCTATAAAAGGCTTCTAGCAAGTGAGCAGAAGCCAGTGATCGCCGAGGGACAGAGTGCTCCAGTATGGATGGGAGGTTAGTATAAAAAAAAAAAATAATAATAAAATATTTTTTCTCTTTGTGTGTCTGTGTTTTTTTTACATTTAACCCCTTGTGAACTGGTAAGGGGTCCATGAGACCCCTGGGGGATGGCAAGTCACCTGCGCTAGCCGGTGACTTGCCATTAACCCCCGGCACCCCCATTACCTGCCTCCCCAAAGGCCAGGGGGGGGCAGAAGAGCCCGTGGCCACGGGCTATGCGGGTTTGTAGCCTGCAGGGCCAGGGGCCACAAAAGCTGGCCCCTGCGCCCTGTTCCTACAAGCCCTGCATAGCTGGTCCCGCGCTGGTTACTTTGGGTAAGGGGGGCCCCATGTCATTTTTTGGGGGGATTTTTAAGGGTTTTTAACCCTTAAAAATCCCCAAAAAATGCCCCCCCCCTTGGGAGGGGGGACCCTATGTCATTTTTTTTTCTCGATTTAACCCTTTGTAGTGTGGATGGAAGTTGTATTTTATTTGTAAATGTTAAAAATTACTTGTTTCAGTTAGGGGGGTCTCCTGGGCAGGAACAGGGGGCTACCGATAAATATGTGGTACCATTCTAATCGGTAGAAATGGGGCTTTCACATGCAATATGGTTTTCCCTAATAAAATACATTTTTTTTTTTTTTACTTAATAATAAATAAAATTAATAATAAATAAAATTTACAAACAAGACATTTCATGTTAAAGCCTAAACTCTGCTGCAATATATATATATATATATATATATATATATATATATATATATATATATAATTTTCCTGAAAATTCCAGCAAAAATGTCACAAAACATGACGCAAAATGGGGAAAAATGACCTGTCAACAGAGGCTGACAAAATCTCAAGTAGGCTGGAAATTAAAAGGGTTAATAGTACCTCTGCATGTTGGGTATTGTTCTGTTCGGGGGACCTTGTGCTTTCAGACTTAGCTTGTTTTTTCTGGTTTGCATATTTATATTTTAGGAAAAAGTGTTTTTTATTCAGCTTTTTTATACATTTTTTAGGGAAACCCTGCGCAACCAAAGAATTCTTTGAGGGATCAATTCCAGAAAGATGAGCCCACTAAAACAAGCTGGGTACACTTAGAAAGCTTAACATGTGTACTTTCAGGGAATATATGGTTTATGTGGGATATTCCAAATGTAAAGGGTTGTTTTGGTTGAAAAATTGCAAGGTGCGCACTTTGTCTGCAGAGCTGAAATTTTCAAGAAAAATTACCGTTATGCTCATGCTTTACTTTGGGGTGTTTGGCAACTCTTCCCTTGACAGTAGCAATGCATGTTGGGTATCGTTCTGTTCGGGGGAGGTTGCTTTTTCACATTATACTTGTTTTTTCTTGTTTGTATATAGTTTTTTTAGGAAAATGTGGCTTTGATTCTGCTTTTTTTATCCTTTTTTAGGGAAACTATTTGCAACCAAAGAATACATTGAGGGATTACTTCTAGAAAACTGTGGCCACATCAACAAGCCTGGTACAAATAGAAAGCCTGAGGTGTGTACTTCCAGAGAATATATAGCTTGTGGGGGGTATTTCAAATGTAAAGGGTTGTTTTTCTGGAAAAACTGCAAGGTGCGCATAGCGCATATCACAGTTGTATTTTTTCTGAAAATCCCCTAAAGCTCTGTTTCAGTTTGGGGGAGTCTCCTGGGCAGGAAAGGATGTCTACCAATACATATGTGGTACCGCTGTAACCGGGAGAAATTGGGATTTCACACGCGATAAGATTTTATTGACAAACTTACATTTTTTATTACAAAAAAACACTACAAATTGTAAAAATAGTTTTTTTTTTAATTTTTTTGCACATATTTCGCCAAAAAATATTGAGAATACACCTAAAAATTACAAACAAGACATTTCATGTTAAAGCTCAGACTATTTTGAACATGGGGAGAGCAAAATAGTGCAAAATGGTGTGACAAAAACTCCAGGTAGGTTGGCACTTAAAGGGTTAAAGTGTAAGTCCAGTCTCTATGTAACCCCCTGTCTCGGCGCCAAGGCGGGGGGTGGCTCCCTAAAACAGGAAACAACAGGGCTGCAGTAAGTAATGAGAAATTGTGGGCATTTGTCAGGAATAACTGTGTTCAAGCAGATGCTGACCTGCCTTTGTTTTGTCTTTACAGGTGCCAAGGCCAATATCGCTGAGCCAATTCATAGCTGGGCATTTTACATTTCTATACATTTTATACTGCTTTAAATGTTTCAAATAGTATTTTAGTATTCAGTTCTTAAAAATAAATAAATAAATGTGGATTTCACAAAAAGCCACAAAGGGGAAACACACTACGTGGAAGGCCCCAAAGCAACCAGAAGGAAGGCGGTGAGTCACACTGGGGAAACACACTACATGGGATGCCCCAAAAGGAACCAGAAGTACAAGGTGGGAGAAGTTGAGTCACAATGGGGACACACACTACATGGGATGCCCCAAAAGGAACCAGAAGAACAAGGAGGAAGAAGATCAAACTGTGGCGATGCTCAGAAATGTGAGATGCCCCAAAGGTCGTGTTCACCAATGGAAAAAGTCACCAGTATGTCTATGACAGCATGCAAGTGAGATGGCCACAAAGCACAGAGAACATAGGACTCTGCGGCAACATATTGCTAGAAACAGGTACAAACTTGCCTTAAGATGCTAGTTCACCAGCCAAATATGGAATTGCTCAGCTCAAATAAAAGCTTAAAGCGGACCTTCACTCTAAATAAGAGTCTGTCTTATATGTTTCCCCCACCCTGTATATACAAATTGCTCACATTAAAAATCATCATACCTGCATCTACTGCATGTTATGAGCCTTTAAACATCCAAGATGGCGGCTCATGGAACATCGGGCAGCCTGCAAACAGGAAGTGCCTTCTGACTGTGCTGTTCTGCATTCTGGAATTGCTGACCTTTTCCTGACCCAAGCTCTGCTCTGTCTGAGCAAAGCAGAGCTATAACCCGCCCCATGTACTTTATCCCACTCCCCTCTCCTCAGTAAGTGTGATGCTTCTAAATCAAGATGGTGGTGCCTGTATCCTTAAGTCCTGAAGAGAGTTGCAGCCCAGTGGGGGAAAGAATAATAAGTAGTGACTAAAAACTTAAAAAATATTAATTTTAGATGCTGGGAAATCGTTTTATAAGGGTTTGGGCTTTTCAATAAATCATGGTGAAGGTCCGGTTTAAACCAAACACTTACGATCACGTACGCCTGGCTGAGAAAATCTGGGACGTGGCTGAGAATAAAGCGAGTGTTCCCAACTTCTGGGTCTGCGAATTTTCTTTTGTGCAAAACCGAGCAATTGCGGTGAGGCTGGGAATCAGGCTTATGATCCCATGATGAGCCTTTAGCAATAATCCTGAACAAATATAGTTCTCTCAATTGTACTTAAATAGAAGGCAAATGTGAGCCTGGAGAAATCTCTGCAGTGGACCATAAAAAAGCCTTTTGCTATTGATATTTCAATGGATTCACTGAAAACGTTTTAATAAAGCCCAGGAAAGGAACACTTTTCTGTATTGGCTAAAATTATGACTGTTTGCTACTAATTAGTCTTTTGAATGTACTAAATATTAATCTGGTTCCTCTGGGTATCATGCTAACAATTTGGTGAAGCCAGTGTGACTTCCAGTGTGCACTGCGGTGTGGATTGCAACCTGCATCTCTGTGAGCTTTTTAGTGTTTCTATCTTTTTTCCTCAAAAATTACCAGTAGCTCTGATGGGGCATGTGTACAGGTGAGGTACATATTTTTTATAAGAGGCAAGGATATTATTTTTTAAGCTTTAGGTTTTAAGTTTTTACTTTTGAGTACGTTCCCTTGAGAAAGGGGCCCCGCGTGACATCAAAATGTGATGTTGGACTGTTTCACATGCATATGGTGACCTAATATAATTTTTCTACAATTCTGGAGTGTTGGCTCTTTCCTTGGAATACTGTTCATGTGGTACCTCCACAGGGCCATCGCACCCACTGATGGAACCTTGAGAATAAGTGTGCCATTAAGATATAGACTTTGGATGTGTACAGGTAAGGTACGTCAATTTTTCTATGAGATAATGATATTTCTTTTATGTTCGGAAGCAACAGTACAGGGTATGCAGAAAAGCTTATATAAAAACCCAATCCCACAGTCAAAATTGCCCCACACATCAGTGCAATCATTCTTTATTTCTAGTAGAAAGCCATCAGCTCTGATAACTCATTGCTCTGTTGCACAGGTGAAAAAAATGTTTTGAAATGTTTAGAAATCATTTTAGAAGATACACTGTCTGAATGGTCTGCAGTGAACATTGATAAAAAAACATTGTTGCAGATTTCCCTTCTCACACACACAATCTATCTAGCAGCTGGTTATTCAATGTATATGTTTATACAAGCTGCCCATGTTATTTACAAGCTGCTCATGTTTCTGAGGCATTTCTCTCTCAGTTTGGTGTAGGCTGCTGCTGGCAGCATCTCTCCCCTCATGCTTATGTGTGTGGCAAGATGGCCACTCTCATGCAGTTCTGCAGCAAAGAATCAGCTTGTTATTCTAGAACATCTGCATGGAGTTAAGCCATCTCAAATAGTTTTTTTTTTTACCAGAGGGGGGCTTTAGGGGAGCAATATACTAAACATTTTTTCCACTTTTGGTCCACTTTAAAGAAAAACTCCCTTTTGTAAGGTTTTTGGTGTTCTGCCTTATTGTTGTCCTCTTCTGGGATGTAAAATTTCAATTCAATAAGAATTGTGCCCCCATACTTGTGACATATCAGCATGCTTCATCCAATTTTCTTATATTCCGCTGGATGTGTCTTGGTAAACTAGGAGTGACTTTCTTTCCCCTAAAGCTCTTATCCTTATCTCACTACAAATCCCAGAATCCTTCATCTGTAGCAGGTGTGTTTATTAGCAGCTTTGGCTAAAAAAAGCAGCAGCAATTACCCTTTTCATCTAAGACCGCTTCTAGTAATCCTTTAGCTTTTGAACAAAAGACTGATTCCCCCTCTGAAAAGATTGAAATAATGCAGATAAATTTGTCATGTCTACCTCGGCCAATCAGATGATTAGCAAGCCAGAGTGAGGACGCTTCTGAAATGTACATCTGAAGAACACTTTGATGTACATTTCTAAGGTAAACACATTGTTGCTATGGGGAACTGTTTTATAACATGGAGTTGCAAAAACATAGAAAAGTAAAACAACTCAGCACCTTGAGCACATCATTTTGCCACACTAGATTGGACACTTGTCATTGAAAGTATCCTTTAAATATATACCTCTTGCTCTGATTATTTTGTATCAGACCAAGTAATTGCAGAATAATTTACAACTTTAAAGTGACACTGCAGGGAAAGGAAACTGATATGCACTCACTGTGTCAGGCACAAAGATTGCTCAGACCTTGCTCAGACCTTGCAGAGGAGTGGCATGTCTTTTGCCCCTGCTCCCCAGGCACTGGGCATCAAAAAACAAGATGCTCAGGGGTTGGATAAGTGGCCCTGAGGCAGCTGCATTCCTTGAAGGCTAGAACACAGCAGTATGCAATCTAAATAAATAACATAGGGCCTTATTCATGAAGGGATAGCGCCAGGTAGTGCCTGTACAGCGACAGGTAGCGGCAGGTAGCGGCAGGTGAACGCCGAAGACGGCACGCAATTACACATTTATGAAGCCGAATCTGGTGAGTGAATGGAACAATGCCATGTAGCGTATGACTCATCATTATACCAGGCTCAGCGTACAGCGCTGGCGTTCATCCTTACAGAGCACCACGTTTTACCTGTCGTTACTTGCCGCTCTCCCATACATTTCAATGGAGGATCCTTATATCCCTTTCCTGATCTCATTTTTTTTCCTTTAAAAAAAACTCAAAACTTCTGATATGTATCCTGGACAAGAAAATTACATTTTTGAAAAATTTTTATTATTAATAATTTTATACAGAACTGTCCTTACATGTCTGGTAAGTGTTCATGTTACAATGTAATAACAATGTAATTCCATATGTTTTTGCTTTGTTACTGGTGGATACATGTACAAAAACAGACTTTAAACACACAGCCTCTGTACTATGAGCAACAACTACATGATTTTGATTGCCGGCGATGTTTGAGGCTGTTTTTTTCGATGAATGTGGTGTGAGTCAGTCGCACTGAGCTGGCGCTATCGTTCGGTCCCATACAGCGTAGTACTGTGACTCACACATCATATTCATCAATGCCAGACAGCTACTGAGGCGCTCTGAAACAATGATCCATGGCCAAGCACAGCGGCTACTAGTGGTTGCTCTGAAATCCGCTCTATAGACGCTCATCTATTGCTACCTGACGTTAGTAATAAATTAGCCCGCCAGTTTTAAATATTTCCCTGGACAAAATGTAGTCTCACTATTTCATGTGTTATTTGATTATGGCTTGGACCAAAAGTTTCCCTTTCTTTGGTCCAATACACATAATACAATTTTCATTACTAATATACTGAAAGAATGAACCTTTGTTCAACCGTTAAGATAGTCATGCAACAAAAATAGCGTAAAAAGACACACACTACAGCATACAATCAATAAATAAAAAACTTGCTTATCTGGTATAGGTATATATTTTTTCAGTTTATACTGCCACACTGAAAAATCAAAACAATAAAGTTGGCTTTTGGCAATATTTGTTTTCACGGTCATCTGAAAACATTTTCCTTTGGCATTATTTTTTGTAGAACTCAAAACTATTCTAATATGCATTATTTATAAGGATTCACGTTGAAGAGTCTCAATTTGCAGCATGACTGGTTCAATTTCTTGATATGGTTCTATTTCTCCTTTAGATTAATTACAGTTTAGATGTGCCTCCAAACCCTTGGTTTATCTACAATGACATTTATTTAATCTTCGATTCCCAAGTTCACAGAATTAAAAAAAAAATAGTTTAATTTGGATGTGTGTTTCTGTATAGGAAGCTTAGCTTGTCTGAAACAATACAAATATTTCTATATAAAATAATTTCTTAAATATAGATGTTATACAGTCCATAAAAGGAATTTTTAGTGGGAGGATGGCAAAATTGTATTGGATAGGGAATAGTTGGTAAAAATATATCAGGATGCACATAATATGTGGAATAGGAGGTACAGTAGAAACATTCTTTAGCTTATGCATTAGGTCAAAGGGCTGAATGGGGAAAATCTCCTTGTACAAAAAAAACTCTTCAAGTGCTACTTGAGACAAAATGTCAAGAAAATGTATAGACTAGAGTCAAAGTTGAGGCTAACATAATTTGAAGATGAAATGCAGAAAGAACCTCCTTGTAAAAATTAGAGGTACCTAGACAACGGGGGGTCATGATAATGATTTGGTGAAGCCAGTGTAACTTGCAGTGTGCATTGAGGTGTGCATTGCAACCTGCATCTCAGTGAGCTTTTTAACATTTAGACACAATAAAGTGCAAGAAAAAAAGTTTTGCCTACCGTTTTTTCCCTACAAATTGCCTGTACCTTGATGTGGCATTTCTACAGGTGAGGTATATGATTTTTGCTATGAGAGAAGGATTTTTTTCTTAGTTTGGAAACAACAGCGCCCTATGGGGTATGGTGAATTATTTAGCATAGTCCATAGGGAGTTGTTATTTCTAAACTTTAAAAAAATATCCTTACTTGTAGGGAAAATTATGCACCTCACCTGTAAAATTGCTCCATCACATGCTCAGGTCATTTTTGGGGGGGAAAATGGGAGAAAAAACATTTTGCACTTTTTTTCTAAATACTAAAAACTTGCCCAGATGCAGGTTGCAATCCACATTGCCATGCCCACTGCAAGTCACAATGGCTTCACCAAATAATTAGCACGACCTCCAATAGTACCTAAAGCAGATTGGGAGAGAGGGTAGATCATGTTATCAGATATAGATAGGCACCAAAGTAGAAAATTATTTTAGAGATAAATAGACCAGAGAACACAATGTTTTTACATATGAATTGACCAGTGAAAATAAGGCTTTCAAAGGTTGATGGGGGGAAAGAACCTTGAGAGAGAACCATTTAAGATGACCACTTGCTGACACAATTGGCATTCCCATAAATAAGTACATTTATTTATTATATCTTAATTAGAATGTATACATTTTATAAGAAGACCAGACAAGTAGTACAATTTTTAGTACCTGCCAGCTGTGATTTACTTTACTTTCGCTCTAACATGGCTGCAGACAGAATTATTAAATATGATCTTTAAATCCCCTTGATAGCCGACCTTCAGATGTATTAAATTAGCCATTATTCATGTCCTCCCACATCCTGTAATCCGGCATTACATTTTATGAACTTGATTTAGGGAGTATTTTAAGATTTTTAAACATTTCTGTATCTTCAGAATTAAAAGTTGATCCTGACTCTTAAAGCCAAGCAGCTTTCATCTTAGATTTATAGAAATTTACTCTTTAAAAATGCACATGCATATTTCATTTTGTTCCAGAATTACAGCAATTACATTTAATCTGTTATTGGACATTTTAAAATATGGTCAGGTAGAGCACATACCTAAATTAACTCATATTGTATTAATTAAATGAATATAACACTGATGTCAAATACATTTGTAACATTTTAATAAACGTTTTATTACATAAATGCAATTTTAAAGAAGTCGTAATGTTAGGACCACATGCATGACTTCTAGGTGCTCATTTTTTATCCCAGAAACTCAAAAATATTCTTCTAGGTTAACTGACTTTGATCTTATTTTTGCTTGGTTGTAATATCTGACCCTAAAAAGATAAAACTAGAGTACTAATTTCCTAAAAGCTAGCAACTGACAGAAGATAGCAGGAACAAAGGCATAGTAATGGCTTATTAAGTCCAAAATGCCCCAATATGACCTCTATGTCAGTGCCACTGAGGACATGCATTCTCCTTTTCCCAGCTGGTGGGTGGTGTTAGTTCTCAGATAAAGACAGTGGCGTAAATACAATCCTACGGGCCCAAAAGCAAGACTGGGGCTCCCCACCATACAGTGTGGCAGAACTCTCCCCCCCCCCAAGAACCCACTAATAAGCATTGTGGCAGAACTCCCTTGCCCACCCAGAGACAAATAATAAGTAGTGTGTCAGACCTCCCCAGAGGCGAATATTAAGCAGTTTGGCAGAACCCCCTCCAGAGCCCAATAATAAGAAGTGCAGCAGATCAACGCTCCCCTCAAAGCCCAAAAATGTGCAGTGTGGCAAAACCCCCTCTCCTCTGAGATCAATAATGGGGACAGAGCTCCCCTGCCCTCCTGTGTCCAATAATAAGCAGTGTGGCCTCCCATCAGAGCCCAATAATAGGCAATTTGGTAGAACCTCCCTTGCCCCACTAACAAGCAGTGTAGCAGAACTCCCCTGCCCCCCCCCCCCCCCCCAAGAACCCAATAATAAGCAGTGTGGCACATCTCCTTCCTCCGGAGACCATTATTAGGCAGTGTGGCAGAATTTCCCTGTATGCTAGTATGCCAATGTGCATCAATGCTGCGCACACAGTCTGGCACAATGTTCAGTAAATCATGGTCTAAATAGACAGCATCACACACTACCATACAAAATATGTTTTATATGGTTCTGCACTTAGGGGGAAATTTACAAAGCTCTGTTGCATTTGCAGTTTCTGCCCTCTAGTGGCGGACTGTGCCCAGGGAACCACTAGATTTGACAAAAGAACAGTCCCTGCAAATGGATAGCGACTGCAGGGTACAAACCACACAGCTTTGTGAATCTGCCAATTCATCAAAAGTCATCCTCCCCCATACTTCTGTTTCACAAAAGAAGGGAGGAACAGAAGGAAGAAGGGATGAAAGGAAGAAGTTTGGAAAGGTGGAAAGGAAGAAGGGAGGAAATGAGGAACACAATTAACAAATAATTGAAGAAAGGAGGAAAGAAAGAAGGGGGGAAAGGAGGAACACAACTAGCAAATAATTGAAGAATAAATATTAGTATAGTCTGTAACTTCATTGTATTTAACTGGCCACCCATGGTTTGGCCCAACAACACAACAAGCAGCATATAGATAAAATAAAAGTGTATTACAGGAGTAAAGGGGATTCATTATCTGTTGTTGCGGTTGGCTGTTCTTCCACCTGTGTAGTACTGCCTTTTTCACTGGAAGGGAAAAGTAAACGTCAGTATATTGTAAGATTTCACAGCCATTTGGACAAAGTATAGTTTGCTCGTGCAGCGCTCAAGGAAGGCATCCACCATCCTCTGCTGGGCTTGCAACCCTGCTTGGCTTCCCTCCATGGGGGGACCCCCTTACCAGGTTCCTTCCTCATCTAGGTCAATGCTTTCTGGGGGGCACACAATGTTAAATGCATATGTTGTACAAGATGCAACAGGCCAGGATTGTTTTGGAGACTTTCTCAGGGCTGTATTGTAGGTGCCCCCCCCCCCCCGGTTTGGACAAATAAAGAAATCTTGCTTTCAGTAGTCCGATGGTTTGCTTGATGATGCTTCTTGTTTTCCAATGAGCATGGTTGTATTCTGGGGCTATGTAATGACAGTAAACCACTACAAGTGTCTACAAACACTAACGATTCTATGCCTATATAGTGTCACTTCTTTCCAGATTGTGCTTACCCCATGTCCCTGATTACTTACCTAGCAGCCACTCCTCTGGCAGTTGATGTCACTGAAGGAAGCGAAACAGGGCTGATTGCCACAGAACATTCCAAACTTCACACATGTATTTTATGTATAGTTTTTGCTGGTGATCACAAACTACCATTGCGTTCATCGAATGGTACTGCTTCTGGTTACGCAACATCTGCTGCTGCCTACGGGGTGGCTGCAAGGCTATGTGAGTGCCGTCCAAACACCCCAAAACATTAGGAAGTACAGCCCAGTAGAATGACAATTTAATGCCATTCACTTCCAACCTACTTGTTGGGAAACGTATATATCTAGACTAGAGATGAGCACATTTTTGAAAATTTGATTCGGCCGATTCGCCAAATTTTCTGAAAAAAATTGTTTTGGTACGAATTTATTTGTGGTGAATTGCTATTAAAACAGCTATTTGTGGCCTACTGAGAGCCTCTATAGGGTTGTAGAACATTTTGCCTTGCTGTAACATGCATAGGATGCGTGCTGGGTTAGTGAAATAATACTGTAAAGAAGTATGACATGCAGATCAGAGACACCGCTATTAAAATTTCTGTTGCAGAGCGGCACAATGATAGAGCCTTGAGGTGGCATCAGCATGAGAAGCTCGTATATTGCCTGAAAGACACACTGGAGTTGGCAACAGCATGAGGAGCCCATATATTGCCTGAAAGACACACCCTGGAGTTGGCAGCAGCATGAGGAGCCCATATAATGCCTGAAAGACACACTGGAGTTGGCGGCAGCATGAGGAGCCCATATATTGCCTGAAATACAAACCCTGGAGTTGGCAGCAGCACAAGGAACCCATATATTTTGCCTGAAAGACACACTGGAGTTGGCAGCAGCATGAGAAGCCCATATATTGCCTGAAAGACACACACTGGAGTTGGCAGCCGCACAAGGAACCCATATATTTTGCCTGAAAGACACACTGGAGTTGGCAGCAGCATGAGAAGCCCATATATTGCCTGAAAGACACACTGGAGTTGGCAGCAGCACAAGGAGACCATATATTGCCTGAAAGACACTCTGGAGTTGGCAGCAGCATGATGAGAAAATTTGGGTACATATATGTTATCCTAACAATATTGTTAAAAGTTAAGTTTTAGGTAATACATTACCTCAATGCTTACTTGAGGTGTGATGTGGAGGAATGTCTGTAACTGGGGAACAGCGCTGTAAATCTGTTTTGCACTATCCATATTTGTGAAGTGTTGGTGTGGCACCATGATCATTCTACTCTGATGCATCAGGCATTGGTGGGTGGAAATCCTGGCTGATCCATGTCTGATTCATCTTCCCAAAGGTGAGTCTCTCCACATTTTTTCTGAAAGGTTCAGAGTCCACCACCTGAAAAGGGAGGGAGTGCAGCACCAGCAACTTGGACAGGAGCACATTTAGCTTCTGCGCCGATGGATGAGGGGGCACATACTGTTGTCTCCTAGACATGGCTTTGCCGATGGATTGCTGGCGGAATGACTGACTCGTAGTAGAAGGAGCAGGAGCATCTGGAGTTACAGAGAATGGGTATGACACACAGCTTTCTTCGGCTGAGGTGGTGGAGCCTTGGCTGGCTGAAACTGGGAGCGGCGTGCCACTCGGTGATGCAGCACGCTGGACCACCACTTTGGACCCTTTGTTCTCCCAGGCCGCTTTATGGTGATGCTGCATATGTTGCCGCAGGGCTGTGGTGCCAACATTGGGGCCCTGGCCATGCTTCACCTTCTGCCTACACTACTTGCATGTGGCCATGTTACCCTCCTGTGGATGCTTGATGAAAAACTGCCACACCGGCGAGTAGCTGATTTTCCCACCAACAGTCTGCACAAATTCACTGCTACTGCTGTCGACTCCAAGAACCCCTGTTCCACTACCTACCGGGAAACTAGCCTGCTGCGCAGCAGGTGCTCTACCGCGGCCCTGGGCATGTTTGCCTTCAGACTTTCCAACTCTGCCACCATGCTGACTGCCAACTATGCTACCACCTTGCTGCCTTAGCTGATGACTCACAGGCAACCTGCAACCCTCTTCTTCTGATGATGATGAAGCCCCTTCTACACCCGGCTCCCAAGTGCAATCGGCTTTATCATCATGGAGTTGTGTCTGCATGTCACTGATGTCCTCTTCGGGTTTCTCAACATTGTCTGCTGCAGGAGCTGGTACACTCGCAACACCACCTCCCACACCACTCTCCTCATCAGTACTTGGCCGCCTAGCGAAGGAAGCGGCAGATGTCTCCTCCTACTGACTGGGCAGTAGCTGCTGACTGTCCTCAATCATCCTCACTGGCGGAGCTTAACCCAAAGCATAAGATACATCGCTGGGGGAGGGAACGGCATAGGACAGAGTCAATGGGAGGTAAGGGACTGCTCCCGGGCCATGCCAACTGAGGGTTGTGTCCGAGAGACCTACTGACTGTTGACTGGTGGTGGCAGATGTCACTTGTGATGAAGTGGATTACCGCGTTAACCAATCTATGATGGCAGATGCGTTGCTGGTCGAGACACGACCCCTAGCTGATACCGGGAGATCAGGCCTCTTACTGCAACTCCTGCTGTCACTCTCCCCTAGTCTGCTGTGACATCTGCCTGATGAATCTAGGCTTCTGCCACACCTCTGTGCACATCCTGGCACTTCACTGCCTGACATACTCAGTGCATTTATGAGGGGAAAACAATACAATACACTACAATTAAAACAGTATTTTTGGAACAGCAGCAGGTGTGTAGTTCTTCCCTAGTAGTTCTGGGCATAAAACAAAATGCAAATACACTCAGATGCAGCTCAATGGGATGCCATGATTAGGCCAGTTAAATGCACTACAGCAAGCTTTAAAACATGTTTTTTGTACAAAAGCAAGAGGTAGATAATTTTGGCCAGGTGTGTGACCTGTAACACTAACTAGGCTTGCAAGACCTGGGAATAAAACCAAATGCAAACACACTGTCAGATGCCCCTAAATGGGATGCCCCTATTCAGGGTGAGTTAAATGCACTACAGCAAGCTTTAAAACGTAGTATTGGTAGAAAAGCAAGAACACTATAGGCAGGTGTGTGATCTGTAACACTAACTAGGCTTTCAAGACCTGGGTATAAAACCAAATGCAAAGACACTGTCAGGTGCCCTTAAATGGGATGCCCCCTATCAGGGTGAGTAAAATGCACTACAGCAAGCTTTAAAATTAGGTTTTGGTACAAAAGCAAGCGGTGGATATTTTTGGCCAAGTGTGTGGCCTTTAACACTAACTATGCTTTCAAGATCTGGGCATGAAACCATATGCAAAAACTCTCATATGCCCTTAAATGGGATGCCCCGGTCAGCGTGAGGTATATATGCACTACAGCGCTTTAAAATGTGGTGTTTGTAGAAAAGCAAGAGCACTATAGTCAGGTGTGTGACCTGTAACACTAACTAGGCTTGCAAGATCTGGGCATAAAACCAAATGCAAATACACTGTCAGATGCCCCTAAATGGCATGCCCCAGTCAGGGTGAGTTAAATACACCACAGCAAGCTTTAAAACATGGTGTTGGTAGAAATGAAAGATCACTATAGGCAGGTGTGTGACCTGTAACACTAACTAGGCTTGCAAGACCTGGGTATAAAACCAAATGTAAAAACTGTCAGATGCCCTTAAATGGGATGCCCCATTCAGGGTGAGTTAAATGCACTCCAGCAAGCTTTAAAACTTGGTTTTGGTAGACAACAAGAGCATTATAGGCAGGTGTGTGACCTGTAACACTAACTAGGCTTGCAAGACTTGGGCATAAAACCAAATGTAAAAACTGTCAGATGCCCTTAAATGGGATGCCCCATTCAGGGTGAGTTAAATGCACTACAGCAAGCTTTAAAACGTGTTTTTGGTAGAAAAGCAAGAGCATTATAGGCAGGTGTGTAACCTGTAACACTAACTAGGCTTGCAAGACCTGGGCATAAAACCAAATGCAAACACACTGTCAGATGCCCTTAAATAGGATGCCCCCATTCAGAGTGAGTTAAATGCACTGCAACAAGCTTTAAAACAAGGTTTCTGTACAAAAGTAAGATGTGGATTTTCTTGGCTAGGTGTTTGGCCTTGAACACTAACTTGGCTTACAAGACCGGGGCAAAAACCAAATGCAAAAACTCTCAGATGCCCTTAAATGAGATGCCACATTCACTACAGCAAACTTTAAAAAGTGGTTTTGGTAGAAAAGCAAGAGCACAATAGGCAGGTGTGTGACCTGTAACACTAACTAGGCTTGCAAAACTTGGGCATAAAAACAAATGCAAACACACTGCACACTGTCACTCTGCCTCTTTCTGTCTCATTCTCTCTATTTCTCGCCCTGTCTCCTTCTTTTACTGTCTCCTTTTTTCACTCCCTGGCTCTATCTCTCCCTGACCCATTCTCACCGCAATACACAGCTGAAATGAGCACCTGCAAGATGGGCACTGCTTATATAGGGCTGTGACATCACCGGGGTGCCTCCCTGCTGATAGGCTGCATGTGACATTCCTAGGATACTTTGCCCCATGGGACATGTCCTCCACCATTTTAGATGGCCTGAACTGCAGTAAATGGAGTTTAAGGAAGCAATTCGAGTGATTGAATCGTGGGGATATTCAGATTTATTGAAAAACTAATTTTTCCTGCAATTCATAACAAATTTGGATTAGCAGGATTCGATTCGCTCATCCCTAATCTAGGGGCAGCGGCGGGTCCTCCAGGCAGCTTCTTACTTTACATATGGCGGTATTTATCCTTCTTTGCAGATTTTTGGTGGGCAGCGGCGGGTCCTCCAGGCAGCTTCTTACTTCACTTATGGAGGTATTTATCCTTCTTTGCAGATTTTTGGACATGCTCATCTGCAAGCTTTAATTCTTTTTACAAGCACTTGCTCTTACACTTGCTTAAGGATGATTATTTAGGTTTGGCACTATAGTATATGTTTATACAGCACTATGCCCTTTAATAACATAGGTATGAGTTTTAATCTCATTGGATACTGTTGAGGATCACGTGTATATCCCTTTCGCTGCCAGCCTACCTGGAGTTTTTGTCACACTCTGTTGCCAGACCATTTTGCACTATTTTGCGCTCCCCATGTTCAAATGTGATTTTTGAAGGGATTTCCAGGGATTTCCCAGGAAAATGATATATTTTTTTTTCAGCAGAGTCTGGGCTTTAACATGAAATGTCTTGTTTGTAATTTTTTAGGTGTATTCTCAATACTTTTGGGTGAAATATGTGCAAAAAAATATAAAATAATCTATTTTTTTGCAATTTGTAGTGTTTTTTGTAATAAAAAATGTAAGTTTGTCAATAAAATCTTATTGCATGTGAAACCCCAATTAATCCCGGTCACAGCGTTACCACATATGTAGTGGTAGACACCCTTTCCTGCCCAGGAGACTCCCCCAAACTGAAACAGCGCTTTAGGAGATTTTCAGATAAAATACAACTATGCACCGCGCTAAGCGCACCTTGCTGTCTTTCCAGAAAAAGAACCCTTTACATTTGAAATACCCCCACAAACTATATATTCTCTGGAAGTATACACCTCAGGCTTTCTAGGTGTACTAGGTTTGTTGACATGGGCGCAATTTTCTGGAAGTAATGCCTCAATCAATTCTTTGGTTGCACAGAGTTTCCCTAAAAAAGAATAAAAAAGAAGAATCAAAGCCACATTTTCCTAAAAAAACTATATGCAAACAGAAAAAAACAAGTACAATCTGAAAAAGCAACATCCCCCGAACAGAACAATACCCAACATGCATAGCTACTGTCAAGGGAAGAGTTGCCAAACACCCCAAAGTAAAACATGCGCATAACAGTAATTTTATTTAAAAATTTCAGCTCTGCAGACAAAGTGCGCACCTTGCGATCTTCAACCAAAGCAACCCTTTAAATTTAGAATATCCCCAGCTTGTTGTAGTGGGCTCATCTTTCTGGAAGTAATCCATTGAAGAATTCTTAGGTTGCACAGGGTTTCCCTAAAAACAATTTAAAAAAAGCAGAATAAAGACCATGTTTTCCTAAAATATCAATATGCAAACAAGAAAAAACAAGCTAAATCTGAAAGCGCAAGGTCCCCCGAGCAGAACAATACCCAGCATGCATAGTTACTATTAACCCTTTTAATTGTCAGCCTACTTGAAGTTTTGTCACCCTCTGTTGACAGGTCATTTTTCCCCATTTTGCGGCATGATTAACCGTGATTTTTGCTGGAATTTCCAGAAAAATTATATACATTACATATACATTTTTTTGCAGCAGAGTTTAGGCTTTAACATGAAATGTCTTGTTTGTAATTTTTCTACTGTTTTTTGAATATTTCTGCTTAAAAAAAACAAAAAAAAAAACAAAAAATATATATTTTGTAAAAAACTGTCTCCTTTATTTTAAATAAAACTTTTTTTTTTTTAATGAAAACCATATTGCATGTGATTGCCCCATTTCTCCTGATTACAACGGTACCACATATGTATCGGTAGCCCCCCCATTCTTGCCCTGGAGACCCCCCAAACTGAAAAGAGCACTTTACTACATTTACAAATAAAATACACTATAAACATAAGGGGTTAATTTAAAAAAAAATGACATAGGGTCCCCCTTCCAGGGGGGGGGGGGGGGGGGGCTTTTTTGGGTAATTTTAAGGGTTTAGGGTTTGGCTAACCCTAACCCTTAAAAATAAAAAAAAATGACGTAGAGGGGAACCCATTTTTTTTTTTTCAATTTTAAGGGTTAGGGTTAAGCTAACCCTAACCCTAACCCTTAAAAATAAAATAAAAATGACGTAAGGTCCCCCCTCCCATGGGGGGGAACCCATTTTTTTTTAATTTTAAGGGTTAGGGTTAGGCTAACCCTAACCCTTAAAATTAAAAAAAAAAATGACATAGGGTCCCCCTTAACCGTCATAACCAGCCTAGGACCAGCTATGGGGGCTTGTAGGAACAGAGTGGAGGGGCCAGCTTTTGTGGCCCTCCACCCTGCAGCCTACGAGCTCACATACCCTGTGTGGGCCCGGGCTCTTCTGCCCCCCCCTGGGCTTTAGGGAGGCAGGTAATTGGGGGTGCGGGGGTTAATGGCAAGTCACCCGCTAGTTGCAGGTGGCTTGCCAGACCCCAGCCTTGTGAACTGGTATAAGGGGTCTCATGGACCCCTTACCAGTTCACAAAGGGTTAACAGTAAAAAAAGAGGCAGACACAAAATTTCATTTATTAAAAAAAAAAAAAAAAAAAAAAAAACTTTACTCACCTCACCTGATTGTCAGCTCCTGTGTTCATCAGCTGTCAGATGCCCTGGTGATCGCTGGCCAGAGGGGGGGGCAGGGGATCAGAGCATCCCCTGCCCCTCCACTGTTCTGCCCAGCGATCACGAGGGCATCTGACAGCTGAGCCGAGGAGAGGCAGCAAGATGCCCAGGAGTGACGTCATAAGCCCCGCCCCCAAAGGGGCTGGGCTTAACAGCAAGATGGCGGCGCCCGTCGGGAGAGGAGGGGGAGAGCCCTTTCAGGCTCTCCCCTGAAGCTGAAGAGGCTGGGGGGGGGGCGATCGGAGGCCCCCGCCAGTGAAGAGGAGACCCGGAGGGAGGCAGCACGACTGCAGGTAAGTAAATGTCATTTTTATTTATTTATTTTTTTACAGTTAGCAGCTGCTGCTGCCAAACGGGGGGGCTATTCCGGGGGCTCTCCTGGAGCCATCCGACCCCCCACGGGGGATCAGATGGCACCAAATTAAAGAGGAGACCGGGCCGGATCCAATGAGGGGTCAGGTGAGTATTTTTGATTTTTTTTACTAGCAGGGGGGAAAGTCAAGCACGTAGATTCTATGTGCTTGGCACTTAAGTGGAGTGGAAGCGAGCACGTAGAAACTACGTGCTTGGCACTGAAAGGGATATACTAATATATTCTATTTTTTGTGTGTTGTTTTGTATATTAATTGGCACTTATTAATTAATTATTATATTCAGTGTTATTTATATTTATCACCAGTAAATGAGTTTGTACACATATGTATATATTCCCTTTTTCTTAAAGGGGCTATTTATATTTAGGAGGGCTTCTTTTCATATATCATTAATGTACTAATTTTTGCCGCCATTAACTTTACTGTTGTTTTTTGTATATTAGGGTTGAGTATCATACTGATTGTATTTATTTGTAGTTTTGATCATTGATTGTAAGACCTGGAGGCTGCTTGAATGTTTTTTAATATGTCCTTTGTGTATATGTGGTTTAGCTGGTGACTTGTTGAATGTAATAAATTAGGTTGTTTTATATAGCCCGGTGGTGTGCCCTAAAAGGTTTTTGGATTCTGTAGGCTTTCTTTTTGATTGCATCCCTAATCTAGGCAAGTCCCATATAGCCAAGATAAATTTAAAGATAGATATGCAAGATACTGTTGGCTGACTAATGCCTGTAATGAGACCTGAAGAGGTCTGTAAGCTCCCTCTGCCCAGGATGTACAATGTTGCCAATAGTCAAACCATGCCTAGCAATGCATTGCTGCGAGCAGAGTTTAGACTGATCTTGGCCCAGATTTGCTCATACAAATCCAGAATAGCTGTACACTTGGATAGTGTGGATCTGCTCATCATCCAGCTGATCTAGTTCAAGTCTAACCAAAAAATTCTCTCCATGTGCTCTCAGGGATGTGCATCCTCCTCAATGGCCTTCATAGCATAAGAGGCACTATGAAGCCAGATAGCTGTCATTAACTGGAGATCTCTCTACCATGGGGAACTGATCCTACCAACCCACAAACACAAGCCTCTCACCAGCCAAACAACCCCCAGCAGAGAGCTTTCGACACAAGCAGTCCAAGCAAATCACAGCTCAACTAACAGGCAAAAACACAAGTACCTCAAAGCACAACTAGCAAGGAAAAGCACACAAACACCACACCACACTACTAACAGGCTCAAGGGAACTAGTAACTCAGACCACAACTAGCAGGAAAACAGCACCTCACAATGCTACACTCAGTAATTAAAAGATTTGCGCTCATTCATATGACCTGCATTTTTGCAAAAAACAAGGCATTATTTACGCTGGACCTGGCAGAGAGAAAAGTAACCAAATAAATTAAAATTAAATTGCTTGTTAAGGCCGCGCAACCATCCATGTCATCTGTGACACAGATGAGTCTGAGAACTTGGCACCTGGTAAGATTTGGCACAATATTGTATCTTTATCTATAACATGATTTCCTAGAATGATAGTTTTTCTTTTGGCTGCTTATACAGATCAACAGTGCGGCTGAACTTGCCAAACCCGAACCTCTAGGGGTTCGGCCAACACTAGCCTTAAGCACTTTATCTTTGGGGAGCAGCCTGACTTCACTTTGCTGTTCGCTTTTAATTAGTCTTATGTGTTTGTATTCAATGTAATATGTATCAACAAAGTGAGGTTATTTGTGCAGGTGGTTTTTGTGGACAGTGGTCTCCCCACAGTCTTCTTGTAACTTTTACTATAGAATAGTTAAAGAAACGGCTTTGCATTCATAGTATCACAGTCTTCAGTCTGCCAGATGGTAGCTTTTATGTATGAAAATAATGATTCAGCTATTCCTAGGTTGGATTGTTCTCTTAAAGCACTATATAAGGAGATATATATATATATATATATATATATATATATATATATATATATATATAATGTGTGGTGTTGTAACATTGGTAACTCAAATGTGCATAGGATTTTGCTCTTTGAATTTTTTTTTATTTACAGTTTTGAGTTATATGAGAACTCTCTGACTGTCTCTTTGAACTTGGCCTCTCCAGAGAAATTCCAAAATGATAACTCCCCTTAACAAGTACTGTATGGGTCTTAAAAAAATGCCTTACTTTTCTTACAGCACAGTAAACATTAAACAGCTGAATTTATTGGCTCTGGAAAATACTGTTTAGTAAATAGCTTGCTCATGCCTTCATCTGTTTTATTTGGCCATTTTGCATGGCACCATTTTGGTCTGTAAGTTTCCGCAAAACATTTTTTATTGCACTTGTTTGCCAAGGAACCAATCTCTAGTGAACAGCTTGTTGCAAGTTTAATTAAAACATTATCACACACAAAACAGATCAATTGGGGAGAGCTGTTAATGCATGCAGGGCAAAATAGACTTCTATGCAAATACATTGAACTAAAACAGCATGGTATTTTGTATTAACCCTTTAAGTGCCAGCCTACCTGGAGTTTTTGTCACACTCTGTTGCCAGACCATTTTGCACTATTTTGCGCTCCCTATGTTCAAATGTGATTTTTGAAGGGATTTCCAGGGATTTCCCAGGAAAATGATATATTGTTTTTTTCAGCAGAGTCTGGGCTTTAACATGAAATGTCTTGTTTGTCATTTGTTAGGTGTATTCTTAATATTTTTGGGTGAAATATGTGCAAAAAAAAAAAAAAAAAAAAAAAATTTTTACATATTGTAGTTTTTTTTGGAATAAAAAATGTAAGTTTGTCAATAAAATCTTATTGCGTGTGAAATCCCAATTTCTCCCAGTTACAGCAGTACCACATATGTATTGGTAGACACCCTTTCCTGCCCAGGAGACTCCCCCAAACTGAAACAGCGCTTTAGGAGATTTTCAGATAAAATACAACTATGCTATGCAATATGCGCACCTTGCGGTTTTTCCAGAAAAACAACCCTTTACCTTTGAAATACCCCCAACAAACTATATATTCTCTGGAAGTACACACCTCAGGCTTTCTAGGCGTACCAAGCTTGTGGATGTGGCCATAGTTTTTTGGAAGTAATCCCTCAACGTAATCTTTGGTTGCAAAGAGTTTCCCTAAAAAAAGGATAAAAAAGCAGAATCAAAGCCACATTTTCCTAAAAAAACTATATACAAACAAGAAAAAACAAGTTTAATCTGAAAACGCAACATCCCCCGAACAGAACAACACCCAACATGCATAGCTACTGTCAAGGGAAGAGTTGCCAAACACCCCAAAGTAAAGCATGCGCATAACGGTAATTTTACTTGAAAATTTCAGCTCTGCAGACAAAGTGCGCACCTTGCGATTTTTCAACCAAAACAACCCTTTACATTTGGAATATCCCCCATAAACCATATATTCCCTGAAAGTACACACGTTAAGCTTTTTAAGGGTACCCAGCTTGTTGTAGTGGGCTCATCTTTCTGGAATTAATTCCTCAAAGAATTCTTTGGTTGCGCAGGGTTTCCCTAAAAAATTTATAAAAAAGCTGAATAAAAAACACCTTTTCCTAAAATATAAATATGCAAACCAGAAAAAACAAGCTAAGTCTGAAAGCGCAAGGTCCCCCGAACAGAACAATACCCAACATGCATAGGTACTATTAACCCTTTTAATTGCCAGCCTACTTGAGATTTTGTCACCCTCTGTTGACAGGCCATTTTCCCCATTTTGCGACATGTTTTGCGACATGTTTTGCGCCATTTTTGCTGTAACTTTCAGAAAAATTATATATATATTTTTTGCAGCAGAGTTTAGACTTTAACATGAAATGTCTTGTTTGTAATTTTTATTTTTTTTTTACAATATTATTAAGTGAAAAAAAAAAATAAATAAATAAAAAAAATTTTTTAGAAAATTGACTCCTTTATTTTAAATAAAAAATGTATTTTATTAAGGAAAATCATATTGCATGTGAAAGCCCCATTTCTACCGATTAGAACGGTACCACATATTTATCGGTAGCCCCCCGTTCCTGCCCAGGAGACCCCCCTAACTGAAACAAGTATTTTATAACATTCACAAAAAAAATACAAAAACCATCCACACTACAAAGGGTTAAATCGGGAAAAAAAATGACATAGGGTCCCCCCTCCCAGGGGAGGGAGACCCCATTTTTTTTTTGATTTTTAAGGGTTAAAAACCCTTAAAAATCAAAAAAAAAATTGACGTGGGGTCCCCCTTACCCAAAGTAACCAGCCCGGGACCAGCTATGGGGGCTTGTAGGCACAGAGTGGGGGGGGCAGCTTTTGTGGCCCCCCCACCCTGCAGCCTACGAGCCCACATAGCCTATGTGGGCCCGGGCTCTTCTGCCCCCCCCCTGGCCTTTGGGGAGGCAGGTAATGGGGGTGCCAGGTAATGGGGGTTAATGGCAAGCCACCCGCTAGCGCAGGTGGCTTGCCATCCCCCCAGCCTTGTGAACTGGTATAGGGGTCATGGACCCCTTACCAGTTCACAAGGGGTTAAAAGTAAATAATGACACAGACACACATAAAGAAAAAAATATTTTATTAATTTTTTTTTTTTTTTTTTACACTGTACTCACCTCCCATCCATCCTGGAGCACTCTGTCCCTCGGCGATCACTGGCTTCTGCTCACTTGCTAGAAGTCTTTTATAGCTGCTGGATGACAGATTACAAAGGGTTAATCAAAAAAAAAAATGACATAGGGTCCCCCCTCCCAGGGGGGGCGGACCCCATTTTTTTTTTGATTTTTAAGGGTTAAAAACCCTTAAAAATCAAAAAAAAAATTGACGTGGGGTCCCCCTTACCCACAGTAACCAGCCCGGGACCAGCTATGGGGGCTTGTAGGCACAGAGTGGGGGGGCCAGCTTATGTGGCCCCCCCACCCTGCAGCCTACGAGCCCACATAGCCCATGTGGGCCCGGGCTCTTCTGCCCCCCCCTGGCCTTTGGGGAGGCAGGTAATGGGGGTGCCAGGGGTTAATGGCAAGCCACCCGCTAGCGCAGGTGGCTTGCCATCTCCCCAGCCTTGTGAACTGGTATAGGGGTCATGGACCCCTTACCAGTTCACAAGGGGTTAAAAGTATAAATAAAAACAAAAGACACATGTTTTCAAATGTGTTTATTAAAAAAAAAAAAAACATTTTACCTTTACTCACCTCCGATCTTCAGAAGCAATGTCCCGCGGCGATCTGATGCAGGTGACAGCTGGGCAGAGAAGGGGGGAGGCAGGCGATCGGAGGATCGCCTACCTCCCTCCTTCTCCACCCAGCCATCACCGGCATCTGAGAAGAGAACTGCCGGGTGCCCCATGACACCCGGCGGTGACGTCATTAGCCCCGCCCCCAAAGGGGCGGGGCTTAACGGCAAGATGGCGGCGCCCGTCGGGAGAGGAAGGGGAGAGCCCTTTCAGGCTCTCCCCTGAAGCTGAAGAGGCTGGGGGGGGCGATCGGAGGCCCCCCCAGTGAAGAGGAGACCCGGAGGGAGGCAGCGCGACTGCAGGTAAGTAAATGTCATTTGTATTTTTTTTTTTTTTTACAGTTAGCAGCTGCTGCTGCCAAACGGGGGGGGGGGTGCTATTCCGGGGGCTCTCCTGGAGCCATCCGACCCCCCACGGGGGATCGGATGGCACCAAATTAAAGAGGAGACCCGGCTGAATCCAACGAGGGGTCAGGTGAGTATTTTACTTTTATATTTTTTTTACTGTGGGGGTTTAAAGTCAGCTACGTGAGTCTCACGTAGCTGGCACTTAAGTGGAGTAGAGGCTGCTACGTGAGACTCACGTAGCTGGCACTAGAAGGGTTAAAACTTTCTTCCAAATTTCCTGTATTTTTTCTATATGTTTAATCATGTAATTACTAAACATGTAGTAAAAAAGTAACCTTTTGCTTTCTAATAAAAACTAAAAGCTCTAAATGCTATTCTATTCTATAGAATATATATTCTTTTTAAAGATTTCGGTTATGCAGGTTAACCTCTTTGATTGGCTAAGCTTAAGTCAAATATTTAGACTTCTATACATGCTCCAACTGTTTAAGCATCAATTACTGAACAGGGAATGTCAAACTGGAAATGTCTAAAGTGAAACAGAATCTTGTGTAAGCCATATAGATCATAGAGCTTGTTTTCCCTTAAGAACCAAGCTTAATTGAGATTGTGTCTCAAACAACACCTTTATGCTTTTGAAATGTATGCACTTTATGCATTGTTGACTTGATCCATGGGTTTAATATAATTGATTAATATTTTTTCTTTTCAGTATTTGTATGCATTTTTCATACAGCAAATTCTATACATACACTATATAATGTCGGATGGCAAGCATATTACCTACTGTAAAATTAAAAAATAAAGAAAGAAGGTTGGTGTATTTAAAAAAGACCATATTGATTAAAAAATACTTCAATGATTCTTTTATTGAATGGAATTGGTACTACTCACTACACTATCAGAAGGAAGCAGTCCAAAATCATAATGGCCAGTCGAAGATGTTCAGTTTTATGTAAATTTATAGATGTATTTTTTCAAAACACAAGAGTCTAGATTCAATAAACTTGCCTTAAAAAAATGTCATGAAATTAAGGCGGTTTAGTGCTTTATTTTATAATGAGTTATTATAAGGTGTTATTCAGTACAGGGAACATGATTTGCATCTAAAACTCTAAAGTAAGTTGCGTATGCTCAGAAAGTTTGGTTGATAAACGTTTCTTAAGGGAGAGTATGCTTTGTTTTTGAGGCGGCATCCTGAAAAAAAAATCATTGGAGGGATGGTCTATCCCCTGCTTGTCCCTTCCTTCCAGTGATGCTTTAAAATAAAATGCCCTCCCAAAAAGGTTACCAACCAAATTTAGACACTGGAGGACCAAGGGTCAAACTGTCGGCCCTGGCACTATTTGTTACCAGCCCATATGCCCTTTGGCACATGCTTGGCGCACTTCTAGGTTTGCAGAGCGATTGGTTGATTTCGGGCATTGGGTTCTTCCCCCCCCCCCGGCCAGTGGAAGTGCAGGTAATGGGGTTGGGATGGATAAAGCACGCTGCTGGCATCTCTTGTTCAAGGGGGCAGAGGTATCCAGGTTAACGGTGGGCCAGCAGGGAGGGAAGCTTTTATACTACAGCAGTGAAGCCTCTTTGGAATGTCCCCAATGTGACTGTTATGTCAGTGGAGGGGAGGGACATGAAGGGGGGATTCTCTTTAAAGTGGAAGGCCTCTCTTTATTAACTTCTAGTAATAGCTATTTTTTTCTTTTAAAATGGACATGGTCTTAAATATAGATGAATTGCCCTTGAAAATTCTGAGTAGTATCTATAAGTATCAATAAGTATCAATAAGTAAATATGATATAAAATGATTATATGATTAAAACAGTAGGACAGAAGCAGTCATGCACAATGATGATGTTTCAGTAATTGTATGCAGTTTTTAACCTTTGTCACTAGGCCCAAACCTGACACTCATCATAGAATATTTAGTCCTTGAAAAAATGTCTGCTATATTCACACTAAACTGTTTAGCTAGATCCTGTGTTACAATGCCCCCATCACAATTAACATGGCATAAGTGGGCATGTAGTAACCATACAAAAAAGTTGCATCATCTGGTAAAATCTATCCCACGCCAACCTATTGCACATGGAGTTCAGACAGTTTTGGAAAGGCATACACATTTAAAAAACATTTTCCCCATTTTACAAAGAACCTACCTGTGGCTAAGCTCTGCACCTTGGAAATTGCGTCAACCCCACTACGTGAGCACCATAATTGATTGGGAGCACATGTCAGCAACAAATTACAAAAACAGTACATTGTCTCAGCAGAGTAAGCTTTGTCAATAGCTGAGTGTACAACTATGGAGACTACAAAGAGCTAACACACCCCTAGATGCATGCAACTGCTCAATGTGGGGTTGCTATAACCTTTGTGACTATATTTTTTAAATTATTCTAATGAACAGAATGCGTTATTATTCAGGGTTCAGTGGTGAACTCTTGGAACAAGCAAACAATCTGTGCACTACTGTTACCAGGTACAGTCTAGTAGAGCTGTGAATCTCTATAAGTTTCCAGCTTCGGCTTATCCATTATGCCAACAGTTTTCTTCTGAGAGAACTGGCTAGCAGGGAGGTACTGTTTACCACCTATACTGTGATTTTAGGGTCTTAAAGTATTTTTTATAAAAGGCATCATTAAGTTGATATGATATGTTGTAGGAAAATAATGCAAGTTTTGTGTAGCCTAGTAGCTGTACATAAAATATATTTTATGGGTGTCTTTGTGATCCCATACTGTGAATGTACCATATTTTTTGTGTTAGTTGCATTTGTAGTAAGGGAACGATTGTGATCAACCCTTAATAATTCAGCATTCTACCATATTGTTAAAGTGTTTTATCTGACAATTATTTCTGTTAAATTCATTTTTATAAGAAAATGTATTAGTAGCCAGTGTTTGTCTATTGAATCATATATCAGAGTATGGTTTTAGAGTACAATAAACTGCATTTTTATTATACACTTACAAAAAGCAAAGCCAGCCACACATATATTAATTTTTTTAATGGATGATCTTCTCAACAGAAGTATATTTTGTTGCTGTTGGCAATCGTCCACAGAAGCAGGACTTCAAAATAATACCAGGGCCTTTTCTTTTCTAACAAGTGCTGCATCATTTCAAAGAAAAATATGATGATCATCTTTAATTTAAAGGCTAATTACAAATGTCTGTAACATAATTTACACCACTGTTTCCCGTTCGTATAATGTTCTCATTACCGCAAGAAACAAAACAAACATCCACTTGTATATTTACTGAATATTTTCCTACCAAGAATTCTCAAAAAACATCATGAGTACTGAGCTGCTGATTCTGTTGGCGTTCTTTTGTTGACCATAAGTGGTGTAACTAAATGAGATGGGGCCCTGGTGCAAACATTACATGGGTCCTGTCATGGCTCATACAGTAACCTTTCTCCTCTAATTTTAAATGGTGCTTATTTTTTACTTGATGCCATGTGAGCAAAAATCTAATTAACAGGGTGGGGAAGCACCAATGATGGGTGCAACTGCACCCTCTGTAGTTACCCCCCTACCCCATGTTTGTAGCTAATAATAACAGGCTGATTCATCACTAATGCCTGGTAGCGACAGAAGAGCGTCTGTAGCAGGCATTTTCAGAGCGCCCGCAAGTAGTCGCAGTGCTCGGGCGTGAGTCGCCAGTTTATAGTGACTCAGTCGCTGTGCAGTAATGTTGAATACATTGTGACGAGTCGCTATTTGACCAGTACAGAGCTGTATGGGAGCGCATGGTAGCAACTGCTTATAGCGACCGACTCACAACATATTCAAGAAAAAAAACGCCTCACACAACTCTGGCGCAGAAAAATGCTTATCTGAAGCCCAGAGCGCAGGAAGTGGTCTGTTTTTCAGCATCTTTCCACTAGTAACAAAGCGAAAACATATGGAATTACATTGTAGCAACATTGTAACAGACCTGTAATGTAATTTCTGAAGAAATATATAAAAAAATGGAAAATTTATCAAAAAACTGCATTTTCAATGCCAGAAGAGGTCACAGAATTTTTTGATTTTTCTTGAAAAAAAAAACCCCGTTTAAAGAGAAGAAAAGGATCGTCCATTGAAATGTATGGGAGAGCGACAGGTAGCGAGAGATCATACCTTGCGCTGTTCAAGGCTGAACGCCGGCACTGTGCGCTGAGGCTGGGATAATGATGAATCGGAGGCTACATGGCGTTATCCCAGTCGCTAAACAGATTCTGCTTGATAAATGTGTAATTGCATGCCGTGTCCGGCGTTCACCAGTCGCTACCTCTCATTAACCAGCCACTACCTGACGCTATCCCTTCTTAAATGGCCTAAGTGTTTTTCCTTCTGTGCTGCTCGGTCTGGATGATTAATCTCTGATGCTATTAGTTTGATTACAGTTACTACATTAAGTTAAATTAATCAAGAGATCAAAACCGTTAATGTCCTTGTCAGAACTAAACAGAGCAAATTGATTTAATGAACAGTAGGTCAAGAGAGGAGGAATTTGTATAGAACAACATGCTGCTAAAGAACAACTCAGGCAACAAGAAAAATCTCAGCACCTCAGTCGCTGTAGTAACCTGGCCGGCATTGATGAATGTGATGTATGTTGGGCGCTCTAACACCAGAACAGTGCTGCAGCGAGCAAAAGGTAGTGCCAGCTCAGTGCGACCGGCACTCGGCGCTCCACACCATACTTATCAAAAAAGGACACACACACAGCCTTGGCACTCTAAGTCTGGTCGCTATAGCATAGAGCACCAGACGCTATGTGATTAAAGGCTGTTTTTTTAAAACATACACCGGTAACAAAGTAAAAACACATCGAATGACATTGTTTTAACACTGTGACATTAACACTTTAGTGCCAGACCTGTAATGACAATTCTGCATAAAAGTATAAAAAAAGGCAAAAAAGTTTCTAAAAGTGTTTGTTTGCAGCCAGGAGAGGTCACACAATGATTTGAGCAAAAAAAAAAAAAAAATGACAAACACGCTGTTTAAACAAAAGCAAATGAAAGCCCATTGAAATGTATGGGAGAGCGACGCTGAGCAAAACGTAATACCTGGCGCTCCTGAGCCTAGAGCGCCGGCACTATACGCTGAGCCGCCTGTAATAATACATTGGATGCTACATGATGCTGTTGCTCACCAGATTCGCTTTCATAAATGTGGTTTTGCTTACAGCGCCCAGCATTCACCAGACGCTGCCTGCCGCTACTAGGCACTACCTGGGGCTATCCCTTCTTAAATAACCCCCTATATAAATTGTCCGAGACAGAAATCTCTCCTGTGAGTCTTACTCTTGGATTAGCCCCCAGCACAAGGTTTCCATTTGGGTCACACTCCTCTTCACCCTTTTACAGGTGTTCCTGGCTCTCAAGATTACATGGCTCCTTTTTTAGTAACACTTGTAGTGGCTTCTCCCCAGGACATTCTGGTCCCGAGCTTGTACACATGCTTGTATTTCTTCTGCTTCCATGCCCAAGTTGACTCCAGGTGCATCATGGTCCTGCACTGTGGATGTGAGTTTCTTTTTTAGGGCTTACCAACTGACTCACTTCATGCTGAGTGGGTCTAGTGACCGGTATAAATCACCCAGCTTTCCTTTGCTGTCTACACTCCGCCACATTAAATGACTTATTGGCAGCCCCTTAAGACCAGTATTAAAAATAGCACTCATCCCTGGAGTCTTTTTCTTAACACCCGGCCTATTGGACAAAACCCACCCGGACTGGCCCTGGATTCTAAAAGATTTCAGGGCTGGCCACTGGCTTTCCTCTAGAGAATCCTGTAAATGCTAATGCTGTGTGAAGCCCCCTAAACACTCACCTTTCCCTGCTCCAACCACGCATACTCTTATCCAAAGAGAGCCATCTGCCGTGACAAGGCAATTCTGCAAACACCTCTCATTATTGTGAATGGGAAGTGATGCTGCCTCCCTTGCATCCCCAGAGGCCGTGTGCATGCTCCTACCCAGCAATTCAGATGCTCCCCATTCTAGTCATTGAGAGCCGGTTGCTGACGGCTCTCATTGGATAAGAGACCACACATGTGCAGTTGAAATCAGGAAGAGATAAGTAAAAATCAGCATTCAGGGGAATTCAGTGGGGCATCCCAATTCAGGGGACTGGAACAAAACTAGGGAAAGTCAGATTCCTGGGTTTTGTTCCGGAGTGTTTACATTGTCAGTAAAGCAGTGATATGTGTTAGATCTTAGAACAGTAACAGTTATGTATATGCCAGTCCACCAGACATCAAAGTGGAGGATGTAGAGAGATAACAAGAACACTGCTCTTCAACAGCTAAGTGTAGACCAAATTCACTAAAGAACTTGAGGCTTTCAAGGCTTACGGGCCCTGATTTTGGTACAATTTTAACAGGAAATGTGGCCATCTTTTTGCCTCTCTGCCCCCCCCCCAGACTTAACCATATGTTTTAAGTTTAACAATATTAATAAAAACCTGGCATTATTCCTACAGCAACCCCTATGGCTAGAATTACTATAATCCACAAATCAGGTAACGATTGGCATTGTACTGCCCATATTTTTTAAATCATTAATGGCCTTTTTTATTAGTATATTTTTATTTAATATATATTTTTTCTTATATTAGCAAATGCGTGTTATATGGAAGCAACTGCATGCCAAAACTATACACCAAGATCTAGAAGAAGAGAGATTTGAGCTCTGTACACAGAGAACGCTGCTTTCTGGGCATGTGTAAGGTTGAGTGAGCTCTCTAACCTCAGCAGCAGTGTTCTGTGTGTACAGGAATCACTGCTCTCTTCTTGTAGATCTTGGTGTAAAGACTTGATGTACAGTTGCCAATAGCAGATTGCAGGTAGTGAAAACCGCTTCCATAAAACACACATTTGGCATTGTGGGCGATAGGGGATTCAAAATGGAAAATATGGACACAAAACAGGTGTGTTCGCTCTCCCTTGCCCTGTTTGTCTTTTTTAATGTTTTAATTCATATCAAATAATGTTTAATCTAATCTAATTCTAATGTATCTAATTTATTTAAGTCTGATAATATATTCACACACTATGTGTGTATGTGCCTAGAAATGTCACACCACATATTTAAACTCCTAATTTTGTTTTGTACTTGTCCCATTAGCAGTGTGAATAGGCGTAACTGTGTCTGACCATGCAGGTCTTTGCCGCAGAAGCGGACCTCCAGGCAAAAAATCAAAGCTTAGCAAATTGCTCCCCTAAATCAGTGGCATACGCTTATTGAGAGGGATTCAAACCATTCAAATCTTTGGAATAGCAGGCAGATTCTGCACTCTTAAACATGCATAGCAGAGGCCATCTTGCCACACACATGAAGAAGCTGATTCTTAAAAACTGAGTTTCTCAGTCAAAATTTCCTCAAAGCTCTGTGCAATCATCTCTTATTTCTCACCAGAAGTAGTAGGCCTTCAGCTGTAATGACTCATCTTTGAGTAAAATACATTGTATGCTTTTGTGGTCACAGCAGCCATAGAGATACACTGTAACAGCTCCCCTCACACAGACTGCTTTTGCTACATTAGCTGTTTATTCAGTGTTTGTGTGTATAAAAAATGACATACAAGCTTCTCCTTGTTTCTATGGCACATATCTCACAATTTGGTGTAAATTGCTGCTGGCACAACACCCCCCTAATTCTCATGTGTAAGCAAGACTATCAGGTGTGTGGCAAGATGGCCACCCCCATGTAATTCTAAAGTGAATAATCTTTATGCCATTCCACAACATCTGTACGTGATTAAGCCTTCTTAAACTGCTTATGTATAAGAAGGGAAGCAATTTAGTAAGCTTTCTTTTTTGACTGGAGGTCCGCTTGAAACTTTAGCAGATATGGGAGTTTGCGGCCCAGGTTGGCAGGCACACTGTAGTGTGCAGCCTAGTGTTTAACATATATTTGATCTAATTTTGCTAATATGTAATTGACAAAAATGAAAAGATTTTATAACCCTGGCATTTTCATATTTGAGGGCACGTGGTGCATTATCAGCTGAAGCAAAGTTATATAAATCTCTAAAGGGTAAGTCCACTTTCAATGGAATTTTAGTATATTTCTTTTTGGCCAAAAGGATGTGCTCAATGTGCTAAGTGTATCTAGTATTCTTTTTATGTTAGCAAATGTGTTTTGTATGGAAGCAGTTTTCACTCCCAGCAATCAGTTGCTAATGGCAATGTACACCAAGTCTATACACCAAGAGCTCACTCAACCTTACACATGCCCAGAAGCAGTGTTTTATGCAACTATATGCAGTCCATTACTATTGGCAATGTACAGCAGGTCTACTCTTGGTGTACATTGCCAATAGCAACAGATTGCAGATAATGAAATTTGCTTTCATAAAACACACATTTGATTGCATTAGAAAACATTAAACACACTCGATCAGCTCAGCACCTTTAACCCTTCTAGTGCCAGCTACGTGAGTCTCACGTAGCAGCCTCTACTCCACTTAAGTGCCAGCTACGTGAGACTCACGTAGCTGATTTAAAACCCCCACAGTAAAAAAAATATAACAATAAAATACTCCAGCCGGGTCTCCTCTTTAATTTGGTGCCATCCGATCCCCTGTGGGGGGTCGGATGGCTCCAGGAGAGCCCCCGGAATAGGCCGCCCCCCCCGCTTCTGCAGCAGCAGCTGCTAACTGTAAAAAAAAATAAAAATAAAAATGACATTCACTTACCTCCATGTGCGCTGGCTCCCGCTGTCCCTCCTCTTCACCTGGGGGGCCTCCGATCCCCCCCCAGGACTTCCCGATCTTCAGGAGAGAGCCCGGGAGGCTCTCTCCTCTCTCCTCCTCGATGGCAGCCGCCATCTTGCCGCTAAGCCCCGCCCCTTGGGGGGGGGGGGGGCTATGACGTTATCCCGGTCCCGATCACCGGCTTCAGCTCTCTCAGCTGTCAGATGCCGGTGATCGGTGCCGGTGAAGGAGGTGGCAGGAGATCCTCTGATCTCCTGCCTCCCCCTTCTCTGGATGCCGATCACCGGCATCTGTCATCAGAGCGGCACGGGACAAAGGTGCTGAGCTGATCGAGTGTGTTTAATGTTTTCTAATGCAATCAAATGTGTGTTTTATGAAAGCAAATTTCATTATCTGCAATCTGTTGCTATTGGCAATGTACACCAAGAGTAGACCTGCTGTACATTGCCAATAGTAATGGACTGCATATAGTTGCATAAAACACTGCTTCTGGGCATGTGTAAGGTTGAGTGAGCTCTTGGTGTATAGACTTGGTGTATAAGGAGCTTACAATCGGAGGTAAGTACAGTAAAAATATTTTTTTTTTTAATAAAATACTTTTATTGTGTGGTGTTTTTTTTTTCAGTTAACCCTTTGTGAACTGGTAAGGGGTCCATGAGACCCCTTATACCAGTTCACAAGGCTCTGGGTCTGGCAAGTCACCTGCGGCTAGTGGGCGACTTGCCATTAACCCCCAGCCCCCCATTACCTGCCTCCCCAACGGCCGGGGGGGGCAGAAGGGCCCGGGCCATTTAGTGGCTATGTGGGCTAGTAGCCTGCAGGGCCAGGGGCCACCAACGCTGGCCCCTGCGCCCTGTTCTACAAGCCCCCATAGCTGGCCCGGTTCGGTAATGCTGGGTAGGGGGGACCCTACGTCATTTTTTGGGGGGATTTTTAAGGGTTTTTAACCCTTAAAATTAACCCCAAAAATGGGGTCCCCCCCCCCCCCTGGGAGGGGGGAACCTATGTCATTTTTTTTTTTAATTAACCCTTTTGTGTTCTGTCATCCAGCAGCTATAAAAGGCTTCTAGCAAGTGAGCAGAAGCCAGTGATCGCCGAGGGACAGAGTGCTCCACTATGGATGGGAGGTAAGTATTAAAAAAAAAAAAATAATAATAAAATATTTTTTCTCTTTGTGTGTCTGTGTTTTTTTTACATTTAACCCCTTGTGAACTGGTAAGGGGTCCAGCTTTTTTTATACATTTTTTAGGGAAACCCTGCGCAACCAAAGAGTTCTTTGAGGGATTAATTCCAGAAAGGTGAGCCCACTACAACAAGCTGGGTACGCTTAGAAAGCTTAACATGTGTACTTTCAGGGAAGATATGGTTTATGGGGGATATTCCAAATGCAAAGGGTTGTTTTGATTGAAAAATCGCAAGGTGCGCACTTTGTCTGCAGAGCTGAAATTTTCAAGAAAAATTACCGTTATGCTCATGCTTTACTTTGGGGTGTTTGGCAACTCTTCTCTTGACAGTAGCAATGCATGTTGGGTATCGTTCTGTTCGGGGGATGTTGCTTTTTCAGATTATACTTGTTTTTTCTTGTTTGTATATAGTTTTCTTAGGAAAATGTGGCTTTGATTCTGCTTTTTTATCCTTTTTTTAGGGAAACTCTTTGCAACCAAAGAATACATTGAGGGATTACTTCTAGAAAACTGTGGCCACATCAACAAGCCTGGTAGAAAGCCTGAGGTGTGTACTTCCAGAGAATATATAGTTTTTGGGGGGTATTTCAAATGTAAAGGGTTGTTTTTCTGGAAAAACTGCAAGGTTCGCATAGCGCATATCACAGTTGTATTTTTTCTGAAAATCCCCTAAAGCGCTGTTTCAGTTTGGGGGAGTCTCCTGGGCAGGAAAAGGTGTCTACCAATACATATGTGGTAACGCTGTAACTGTGAGAAATTGGGGTTTCACACGCAATAAGATTTTATTGACAAACTTACATTTTTTATTACAAAAAAACACTACAAATTGTAAAAAATTTTTTTTTTTTTTTTGCACATATTTCGCCAAAACATATTGAGAATACACCTAAAAAATGACAAACAAGACATTTCATGTTAAAGCTCAGACTCTGCTGAAAAAAACAATATATCATTTTCCTGGGAAATCCCTTCAAAAATCACATTTGAACATGGGGAGTGCAAAATAGTGCAAAATGGTCTGGCAACAGAGTGTGACAAAAACTCCAGGTAGGCTGGCACTTAAAGGGTTAAGACATCATTTTGCCACACAAAAATATACATTAAAAAAAAATATTTGAAAGACATTATCGAGTAATGATAATGCTATACTAACCTTTTATAAACCTCGGATGATCACTCCTAGTCCGAGTCCAGGGCCTGATCATCCTGCTTGGTTTTGTAGTGTTGATGACGAATTGCCTCACCATACATCACAGGTACTATTGCACACTCCCTCCATTCACTGCAATAGAAGGGGCTTGCCAGGTCTTGACACTCCCACTCCATTGCATTGAATGGAGGGTGTGTGCTATAGTCTCTGTGATGTATAGAAAAGTCGGGTGGTCTGTCGTTGATACTACAGAAGCAGTGAACAATGGGGCAGGACTTGGATGAGGTAAGTGTCAGAGTGCTGGAGTAGGAGCGATCATCTTTGGGGGATAAAAAGTGAGTATAGCCTATTTTATTTTCATGACTGGACCATGGGTTTAAATCCAAGTATGTCATTGTTTATTTTGTTATGCTGTATTTATTATGATCTGTCTTATGTGCATTATGTGCTGACATAATCCTCACTATGCCCTATGCCACAATGCACTATGCCTTCAACCCATCCATCCTGGCTGACTGCTTTATATGCGTTGGCAAACTTAGTATATCAGGATATCAGGTCCTTGGTTCTTACACTACCCCACCAGTCTTGTCTAGTACATTGCCCTGTGTAGGGTTATAGCATTAAGAACTACCATTAATTGTGGCTATTTATTGTATCCATTGTAAAGTTTAAAATTCAATTCTATTCAAAGTCTACTGCAACATAATAATACAACATAAATATACCTATTTCTGCAATCTGTCTTTCTGTATAACTGCTTGTAAAACAGTAAGGCGTCTTTAATTTGTAGACTCCCCTTGTTCTGCCTCAATGCCAGGGGAGGGAAGCGTTGTGTTATGACTGGACTTTAAAGGGTAAGTCCGCTTTCAATGAAAGTGTGCTTTTTTGGGGCCCAAAGAATGTGTTTAAGTTGCTGAGTTAATCTAGTATTTTCCTACAATTAGTTGCTATTGGCAACGTACACAAAGACCTTGATTCACTAAAGGTGAAGCCCCGGCTAGGGCAAGTTTGGAACGCCCCTGCCGCCACTCCGCTGCCACTGGAAGAAGAAGATTGGGGGCTCAGGTAAGTTATAACAGTGCTTTTGCTGCTTCAACCTTAGGTGAAGCTTGTTGGTGGGCTGCTCAGCAGGATTAATTACCAGGACCAGGATTAGCAGGATCACTATTTGGAAGGGGCAGGAAGAGGCTGGAGTGGCCCTTTAAGACATCATTTTGCCACAGAAAAATATAAACTGTAAAAAAATTCAATTGAAAGTGAACTTACCTTTTAAATATACACTTATTAAAAGGGAAGTCCAGTATTATATAATATTTATTTTTGCTTTGTTTTTATTATTTATTTATTCACTCTAAAAATACATTAGTTGGCTAAAGGGGCATTTGCTATTATTTAAAGGAGTACTTTTGCAAATTTTGGCTCTGGTGACAGATAGAAGTCATGTATGTAAGAGTTGGAATGATAAACCAATGTGTCTAAAAAATAATAGCTTATATAATGCCAATGCAGAGTGGTAGGTGCTAAAAAATAGGTGAACGGCGCAACTTCATAGATGGACGAGATGAGAGATGACTTGGCTGGAGCAAGCTACACAACTCAGTTGGTAATGCCTGCACGGGCCAGTTTTAGTTTTTCTCCATAGTTTTTTCTGTTTTTGTTGCTCTCCAGATTTATTATTTTTACAGTTTTTTTTATATTACCTTTTCTGCTGTCTGTAGTATCGTTTCCAATTTTCTCTTTGTTATTCTTACAATGCCATTTTCTTTTTTTAATTGACATTTGTTTGTGTGTTTGAAGCAGAACAAAATATTTTCACTACACCAAGTTTTGTTTCTTGCACTGGGGGCGTCCTGACTTGGGATGCCCCTCTATGTGAACCCCCCCGTTCACCTGTAAAAGCGCACCTTTCCTCATTCCATGGAGCATGCACAGGCTCTTGTCCAATCAACACTATTTGCTTGGCAAACAGCTCTGTTTGTATGCAGAGCTCGCCGATGGGGAGATGGAGTGGCTGCATCCCTGGGCATCCAGCCTATATGAATGGCTATCCGTGGGAGCACACCTCAGCCCAGAGATGCTAAGGATGGGGCCACAGCTATTTACGGGAGTCAAGGAAAAGTTGGGTTGTGTGGTGACCCGGGTGGAGTTTCACACATGGGGCATCCTGATTTGGGATGCTCCAGGAGAAGGCCAGTGGCCAGCACTGGAGTCATTTAGATTCCAGGGTTGACCACTCAGGGTTTTGTTCCATTTTAATACCGTTATATGTACCTGCACAGTCACTGAAAGTAGATTTTTTTTCAGCCAGTTTAGTTTATTTTGTAGCAATGTTACCCCAGTGTACAGCGTCTGTCTGTGAAAAAAGCTGAAGCAAGTTCACTGCAGCTGTTGCTTGGAGACCAGTGGGCTAAATGCTGCGGCTGTCTGCTATTACCTAATTCAATAAGACCCAGCAGATCCCCTCATTCAGAAAATGGACTGAACCATTTTCATTTTAAAATGTAAAAGTAAAGCATACATTTTCTTTTTTTTCTACCGCCACACATGTTAGAAGCTATTGTGTGGCTGTTTATATTTTTTAATGCAAATATTTGCATGCTTCTTTAAATATTAAATGTTCTGATTGATCCAGAAAAATGTGGATAGAATTTAAACCGGACCAACATCCATTATTACATTAACGGGTGTTGGTGCCTCTCTTTGCTGCTAGCAAGAACCTCGGGGGGGGGCATCCAGAACACGGGAGCCCCCTCACACCTAAGTGCACAGGATTGCTTAGAATACTCACCTTCCTTACAAGGCAGCGGCGGGAAAGGAGTCCTGCGATTAGCCACCGGGCGGTCACATGGGCTGTAGTCGCATTCTCCCTGCCGGCCGCCGGCAGGACCCGCTCATGTGACCGCCCAGCGTCCAATCCTGGGACTCCTTTCATGGCACTGGCTCGTAAGGAAGGTGAGTATTTTAAGCGTCCTGTGAAGTTAGGTGCGAGGGGGTGGAGCGATGCCCCCCCCAAGCTTCTTGCTAGCAGCAAAGAGAGGGACCAACACCCATTAATGTAATAACGGATGTTGGTCCAGTTTAAGTTTCACCTCAGCATGAACATTATCACTACACTCGTTGCTCTATTCTCATTTGACAATGTGCAGACATTTCCTTTGTTCATATACACAGTGTTATATTTTGCATCAGGTATGAACATATTGCAGCATAGTAATGTTACTGTACCAAACATGTGTCTGTTGCTTGAGGAAGTGATAAAACACAATTGTCTTTAAATCGTCAAGTTAAAACAAGGGTCCTTGTCTGTGACACCCCACTGGTAAATCCCAAAATCAAAATATATACATTATATACAAACCATCCAATTGATGTTGCACTTGTGTGCTTTCATTGCCGAGTCCATCTTCTAATTGTGCTTTGCCAGCAGTGGGTGGGGGGGGGCTGGGAAGGGAGTGTTTTGGGTCCACACTTCCTTTGCCATCCCACTGTTGTTAGCATTGCAAAAAAACTCTCATGTTTTATAGCCGTAAAATTTTACTGCAATGGGTCCAAAATACTTTAAAGTGGACCAAAAGCCAAAAAAGGAAAGTTTAGTAAATTGCTTTCCTAAAGCCCCCCTCTGGCAAAAACTATTTGTGTATCTGGCAAAATGGCCGCTGTCATACAGTTATGCAGCACAATATCTGCCTGCTATTCCATAGCATCTGCATGATGTTAAGCCCTCTGAAATAGTTCTGCTTTAACCCTTTGTGTTCTACATGTTTGCTTGTTAAGTGGCAAGCATGTAGAGTCTACAGGCTCAGTTTCCTCTCTGCTACTGTAAAAACAAAATTAAAAAAACACTCACCTCATTCCATACAGCCAGGTCATCTCTTCACCCGGGGTCATCTGAAATAGCTGCCGCTGCTAACTGTAGAAAAAAAAGGCAAGTTTTTAACTTTTGTTTCCACCACAAAAAATCACTTTAATCTAACCGTGTCTGGCGCTCTATGCTGGAGTCAGCCAAAAAACAGTGCCCACGCTCTTCCCTAGAAATTTCTTGTTGAATCTGGGTTAGTGCGGCGAGGGCCAGTCGCTATGCCCAGTCACTACCTGTCACTGGCTGTGGCGCTGTGCTTTTGATACATGTGTTTTTTTTTTACCATGAAACTCTTTGTAACGGCAAGAGTCACTGTTGTTGAATACGCGGCAAACATTTTCACGCATCTGAGTGCACTAGCATGACCTTGAAACCATAGTTAAAGTTAATATTAACCCATGAGTTATTAGATTGTGAAACACATTGTTCGCCCTTACATTCTTGAAGCATTCAAATGTATCCCAAACTCTTTCTGTAGTCATTTTTATAACACATTCACATATCTATATATAAAGAGGTCTTAATGTATGGGTTACTATCTCTGTAATTACGTGCCAAACACGAATTAGGAAAGATAAACAAAAATATATAAGAAATACATTTCAGCGTGTGTGTATGGAGCGGATGACCTTGTTATGTTTACGTTATTTTAACCTTTGCGTATCCTAGCGATATCATAGGTGTATGTTAGTGTATTATTAATGCGAGGAGTGTCAGATTTTTAGCTTTCAGTTTCCACCTACGAGGATCCATCATGCAGCCCAGATGCCCTGCCAGACCTCTCCCCAGCTATTCCTCCGATTCTGACCCCCCCAACCCTCCCCTCCTCTCCTGTCCCCCCTGGCCCTTCAACATCCCCTGTTCCCCCCGCATGCCCCAAGAAGTCCAGAAAGAGGGTGGATCCTCGGGTGAATGGTCAAGTGGGTATTTTATATATTTTTGGTATGGGATAATGTTGCTTTTTATATGTGTTCTCACAGATATGTACATGTATTTATTTTGTGTTTTTTAATTTATTTTATTAGGACTTTTGTGTCAAGGAGTCCGACTATGCCCATAGTGCAAAAAAGCGCATAGTGTTGGAGGTGCAAGCCACCGTGTCCCGGCGCTTTAAGACGCATTTGACCATCCGTTCCATTGTACAGGTTGGATTTCAAGCGCCGGGACAATGAGGGCGTTTATAGGCTCTACGATGCCTACACCTCAGGTAAGTGTCACATCACTACATGTTTGTACTAAAGATAATGTAGTTGTAGTTTAGGTTTATTTTTGATGTGTCTTTTTTTTTTTGATTTTCCTCAACACAGATAAGCGTCCTCCCCTGGGGAAACGTGGGAAGGGATACCGCACAAGAGTGGTGGACTCGGATGAGTCTACGGGGGAGGGTCCCTCTCGTCAATCCCATCTAGAGGACCCAAGGGAGGAAGGGGATGATGCCCCAGAGGAGCGTGCTGCTGGGGGGAGGGCAATATGTTTGTCTGTTCCAGGATGATTCTGTGCAGTGTTAAATATCCTGTGCCATCATTATCTGTTTTTCAGGGCATCATAGAGTCTTCACCTCCAGCAGCTATGCAGCAGAGCTTGCACTCGGGCATAGTCGTGGTAAGTGTTTTGGGTTCTCATTCACATGGTGTATGTAATGAAATTAGAAAATACCTACACATGTTTTATGCTACACAGCATTATACTGTGTTTACATTTTCAGACACTTCTGTAACACAACTCCAGTTCAATTCAAATGCAATCAAGCACAAATCGAATTTTTTGTGATTACAGCATGATGCTGCATTGCAAATGTGTTAGCAAATGTGCACTTTGTTTTGCTGCCACACGTGCCAGAGTAAAATATAAATATGTTAATGTCAATTTAAATTTTGTCATTTTCATTGCACTGGTAATGTGTAGCAAAAATGTCTGTAAAAGCCGGAAAATGGTATTGAGTGGTCCATGTGGCCTACTTAAATTATACAGCTGACCTCATGAACCACTAAATACCATGCTAATTTCTTCTAAACATGTGTAAAACCTTGTTTGCATGATTTATATCAGACCGAAATCAGGTGGATGTTAAGGAATAAGATTCAGGGCCAAGCTTATGACGTTTTCTGTTGTGTTTTTGACTACACAGATGTTTCCACGCAGATGGACCCCGTCACCATACTCCCCACCCCAGCTCCAGGAACCCCCAGCAGCATGATCCCTAGCCACAGCTGCGATGGTGAGTACAATTACTTGCTTTGCAAACATACTTTTACAACATATGTCTTGAGAAATTAACACGCATAAGGGTTAATGTCATTATGGGGTTAAGTAGCAGACATGTAGATGACATTTGTCCGAGCCACAATCAGAAATGCATGTATGCATGCTAGATTGTTGCCTCCCCTCACATTCGGCCTGTGAGTGTGTTTTGTTCATTAACAAACTCCTTCAATAGTAACTTTGATAGATCTTATTGTAATAGCCGAAGGATTTGTTTAGTTAGAATTATGGACAGGAGTACTTTAGTAAAAAAGGAAATACACTGTCCCAATTCTTACGTAGGCCTGCATTTCAGAAAACAGGTAATGTAAACATATAGGGTAGGGAGGCAAATCGCACATGGAAGGCCAAAAACCTAAAGTAATGTAACCATATATTCACACAGTTTAGCATAATGTGAAAAATGTTGCAACATAATGAGTTGCAACTATTAAATTGCAAATAAATTGCTTACGTTTTGATCCATTTCCAAATAATAATGACCTTTTGTTCTCCCTACAGCTTGCAATAATGAGCATCGCAGACTGTGTACGTCCGCCGTACCCGATATTTGATTGTGCAACACATTGTTGTCCCTTACATTCTTGAAGCATTCTAATGTATCCCAAATTATTAGTGTTTTAATTTTTACAACACATTCACATATATAGATATAGAGAGATCTTAATGTGTGGGTTACTATCTATGTAATTAGGTACCAAACACAAATTATTCGAGATATACAAGGATTTTTTTTAAATTAAATAAAGTCTAACCAAATTAGAACAGCATTTGATTTGACAAATAAATAATAAAAAAAAAAAATTAGTCCCTGGGTGGCCTTGTTGGTGCCGACTCATTTGTAGGGGTGGTGTTGGGAGCCAACAGTGCAGGAAAAAAATATACTGCTGCTGTATTAGCTGATGTAACAACAACAAAGTTTCGTCCTGGCGCTCTATAGATTGTTGGATGGCATGCATCATTTCTGCCTGCGGTTGGTTCCGCAAATCACAAACTTCTTGCCTCAGTTCCCAAATTTGTTGCTGGTCCACCAGCGATTGGGTTTCCAACGCCGCAATGTGCTCCTGAGTTCCATCACGCGGCTGTTGGCGACTGTAGGCCTCCAGCATCCGGCTCCCTAACTCATACAGGTCGGCACTTGTGGGGGCAGCTCTGGCAGTTGGTTGTTGTGCAGGCTAAAATAAAAAGCAAGATATTATTTTCAAGAATGTATTTAGCAGATAAAACATGAACAAATACATCTATGGTAAGATTAACATGTACCATCGGTACTGCCTCTGTAGCGTGACCACATGGGACTTGTGAGGAGGGCACATCCTGGGTTGGCGCCAAGGATTCCTGCTAAGATCCAAGTATGTTGTATGTTACATGGGTTTACCTGAGTGTCCCAAAAACATGTAAAAGTTGCTCAACGATAATCAATTCATCAACAGTACCTGAGTGTGCTCCTCCTCAAATAGTACAGGTGTCTGGCTGCCAGAAAGGGGAAAATAATCATCCGAGAGTGGCTAAAGAGCTAAAGAGAAAAGGCGTGTTATTTGTTCTGCTGTTAGTATTGTGTGTCGACTTGGTCGAACCAGTATAGAGTCAATACCTGACAAAAGTTACCCATTGGCCAATACACATACCCTTTACATTTAGTAGATATTAGGATGAAAGATCTCTGTTAAACAAACAAGGTAAACTCATTGTGTTCCCACAGATCATAATCACATATCTAAAAACACACATACCCGCCACATCGGAGATGTCCAGACTTAGGCCATCACTAGCAATGGTTCATAGCAAATGTCAAGAGGCACACAACATTTAATGAAGAACAACATCCTTACGTTCACAAATTCAAATACATTCTTACCCTCATCCCTAGCAGCCGCGTGGTGAGGGGCTCTTTCAGGACCAGCACTTCCTGTATTTGGGCCTAACATAAAGCAGAATTGATATTGCTTTAAGCTGCCATAGTATTGTTAATGTAAATGTATGAGAATATCAGCCAAATGTAACAACATGTATTTTACATTTTCCTGGTTTGTTAACTCTGAACTAGTATCCGTTTGCTGAACAAACATAACCAACTATCCAGCTTGGAATGTGAGGTCTCATGGTTTGCCATTTTGACATAGTAAAATCTACACATTCTAAAACAAAATACACAAAGGATACAGTGTGCTTTGCAATACACACCAACAGGGTCATGTAGGCCTGCAACACAGGAAGTGGGGTCCAAAGATGAAGCAAGGACTTGGCCTACAAATGAAAAGCATGCTTGAGATACATTCCCACTGTCAGGGATTTTCCAGCGGAGAAATCCCAATTGTAAAAAGTGACCAGAAATTGAGACTGTGAGGCAGAAATGGATATGGGGCAAACCGTGTTTAATAGTGAAAAAACAGTGGTAACTAAAAAACAGTGGTAACTACACATCAAACACACTACAATCAAACTGTGTACAAATCACAAAGGGGAACATATATGTGTAAGGGAACTATACATATATACAAGTGAGATTAACACACTCTGGCTGTACATACACAAGATGGAGCAGGCAACAAGATGGAGTCCGGCAACAAGCATGCATAAGGATGAAAGAAAAGTCCAAATTCCAAGGTGGAAACACGGCTGGGATAGGGGGAGCAAACACAAGAGCTGAGGCAGGAGTCCTGGGTGCAAGGTTCAGGAGTACCTTGGATCTAGGTACAGCATTCTGGGATAAAGATGACTTAACAAAATGCTAATCCGCTGCCTGAATGGGCTGATCAGCTTATATAGGCTGAGGAGTTACAGGTGCTGGCTGATTGCCAGCAGCTCTGCAGGACAGAGCCATCTCTTGGTGGATCAGCACAATGCAGGGGAAGTTCCAGAGAAAGAGCCAGCCAGCAGTATTAACCAGCAGCACACTCAGAAGCCTAAGGAGGAACTCCAACCCTGACATTACCCCCCCTCAAAAAAAGCGGGCACCGAACGCTTTAAATAACACCACTGGAGATGCTTCAATCAGCATACGAGAAAAAATCCAGAAAGGTAGCATGGGATCAGACATATGATCTGGATGGGTAAAACTGGCAAACATCCCATGAGAGGCAGGCCGGACAGGAACCAAGCAGGCAGAAATCCAGACAGGGGCGATGCAGGCAGAAATCCAGACAGGGGCGATGCAGGCAGAAATCCAGACAGGGGCGATGCAGGTGACTCACACCCAGGGAGCTGGCAGGTGGGAAGCTCACACCCGGGGAGCTGGCAGGCGGGAAGCTCACACCCGGGGAGCTGGCAGGCGGGAAGCTCACACCCGGGGAGCTGGCAGGCGGGAAGCTCACACCCGGGGAGCTGGCAGGCGGGAAGCTCACACCCGGGGAGCTGGCAGTCGGGAAGCTCACACCTGGGGAGCTGGCAGGCGGGAAGCTCACACCCGGGGAGCTGGCAGGCGGGAAGCTCACACCCGGGGAGCTGACAGGCGGGAAGCTCACACCCGGGGAGCTGGCAGGCTGGAAGCGGCCCCGAAGCAGGCGAAGACCCAGCAGGTGCGGGCCCCGAAGCAGGTGACGACTCAGCAGGTGCGGGCCCCGAAGCAGGTGAAGACTCAGCAGGTACGGTAGTCCCTCCAGGAACAAAATCAAGAAAGCAATGGCCAGGGGGACCGGAACCTTCACGGCAGCGCCCAGGGGGACCGGGACCTTCACGGCAGCGCCCAGGGGGACCGGGACCTTCACAGCAGCGCCCAGGGGGACCGGGACCTTCACGGCAGCGCCCAGGGGGACCGGGACCTTCACGGCAGCGCCCAGGGGGACCGGGACCTTCACGGCAGCGCCCAGGGGGACCGGGACCTTCACGGCAGCGCCCAGGGGGACCGGGACCTTCACGGCAGCGCCCAGGGGGACCGGGACCTTCACGGCAGCGCCCAGGGGGACCGGGACCTTCACAGCAGCGCCCAGGGGGACCGGGACCTTCACGGCAGCGCCCAGGGGGACCGGGACCTTCAAGATCCAGGTTCTTAAGACAGTAACCTGTGCCCTTGAAACCTTTAAAATCAGTGCCTGGGTAACCAAATTCAGACCTTCCTGTGACTTTAGGAAACCCTTCCAGATCTCCTTGAGCCAGCGGGACATTGAAAAAATCCCCATTTGCAACCCGAGGTGTTTCAAAACCACGAGCACGTGAGGAATCTTCATGGTCTTCTCTAAGATTACCCGAAAGATGGTGATCAGGTTCGGGCTTAGGGCAGATATTACTGGAGCCCTCAGGAGGGCACGCCGGTACGGAGGCAACAACTGGGCACGCCGGTACAGAGGCAACAACTGGGCACGCCAGTACGGAGGCAACAACTGGGCACGCCAGTACGGAGGCAACAACTGGGCACGCCAGTACGGAGGCAACAACTGGGCACGCCGGTACGGAGGCAACAACTGGGCACGCCGGTACGGAGGCAACAACTGGGCACGCCGGTACGGAGGCAACAACTGGACCGGGCAAGGCAGGCACTGGCATCAATGGCTCAGTCAAGGCAGGCACTGGCATCAGAGGCTCGGGCGAGACAGGCACTGGCATCAGAGGCTCGGGCGAGGCAGGCACTGGCATCAGAGGCTCGGGCGAGGCAGGCACTGGCATCAGAGGCTCGGGCGAGGATGGCACTGGCATCAGAGGCTCGGGCGAGGCAGGAGAACCAACCTCAGGCGCTCCTACCTCAGGTGAACTAGGAGAGAACTCGTCAGGAGATATAGATTGACAAACAGACATTAAGCCGGGCTTACAAACAGGTACAGGTTCAAACTCATAGGCAGAGAATGTGACAGGCTCAAAGACAGACATTGGGTCAGGGTCACAGACCTATTTAGAAGCAGACTCACAGCCAGGTTCAGGCATGGGCTCACAGTGAGGTTCTGGTTTAATCACTAGCGTTACTGGCTCGGGTTGAATTATTGGGGTCACCGGCATGGTTTGATGATAAACAGCAGCGCCCAGGGGGACCGGGACCTTCACGGCAGCGCCCAGGGGGACCGGGACCTTCAAGATCCAGGTTCTTAAGACAGTAACCTGTGCCCTTGAAACCTTTAAAATCAGCGCCTGGGTAACCAAATTCAGACCTTCCTGTGACTTTAGGAAACCCTTCCAGATCTCCTTGAGCCAGCGGGACATTGAAAAAATCCCCATTTGCAACCCGAGGTGTTTCAAAACCACGAGCACGTGAGGAATCTTCATGGTCTTCTCTAAGATTACCCGAAAGATGGTGATCAGGTTCGGGCTTAGGGCAGATATTACTGGAGCCCTCAGGAGGGCACGCCGGTACGGAGGCAACAACTGGGCACGCCGGTACGGAGGCAACAACTGGGCACACCAGTACGGAGGCAACAACTGGGCACGCCGGTACGGAGGCAACAACTGGGCACGCCGGTACGGAGGCAACAACTGGGCACGCCGGTACGGAGGCAACAACTGGGCACGCCGGTACGGAGGCAACAACTGGACCGGGCAAGGCAGGCACTGGCATCAATGGCTCAGTCAAGGCAGGCACTGGCATCAGAGGCTCTGGCGAGACAGGCACTGGCATCAGAGGCTCGGGCGAGGCAGGCACTGGCATCAGAGGCTCGGGCGAGGCAGGCACTGGCATCAGAGGCTCGGGCGAGGCAGGCACTGGCATCAGAGGCTCGGGCGAGGCAGGCACTGGCATCAGAGGCTCGGGCGAGGCAGGAGAACCAACCTCAGGCGCTCCTACCTCAGGTGAACTAGGAGAGAACTCGACAGGAGATATAGATTGACAAACAGACATTAAGCCGGGCTTACAAACAGGTACAGGTTCAAACTCATAGGCAGAGAATGTGACAGGCTCAAAGACAGACATTGGGTCAGGGTCACAGACCTATTTAGAAGCAGACTCACAGCCAGGTTCAGGCATGGGCTCACAGTGAGGTTCTGGTTTAATCACTAGCGTTACTGGCTCGGGTTGAATTATTGGGGTCACCGGCATGGTTTGATGATAAACAGCAGCGCCCAGGGGGACCGGGACCTTCACGGCAGCGCCCAGGGGGACCGGGACCTTCAAGATCCAGGTTCTTAAGACAGTAACCTGTGCCCTTGAAACCTTTAAAATCAGCGCCTGGGTAACCAAATTCAGACCTTCCTGTGACTTTAGGAAACCCTTCCAGATCTCCTTGAGCCAGCGGGACATTGAAAAAATCCCCATTTGCAACCCGAGGTGTTTCAAAACCACGAGCACGTGAGGAATCTTCATGGTCTTCTCTAAGATTACCCGAAAGATGGTGATCAGGTTCGGGCTTAGGGCAGATATTACTGGAGCCCTCAGGAGGGCACGCCGGTACGGAGGCAACAACTGGGCACGCCGGTACGGAGGCAACAACTGGGCACACCAGTACGGAGGCAACAACTCGGCACGCCGGTACGGAGGCAACAACTGGGCACGCCGGTACGGAGGCAACAACTGGGCACGCCGGTACGGAGGCAACAACTGGGCACGCCGGTACGGAGGCAACAACTGGACCGGGCAAGGCAGGCACTGGCATCAATGGCTCAGTCAAGGCAGGCACTGGCATCAGAGGCTCTGGCGAGACAGGCACTGGCATCAGAGGCTCGGGCGAGGCAGGCACTGGCATCAGAGGCTCGGGCGAGGCAGGCACTGGCATCAGAGGCTCGGGCGAGGCAGGCACTGGCATCAGAGGCTCGGGCGAGGCAGGCACTGGCATCAGAGGCTCGGGCGAGGCAGGAGAACCAACCTCAGGCGCTCCTACCTCAGGTGAACTAGGAGAGAACTCGACAGGAGATATAGATTGACAAACAGACATTAAGCCGGGCTTACAAACAGGTACAGGTTCAAACTCATAGGCAGAGAATGTGACAGGCTCAAAGACAGACATTGGGTCAGGGTCACAGACCGATTTAGAAGCAGACTCACAGCCAGGTTCAGGCATGGGCTCACAGTGAGGTTCTGGTTTAATCACTAGCATTACTGGCTCGGGTTGAATTATTGGGGTCACCGGCATGGTTTGATGATAAACAGCAGACAGAGGCACCCTAGTGGACTGAACGGAGGACAGAACAGATGGATGGCGGTCATCCTCTGAAACAGATATATCAACCCCGGCATCAGACCCACTGTCATCCTCATCCTCCACGTTAGACTTAGAGGCAATAGATTTGGCTGAAGTTTCCGATTTCTGGGCTGAACAAAGTGCAGTCAGATTCAGGTCAGCCTCAGGAATACATAAGTAAGATGTGGCAATAAATTTAAGGAACTCTACAAAATTCTCACTGAGGTGTTTACTATGATTTAGCCACGCTTCAGCCCAGAAAAACAAATCATCTTTGAAAAGAAAATAGGCCACTTGACGACTCCAGGTTGTCATAGGAGACTGCTGGATGTAAGGCTCCTGTATTAACTTTAAAGCAGCCCGGAGAAACTGGGGGAAGGTAGCCAGAGTAAGCTCCTTATAACGAGGAGGAGGAACAAAGACATACCTATCTGTGGGACAGTCAGTGTCAATAGCAACTGCTGTCCTTGTGGACATCTTGGAACTTATACTAGACTTGCGTACGCTAGGAATCTCAATATGGATAGATTGAATCATTCTGACCTACCCAGGCGAGAAACTTCCCTGGGCATGCAGGGTGGTGAACTGACCAAAAACAAATAGACAAGGACAGACAACCCGCCTGTGCCACCAAGGAGGCAAACCGCCGACCACGAGGGGCGTAGGTGATCCGGCACTTGAGTAGCCCGTAATCCACCCACTTCTTCGACAGAGCTTCTAAAGGTGAAGTTGCACAGGCCCCAGATAATCCCGTGGTGGTCACAGACTTGGGGAAGGGAAACACAGGAGAGACATATACAAGACAAACAAAGAACTGGGCCCCAGTACAGACCAAGATGGGGCAGGGCCCCAATACAGACCAAGACGGGGCAGGGCCCCAATACAGACCAAGACGGGGCAGGGCCCCAATACAGACCAAGACGGGGCAGGGCCCCAATACAGACCAAGACGGGGCAGGGCCCCAATACAGACCAAGACGGGGCAGGGCCCCAATACAGACCAAGATGGGACAGGGTCCCAATACAGACCAAGATGGGGCTGGGCCCCAATACAGACCAGAAGGCTTTAAGCCCAAATTTCAAAACAAGAAGGCCGGAGGCCCAACTAAAACTAGAGCAACTACAAGACCAAGGACAGACAGCATTACAGACTCTATGAAAAAGCAAAATCTAGTGCTGGCACTAAGACCCTGCACAACAAATCCAAATCAGTCTTTACAGTCTCCTGGTCTACGGGATTAGCATTCTGTCAGGGATTTTCCAGCGGAGAAATCCCAATTGTAAAAAGTGACCAGAAATTGAGACTGTGAGGCAGAAATGGATATGGGGCAAACCGTGTTTAATAGTGAAAAAACAGTGGTAACTAAAAAACAGTGGTAACTACACATCAAACACACTACAATCAAACTGTGTACAAATCACAAAGGGGAACATATATGTGTAAGGGAACTATACATATATACAAGTGAGATTAACACGCTCTGGCTGTACATACACAAGATGGAGCAGGCAACAAGATGGAGTCCGGCAACAAGCATGCATAAGGATGAAAGAAAAGTCCAAATTCCAAGGTGGAAACACGGCTGGGATAGGGGGAGCAAACACAAGAGCTGAGGCAGGAGTCCTGGGTGCAAGGTTCAGGAGTACCTTGGATCTAGGTACAGCATTCTGGGATAAAGATGACTTAACAAAATGCTAATCCGCTGCCTGAATGGGCTGATCAGCTTATATAGGCTGAGGAGTTACAGGTGCTGGCTGATTGCCAGCAGCTCTGCAGGACAGAGCCATCTCTTGGTGGATCAGCACAATGCAGGGGAAGTTCCAGAGAAAGAGCCAGCCAGCAGTATTGACCAGCAGCACACTCAGAAGCCTAAGGAGGAACTCCAACCCTGACACCCACATTTAAATTACTTTAACAAAAGCCACCTGACCACATGCACTTACTGGCATCCAAAGAGTATGTAGACTCATGAGGAGATGCTGGTACAATTCTTAGGGCATCTATGTGAAACAAATTCAAAGAATTAGGCATTGTTAATGTGTGCTATAAAAAATAAACATCCACAACAATAAGATAAAATCACATTATCAAGACTCTTTACCTTCAACCTCAGACTGGGTTAAGGTTGAGGCTGGGGGAAGTGCAGGATTCTGGGCCCCCTCATCACCCGACTCCGGCGAGTCCTCATGTGCCACTATGCATAAACCAAGAGAAATGTTAATAAAAAAGTACCTAGCTATAATATGATACTTACCCTGACCTCATTTTAGTGTAATAAAGAGTTTAGTTACAAAAATGGGTCAACATGATTATCAACAAAAATGTATAAGGTGTACCTTCACCCCAACCTGTGGTCGCATCCCCAGCATCCACACCCTGCAGCCGACAGAGTGGAATCTTGCACTTCAGCATCTCCTCATATGGCCTGTATTTACTCTTTGGACCCTGCTTCGTCCCACTGTCTACAAGTAGATCATTCTTCATCTTTAACATAAGGGTCCTTTGCAAAGTGTAGAAGCATTTCTTGCAGGCTGGGCCACTACGTGGGTATTGAGCAGTGCTAGTAAGCTGCTCACCAATGGCATCCCACAATTTACTCCTTTCTTGTTTGCCGAAACACTGACTTTGGGAGCCAAATAATAACTCCCATTTAGCCAGTGTCAGACGCACAAGAGTATTATTATCCGCCAAATTAAATTCTGGCTCCCTCTTGGCAAATGGACGCTTGGCCTTGGGTGGGGCTTCACCTTTAGCCTGTGCCCTTTTCGTTGAGGAAGGTCTGCGGCCACGACGCACACCACTGGTACTGGGCCCACCAGGAGACACAGCAGTGGCCGGCAGATGTCAGGAATTTGGCTCCATCCTGTAGCTGCACACACCACCAAACAACAAACACAAGGACGCATGCAAAATACAGAATGGCAACAACTGCTGAATGTGTCTGCCAGTATTTATGTGCTTTATTACCCAATCACAAACAGCCCCAGTTAATTGAGTGACCCATACTATACAGGTGTTTGGAGATACATCTGGACTACAATGAATGATGTCTCAGGCAAACATGTTTTGCAGTCAAGAAACTAATTAATTATCTACTTACCAAGCCATATAGACATTAGGAATGACTAGGATCCATGTCTCTTAACAACATTGGAAATGGTGTGCAAAAAACAGCTATTTGAAATTTGAAAAGGTTACCTTGAATTGGCCAAAAGATGTCTGTGCAACCAGATCCGCACAAGTACGCTATTATGGAAGCGCTAGACGTTTCCGCAACACCCGTGGTAAGCTAATTACAGACTGGAAACTGCTAACAAATGCAAGAGGCGGCTAAGCGGACCAGTCCTTTGGATAATTTAAATATAAATTCAAAATACTTTAATCATTCTTATCTTGATACACTGTGGCAAAGGCTGTGCGGTTTGTTGTTACTTTGCCCTAGCTGGCACAAAGTGGCTTGCTGTGTTTAGTGATTACTGTCTTTGGCTTTGTTGAGCTTTTCTGGCATCAGTGCTGTTTCTTTGTGAGATTTTTTTTGGTGGCATCTGCAAATATTGTGTAGGATACAGCAAGTGTGGATTGTTTTGGGGACCTTTTGTGGGTTGTGCAGCAACTCCCCTCTTGGTTGTGCCAAACTTGGAAAGCATATTTTCAGCAGGCTGATAGTTCTAACCACTATACATCTGGTTTTGTGGTGAGCTGCATTTGTGTGATTGTGTGAGGATTGTGATTGTGTATGTGGACTGGTTGTGTGTGTGTTGAGATTTTTTTGGAAATTTTTTGGGCAGTGAATGAGCTATGGCCAGTGAGTGTGAGATGTATGTGAGGGTGATGTTTGGGTTATGGATGTATTGTTGTGGCAGCGCACAGGAAGGTCAGGAGTCAAGGGAAGAGGATTCTGTGAGGCTTAGGGCACCCCGACACTTTGGCATCCGCCTCTCTGTATGGGATTTAAGTGACAAGCAGATCAGAAGTCGATTTTGTCTGAATTGTGCAGCACTGCAGTCCCTATATGATCAGATTACGACCAAAATCGATCCATCCACCAGACGCACCCAATCCATCCCTGGCATAGTTCGCCTATGTGCCATGCTAAATATAGTGGCACAGGGAAATTTCCAGGCAACCTCTGCCCTGCTCAGCGGGATCAGCCAGGCTACAATGAGCCGCATATTTTACAAGGTAGTCCTGGCTATTCGCGACCTTATCCCTGTTTATATAAAATTTCCTGAGGATGATGAGGAGGTTGCCAATATTAAACGTGCATTCTACCGCATGGGAGGAATCCCTAATGTGCTAGGGTGCATGGATGGTACACATATCCCTTTCTGCCCTCCCCATGCACAAGAGCTGCATTATAGGAATAGGTAACATTTCCATTCCATGAACGTCATGGTGGTATGTGACCATGACATGAAGCTGCGGGCCGTGAGATCTGGCTTCCCCGGCTCATGCCATGATTCTTACATGCTCCAGCAATCAGTCCTGTGCTGGAAGTTTGAGAACAATGAAATGCCACCTGGCTGGATACTGGGTAATTAATAATCTTTGACATAATAACAAGTTTAATATGTGGACAACTACATTTGAAAACTAGATAACAGAAGCTTTAATGTATACATTATGTTCATGGTACTTTAGTAATTGCTCTCTGTCACTTTGTTTATTCCACAGCAGACAAGGGATATGGGCAGAAAACGTGGCTAATGACTCCGGTCAGAAACCCACAGACCACTGCCCAAGTACGCTATAATGCAGCACATCGCAAAACCAGACGCATTTTGGAAAGAACCATCGGCCTGCTGAAAGCACGCTTTCTCTGTTTGGCATGCCCAGGAGGAGAGATGTTGTACAGTCCACAAAAGGTCTCCAAAATCATCCTAACATGCTGTGTCCTACACAATATTTGCATATGTCACCGAATCGAACCCTCCGAGGAAACAGCACTGATGCCAGAAGTCCCCAACATGGCCGCAGACAGTAACGAGGACACCCAGACTGGGTTTGAGCGACATCAAAGCATGATTAGCTCTTTTTTTTTGGTAAGCTAGCTCACCTTAACTATACTACAACTACTGTACTACAGGGCCCTTCTAAACATTACATTCAAAATATGTGGGTGGTCTAAAATTATTAACCAGAAAAATATGTAGCTTAAAATATTTCAAAAATATATGTGGGTGGTATTTTAGATTGATAAATACAAAGTGGCTTGCTTTCATTCTATAAAGTTCCAAGGTGTTCTGTATGTCATTAAATTCAACAACACTAAACAAAGGGGATTTTTGCAAATTTATTTTTGACCAACTACATAAACTAACTACACTTTTGTCTCCATTTCAGGCACCGTGAAGATGGGAACATCTGTTTTTTTTGTTTTACAATAAAAATAACAAATCTGCTTCTTTAAATAAAAAAAAGAAAATTCAACAAAATATCTGGTTACATGTGTTGTTTGCATAATGTTATATCACATTTACAAAGTTTACAAATTGAATTCAATACAACAGCAAAGAAACGCTCAGGCTTTGTATTGAATACTGTGTGACAACTCAACAGCGCCTCTAAAGCACATCTGAAACATCACATTTAACATTGGCAGCGTGATTACCAATAACGGCAGGGAGCGACTGAGGAGCCCTGTAATAGCGACTGACGGCTGTTCGTGGCGGCCACTAGCAGTCGCTCATAGTGCCGCTCTACAGACGCTCATCTGTCGCTACCTAGCGTTAGTGATGAATCAGCCTGTCCGTTGAAAAAAAGCAAGGTGCGCACTTTGTCTGCAGAGCTAAAATTTTCAAGTAAAATTACATGTGTTGGGCAATCGTTTTTTTCCTATCCTAATCATAAACTATACAGTAGATATTACCGTAGCTGTCATAAAAAACTGATTCTAACTAAAGTAACTAATTGAAAGGAATTACATTTTATTGTAAGAATGGAAGAAAAAAAAAACATTTTACAGTTTACTGATGCATAGATATGTATTGTTGGCATATTTCAATACCAGTGTCTGCATTAAGATGAACTACCCAGTCTTTCAATTAAAATCAGAAACATGTCTGCGGGTCAGGATTTTCAGATTTCATTTTTATCACATGCCATCACTCACAACTCAGCCTTGTGCGGCTGACTACACGTGTAATTGCTGTTATACTGGAATGGTGCCTAAGGAGTTACATTACATTACATAGTAGCATGGATTCCTTTGTATGCTCCGTATTTATTGCCACTTTACATGCTCTTGTAAATGGGTGGAAAGTAACTGCCTATTTTTAGAAGTACAATTGTCATTCTGAGTCATACATATGAGTGTCTTAATTTGCCTGTCATTTTTGACACAATCTTCCATTAGGGTTTCATTCAAGCTCCAGAAAATGAAAAATATATTGCACATCTCTTAAAGTAATCCTTTATGTTCTAACACGGTCCAAATATCTCCTCAAAATTATCCTGTCAAAAAACTGCTCCAGTTGGACCAGGTTATGACTCACAGTCCATGAATAAATGTGCTATCTAACCCGTCTGCAAGTCCAAACATGTGCCTTTATTTGTGTCCACTTGTCACCAGTAAAACGCATTCATGTGAAGTCAGTGATAAGTTGAACAGCCGCCTGTTCAGTTAGGAGGTAGTTCTGGTGAATGTGTTAGGTACTCAGGGGGTTATTTAAGAAGGGATAGTGCCAGGTAGTGCCTCGTAGCGACAGGCAGTGTGGTGAACGCCGGACGCTGTACGCAAAACCACATTTATGAAAGCGAATCAGGTGAGTGACTCTAACAGCGCCATGTAGCGCCCGATGTATTATTACAGGCGGCTCAGCGTATAACGCCGGCTCTCTAGCTTCCAGAGCGCCAGGTATTACCTTTCGCTACCTTTTCACGCCTATACATTTCAATGGCCGTTCATTTTTTTTTTTTTGCTCAAATCATTGTGTGACGTCTCCTGGCTACAAACAAACACTTTTAGAAACATTTTTGACTCTTTATATTTTTATGCAGAATTGTCATTACAGGTCTGGCACTAAAGTGTTAATGTCACAGTGTTAAAACAATGTCATTCCACGTGTTTTTGCTTTGTTACAGGTGGATATGTGTTCAATAATAGACTTTAATCACACAGCGTCTGGCGTTCTATGTTATAGCGACCAGATTTAGAGCGCTGACACTGTGTGTGTGTCCTTTTTTGATAAGTATGGTGTGGAGCGCCGAGAGTCGGTCGCACTGAGTGTTAGAGCGCCCAACATACATCACATTCATCAATACTGGCCAGGTTACTACAACGACTGAGGTGCTCTGTTGCAGCACCCGATACCTGCTTACAGCGTCTACTAGCGGTCGCTCTAAGCGACGCTATACAGAACACTCATCTGCCGATACCTGGAGTTAGTAGTGAATTAGCCTCTCAGTTTGTTTATAAAGCTGAAGCCCATCAAAATACTATTTGTTTTATTCTTTTAATGTGCCCCTCTTCCTCCTGGACTACCAACCCACTGGATCCAGAAGAATAAGGCCTCGAGGCCAAACAAATTATAGGATTGGAAATGTGTCGATTGTGATATTTTTGAGTATGGAAAATTGGCAGTGCCGGAGGCTGGCCATTTGGCTTTGGGGCCCCAGTGCTGCCAGTGCTTATATCTGATGTGCTGAGCTGGTAGCCTATATTAAATCTGAGTTGAATTTAACACTTACACAAATCTAAAGCTCATCACTCTTGACAGGTATAATTGCTAGTATTGTCAGGCTTAAAATGAGAGAATTCCCCAGAAATGAGAATTCTACCTAAATCTAGTTTGCTAGAAAACTGGTTAGATGGTTTTATACCATTTACCAGTTGTAAACAACACAGGGATCGTCACGGTAGGCACTAGTCTGCTACATTATGCCTATTTTTGGGCAGATCACAGTGTTAAATTCCCAGTGTAGTGCATCAAACTACACTCTAGCAGCAAGCTGTTGTATAAATGTTTTTCTACATAGGCTAGGCCAGGGTGTGCCAATATTTCCAGCCTCTATTTATCACAATTCGAGCAGGTGGCATAGCCAGGCATACACAATATAGACTCTTACAACAGAGAAAAAGTATATTTTTGGGTTAAAAACTAACAATTTAAGGATCATATTATATATGCTAATGTACATATATTACAAATATAATTGGTAAATAAAAAGCAATAAGTTTAAAAACATTAAAAATCTCAGCAAACTTCATTGCACATATTATTGTTCTCCTATGTTCCCAAAGCGATAAGATTTGAATAAAAAAAAATAACATGCTTTGTACTTGCCATTGACATCTAGTGCAGTTATGGCTATGCATCAGCTGAATCCCATTAAAGCCTTCAAGGCAAAATGTAGGATGTGATTTTGGATCTCTGGAAAGCAATCATTCATGAATTTTTGTGGCAGGCACTAGATGAGCATCTCATGCAAGACGCTTTCTGCACCCGCACTGCAGAGCTGGCTGGAGACAGCTGGTGCTCTGAGTCTGCTCCCTCCCGGCTGGGCACCGGGCAAAGCACAGCACTTGTATTAGCCAATGTGCTAGCGACACCTAGCGCCATCTGGGAGCTCAGGGAAATAACACAATTAAATATGAAAATACACAGCACTGTCAAAAGGTGATTGCAGGCAGACCCGTACCTTTTGCAATCTCCATTTTCTATTTTGGGAGGAGCACAATACAATTTTGAAAACAACAGAAATTGCATTGCAGACACTTGGATGACATGACATGACACAGATTTTACATGACCCAAACCACTAGTTAGCAGCGCAACCCAAAAAAATGCATACAAAACAATTCCAAACAGGACAGGGATCCCATGGAAAATGTGCCAGACCCCCACAAATGGAAAAAAAATTATAACCAGCCCAGCCCATTGAAATCTATGGGATAAGGCCACACAGTGCAGGGTGAGCTTCTGGTCTTATCTGGCAGTGAAGGGAACTTTGCGCCGGCACTCATATACTCACCAGCACCGATGATAGATGGGACACTACCTAGGCGCTATGGATTTTTGACTTGATAACTACACCTTGGGACCTGACATACACCTGATGATCATCTGGCACTACGTGGCATTAGCACTTCTTAAATAAACCCCTAAAGAAGCCAAATGTCCCCTAATTGTATGATGGGAATACCACAAAATAAAACTAAAACATTAGTCAAATAATGTAATTTTGTGTAGGAAAAAGAAACTTCCTTTAACTTATTTAGAAAATCTGTATTTAAAGCTATACTTCCTCTTAAAGCTTTAAAAGGGGTTAACTTTAGTAGCTGTCACCTTTTATTTAACAATTAAAGGAATCTTTTAGTTAATGGGGGTTCTTCTTTTGTCCTTTTAAAAGCATTAGAGGATTAATAGTTACCTCTGTCATTAGCTACAGACAGATTACTGGTGTTTAAACATTTTTTTTACTAGAAAACAGAGCTGATCTTTACCAGTATTTTGTTTTGGCCGAACTGAACCAAATTTTCAGAATTCCAGTCAAATTTACCTTGGATCCCAACCTGAAACCAAACTTTAGTGCTGACTAGTGTTGGGCTAACCTGAACCGCAAAGTTTGGGTTCATACTAAACTTTACAAGTTTGGGTTCCCATGAGCAGCCCATCATATAGCTTAACCTAATGTATAGTGTGCAGCAGCAAGCGGCTGTACATCTTACCTGAGCCTACAATCCGACCAGCTATTCTTTCCTGTCAAAATGTCCAAGGCTGTCCCCATGAGTGAAGGCATTAGCAGAAGCTAGCAGCACTTTTGATGTCATAGCTCACTCCTACTATAAAAAACCCCTCCCAGCAGTGGGGAGCCCCTTGTCAGAAACCCAGTCAGGATTTGAAAGCTGTGGAGACCGTTGCAGGACAGCACTGGATGATGATCAGCCACCGCTAAATATTCTTTTTCTTTTGGAAGGAGTTTGTTAAAAGTTCGGTTCGAACTAACCCAAATTTGTTAGGGGTATTGGTGAATCACCAGAATTGAAATCTCTGTCTCTCATCTCTGTATGGGATCTTAACCTTCAGCACTACTATTAATTCACTTTGAGAATTCGCTTTGAGAAGAGTGCCGGTCACCGTGAACTATATTAGGCTCGATTCAGAGAGACAAAAAAAAACTTCCGTTTTAGTGCCGATGTCGTATTATTTTCAAATGTTCCCGCTCTCGTATGAATGTGCGAGTGATTCTACGCATGCATTGTAAACCTTCTGTAAAGTTTCCGTCCGCTCGTATGCCAGAGTACGAGTACGAGGATGTCATTTTCCATCGAGACTTTTCTGATTCATTTTCTCAGGTAACAACGTAGCCTTTAGTTTTTTCCCTTTTCCTGTCGTATCCTCACACGAATCCTTTACGTTTCCCGTTAGATTCTGTTTCCCTTTTACAAAAAATAATCGTCCAGACGGAAATCCCTACAATCTTGCGCCTGCGCACTACCAACTTAACTCATTAAAGTGCTCGCCTACATATTTGACCCCCTCACTTCTACTACAATGTTTAGCTAAACCACTTAGCACTATCCTGCATCTTCCCTTTTGAACCCTTAAAGCTCACCCTAACCACTTAGCACTATCCTCCATCTTCCCTTTTGGACCCTTAAAGCTCACCCAAACCACTTCTTGGTTAGGTTCTTCTTCCTGTCACGGACCGGGTGGAGCGGACTCGTGGAGCGTACCGTGTCAGGGGAGCGGAGTCTAAGGGGCCACCGGTATTCACCAGAGCCCACCGCAAGGCAGGTTGGTCTTGTGCGGCAAGTGACCCCCAGGTCGCTACCCCCCAACAGCGGCCCAGTCCCACAGTCAGCCGAGGTTCAGTGAGGTACACAAGTGGCAGGCAAAAGGCGTAGTAAGTACAGGCAGAGGTCAGGGCTGGCAGCACAGGTTCACAGTAAAGGTGAGTAGCCGAGGTTGGGGCAGGCAGCAAAGGTTCAGAATTGGGGACAGGCAGAGGTCGGTACACGGGTGAGCAATCCAAGAATGTCTGACTTTCAACAAGCATGGAGAGACCAAGATCCGGCACTGAAGGAAGATAGTGCCTCTTTAAATAGGGGAAGAGGATGCAGGATTGGATGACCAACATCAATCAATGCTGTACAGGCCCTTTAAATCTCAGGAAGCCAGTGCGCTCGCCCTCTAGTGGACGGAGACGTGCGCGCACCTGAGCATGTGAGGAGGAAGCATGGGGGGAAGGGCGGCAGCTGGATGCAGAAATGAGGGAAGTGCTGCAAGGTGGATGACGGCTGCATGCAGCCATGGAGGTAAGTGACTTGCTGTGAGATGGGCGTGCAGCGCTCGCCCTAACACTTCCATTTTAGCCCCCTAAAACTTTTCCAAATCACTTCTCGGTCATGTGAATATTCATCTTTAAATATTTCTGGGCCCCTTAGTTTTGTGTTAATGTATTTTGTAAATGAAATGACAATGTAACATTTTTTTTTATATACCATCATAAAATATAAAATTTTAAAAAATTTAGAAAATTTCAAATTTTTACAACTATAAAAAACAGAATACATAGCAATGGCAGGCCACAGAACATTATTCTTCATCTGTGGTCCCCAACGAGTTGCGCAGTTCCTGCATCTCGCCCACCAACTGAAGGACCCTGACACTCAGTTGTGCCACTCTGGCACGTGTGGTCCCTGTTATAAAACGTAAATTAAAATTTTGGTATAACCTTGTTGGGGTCATACTGCAGTGCCCCCCCCCCCTGTATGGTCCAAACACCTAAATCTGGACTTCAAAAGCCAGAGGGCCCTCGCCACCATGGCCCGGGTTTTGCATAGTGCCCGATTAGAGAACCCCTGGCCTGCATTCTGCAGGCAAAGAACAGGCATTAGAAGCAAGGGTGAGTGGCACATCTTGCAGTTCCTGCAACCAACTATAAAATAATGACACAAAGCAAAGGTAACCGACTAAAACAATAACTCCTACAACAAATTAAGATTCAAGTTCAACAATCCAAATATAATTCACAAAGGACATAAGTCTAAAAAATATAGCAATTATATGGATGTGTGGAAAAATACATGTTTACATGCTAAGGACTAATTAAGGTCAGCATTAAAATGCTTCTATAAGGCATACATGAAATGTATTGATTCAGGTATGCATTGCTATACAATTTATGGCCTCGGCCATGCTGATACATGCAATGCCTTGGTGCTAAAGGAGCGCAGACTCCTCCACATAGCCTCAACCCAGCAAAGGAAGTTATCTGAACGAACGGAAAATTTCCGATTTTGTTTGGAAAATGATCCGAACTAACGGAAATGTTCCGATTTGCTTCCGTTCATCGGAAGCGCATTCCCGAATGTTCGTGCGAGTAGAAAATGGATGAAAAAAAGCACAAAAAATGACACCCACCAAAACTTTCACAGACAGCTACGGAAGTACGGATGAATGTGTCTCTGAATCGAGGCTATTGTGCTGGTGATTTTGCCGCAGAATGGAGGACACATTGGCCCTGTTTTGGAGATCTGGCTCTATCACTTACTTTGGGGTTCAGATCACTAATGATTATCACTTCCTATTTAATGCTAACTACCCCCCACCTATTCATCAATTACAATTGGTGCTTGGTAAATGGTCCAAACTTCATATATCCCGGCTGGGCAGAATTGCAGCCGTCAAAATGTCACGCTTGCCAAAATTAATGTACCTTTTCCGTATGCTTCCTACTGGAATTCCCAGTTGTGTCATGAAATTGTTACAGTCTAAGTTGCTTCAGACACAGTCGTGTTTTGAATGGACACAGACATAGACAGACAATGGTGAGGTTTGCTTTACGATAGAGAGACCTGCTTTGTGAACTGGAATGCAGCAGCTATCTTGTTTGGAGATTGAATGAGGCCTGTTGATTTCTGCCTGGACCAGATTAACAGGATGAGTAATCCATTTTAATATATGCTTTTGCACTGTAAGGCTTTCTGTGTTGTGTTGTAACAGTGCTTGTAGTGTTTTTGTATTTGTATATTTTTTTGCAAGCAAGGTATAAAAATAAAGTGCATCATCTAGCTTTTTCTTGGAGTTACTGACAAATGAACCTATTAGACAATATGGTTTGATTTTAGAAATATACATATACTTGAGCTTTTAAATTGCCCTATACATTTAAGGACTGCATATATACTTTATTATACTTTTAATTTCAGCAAATTTACACCAACACAAAACAATCGGGGACACGTACCATGATTTGCACTCATTTTCAACTGAAACCTTGCGCTATTGTTAGTTAGAGTTATTGTTTGTTATGCCTTACAAGCTCTTTAAGAAGGCTGGGGTTAAGCATACATCGCAAAGGGAAATGGAAGATTGCAGTGCTGGGTTAATCAGGGTCCATGGGTGTCCATTGGTAAATAATTTGGTAAATATGCTCTACCTAGAGTTAGTTTGGGTGAAGGTAGCATTCATAGCCATTTAGCTGAGTTCAGTTTTAAACATTTCCATCTCGATAGGCAAGCTAGAGTTGCAGTGGCAGTGGCAGAGATGGGGTGGCTGGAAAAGAAGTACAAAGCTTTGTCTATAGCCAGAAATACTTCCCCGAGTAGTTAAAGGAAGTCAGGCCCTAAGGTTAGGTCAATCAAAGCTTTTGTAGCTAGCTCTGTTGATGAGGTCAGCCAGCCTGCAGCAAGCAAGGTATAAAAATAACTCTTTAAAGTGCATCATTTAGCTTTTTCTCGGAGTTACTGACAAATTAACTTATTAGACAAAGTGGTGTGATTTTAGAGATATACATATATCTGAGCTAGTAAATTGCCTTATACGTTTAATGACTGAAAATATGCTTGTGAATTTGCAAAATGACACCAAAGCAAAACAGTGCCAAATGCCCGAGAATTGCCAGGTCAATTCTGTTTAGACATAAGTCTAAGGGGGCCGAAGTATGCCTAATCTAGCGCTTTATTATAAAGCAACTCAGGTAGTGCATTTGGTTGCTTCGCAAGTAGAGACCCACAGACCATTATGGGTATACATAGAAGCAGCTGGGAGTGCCCAATAGTAATAATAATATAATATAATTTAGAACTTACTTCTAAAAAACATGACCCAATTGACAACCCTGTCTTAAGTGATTCCCTTAAAATCGGGATGTAGTGAACAATAGAGCTAATTTTCTCTCTCTGCATTTTACACTACTCTCTGTTATAGCAAATCCATATTTTCCCATGGCTATTTCTGTCCTGGAAGCATATTCACAGTGGGTCAGTAATAAACTAGTAACTGTTAACTGGTTATCTAGTAATGTAGGCTTGAAGGTCCTTGACAATCTCCAGCAGGAGAATGCAATTCTGAGTAATGAGATTTTCCATTATCTGCAAATTTGCCACTTTGTGGTGTCTAAACTGAAGGCGGGAGGGTCACCATTTCAAATAACAGTGTTTGAGAAGTTATAATAAATCCCATGGGCAAAGGGCTTATTTCTTTAATTTTAACTTCTAAAAGGAGCATTTGTAACTAAGTCAAATTGTGTGGCTAATGGGAGATGGAGCTGAACCTTAAATGATAATATTCTAATGTTGTCAGTGTCCAGGATAGAGTTACCCGGGCTGAAATTGCAAAATTCGGGTTGAATCTAACTTCGGCCAAGATATGTAGCCCGTCACTAGTCATAAAGCTGGAGCAGGAGCCTGGTTTGCACAGCATATCTCTGATTGGGCGAGATGGCGGAAAGGTGAGTTGAGTGGGCAATCTGAGGGGGTTTCTCCCAACAGGGCATTTCGAATTGGAATGATCCAGGGACAAGGATCAATCACCAGGATAGTCAAAAAGTTGGTGATTGGTCCACTTTAAAACAAAAAAAATCCTGAGTTTTCACCTGCTTCCCTAACAGAAGCATGGCATCCTGTCATAAGTTTCGTATGATTTCTATGGAGGCTCTACAGACCTGGAAGTGGGAGTCAGTGATTCACCAGGACCAGTTGAACTTCTATTACTTTGCAGCCTGGGGGGAGGGTGCAAATTATTTTTTAAAGCAGACCTTAGGTCCACATTACAATTTACCTAATCCCCCTAAACCATATTAGAGTATCATGTGGACTTCTAAATTTACAGTGAGTATGTGTTGAATTCAATCTTTTGTAGCATGTATATTCACACATAAACAAATGCACTGCCAAAGAAAACTTCATTGCCTAAATTGTACATAGTATTAATGGGGAAACATATTGCATTTAACAACGTACTGTAAAAAGAAAAATAGGTGTATGTAAGTGCCTGTTTCCTTCAGTAAATGACTTTAGTAGTTAGTAAAAGCATTTTTTTTTCAATAGAAAATACTAACAAAAATAGGACAGTTATATAAAAACAAGCACATTAGAATTTTTTTATCACGTTGTTTTAATAATCTTCAACAGTATGTTTTCTGGTTTACCATTTGCTTTGCTTTTGTGTGCTGTGCAAATGGCTATGAAAGGAAAAGATTAATTACATTTGATGACTACAATAAACGACTCTGCATTGTAAAAGGCTTTTATGGAAGTGTAACTAAAATTATTTTTTTTCCATGCAAGACTGCAGATCACCTAGAGTCGCAATATCCTTATGTCAGGGACCTTGAAATCTGCTACTTTCTTCCCAGCTAATACTTTCACTGCTTAACAGACTTTACAGAATTGCATGAAAGATTGCTCACATCCATAATCCTGTATAGATAGTTCCTATGAGCAGCAGAGGTTTTAAATGCCAGGCTTTGAACCTTGAAAACCATCAAAGGTTTAGAATAGCTGATAGAGATATCATGCTTGAAGTGACATTTTTTCATTTTTACTAAATGTCAGTGCAGCTGTGCACTTTTTAAATACTCCACACTAAACTGTTTTTGGTATAGCCAAAATGGTTTGAGGTGTAACAATAAACCTGAAAGCACTATTATTTATGTGCCCCTAATTTTAACAAGTTTAACATGTTAAACCTTAAATAAGCACCATCATGAAATTGTTCTAATATTAATAACAATTCAAGCATGCTAGGTAGCAAAAAGGTAAGTGCCAGATTCACCATGTGTGAAAAAAATCACACTAAATTTTTTTTTCTTTTACTGGAAGTAGGAAAACCCAGGGATGACAGGCGGCTAGGGCGGAGCAGTCTTCCCTTAAAAAAGCAGAGCAATAACTTGTTATTGATGCATAATTATAAACACCTAAATAGAATAAGAGAGCAGCTAACAACTAATAAAGTGTCTAATAATAAAGAATATAAAACTGATAATACCAAATCAGTGGTAGAATCAGGAGCAGAAGGGCCGCAGGCACCCACGCGTCAACGATACCTCTTCACAGAAATATTTTGATTTGTTTCTGGTCTAAAACCACAGTACTGAGTAATTAAAGGCTGAAGTTATAAAATAGCTTCTTTCTCTGCAGGTAGAAAGCTCACTGCAATACATCATGCTGCAAAAAAGGAGATTTTCCAAAGTTCAAGGCAGGCGATTAGATGGCAAGTTTTGTCTTTGAGTCAGGAATAAACCAGTCAGCTATATCAGCTGACTTTCATCTGCTGGTTGTAATATAAGTGTCCCTGCAAGAGTTTTGATGAGTGATGTTTCTACACTCTGCCATTTCTTGAAAAGTCATTACCTGCAAGGATTCAATACAGAACTCTAAAAGATTTTTAGTCTTTGCCTCGTTTTACTTTTGGAAGCTGTGATTATAGTATAAAAGTGTATTGAAAAAAGTAGGATCTGGTGAAACAAAATTTCCTTGACAACCCAGGTGCGAGATCTGCTCCTCTGCAAACCCCTAGAAAAGCCATGATGCCAGGGACACTCCTCTATGTGATAGAGAGATATATATGGTATATATACAATTACATTTCAATGGCATATATATATATATATATATATATATATATATATATATATAACATTTTTTACTTATCACCTCCTGTAAGGAGGGGAAGGGAAATGGGAGTATAGGGCAAGCAGGACAGGTGCTGGTAGTGGATGATTCAAATATTAGGGAAACAGACAAGGCAATCTCTCAAAAAGACTGGGATTGCAGAACAGTTTGTTGCCTTCCTAGGGCATAAGTTCGGCATGTTGCCGATCGGGCTGATAGATTATTGGGAGGGGTTGGCGAAAATCCAGCAGTCATGGTGCATATTGGTACTAATGACATAGAAAGAAGTAGGTGGAAGGTCCTTAATAATGATTTCAGAGACCTAGGCTGCAAGCTAAGGGCAACGATATCATTACAGTATTCTCAGAAATACTAGCAGTACCAACAGCCACACCAGAAAGGCAACTTAGAGTAAGGGAGCAAACGGGTATAAACAGGTGAATCACAACTTGGAATGAAAAGGAGGGTTTGGGTTCCTCTGAAACTGGGCCGACTTCTTAGTGGGCTACAGTTTTTTTTGGCTAGAAGCATGACCAATAAAATGGATGAACTAGAACTGCTAATAACAGAAGAACAATATGACATAATGGGAGTAACCGAAGCATGGCTGGATGAAAGCTATGACTGGGCAGTAAACTTACTGTGTGTTTAAGAGGGACTATAAAAACTGCAAAGGGGTGGAGTCTGCTTTTTAGTAAAATCCTGTTTACACAAATATGTTGAGTCTGTATTAGTAGAAACGGAAACAAAAATAAAATACAGATCAGGGTTTGCTACAAGCCTCCAAATAAATCAGAATCCACAGAAAACCTGCTACAAATGCAAACAGATAAAGCTTCTAATTTGAATGAGGTAGTTATTAACATGGACTTCAACTAACCACATATAGATTGGGAAGCTGAAAACTGTGGACACCAGAAATTGACAACATTTCTATCAATAAAGATGGCTAACTTTTCCCAACAAGTGCATGCTCCAACTAGCCGGAGGAGCATCTTGGACTTAATACTAACTAATGTACCAGACAAAATAACAAAGGTAGGGGACAGGGGGCACTTTGGAAACAGTGATCATAATCATATTAATTTTCACCTAACTGTCACTAGGATTCTTTATCAAGGAGCCACAAAAAGACCAACTTAGAGATGCTCTAAAGCTCATTGACTCAGAAAATGTCCTCAAATACAAAAGCACAGATATTAAATGGGATACTTTTAAAGATATACTTAATACTCAATGTGATAGATATATGCCCTATAAGAATAGAAACTTTAGAAACAAGAGTAAACTTATATGGCTAAACAAAATGGTTAAGGGGGTTAATAATAAAAAGGCATTTAAACATTTAAAGCAAGAAGGCACTTTGCATTACAAAAACACAATAAACAATAAATAAGGGTGGCAAAGCTGGCGACGGAAAGAAGGATTGCCAAAGAGAGTAAAACTAATCCAAATATTCTACAGTTATGTAAACAGTAAAAGATACAAACCTGAAAGTGTGACCCCCCCCTCCCGGAAATGCAAGGAGGGGGCAACTATAGAGTGAAATGTAGACAAAGCCAATGTACTAAACCTCTTTTTTGCTTCCAGAGGACCTTGATATGCCAGGTGAAAAGCAGAGAAATAACCCAAACGCTCCAATATCACCTAACCAAGGAAGAAGTGCGGCACCACCTTAAACTGATTAACATAGACAAATCCCTGGTACCAGATGGCATTCATCCCCATGTTTGGGGGATGGACACAATATTATTTTTAATATTTCAAGATTCCATAATGGTGCATAGCAAATGTTGTGCCAATATTGAAAAGGGTTCTAAAGGGGACCTGGAAACTACAGACCTGTAAGTTTAACTGTTGTGGACAAGCTTTTTAAAGTAGTGTGAAGGTGATCTTATTACTCCTTATCAGCATGGATTTATGATCAATGAGTCCTGATCAGCTTTTATGAGGAAGTAAGTTCAAGACTGGATTGTGGAGTCACTGGATATCATTTATCTTCCCTTTTCAAAAGCATTTAATACTGTGCCACATAGAAGACTGGTACAAAATATGAGAATGCTTGAACTGGGGGAAATGTGTGTACATGGGTGAGTAATTAGCTTAATGATAGGAAATAGAGGGTGGTTATAAATGGTACATACTCAAATTGAATCACCGCTACTATTGGTGTACTGCAGGGGTCAGTGCTGGGATCTGTAGGCAAAGTGCATAAACTATCATTCAGCAGCTCATCTCCTAATGGCTGTGCTCTTTATTCCTGTCAGAATGGAGCTGCTCCTATAAGATTAGTAGTGGCACACCCCTGAATTATTTTTCCATAGACCACCAATCAAAGGGCTCTCCTGGTGGTCTATAGCAGTGGTCCTCAACCTTCGTAAGTACAGGATGTTACAGCCAAGTACCCTCAAGGGGGAACAATTATAAATAATACCAAAATAAGCAGGCCAAAGACATCAAAGCACTTTAAGGGAAGAAAGAATAATGTTTTGTTGTTAAAATAATATACCAGACCTGTCAGGCACCCCCTGTAGGTTCACTCCTGAACATCTCTGAGTACCCCCAAGGGTACACGTACTGCAGGTTGAGAAACAGTGGTCTATAGCCCCACCCCTGTTTGTCAGCCATATTGAGCACACTAGTATTCTGCAGCCATCTTTCTATTCAGCCTCCCATAACCCCTCGGCAGCATATGAATAGCTATATCTAATTAGCGTTTCAATCACCACTGTATCTGATTAGCTTTTCAATTAGAGCCTCGCCTAATTAGCGTTTGAATTGCCTGTGGTTGCCTGTGTGTTTGTGGTCGGCACATTCACAGCTTTCACAAACATTAGAGCCTGCACCCCCTCCCTTTATCAGACTGTAGACTCTGTGGATTAGAAATGACTCTGATGGTGTGTATAAACTGGTTGTATCCAATGTATATGAGCATACAGAGAGAGAGGGAGGAGCACAGCTAGGATGAAGCATAATATTGGGCTCTTACAGACCCTACTTATTATGCAGATTATTATGCAACACCACACCATCAGTGGCCATGTCCCAGTTTTCAGAAAATAAATCATAAGGCAAAACTGTAAACCTTGATATCTCGACCATTTCATCTTCAATTTAAAAATGGGAAACAGTTTAGGACAGTGCCAAACATAGCCCACCACAATGGTCTAAGGATTGCCTTTGCCTGCAGTATCCATTTAATATATATATATATATATATATAATCATGATATTGGAAAAAGAAAACAGTGAAATCTCAATCTTTGTGGATGCTAAGCTGTGTAAAGTAATTAACAAAACTGATTTAGATAAATTGCAGGTCTGGGCTGAAATATGACAAATAAGGTTTAATACAGATAAAAGTAAGGTTATGCACATGGGCAGGAGCAATTTGTGCCATGGTTACACACTAAAAAACAACGATGAAAAAGGCTTGGTGGTTTTATTAAATAATAAACTAAACTGTAGGGACCAATGTCATGCAGCAGCTGCCAAAGCAAACAGGATTATGGGGTGCATCAAGAGAGGCATAGGTGCCCATGACCAGAGCATCATTTTACCCCTATATAACTCACTGGCCAAACCCCCATATGGAATATTGTGTACAGTTCTGAGCACCGTGAAAAAGAAAGACATATCAGAACTTAAGAACGTTCAAAGGTTGGCAACTAAATAAAAAAATGCAATGAGCGAACAAGAGTACCCTGAAAAATTGCCAAAGTTAGTTTTTTTTTTAGTTTGAAAAAGATACGACTGAAGTGTGACCTAATAACTATGTATAAATATATCCCATGTCAATGCAAAGATCTTGGTGGATTGTAAGTAAAACTCAGGGGCATCAACCAAGGTTGGTGCTTTTTGCACCAGCATAGGAGCGTATTCTTTACTGTAAGAGCAGTGAGACGATGGAACTCTCTGCCAGAGGAGGTAGTCATGAAGAATATGCTAAAAGAGTTCTAAAGTGGGCTAGATGCCTTCCTTGCATGTAATAACATTACAAGCTATGGCTACTAGACCACTGGAAGGAGATAAACAGGCAGAACTGGATGGACTAATGTCTTTAATCATCCTTACATACTATGTAACTATGTATCATACTATCAGCACAATTGGCTTGATGCAGAGCCTCCCCGTTCAGCTCCCCCGTGCGTTTTCCCGTTGGTTTTGGGCTTTGATCGGGTCAGGAAAGGGTGCTACGTTGATTTTAGTGTGCGCTTATGCGCTCAGGTGTGCGCTCAGCCGCCTTTCCGATTGTCGGCTCGCACGAGGCTGTTTCCCGTGAAAACGGACGCCTCGTTCATTGGCCCGTTTTTTCCAGTGATGCAGAGCCTTGATTTCCGATTGAAATCAGCCTAATAAAACGGGGCCGCAGAGCCTTCACTTACGGCCAGTCTGACCAGCCGTATTGGAGCTCCGTGCTTTTTGGGAATGCATTCCTCTGTGGGCCAACATCAAAGGCGCCAGCTACGCCGTCTGGTAGTTCTGAGTATGGCAGAAACCAGGCTGCAGCGCACGCCTTTGGACATCGATGGCATGAGTGACGTTGACCTATTCGAGCTCACCCGCCTTAACCGTGTTTCTCTCCATGCCTTGTATAGCGACCTGCGGCCATGGTTAGCCCCCACCACAAGAAAGGGGCATGCAATTGCAGGTATGACCAAATTGGTTGGCTGCCTGCAATTTTTGGCGAACGGCTCGTTCCAGAGACTGGGTGCCTTCTCCGTGGGGATGTCCCAGTCTACGCTGAGCCGCAGCCTAACCAAGTTTTTGGATGGCATGGCTACCCTGGCACAGAATTACATTTTTTTCCCTCAAACAGGGGAAGCCTGGAATGCGGTTAAGTTGGGCTTTTATAACATAGCCGACATGCCCAACGTACTTGGTGCAATCGATTGCACACATGTCTCGCTCATCCCCCCTGCGGACCAGGAATATCTGTTCAGGTATGTGGTTTGGTTCTGCTTTTTTTCTGGTTAACAAACATTTTTTAAGGCTCACACTAATTCCACTGTTGTTTTGCTTGGTGCAGGAACAGGAAGATGGGCCAGTCCATCAATGTTCAGGCAGTGGCGGGCCCTGATCTTCAATTTTTCAGTCTGTTTGCTGGCTTTCCTGGGTCCACGCATGATGCGCACATTTTGAGGAACTCCAGCCTCTATCAACGGTTTCAATCTGGAGATATTTCTGGAGGATGGTTACTGGGTATGTGTATTAAAGTTGTATTTGTTGGCTCCCAGGTTTGAATGTAGATTTGCCACTACCCCACTAATCTGTGAGACCTTTCCTTGAAATTTGAAAATGTTTTTTATTTAGTTTGTTTATAAATTAATGGGTGAAAGTATTCACCACTATTGGTTGATGTTTTGGCACTCTTATCTAAGTAGCATTACACAGACATTTTTAATGAGTGTACAGGTTGCATGTGTTTGTAGGCTCATTAAAAATGTCAATTACTCCCACCATACCTAGCTCACCGATTTGTCCCTGTGTACTAATGTTTCTATGCACACCTAAACCTTTTTTTAGCCATCCACCTTATGTTTGTCTTTTGGATTTTTGCAGGTGATTCAGGCTATCCCTTGTTACCATGGCTGCTCACACCCATCCTGCACCCATCTTCCCAGGCACAGGAGCGCTACAACACAGCCCATAGGAGGTCTCGCTCTGTGGTGGAACGTGCCTTTGGGTTGTGGAAGATGCGTTTCCGATGTCTGGATCAGAGTGGGGGTTCTCTTCAGTATCAGCCTGGCAAGGTTATCAAAATAATTATTGCTTGTGGGGTCCTGCACAACCTTGCCATTAGAAGCAGGATTGCTCGATATACTGACCTGGGTGCAGAACCTTTACCTATTTCTGACGAGCAGACCCCTCCTTACACTGGTACACAAAGTGGGCCAGCACACACAATCCGTGCCGACCTTGTGGCCAATGTATTTTCTTGAAACCACCCCCTGTCTGCAGGCTGGGGAAGATTAAATCACACCTAAGAAGTGTTACATGCTGGTCTAAAAGCGACTCTAAATGCATTTGGGCTTTACCTCTGCTGCCGGCGCATGTCCATTTTTGGACAACTATATGATTTCAGGTCCACAACTGTCCGCTTGATTTGTTTAGTATCTCGATGGACAGAACCCCATAATGTACCCAAACAGCATTGGCAACAGCCATGCTTTGTGCTTAGGTTTTGTGGGTATGCTTGGTGTGTTGAGGTTGAGTATGCTGCAGGGTCTTACTAGATTTAGCACCCTGGTGTTTTTGTTTGTTTTTTTCTGGCGGGGGTGAATGGGTTAATGTCTCCTTGCTCCTGCGTTTTGGGGAATGTGCCTGTGTCTGTGGAGTACCCACCGTTTTAGTTGGTGCATGTTCTGCATGTGTGTTGTGCCTGCTGTTCTGTTTTATTTAGAATGAGGCATGTGTGCGGCTGCTATGTGCCTTTGGCCTTGCTTGGCTATTTTTGATCACTTTAGGTCTGCCCATATTGATATGGTATCCTACACAGAGCGGAGTGGCTTGTTCTTTAAATATGTTTCCCGTGTGGGCGTGCACAACAGCGAGTGCGCGCCTGCGCGCACGCACGCACGTCAACGCGGGGGAACGTCAGAGCTATAGCTTGATAAGGAAGACAAGATGTCGCCCGCCATCTTTACCCCGGAGCAGGAAGACATCATCATGGATGTGAGTATGCGAGCGTGCGTTTATGTGCGCGCACACATTCCCTGTAATAAAAAAAAAAAAAAAACAAGAATAGTCTGAAACAACTTAGTTTGTCACGTTACATACCAGCCCACCTTAGTTTAACACATGTACGCAGCAACAAACTAGCCTACATGCAGATAGCAGAACTAGGGCAATGTGAGGCAGCAAGAGGTTAATAAAGTGACTTGAGTTAGGCCAGGAAACTTGTTAATGTATTTGGTGGATTAATGGTGTGTCCTTGTATTTTTTAATAACAGATGGCGCTGAGGAATCGCTACGACTTCCTGCCGTCAGATTATGCCAAACGGACGTTGGCCCTGGAGGTGGTGGAGGCGATAGAACGTCGATCCCAAACCACCTATACCTTCACCCAGATCGCCCAACACTGGTCTGATTTAAAAAGAAGGCATAAGCCCCGGGTGAGGCGGTACTTCGACAAACATTTCCCATGTAAGTGTAGAAAATGTAAATGCACCTATAACCCTGGCATCGCCTGGGCGTGGTTTAACCCTTTTGTTGCCAAGCACGTAACACCTACGTGCTGGCTTGGCTGGGCCTTAAGTGCCAAGCCCGTAGGTGTTACGTGCTTGACTTTCCCTGCTGCTGGTTTAAAAAATAAAAATAAAAAATACTCACCTGACCCCTTGTTGGATCCGGCCGGGTCTCCTCTTTAATTTGGTGCCATCCAATCCCCCGTGGGGGGTCGGATGGCTCCAGGAGAGCCCCCGGAATAGGCCGCCCCCACCCCCCCACTTCTGCAGCAGCAGCTGCTAACTGTAAAAAAAATAAATAAATAAAAATGACATTCACTTACCTGTGTGTGCGCTGGCTCCCGCTGTCCCTCCTCTTCACCTGAGGGGCCTCCGATCCCCCCCCAGGACTTACCGATCTTCAGGAGAGAGCCCGGGAGGCTCTCTCCTCTCTCCTCCTCGATGGCGGCCGCCATCTTGCCGCTAAGCCCTTGGGGGCGGGGCTATGACGTCATCCCCGACCGACTCCGCGTCAAGCCCCGCCCCTTTTGGCGTCATCCCAGCCCCGATCACTTCAGGCATCAGCGTTCTCAGCTGTCAGATTTTTTTTTTTTTAATAAAATACTTTTGTGTGGTGTCTTTTTCATTTAACCCTTTGTGAACTGGTAAGGGGTCCATGAGACCCCTTATACCAGTTCACAAGGCTCTGGGTATGGCAGGTCACCTGCGGCAAGCGGGTGACTTGCCATAACCCCCAGCCCCCCATTACCTGCCTCCCCAACGGCCAGGGGGGGCAGAAGGGCCTGGCCACTTAGTGGCTATGTGGGCTAGTAGCCTGCAGGGCCAGGGACCACCAACGCTGGCCCCTGCGCCCTGTTCTACAAGCCCCCATAGCTGTCCCGGGTCGGTAATGCTGGGTAGGGGGGACCCTACGTCATTTTTTGGGGGGATTTTTAAGGGTTTTTAACCCTTAAAATTCCAAAAAAAATGGGGTCCCCCCCCCTAGGAGGGGGAACCCTATGTCATTTTTTTTTTAATTAACCCTTTTGTTTTCTGTCATCCAGCAGCTATAAAAGGCTGAAAGAGTGCTCCACTATGGATGGGAGGTAAGTATTAAAAAAATAAAAAAAAAAAAAATAAAATATTTTTTCTCTTTGTGTGTCTGTTTTTTTTTTTTACATTTAACCCCTTGTGAACTGGTAAGGGGTCCATGACCCCTATACCAGTTCACAAGGCTGGGGGAGGTGGCAAGTCGCCGGTGACTTGCCATTAACCCCCGGCACCCCCATTACCTGCCTCCCCCAAAGCCCAGGGGGGGGGGCAGAAGAGCCCGGGCCCACTGGCTATGCGGGCTTGTAGCCTGCAGGGCCAGGGGCCACAAAAGCTGGCCCCTGCGCCCTGTTCCTCCAAACCCTGCATAGCTGGTCCCGGGCTGGTTACTTTGGGTAAGGGGGGGGCCCATGTCATTTTTTTTTTATTTTTTAAGGATTTTTAACCCTTAAAAATCCCCCCCAAAATGCCCCCCCCCCCTCCCGGGAGGGCGGACCCTATGTCATTTTTTTTCTCGATTTAACCCTTTGTAGTGTGGATGGTAGTTGTATTTTATTTGTAAATGTTAAAAATTACTTGTTTCAGTTAGGGGGGTCTCCTGGGCAGGAACAGGGGGCTACCGATAAATATGTGGTACCGTTCTAATCGGTAGAAATGGGGCTTTCACATGCAATATGGTTTTCCCTAATCAAATACATTTTTTATTTAAAATAAAGGAGGCAATTTTCTAAAAAAAAATTTTATTTATTTTTTTTTTTTTACTTAATAATAAATGAAATTAATAATAAATAAAATTTACAAACAAGACATTTCATGTTAAAGCCTAAACTCTGCTGCAAAAAATATATATATAATTTTCCTGAAAATTTCAGCAAAAATGACGCAAAACATGGCGCAAAACATGGCGCAAAATGGGGAAAAATGACCTGTCAACAGAGGGTGACAAAATCTCAAGTAAGCTGGCAATTAAAAGGGTTAATAGTACCTCTGCATGTTGGGTATTGTTCTGTTCAGGGGACCTTGCGCTTTCAGACTTAGCTTGTTTTTTCTTGTTTGCATATTTATATTTTAGGAAAAGGTGTTTTTTATTCTGCTTTTTTATACATTTTTTAGGGAAACTCTGCGCAACCAAAGAGTTCTTTGAGGGATTAATTCCAGAAAGGTGAGCCCACTACAACAAGCTGGGTACGCTTAGAAAGCTTAACATGTGTACTTTCAGGGAATATATGGTTTATGGGGGATATTCCAAATGTAAAGGGTTGTTTTGGTTGAAAAATCGCAAGGTGCGCACTTTGTCTGCAGAGCTGAAATTTGCAAGAAAAATTACCGTTATGCTCATGCTTTACTTTGGGGTCTTTGGCAACTCTTCCCTTGACAGAACCTATGCATGTTGGGTATCGTTCTATTCGGGGGATGTTGCTTTTTCAGATTATACTTGTTTTTTCTTGTTTGTATATAGGTTTTTTAGGAAAATGTGGCTTTGATTCTGCTTTTTTATCCTTTTTTTAGGGAAACTCTTTGCAACCAAAGAATACATTGAGGGATTACTTCTAGAAAACTGTGGCCACATCAACAAGCCTGGTACAAATAGAAAGCCTGAGGTGTGTACTTCCAGAGAATATATAGTTTGTGGGGGGTATTTCAAATGTAAAGGGTTGTTTTTCTGGAAAAACTGCAAGGTGCGCATAGCGCATATCACAGTTGTATTTTTTCTGAAAATCCCCTAAAGCTCTGTTTCAGTTTGGGGGAGTCTCCTGGGCAGGAAAAGGTGTCTACCTATACATATGTGGTACCGCTGTAACTGTGAGAAATTGGGGTTTCACACGCAATAAGATTTTATTGACAAACTTACATTTTTTATTACAAAAAACACTACAAATTGTAAAAAATTGATTTTTTACATTTTTTTGCACATATTTCGCCAAAAAATATTGAGAATACACCTAAAAAATGACAAACAAGACATTTCATGTTAAAGCTCAGACTCTGCTGAAAAAAACAATATATCATTTTCCTGGGAAATCCCTGGAAATCCCTTCAAAAATCACATTTGAACATGGGGAGTGCAAAATAGTGCAAAATGGTCTGGCAACAGAGTGTGACAAAAACTCCAGGTAGGCTGGCACTTAAAGGGTTAATGATTGTGTTTGAATTTCAGCCCATGAATGGAATCTACGGTTCCGCCCCACCCGGACCAGGACACGCAGCCCAGTGTTGGGCGAAACAGGTGAAGGTGTAGGTGGCCCACCGCCAGGGTCAACGGCCACCCCCTCCTCTGTAAGTGACTCGGAGGAGCCGCTGGACCTCAGCATGCAGGGGAGGGGGCAATCTGACGGCAGGGAGTCGAGCAGAACAGAGCCTCAACCGGACTCCGGTAAGGGAAATATAGTTAGATATGTGGAAATACATGCATTAAATACAGATACTCATGTGCACTATTGTTGTAGATTCTGACGTCGCTGGAACATCCCAAGGGATGAGTGAGGAAGGGGGCGAGGAGGAAGAGGTTGCTGGGGAAGGTGAGTAGATTGATACCTAGAAGCCTAACTTAATATTATATTCATGAAAGAACAACAGTCTCTAATATCAATGTGTTTGTCATCCATACAGATTCACAACAGCAACAGAGGGAGGCTGAAGGGAGACTCCGCCCCCGACGCAATTGGTGGCCAAAACCTTGTAAGTGGTGTTTATTTAAACTAAAGAAAATGAGCAAACAATTGCATTTGAAACCGAAAATTCAGAGACATTTCCAAATTAATTAAAAAAAAAAAACCTTAAAGCGGACCTTAACTCTGAATAAGAGTCTATCTTAAATATTTCCCACACCCTGTACATACAGATTGTCAACCTTACAAATCATCTTACCAACCTTTTCCAGAGCACAGCTCTGCTCTGTGTGAGCAAAGCACAGTTATAACCCACCCCCTGTATTTATCCAACTCTCTTCTCCTCAGTAAGTGTGATGCTTCTGAGTCAAGATGGCGGCGCACGTATCCTAAATTCCGGAACTGAGTTGCAGCCCAGTGGGGGAAATAATAATAATTGATTGACTAAAAACTTACTATATATTATTTTAAGATGCTGCGGAATCTTTTTAAAATAGTTTGGGCTTTTCATTAAATCACGCAGAAGGTGCGGTTTGAAAAGGGCCCCAAAAAAACCACGCCCAACCAAACCAAAAAAACAATGCTAAACTAATGTTGTTTTTCATTCACAGATCAAAGAAGACAACATCCACAAGACCCCGAGGCCTAAGTTTTTAAAATTTTTTAAAAATGTAAATATTTATTTCTTTCTGTTTTATCACAAAAAAAAAAAACCTTAAAAAAACAACAAAAAAAAACAACGTTTGAATAATAAAAAAATTAGAATATTTTGAGAGTTGTCTTTCCTGCAAAAGTACAATCACACAACATCAGCACACATTTACATGACACAAAAGGTTTAGATATGGGACAATAAATCAGAAAAACACACAAACAATTAAGGTATGCATTAAGGACAAGGAAGAAGGAACAACCAAGGAGATTAAGGTATGCATTAAGGACAAGGAAGAAGGAACAACCAAGGAGATTAAGGTATGCATTAAGGACAAGGAAGAAGGAACAACCAAGGAGATTAAGGTATGCATTAAGGACAAGGAAGAAGGAACAACCAAGGAGATTAAGGTATGCATTAAGGACAAGGAACAAGGAACAACCAAGGAGATTAAGGTATGCATTAAGGACAAGGAAGAAGAAACAACAAAAAAATTCTTAAAATATATACATATGTGTGAAATTGGCAGTTGTTGCCATATGTATATTCCAATGGAGGTTGAGGGATGTGCGCTTGCGTGTAGCCAGATTGCCAACTGAATAGCCATGGAGATGTAAGTATACTTGAAAAAACCACCAAAATGGAAGGTCAAATACGACGGAAGGCAAGCAGGTCAACGTTCAAAAAGGCAGGAAAAATCAGGGAAAAATGGGCCGCCCGTGTGAACGGGAACGGGAGCCCCGATCAAATTGAAGGCACCCGAGAGAGCAAAAAAAGCTTTCCGAGTGAAGTCAAATTGACGGATCAGTTAGGGAGCCATTCCGACGGAGGCTCTGCATCACATTTGAGCCACGATTCAAACGGGAGCCCCGGACAATCGGAAGGTTTTAAGGGCAGTTCAGAGGAGGCTCTGCATCAGGCCAAATCTGTCTAAAAAATACTTTTCTTATATGTTTCTATTTCTAGAAATATAAAATTGCTTATACGCTATTTAAATACCTTTGTGTTTTATACGAGATTTTACACTACAGAATTTTCTGTTTTGCCATTCATGTATTTTGACAGTGAGCAAATTTTGGAATATCTTTAAAATTGGTGTCATATTTTTGTGGGTCTGCCAACATTTCCTCTTTTTAATTTGATGCATAATTAGGGTAAATGTACACAACAGATGTTGCTGTTTAATAATCCAACATCACAGATTTGTTCAGCTAAATTTATTTTTGTGGTAACTATGATTTAGATGCAAGCCCTCAGCTATCCCTTGCTGTAAAATAAAGAGCATCCCGGAACTCTGGAATCCTGAGGATATTTCATTTTATTGTCAAACTTTTTTCTGAAGTGAACGAGCCGATGGCCAACCTAACTCCATGTTTGCATTGATTTTGAAAAGCAACTCTACTATGTTTGCAGATCTGCTATTTAAAGTATGTAATATTATTTTATGTGGGCATCAGTTTAACAACGGCTAGGACATCGAAAAGTAAATCTTAAGTAAATGTTGATTTTTTGAGAACATGGATTGTTTTACCTCCCTTCATTGCAGGGACACAAATCTGTCCACCACCACACATTTATAAGCTCCTGCATTGTTCCTATTTCTGTCATATTTTATTTCATGCCTCATATTGAAAAAAAATTTTCATGAAATATTTTGGAACGTTGAATTGAGGCCTATAGTGTCATTTTTTTCTTTTTTTAGCTTTTACCACAACTGCTACTATTGATTCAGATTCATGATAAAACCTGGAGTCCTGCCATGGAAGATGAATTGGACGGTGGGAATTGGTTAATGGGTTTTCAGATTATTCTAAGAGTAACAAATAACTTTGTAAAGGACACATATGGTATATGATGATACAATTGCAGGCAGTAGTTTTAAGGAACTTTACTGCCAGTTTATTTTTGTGTTGTGGTTTCTAGTCAGTGTGCAATAATAATAATTACATTCCTTACTAAATTTCTTGTTGCACCAGTGGCCTGCTAAACCAGGGCCTGTATTGCTTGGTGTCTGGGCCTTTGGTTTTCTGTATTCATTTGTGTTGTGTCATTTTTGCATGCTTTGGGTTTCAACCTGTTTGTGTTGCGCTATATCTTGCCTTTGGCCCTATCAACCTGTTCTGTACTAGTTTCCTATTTTGGTCTCTCCCTTCATTAACCATATCTGGTCTAGTGGCTAAATCAGTTTAGTCCTTGCTATGTTTTCATGCCTTACGTTGAGCCTGCAATATGTTTTCCTCACCCCAAAATCTGTTATATATTGTCGTCTGCTTGAGAGCCATTCATTCCCACCTTCAGGTGCTGTACTGAAAAAGCAAAGAGTTGTAAGCCCTATGTTTGAAGTTGTTTGCTGAAAATCTAGCCATATATTAATGCTGTCTCTGTGTTTCTGCCATCTGTTTCTGTATCTGTGTTTCTACCATCTGTTTCCATTTTTGTTTCTAGTCCCTGATCCTCCCAACAATTTTTAGTCTGTGTTTCCACTACCTACTTCTACTCCTTGGTCCACCCATTTTTGGTGTAGTGTATGACTTTCCTATTCCGTTCTATGCTGTCTTTGTATTTATTTATTATACCAATTACTTTCAAATTGTCTAAAGCTCAATTCTGTTTCTATCCCTTAAGTAGACCCTAAAGTCTCTTTGTGATGCCAGGTAGGTGGGGGGGTTAAAAATCTCACTTGGTTTAAGTTATATACAGTAATAGACAAGCCATTATTTTTAATATTTGTAGATTCAATAATTATGGGGGCTGTTCCGAGCAATTGGTGCTTAGAAAATGTGGGTCTAAGGGGGAACCTGGGAACTACAGACCAGTATGTTTAACATCTATGGTGGGCAAGCTGTTTGAAGGTTCTTTAAGGGATATGATCCTGATGTATCTTGGTAAAAATGACCTTAATAGTCCATATCAGCATGGATTTATGAGGAATCAATCCTGCCAGATAAACCAAATCAGCTTTTATGAAAAGTTCAAGATTGGACCAGGGGGAGTCATTGGATAGCATATATCTTGACTTTTGTAAAGCATTTGATACTGGTACAAAAGATGAGAATGCGCGGACTGTGGGAAAACGTATGCACATAGGTGGTTGGCTTAATGATCAGAAGCAGTGGGTGGTTGACATCGGGTATTGATTAAACAGTAAAGTCTCAATCTTTGCAGATGATACCAAGCTGTGTAAAGTAATTAACACAATAGAGGATAGCAGGCAGCTACAAACAGATTTAGATAAATTAGAAGCAAGGGCAGTAAAATGGCAAATGAATTTTAACACAGATAAATGTAAGATTATGCACATGGGATGGAGAAATGTCTGCTATGATTACACACTAAATAAGGAAATACTTGGTAAGACTACAATGGAAAATGACCTAGTGGTTTAAGTTAACAATTAACTTAACTGTATTAATCAATGCCAGGCAGCAGCTGTCGAAGTAAACAGTATCATGGGGTGCATCAAGAGTGCATAGATGCCCATGACCAGAGCATCATTTTACCCCTGTAAAAGTCACTGGTCAGACCCCATATTGAATACTGTGAACTGGAGCGCATTCAAAGGAGGGCAACTAAGGTAATAAATAGAGTGCGTGGACTAGAGTACCCTGAAAGTTAGGTTTATTTAGTTTGGAAAAGAGATACCTGAGGGGTGAGCTAATAACTTTGTATAAATATATTTGGGGGTCAATACAAAGATCTGTCCAACAATCTATTTACACCCCGGAGAGTAACCATAACCCAAGGGCATTCACTAAGGTTAGAGTAAAGGTGCTTGCTCCACTGACATAAGAGTAGGGAGACTATGGAACTTGCTGCCAGAACAGATAGTTATGAAGGACACACTAAAAATATTCAAAAGGGGCCCAGATGCCTTCCTGGCATGTAATAACATATCCAGTTATGGCTATTAGACCACTGATAAACAGGCTGAACTGGATGGACTAAAGTCTTTATTCAGCCGTCGCACCCAGAGTTTTTCTCCATCGCTCCTGGTGGGAGGTTGAGGACTTAAAGCAGAACAAAACCACCTAAAACAACTCAATCGATCTTGTTCCCCCACACCAGGTACATTAATGAATGGATGTTTTCTGCTCTCAATGGTGCTTGGTATTCCTGTTATAGGGAATTTCATTTTCCCCAGGTATGCTGTTGTACGCTGTTGGTTTCTGACATTGTTTTAAACTAGCTGTTTAAGCACCCTTCCTCATAATCTCATGTTGGCTAGGAGCAATTACAGCCTATAAAAAGTGCTAGAAGGGAGATAAGAGGCAAAAAAAAAAATTTAATTTTCCCCTCCCCCCACAATTTTTCCTTTGAACCCAAAATATCTTGTGAGTATTTTTATCCAATTAATTATCTGGACACTAAGGGGAGTAGATACATGTTTTTTTTTTATTTATTTAAACTTCTATAGGATGTGGTTGGTCAACTTTTAGTGTCCCTTTAACTAATATGTTTCCCTAAAATGGTCCTCATAAAAGGAGATTTACCACTCGTCTTAAAGTTTCTGCAATACTGGACATGACTGAGTATGTATTTTGGTGAAATTCGGCCTAAACTGTTTTACAGAAAAAGAAGCACCTTTTAACAAATATAAATAATTTAGTTTTAATTCCTTCCACAATAACAAAATAACAAAATCTGGAGTAAAGGAAGAACCCCTTTTTAACTCTTTAAATAGATATTAGGCAAATTGTGCACTTAAAGTGAAACAACAGTCAAATATGGCTTAAATCAGAACAACACAACAAACAGTGCTCATCTCAGCAGCCCCTGGCCAATTTAGATTGCTGAACATTCAAAATCATTTACCTTTTTCTAACTCCTGCTGTAGTAAATTTTAGTAAAAAATAGTGGCTCATGCATTTGCAGGACAGGGAAAAGGTGAAATCCACTGTGCAAACACCTAGAGAATACATCTGTGCCATAAAAATTGTGTTAGATTAGTACAGGACATTAAAAGCATAATAGTCCTGTATAAAGCATATTTTTCAATGTAGAAACTGTAGATTGAAAGGTGCATAACATACAGTATATATATATATATATATATATATATATATATATTTTTTTTTTTTTTTTTTTATTTATTTAATACAAGGGTACATCTTAACATTCCGAATGCATAAATGCTCTTTTCAACGTATTTTCCTTATACGCTTACAGTTTTTATTAGCTACCTAGATCAAGCTTTTCCATTTCCTCAGCTCCTGATAGAGAGGAAATTATTCTTAATAATGCTGCAAATGAGATTTTAAGGATAGCTTGTTGGAATAAAAATAGGGAATGATTCTATTTCTATCGTCCATAGAAAAAGAAAACTTGTGATAATACGAAACCTAGGAATAATTATAGGTTGTTCGATAAATGGTTAGACATGTGTTGGACGTTCTCTGCAATTTGGCATTTTCTCTTTTAGGTTGCCATGTGAGTCAGGACAGCATTGTTCCTTGACACACAATATGCACCAACATTTAAACCCAACATATTAAAACAGGCCATAAAATAAGTGTTATGCGAGTTAAGGTGGCTGTTTATTTTGATGTGGATATTTAGTATACTGCTTTAACATCTTTTTAGCACTTACACATGTTGCAGAGTGTGAGTGCTGGGTGCTGCAGAGTGATATCCAGATGGGCATTTGTGGTGTAACAGGAAGCTTTACTGAAACATGAGTGTAGTAAGAGAAGGTCACCTTACATGGTGGATAACACAAACAGGAAGAATAAGTCATAGAGAGCACCTCAATGTACAGGAAACACAACATGTAGTAGAAAAATGCATAGAAAGACTACACATACATATATGTATCAGCTCTATCTACTGTAATAAATGTGAACTGCATTAACCTAGCAATATAGATGCAGATCATATAGAGACACAAGCTGTATGCTGTTGCACAGTATCTCCAACAACACACACATCATGTCAATTATGGTTTGTGAAGACAAATGTTCATGTATACAATTGCCTGCTTTCATATTATTTGCTTCCTTCATTCTCGCTTTGAAAAAGATCATAGCCTCCTGTTGAAAACCCAAAATGGGAGAATTGACGTACCACTTAGGCAGCTTTTGTCAGTTGCATGACCCCAAAAATTATACCCAAACATGAGCACTTTAATTTGCCCTACACCAGTAATATATATAACTATAGATTTCTCTAAAGGCAACTCAAAATGCTGCTTTGAAATACTACTGTAAGCTCAGCATTATCCAATGCCTTTAGGACAGACATCTTTAGTACTTAGTACTTTAGTACTTAGGACAACATCCTTTTGCTCTTATGGCATGCTGCAAACATTATACATAGCTAGATACCATCTTCTGGCACAATTTTTAAGGAATGTACGACCATTTCAATCTTCACCAAAGCTAATATTCTTGAGTATACATGCTGCACCTGTCTTCTTCATTTCCCAACATTAGGGTCAATTTAGCATGGGTAAAAAAAAGCTCCATGAAAAATTAAACTCAAATGAGGAGAACTCTAGCTCACTAGCTTTCTTACATCATAAAGGGGACACATGCGAGACAATTTTACAAGTGCAAAAGCAGTCAAAAATGCTGTTTGAGATCTATTGCTCCATGCTCTATTTAAAGCAGACCAACAGTCAAAAAGAACTTAAACCAGACCACAACAAACAGTGCTCCTGTGGCCCCCTCCACAAAGCAATTTAGATTACTGCACATAAAAATAATTTACCTTTTTCTAAATCCTCTCAGCTGGCCTCTCAGCTGTCATCAGAGGACACGTCATCAGAGGACGCATCATCAGAGGGCGCCAGAGAGCGGCGCCAGCCTCCACGCTCCGACCATGCAGGTAAGTGTTTGCTTTTTAAAAAAATGCCGGCATGGTGGGAGCGGCGTAGCCGGCCTGCCGGCATTTTTTTTTTTTCAGGGAAAATTCGATCGGCACGAACCAAAAAAAATTCGGGTTCGTGCCGAATCGAATTTTCCCTGAAATTCGGAGCGAATTCCGGTTCGTCCGAACCGGTTCGCTCATCCCTAATCTTCACACTACAGAACACTGTTGAAGTAATTAGTGCAGCAGCAAATCTATAGAGGCAGTTATGTGGAGTGCCACAAAACATGAGGCAACTGTAATGGTCATTCCTAGAATCTTCCAGGAATACTTCTGAACCAAGCCTTGGAGGACTCATGGGATCATTGTCCTACTGAAAGGTCAAAAAACATTCAGCTTTAATAGAAGACCTGATATTTGATCCTCATCATTGATTACATCCATGTTGCCCTCAATGCAACACAGGAAGTTAAGCAGAGAACAGTCATAGCATAGTGGTATGGAAATAGCCTTGTGAATGGAGGGTTGCAGGTTTGAATCCCAGCAGCAGGACATTAGGTTCCTTGTCTTAAAAGATAGAGAGCACTCTGCCGGCAACTGACCAAGTGCTGCATGTGTGAATCTGACGTTTGGATAAGATTGTCATGGGGAATACCTTAACTGTTAACGGTGAAGTATTTTTAGTGATTAAAAACTTTTGCAGTCCTAGGCCACTTCAGTGTGTCTTTTTGATGAAGGATATTTACCTTACTGTATAATTTACACTTCAAATCTTTGATCGTTGGCCCCCTGGCACCCTGATAAATGAATATATAAAAAACATACTGCTCATCAAAAGATGTGTCAAATGCACTTTGAAATGAAAGCATAGATGAAAAATAGTTGAGATTAATAAAAAAAATAAATGTACTTTTGTTTTACAAAAAATAAATAAATTTGTGTCTAACTCTAGCTGACACTTGCAGATCATTGTTTATATTTTGTTCTGAAAGAGCTTCCCAACTTTGGTGCAGATGTTTCCACAAATCTGCAGTTTTTATAGGCTGTTTTACTTTCACCCATTTTGTTCAGTTCATGCCAAATATGCTTAATGAAGTCTAAATATTGGGCCTGCATGTTCATTCTTTTAAAGTGATATTAAAAGCAATGGTTACACTGGGGTACTCAACCACTTCCTGTAAAGGTCCATTTACTGACATCTGGTGAGAGGTGAAGGTCCAGGCAGGGGGCTGTAGGATGGATGGATAGTTAAAAATCAGTGCACTGGGGGGGCACCCCAAGAATCCCATTGAGCACTGGGGAAAAACAGGGATTGGATGGGCAAAACTGGGAGGACAGGAATGGATAGATCAGAGAGACTGGGCTGGATGGGGCAGGGCTGAGGGGTCAGGGTTGGATGAGGCAAAGAGACTAAGAAACAATGTTTTTGTGCTCCTTGCAATGCCACTTTCCGCCCGTGCAGTACTTCATATTGCAATGCTAGGTGCCAGGGAGCCATGACACTGTCAGGGAGACTAAGCACTACATCACCAATCAAGTAAAGTGGGCAGCTCTGAGCACGGTAACACAGAAGCAACTGAGTGCACGGCTCTCAGGGCAGCGGAAATCTAGCCGGAAATCTGGCACCGAGGTCCGCATTCGGACCCCAGTCCACCAGTTGAGTATGGCTGGGTTAAACCATTGTGTTGGGCTACATTTGGCACTGTTCTAAACTGTCGAGGTTTACATTTTCACCTCTTGATTTCTATTCTGGAAAAGTAGGTGTGATAATAATCAGCATAAAAATCTGCATGATTGATGGGGTCTGTAAGATTTCCAGAACTTGCCTCAGACATCCTGGCTGTGCTTCTGCCTTCTCCCCTGTTGCTAGACGACTGGGACCCTAACCCAGCACTGCCAGACTCAAAAGGCCACAATCCCAATCACACATGCACGCATCACTCAAACGCGCCTGCATGCATTCACAAAGCGAATGTCTGCACTCACAAGGCATATGCGTGCACTCCCAAGGGCAGGCACACGCTCCCAAAGCACATGCACTCCCAAGATGCATGCGTGCTCTCCAGAATATGCCAACATGTGCTCCCAAAGTGCATGCGGGCACTACTAAAGTGCATGTACGCAGTCTGAAATACGCATGTATGCAGTCCCAAAGCGCAAGTGCACACTCCCAAATATGCATGTGCGCACTTGCAAAGTGCATGCTTGCTCTCCCAAGGTGCATGTGCACACTCATGAAGAGATTTGGTAGTGTGTGCATGCGCTGGTGCCCCAGGAGGAATCCAGGAAATTTAATAATTTAAACAATATCAAGTAATTGTTATTCCATTCCGGGAATATTATACAGTGTTTTGCGTCAGTGATTGTGGTGGGAATGGACTCTGCTGCCTAATGCTTAAAAACTGTGTAAATATAGCTCTCAGTACACTTGAATAAGGATGATATAACCATCTGAAACACATTTTGTGCTATTTTATATTTTCTGCATGCATTATGGATTGATATGCTGGATTTTATGTATACAAACTGCTGATCATTTTGGGTTTTACTATATGTGGGTAATAAACCTTGATGCTTTTAAAACTATTTGGAGCTGGGGATGCCTGTGTTTGCTACATTCTTATTGGGTCAGTGCTCATCCATGCACTATAGCAGGGGTACTCAACCACTTCTTGTAAAGGTCCATATAAAGGCATTCATAGGTAAAGGTCCATGCGGAGGGCTGTCATGGGGCATGGATAGTTATTAAACAGCACACTGCGGGAGGGGCTATAGATTCCCAAGGCAAAACTTAAAAAGGCTGCTTGAAACCCCACCCCAAATAAATCCTATTGGGGCCGCGGCACACTGCTTTAATCCCCCCTCTTGCATTCTGTGCAAGCCGTGTACAGGGATGGACTAGGACCCAACATGTTACTGGCAATAAAGTCTGGTAACAAAAATGCATAGATAGGGCCCGGGGGAGAGATGTGAATGGGAGAAAAGCTGTAAGGAAGAGGGATAAGTAGACAGAACAGGATAGGCAGGGAGGGATGAAGAGAGAGCTGGGAGAAGGGATGGATGGGCAGAACTAGAAGGACAGGAATGAATAGGCAGAGCTGGGGGGTAGATGGCCAGAACTGGAAGAAAGAGATTGGCAGGGCTGGGAGCTGAGGATGAGATGGGCAAAACTGGGAGGACAGGAATGGATGAGGCAGAGCGACTGGGCTCGATGGGGCAGAGCTGAGGGGACAGGAATGGATGGGGCAGAGCTGAGGGGACAGGGATTGATGGGAACATGAATGGATGGGTATGGGATAGATGAGGCAAAGCTGGGGGGAAGGAATGGATGGGGGGAGCTGGGTGGAAGGAAATGGTGGGACAGCGATAGATAGGGCTGAGCTGGGGCAGGGGAAAGGATTGGATGGGGCAAAGAGACCGAGAAACAAAGTTTGTGTGTACCTTGCAATGCCGATTCCCACACGCGCAGTGCCTTATATTGCAATGCTAGGTGTCAGGGAGCCATGATACTGGCAGGAAGGAGACTAAGCACTACAGTACATCGCCGATCAAGGGGCAGCTCTGAGCATGGCAATACAGAAGCAACTGAGTACAGGGCTGTCAGGGCAGGGGTCCCGAAATCTGGCTCCGAGGTCCACATTTGGACCCCGGTCCGCCAGTTGAGTATCGCTGCTCTATAGTAAGCATCTGTGGATTTTAGCCTACAAGTATGTTTTGGATCATGGTTGTCACGCCCCGGCAAACTAAGTCACCAGGCATCCCTGGACATGGGTAGGGGATTGGACTGCAGAGTACGGAACTGGAACATGGAGAATGGAGGACACGGTGGTTAGAGCGGCAGACTTGGATGGCAGTTTACTGGTTCAGGACCTTGTCCTTGCCAGTTTTGACCAATTGTCTTGCTGTAATATGAACCCCTGACCAACTAGGTTCACACCAGGGGGTATTGCAAGACATATTACCATACCCAAATGACAACATGTCATCTTTGACATGGTGACACACACTGGGAACTATCCTTTCAACTTCTTGACAATGTACAAAATACGTACCCAAGATTTCAAATTTTTATTTTTATTCTCCAGTCCTAAGACTTTTTTTCTTCTTTCAATAGTGGTGATAGAGGTGATGCCAGCCCAGGCAGATAACAGCAGTAACTTTCTTACTAATATTTGACCTGTAAACCTGCCAACATAAGTCCTCTCGACAAATATGACAAATAAACCTTGTTTATTTTTTGCTGCATTTTATTTGTATTATTGTTTATATAGTGCCATCTTCTTCTGTAGCGCTGTACAAGGTATGATTACAGACAAGGTAAAACATACTTTACAGGGATCGTGACAAAGTTCAAATTACATTTGGTGAGAACAGGATTACAGTCTAAAGAATAGGGGGTAGAGACAAAAGGAGACAATAGTGGTAGAGCTTGAGTTTGGGGGTATATGCCCTGTGAAGGTTATATGCTGATCTGAAGAGGTGGGCATTGAGGGCACTTTTAAAGGCATAGGGAGTTACAGCTTGAGCTGGGGGAGTACATTCCAGAGAAGTGGAGAGGCACAGGAGACGTATTGAGTGTGAGGAGGTGACCAAGGAGGAGGACAGGAACATTTTAGAGGCAGAGTGGTGGTTGCATCTGGGTTGGTATCACTGGATTAGACAGGAAACGTAGCGATGGGCCTGGTTGGAAAGAGCTTTGTAGGTTATGGTTTAGAAGTTTGAACTGAAGTTTTTGTACTGTGAAAAGCCAGTAACCTAAACTGTACTGTTAACTTGCCCTTTGATCTAGCAAATCACTTCCTGACAGTTTCCTACAGTTTCCTAGTGCCTTTTGATAGTATAGGAAACTTACTGCCATCTTGGATTTCTATGTACGATAGATCTACATATCTAAAGGTTAAAATAACTGTCTGCCTGACTTATTTTGCTAATTGTCTTTTTCTTGCCATTATAAGGTCAAGACAACTGTTGGAAAATATTGCATCCAATTTCAAACCATAATTTTCTTTCTTTGCTGCAACGTAGCTGTGCCTGATGTCTCCAATGAAAAAAGCTCATGGTGATGTAAAACTTTAAACTCTAATATATATATACACACACAAACCATGATGTTTTGAGGAAAAAAAGAAGAAAAATATTCTGAACCAAGTGTTGTGCTAAAACAACATATCCCAACAACCAGATAATAGGCAAGGTCCATAATCTCCAACATGCAGAGTGGCATTCTCTTCCCCCATTCCCCATGGGCAGTGTGGCAGTCTCCCCTCTCCCATTCCCCATATAGGCAGTGTGACATTTCACCTCTCCCATTCTGCATAGGCAGTGTGGCATTCCCCCTATTCTATCCCCAAAGGCAGCGTGGCATTTCGAGTGTTGGCCAAGCCCACCCACTGAATGGAGCCAGGTGTGTACGCTGTGTGTGCAGGAACAGCCTGGCAGCAGTGACAATGTGGACAGTGGGATAGCGCGAACAGCGGGGACATCGGGAGCGATGGATGTGTGAGTTTTTTTTTTTGTAATTTATCCTCTGCATTCACCTGATAAGACGCACTGACATTTTCCTCACACGTTTGGGGAAAAATAAGTGCACCTTTAAAGAGAAAACATATATATATATATATATATATATAGGGCCTGATTTATCAAGCACTATCTGCCAAACGCACCATATCAGTGGAAATTAAAGAGCAAAATATCATTTTCAATTTTTTTAACACGTGGCTTCTTCACTAATGTTTTAGTAAATATTTTTCTTGCAGTGCAGCAACATGCACCAGTGTAAAAAAATATGTAAATTATAATGAGCACCAATTTAATCAGGCCCTATGTACACTTTTATTTTAACCCTTCTAACGACAGCTACATAAAATTTAAGTAGCTGCCTCTCCTACCGTTAACTGCCAGCTACATACATTTTCCATACCTGGCTTTCCCCCCTGCTAGTGGCCAAAATATAAAAGACATTCACCTGTCTCCTCTTCACCCAGGGGGCCTCCAATCCCCCCCGGGCTCTTCCAGCTTCAGAAGAGGGCTCGGATTAGGCATTTACTGCCTCTGATCTCCCCAGGCTCTCCTGCAGGGCAGAGAGGGCCCAAAAGAGGATCCCTCCCCAGCCTCCACTGTTGTTGCCACTGGACCCGCCTCTTTTGTGTGGGGAGAATGACATCCCCCTGTGATGTCATCCCGCTCCCGGTACTGATAGTGATCACCCCCAGCAGCTGTCATCGAATCGACGTGGGACAGGATCGCCGGGGGGACACAGGATCGGAGTGTTAAAAAAGTCATTTTTTATGTTTTTTTATTTTTTTTATTTTTTTTTATTTTTTTACACTTAACCCTTTGTGACATGGTAAGGGAACTATGAGACTCCTATACCAGTCCACAAGGCTTAGGGGGATCGCAAGTCATCTGCAGCTAGTGGGTGACTTGCCATTAACCCCCCGGCTCCCCCAATACCTGTCTTCTCAAAGCCTGGGGAGGCACAGAAGAGCCCCAGGGGCCATTTAGGCTGTGCGGACTTGTAGCCTGCAGGGTGAGGGTGCACCGAGGCTGGCCCCTGCGCTCTGTCCTACAAGCCCTCATAGCTGGTCCTCGGGCTGGTTATGCTGGGTAGGAGAGACCTCACAGCAATTTTTTTGATTTAACCCTTTATAGTGTGGAGAGTAGTTGTATTTTATTTGTAAATGTTATAAGGTGCTTTTCAGTTTGGAGGGGTCTCCTGGGCAGGAACCCAGTCTGCAAAGCTGAAATTTTCAAGTAAAATTACCGTTACGCACACGCTTTACTTTGGGGTGTTCGGCAACTCTGCGCTTGACAGTACCTATGCATGTTGGATATTGTTCTGATAGGATCACCTTTCTTTTTCAGATTTAACTTGTTTTTTCTTGTTATTAAGGACAATGTGGCCTTGATTGTGCTTGTTTATTTCTTTTTTTTAAGGGAAACCCTGTGCAACCAAAGAATTTATTGAGGTATCACGTCCAGAAAAAAATTAACAAAACTGGTACGCCTAGAAAGCTTAAGTTTCTTCCATACATAGCATACTTCCAGAGAATATATAGTTTGTAGGGGTTATTTCAAATGTAAAGGATTGTTTTTTTTTAACAAAAAGAACTGCAAGGTGCGCATAGCAGTTGTATTAGATCTGAAAATCTCCTAAAGGGCTATTTCAGTTTGAGGGAGTCTCCTGGGCAGGAAAGCTTGTCTACAAATACATATGTGTTACCGCTGTAACTGAGAGAAATGGGACTTTTACATGCAATAAGATTTTATTTAAAAACTTAAATTTTATATTACTAAAACACTACACATTGTAAAAAACATTTCTTTTTTTGTGCACATATTTCACCAAAATATTGAGAATATATCTAAAAAATGACATGTTAAAGCCCAGACTCTTCTGAAAATAACAATATATAAGTTTCGCCTGGAAATCTCTTCAAAAATCACAGTTGAACTTGTGTAGTGCAAAATAGTGAAAAATTGCCTGGCAACAGAGGGTGACAAAAACACTAGGTAGGCTGGCAGTTAAGAGGTTAAAATGTGGGATGTCATTTTTCAATCTAAACACATCTTTTGCATAGTATTTATTATTTTGCAGCTTTGTGTTCCTCTAATGCGTGCAGTTATTGCAACAAGCTACAGTATGTACATTCTCTTATCAGCATGTTCCAGGATTTTACAATACCTGAAGAACTGGTAAATTGGCAGCAATAGTTTGTGCAAAGGAACATTCATTTTTATTCATTGCCAGCTGATAAAATGTCTTCTACTTATTCATTTTGTGCAGGTAAAAAACCGAATGACTTTCTTGTATTAGTAATGTTCAGATCTTGAATTTACCAGTGGCCTGTTGAGTATATAATGTTTAAAGCTGCATACAGAATGGGATTTTAATTGAGGAACTAATATGTTTGAATAATTTCCATTATATACCTTATATGCCATAATATCATTACATACAGTATTTTTTGCCCCATAAGACACAATTTTCCCCAAAAGTTTTGGTAAAATGTCAGTACATCTTATTGGGGAAATGTAAAAAAACAGAAGTAAACTTTCATAGCCACCCATGGAGGAGAGGGGGGCTTCATGCTAATCCTAGCATGTTGTCCCTGCGCTGGGTGCTGCCTATGCTCCTCAGGCATGGCACATGCACACACAAACACCTGGGTCCACACGATGAGTGGGCGTGAGCTGCATCCGCGTTTATTCTCCTCAACGGATGCTTGCCACAGGCCATGGTCACTCACTGCACGAACCGGGGTATGTATGTGCATGGCTCGCCCGTGGATCAGCAGCAATGCCCAGACCACGAACAGGGGACAGGGATCAGTTGTCATGCCATCCCCCTTCCCACCTGCCACTCATCTATTGTCTGGCTTCCCAATGACTGCAGTAGCCCGACTAGCAACAAGGAAACATGCAGCCCAGATCTGCCCTGTGCTTGTGGTATCTGGGTTGTCACATGGTTCTTTGGGGCTGCCGTCTCTGCATGTGTCTTTAGTGCCATCGCCATTGTGTGTGTCATTGGGACTGCCATCGCAGTGTGGGTCTTCAGGGCTGCGCTGTGTCTTTCAGACCGTGGCGTGTGTCTTTCAAGCTGCCGCTGCTCCCAAGCCAACCTTAGAAAAATAAAATTAGAAATCAAATATACAAATAAAATAATTTTTATGAGGAAACATGCGCATATATGGCTGGAGAATGTAACCCTTAAAATTGCAAGCTGTGCAATTTACATGGTTGCATGTCCATCTGTTAGTTGCCATCCATGTACATTTTGTGTGCCTTGTGTTTCCTCTGTTTACAGCCAATTAAAAAAAAGCCCCAGAGGGAGTGCGCATGCGCGCGGAGCTGACATGGACGCATAGTCCCGCAGCTCCGCAGATCGTTGGGCGTCCCGCCCCCCCCTCAAGCGCGGACCGGCGGTTTTGGGCCCCTGATGGCCGTACATATCAGGGGAACATCCCCTCTTCCAGGTGAAAGGATCCGGGTCGGTCGCTGTGCGGACCCGGCGGGTGTCAGCGTGTGCTGGGTGCCGGTGTCGGCGCCATTTTGGTTAGTGCAGGCCGCAGCACTTCCGTGTTAGCTCCGGCTCTGCCCAAGAGATCTGCCCGCCCCCCCCGCTCAATACTGGGGCACCCAAACCTATGCCAGTGGCCCCCAGCCCATCAGCCCCCCTCAACTTATAAGCAGCCCTGAGGCCAGCATCCTTCACAGCACTCAATGGTGCCCTTAAAGGGGCAGTACAGCACACAGCCCTCCCAGCACCCCACTGTTAAAAGTTGAAGTTTAGAGCTTGGGCTAGGAGGATAGCCCCATCACCTCCTCAGTATAATTGTCTTCTCTGCTCTTCACCCCCTCTGACGCTTTCGAGCTTCTAATTCCAGAAGTGGCCCAAAGAGAGCCCAACAAAATGTCGGATCCCTCTGCCCCCCAAACCGACCCTAAAAATATCTCTGACCTGCTTCCAGAAGATGAATCCTGGATGGATAAGTCATTGCACGGCTCACCCCCCAAATCCCAGCCACCTCCCCTGGACAGATATGAAGAAATGCTTGAAAGGGCACTAGAAAGATGGGCACTAAGCATTACATCACAGATTACAAACACTCTCTCCGCAGAAATCAAGGAACTGGGGCATAGAGTTGGAGATCTTGAGCAGCATGCTGCGTCCCAAAAGGCAGACATGTCTACGCTGGGTGCGGACGTGGAGACATTGCGCAAAGAAAACCTTGTTCTGCTGCACAAGCTTGAAGATGTTGAGAATATATCCAGGAGAGCCAACATCAGGATCAGAGGAATTCCGGAATCCGTGCTGGACTTGCAATCTACGGTTACAGCGCTGTTACAGGAACATATCCCATCACTTCCAATTGAGAGGCTGGAATTTGATAGAATCCACAGGGCTCTACAGAAGAAAAGGGCCGACGGCCTCCCGCGGGATGTCCTTGTCAAACTGCATTTCTTCCGTACTAAAGAGCAACTGATGGCGGTGGCGCGCGACCAGGACACCCTGAAATTTCAGAGCTTCTCTTATCAGTTATACACAGATCTCACCCTCCAAACCATTGCGAGAAGGTGTGCAATGAAACCGGCCCTCCAAGTCCTACAGTCAAACGGGATCAGGTACAAGTGGAGGTTTCCTTTTAAGATTTCCTTTAACTACAAGGACTCTCACTTTGAGGCCTCCTCGCTCCAGGAACTCGATTGTGTACTAGCTTCGGTGGGTCTGCAGCCTCCTACTGTGGCCCAAGTGGCCCCACCACAAAAGAAGAGAGCACTCTCCTTTTCACCAGCGCCAAAGGACAAGTGAGAACCTCGGGGAAGCTCCCCGATGCCTGGGAAATCTTCTGCAGCACTGGTTCATAGATTTGGTAAGCCGGCGGCGGGGGAGGGCTGAGGGGTAGGAATCCCAGCGTGTGTCTCTTCAAGGGGTCTTGCCCTTCACCTTCCTTAGGCTGCAGCTGGTAAAGGTGTTTCCTGTGGTTTCCATCTCAAAGTTAAAAGTTGTAGGGGTCATACAGACAGGGCGGGAATGGGTCCCCATGTTCTTTAAATTTTTAGAGATTGTTGCTTTGTTTTCTCGCTAGTATTAACGTTTAAATTTATGTAAGCTTGTTTTTTTTTACTCTTTTTAGTGCCCCGCAATTTGGTTTTATAGTACCTTTCTAGATATTAGAAAAGCTTTGGTCCAATGTTACCGTATGTTGTTTTTTTTTGTGGGGGTCGGGCGCTCACATGTCAGTCGTATGCTCACTCCTTGCTCCCCTTCCTTCTGGTCCTCCAGTGGGAATGGAAGCGCAAAATTCTTGCCCCTTTGAGGGGCCTGATAGTTGGCATCTCAGTGATGGGGTTCCCCTTTGGTAGCCCAGTCACTTTGATATGCAATTCCCCGCGAGGAGGAGCATTCTGCCCCCTTCTCGGGAATCTGAAGTTTCAAAGGTGTTTTCTCCTTCATTGTGTATGTATTTTGTATCTGTAATCTCTTTTCCCTTCTATCCTCCCCCCACTCTTTTCTGTCCTCCTTTTGGGTTCCGGAGCCTCCTTGTGTGATCATACCATGTTGGTGGGATGATGGTGGTTAGATTAGTTTCCCTGAACGTGCAGGGTCTGAATGCCCCTCAGAAGAGGGTGAAAGCCCTTAGACAAACGAGGTCGCTGTGCGCTGACATTGTATGTTTTCAAGAAACGCATTATACCAAGAATGATGTCCCTAAATTTCTCAGCGCGGACTATCCTGTGTTTTATTCAGCCTCTGCACGATCCAAGCAGCGGGGAGTCGTAATTGCCTTCAAGCATTCAACTTCCTTCTCCCTGGAGCATGCGGTACGCGATGTCCTGGGTCGTTACCTAATTTTAAAATGCATTCCTGGAGGAGTTCTTTAAGAAACTCCATCAAGGGGAGAAATGGTTCCTCATTGTAGCTGGTGACTCTAACCAGACCCTTCATCCTACCCTAGACAGGCAATCGGTCGATAAATCCTCTCCGGTGGCCAAGAATAGCCCCCCTGGGAAAGCATTTCGGGCAATTTTAAGTCAATACCATCTGATCGACACATGACGGGAGTTCAACCCCACCAAACAGGATTACACCCACTACTCATGCCCCCACAAGATATTCACAAGGATTGACCACATCTTCATGCAGCAATCCTCCCTTCCCCAGCTCTCTCAGGCGAACATTATTCCAATAGCCTGGTCTGATCATGACCTGGTCTCAGTTGACCTATTGGCCCTAACCCAGAGAGCTCCCCAGAGATCTTGGAAGCTCTACGATCCTATGTTGGCCGACGAGGCTCTCCTTGAGCGGGTTCCGCACAGGAATTCAAGAGTTCTTTCGACTCAATAAGGGCTCAGTGAGCTCAAATGTCACTTTCTGGGAAGCACACAAGGTTGTGATCAGAGGGCTATAAATGCAGGAATCCGCCAGATGCAAAGCCTCCTACAAAAACTCTGGACATTAACAGACCCTTACCAATTGGCCTCAACCGCCTTCAAAAACCAGCCCTCTATAAACAGAATAGGATCCGCCTCAACCAAGCAGCTAGTCAGCTCAACCTGTGCCTATCCGGCGAGGCGGTGCGCCAATTAAACAAATCCAAGTTCCATTGGTACCATACTTATAACAACCCCAACATCCCTCTTGCGAAAAGACTTAGAGGGATCGTACTGAGGTCTAAATCGGTACACATTAGGACTACTGAAGGCCCCCTGTCTAGCAACCCAGCAAAGGTGGTGGCTACCTTTTCCAAACACCTGGAGGAGCTATATAAACCTAAAATGCATTTAAATATAGGCAAGGCAGAAGAACTGTTCGGCCAACTTAATTTGCCCTCCCTTCCCCCTGGCGCCAAGGAGCACATTGATAGGCCCGTTTAGCTTGATGAAGTCCAGGAGGCCATAGCGCCCTTAAAAGTTGGTAAACAGCCAGGACCAGATGGCTTCACAACGCTATATTATAAAACATTTAGCCAGATACTAGCCCCACATTTGACTATAGCTTTTAATGCTCTGAGGAAAGGAGCCTCCTGGAATACCAACTCTCGCACAGCAGCTGTGAGTATGATTCTCAAACCGAATACAGACGACACGGTAAGGTCGAATTATAGGCCGATTTCCCTGTTGAATGTTAATGTTAAATTCTGGCGAAGGTATTGGCCGCGCGGCTTAACAGGTTTATCAATGTGCTTATCTCCAAAGAACAGGTGGGTTTCATGCCTCAGCGTCAGGCAAGTGACAAAATTAGGAAAATCGCTAACTTAATATATTGCTCCAAGGTGGAAGGATACCAAACCATGCTGTTGGCGCTGGATGTGCGCAAAGCGTTCGACACTGTGGCATGGGATTACTTGCACTTCACCCTCAATAAATGGGGCTTGGGTCCGTCTTTCTTGAATTGGATTTCCTCTTTTTACGCCAATCCCGGGGGCCTTCGTCAGGTATTCGGGATATTCCTCTGACCGATTCACACTGGGTAGGGGCACAAGGCAGGGCTGTCCCCTCTCCCCCCTCCTCTTCGCCTTAGCCATTGAGCCCCTCTCCAGGGGCCAATTCAGGCCAATAGTGGTATTTCAAGTATCAAAGTGGGGGGATACGAACACAAGATATCACTGTTTGCTGACGATATCCTAATGGTGGTCAAAGATTCAGTTGTATCCCTTCTGAACTTATTCAAAACCCTGGAATCCTTTTCAGGGTTATCAGACTTGCAAATCAATTCTGCCAAATCGCAGGCCCTCAGTATCTCCCTACCCGATGGAGTACTGAGAACTGTCAAGGATCCCTTTGACTTCCAATGGCAGGCGAGGCATATTAAATATCTAAGGACACAGCTGGCTGCAGATTTTAACTTTTTCTATGGGGCGAACTACCCAAATATGTTTAAGACCCTAAGGTCCTTGTTAGCTAACTGGGCCAAATTAAATCTCTCATGGCTTGGTAGGATTGCTGCAGTGAAAATGGCGTGGCTCCCTAAATTACTGTATTTTTTTCTGGGTACTGCCGATATCCGTCCCGCCTCTGCTTTGAAACATCTTCAATCTGACCTAAATACATTTATATAGGGGGGCGTAAACCACGTGTAGATCGTGGAACGCTTTACAGGGCTAAGCAGAAAGGCTATTTTAACGCATGCCAAATTGCCCAACTGACAGTCCTCCACGGGGGAAGTGACAGCCAGCTGTGGGTGGACATAGAGGAGTCCTACTGTTCCCCAATCTCTATACCTAATTTGCTGTGGCTCCCTCCCGCGGCCTGTAAAAGAATCTCCAATCCCTTCTAAACCACTCACTTAGAATTTGGAGGGCAAATAAGAAGCGGGGAAACCTTGTGTCGCCACATTGCCCACTACTCTGCTTCCTGGGCAACCCGGAATTTGTCCTGGGCTTTTCAGAGCCTGCAGTGTTTGATTGGTGGAAGGCTCAAAACTTGACCATCAGGACCTCTATTCGCGTCAAGGTTTGGTCTCCTTCGCCGAATTGAGATCCTCTAAAAATATACTGGGGAAAGAATTCTTTCGCTTCTTCCAAATCAACCATTATGGGCGTTCTAAATCTAAAACGGGCGCCCCACTGCTCCCTCTCACGCATTCGAAAGAGTCTGCCTAGAGCAGCCTATGGGCAAAGGCGTGATCGCGCTGGCTTATAGACTACTATCTGAATCGGAGGGGGTGGGACCTCCGAAATATGTGGCAAAATGGAATGCTGATCTCAATTTGACCCTTTTGGAGGGGGACTGGAGGGCAGTTTGGAGGCACACATTCTCAGGGTTCCTAAATGTTGGCACCCAGGAGGTCACCAAGGTCCTTCTCCGGTGGTACCTTGTTCCGGAAAGGATACACAAATTCTGCCCTCCCTACACGTGGGATTGTTTCAGAGGCTGCGGGCTCCCCGGTACTTACTTACACACTTGGTGGGAGTGCAGAATGGTGAAACAATTCTGGATCAAAGTCCTCTATGTTATTTAAAAGGCCACCGGGCTAAAGCTGGACCTAACCCCCTCAGCTGCTCCTCCTCAACCTGAAACCCCCAGGCTGCACAAGAACCCAGTTCAACCTCATAAGACACATTACAACGGCAGCCAAGTTGATTATTGCCCATTCGTGGAAGAATTCAATCATTTCCCGGGGATGCCTTATCACCCGTGTTAACGAGGCCATGCTGTTTGAAAAGATGGCAGCCACCATAAAAGGAGACTTTGCCCCCTTTCTATCCACCTGGAAAGGCTGGATTACCCATTTTCACCCGGGGGGTCTCAACTGTGTTCTCCTTACAATCTAGAACCCCGCCTTGTCTTCCCTCGTGTTTCAAACGGAGGCCCGGAACCCACCCTTTACCCTTCTTCCTCTTCTTTCTTTTCCCCCTATTTTTCTTTCCACTTTACATCTCACCTTTCATTTTTAAGCTCCCCTGTTGCGGAAGCTTGAGTTATGTTTTTTTTTTCTGCACGGATATTTTTGTCAGTTGTCAACTGTGGATGGTTGTTTTCTCCTGTATACTAGCTAACTGTTGGCACTTTTGTTCAACCGCCTGTGCATTATGGAAAATATCCTGACTGTTGTCCTTGGCTGTTTAACTCTGCCTTTATCTCAATAAAAACTGTAACTGAAAAAAAAAAGCTCCCCTCTGTCCAGGATCCAGTATCTGGGTCTCCTCATTCACAAAGACCCTATTCATTCTATCTCGCACATCCAGGAAAGGGACTCCTTTTTTCCAGGCTGCAGCAATAGACTGTTTTGCTGCCAAAAGAATAAATAGCAAGAGCTTAGGCTGATTATTTGTCAGGCAATCAGGTTTAATTTGAAGATGGGCAACCCAGAGGTCTCTTTGGATAATTTGAGAGAAAAGCATCTAAAAAGGCCATGCTCCCTGTAACAAATAACAGTAAAGAGACTTTTAGCAATATTAAACAATCATACATTTGGTATGCAACATCTATGTAAGAAATAGATTTTAATCCTATGATGGCCTTTCTTTACCCTACCTGTTAGCTCTAGGCTCTAGGTTAGTAGCATTTCTTCTGCTTCCAAACCTTTGTGACGAAAGGCTGTCAGTTCAGCTGGTATACACTTGAATTTTTACAAAGCAATATGGAAGATGCCCCCTATTGCAAGCTTTCTACCTTGCTCCTGAATCTATATCTTGAATCGTCACTGCTGCAGGTGGATTGGTTCCAGCATCTGCTAGGCCCAGCTTTGACTGGCAGAAGCAGAGGGGCCTTGTTTTCCAGGAGCAGTCATTGAGGTGAAGAAAGAGGGGGACAGAGCAGTGGGGAGCAATCAGGTTAAAGCAGCTACTGTTGCCTCTGGTGGTCTCTCTTCTTCATGTGGTTGTTCATACAGGTGGTGTCCATGTAGTTTAGGTTCTTGCCTCTGCAAATATTAGAAATTACCACTTACCTGCATCCTAAATGTTGTCAAAAAATTACCAGGCAGCTGATATCCTTGTGCCGCTTCTGCCTATCATACAATAGGAGATGAGGATTGCTTAGTTAAACTGTACTGTGCAAAACCGCACAGGCTCTTACTATCAAAGCTACAACCACCGTCACAAATGATCCAATCCTGGTGTCTTGCAGATTTGCTGGAGGTTGCAGATGGGAAGCAGAGATGTAGTCTAGGTAAGGTTGTGCATTTCTGACCCAAATGTCATCATTATTAAAATGACACATGTGCAGGCTCTCGTCCAATCAGAACCATTTGCTGTTTACATCCTACGGCAAAGGGCTCTGATTGCTTTCAATGGGGAGCGTATTGCCACATCCTCTGTATCCCCAGCACCGAAAGTGCTCCCAATTGAAAACAAACAATATGGCGAATGATGTAGTCGTGGCAGATAGCTCTGATTGGACAGCCGCTGCTGGGTCTTATTCCACTTTAAACCTGTCACCCATGAATTTTATTATTATCAGGAGAAGAAAAGCTACCAGCTTGGTGGGGGCTTATTCAGTTCTTGATATAAGTGACCCCTCCTCTCATTAGCCGATGTGTTTATATAGATTTTTATTATTACAAAATTATTATATACATCCTTTAAAGTAAGGTAAAGCACAATGGCAGCCCTTTTTTGGGGCGGGGGGTTATTTTCTGCTTACAAAAACACCTGCTTGCTTTTACCCAATGAATCAGTCTAAGTCTAATGGGGGGGGGGGTAGCATTGTGAAAAAATAATGTTCTGTGGGCTGTTTTGGTTTACGTAATTTGGATTTCAAGCTCTTATGTGAGTTATTCCTGCCCCCCTATCTATTTATGGTAGCTGGCTTAGTAGTGATGGTGCTTTAGATTGCAAGTTCTTGGAGGACTTATTACAGCAATGAAGAAATAGATGGTTAATATAGATGGCTATAACCCAGCATCAATAATAAGGCAGCAAATAGATCACCTGATGTCTTTCCCATGTGCCTCTCCTCAAATTCCCGCAGTAGAAGCCTTAGCAAGGTTCCAAAGATTGCCCTCCATTTAATGCCATTTTTCCAGGACCATGGAAAAAGTGGCATAACTCTCTGTATGGGTGCTCTTAGCATGAGTGAGCATGGCAAGTCCTAACAGTCCCACAGCTGTCTCTGGTCACAGCAGAGCACACACATGACTCATATACTGTAGATGCATCATGACAGGCCTTTCCCAGCTCAGCCACGACCCAGAAAATGAATAGAGGATAATGGCCTTGATTCACAAAGAGTTGAAAAAAACTCTCATGGTAGTAAAACATTCAGTTAATAGGAAAAAAGCCTGAGATTCCCTGTTAGTGAATCACCAGGGGGACAATGAAAGTTAATGGCACTTTTTACTACAGGTAAGTTCAATACTTTTTCAGGAGTAAAAAAGTGCCATTGACTTTCATTGTCTTCCTCTCTGGTGATTCACTAATAGTAATATTCTCAGGCTTTTTTCTCATGAATTGAATTTTTTACAACCATGAGAATTTTTTTCAACTCTTAGTGAATCAAGGCCATTGACTTTCAAAATATATAAGGTATTTACATATAATCAGATATTTTGAGATGATGTGAATTTTTTTTTCTTATTTTACACTGTTTCAAAGAGTAAAATGTGGGAAAAAAAGCTAGCATGGAAAGCAGCTGACAAGTACAGATATCTTTGGGAAAGGTTGTGCACTTCCTGCCCAGGTATCATCATTAGCAAACGTCAAACTGACGTCACACTGAACCAGACCAAATAAGAAAAATATTGGTTGGATCTAACGATGCACGGGATTCGAAGTCCATCACTAGCTACTGGTGGAACAGATATGTGAAAATAAACGACTGAGGTTTTTTGATCAGATTTCACAAACAGCTTCCTTCACTGTGTATTGTATTGTGGGTGCAAAGCTTTAAGGGCAGGCAACAGCAGAACTGCAGACACTGGCTGTGTCCCTTTAAATCGCTGCATGGGGACTAACTTTCTTAGCATTTCTTATATGGTTGCATTTTCTTTTGTTTTGCCAAAGTACCGTGACATGTCGTCTGATAGCATAACCTTGAAAATCCATGGGAGTTATCGCCTCTAAAGTCCACTTGTGAATGTGTATGAAAAGGGATTTTTTTTATTTATGATCACACTTGTCAGCAAAATGAATAAAGCCTGTTACTGTACCCTTTGTTTATCTTGGCACATTCTCATACCAGGCAAGTCTTCCCTTCGGCTGAGGTGATAAGACTTTATTATGACAATATGCTAGATACTGTACTTCAGGGTGATGAAAGGCATAATGGAAATAGAACAGATCTGTAAGCCTATTTAAGAAAAAAAATCCTTACATTGTCATAGCCTACTGCATGCTATGCATGCTGCACATCGCATATGATTACTGCATATCACATCACTTTTTACTAGTAAGATACAGCTATTGGCCTGCAAATTAATTTATGTAAATGAACTTGCAAAGCACCATTAAACAAGGCAACCATTTATCTTTAGCTAAAATTGTGCATAAGAAACAAATGATATCGCACAGCCTAATTAATTAATAAACTGGGGTGCAAATCCCTAATTTACAACCACAAAGAGCAGGTAAACAAGAGCTGATTGCCTGCTACAGGGAATGCACACCCAAAGGCTTCTTAAAAAAATCTAAAGTTTATTGTTACAAGATCACCAAAATATAAAACATCAAAATCACAGTGACCAATATTCACATTAAAATCAAGACTAGAGGTCCCGCCAACAGCAATTGGACCAATTAATCTGATCTCTAGCTGACTGTGAGATCAGTATCAGTGCAAATATTTTTGAAAAATGTTTATTGTACCTGATTTTTAATTAATGTAACATACATGTGAACGCAACAAGATAATGGTTTTAGAATTGACGTCTCATGCATGACAAGATGATAAAACATTTAAAGACATATTTTTTTAGCTGACCTCTTGGGCCGTGCTTCAGTTAACTTGCCCTAAAATATCTTGTAAAATTGTGAATTGTGAATATATTCTGCTTTATTTCAGAATTAGGTGTAAGTCAAAAGAAAGGCTTACCCACTAAACATTTTACAACAGTAATGTAAGAACTTTTTTAATTGACTTTGATAAAGTAAATCTTACATTTTACATATCTTTGTAGGACCATGGTATAAATATTGTTGGTCTGTTCCTATGGCATATGTGCTGGGCAACTGGGCTTTTCTTATTTTTGGTACGGATGTCACGGATATGCTCAAGAATTCTAACCCATAACTGTCCCCCGGTAACTGTTTCCCAGCACAGCAATAATAAAACAGATGTTGCACAATTGATGAAAGAGCTAATTTCATGCTGTTTATCACTCTGCATACCTACAAAATGATTGCCCTGATGGACGTACCTACATGTTATGCATTGAAAAGGGATTATTTTCCAAGCGACAATAGGACTCCACATCTGACAATTGTCCCTGGATCTCTTCCACAAAAAATGCGATCTTAACAGATACCACTTTACCCCCCTTGTCACGTGGCTTCATGGTGCAGTAATATCTGGTTGAGAACTCCTGCAGGCCCTTAAGTTCCAAGAGGGATAAGTTGTCCGTTTTGGGGGCAACCACTACTTTTAGATCATGGATAACCAAATGTCCCAACACTTCCAAGTTAATATTTAGGGATAAAAGTGGAAACTTTTTTAATTTGCTTCTAAATCTGCTCAGATCAATGCCCCTACTCACCTGGTTTCCCATCTGGATAATATCTTCAGAGCCTAATAGGTCCTCTAAATCTAGCACTGCACCCTGTTCCATAGTGGTTCATCCACTTGCGTTTGTACTGTGTAGCCTTGGCTTCTATCCATATAGAGAACTGACAGTAAGAGTTTCCATAAAAATACCATGGTGTCTTTGTGCATTTCAATGGCTTGTCCCTCCCCCACCGGAGAGAAGGTAAGGCCCATGTTAAGCAGAACATAGTGGTGTTCCTACAATGTTAATTTTGTAAGATTCATTTTGTACAAGTTTTGCCCTCCATTACTATGGATAGGCGAGATTCTAAAGTCACTGACCCCCTAAAGCGTATAATTCACCTCAAAGTCAAACATGTGCAAAGAATGTGGGTGGTCTGCTGAATTTTTTGGCCATTGCTGAATTAAGACCCAAGTCTGTTGCAACAAATTTAAAATCCTTCTGTTTGTTAAATCAAGTTTGCGATTTCTTCTTCCGTCTTCTTCTTCCACATCATCAGAATGCTTGCCGTTGGCAAGAAAACACTATTGAAAGCAACAACAGATGCTTGTAAAACAGGTTGTGATTTGTGTTTACATTTTTAACATAAAAGAGCATTGCAGCAAGTTTTTTTGGTTAGTGAAAAGAGACACATAATTAAGAGATTGATGTAATACAAAATGTTAATGCATTTATGCCTATATTTCTTGTAAAAAAAGTAACTTTTTTGCCTATTTTTAGCTTTGTCGGATTTAGCAAAGCCTTTTTGAATTTTGAGTATTTCTTGTGTTTATCAGATCTCATAAGAGCATAAAGTGTGCATAAACATGCACACTAAAAGTGAAAATGAAGATTTAGCTGTGTTTTGTTTATTGTTACTAGTTTTGATCATAATTTTTGTGCTAGAAAAGAAGCAGGCATTAAAGTACACTGTACACTGTACTTGACACATATTTTGGCATGTTTGTTTTTATGAAAAAAACACCCTGCCACTTATGCCCAGGAAGTGGTGTGGTTAATTACTTGGAGTTTATCAGCATGCCACTTGCTGCTGTCGGCAGGTGTTCTGCCTTGAACCCCTGGCAGGTGTTCTGCCTTGAACCCCTTACCAGATCACAAAGAGTTAAAGTAAAGCAGGTTCCAGCATTAAATAAAAAGCACAACACCCTAACGTTTAAACTGTCTATTGCATGCATGCACAGATGTTACTTTGAACATCTTTGAACATCCACATGTTGAGCACATGCAATCCAGTGATCATGACTTTTAAGTTATAAAAAAATCCCGTTATTACAATAATTTTTCATAATGACAAAATCACATCAAAACATTTAGAGAAAAAATGCAGAAAAATATAAAACATCTGAAATTACAATAGAGATGAACTTATCGGAAACATTGTAGGTGGCAAATATATTGAAAGCATACACAGATGGGAACTTTCCTTTACTTTTCACTTACAGTGCAGTTTTTTAAATGGTGCTAAATCGTATGTAAACTTATGAACAGACTTTGCCTTCATGTTTTGCTTCGACATACACGATGAGTTGTTTTCTCCTTACATTGTCAAAAAGAAATATTCTCCTTTTCATCCATTTCAGTAAGAGATGATGACCTCTAAGGTTCTTATACAGCCTTGTAGGTGGAGAGCGTATGAGAGATCAATTGTGAACAGATAAAATATCTGGACATATTTTATTATGCTTTAAAAAGAATAACAGTTGGCCCACTCGTGTTCTCATTTTATATGAAGTCACAAAATCTTTGAGGCCATTCAGTATTAATGGATGTCTATCATAAAACAGCTGACTGAACAGAATTGTATTGCATGATTTGTAACAAGTTTGTAGGACATGGTTTTTTAAAAAAAGAGGATTTTCTGTTTAAAAAGAGTTGCAGATATAGAAAAATAATAAGGATCTATAACAGTTTAAGACCAGATGTTCCTCTTTTACTAATATCGCATACAGATTTATATAGCATACCAGCTATGTGTGCAAATTTGGCTTAACCAATACTTAATTGGTCTGTTTATTTGATTACAATATGATTTATTTTTAATGTTTGTGAATGCCGAGAGAATTAAATTCCATATATTTAAATTGGATTATAATCTTATTTGCTAAAGAATGTAAATAATAAATTCATTGTACTTAGAGGGTTATCCAAATGATTTTGGACTTTCATGGAGAGGCTAAGTTTGGAGAGGCAGTGGACAATTTTCTCACTCAGTAAATAAAGTAAAAACAAGAAAAATGTTTTCTCCTATTTAAAAATAAAAACCCTGCACATGGGGCAATTCTACAAGTGTGGCGCAAATAATTTATTAAAGTAAATATTTTTGATTTCCATGTTTTATGATTTGGGGTTTCATGGGAGAGGCTGAAATTGGAGAGGCAGGGAGAGTTTTACCCACAAACATAATCAAAATCTGCTGTACATGCGATAGGGCGCATATGCGATATAGTTGAAGGGCAAATTATTTTTATTATAATAGATATTTTACTTCAGAAGTTAAAAAATAACAGCAGAGACGGCCTACAAAATGCTATTAGTTTGGTATTTAGTCCCCAGTATTCCCGGTATGTTTGTATGCTGCACAAACACAAGCTTTAGAGGTTGTAACGCCAAGGGCGACTTCCTCCACACTTGGTGGACTGATGTCCTATGTTGACCCGTTTCTGGAGCCGGGTTTATAAGCCAACAAAATCTTTCACAAAAAAAGCAAACCCGAACCCGATGAACAGCGCTTTTACATCTTAACTCCCCTGACCTCAAGAATAAACAGAACAAATTACTGGTATACCTGCTCCTTTGCAGCCAAACAAACGGTTGGTAGGGCCCAGGAAAAACAATTTACTGTCAGAAGTGACTAAATGGATGAATGGGTTCTTTAACCAAAAAATTGCTATGGTTGAAGCACACCAGAGGAAAATGATCTGAAGAAAAAGGTCTAAGCGAATATGAGAGTGGCGTTCTGTCTTTCTAGCCTGTGTTCTACCACACAGGGAATCAATGAGCAAAAATATAGATAAAGAAAAAGCAACAACCCAGATATGAGATGCAAAAAATAGTACAAAGATTTAATGAGTGAGTACCCAACACATGTAGTAATGTACATTCACATAACCTTGTGTCTATATACAATAGGGTGAAAAAATCTCAAAAATGACCGCTAGGTGGCGCTCGGTTTAGAGGCAGCTCTCAATAGTTGTATATACATAAATATTGGTAGAGAGCAAGTGTACACAGATATTTATGTCCTCAGCTTACATAATGAAGCATGTGCAGCTTAAGAGAGTATATATATACATATAAATTTCATACTATCAAAGCAGACATTTCAAGAAGGGAGCGGTACCAGTTGTGTGTAAGGCAGCTGTTTAAATACCAAATGAAGACCTCCTGTGTGCAGGATGGCGGGAACAAGGGAGCGCGCTCGAGCGCCTGTCGTTTCACGTCATCCATGACCTCAGTGGCCGTCCCGACCAACCGCTGGTTGGTGTCAGAAAACGCACCAATCAGCGTTCGATGCGCGGGGCGGGCCGCCATGTCACTGGGTATGAACCACTGGGGACACATATAGAAAGTAGCGTCTCTGTGTGGTATCTAAAACCACCTAAAAGATTGCCGCCGCATAGAGCGGCGACAGGAAGTGAGGTGAGGACGTCAGTCAAGTATAGGAAAACCACCAGAAACATGGCCGCCTACCTGGTGGCGACGTATCAGGGGAGCAGGTACAGTTGCAGCAGCGTAGTCCTTAAGGCTCCATGTATCCAATGGGCAAGGAGCTCAATGTGGTAGGCGGTATATGTCCATAGGGTGAAACCAGGCTGTAGCAGGGTCCCAACTGGCAGCCAATAGGAGATAGATATATCTGAGGCATCCTTACAGGTGGACCCAGATTGAAAGTAGACAGGTTCAACACCAATGTGGGCAGCACACTTAGGAGGTTGTGACGCATTTGATGCACACGTTGAAGGTCATCGATAGCGGCTGATACAAGGTTCAGCTCACACAGGCTCGGTCGTTTGTAGCAAGCAAACGGAGTATGGAAGCACAGTCTGCCTGTCAGGAAACATAAAATATAAGTGATTAAGTGATTTAAAAACTGGTAAAAAGCTGGCTATACCCCAAAGGGGATAGAGTCAGTGTTCTACATGATAGCACATATACAAAGAGAGATTTAGGTTGAGGCATTTAGGGAGGATCCCCAGAGTAATATGGGCCAATGAGGGTAAGTATTAACGCTGGGTAAACAGTAAGTAAATTAAAGTAAATCGGGCCAATGAGGGGTAAGTATGAACCCTGGGTAACCAGTAAATAAATGCAAGTAAGGAGCATGTCAGTAAATGGACAATGTATCATGGAATCAGGCAAATATCTATAAATGAGTCCCAAGATATGGAAAGAAACTATGGTCCCTGTTGCTAAACACAGGGACATGTTATTAAACACAGGGACATGCAGTCTCTATTATGAATCATAAGATCTAAAGTGTGCTAAAAAAGGGCGAGTAATCAATTTCCTCATTCATCCCCTGAGGGTTCTTTGTTTGTAGCTGATGTATCCAATACAGCTCGCACTGTAGGAGTTTCCGGTTGAGATGGCCCCCCCTGACTGGTTTCTTAACCACCTCTATGACCATAAACCGTAATTGTGTGATGAGATATCCCTCTTCAAGGAAATGCCTCGCTACCAGGGAATCTAGTTTGTTGTGTCTAATGTCTGAGCGGTGTTTACTCACCCTCTGCCGTATCTCCCTTGTCGTTTTACCAACATAACCCTTACCGCAAGGGCACTTAAGCAGGTAGATGACATTGGTGCTTCCACAGTTGGCAAAGGACTTCAGGGGATAACGTCTACCGGTTAGGGGGTGAGTGAATGAGGAGCCCTTGGAGGCATAGCTGCACTGGGCACAGTGCCCACAGGAGTACATTCCTATGAGGACCTGCATTTTGGATAGCCAATTGCCTGTGGTTTCTTGTGGGGTGGCATAGTGTGTCTTTACTAGCAAATCCCTAATGTTGCCTGCCCTCTTATAAGCCATCATGGAGGGGGGGGGGGGTCCCTGAAGGTCGTAGTGAGTTTATCGTCACTTTGTAATATATGCCAGTGTTTTTTTCTATTCTCTATGCGCTTTTTGACAAGGGTGAATATGTCAAAACCAAAGGGATTCTTTCATTGGTGACTTTACCTTTAAAGTCACCATTGATTCTCACACAGAGAATCAATGAGCAAAAATATAGATAAAGAAAAACGAACAACCCAGATATGAGATGCAAAAAATAGTACAAAGATTTAATGAGTGAGTACCCAACACATTTAGTAATGTACATCCACATAACCTTATATCTATATACAATAGGGTGAAAAAATCTCAAAAATGACCGCTACACTCAATAGTTGTATATACATAAATATTGGTAGAGAGCAAGTATACACAGATATATATGTCCTCAGCTTACATAATAAAGCATGTGCAGCTTAAGAGAGGGTATATATACATATAAATCCCATACTATCAAAGCAGACATTTCATATCAAATTGAATGCAGAGAAGGGAGAAAAGCAGTAATAATCTTACAAGCAGCGCCAGGTGGAAGTAACCCCTTGACGTTTCGGCTGCATAGGCCTTTTTCAAGAAGGGAGCGGTACCAGTTGTGTGTAAGGCAGCTGTTTAAATACCAAATGAAGGCCTCCTGTGTGCTGGGTTTTTATAAATGAAAGACTATCTAGTATCCTTAATGATTCTTGTTGATCTGGGAAGACAATATGCGTGGCTCAAAATGTCCCAAGCTACTCTAAATTAATAAGGTATAAGGTTCTAGGTAGTTTGCGATACCCCTCGCCTCAATTCCCTATTATCTCACTCACACCCTTTACTTTCTCATGCCCTATATCCCCTTTCCTCTTTTCTTTATTATTTGTTACTCCAACTCTCTGGCCTTCTGTGCCTTTCTTCTGATAGGACTTCAGTACACAATGTTATTTCTCTTGGTTCAATTACAGAATAAAATGTTTGTGAATGCTTAAGTGCTATAATAGGTCTCTATGCAGTGTTTGCATCTGAGAAATTGTAATACAGAATAACTGGAGAGACACATTTACAAATCATTTTTCTAACTTTCTTGTATTTATTAGTGGCTTATTCTGATATTATCTATACTTAGCTGCTACTATTCAAGGCAAAGTTTGTCAAAACGAAATCACCAACAAATGCACGCCTCCCCTGCAAGGGATGGCTCTCCTTGACATCGTAAACCATGCCTCTACTGTTGTCACAAGTATAAAATCAATAAAAATATTGAAGCAGAAAAATGTTAATATGGTTAAAAAAATACATATGTCCATCAAGTTAAACCAAGGGTTGGGGTTGGGGAAAGTTATATTTTACTTTATTTTTTTACTGATGGCAGCTAAACGTAACTGTTAGTGTTATTTTCTTCTAATTAAGCATCTAATCCTTTTTTGAAGCTGTCAGCTGTTGATGCTGTAACAATCTTCTGTCCACACATTTATAGTTCTGATGGTAAAACATGGTTGTTGCCTCCAGAGATTGAACCTTTTTTTTCCAGTCGAAGGGAGTCCGCCCTTTAGAGAGGATTTTGCCTGAAATTGTGTTTCCCCATATTTTTTGTATTGTTCATTTATATATTTCTAAAAGTTATAAGATGTCTACTCTCAAGACTAAACAGGTATAATTCCTGTAATCTTTCTTCATAACTAAGATCCTTTATTCCTTTGTGTGGTGGCTCTCCTTTGCACCCTTTGCATAATCGAAGCATCCTTTTTATGAAATGAGTATCTCCAAATCTGTTGGATTTATTATAGGCTGCTGTTGGATACCTGCTCTTCCCAGCCCCCACAGAAAACTGGCAGAATGTAAAAATACCAGTTCTCTGCTTTGTCTGTTGGTTGGGCTCACACAGATACAATGCTCCACACTATACCATGCTGGCACAGATTTAGTAAATTAGGCTCAAGATGTGATTGAAATAGTAACTCTGGCCTCATTACATTCACAGTAATAATGACGCTCACCATTACATACTGCACCCATCTTTGCAAAATAACTCCAGACTCTGCAAATTGGTGAATCCACAGATTGCGTAGAGTGAGTTTTGGGACCCCCTACTTGCTGCTTTTTGGGCATTGTTTTGGCAACATGCACTTGCACTTTATGTTTGCACTTTCATAATATTGTGTGTTGATGTATAAATACTGATTATAAGTGTATATATTTTATTTTGTAACAGTAGTTTTCTCTATTGCACACTTATGGCACTGTGGGGAATTTCATGCCCAAAACCCCAAATTACTTAAATTATTTATAAAGTTGAAATATGGTGTAACTGTAATCTGCAGCCACTGAATTCCACATCCCCTCCCCCTTTTGTGTACCTGGACAGCTGCTGTAAGAATAACATTGCTCCCCCCAGCACTGCACTCAGCCTTACTAACTTGGTCCAGGTTTGGGTCTTCAGGAGGCTCTGATTGTTGTGGCATGTGCTGGGGTTGTTAGGGACGACTGATGGGGTTGGGTGGCAGGAGGGGTGTTTGCACAGGTGTTTATTGCACTCTACTTAATCCAGAACCTCCCAAAGACTGCAGTCAGCCATACTAGCCTGGTCCAGGTTTCGGTCTCCAGGAGATCAAAAGCCAAAGTGTACACTACTGCCATGGGTACCTCCCCCAACAGCAGGCTCTGGCTGCTGCAGTGTGCTGTGGCTTTTGTTCCCATTTTCATGGAGACCAGGTTAGTATGTAATGGCATGAAAGTGTGAATTACCATCATAATGTCATCCTGCTGTTCACAGGTGAACACGGAGGGTGCCATGTTGGACCTTTGGATGTCATCTGCATGAGGCCCCCCCCTGCGACAAGGCGCACAAGCAACAGCGCGCCCTGGCTGCTGCTTGCGTACATACGCACATGTAGCCTATAGGTTGCTTGCACCAAATAGGTTTAGGTTTTGAATTTCCAATACAATTACCCACTCAATTACATATAAAGAAACACAGCTGAGGGTCAGATCTGCTTGCCACTGCTGGCTTAGGAGCTCACTATGCAGGCACCACCACAGCCCCCAGAGCCAGGAACATAGGTATGGCCAAGAAACCGGCAGCACCCAGCACAGGTACCACAGCCCAAGCCCCAGGACCCGCTGTTCATCCCACAAGCACTCCCCTGCTGATATCCACACTAACCTCTGAGCGGGTCACCCTTACTTTAAGGCATCAGCAGCGGGAGACAGAAAACCAGGGCTCCCGGCACAGCCCACCAAGGACCAACCAACAGTCAGGAAACCGGAACACCATGCGGACCGTAGAACAGATCCCAGTGTGGCCCCCACTACGGAGTCAACAGTGGAGTCCAATTTGGACCCATGGGGGAGCCTAAAGCTGAGCAGCATTGCCACAGCCAAGCTTGCTCTTTCCCCCGCTGGTAGCCTGGAATCCATCTGTTCTGTGCATGGGAGTGGCCATAGTGACTCCCCCTTCAGCCAAGATACCACCTAGCAGACCACAGGATCGGCCACTCATCGCGGGTGCAAACTAACAAGGGGCAAGTTGAGTGGTCGATGATGATATGATGCCCAGCTGGAGGTTCTTCTGGATGGTGTTGCCAAAAATGATGTTCGACTGTCTGAGTAACCCCCAAAGCATTGTGGGAGCAGTTATGGTTGGAGAATGCCCACAGCATGATGGGGCGGGGCCAGAACCCAAGGATGGTGCCCAGACCAAGAAAAAGTGGTTTGGTGGACAGTCAGCACCAGATGGGCTGAGGGGTAAGTGCTGAACATCCAGAGGGCTGCTTGTACAGGAAACATTGGACAACTCACTAAAGCCACCCTTTCCTTTGTTTGAATCTGGAATGCACACTGGCAGGGGAATCCCCAAAACACAACAATCTACCTATGCTAAGGAGCAGGTGTTGGGGATGCTCCACCCCAACACCTACCAGGGGGTTTAGGGGGGGCACCATTGACATCAATAGGCGGCATGTGCCCACCTGTAGTAAGCTTGTTAACAAATTGTAGCTTGGCACAGGGGGGAGTAAGCCAACCAAAAACGCCACCACCAACCTTAGTTTCCACATGCACAGCCAACTTTGAGGGCTTGCCTGCGCAACATATGTTGCGCAACTACACATAACCTTAGGTAACTCTTATTTCCCCAACCAATTTGTTTTGGTGACCACACCCACAGATCAGAGAGGTGTATAGGATTGTTTCAAATGCTGGCCTAAACTTGCTATCTAGTTTCGTATGGGGGTTTTAGGCACTCCCCCTGACTTTTCATTTGACCATATCCCCACCTGATACATTAAAAAATACATATTGTTTATTTCTCTCAATTAAAAAAGCACAGAATATTAACTGCAATTAATTCCAACAGCATCAATTGCTAATGTAAAATTATTACCAATTTTTATTGAGATATGCATAATATGAATTGCTAATATGAATTGTTTTTTAATTGAGAGAAATAAACTATATGTATTTTTTAATGTATAAGTGGGTGATGTGGTTGAATGAAAAGGCAGACAAACAGGGGGAAGGCCTAAAACCCCCATACGAAACTAGAACCTTAGGTAACCCTAGTATTGGTTTGAGCAGACCAAAATTTGGGGGCTGACGTCAATGTGGAATCCAGTGTGTATCCCTTGTAGGGAATTTGAAGGGGCACATATACTGTTAAAGTGGACTTCACATAGCAGGACACCCGCGATCGGGGTACCCCAGGGGTAGGATCCAGTATAGTCAAAATCCACTTTAAGAGGAAACCACCAGTGCATTTACTTTGGAGCAAAAGCCCAGCCATCAGCACCTCGCCCGCAAGACCCGCCACCTGCAGACACAGCTGGTCCCTCTGCTTAGGCTACCACCAAGACATCATCAATATCGGGCCCACCCACCAGCCAATGACCAAGGGAGCAGAGTCCAGACAGTGATGAGGTAAATGAGTGAGCTTAATAGGCAAAGGGCAGGGGGCATGGTGGAGGAGAAGGGTGAACCCAGAATAAAGTTTGGGGCCTGGGAGACTGTGTGGTAACATTGGGAAGAACTAACATTAATGATGACCTCTCAACCACACAGATGGCACCTTTCCTGGATGAAATTAATGAGCTGGAAGAAGGTTACTCTGAACATCTGTATGAGACCCCCAATATTATCTGGATACCTCCACAAGCTGCTGCCACCACAGACACTGCCCATCACCACTCCTCCCTGCAGCTCCAGCTCCATTCTGCCAGTGGCAGCCCCACCAGCTCCACAGAGCGTCCAGAAGGATGACAGCTACGGTTCTTCAGCCAGGCGTCATATGTCTTTGGTAAGGCGGTGCCAAATCATGGAGGCAAACTGTTGGGCCAACAGCACCACTTTTTGGCAAAACGTCAATAGTTATTTTAACGTTGTGCAACTGAGCGCCAGTTTGCTCCATGCAGTGGTTGTGGCACAGAAGGGCCACCACCAGCAGATGGAGACGCTGGTTGGGGCTGTGGTGGAGGCCAACCAGGTTGTCCTTCAAAGGCTGGAAAGGCTTGAGGCACAGCAATCTGCAAACGCCTAAAGCCGTGCTACATCCCCCTAACCTGCCATGCTGGACTTTGAGTTGTGGGGTTCCCAAAGCTTGAGTTACACCAGACAGGCACATTTTTATTGATCAATTTTCTTTTGACCTACATCCACAGTTGTGCCATAACCCAACAACTTGAGACAATTAACATTTAATTAGAGAATACATTCCAAACACCAGAAGTTTGTTTGGATTGTATTTAATCACACCCAGGCAAGGCAAGGGATATAAAAAATGAAAAATGACATAAGTGGAGAAAATAATAACATTCAAGAAAAAGAGGAGTCCACCAAATGGCAGCATCCAGATGTCCAGGAATCTCTGAAGCACAAGCAGAGGTTGTCTCCTCCAAATATGCTGCCACTCTCTTGCTCAAGGAAAGTTATGCAGGCTGCTGCACACCATGATAATTTGCACAACCTTCTCTGGCTTGTATTGAAGGGCACCCCAGTGTGGTCCAGACAGTGAAATCTAGCCTTCAACAGCACGAAGGCATGTCTAACTACAGCCCGTGTGTGGCAGTGAATCCCATTATAAGCCTCCTGGTCAGGTGTCTGGAGCCTTAAGAAGGGCACCAGGAGCCAGGGCAGCAAATTAAATTACTAACAGGCAACACAACACTAAAACAGCCAAGACCAAATAGTAAGTATTACAAAAGAGTAGGGCCAAAACAAGCAAAAGGTAAGGCAGGATGCTTGGATTAAGCATTTGTAACTGCAACAGGGAGAAGGGAACCTTCAAAGAGGGGCATGAGCACAGTCAAAGTCATGAAGGACAGGGAGAGCAATTGGCTAACACAAGAAACTTGGCACATAACAAAAGAAAAAAACATTGCAAATGCAACATAAACAACAGGCAGATCCACTCCAGCAATAACAGACTTATCCACATGCCAACTGCCAGTAAGCTTGCCATTCTCAAAATGGATGTATAAACCGGAACTCCTCAAGATAAATACATCATGGGATGAGCCAGAGAATCTGGCCAGAACACTGAAAAAGTGAAGATCCAGCCCCACGACACATTAGGCGTTAAGAGAGAGGCCTATCTTTTGGTTGCTTAAAAGAAGCCACAAATAAAAAGGGTCACTGGACTGGCAACAACAAATTAACAGCAAAAGTAAAGTAAAACAAGGGCCAAATAGGACACAGAAAAGGTGTTTGGGGGAGGGAAGCTAGGCTAGCCCCAAGAGAGGAGGGTTTACTACAAGGCAGCGTTATGTGGATCTAAAGAGACTGAGACACAGCAAAGGTGTTTGGGGGAAAGGGAAGCTAGGCTAGCATCAAGAGAAGAGAGTGGGCTACAAGGAGGAGCTATGTGGACATAAACATACTGAAACATACTCCTGCGTAGCTGGGGGAACCAGGGCCAAATGCGTACAATCGATCAGGGATCAGGAAAAATAGAAATGTTACATCTTTCTCGCTACCACTGAGACAGGTCAAGCCCCCCCCCCCACATTGGAGAAGAGTATATTCTGCAAGTCACGTGATGTGATTGTTTGGTCCTTGGGAACTTTCTCTACTGAGACAGGCTTGTCTTTTTGCCCTCGGGTCACTACATAGACGCTTAAATTGCAATATGTGGCGCTAGTCTAAAATCAGCCTCTTAATTTATTATTGTGTAATTTTTATGTCATATTGTATTAATAAATTATTATTCATAATGTATTTTTAAAATTGTATTCATAATTTTTTGGGGATGTTTTATAATTTTTTTAATACATTTAAGAATTAAAAAAATAAAAACCTTTAAAAATTAAAAATGTTTATTTTGGGGGGGTGTTTAAAAGAAGGTGACAGCCTCCCAGTGCCTTACAAACTCCATTATGTTTTCCCACACACCATGAAAGCATAAACTCACCAACAAAATGTGCCCGTAAATGTAGGAAATTTCCTGTTTTATAGCCCTGTCTCACACGCTAAATCTGGGCTCCGAATCATGTGGAAGCCCTCACTCATCCCCAAGCAATTACACATTAGGGACATTAACGAAAATGCTTACACATAGCCTTAAAAACGGTAATACGAAGAGAAAAATTGCTCGAGAAACTCAGAAATGGCTGAAAAAAATTCACTTAAAATACACATACACATGATTTTCATGTGTAAGTGAAGGAAAAAGAGGCTGTGAATCGATCTTATTGTCCTCGATTCAATAGGAGTAGAAGCAAATTCTCATGGTACTAAAAAATTTGAGCATGAGCATGACAATTTTTCTGTTGCTTAATCACCAGCTTGGAAAACAATGAATGTCAATAGGCTTTTTAACTCCTAAGAAAAGTAGAGAACGTTTTACTACTTTTTATACTGTAGTAAAAAGTCATCAGGGTTGATTCAGAGACCCTTTCTTGCCATTTTTTGCCTCCGGATTAAGGCCTGTAGGGATCAGAGGGATTTACCATTGTTGCTCAATTTGTGCTCATGTAGCACAAATGTATATACTATATCTTGATTAAAAATCGTCATCCTGGGGACTTCTGTGGCCCCAGATTTGATATCTGCATTAGGGCCCAGTAGCATTTAACATTACCTCTCCCATGTTTAAATAATAACTCTGCCTTATAGCATTAAAAAAAAATTATTTGGTTCTGAAAAAACAGCATACCTACTGTTTTTTGCTTTACCAGAAGCTCCCATGATGCTGTATTTAATGGTGGCTGCATCCCCGGCTTCCCTGTGGCTGTGGCACACTCCTGCACCCAGCCATTCAGATAGGCTGGGGGCAAGAGTGCTCCCCAGACTATGGGAAACCGAAAATTCTTGAGATCAGCCAATATGCTATGTCAAAAATGTCGTGTCAGCCTGAGATGGAGGGTCTCCATATTTGAATAACTAACCCCTTTGTACTTTTGACCTAGCAGAAAAAATATTTTATATAAAGTCCAGGCTATAATATTTTGTTTTCAAATACAGTACTTATTTAGCAATACTAGATCCAGTGGCGTTGAGCTCTGTAAAACTTATTTTCATTACGAATGCAAAATGTCTGTTTTCAGTGCCTTAAACACTTTGCTTTATCGCTTGTGAAGTTTTTGTACATGCACCATTGGCAAACTATATTTTTTAATTAAACACTGGACAAAATACTGCCTGAAGGGATGTCTGCTACAAAATAAATGTTTAAAAAATAAAAGATGAGAAGATATAAAACATTCGCTAGTGATTGCAGATGCTGATATTCATTTCTTTACTTCATTGTCAGACCATGTTTACACTGAGAAAATAAATTGCTTTAAAAAGGGGGACATTTGGGTATACTTTTTTAAATGCAAATGATGAAGCATTTAAATAACAGAGATTTTGTTATTACAGAATAATAAGAATGGATACATATGTGCAATCTGCTTATGCAGGTTTTTGTTTTCTGTTTTCTCAATCAGGAGGGACATGAAGGATAAAGTGAAGAGCTTTACAGGGACACATCTGTCATGTTAATAGCCCAACTGCTTCTAGAAAATACAAAGAGATAAGTTCAGGGAAGTGTTGTGAACCTTGAACGCGTCCAGTACAAGACACTGATTCTCATTCTCTGAGTCACCCAGACTGTGAAGCATCTTGATGATGCAGTCAATATTTTCTGCACACTACCAAATGGACTCTTGTAGCAAGACTGAAGGAAGAATTGCAAGCTGGACATCGTAAATGTACAAAACACCGAAACTATAGAGGTAAGGCTGCAAAGATTGTCTGAAATATAGAATAAAATTCCAAAAGATCCATGACCAAAGAGAAGTTTTATCTTTGCAGCCTCAATAATATTTTCTTTAAAATCTCATTTTAAAAATTCCAATTTTTGGTTTACCATACACTTATCTATTCAGAAAAAATACATAAAAATTCTGCATAAATATGTCTCCATTTCATAAAAAAAAATCTTTAAAGGGTTTCTTCACAGTATTAACTGTCCTAGTGAAACTGAAAAACCTCCAAAACATTAAAAAAAGTGTCTCCATTAGTAGGTGCAGCCCCAGACATGCAGAGTGAGTAGATGGCAAGGGTCAGTAGTCTGCACACCATGCGCATGTGCGAAGTGCACCAAATGGCCTGCACCTGAAAGAAACACAAAATTCCTCCACAGTCGCAAAGGATGCGCCTCCACGTGCAGGTTCTCCAGCACCTCTTTTTGGCATTGTAAAGGCCCAATGAAGTCCCAGACCGGAGTTGGAAAGTTAGTTCTCCAGCCCTTTTTTTCTCCCTAGTAAAGACCCACTGAAGTCCCCAACCAGAAATGGAGAGTTAGTTCTCCAGCCCCTCTTTTCTCCCTAGTAAAGGCCCACTGAAATCCCAAAGCGGAGCTGGAGAGTTAGCTCTCCTTCTCCAGTTTGATCCCAAATTAAGTGCCCTTTATTTTATTTTCATTTAGGTTATAAGGCTTTAAATTTACAGTACATTACATGTATATTCAAATTCACTCTGGATATATAACATCAGGGTGCGTTCAGGTTACTATTATAATTTTCTTTATCAATCTTTAACGATTACAGACAACTTAAGTCACAATCAGAAGCTTATTCACTGCATGCAAGAAAATCGATTCAAGAGTTACTAAAGAAGTTCAATTCAAATAAATTAAAGAAAAATAACAACCCCTATGAGGATCAAATACTCATTAGGTTTACATCAAAATCTGTAGGCAGAAAATTCCGAACCCAAGGATTCCACACCTCCCTGAACAGCTCCAAAGTCCCATTGTGAATGGCAGACATTTTTTCCGTGGCCATAATACAGTTAACAGGAAGTGTCCTTTAAAGGACAAATAACACTTGGAGCACAAACTCAAAAATCTGTGTTGTTTTTTCAGTGGCATTAGCTAATCTCTTTTCTTCTCCCCCCTGCGTGTGTTCCTCTTGAGTGTGTCTGTGAAGTGCGTGTGTGTCTTGTTAACTCCCCTAGTTAATGTAGTTGTAGTTGTATGTATTAAACACTGGATGGTGTGTGTGTGTGTGTGTGTGTGTGTGTGTGTGTGTGTGTTGTGTGTGTTGTGTGTGTAACTGCTTAATTGCACTTACCTGGCTGATTAGGGCCTTGCTTTTGAGGAGCTATGTCTGACGGTGCTCCTTGCCTGGTCGATTTGCCATCTTCGGGTATGGCTCTTCCTCTATCATTGAAAAAGATAAAACAACTTGATTAGTGGCCTGTGTATTTCCTTATGTGCCATGCATTGTTTACAACCACTTCTTTTAACACTGTCTTTTGTGTGTTTACCCTGGGGTGTGCCTTTAGTCTTTACCCTTTGTATTTTGTAGTTGTAGTTACTGTTGGTGCTACTCATTTACCTGCCTGAAATGGCGTGTTTACACTGAGCAATTAACGAGCCATAAATTGCTAATGTGGCTGTACTTCACTTTTACTTTGTCCATGTTTCCATCTTCTGTGATAAAGCCATGAAAGGGAATTGTTTACTTAGCCGGACCTCGTCTTCTTTGGCCTGCCCTCAAAATTACCTTCCATGGGTTTCTGGTTTGAATGTGCAAACATATTGGCTTAAGCACAAACTGTTTGGCAATGAGAATGATCAATTGCATTAGCTATTGCTGTGGCCACAAAATCGGCTAACAATATTTGTCTTATGAACCAGTTGCTCACTTGACCAAGATTTATATGGATGGTTTCTTGTGGACCAAACAACCAGTTGATTGCCCCATGTCAACCCACCATTTCTTTATTTTTGCCTGTTGTCAGGTTTGGAGGTGGAGTACGTAACTGTCTTTGGTCTTCAGAACTGGGGCGCCAACTCCAACCTCTTGCCCACCCATGTGCAAGCTCTTGCCTTCCTGTTAGTTGATATCCTCCTTCTGCGAAAACTGCCAACTTCTCTTGACTCGAGTATGTGTGCTAGCTTGGTGTGCTTGTAACTAGTCTGGCCAGATGTTGTATGTGCCAGGGCGTGTGGAGAGGGTATGGTGGATTATTCCAGCATTGTGCCCAGCATTGGGTTTTTCTTATTATTTGCTTATTTGCCACTTGCATTGGCCTGAATTACTCATGCTGCCATCTGGCTGGGAGAGTTACCCAGACAACAGCGCTGGGTAGTTCACACCCATTTACGCTTTTTCAGGTCTCCTCAATGCTTTATGATCTGCCATGGATATGACACACCCAGGTTGCACACAGCCTCTTGGCAAATGAGTTGGGCAGAAAGTCATACTTTTTCCATATCATTGCCTAAGGGTAAAAAAAAACAGTTTATTGCATGTATGTGTTTTGTCAGCCCAAAAGGGCCCCTTTTAGTTTTCCGTCTTTGTCATCAGCCATTCCTGTGGTGCATGGCTGTCAATGGGTTGGTGTGAGCATACATATGGTCTATGCCTTCATATTCGTTTCCATGCACATGGGATGCCCAGTCCATGCATGCACATGGGATGTATGGTGCATGCATGCACATGGGATTCACAGTACATGCATGAACATGGGATTCACAGTGCATGCATGCATATGGGATGCCTGGTGAATGCATGCATATTGGATGCCCGGTGCATGCATGCACATGAGATGTATGGTGCATGCATGCACATGGGGTTCACAGTACATGCATGCATATAGGTTGCACGGTGCATACATGCACATGGGATGAGCGGGGCATGCATGCACATGAAATTCACAGGGCATGCATGCACATGAGATGCCTAGTCCATGCATACACATGGAATGCCCGTTGTAACATGTTTCGTGTTTTTGTACTGAGCCTGCATGTACACAGTGTATGTTCCAGAAACTGGCCCAGGAAGGTGGCAGGCCTGTTCCAACAACACTGTCTAATTGTAGCCAGACAGTGCAATCATGAGGCAGAACTAGGCCCCAGATCCAAACCTTTGAAATCAAATACCTGCCTGCAGCTAAAATACAAGGATGAACATCTGGTCCTACTGATGGCTGTAGAGTGTGGGCACCATGTTGCTGGTGAGGTCCCCTGCAGTACACCCTCGGCACATATGCGGAACCCGGAAGTAAAGTCAGTTGAGAAATGCATGTGCACAAGCCCGTACACAAGCACAAGTACAACACACAAAAGCGCAAAATGCCAACAGCTGCAACATCATAGAGCAGGCAGATAAATTAGCCAGTAGACTGAAGCATGGGCAAGAGAAAAACACTACTATGCCAAAAAACATCACAAACATGATGGGCACAACAGGCAAAGCCCTCAACACAGTCCAAGGCGAACACCCCAACACAGAAACAGGTCTGACAGGTGCCCAAGCTCCCACCGCAGACACAGGTATGCCTCACCCCCATGCACGCCATGTCGCAGCCCACAATTAGCTACACACTCCTCAAGAACATATTTCTCCTGGCGAAGCCAAAGCAGAACTACACCCCGCTAACACAGGCCAAGAGACAGTTCCAACATGCAGGGGCAGACCACAGGGCAGGAACACAGAAGACAGTAGGCACTACAAGCCACAACCCAGACCGGTTATGCCACTTTAGCATCAACCACCAGGAGCCTTGGTTGCACAGCAAAGTTACCATTACCCAGGAGGGGACCCCACAAGGACCAAGTACTCTCTTGTGTTTTTTTTTCAGAGGAGGTAAGGTCAAAAATCAATTTGGGTTAAACATGAAAAGTAAGAGATACAGAGCACCGCACAACACCCAAGCACTTGCTATCACGGGGGCACTAATGACAGGGGCACCTCTATAGGGGAAGTTGTATTTGGATTGGCTGGGGCAAATTAGGGCTATTGGTCCACCACAAACCCAGGGCAAAGCCCTCAACACAGTCCAAGGAGAACACCCCAACACAGCAACAGGTCTGACAGGAGCCCAGGCTCCCACCGCAGACACAGGTATGCCTCGCCCCCCCGCACGCCATGTCGCAGTCCACAATTAGCTACACACTCCTCAAGAACATATTTCTCCTGTCGAAGCCCAAGCAGAACTGCACCCCACTAACACAGGCCAAGAGACAGTCCCAACATGCAGGAGCAGACCACAGGGCAGGAACACAGAAGACAGTAGGCACGACAAGCCACAACCCAGACCGGTTATGCCACCTCAGCATCAACCACCAGGAGCCTTGGTTGCACAGCAAAGTTACCATTACCCAAGAGGGGACCCCACAAAGACCAAGCACTCTCTTGTGTTTTTTTTTCAGAGGAGGCAAGGTCAAAAATCAATTTGGGTCAAACATGAAAAGTAAGAGATACAGAGCACCGCACAACACCCAAGCACTTGCTATCACTGGGGAACTAATGACAGGGGCTGGGGCACCTCTATAGGGGAAGTTGTATTCGGATTGGCTGGGGCAACTTAGGGCTATTGGTCCACCACAAACCCAGGGCTGATTAGCCAAACCTGCTTCCTGTGACTGTAGCAACACCAGAGGGAATAAGAGCTTGCACACAAGCGAGTAACCAGGGATGTGGAAGGAGGAGAGGCACAGCGTCGCTCAAGCAAATGCGTGCCACCTGAGAACAACGATGGAGCGAGGAGCAGGTGAGTGACCCATCGTGACACTACCCCCTCTTGAGGAGGGGCCTTAGGACCCTTACCAGGTTTATATGAGTTGTCACAATGGAATTTTCTGACTAAAGCATCCATATGTATAGTCCTGGCTGTCACCCAACATTCTACTCAGGGCTAAATCCCTTCCAATCTATTAAATACTGTAAGGAATAATGTATCCATCTAGAGTTCAAAACTTATTAACTTCAAATTCAAGTTTGTTCTCTACAAGTTTGGGGTAGAGAAGGCACCTGAACATTGCCCACAGGTTTCAGTAATGATTCATGAAAAGCATTAGGAATCTTAATAGACCAGAGAAGATCAATTTTAGATTACTTAGTTTCTTGTTGATTGGACAAGGACAATGTACTTAGAACCTAATTTAGATGAGGGTTGAGGTAGGGCAATATTCTGGGTGACAGCCCAGACCAAGTCTCCTACTCGAAATTGTGGTTCAACCAACCTATGGTGTTCAACAATGGTTTTATAGTTCTTAATATCTTTCTGTAAATTTCCCTGGACTTTAGCCCAGATATTGGCTCTTTCTTAAAGCCATTCCTCCAAGACTGATAGATTGGAGGAAAGGCCAGAAAGCAAAGAAACTTTACGATTCTTAACAAAGTTACACAAGAACCTTGGCTGCCAAAATGACCCAATGGTTTAGCATAATGAAACTCTTGCAACACAGGTAAACACATATGGGGTGGAACATATCGACAATGAGGAAGTTTGCCTGGAAGTAAATCTGCTTGGAATAGTTTCAACGATCTGGACAAATCTGGCAATAATGCAACAATAACACAACTCAGGGGCAAATGGGTTCCTTCCCTTTCCAAATTACCCTTACATTTCCCAACATTGCGAGGCAGTGGATTCAGTTTACTCAGGGTTCTTATGGTCAGTGTACACAGTAATGAGATGTAAGGAACCTCCTAACCAGTGTCTCCACTCCACGAATGCCAACTTCACACCTAGCAACTCCCAGTTCAACAGAACTGAAGTTACACAAGAAGTAAGCACAGGGTTGAAGTATTTTGGAAGTGCCAGAATACTGAGAGAACATCCCCTACGACAAGTTCAGAAGTATCTATATCAACAAAGAATGGACGACTTATATCTGTGTGAATTAACACTGGAGCTGAAGTAAAGACCTCCTTCATGGTTTGAAAGGCCTTCACAGCCGGAAGGGGCCATTTCTTCTGAAAGGCACCTTTATGGGTTAAGTCCGTAAGTGGAGCAACAATGGTCAGGAACCCTTTTCCAATGAATCTCTGTAAGACTTTCAAGCTTCTGGGTTGGTCCCATTCTAAAACTGCTGAAATTTTAGTGGGATTCATAACCAGGCCCTGGCTAGAAACTAGATTCCCCAATACTGATGGGGGCTTGCTACAAGCCTCCAGATATATCTGAATCTACAGAAAACCTGATGCTAAAGCAAATAGATATAGCCGCTAAATTAGATGAGGTAGTGATTATGGGGGACTTTAATTACCCAGCTATAGACTGGAATGCTGAAACCAGTGGATCTCATAAAAGTAATAGTTTTTTTTTATCTAAGTCAGTCCTGGGACCAATTCTCTTCAATATATATTTTAATGACATTGGGTATGCATTAAACAGTAAAGTCTCAATCCTTGCAGCTGTGTAATTAACACAAAAAGGTACCAACAGATTTTGATAAATTGGAAGCATGGGCAGCTAAATGGCTAGTGATGTTTAACATAGAAAAGGTTATGCACATGGGAAGGAGAAATCTGTGCCATGATTACACACTAAATAAAGAAATTCTTGGTATAACAAGAATAGATAAGGACCTAGGGGTTTTAGTTAACAATAAACTTAATTGTAGTAATCAATGCCAGGAAGCAGCTGCCAAAGCAAACAGGATCATGGGGTGCATCAGGAGGGGCATAGGTGCTTATGACCAGAGCATCATTTTACCTCTGTACAAGTCACTGGTCAGACCCCATATGGATTACTGTGTACAGTTCTGGGCACTTGTGCTTAAGAAGGACATATCAGAACTGAAGTGCGTTCAAATGAGGGCAAGTAAGTTAATAAAAGAAGTGTGGGGGTTAGAGTACCCTGAAAGACTGACAATGATAGGTTTATTTAGTTTGGAAAAGAGACGCCTAACTATGCATAAATATATTCGGCGTCAATACAAAGATCTGTCCCACAATCTATTTATAAACCGAGGGCATTAACTAAGGTTAGAGGAAAGGTGCTTTATCCATCGACAAAGGAGGAGATTCTTCTCTGTAAGAGCAGTGAGACTATGGAACTCACTGCCAGAGGAAATAGTAATGAAGGATACAGTAAAAATATTCAGAATTGGCCTGGATGCCTTCCTGGCATGTAATAACATTTCCAGCTATGGCTACAAGACCACTAATAAACAGGCTGAACTGGATGGACTAAAGTCTTTATTCAGCCTTACATATAATCTTAATGTGGACAAATGAACCCCTTCTTCAAATTATCAGCAATGTATTCTCTCATTGCTAATTCCGCAGACCGGGTCAAGTAATACATTTTACCCATAGGGGGCATGGTATTTGGAAGTAACTCTATGGGATAATTGTAGGCTCTGTAAGGAGGTAGTGAGTCAGTGGATTTCTCTGAGAATATATCCGCCCAATCAGAATAATGTGGTGGGTGACCAAGTAAAACAATGATCATTCTCAACGCATCATACGTACAATGATTAACATAGCATGGAATCCATTTAGTTAGATCCCAGTTCTGACAATTTATGAGGGGATCTTGGGTTTTTAGCCAAGTGAAATCCAGAACCAATGGAGTGGTAGGAATATCTAGAATGATACATTCCAAAGTACAAGTTGGTTATTGATTGCCAAGCTGTAAAGAGGGTTATTCAAGGGTACTAATGAATACCCAGAGCAGCAGTGAAGGATTTATCCAGAAAATTACCAGCCACCTGACTGTCAATAAAGGCGTGGCGTCCTCCTGGAATTGCTCCCATATGATCATAAAGGGTAACAACAATTTATTTAAATGAGGGAGGGATACCCCTGGCTTGTCCCCTGGCTTGTCTAGCTGCTGAAGTTTTCTGCCAGATTTTATTCTGACAGGTTGTGGAAAAATGACCAGGATTGCCACACTAGAGGCAGAAACCCCGGAGTTGGGAAGTTCACCAAAGTGTCTTTATTGGTTTTTATGAGACCGATTGAAGTTGACCACAGAAGTTTCGGAATTGACCACAGAGTGTTGGATTGTTTGAGCGGGAATCGATAGCCCATTGGTGGAATTCAAAATGTTACTACTTGACTGTACATTCCCTTTATTCAAGACTTCACTGTTTTGCGCCATTCGTTGAAGCCAAATCTGGATCGTTGTACAGAACTTTCATTGTTTTAAGGAAGGCAGCCATGGACTGTAAGGTAGTGTCAGTAGGAGCCAAAACACCCAGGTCTGTAGGTCTCCTTGTAGAAGGTAAATCACCAAACCCATTTTCTGAGACTCAGTACCTGAAGTTGGGCCGCACTGGGAAATACAAAAGGCAAGAGGTCTTGAAATTCTAGAACTTGGTAAGGTCCCCATTGAACTTTTCTAGAAGGGAAACTTTAGAATCTGTGGAGGCCATGGCCACTTGAGAGGTGGGTGGCTGACAATTCTCCTGAGCAGCCACATGATAAACAAGCTGTTCAATGGCGCTGGCCACAGTCTGTACTTGTTACACCAGACTTTCCATAGTATGTTGTTGTTTTTTTTGGCCGTGATAATATAACGCTCACCAGTTAGCAGGTCCATGTTAGTTAATAATTCCTGCTGCTGTCTTCTCCTTAAGGCAAGCCCCCATTTGCCAATGTGCAAGCAGGCCTCATCGGACATGCCCCAAGTCTTAGAAGCGCAATTGATATCAACTGAAGGCTGGACCTGCAGGTGGGTGAACATAACCGGGGTTAACGGAAGGTCGCTGAAGCAAGGGTCATACACGGGAAGTCGGTCCAACAGACGTCAATGCAGAGGGACAACCAGGTAACAGAGCAAGCAGGAAGATGCAAGGTCAAGGATTCCAAGGTCAGCAATGAGGGTTCATAAGTGGCAAGGTCAAAGGTCAATCCCGGTTAAACACAAGAAGCAAGAGATACAGAACACCAGACAAAACCCAAGCACATGCTATTTCTTGTGCACTTGCTTGCACTAATGATGGGGGCTGGGGCACCTTTATAGGGAAGTTGTATGGGGAATGGCTGGGGCAACTTAGGGCTTTTGCCCCTTCAATAAAACCAGGGCTGAGGGCCCAAGAGCAAAGTTAGGGCTCATTGGAATATTCAAACCAGCCTTTGTTAGCTGTGCTGTCTGTTCACCATTGGAGGGCATAAGGGCTTTGTTTACATGCATGCACATGGGCGAGGGCAATGGGCATATAAGAGGAGACGGAGAGGTGCAGTGCCACTCGAACTAATGCCTGCCCGGCTGGCTGACGCACCTTCCAGACAATGGTTGGCCCTAGGACACCACTGGAGTGAAGAGCAGGTGAGTGACCCGTCGTGACACCCACCTACCAGTAATTGGACAAATTAGAACTGTTAAATCCTTTGCCAATATCCTATTTTGCAGTTTCTGTATGCTTTCTAGATGTCTGCTCCACATGTGGAAATATCCATTGTGTTTATGTGTGCAGAGTCTCACTAGTTCCTTCACTGTGCTGAGGTGATATAATGTAGATGATCATACAGCTTGGTGCTAGATATTGGCTGCTAGCCATGTAGGATAGTACACTTATGACCTTGGAAATTTACATGAAGTATTTTAGCTCTAACCGTCTTCTTGCACCACATTTATTACTGGTATGACTAAATTGTGTCCGATATTATTGAGGCCCATCTTTTGCATATATTTATCTTCTATCTGCAAGATAGTCTCCTTGTTATTTAAATCATGTTCTGAAAAAAACTTTCCATCGCTTATCGTGCGGATCTTGAAGTTTCGCAGTCTCCTTCAACTTCACTCACTGTTTCTGCTGTCTTTACTGAGTCATCTTAGCTACTGTTGTCTTTTCTGCTGGGTACTCTGGCCAAACTTACATCCCCCCAGCAGCCACATCAGTTCACTCCAAGTGTAACAAATAAAACACCACATAAAATAAATGTAATATTCTTACTGGTCCCCTTCTTTTTCCTTCTCTCCTCTGGCGAGAAATACTTACCTCCTTACCTCCCCCATGAGGGTTGATTCAGAGAGACATAAAAAAAACTTTCGTTTTTGTGTCGATCTGTTTTTTTTTAATTTTCCCGCTCGCGTATGAGTGTACACGGGATTCTAAGCATGCATCGCAAGCCTTCAGTAAAGTCTTCGTCTGTTCGTACGCCAACGAGAATGGCATTTTTCAGCTTTCGTTTTCCGTTTATGTTACTCATATTACAACGTAGGCTTTCGTCTTTGCTCTTTTTCCATCAGCTCCTCCCACGAATCATTTACGTTTCCCGTTAGATTCTGATTTTCAGACGAAAATCTTTACGATCTTACACCTGCGCACTACAAACTTAACTCATTAATGTGCTCGCCTACATATTTGGTTCACTCACTTCTGCTACAATGCTTAGCTAAATCACTTCGCGGTCAGTATATGCTTCAATTTCCCACCCCTAAAACTTACCCAAATCACTTTGCGGTCTCATTCTTCTTCCATTTCCCACCCCTAAAACTTGCCTAAATCACTTTGCGGTCTCATTCTTCTTCCATTTCCCACCGCTAAAACTTACCTAAATCACTTTGCGGTATCATTCTTCTTCCATTTCCCACCCCTAAAACTTACCTAAATAGCTTACCTAAATCCCTTTGCAGTCTCATTCTTCTTCCATTTCCTACCCCTAAAACTTCTATTAGTATATAATAGGTAATGGCACACCTAATAAAGTACACGTTTAAGGGTGCAATCTCAACAAGGGCTCCCACCACTCAAACCCCTAATCAGAATCCTAAATACTCAAAAAATGAAGGATGCACACCACAAAATATAGTTCAATTGCAATTAATAAGTGAATTTATGTTATTCATACACTGTATATATAAGGCAGTCACAACATGATAACAAAGAGACAAAAAGGATACAATAGGTATTTGCAGACTAAGGCTGCCTTGAGAAAGGGGCTGTATGCCCTGAAACGTTGGCTACTTAAAGCGATCGCTATCCTGACTTGCTACAGGGTATAACTATGCACATTGTCTTTGCTCACATTCTGTATGTTATTTGCTGGTATACTGTGGTATAATACCTGTATTTGTATAGGAATACATTTGTATATATTCTGACTGATTTCTCATGCATAGTGGCTTTAATATATAAGAATCAATGTTTTCCTTAACATATTGTATCCAGCATTAATTGTATGTGCAACTTTATTGTACTCTGCAGCCATCCCCAGGAGTATATTGGTCTTTCCCCTATAGAACCATCTGGTAACATTTTTTACCTATATTGATATACTTTTTTCATAGTTAGCTGATACTGTTACAAATGATACATTTTTTGTCTTTAAAGGGGCACCTTCCTCCTGAGGATCAACATTCAATCTAGTCTGCAAATACCTATTGTATCCTTTTTGTCTCTATGTTATCATGTTGTGACTGCCTTATATATACAGTGTATGAATAACTTTAATACACTTATTAATTGCAATTGAACTATATTTTGTGGTGTGCATCCTTCATTTTTTGAGTATTTACCACCCCTAAAACTTACCTAACTCATTTCGTGCTCTCATTCTTCTTCCATTTCCCACCCCTAAAACGTACCCAAATCACTTTGCGGTCTCATTCTTCTTCCATTTCACACTCCTAAAGCTTACCCAAATAACTTCACGGTCTCATTCTTCTTCCATTTCCCACCCTTAAAACTTACCTAAATCACTTCGTGCTCTCATTCTTCTTCCATTTCCCACCCCTAAAACTTACCTAAATCACTTCGCGCTCTAATTTTCTTCCATTTCCCACCCCTAAAACTTACCTAAATCACTTCGCGCTTTCATTCTTCTTCCATTTCCCACCCCTAAAACTTACCCAAATCACTTCGCGGTCTCATTCTTCTTCCATTTCCCACCCCTAAAACTTACCTAATTCACGGTCAGGCGAATCTTCATATCTGAATTTTCCTTTTTTCATTCGTTTTGTGGTAGCCAACCATTAATGAATGTATTTCTAAAAGTAAATCACACAGAAACAATTTTTTTTTTTGGGGGGGGGGGGGTTAAATTTGAACTGGCATTTTTTTTTTACTTTTTTTTTTTAAATGTGACAACTTAATTTTTTTTTTTTTTTTTAAACTGTAAATGTAAAAATCTAACATTTAAAAAAAAAATTATATAACAATTTTTTTAAATATATACAATGCAATGGCAGGACCCAGAACATTATTCTAAATCTGTGGTCCCCAACGAGTCGTGCAGCTCCTGCATCTCGGCCACCAACTGAAGGACCCTGGCACTTATTTGTTCCACTCTGGCACGTGTGGTCCCTGTATAAAAAAGTAAAATACATTATTTGTTGGCAAATACATGTTTAACAGCTGTGGATGGAATGTTAATTAGGTTGCAAGCTAACTCATGAGGCCATATGTCATTATACTAAGGAATTAATCAAAGGAAGAGGCCATATGTCATTATGCTAAGGAATTGATCAAAGGAAGAGGCCATATGTCATTATGCTAAGGAATTAATCAAAGGAAGAGGCCATATGTCATTATGCTAATGCTATTGACTATGGCTTTAGGTATCTTGGTGATCATGTCAATTCCCACATACTCAAAATAATTACATTACAACTTACTTCGTTGGTAGGCCAAGCTCTGCTTCGGGGACCACCCTCTGTTCTGGGACCTGCCACTGCTGGGAAGTTGAGGCTGTAGAGACATGTCAAATAGGGTCACTTTTAATGTCTGAGTCAACAGTAAGCAAATGACAATTTGAATGTGTGTGTGACATCACCCACCTTCTACATGTGCCTCCTGGGCCTGATCTGCTGCAGTCTCTGCTCCAGATCGTTCACCCGCTACAGAATCACCTAGAAAAAGAGATTAAGGGAATCAGCTTTGCTTTTCATAGCATGTATGTGTGTGCGGTTACATTATGAGTCACATACCAGAGGCTAATGGCTCCGTCGCTTGAGCCGACTCCCTGTCCACGCCGTGACGCCCCTCCTCTGTGGATAGGTCCAGGGGCTGGTCGAGGCTGCTACAGAGGAGGGGTAGGAACGTCGCCCTGGAGATCCACTACCTTCACTTTCTGCTGCAGATTCATGCAGCACTGGCCGGCCTGTGCGCCTCCGGGTGCATCAGATTCGGTACTCCATTTCCAGCACTAGAAAAGAAAAGCATTTATAAATAAAGGCCTACTTTCTGTATAAGTTACATCTACCATGCAATCGCTATGTACTTTCTTGGGAAATGGAGCCCAAAAAATTGCTGCACCCGGGGCATGTGGAGTCGCTTCAGGTCCGACCAATGCTGCATGATCTGCGTATGGGTGAAGGTGGTGTCCGTCTCCTGCTGGATCTGGGAAACGATCTCCAGGGCGACGTTCCTCTTCTCAAACGCATTGGGCAGGTAGTCGTACCTGCGCTGAAGCATCGTCTAAAAACACAAAATATAAATAGTTGTTAGATCAAACTGCATACAAATATCTGTCACAATTAGATCAGTTGACTAAATGACATTCCAAGACACATTTCTAGCCTCAAACTATCCTTCTAGATGCAAGTGACTTGGTTCGCACATGTGCGCACTAACTTCTGTTTGGCACAGTTTTACAAACTTTTCCAAACAACTGTTTCTTCCTGCGCTTCCTTAAGGCCTAGGCATGCATTTAGATGGCAAATCAAAGTCCTTACAATACACTTACGAGCATAATCAGCTCTTGTTGCTGGCGGGTGAAGATTGTGGGCGCCATCTTGTTTCTTGTCAGCAGCAGATAAGTACTGCCCCAGTGGTTTCCGGGTTCCGCACGGCTGGACGAACGGCCGTACGCACGCATACGCGAACGCGTAAGCGTCATACCCAGTCATTAGGATTTAAAAGGTCCTAGACACACAGCTCATTATTAGAGATGAGCGAACCAGTTCGGACGAACCAGAATTCGCTCCGAATTTCAGGAAATATTCGATTCGGCACGAACCCGAATATTTTGTGGTTCGTGCCGATCGAATTTTGCCTGAAATTAAAAAAAAAAAAAACCGGCATGGTGGGAGCCGGCCGGCGGGCCGGTAAAGCCGGCCGGCCCGCTCCCACCATGCCGGCATTTAAAAAACAAAAAAAAAAAAAAGCATTTTTGCCGGCATGGTGGGAGCGGGCCGGCCGGTTCCGCGCTGACAGCGGAACCGGCCGGCGGGCCGGTAAAGCCGGCCAGCCCGCTCCCACCATGCCGACATTTAAAAAACAAAAAAAAAAAAAAAAGCATTTTTGCCGGCATGGTGGGAGCGGGCCGGCCGGCTCCGCTGTCAGCGGAACCGGCCGGCCCGCTCCCACCATGCCGGCATTTAAAAAAAAAGCAAACACTTACCTGCGCCCTCTGATGACGCGCCCTCAGATGACAGCTGAGAGCGGCGCCGGCCTCCACGCTCCGGACCTGCAGGTAAGTGTTTGCTTTTTTTTTAAATGCCGGCATGGTGGGAGCGGGCCGGCCGGTTCCGCTGACAGCGGAGCCGGCCGGCCCGCTGCCACCATGCCGGCAAAAATGCTTTTTTTTTTTTTTTTTTTTTTTGAAATGCCGGCATGGTGGGAGCGGGCCGGCCGGCTCCCACCATGCCGGCATTTTTGATGGGGAACTTCGTAAAAGTTCGATTCGGCCGAACCCGAATTTCTTTGTGAAATTCGGCGAATCGGCCGAATCGAACTTTTCAAAAGTTCGCTCATCTCTACTCATTATCCTTGAGATTTTCATCATGGCACCGAAAAAAACCCATCCTTAAGGCCACACCAGCCAAGGAGGCCACCAGCAAAAGGGCCCAACGGCATGAGAAGCCTTTGTCCTCACTCTGACCACTCGTCACAACAACCTACTCCCAAGGTGCGGGAAACGCGCAGCCAAAGTGGGCAACACAAGGCGACATTGGCCACCAAGTCCGCAACAGCTAAACCAACCACCAAAGCCAAGGATGGAGCAGCTAAGAAGAAGGCACCAATATCAAAGCAGGCAGGTACGACGGCATCCCAGGCCACTAAGAAGCAGAGGGTGATAAGCCCCAGGCCACCAAGAACACCCTCCTCTCCTCCCTGCCCTACCACATCCCTTCATAAACCGCACTCCACTGGCAAGGCCAGTAAGAGCCAGTGTGCCAGGAGCCCCAGCCCAGCCAGCACTGCCTCTCCTGATCCATGTGCCAGTACCTCGCATGGGCAAAGGAGCACAAGTGACAAGGCCAGTAAGAGGCACAGGGCCCGAAGCCCCAGCCCAGCCAGCACTGCCTCTCCTGATCCACGTGTCAGTACCTCGCATGGGCAAAGAAGCACAAGTGGCAAGGCCATAAAGAGGCACAGGGCCCGAAGCCCGAGCCCAACCAGCACTGCCTCTCCTGATCCACTTGCCAGTACCTCGCATGGGCAAAGGAGCACAAGTGACTAGGCCAGTAAGAGGCACAGGGCCCGAAGCCCCACCCCCCCCCAAGCACACCCTCTCCTCCTTGGCCACATCTGCCACCGGCACAGGTGGCAACCACCGATACATATGCCACATCCACGCCTGGAAGTTCGGTGGCCACCCAGGCAAGGACCCCCAGTCCAATTGCAAGTCCAGTCCAGTCATTCTCAAGCCACGTGTCGCACATTTCATCACCACAGAGCCAGCCCAGAATGCCCCCCGAATTGCCAACAAACAGAGATGAGCCAGAAGAGCAAGCAATAGGCCGAACATTGCGGCTAGGACAGTTGAGTGGCAGGTTTGGTGAGGCCCAAACTCTCACATTGGCAAGTGGCCTCACACTCCATTATGACGAGCTATACGGGCAACATTCAAAATCTACAAGTAAAATGAGAAAGCTCACCAGACAGGGCAATGCAGCTGGGAAGGAGCGTAAAGATGTGGAGCAGATACAGCACAAAATATCTGACCTGAAGTATGCAGCACGGAAGAAGCAGAAAAAACGGCGCAATCACAGGTACATATTTGATTTGTGCATTTTTCTGCTTGTTGCATTGACCATTTGTCAACCTCTATTTTTCAACTTACAAACTGGCGGATGCTTACAGTATACACAAACTGAGGAGATGGTGCTGGCGTTAATACACCCCGTCGCATTAGAGGGCCTCTCTGGCAGACGGGACACGGACATCCCTACCATTCCTGCAGGTTAGTAATGTTTGTTTGTATGTGAAATGTTTTAAATGTGTGAAATGAGGCTCACAGGCAGATATGAACACATGCCCCTAGGGAGTGGCTTTGAGGGGAGGTTACTGTTTTAGCTGGGTGTTTAATGTCTGCGGAATGGTCATTTTCAAGGTTTGCAGCCCATACACGACCTTGGACAGTATTTATGGTCACGATTAAACTCTTTATCTTAGCTAAGCACTGCCTGTTATGTGAATCTAGTCAATCATAGACAACACCTCCTTCTTTGTCTTTATACCAGTTGGGTTGTAGCTGTGCTTTGGTCTTAAAAACTTGATTTGGGGTCAGGGAAAGGTCTACATAGGTAGAATGGCCACCAGCATACTCTGAAGACAAATGATATTTTCAAGCTGAGTGTGGGCCCCTAATGGCCCTTTCGGGATATGTTAAGCCTCATAACATGCAGTACATGCATGTTTGTCCTATTGAAGGTGACTAGGGATGAGCGAATCGATCTGAACGAATCCGAATTTCCCCGCGATTCGAACGATCAAAGTTTTCCTTTAAACTCCATTTATTTCAATTACAGGCATTCTAAAATGGTGGATGAACATGTCCAGACATATCCCCTGGGGCAAGGTATCATGGGTAAGTCACATGCAGCCTATCAGCAGCCAGGAAGCCCGGTGACATCACCGTGCTATATAAAGCGGCGGCCATCTTGCTTGTGCGCATTTCAGCCTTCAATTGCGGCCAGAGCACAGCTAGTTAGAGACAGAGAGTTAGAGATAGGTAGGGAGAGTCAGAGAGGCAGACAGAGAGGTAGACAGAGCCAGGGAAAGATAGGGAAAAACCGGAACCATCCAGCCAGGGATAGTTTCACTAACCAGATCAGTTTTCAATTCGATTTCAGTTCCTTGTGCTGTAAATCTGCCTTGCCACTGTGCATGCCATCTATGCAGTGGCTTATTTAACCCTATCTGTTACACACAAGCATTTTTCATAATATATAACTGGATTAGTTTTCATATTTTTTGGTCTGCCTTTAACAAAAAAAACACCAGCCCACCTGGGTATCCTAAACCTGCACTTAGCAGCCTATCTGTTATACTAAATACGCTTGTTGATCCTTCCTCAGATTAATCAAAGTATTGCATTTTGAATTGGTTTTTGGTCTGCCTTTAACAAAAAAAATACCAGGCCTTAGGACATCCCAAACCTGCACGTAGCAGCCTATCTGTTATACTAAATAGGCTTGTTGATCCTTCCTCAGCTTAATCAAAGTATTGCATTTTGAATTGGTTTTTGGTCTGCCTTTAACAAAAAAAAACACCAGGCCGCAGGGCATCCCAAACCTGCACTTAGCAGCCTATCTGTTATACTAAATAAGCTTGTTGATCCTTCCTCAGCTTAATCAAAGTATTGCATTTTGAATTGGTTTTTGGTCAGCCTTAAACAAAAATAACACCAGGCCGCAGGGCATCCCAAACCTGCACTTAGCAGCCTATCTGTTATACTAAATATGCTTGTTGATCCTTCCTCAGCTGAATCAAAGTATTGCATTTTGAATTGTTTTTTGGTCTGCCTTTAACAAAAAAAACACAAGGCCGCAGGGCATCCCAAACCTGCACTTAGCAGCCTATCTGTTATACTAAATACGCTTGGTGATCCTTCCTCAGCTTAATCAAAGTATTGCATTTTGAATTGGTTTTTGGTCTGCCTTTAACAAAAAAAACACCAGGCCGCAGGGCATCCCAAACCTGCACTTAGCAGCCTATCTGTTATACTAAATACGCTTGTTGATCCTTCCTCACCTTAATCAAAGTATTGCATTTTGAATTGGTTTTTGGTCTGCCTTTAACAAAAAAACACCAGCCCACCTGGGTATCCTAAACCTGCACTTAGCAGCCTATCTGTTATACTAAATATGCTTGTTGATCCTTCCTCAGCTTAATCAAAGTATTGCATTTTGAATTGGTTTTTGGTCTGCCTTTAACAAAAAAATCACCAGGCTGCAGGGCATCCCAAACCTGCACTTAGCCGCCTATCTGTTATACTAAATATGCTTGTTGATCCTTCCTCAGCTTAATCAAAGTATTGCATTTTGAATTGGTTTTTTGTCTGCCTTTAACAAAAAAAACACCAGGCCGCAGGGCATCCCAAACCTGCATTAGGCAGCCTATCTGTTATACTAAATACGCTTGTTCATCCTTCCTCACCTTAATCAAAGTATTGCATTTTGAATTGGTTTTTGGTCTGCCTTTAACAAAAAAACACCAGCCCACCTGGGTATCCTAAACCTGCACTTAGCAGCCTATCTGTTATACTAAATACGCTTGTTGATCCTTCCTCAGCTTAATCAAAGAATTGCATTTTGAATTGGTTTCGGTCTGCCTTTAACAAAAAAAACACCAGGCCGCAGGGCATCCCAAACCTGCACTTAGCAGTCTATATGTTATACTAAATACGCTTGTTGATCCTTCCTCAGCTTAATCAAAGTATTGCATTTTGAATTGGTTTTTGGTCTGCCTTTAACAAAAAAAACACCAGGCCGCAGGGCATTCCAAACCGGCACTTAGCAGCCTATCTGTTATACTAAATATGCTTGTTGATCCTTCCTCAGCTTAATCAAAATATTGCATTTTGAATTGGTTTTTGGTCTGCCTTTAACAAAAAAAACACCAGGCCGCAGGGCATCCCAAACCTGCACTTAGCAGTCTATATGTTATACTAAATACGCTTGTTGATCCTTCCTCAGCTTAATCAAAGTATTGCATTTTGAATTGGTTTTTGGTCTGCCTTTAACAAAAAAAACACCAGGCCGCAGGGCATTCCAAACCGGCACTTAGCAGCCTATCTGTTATACTAAATACGCTTGTTCATCCTTCCTCAGCTTAATCAAAATATTGCATTTTGAATTGGTTTTTGGTCTGCCTTTAACAAAAAAAACACCAGGCCGCAGGGCATCCCAAACCTGCACTCAGCAGCCTATCTGTTATACTAAATACGCTTGTTGATCCTTCCTCAGCTTAATCAAAGTATTGCATTTTGAATTGGTTTTTGGTCTGCTGCCAAAACACTAGGCCGCAGGGTATCTCATATTGCCAATTTTCATAGTATCTGGTGCAGAGAAGCAGTTCCTCACTTTATTTAGCTTCTTTTTAAAGTAAAAACATTTTTTATCGTACCTATTGCACATTTCAAATGCTAAAAAATGTCAGGCAGAGAAGTGCAAGGATGTTCAAAGAGGAGTGGCAGAGGCCAAGATTCAGCAGGCAGAGGTCGCAGCAGACTAGGAGCGAGTGGCAGCAGGAGTCACGGTGAGAGACCTGATCTGCCAGTATCTGCTAGCGGTCGTGTCTCCACCAGTAACGCATCTGCCGTGGTAGATTGGTTAACGCGCTCATCAACATCATCACAAGTTACATCTGAGACCCCCAGTCTAGGGTCGGTAGGTTCCTCTGACACAACCCTGAGTTGGCATGCCCCGAGAGCAGTCCCTGTCCTCCCATTGCCTCTGTCCTACGCTGTTCCCTCCCCCAGCGACGTATCCTATGCTTTGGGTTCAGCTCCACTCTTTAGTGAGGAGGACGATCAGATAGAGGACAGTCAGCAGCTACTGCCCAGCCAAGAAATGGAGGTGGCTTCTTTAGCTAGGCAGACAAATAGTGATGTGGACAGTGTCGTGGGTGTTGCAAGCGTTCCAGCTCCTGCGCCAGACACTGTTGAGGAAACCGAGAACATCAGTGACGTGCAGCCACAACTCGGTGATGATGATGATGATGATGATGATGAAGCCGATCGCACTTGGGAGCCGGGTGATGAAGGGGCTTCATCGTCATCATCAAGAGAAGAGGGGCGCAGGTTGCCCCGGAGTCAGCAGCTCAGGCAGCAAGGTGTTAGCAGCATGGTTGGCAGTCAGCATGGGGGCACAATTGTAAAGCCTGGAGCCAAATGGGGCCGGGGTAGAGCACCTGCTGCACGGCAGGCTACCTTATCGGGAGGTAGTGGAGCAGGGGTTCCTGGAGTTGGCGACAGTAGCAGTGAATCAGTGAGGCCTGTTGGTGGGAAAGTAGCTACTCGGCAGTGTGGCAGTTTTTCCTGAAGCATCCGCAGGAGGGTAACATGGGCACATGCAAGATATGTAGGCAGAAGGTGAAGCGTGGCCAGGGCCCAAATGTTGGCACCACGGCCCTGCGTCAACATATGATGCATCACCATAAAGCGGCCTGGGAGAACCGAGGCTCCGAAGAGGTGGTCCAGCCTGCTTCCTCACCAAGTGGCACGCCGCTCCCAATTTCTGCCAGTCAAGGCTCCAGCACCTCAGCCGAAGGCAGCTGTGCGTCATACCCATCCTCTGTCGCTCCTGCTCCTCCTCCTCCAAGTCATGCATCCCGCCAGCAATCCACCAGCGAAGCCATGTCCAAGAATCAGCAGTATGCGCCCACTCATCCTACGGCGCAGAAGCTGAATGTGCTCCTGTCCAAGTTGCTGGTGCTGTAGTCGCTCCCTTTTCAGGTGGTAGACTCTGCACCTTTCAGAAAACTGATGGCTTGTGCTGAGCCGAGGTGGAGAGTCCCAAGCCGTCATTTCTTTGCCAAGAAGGCAGTACCAGCGCTGCACACTTTTGTTGAACAGAAGGTGGGCCAGTACTTGAGCCTGTCCGTCTGTAGCAAAGTGCATGGCAGCGCCGACGTCTGGAGCTGTAACTACGGTCAGGGACAGTACATGTCGTTTACGGCCCACTGGGTGAATGTGGTCCCTTTGCAGCAGCAGCAGAAACTTGGACAGGTCATGCCGCTTCGGCCTCTGCACTCCCTGCACATTGGGCCTGTGACACCGTGCGACTCGGCCTCCTCATCCTCCGCCATCTCCTCACCCTCCACTGTAGGCTCAAGTCTCAGTGCCCCTCCAGTCTACCATGTGTGCAGGGCACGGAGGTGTCACACAGGGGAGGAACTGCTTAAATTTATTCATCAGGAAATCCAAACATGGCTTACTCCAAGAAAACTTAAAATGGGAATCATGGTTACCGACAATGGGAAGAACATTTTGTCTGCGCTGTGCCAAGGAAGCCTGACCCATGCCCCCTGCATGGCTCACGTCTTCAATCTGGTTGTCAAGCAGTTTCTGAAGTCTTCCCCCCATCTGCAAGACATCCTAACAACTTCAAGGAAACTTTGCATGCACTTCAGCCACTCATACACCGCCAAACACACCCTTCTTGAGCTACAGCGTCAGAATGGTATCCCCCAACATAGTCTGATTTGCGATGTTTCCACCCGTTGGAACTCTACCCTTCACATGTTGGACCGATTATATGAACAGAGAAAAGCCATCACGGATTTCCTGATGATCCAAGCAGATAGGGGGACTCCCTTGTGTAACTTCAGTGTCAACCAGTGGCAACTCATACGTGACACCTGCCGTTTGCTCAGGCCCTTTGAGGAAGCCACTTTATTTGTCAGTCGGCAGGATTACGGGATGAACGACGTGATTCCATTGCTTCATGTACTACAGCACATGTTGGAAACCATGGCTGGTCAGGGCACTGGAGACATGGGGTCTACATCTTACGGCCACATGAACCCCGTTGGAGCTGAACTGGAGGAGGAGGAGGAAGAGGAGGAGGAGTTGCCCAGTGAAACACAGTTTAGGCTTGGCGAAATGGCTGGTTTATCTAGTCAGCGGACAGGAGAGAAGGAGCAGGAGCAGCCAGATGAGATAGAGGGTTTTGAGGAAGGCGAGACAGAGGACCCGGACACACCGTGGCAGTATGCAGCGGAGATGGAGACAGGTAGTCCCTCCGAGTCACTTGCGCAAATGGCAGGAAGCATGCTCACGTGCTTGAGTAGTGACCCCAGAATTGTTTCCATTTGTCGGCGGGAAGACTTCTGGCTGTCCACCTTATTGGACCCTCGCTTCCGGCACAAAATGGGGGAATTTTTTAAACCCATATCCAAATACACAAAACCACACGGTTACTTAAGGGCACTGGCTCGATATATCCTTGTAGAAATTTAAGCTACAAAGCAGTATATAGTTCTAAATCTTTATTGAAAAATATTGCACTCACAGACAGCACACAAAAAAACATTTATAATTAAAAAAATCACAACGTTGTGATATTAAAAATAGGGGGCCCCTGCATGCCCATGCATCAACACCTCACAAATGCATCCACACGCATGCCACCACTAACCGCCTAAAGCCAATCACTCAGTCCGCCTAGTGTGATCAGTGAGCTTACTAAAGCTTCAACGTTGGACGCCTTGACCGGGATTGATGCTCCTCCAAATATGTCCCATTGATCAATATGTAGACCAGCTGATCCTGGACTAAACAGCCGGAGGCATAGTCCAAATGCATTCAGGGGTATCAGTGTACGCAGGCCTGCGTTTCCATTGGCAACCGTAAGGTGATATGCTCCCCTGTCATAAATGCATAGCTTGATTGTCCCTCTAATTATCTAACATATCTGCGCTGGCCATTTATCTCATCCTCGTGTGCATATGGAACGCATGTCCCTTTTTAAATGTCCATAGGCGTAGGGCTAGGCAAGGCAACACCAGATGTATGCGATAGGCTATGAAAACACATAGCAGAGGCTTATCACACTCCACTCCCCTCCTGCTCCAACGGGGATTATGCAGTCCACTGGGCCGGCACAGATAAACACGCAGTACATATAACTTGTGTAATAACTCACGCTTCCATCGCCAGCGTCATTACTGCTCAGCCACTTCGCTGCTTCCGGGTGCACACCTCATAACACATGCGTCATACCTTGTTCAATGCTCTTGCCGCCACATATTGCTGTTACTCAATACTTGCTGTATGCTGGTATACAATGGCGCTTGGGAGCAGACACCCTCACTGCAATCAGGCCTTCCTGCACACGCGGACCATAGCTTGGCAAGCCGGCGGGATGTGGTGGTGGGACACGAGGTGAAGTGGGGCCACCCTCCTCCGACGCGCGTTTCGCCCCGCCCACGGGGCTTCGTCAGGGTGACGTGCAACCAATGGGATGCCAGTTTTCTTGGCCTAAACTCCGCCCATATCGACGTCACATTGTCAGCTCGAGGTAGCAAAGATGAAGCCTCCTTAGTTCACAGCCGCATCTGCGCAGCCGCCACTACCTCCTGAGGCCCAAGATTAACATCAGTGTCCCGGCCACCTCTCCAATAACTACACTCAGAGGTTGATTCATTCTCACATCTCGCTACTGACAACCCATTCATTAACAGGGACTCCATTGACTACAATTAAAGGCATGCCGAGGGGATATCTATTTTAATATATACACAGCCACAGCTCTATTGCACAGTCGCCCCTTAACGGGCGATATATTCCTATACTGTGCATATCTATTAGTACGGCACAAATTTTGATTTCACTTAGTATCCCTAGGACCACTCAAAATTGGAAAGGCGCACGGAGGGAATCAAGTGAGTAAAGGAAGTTGTGAAAGGATTTTTAATAGGATTTTTTAAGGAAGAATGAAAGTGAAAATGAGACAAAAATTTTTTTATTTAAAAATAAAATAAGTTGCCTACTACTACTATTATATAAATACTCTCACCACGGCAAAAGAAAATAAAAAAGAAGAGGAAAGAGGGAAGGGACTCATTCCCAAGCAAAAAAGAGGGGGAGAGGGGTATAGGGGTACAGGGGGACACAGGGGTGAGGGGAGGGGCAGGGGAGAGAGAGTAGAGCAATACTTCAGTTATCCAACCTCATAAGAACGCACTCAAGCCCGTGTCAGTATTTAGCCCTATAGGGGCCATAGTATTCAGCTCGTATATTAAACGGGCCTCCTGCTGTAGTAATTGCTGCTCTTCAAATCCCCTTCTCCCCTGTCTTCTGAGGACAAAAATGCCGCACACCTGAAGTCCTTTCGGGTCCCCTTGATGCCACGTTTTAAAGTGCTCAGCCACTGGGCTTTTTTCACTGCTGTTCCTATTTTTAATGTCACGTATATGCTCACCTACCCGCGTCTTCAGCTCCCGCTTGGTTTTACCAACATATTTTTTGCCGCACGGGCAGGTGAGCATATAAATGACCATGGTCGTTGCACAATTAATGAACCGCCACATTTCCCTCTTTTTCCAATTAGTCCAGCGTGATTTACATGCAATGGATTGGACGTCGGTGGGAAACATGGATAATCTCTCTCCTAGAGAAAAAATAGCCCTAAAGGAGTTGCAGAAAGCACCCAATATTATAGTCCGCCCAAGTGACAAGGGTGGAAATGTGGTGATCCTAGATGAGATGTATTATGTGGAGGAGATTGAGGGACAGCTCTCAAATAGGGACACCTATGTCAGGATACCCTCGAATCCGTTCCCAAATGTGGTAAGGACATTGAATGATAAATTGGACTGGGCTGGGGAGGAGAGGCTTCTCACCCCCAAAGTTTTGAATTTTTTGAGGATTAAGGACTACAGGACTCCTGTACTGTATACCATCCCGAAGATCCACAAGAACCCGGTGACTCCGCCTGGAAGGCCAATCGTGTCTGGGTGTGGAGGTCCCCTGGAGGGGGTAGCACGTTTTGTTGATGAAAATCTCAAACCTCTTGTCAGGATCCTGCCATCGTTCGTGCTGGACAGCAGTGACGTCTTACGCAAGCTGTCGGCGTTCAGCATGGATGATGGCTGGCTCCTGGCAAGCATCGACGTGGAGAGCTTATATACCTCCATCCCTCATGCGGTTGGCCTGGAAGCGGTCACCTGGTTCTTGGAGGAATTGGGCCCATGTGAGGCAGCCTACAATGAGTTTGTTGTGGAACTGTTGGACTTTGTCCTAAGGAATAATTATTTCAGCTTTAATGGGCAGTACTATCATCAGGTTCGTGGGACAGCCATGGGGGCGGCCTGTGCACCATCGTACGCCTGCCTCCACCTCGGGCGGTGGGAGAGCCTGGAGGTGTTTGGGCGGGCGGACTTTGAGGCACGGGTCGCCCTCTGGCTTCGCTACATCGATGATGTGCTTGTAGTGTGGAAGGGTACCCCTGCTGAGTTTGAACAATTTGTGGCTTCTTTGAATCAAAACGATAGGAACATTGGATTGACTTTTAAAATTGGACCCCATGAGGTAGAGTTTCTAGATTTGATGATTCGGCAGGGAGGTGGGGAGCTTAGGACCACTACGTTTCGGAAGCCCACTGCAGGGCAACACGCTGTTGCACTTTAAGAGCCATCATCCTATGCCATTGCGGAGGGGAATCCCCTTAGGGCAATTTCTTCGGATCCGCAGGAATTGTAGTTCTGAAGGGGACTATAAGAAAGAGGCACGCCTACTCATAGCAAGATTTAGGGCGAGAGGGTATCCTCATCGACTATTGCGAACCTGTTTCAAAAAGGCCCTTGACTCAATGCGACCTGACTTATTAAGGACAAAGTCCCCCATTAATGCCCAAAAAGAGAATGAGCAACCAGTTCGGTTGATCACCCAGTATGGTGCACACTGGGAACTGTTTCGGGGGATCCTAGAGACACACTGGCATGTGCTAACATTAGATCCAGTGGTGGCAAGCGTAGCAGGGCCTCGTCCCTTACTCACTGCCCGGAGAGCTAGAAATATACGTGATATGCTGGTAAACAGTGTGTACCATCCTACGAGGAGTGAGGGCAGTCGATCGTTGATAAACTGAATGGCTCGTTTAAATGTGGTCATTGCAGTATTTGCAAATTCATGACGAAGACAACAACTTATGAGGGGATGAATGGCCACCCAGCCCGACAAATTAGGGGGTTCATTAATTGTGCAACGACCATGGTCATTTATATGCTCACCTGCCCGTGCGGCAAAAAATATGTTGGTAAAACCAAGCGGGAGCTGAAGACGCGGGTAGGTGAGCATATACGTGACATTAAAAATAGGAACAGCAGTGAAAAAAGCCCAGTGGCTGAGCACTTTAAAACGTGGCATCAAGGGGACCCGAAAGGACTTCAGGTGTGCGGCATTTTTGTCCTCAGAAGACAGGGGAGAAGGGGATTTGAAGAGCAGCAATTACTACAGCAGGAGGCCCGTTTAATATACAAGCTGAATACTATGGCCCCTATAGGGCTAAATACTGACACGGGCTTGAGTGCGTTCTTATGAGGTTGGATAACTGAAGTATTGCTCTACTCTCTCTCCCCTGCCCCTCCCCTCACCCCTGTGTCCCCCTGTACCCCTATACCCCTCTCCCCCTCTTTTTTGCTTGGGAATAAGTCCCTTCCCTCTTTCCTCTTCTTTTTTATTTTCTTTTGCCGTGGTGAGAGTATTCACTTTCATTCTTCCTTAAAAAATCCTATTAAAAATCCTTTCACAACTTCCTTTACTCACTTGGTTCCCTCCGGTGCGCCTTTCCAATTTTGAGTGGTCCTAGGGATACTAAGTGAAATCAAAATTTGTGCCGTACTAATAGATATGCACAGTATAGGAATATATCGCCCGTTAAGGGGCGACTGTGCAATAGAGCTGTGGCTGTGTATATATTAAAATAGATATCCCCTCGGCATGCCTTTAATTGTAGTCAATGGAGTCCCTGTTAATGAATGGGTTGTCAGTAGTGAGATGTGAGAATGAATCAACCTCTGAGTGTAGTTATTGGAGAGGTGGCCGGGACACTGATGTTAATCTCGGGCCTCGGGAGATAGTGGCGGCTGCGCAGATGCGGCTGTGAACTAAGGAGGCTTCATCTTTGCTACCTCGAGCTGACAATGTGACGTCGATATGGGCGGAGTTTAGCCCAAGAAAACTGGCATCCCATTGGTTGCACGTCACCCTGACGAAGCCCCGTGGGCGGGGCGAAACGCGCGTCGGAGAAGGGTGGCCCCACTTCACCTCGTGTCCCACCACCACATCCCGCCGGCTTGCCAAGCTATGGTCCGCGTGTGCAGGAAGGCCTGATTGCAGTGAGGGTGTCTGCTCCCAAGCGCCATTGTATACCAGCATACAGCAAGTATTGAGTAACGGCAATATGTGGCGGCAAGAGCATTGAACAAGGTATGACGCATGTGTTATGAGGTGTGCACCCGGAAGCAGCGAAGTGGCTGAGCAGTAATGACGCTGGCGATGGAAGCGTGAGTTATTACACAAGTTATATGTACTGCGTGTTTATCTGTGCCGGCCCAGTGGACTGCATAATCCCCGTTGGAGCAGGAGGGGAGTGGAGTGTGATAAGCCTCTGCTATGTGTTTTCATAGCCTATCGCATACATCTGGTGTTGCCTTGCCTAGCCCTACGCCTATGGACATTTAAAAAGGGACATGCGTTCCATATGCACACGAGGATGAGATAAATGGCCAGCGCAGATATGTTAGATAATTAGAGGGACAATCAAGCTATGCATTTATGACAGGGGAGCATATCACCTTACGGTTGCCAATGGAAACGCAGGCCTGCGTACACTGATACCCCTGAATGCATTTGGACTATGCCTCCGGCTGTTTAGTCCAGGATCAGCTGGTCTACATATTGATCAATGGGACATATTTGGAGGAGCATCAATCCCGGTCAAGGCGCCCAACGTTGAAGCTTTAGTAAGCTCACTGATCACACTAGGCGGACTGAGTGATTGGCTTTAGGCGGTTAGTGGTGGCATGCGTGTGGATGCATTTGTGAGGTGTTGATGCATGGGCATGGAGGGGCCCCCTATTTTTAATATCACAACGTTGTGATTTTTTTAATTATAAATGGTTTTTTGTGTGCTGTCTGTGAGTGCAATATTTTTCAATAAAGATTTAGAACTATATACTGCTTTGTAGCTTAAATTTCTACAAGGATATATCGAGCCAGTGCCCTTAAGTAACCGTGTGGTTTTGTGTATTTGGATATGGGTTTAAGTTGGTTAAAGGGACGCCTTATATAAGTATAGGCAGTGCTCGTGATGAATTATCTTGGAGTCTCCTTGTTTTTTAAATTTTTCTTAGTGGGCATTTTTTAAACCCGCCGAGAGGGAGGACAAACTGAACTACTACAAAGACATTCTGTGTAGTCAGTTGGCCGATGCCTATCTGCGCCATGGTCCATACTCTCGCAGGTCTGACTCGGGGGGAGCTCTGCGCTGGGGGGGGGTGGCAGGAGCAGCAGCAGCAGCTCCATCAGCAGCAGCCTCAGTCTTCAGTCGCTAATGAGTAGCTTTCTACACCCGCATAGTGAGGCTACTCATAAGCAGCAGGAAGACCTGGAGCAGGACCTCAACCAGCAGGTCATGTCATACCTTGACATGACCATGCCAACACACCTTGAGGATCCGCTGGACTTCTGGGCAGCCAAACTTGGCTTGTGGCCGCAACTAGCAGAGTTTGCCCTGGAAAAGCTGTCCTGCCGGGCCAGTAGCGTGCCATCTGAGCGGGTGTTTAGTGCGGCGGGGGCCATAGTTACGGCGAGGAGAACTCGTCTGTCAACTAAAAATGTGGAGAGACTCACCTTTGTCAAAATGAATCAGGGATGGATCAGCCAGGATTTCCACCCACCAATGGCTGATGCATGCGACTAGATTCAGCATGGTGCCACGTTTTACACTTTCCAAATGGTGCAAAACATATTTATGTCTTTAGGCCAATTTTTGGGCTCCTGCTGATGCCAACTTCAGGGTGTGCCTTCCAGTCAATTTTTGGGCTCCTGCTGCTGCCAACTTCAGGGTGTGCCTTTCAGCCAATTTTTGGCCTCCTGCTGCTGCTGCTGCCAACTCTAGGGTGTCTTTCAAGCAATGTTTCGGCTCCTCCTTATGCTGCTGCCAACTCCAGGGTGTGCCTTCCAGCTAATGTTTGTGCTCCTGCTGCTGTCAACTTCAGGATGCCTTCCAGCCAATTTCTGGGTTCCTGCTGCTGCCAACTCCAGGGTGTGTCAGTCAATTTTTGGGCTCCTGCTGCCAACTCCAGTGTCTCTTTCAAGCTATGTTTGGGCTCCTGCTGCTTGCAACTCCAGGTTGTGATTCATCCAATTTTTGGGCTCCTGAAGCCAACTCCAGTGTCTCTTTAAAGTAATGTTTGGGCTCCTGCTGCTTGCAACACCAGGGTGTGATTCAGCCAATTTTTGGGCTCCTGCTGCCAACTCCAGTGTGTCTTTCAAGCTATGTTTGGGCTCCTGCTGCTGCTTCTGCTTGCAACTCCAGGGTGTGATTCATCCAATTTTTGGGCTCCTGCTGCCAACTCCAGTGTATCTTTCAAGCTATGTTTGGGCTGCTGCTGCTTGCAACTCCAGGGTGTGATTCATCCAATTTTTGGGCTCCTGCTGCCAACTCCAGTGTCTCTTTCAAGCTATGTTTGGGCTCCTGCTGCTGCAGCTTGCAACTCCAGGGTGTCATTCAGCCAATTTTTGGGCTCCTGCTGCCAACTCCAGTGTCTCTTTAAAGCAATGTTTGGGCTCCTGCTGCTGCTTGCAACTCCTGGGTGTCAATCAGACAATTTTTGGGCTCCTGCTGCCAACTCCAGTGTCTCTGTAAAGCAATGTTTGGGTTCCTGCTGCTGCTTGCAACACCAGGGTGTGATTCATCCAATTTTTGTACTCCTGCTGCCAACTCCAGTGTTTCTTTAAAGCAATGTTTGGGCTCCTGCTGCTGCTTGCAACTCCAGGGGGTGATTCAGCCAATTTTTGGGCTCCTGCTGCCAACTCCCGTGTGTCTTTCAAGCTATGTTTGGGCTCGTGCTGCTGCTGCTTGCAACTCCAGGGTGTGATTCATCCAATTTTTGGGCTCCTGCTGCCAACTCCAGTGTCTCTTTCAAGCTATGTTTGGGCTGCTGCTGCTTGCAACTCCAGGGTGTGATTCATCCAATTTTTGGGCTCCTGCTGCCAACTCCAGTGTCTCTTTCAAGCTATGTTTGGGCTCCTGCTGCTGCAGCTTGCAACTCCAGGGTGTCATTCAGCCAATTTTTGGGCTCCTGTTGCCCACTCCAGTGTCTCTTTAAAGTAATGTTTGGGCTCCTGCTGCTGCTGCTTGCAACTCCAGGGTGTGATTCATCCAATTATTGGCCTCCTGCAGCCAACTCCAGTGTCTCTTTAAAGCAATGTTTTGGCTCCTGCTGCTGCTGCTTGCAACTCCTGGGTGTCATTCAGACAATTTTTGGGCTCCTGCTGCCAACTCCAGTGTCTCTGTAAAGCAATGTTTGGGCTCCTGCTGCTGCTTGCAACACCAGGGTGTGATTCATCCAATTTTTGGGCTCCTGCTGCCAACTCCAGTGTCTCTTTAAAGCAATGTTTGGGCTCCTGCTGCTGCTTGCAACTCCAGTGGGTGATCCATCCAATTTTTGGCCTACTGCTGCCAACTCCAGTGTCTCTGTAAAGCAATGTTTGGGTTCCTGCTGCTGCTGCTGCTAGCAACTCCAGGGTGTGATTCATCCAATTTTTGGGCTCCTGCAGCCAACTCCAGTGTCTCTTTAAAGCAATGTTTGGGCTCCTGTTGCTGCTTGCAACTCCAGGGTGTGATTCAGTTTTTTTTGGGCTCTTGCTGCTGCCAGCTCCAGGGTGTGTTTTTCAGGCACTATAGGGGCCCCTCATAGTGATGCCACCTCAACTCTCTGCAATTGTGCCGCTTTGTGATTCTATTAGCGATGCCTCCGATCTGCATGTGATAATTATTTACAGTATTATTTCAATAACCCAGCACGTGTCCTATGTGTGTTACAGCAAGGCAGAATGGTTTACAACCCTATTGAGGCTCTAGGAGGCTCAGAAATAGCCGTTTTTAATAGCGATTCATCGCGAATAAATTCGTGTCGAAACGATTCTAATTTTTCAAAAGTTCGCTCATCTCTAAAGGTGACCAATGTGTATGTACAGGGTGAGGCATTCATATAAGAGATACTGACATTCATAGTGAAGGACACCTTGTCCTGCTGTGGGAGTTGGCATTCCTGCTTGCCCACATGTTTTTGAAAGCATATGTAGTATTTCAGCTCATCAATCTTTGTGTGTTTACGTGCCATTTACTTTTAAACCCAGCCCAGCATCAAGCCTCTGCAAGTGTGGAAGCCTTCTCCAGTTTGACCACTCCGTCTACTTCCGTGCTGCCTAGGACCCAGGAACAGATATATAGGGTAAGTGGACTTTGATGAAACTGCTGATGCATGTGAATGCACATGACTAATTTGCAGAACAAATATATTTAGGGCCCAAACTGAACCTTTTTTTGCACATGTCCCAACAGACCCACACACTGATGGATGAAATCCAGGAGATGGAGGAGGATGCCAGCTTGATGGGACCTTCAGAACTTGCCCCCCTGGAACCAAATCTGCCACTGTCCCAGCATGCTACTGCACCACATCCTCTGCAGCAGAGTAAACCTGGACGCATGCTGCCAGCCCATCGTGGGCAGCAGGCTGAGACTGAGCCTACAGTCCCCAGTGGTAGCTCTGCTGCAGAGGTTTTGCCGAGCACATCTGGGACTCTTGCTCGCCCTAGAGGTCCAGCATCTGCAGGCGCTTTTACCCAGGGAATTGGTAGATGTAGTCAACAATGTAGACCAGTTTCAGAGGGGAGGCGCGTGCCGATCCTGGAGTCAGCGTGGCGCCATGACAGCCGTTACTTTCGGCAGGTGACTCAAAGAACCACATAGCAGCTTACTGCACAATTAGAGACATTCAATAATACATTAACCACCATGCTGACTGAATTTAGGACGAGCAACAGCCAGATGGCCACTTTAAATAATAACTTTACTGCCAAGCTCGAGGAAGTTAGAACAAGCAATAGACACATGCTGGAACAGTGACAGATTATGAATGCCACACATGGCCAGGTGTTGGGCCACCTCCAAGGCCCACCACCAGGGTTTTATGCCCAACATCCATATTAACACCTATTTGACCTGTCTGGTGAGCGCTAACAAGATTGCCTTTTTTATGGCTTTGCTTGTTTGATTTGGAATGTTGCCCATATAGCTCATTAGAGTGCTGACATACCCTACTAGCCAATGCCTGAGCTAAAGCCTCACTGAAGCAGCCGCTCAAGCTGCCATGCTGCAGGCTTGGGCATAATGAAATTGTGGCTGCCTTATCCTGTTTGTTGGCAATATTGGGGGACATTCTTGGCTGTGAAACAACTACATTTGGCCATGGCAAAGATTTGACTGGACTGGCATTAGGACTGGGGGTTATTGTTTGGGTGGGCCACTAACTTACAGGTGTGGATGTGGCATAGGTATGGCTGGTTTCCACCTGTGCCTGTGGCAAATGTGGCCAAGCAGGAGAGGGTGTGTATGTGGCCCTATGTATTCCTGGCCAAATCTTCCCCTGCAAATGGTTGCTACCCATGTCTGTTTATGTTATTGGGCGGGGAAACTTGAGCCTGGAGTGCATTACTTTAAAACTCCTGGATGTGGCCAATTGCTAGGTACCATGAGTCTGCACCAATGTATATTTTTGTTGTACTATGTATGTACATGAAGTCTGCGAGTGCCCTTCAACTAAAAATTGACATATTTATCTCAAATATATTGAATGTGACTTTAGCTGTTGTTGACTAAGTTGATGCTTTAATGTTTGGGTTATTTTGAGATTACTGAAGGTTTTTAAAAAAAAAACATGCGAAAATAACATGCATGAGGCTCAGATCAATGTTTTAGTAATTAATGCATTACTATTTTTTTAAAACAAATTAAAAAAGCCTTCACAAAGGCAAATCAAAGTCAGAATAACAACTTATATACTGCAAATAAACAAAGGCAAAAAAAATTAGGCAAAATAGGTGCTGATCAATTGGCCCGCACGGCTTGGCCAGAGGCACTAGGTGTGCCAGGGTAGTGCTCAGCTGGCTCCTGGCTGGGTGGAGAGGTGGGCAGATCCACATAGCGGGGGACACGCTGCATGATGGCAAAGTTATGGAGGACACAGCATGATGTCTATGACCTTGTTGGGGTCATACTGGAGTGCCCCCCCCCCCCCCCCCGGTATGGTGCAAACACTGGAAGCGTGTTTTAAAATGGCCAAAGGCTCTCTCCACAATGGCCCGGGTCTTGCGATGCGCCCGATTGTAGGCCTCCTGGGTTGCATTCTGTGGCTGAAGGACAGACGTCATGAGTCAGGGAAGTAGCCGATAGCCGGAATCCCCTGAAAGAATACGAAAATACTTACATAAATTACACATTCTAACCAAAAATTTGTTTACAAGTGGTCGTTCACCCTAAGAGCCTATCTTATATTTTAGCCACACCTTGTACATACAGATTGCTCACCTAAAAAAAATCCTACCAGCATCTACTGCATGTTACAGGGACAGGGGCACAGGGACACTTGAGAAGGAGGGATTAAGCTATACATGGTCAAATGGGGCACAGGGACAATTTACAAGGAGGGATTCATCGATATTTACAATACAGTTTGTCTAAAATAAATTAACTTATCTATAGATGTACTAGTCGGCTGCCGGAGGGACCAATGCAACGTGGGTGCAATCGATCGCACCCATGCCGTAGGGCATGTCGGCGATATTAAAAAACCCAACAAAGCGCGTTCCAGGCTATCATGTCGTCCGGAAAAGAAATATATTTTGGATTACTGGTAGCCATGCCATCCAAAAACTTGGATAGGGCGCGGCTCAGCGTAGGCTGGGACATCCCCACGGAGAGGGCACCCAGCCTCTGGAACGAGCCATTCACCGAAAATTGCAGGCAGCCAAGCATCTTGGTCATACCTGAAATTGCTTGCCCCTTCCTTGTGGTGCGGGCTAACCATGGCCGCAGCTCGCTATACAATTTATGGAGAGAAGCGCAGTTAAGTCAGGTCAGCTCGAACAACTCAACATCATGCATGCGATCGATATGCATGCATCGCTGGTGCAATGTGGCCTAAGCCCTGCTGACACATGCAATGCCTTGGAGCTGAAGGTGCTCATATTCCTCCACAAAGCCGCAAAACATGGTCAAAAGCAAGCTAGCCGACTGCAAAATGGTCCCGTAAGTGGATCACAAAGGAAACCGTTTTATAGGGTGGTGGTCCCTCGGCAATCAGCTCTCTGAATGAGACGCAAGCCCATCCCAATAACGAAGTTATCTGAACGAACGCAAAATATCAGATTTTGATGGTAAAATGATCCGAACTAACGCAAATTATTCAATTTTGAAAGCGCATATACGCATTAGCGGGAACGAACATACGCATGGAAAAATGAACGTAAAAACAAAAATAAATGACAAACACTCACAAAAGCATACACAGACAGCTACGAAAGTCCAGACAAATGTGTCTATGAATCGAGGCTATGGTGTATGTTGCGCACCGGGTCTCTCACCATCTTGGGGGCTAAAGTGAACTAAAACCCTGTATACCTATGGCCCCCTAAATGAGCCCCCCTCTGCTCAAGTACATATTGATGGTGGCACAGTTTTTGAATAAACAGGGCTTTATCTGCTGCTGTTGCCATACCTCGCATCAAATTTAATGCTGCTGGTTGGCTTATCTCAAAGCTGCTGAATAATGTGTGGCATCCCGGAAAAAATGTTGGGTGATGGAGTGCTTCCGTCCCCAGCCTATTTGAATGAATTGGTGCAGGAGTCTGCCGCAACCCAGAGATTCCGGGGGTACATCCAACATTGTTTACAGTGCCATGGGAGCCATGGGAAGGGTACGCTTTGCAGCAACCGGGGGGGGGGGAGTGTGACACAGTGGGGCATCCTGATGTAGGGTCTTTTAGACTTCAGAGCTGTTCATGCAGAGTTTTGGTCCACTTTAATGGCTGCTTCCAAAAAAATAAGAAAAGTTAATGGGACTAATACCAACTTTTTATGTGCTGTAATGATGCTGATAAAATCAGAGCTGTTCTCCTATTTAAAGAATTCATTTTCTGGAAGATAGTCTTTTTGTACAAAAATATTTTCTGATGCAACAGTTTCATGGCATGCAGTTATATTGTGAAAATGCCATGAAACAACTAGAACCAAAATTGCCCTTTTCCTAGAAGGACTTCAACAGTTAGTAAAGAACATTTATGGCAAGACCCCTACTGAATAAATACCATAATAAGGCCTTCAGCTTAATTCTGGAGCTTATCAACCACTGTGAGCTACAGGTATTCAGTGCTTATAGCAACATTTGCTGAAACACATTTTAATAACAATGCCTTACTTTTTTACCCCAGTGTATAATTTAATTACTTTCTATAATTTAAAAAATCTCCAACAGAGAAACATCACTAGTTAAATACACATTTGCATTTTCACAATATATGTATTTGTTTTTTAAAGTAGGCTACTATATTTTTTCTGCATTGCCTACATGTTGCCTAATTTATTTATATATTTCATTTATTTATGTATTAGATTAATTTGTTTATATAAAATTTGCTATGCTATAAGCCATGTGCAGCTGCTGTAACAATTTAAAGTTCAAATAGCAATTACGCTTAAGTTAGATTTAAACATTTCTAAAATGGCCAGCTGCCAAATGCAAGAAAGAAGTAGATAATAACTAACCTACTTTAAAAAATCCTTTTATATTGATGATTTTAAACTAACATTTACATCACAGGCTCATTTAAATAATTTACCCAGATCATTATGAGTTGCTAAATTTTACCAAAAAAAAAAAAAAAAGTAGAAACAGATATTCTTCATCTACTGTAATTTTCGTTCTATAAGACGCACCCACCCCTAAAAATGTGAGGGGAAATTGTCAGTGCATCTGCGGGCAAATATAAAAAAAACCACACACATTTCCGGGAGGCTCATGCCGCAGCAGCAATGACCTGGTTAGCTTCCCCTTAGTAATATGATCAGTTAGAATAGAGAAGTTTCATACTTCAAATGAATATTTTCTTGCATGTCCTTGCTTACTGTTCTAAAACGTAGATGGATATAGGGCTGGCTTTGTCTCTAGAGTATCTGCTGTACATGCAGGGGGAAAAACAGACATTGAAAATCATTTTCAAAAGCTCTACTACTGTAGACAATCAATCTCCTGACTGCAGGCACACCCTCACAAAGCACCCCCATAAAAAGCACCCCCATTAAGAGGAAAGACAGCCTATCATTATACTGTTAAAATTCATGCCAGTGAGCTTCTCCTGCTGTCTCTGACCACTGTGGCTTTATCTGCTGCGTGAGAATAAAAATATGTATCTCAACTATTGCTCTAAAGCTGATGCTACAACAAATAATTTCCTGCAATCCTTCACTATTTCCTTGTTTTCTCATATGTAGTTTTAGGTAGGATTATTAATTATTTTATCTATTTAAAAAAGTAAATTAATGGCTATTTTGGTTTTAGGTTAAAATACTGTATTGATTATATGTAGTAATTGAATCTGTCCATTCAAGTTGGATGTGAAAGGTTGGATGGGGCCTTATTCATGTCTCTCTTTTAGCTGGAAGGTTGGCTGGATGGTTGGAAGGGAAAGGCAGTGATTCCATTCAAGTCTGGCTGCATCAGCCAATTCACTACCCCTTCTCATCTTACTATTTTCATAAACAAGAAGCTCCATGTCAAAAAAAGAAAGCCGCTTACTGTCTGTTGCAAGCTTTGCAACCTCAGAATTGCTTGGTTGTGCAGTGATATCTTCTTGAACTAACCTACTTAGCCCATTCTACCTCTACCATTCCCACAACTACTACTTTTGCCCATTTCTTGTTCTGTCTCTATTTTATTGTCTTTTTTTGTAGCACAACTTGGATAAATGCGTGCCAATGAAACTGAGGGCATGTATACGCCATTTAACGCGTGTGCAACAAGTTATTCTTTTAAAACACAACTGCCATAAAGTACAATTATGTATTTTTTTTGGTGAATTTGCACAAGTTAAAGTGGACCACAACCGAGGATTTTGACTATCCTGCTATCCTGGGTTTTGGTCCTTGCCGCTGGGGCACCCTGATCGGGGGTTCCCTGCTGTGTGAAACCCCCCAGGTTGGCAAAACAAACTCACCTCTTCCCGGTCCTGCAACACATGCGCGGCCGCTCGTCCATTCAGCACGCTCGGACTCGCTGATGTCCCTTCATCTAAGGCGAGTGGCTCCGAGCGCACTGCCGGCCGCATTCCCTGCTACCCTCTAACAGGGAGCGTGCCCACGCCGACCATTCACAAATGCCTGGTGCGGGCACATGCACTGCTAGAGGGTCAGTGGAGATGTGGCTCGCACATGGGTCATTGGACCGGAAAAGAAGGTAAGTGTATGGGCGACCTGGGGGGTTTCACACAGCAGCACATCTGGGGGGATTGATCGCCATGGGTTTTGGTCCACTTTAAGGAAAATAAAGCAGAGGGCACCCTTACGGCTGCTTTTTATTCTATGGACGGCAGCTTGTTATTTGAACATATGAATATGCGCAAAAGAACAAGTATGTTTTTGGGATAAATGTACCCAAATTAATTATACTAAAGTGGAGGGCACTCATATGGCTGCTTTTTAATCTGCAATCCCAGCATGAAATCAAATGCTTACCAAATGCAAATGCATCTGATCTAAATGCAAGCCGGCAACCTGTGGCCATGGTTGCTGATTTTATGTATGTGGGAAGCAGATATGGATTAGGGGAAGGGTCACAAATTTTTCTGTCCAAATGTTGGCACTTTTTGGAAATCACCAAACTTGACCAAATGGATCAAATTCGGGTCAAATTTACCCAAATCTGAAACCCATCACTAACTATAGTGAAACCTTCAGATTGCACCTTTTGAGGTAGTTTATTTTGAGATGTGTTGATTATCCTCTATTCAGCTTACAGTTGGTGTTATTTTTGCTTCCAGAATTGTTAGAATTCTATTTAATCCATTATTTTCTCTACCCCTAAAATGTTCCCCGTGCTATTGGCCACACCACCCAAAAGCATAATTGATGGTTGGAGAGGTGTTTTTTTTCTTAAAATTCCAACATATCTTTGCTCGTTATGCTCAAAAGCATGGTTGATGGTTGGAGAGGGTTTTTTTTTCTTAAAATTCCAAACATATCTTTGCTCCTTGTGCCCAAAAAGTTATATTTTAACTTCAATGGCCCACAGAGCTTTTATCCAAAAGGCATCAGGCTTGTTCAATGTAGTTTTGTGTTAAGGATGCAGAAGGATGCAGAAGTGATTTTCTTTTGGTGACTCTTCCACAAAGGACATATTTGTGCAGGTGTGGGCCTCAACCATTGTTAGCCAGTGTTTCGGCTGTTGTGTTTTGGTACAGTGTTAAAGGAGTCTGTGAATTTTCATCACCTCAGCACCTGATCAAGGAATTAGTGGAAGGCAAATGTGGTACCCATTCATAAAAAGGGCTCTAAGTCTTCTCCGGGTAATTACAGACCTGTAAGCTTAACATCCATTGTGGGTAAATTGCTCAAGGGGCTATTAAGGGACTACATACAGAAATATGTAACTATGCATAATGTCACGGACCCGACATGGCGGAACAGGTGTGGATCCGCTGTGACTGTGTTGCTGGTAGCGGGTACCGTGTCAAGGGAGCGGAGTCTAAGAGGCAACCGGTATTCACCAGAGCCTGCCACAAGGCAGGTTGGTCTTGTAGCGGCGAGTGACCCCCAGGTCGCTACCCCCCAACAACGGCTCAGCCACACAGTCAGCCGAGGTACAGCATGGTACAACGGAGGCAGGCAAAGGCGATGTCAAGGTTCAAGCAGAGGTCGGAGAAGGCGGCACACTCTCGAGATCGAAGGTAAGTAGCCAAAGGTCGGGACGGGCAGTGAAGGTACAGAGTCAGGGACAGGCAAGGTCGGTACACGGGAGAGCAATACTGGAACTGCTGACAATCAGCAACCATGGAGAGACCAAGATCCGGCACTAGATGCAAAGGAAGTGCCCCTTAAATAGGGGAAGAAGAAGCAAGATTGAATGGCCGGACACCAATCAGTGGTGTACCGGCTCTTTACATTTTAAGAAACCGGCGCGCGCGCGCCCCCTAGGGGATGGGGACGTGCGCGCACCAGATCGTAAGAGCAAGGAGGAGGAGGACGAGCGGCCGCAGTAGGCACCACCGGAAGCTGCGGACCCGCCGACAGAAGCGGGCGAGAAGGGGGAAGGAGAGACGCCACGAGACGGACCCGCAGTGCCCGCCCAGGCAGCGGGAGCAACAGAGGAGGTAAGGGGAGTGCCGCGAGATGGGCGTGCGGCACTCGCCCTAATACATAATATTCTAAGTGACAGCCAGCACGGTTTCATGAAGGACAGAAGCTGCCAGCCTAACCTGATTGGCTGTGAGGAGGTGAGTAGAAGCCTGGGCGGCTGTAGATCTAGTTTTTTTGTATTTTGCAAAAGCATTTGACACTGTCCCTCGTTGACACTTATTGGGAAGATTGAGATCTTCAGGACTAGAAAATAAAGTTTGTAACTGGACTGAAAACTGGCTGAAGGAATGTGTGCAGAGAGTTGTGGTTAATGATACCTACTCGGAATGGTCCCAGGTCATAAGCAGTGTACCCCAGGGTTCAGTTCTGGACCCTGTATTATTTAATTAGTTTATAAATGATACAGAGGATGGCATTAGGAGCACTGCAGATGACACCAAGATATGTAGCACAGTGCAGTCTATTGAAGATCTCCAGAGGCGACAATCATTTTTTACCATAAGAACTATAAATTTGTGGAATAGCCTCCCACAGAAGTTTGTTACAGCATCAACAGCTGACAGCTTCAAATAAGGATTATATGCTTTCCTAGCAATAAGTAATATTAACAATTAATATTAGCTGTTATCAGTAAAAAATATAAAATAAAAATAACTCTTCCTAACCCCAAACCTTCTTTTAGCTATACTAACTATGAAACTTTGCATCCCGACACAAAGCCCATCTGATCTGAACTGATTATATCAGGAAGTATCCGGAAGGGTTGTAATCTGTTAGCTAGGAGTTTGGCATATATTTTGACATCTAGCTGGTATCGTAGCTGCTTGCCAGTGTTTTGTCTTTGCCTGATATCGGTATAACTGTGATAAAAGCCTCTAGTGATTGCTTAAAGTGAGGCCAGTCTTCTGAAATACTACTGAACATATTTCTTAAAAAAGGGTTCAGACCCCCCTCAAACATTTCAAAAACATTTGCTTGTTTGTTTTGATGGTCACTATGAATTCTAATTCTCTGATTGGTTTATCAAGTGCTGTCATGGAGTCTAGGGGAATAGGACAAGAAGCTGTGCCATCCATGTAGTCAGCTACTTTGTCATATAAAGGTAGATCTGAATAATAGTTTGAATATTGTAGAGGCCACTGTAATATTCCCTGAAGGCTTCGGCAATTTGGATTGGGTAGTGGAGCTCTTGTGGACCTCCCTGCTTATCCTCAGTGTGGGGGTGAGGGTGAAGTGCTGTAGCCAAGAGCCACACTTTCTGGAAAACTCTGACCTTACATTTGTCTCTATGGCCTGATCATATAATAAGTTTTTCTTGTCTCTAGTAATTCAAGAAGTGTGTGGTGTAAGGCTTTCTGTTTGTGTATCCCCTCCAAAGCCTGTATGCTTTCTAATGTTTTCTTGATTGTGGAGATTTGTTCACATTTAAGCCTGACTCCATGCTTTACTACCGGAAGGACACATTTAGGTGCTTTCCACTGGATAAGGACAGGTGTGTCATCATTGCTATCATGAGAGGTATTGAGTAATTGTATAAAAAAACTCATTGCTATATACATTAAGTTGTAATTACGTTTTCCCACAAGGTAGCGAGGAATAGTATCAGGTACTGGCAAGGTGAGAAAAACAGGTCTACTGTGAGCCAAGTTCAGAGGTTAGACAAGTTCAGAGTATTTCATAAGGTGAAGTTCTATTTTTGTATAACAAAGTGAAAGGGATGGCCCCACTTGTAGGGAATATTCAGTTCACAAAGCTTATCCAGACCCAGATGGTCAGAAGAAGTGTCTCATTCACAGGGTGTTCCAAGAGATGTCGGGTAGAATCAAGATCTGAGAGTCTCTCCAAGTGACTTGCCCACTTTCCCATGCCCTTCTAAGCATGCTCTTTTTCTCTGTAAAGAAGTGGATTCTACACTGGTCCTTTGGTGCTTGTGGGTCCCTAGCAGGTTGCCCTGCTATCCTATGGATGCAATCAATCAGGGCTGGCTCCAGGCTTATGTGGGCCCTCGGGCGGCATGGTTTCAGTGGGCCCCTTTGCAGTGGGGAGTCACGGGTCAGGGGTCTATAAATTCCATGGCATAGAACAAGATGCAAGGGCCAGCCTCTGTGCCCCCTGCCCTGCAGGCTACAAATCTGCACTTGCCTGCCCCTAAGCCTTGTAAGCTGGTATAGGGGTCTCCTGAACCCCTTACCAGTTCACAAAGTCTTGAATGTAAAGATAAGAGAGCAGGGGGGGGGCGATCGGAGGCCCCGCCAGGTGTCCTCCGATCGCCCCCCCCCCCCCTCGGGCTCTCCCGTGGTGAGGAGAGGGTGAAATATGAGGAATCCCTGCCCCAGGTGAGTGAAAGTTTTTTTTTTCTACAGTTTTGTGCCAGCTGCCAGAGGGCCCTCGGCAGCTGACCAAGCTTGCCGGGTGCTGACACCAGCCCTGCAATCAATGGCCATTTCATAGTCTAAAGGTCGTCCCAACAAGGGGGTGCACATCTGCTGCCACACTGAACATTGCGGACCTAGGGTTTTGGTACATCATCTGGGTCTGCTTTTGTTGTGTTTTCCCCATGATTGCAGTGGGGTACTGGCTCTGGGATAAGTTGTGGTGGGAAGGGGTCAATTACTCATTGTCTGTCTCTGGAGACAACATGTACTCTGAAGGTTCAGGCTGTAGCATGTTGCCTGCACTATGTGCTTCATCTGGCATCAGAGGCGGGGCAGTGGGGGATGAGGATAAGTTAAGGTTCATTTTCCCCTCTCTATTCCTTGGGGACTCCAGTCCTTCTCTCTCCTGCAGGAGCGCGGCTTCCATTAGCCTAGCAGGCAGGGGACATGTTTTTGGCAGAAAGAATACAGGCACTCTGTCCCTCTGAGGGCAGTGTCAGCATTGTCAGGCTGTGCAGTATGCCCTCCTTCCCCTGCCAGCTGTGGCTTATGAGCTACTAGTTAACAACAGCTGAGAGGCTCCAGGGGACATCGGTGGTGAGCGGTCCAAGTCACTGCTTCGCTGCAGGGAAGGAGATCTGTCAACTGGAGGGGGTGAGGTTCCAATCTAAATGTTCATAGCCAGTTCTCTGTCCCTGTCCCTTCTGTCCTGTAAAACTTGCTGATGCCAGGTACAGGGGGTGCCCTGGCTTTCTTCTTCCTGTTGCTCTGCATTTAATGTGTTTTAAGAGATGGTACAGCTTACAAGAATCAGCTATTTAGTGTCGGATGGTGAGGAGCCCTCGGAACTTGCTTCCTCATACTCATATGCCAAAGTCACCGGGATCTTTTTTTTTCACTGAATTGTGTGAGAAACTTCTTCTTTGCCCCATCACCATTCGGTCTCTCTTTATTTTCCAGGCCACGTACTAACTGTATTCTTTATTCTAGTTAAGCTCTGCAGGGCAACCTGCATCAATTCCTTATTTTAACTGTGAAATTTTGCCTTTAAAGTGCTACCAGCTGTTCCTGGAGTATAAAAGACTCCAGGGTTGGTCGTTAGCCTACACCCGGAAATTGTGATGCCCTGCTGTGTAAAACCCTGGGTTGCAGGTAAATTCACCTTTACTGGCAGCTCCCACAATGCTGTCTTCACCGGCAGCCATATCCAAGGTTTCCCTGTAGCTGAGGCGCACTGCTGGGCCCAGTCATTCAGGCTGGGGGCAGGAGCCCTCTACAGGGAAACTGGGGATGGAGCTAGTGGGCTGGGTCATGCCAGTATCTAGGCTTGGCTTTCTGTGGTAGAAAAACCTGTTTTGTTTTTTAACCATGCCACCACCACACAAGCTACATCGTCCAGGACACTAAGATGGAGAGGGAGTGTGGGGAGTGCAAAAAAGCCTATAAATCAATTAACCAAGGGTCATTAACAGGGACAGTGCCAGCAACTTATGATCAAGGACAAGGGTCAGGGTCATCTGAGAGTCACATCCTAGAAGGTCAACAATTGAGCTAAATAATATCATAGTTACCGGTATTTTTTTTTATTGCAAGGAAAATATGTGTTAAATGCAAGGTTCATGCACCATTGCCTGGTTAGGACTTACACCGAATCATATGAAAGGGATAGTCCAGACACAACAAAAACTTTTGTCCCCCACATATCCTTTGTGAGGGTCCGGCGATTCCATCTTCTAGTGGCAAAGGCTTTCTTGACAGAGTCCTGGGGGCCTTGTTCACACACCCACAAGCCTACTCATGCTCCCTCTGTTGCAATAAATATAGTAATAGTATTAACAAACATGAGGCCTGTCTGATTACCACTGCTGTGCTGGATGCCGGAATCCCTGCTTCTCTTTTATCGATCGAGTAAGAAGATGGCGCCATTGCATGGAGTGCTGCTCCACACACCTCTTCTGTTAAGTCATTGTTTTACTCGGTAAAGCTAGAAACATACAATCTAACCAAGTTAGAGAGCAAAATGAAATTAAGGTCAAGTTGAGTATTTTGGCTTCAATGGTTCTGTTTTGCCAGGATTGTTGAAATTCAAGGTCAAGAAGGCCCTTGCCCAGAAATTGAATGATGGAAGATGGATGAACCTATAGCATCTTTGCTCTCAGCTCTTTTCATTCACACTATGTACAAAGTTTTAAACGTAATGCACAGATGTTACCTTGCAAGTACCTAATTATCCCAATTTAGGTGGCATGTCCAAAATGAGTATAATCTAATTAGTTTATTGCTACAGCAATGCAATTCATTTTTTTCTTAAAAACACACATTTTGAAAACACATCTCCACTTTCTTTGTTGCCTTGGAAACCAGAGCAAAGGTCTATTTTGTGTAATTATGTTACTTCGTTGTATATAATTATGCAAAACGTAACTGTAATCTTTATCTGATGCATTAAATTACATATTTTAGCTCTGACAAAAGATAAAGTTTGGTGGCAACAAATTTAGCAAAAGTTTAATGCTTAAAAGGTAAAGGTGATAAAGGCAATTTGAAAGGCTGAAAAGGTTGCAAAGGAACAAGGGAGAATGGTTGTGGTTCATGGTGGCTACAAATCTTAAAATATTTTTTCATCAAAAAGAATTTACAAATATGCTTCTAAGGTTTATTTAAATAAACAGCATGGCTATGAACTAAGAACCTGGTTTACTAAGTGTGGCAGCACAGAGAGATAAAGCCACTGGCCAGCTATCTGCACTGTGCCAAGGTATAGCCTAGTTCAGGCATAGTGAGGCATACAGTTCAGGCATATTTAGACCCAAAGTGCACATAAGATAGCTCATAGTAAATGCTACATAGCAACCATCATATTAACCCTTCTAGTGCCAGCTATCTGAGTCTCGCCCGCTCTTTGTAGTTTTCGGCCCAGCTCCTGCAAAGTCAGATGCCAGTAGTAACGGTGCAGAAAGGTGTAAGGACAGGGACTTGTTCAAACATAATATAAAATAAAAATATGAAAAAAAATGTATATATTTTTAGAAATGTTTGACCTAAATATTTAAAATGTTGTTTGTTTCCATTATATTTATATTTCTTTATATCAGGGGCATACACAGCCTAAAACCACAGTGCTATGGCTCCACTATCAGCCTCACTCCCACTTCACACCAACATAGTTGGGAGTGTCAAAGCAGGGCCAAGCTGGGGTCTCTTAGACCCTCTGGACACATTAGTGTTCTTCACTGGTCTCATACACTTCAGCAATTTGGAACATGGAGACCAGGGCTGGTAGTGGGGAGCAGTAGAGGCAATGAGCCAGGGCTGAAAATGAGGAGCTGGCAGTCTAAGAGCCAATAATGGGTGAGGCAGCAAGACAACTGCAAGTTCTGCCAGAGCTGGCCCATTAGTGGAAGTAGCGAATCAAATTATAGGGTGAATCAGCTGCACTGAACTACTGGTGAGAAAATGCGTAAACCTGGCAGATACCCAGCGGAGGCCGGAGAAGGATTATGTAAATTACCCCCTAAATGTTATATCTGTAACAGTTTAACATTTTTAAAATCATGTTGTTATTGTAATTCACCTTGCGGGTATAAAACTAGTTTATGGAATTTCAGGACACTGCTGTGAATTTTACAATGAAAAGCCTTACAAATGTGTGTTTAAATGTTTATCTCAAAATTAGTATATTTATATACTGTTATTTGAGCAAAATACACAGTATCTGGGATTGCAGCTCTTAAGAAAAGCATCAAATTCAGTTTTCATTTAGATAAGGTTGCCTTTACAGCATTATAAGGGTAGTCGCAGATTACCATATATATCAAACCATTATAGCTTCCTGCTTTTTTGATCCCGCTAAATCCAGAAAAGTCCTTTAAATACATTTGTTATGTTTAAGCTTCTAAAATATAGAATTGAAAGTAATGTCAGCATAATTGAAATTATTTGTTAAACATAAATGTTAAAAATTATTAGCATTAAGTCATTTAGCATTGACATCTAATCCAATGTAATTCCGTAAATGCTCTGTTCCCTAATTACAGAAGGGTTAGAATCAATATTCTGCTTCAACATGGTTAGTCAGTATTTTATGGGCCTCTGAAGGCTGATAACAAAAAAGATACCCACCTTCCCTTCTCCCACGACATGTGCCAGCCAGCCCCTGCAGTGCAGTGCTGCTGCTTCAAACATATGAATGGGTCATGGGCATTGGATGACACCCCTTGCACACAGAAAAAAGTAGCTGTTTTGACATTTGCAGTTACAGGGGGTTGCCAGCTACAACAGCTTAAGACCCAGACCAAAGGGCTGTGAGGGAGGTTAGGTGATTAGCTTTTTTTATATATCAGCTTACTGATGTTATTTAATAACAGCTTCTACACCTCATTGCCATTAAAAAAAACATTGAAAAGCGAGTTAGCGTCATAGCGAAAACTTGCTATTTATAAATCTCTTATTTCGCATTAGATTTTGAGATTAAGTTCTTTATGTGAAGTTCGGAAAAGTTCGTACAACAAGCAAGAGACAATTTTGCAATTATAAAGGGATATTAATTAACCATTTACAGTTTTCTCAGGTGTTACAGTCTATTTTGAAGTAGCTAATAGCTTATACACACTAGACAGTTACCACATGATTCTGGCGGAGGCTTCATTTTACTGGATGCAGTGAGTTTTAGCTGGACAAATACTGTATGCCATAGTTGTTCTTTAATCTTAAATTCAAGCCAAAACCTCTGTTTTTCAATTTGATATCATGAACAATGAACAACATCATGTGTGCCATAAAATGGACATATGCACATATGACTGGCAAGGTGTCAAGTATATACAATGATGATTGGTGTTATGATAGCTGGCCTTTTATAGCCACACATTTTTTCTCTTTAGTCGGGGTAAATCTTAGGAGTAGCTTGTAGCAGCTTGGGGTTTGCCATCAAACATTAGGTTGTCTACAACTAAAACCAGTATATTATAGCTAGAAGGAAGAGGGGTGATGAGAAGAGGAGGACATTAGGACTGGAATGGAGACAGGCTCATTTGTCCCTTTGCCACCCCTCTTCGAATGTCCCGGTCGCTCTTCAAATTTTGCGGGATTTGCGCTGAGTGTCATTGCAGCCTATGCAGTGATACTGCGCATGTGCGAGATCTGAGGGGCAGCACAGAGCATGACGGGAAGGCAAGATGTCACTGCCCGACTAAGACAGCGTGGGATCAAGGGATGCCGGAGCTCCATGCTAGAGCCACACTTCCTATGGGGAATTGGAGGGGGAAATGCCTATGAGAATGGGAGGGGGGAATGCCACACAGCCTATGAGAATGAAATGGGGGGGAATGCCACACTTCCTATAGGGAATGAGAGGGGGAAATGCCACCCTGCCTATGAGAATGGGAGGGGGAAATGCCACACTGCCTATGAGAATGGGAGGGGAGAATGCCACACTGCCTATGAGAATGAAATGGGGGGGAATGCCACACAGCCTATGAGAATGAAATGGGGGGGAATGCCACACTTCCTATAGGGAATGAGAGGGGGAAATGCCACACTGCCTATGAGAATGAGAGGGGGAAATGCCACACTGCCTATGAGAATGAAAGGGGGAAATGCCACACTGCCTATGAGAATGAGAGGGGGAAATGCCACACTGCCTATGAGAATGAAATGGGGGGGGGTGCCACACTGCCTATGGGGAATGGGAGGGGGGAATGCCATAATGCCTATGAGAATGGGAGAAGAGATTCCACAGTGCCTATGGGAATGGGAAGGGGAAATGCCACAATGCCTATGAGAATGGGAGGGGGTGAATTCCACACGCCTTTGGGAATGGGAGTGGGGATGCCACGCTGCCTATTGGAATGGGAGGAGGAAATGCCACACTGCCTACGGGTATGGGGGATTTCACAAGGCCTATGGGAATGGGAGGGGTATGCCACAATGCCTATGGGAATGGGAGAGGGGTTGCCACACTGCCTATTTAGGGAATGGGAGGAGGGAATGCCACACTGGACAGTAAAGGCAAGATGTCACTGCTTGACGAAGACAGCACGGTATCAAGGGATGCCGGAGCTCGATGTGGCGGGACAAGTAAGTTTAAAGCCACACTTCCTATAGGGAAAGGGAGGGGGAAATGCCACACTGCTTATAAGAAAGGGAGGGTGGAATGCCACACAGCCTATGGGAATGAGATGGGGGGGAATGCCACGCTGCCTATGTGGAATGGAAGGGGAGAATGCCATAATGCCTATGAGAATGGAAGAAGGGATTCCACATAGCCTATGGAAATGAGAAGGGGAAATGCCACACTGCCTATGGGAATGGGAGGGGGGAATTCCACACTGCCTATATGAATGGGAGGGGGAATTCCACACTGCCTATGGGAATGGTAGGGGGAAATGCCACACTGCCTATGGGAATGGGGGGATGTCACATGGCCTATGAGAATGGGAGAGGGGAATGCCCCACTGCCTATGGGAATGGGAGTAGGGATGTCACACTGCCTATGGAAATGGGAGGGGGGAATGCCACACTAACTATGGGAATGGGAGGGGGAAATGCCACACTGCCTATAGGAATGGGAGAGTATGAGAGAATGAGAGAATGGGTATGACCTACCTTTGAGAAAGGGCTGTAATGGCCCGAAACATCCATCAGGTGGTAGAGGCATACTATGGACAAAGTTAATATGTATGGGTAATTTTATCTGTCTGTTTGTTTCTGTAATATGATCTTGTGTTTCCTTTATTGTGCTGCTGAATAACTGTTTACAATGGAGTGTACAATATGATACTATGTGTAACAAGTGCAATATATTGCTGACGGGCTTGTGCAATACATATTCTTATGAATGCTGGATACATTTTCTACTTGAATTAACTATATAATCTATGACTATCTTTGTCTGCACAATGCACTTTAGCCGTATAATCAGACTAGTATTTTCTTGTTAAATTCGGCTTATTTAAGCACTTTCAAGCATACCTGAAGCTGCACAATAAGGACATATGGATTGTTTAATGTTGTAATCATGTGGTATTCTTGATTCCTTTGTAATTTATAATGTGATTTATTCTAATAAACTAGTGATTCTTTGAGTACACAATTCTTTTGTCCAGAAGCAAAAAGTTTGTCCGGCGTATCCATAAAAAATATAACCTTTATTGAAGACTCTTTAAAATCGACATCAATCAGATTGGGTATGGATGGCCTGAACCATTAAAGCATTTAATGCTTTAATGGTTCAGGCCATCCATACTCAATCTGATTGATGTCGATTTTAAAGAGTCTTCAATAAAGGTTATATTTTTTATGATACGCCGGACAAACTTTTTGCTTCTGGACTTTACATGTTTGGAGGAGTTAATGCAGGATCTCCCCTGTCCGTGCGGACAAAAGGTTGGTGAGCTGGCTAAACCAATATTATATTCACAATTCTTTTGCACCTGTTATGATATGTATTGAGTGTGCACCTTAAACTTGAATCATAGAGTATTTCTAGAGATTAAAAATCACAGTTGGCTATTCATTAGGAAATTGCACCTACTTTTCTATATATCAAGTTATATTGGAACATTTCTATGGATGCTATATATTGAACATACTGAGTTCACTTTTGTTCACATTATGCACACCAAAATAAATATATCCCAATATATCCCAGGATAACCCAGCCGAACCCAGCCCCCATTGAAATGATTGAGAACCTGAACTTTGGGGAGTGGCAGTAGTGGGGGAGCCCAGAGTGTGCAGCAGCAAGCGTGCTGCTGTAACCCTTCTCAGCCTGTGATCCCATATCTCTCAGGGGTGGCGGTGGCTCAGCGGCAGCAGTGTTTGACTTTAGCTCCAGCCGGGGCTACAGAAAGAAGGGGCCAAATTCAAATGCCGCTACTGCTACACCGCCGAAGCTACTGCTGAGAGTTGGGGCTGAATTGAGTGCACTGTTAGGTAAAGCAGCTCATCAGCAGCCCATTAACCAGCTCTTCTGTGTTTGGGCCGGATGTGAAACTCAAACATGGACTTCTGGCTGAAATCCATCTTTGATTTTGGAAGCCCAAACTCGCAAAGTACAAACAGACTTGGCTGTTCGGGTTCACCCATCTCTAATTCTGATGCTTTTTAAAGTGAATGTCAACATTCTACTACATTCAACAACTAAAGACATGCTTTGATGAGGGAGTCTTTGGAATTTTTGGGGCACAATGCTGCTGGACAACGTTATAACTCCAGTAAACTCCTTTTTCTCACTGACCACTGACTAGCTGTTTTTTACTCAACTATCTACATCCTTGGGGTGTTCTCCTTGGGGGGATGGGACTTGTCTCCTGTTAGTTGGTAACTTCAGAATAACACATAAGCTCCTCATTGAGTTCAACTGACAGGAGCACATTAAAGCAAATATTGACATCACCACCTTTTAAATGGATTAGTGAGGAAGAAATTCTGGGAATTAATTATTTTATTTTTTTTTTTAAAAAGCAGCATGTTCTTAGAAAAATGTCCTCGAAAATACAACTCTCTGCTGATTAAGATGAAGAATTGGGTTCTCTATACTTTATTCATTAAAAAGTGGCTAGCCATCTTACACTTAACAAATGGGAAAAGTGGGCCTAAATTTGTGCAGGCCATTATAGAGAAAGGTAACTCACTTCATAAAAATAAATTAGCTTAGAATTCCTCTCTAAACTCTATCCTCAATAACAGTGTATTAAACCGCCTTCTCCAGAAAATAATATTTTCTGATAGAGTGGGGGATCCTCTTACACCCATTACTGTACAGTTTTTTTTAGGAAATATATATATATATATATATATATCCCATTGGGGCATGGCTAACACAAAGATTTGAATATTTGTACTTTTTGTAAAACAGTTTTAAGATTCTTCAGCTGTCTATGACCTTTAATTGTAACCACATACTGTGCTATTCTACGAGGCTTGACTAAGAAAAATAAACATCAGTATTAATCATACTGTGAACACAGCACTGCTTCAGTCAACAGCTAAGCAGCATAGTAACTAATGTACTTGGTTTTAATGAGTCAAGATGCTATATGTAAGCATTTATACAGAACAGGTATGTGTTTTTACAATAGTCTCCATGGCTTTATTTTTAACAATTAGTTTGGTTCATTAAAGATCCTTACTCATCTAGTCTACAATCTTGCAATGCTGACTGAGGTCAGGTGGGACCCCTTGAGGCACGATGGATGAAAAAAAAGAGGGAGGCTGAGCAATTCCAGCAAAATTGTAGCATTGTATCTGTAAAGGCAAGTATTAATTCATGACAACAGTATACTTATATAGAGTTACTTTAAATATGGTGGTTTCTGTTGTACTTCCATTCTGGCATGGGGCCCCCGGGGGGGGAAGAGGAGATCCCCAATGCTTGATCCTGAAGAGTGTGTGTGTTTCTTTTTCGCGGAAAACCCAAAGATATGCCAAGACTGTAGAATATTGGCAGTTAATGGAGAAGCAAGCATGTACATTTGATGTGCTTGGCATTTAAAGGGTAAAGGACTCTGTACCCGATTAAAGGATTATAACCCATTCAGTGCTTATAGAGAACTTATCTCATCAAAATTTAAATGGTGCTCACTGCACTAAATATGTTGATCACTGCACCTTGAATTTCCTAGAATCACCTACAGACATTTTTATGCCCCAAGAGAATTAATCAATATGTGTATGTGTTTATCTCAATCCAAGGGAATGAGACTAGGCAATAGATAACTACAGTAAGTTTGATTGGGATAAAAGAATCAGGATGCTCCGCTGTGTGAAACCCCCCAGGTCACCCGGTATACACAACTTCAGCTCCAGTCCAGTGGCACATGCATGAATAGCGCCATATCCCCGCTATCGCTTTAGCAGGATGTGTGCCCACACCAGGCATTTGTGAATGGTCAGTGCGGGCATGCTCTCTGTTAGAGGGTAGCAGGGATGCCATCTTAGCCGAGCTAAGCTGAGAATGCATCAGCACAGTTGAGTGTGCTGATTAGGCGGGAGGTTTCGCATGCACCGTAGGACCAGGGAAAGGTGAGTCAATGAGGTGAGTCAGTTCGGATTTTATACAGTGGGGCATCCCTGATTAGGGTGCCCTGGGGGCAAGGACCAAAACCAGGATAGCCAATCCTGTCAAATACTGTTTTTTTAAACTTTAAAGTGGACCAAAACTGAGGATTTTGACTATCCTGGGTTTTGGTCCTTTCCCCCGGGGCGTGGGGGTGCCCCACCACGTGAAACCCCCACAGAAACCAAGCCCAACTCACCTCTTCCTAGTCCTATGATGCATGCGCGGCCACTTGTCCAATCATCATGCTGAGAGCTGCTGACGTCAAGTCGTCTGAGCCAGCGGCTCCAAACGCACGGACTACCGCATCCCCATTTCCCTCTAACAGGGAGGGTGCCTGCACTGGGCATTCACAAATGCCTGCCATGGGCACATGCCCTGCAAGAGGAATAGTGGAGATGCGGCCACGGCTCGCTCATGCGTCATTGGACCAGGAAACAAGGTAAATTTATGAGGCACTGTCAGCTGGTGTTGGTGTAATCAGAGTGAGAGTGATCTGTAAGGGGAGTAGAAGGGTGGGCTATGAAGCTATGATGATAACCTAGATTCACTCCTCTTGATCTAACTATTGTGTAACCATCTGGCAACCTTCTCTGACTAAAATATTGGAATGAGTGTGAGGTGTATGAGCACACGTGTATACGGTAGCAAAGTGTTTAAATGCCATTATAACTGGGACAATGAATAAATGCCATGCATAATAGTGAAGTACCGAGTCCAAATGTTTGTTCAAACGGTGGCCCTATTCTGTGGGTAACATCCCTGCAGCCCTCCTAGGCTAAACAGGGGCGTGGAATTACTAGTACGTGTATAGCGTGGGGAGAGCTTTGTTGGGACCCATAGTCCGCCGATTGCCATTGAAATGCATTGGAGAGTGGCGATTGGCTGAGAGACGCACAAGGGGAGGAGCTCCACTTTTGAAATGGCCTAGAAAATGGCCCACCCCCCCACCCTGATGAAACTCCGGCCCACGGAGTGAAACACATGTCGGCGGCCGGCCGGCCCACCTACCTCCCCACTCCGCCGCACTCTGGCATACTGACAGCGCGCAACATGAGGAAGTAGCTGCACAGCAACTAATGCACACAACGCCGGCTGGCGATATATTGCGGGATGGATGTCTAGCCCCCTCACCCTTCATCAGGATTGGCATACCGGATTTACAGCCTAATCTTTTGAAAGCGAAGCTACGAGATAGAGCTAAGTACAAGCGGTGCCCTGTTATTTGTTTCCTTGGCGGGGAGGAGCTGCGTGCGTGAGCAGCTGGCTGATAGTCTGATACCTGTGTATACAGTGAGCAGTGGGACACTCGGTTGCTAGAGGCTGCTAAGGAACCGTCTTGGCGCCAGGTACATTTGAAGGGATAGGGGAGATCACTGCGCCCAGCCACGCAACTTTCGGCAACGACTATGTGGCGGCAGGACTATTAACCCATATAAGATCCCTGAAAATAGCATTTTTTTATAAATTCTTTATTTATTCAGGTTTTCAAACAGAACACAAATCCAGTCAATGACAGTTGTTAAAGTAACATGTCGATCGTCTTTGTAACAATGTAATAATAAAGAAGAAACAATACACATTTAGTCTTATTATTTTCTTTCCCGTCGAACGGATGAATCGATAGAGTCATGTAGACTCAAGCTTATTTTGACCGTCCGACTGTACCAATCCAAAGCACTTGACGACAGGGTTAAGTAAAAGTTCCAATGGTGGACTTGAATACACAAAACAGGGGGGGGAAAAGGAGAGGAGAGGGTGGGGGAGGAAGGGGGCCGGGATGCCCGAGGGGAGGGGGAAGAGCCCTCACCCCAGGCACAGCAATTCCTTACCCTCTGGCCCTGAAAATAGCATTTAAAGTGAACCCACCGAGCATGACGATATAAGGGACCTGTGATCAATCATTCACCCTGAACTGGGATTCCTCTGGAATTCTGCTGCTGTGCTAGTGCTGGGACCTATATTGGTGCCTATATTGGTGCACTATCTTCTTTCAGAGATGGCCAACGTGGAGTTAACCCAGTCTTACAATAGCTGCTGAGTGTGCGGGGAGTGATTGGGATGCAAGTGTGGCTGTGAGAGGCTGCATGAGGGGGCATGCGTGTGTGTGTTGTGGAGCATTAGTGCCAGTCTAGCGTTAACTGTGTGTAAGTGTGGCATTAGAAATTTATGAGGCAACCTGGGGGGTTTTCACAAAGTGGGGCATTCCCATTTTGGGTGCCCAGGGGGACAGAATCGATCAGCCCTATATTGAAAATGGTGGGTTTTGGTGCACTTCAAGCATACAATGCAGCTCAATGTGAGTTTATATGGTTTTGCTATATAAAGTATAATATTTTGGAACAAAGACCCCTAGAGAGTATCTGCATGGAATCTCCTGCAAAATCAGTGATTCTGCATATGTATGGTTTGAAAGGCAGAAGGGTTTTGAAAAGTAAGCCACAAAAGTGAATTTTCAAGCCTGTGCTCAATGAAGCCTAAGAGTAACAGTTAAAGGCTCTTGTTCATGTACCATAATTTATTCTCCTTAGGTTGCTCTCACTCTCATTATAACAAAATATCCAGACATGTATATACATGTGTCAAGCCGGCGTGTCCTCATTTTTTGCAAAGAAAAGCAAGAACATTGACTATGTATTAACTTTCCCCGCAAACGATGACTGGGGACTGCGGGGGGGGGGGGGGGGGAGGGGCGGTCGCTCCCTGCTCCCCGACCAACAGCTTGCAGTGCAGCTTCCAGCGAGCAGCGCATCTTCCAGCAGCGGAGTCAAATCCAGATATACATTTGTGGGGTAAAAGGAATTGGCTTTACTGGAACATGAGTGCAGTAAGTGAAGGTCATATTACATGGTGGATAACACAGACAGGAAAAAGAAGTCATAGAACAGAGCAGTAGCAGAGAGCGTACAACAGAGACACATAGATATCTGTAACAGCGACATCTACTGTCATAAATGTATATTTCATTAACTTAGCAATATAGATGCAGGTTACATACAGAGACAAGCTGTAAGCCCCTTCTCAACAGCTGAGACTTAGTCTGTTAAACCCATCTTCTTTGTAAGCTTTGAGTATCTTTCAGCAGTCAGGAGCTTGCTATCATATCCTCAGTAGGGCAATAAAATGACTCAAGAAGCCCCCACTCTCAAAGGTTCCTTTAGAAAGTAGAACTTTACATCAAAATTGCTTGGTTTCATCACGTGCTGGTAACCTTAGCTTGTAGTGCAAAGTCCCTTTAAGATACATATATACACACATACATACATACAAACATACAATTGCAATAGCTGCTGCAATGTCAAGTGTTGTAGTGGTGGTAATGTAAGCAATTTTCCTATTGATTTTCTGTACTTAGTTGACAGTGCAGTATCTTGGCTGTTTATCTCCTTCAGGTAGTTGATTTCCATGAGAAATCTCACTGGTTTGGATTCTTCATTCCAACATTTTCAATTATTTCTTGTATTTTGTGCTTTTGGTTCAGAAAAAGATGCTATCTTCCTCTCTCTTACTCTGAATGCTGAAGTAATTTATTATGTTTCCAAGATCTTTGGTCTCAAAATGCTGATTCAGGGTCAGCAGTATTTTTGCTTAATCCCATTCTTGCTCAAAACAAGTCAAGATATCGTCGACATATATGAGCACATAGATCCATCTGTCTGCAAATTTCTTTGTGTATAAGCAGAGGTCTGCTTTACTCCTCTATTAGGGACCAATAAAACACAGAATATCGGCAGGATACATTAAAAAGCCCAACACCATGGCAATAGGCTCAGCCTTCACATGTGATGTGTTTCTGGCCTCTTGGGGTCTTGCCCATACAATAAGAATGTGTATATATGAGATTCCAGAGATAACATGCTGTGCAGCAGAAGTACATTGGGGCTTCGTCTATATTCTCTGGTGGTTTTGGCTGGAGTAAACAGGAAACCAGTCTCTATTGGTAGAAGGAAGGGGAGGCATGCCCCTGTCCCGCCGCCCCCCCCCCCCCCCCCCCCGGCCAATGTGCATCCATTCATATCACGTACAGACAAGACACACTCCCCTAGAGTGTGAGTCACTGTCTATGACAACAGGGCCATGCATAAATCAGAAAGGAGACAGCGGGAAAGCCTACCATCCTCCATTCCTGCCTTACCTCAGTATTCTTATGGTAGTCCAGAGTCTGTCAGCGTACATCTGATCATTTCGGTCAGCCTTTGGTTCTTTCTTTCAGCTACCCCATTTTGCTCTTGTGTGTATGTCTTTTGATGCTCTATTCCATTCTGCCTCAAGTACTCTTATACTTTGTGTTCTGTGAATTCCCCTCCATTATCACTCTGAAGTATAAGAGGTCTCCCCTGAAACTTAGGTAAGTGACTGTGGATCATGAAGTATCATCTATGAAAGTCACCATGTACCTGTTGCCTTCGGGGGTAGGTGGGTTTAGGGGACCACATACATCACTATGAACTTGGTCAAGTGGTCTTGAAGCTCTATTCTGACTGACTTTAGGAAGTGTTGCTCTTGTAGCTTTGGATTTGCCGCAGCAATCACACTTAACAATAACAAGGACAAGGGGATACTTTTAGATCTTCTTCAGATTCCTCTTTTGTAGTTCTTCTATGCATTATGTGTGCCTGTGACCTAAGCACCCATGCCACATGTGTATACAGTCATTGTGTTTATGGATACATAGTCTCACCTTTTTCTTCACTGTATTGAGATGATACAGATGATCATCCTTGGCACTTGCTATAGTCTGTTTGCATCCCAGGATAAAACACTTGTCACCTTGGAATCTTGCAGTGAGTCCTTTGGTTGTCAGATGCTTCACAGAGTCCTCCTTCTAGATCAGGAACATAAAGCACATTTTTTAATGGTATGGCTAAATTGTGTTCCGCATCATTAGGAAATACAAGGGTTCCATACCCATATCCCTCTGCATGTATTTTAGGGTCTACAAGGTAAATAGTCTCTTTTTTATTCAGATTAAGTTCGGTAAAAAAGCCTCTTTCACTTGTCATCACATGTCAATGCACCAGCCTTGAAATGTATGGTTGCCTGTCAATGTTGCATTTCAGTTTCCTTCACATGGATCAGAAATTGTGGCTTTGACCTTCTGTTTAGTATAAGAGGGACACTGTCTCGTTTGTATTCTGTATAGTACAGTCTCTCTTTATGCGTCCCTGTTTGTGGCATCTAAAGCTTACCCTGTTTCTTTTCTGTGTAACCTTCTGTCTGTAGCTTTAAGAGCTGTTTTGCTATGTGTTACTGTGGAGTCATGCAGACGCTCCTTTCTTTGCTCATACTCATCTATGAGGCTGGTCTTTACAAATGCTAGTGTCAGATCTGTCTCAGGCTTTGTCTCCAGTGCATTGATCAGAGAATCAACATGGTTGCAGCGTGATTGTCATATTTTCACTTCCAGCATGGGATTATATGCTTCTGCATTTCATGCTCTCTGCTAAGCCTCATTTTGTTAATTTGCTGTTTAAACTGGATCTCTCATGCAGTCTTTCCAGTACATCCCACACGTATTTCACTGTTCACTGCATATGTGATTAAGCTGATTATCTTCTACTAGTAAGCTTATGGTAGCACGTCCCTGTCTGTTTTTCCTGTCCCAGTCCTGATTATTGCCCTGTACCCTCTCTGTAATGATAACCCCCCACAAGTCATCTCTGGGTATTAGCATTTCCATTATAAACTTTCATAGCTGATAATTGTCATTGTTCAGCTTGGCCACTGAGAGTTTAAAGGAAAACTCCCCTTTTGGGAGCAGTGGAGTCAAATCCAGATATACATTTGTTATGTAACCGGAACTGACTGTGAAGGTCACCTTACATGATGGATAACACAGACAGAAAAAATAGTCATAGACAGCACCATTTACAGGAAACACAACATGCAGCACATGTCTCCAACATGGACTGCGCTGATTGACTGATGTGTGGCATCAGGAGCACCGTTCACTGAAACCGTGTGGTTTCAGTGGGAGTGAAGATGAGTGCCTGTTTTTTTCTTTTTTTTCTGGTTATAGTAACCCTTTAAACTCTAAGAATAATAGTGTAACAAATAATTAAATATCAAGATTCATTATATCTTTTTATAGACCTTGAAAAGGCTTTTGACTGCATGGACCAAAACAAAATCTGTGAGGCTATGAGAAGATATGGGATACCACACAAAAAAATAATAAACATGATTCAAAATATGTTCGTTGATTACATACGCCTGGAGTGAGATGGTAGAACTTTGAGTGAACCAATCCCCACAAAATCAGGAGTGAAACAAAATTGCCTGCTGTCACCACTGTTCTTCTTGATGTTACTGGATCTCATGTAGAAATGGAAAGGGCAATGAACAAATGAAGAGGACTGCAGTGAGGAACATTTGGACATTTGGAGGATCTTGACTATGCAGACAATCTCTGCCCAAAGTTTCAAAGATATGGAGAAAAAACTTAATGACTTTAAAGTGGAAGCTGCTGAAGTGGGATTGAAAAAAAAAACAGAAAGAAAACAAAGGAGATGAGGATTAGGATCAAAAACCAAGACAGATTGATACTCAAAGAACAAGCTACCAGAGCGCATAATTTCTACAAAAGGAAGGTACAGAAAAAGATGCAAAAAGCAGAATCATTAAAGCAAGAGGAGCTTTAATTCAGCTGAGGCCTTTATCAAAACAAATATATATTAAAATGTTTTAATATGAACGTGAAGTCAGTTATACTGTATGGCAAGGAGATGTGGAAGATTAACAGAGAAGTAACTCAGAAACTACAAACCTTCACAAACAGGTGCCTTTAACACATCCTTGGCTATAGACTTTCAGATAAGATCCAAAATGAAAATCCTTGGAATGATGCCAGAGAAATTGAACTAGTAATAAAACAACAAAAGTGGAAGTGGATAGGTCACACTCTAACAAAACCAGACAGTTACATAACAAGACAAGCACAAGTGTGTAACCCCCAAGGCCGGCGGAGAAGAGAAAGACCAAAATAAACCTGGCAAAGAACAGTTGATATGGAAGTGAAGGAGATGGGCAAAACATGAGACCAGATATAAATAGAAGCAAAGGAAAGGATCCGGTGGAGACACTTCATGGAATCCCTTATGCCACTTAGGCACAAAAGATATCTGACTGACTGACTCTATCTGATGAAATTTAAGCTCGGAAACTGCTTTAGGGGCTCCTGGCACCTTTTATAATTGGACTATTGGGCTAGTCTGAAAGCTGTTCTCTGGGACTGGGCACAGAGGTTGTTAAGGGTGATGAAGGCTCACAAATCTTGAAAAAAGGAGATTAAAACAATGGGCTAAAAGAGAAATTGAAAGGGATGTTAAATGATTATTCTGAGCACATAAGTATTTCTTTTATTGTAATAATAATAACTTTTGTTTTTTTCATGCACATGTCATATATACAGCTATCTCCTTTATTCCCAATTGCGTAGCAAGTCTACTGAAAAAATGTTTTTTAACAATGTTATTAACAATAATGCAAAGCAATAATCTGTAGCGCCAAGGTCATCCATAATAGCCTTCAGTTATTTTTTCACAAAGATAGAAATTCCCCCTCATAACCCTTTCCTCTCCTTCAGTTTCTTCAAATAAATATGCCATTTTTGCTGAAAGACATGTCATCGCTGATGAAGTACAAGGACTAGTCAATTTGTTCCTGTTACTTTGGACAATTTGTATAGCAAACAAATGACACTGCTGTAATAGCCAATGACAAGTAAAATAAAAGATTTACATTCCAATAAAAATGCATCAAATCAAAAATGAAAAGCATCAGGGATATTTGGGGTGTTTTTGATCACACAAATACACAGAAATGTAGCAATTCCAATTAATGAGTATTCTAGTGAAATAGCTGGATAACATTTGAAATATCATTCAATGTAAGCGAGAAACATGTTGTATATGTATCAGTAATACATGGAATGAAACCAAAAACAAAAGGTCTCATTCTAATACAATAATTCTTGGTGCCATGATGCCATTGCAAATGGTTTAGAAATCTGTGTATTTTCTGTATAGAGGAACAGATGAACAGGATGATTGCCCTGCGTGCCAAGGCCATAGTGTATGTAAGGGTGCACTTTTTTATCCACTCTTTCTGTTTTCCGTAGATTGATTTGGGCCACTGTTAGTTGTCCATTAGTGGTAGCCATATGCCATGCCTTCAATATTGGGCTCAATCATGGGGAAGGGGCACTGCATTCTGCTAAGGAAGATGCCCAGCATGGCACAGTATGTACTAGTATGGAAAAGCAGCAGCACCAAAGGATTCTCCTAGATATTTCTCCCCAGAATCTGCCCTGCTCATGGATTATGATTTTAATTGCCAAGGATTTGTTTCACTATAAGAACAAAATAACATACTGCAGATCTTTGTTTATGTCTAAGAGAGCTGATACACATTAATAATAAGCTTGTAAAGCCACCAACATCTAGAATTCAATTTTTGTATTTTTGTATTTTAACTTTTTGTTTTCTTACCTCAGAAAAATCTATGGCCTGATTCAGATCCTCTCTCACATGCATTCCCCCCAGCAGGAAGTTCCATATTTGGTCTATTTTCTGTGTCAGGTGATTCAGAGCCTTGTTTTTGTGGCCGAGTTGTCCTTTTTGCAGGAAGTTACAGTTTGCATATGTCAAGACGAATGTTCGGCATATAAATATGGCTCAAGGCATCCATGCGTAGGTAATTTCAGTGGATTAGCCTGTGCTTGCGCAGGATTCAGAGCCCTGATTTGTGGGTTTTCTGACCTATAAAAGCTGCAGGTTTCTGGTTCAAACTTACGCCATCTTTCAGCTAGCGGGAAAACTTGAACAGTCTTTTGTTGCTAGTGAAAATACAGCCTACATGCTCTGCACCTACGATGGATTTGCAAGTTCTGTGAAGAGTACGAGCTTCTGCAGCAGCGTGGGTTGTTAACCATGTACTTTCCAGAGCCTATCAATCAGGGGTGTGTCATACAGAGATATCCAAAGGTCCAACAAGGCACCCACTGTCTTCACTCTTGAGCAGCAAGAGGACATTATAATGGTAAGGCACACTTTCATGCCATTTGCCTACACATGTGTGCCACATTACACTCCTGCCAAGGTGCAAACAGGTGACAGTGCCTGAGAAATATGAGCATGGCACCACAGTAATGGTGGAGACCTGGCCTTCCAACATTACAGGGCCACAGTACTTTGCTGCCACTGTCACATGGACCACTCTGGCCTTTTTTATGTTACGCAGGGGTGCCTAGGTGATTTAGGTTTGACATTTCTAGGCAATCCGCTATTATTGTGGGATGGGAAAGCTGGCTTCCCCTTGTTGCTGGCCGTGAGGATGTTGGCAGAAGGAGCAGTACATGGGTGTGGAGATGGGAACATCACCTTACACCTTCACCCAATTCGGACCTCAAACAGCGAATGTGGCCCAGAGGCGGAGGTTCTACAGCCAGAACTTCCCAGGTAAATGGATGTACAACAGATAAGGTGAGCTATCAGGATAATGTTTTTCAAAATTATTTTTTCTTTTGTAGCTGGGGAGTTCTAGCTGTGGATCAAACCCACCCAAAGGCAAGGAGTCTGACCAGTGCGGCCAAGAAGATCCCACTTCAGTGGGGCCAAGAAGGGTGTGGGAGAAAGGTGGCAGCACCCCCAACCCTGCCAACATCCTTTTCCTCCTCTGACGTAGCACCACCAACAGCTATGGAGCCCGCTGAAGAGGAGGGTGTGTGTTCGGCTTGGAGTCGCCCACAGCTCCTGCACACACGGTAGGGCAATACCCAAAACAAAAAAACACAGGTTGTGCTGCATGTAAAATCTAATAACATGTTTACTAAGTGCTGGTGTGTTGTTGTCAGTCTCCTCGCTTTCCTGCCCTTTAAGGCATCGTGAGCGCGCCATACCACGGACTGCATGCAGCAGCAGACATGCTTGGCTGCATGGTTTTAACAGAGCAGGCTCTTCTTCTGTCGCATGCTCCACAGTGACACCTGCTGTTCAGCCCATTGGAAGTGCACAAGGCCTAGAGTGTAAGCTCTTGGACTTGATTTCACTTCCTGGTGTCCTGTGTTTGAATGGACAGAAGTGACTTCACCAGACTCTGGCACATCCCTCCCTGTGCTGATTGATAGCCCTATTTAAGAGGACAGCTGGCCTACAGCCAATGCTGTGTTATCGGCTTACTTCCTGGACCTTGTTTCCCTGACTCCTGAATACCTGATTGAATACCTGGAGTTATACATGGACGGATAATCTGATTTTTGACGCGGATTGCTTATGGACTTTGCCTGTTTTCTGCCTGCCTCTGACCCCGGATTCACCCTTGGACTCTGCTCAGACTTTTTATTTGCTCTTTGGAGTTTTTTCTGCTTCACTTCGCCCCATACCTGGAGCTCAGCTCAGCTCTCCCCATGATTGTAGCCAGGAGGCTTGACAGTTGTGCTTCTCTGTCCCTAAAGATTCATCAGAGGATGAGTATGCAGCGATGGGGTCACCCGATACGGAAGCGGCGCAAGGCTCAGGTGGGTGTGAAGCCAGTGAAGCAAAACAAACCCCAAGCATTACCTGAGCACAACACATGCCCATAAATACTAACTCAGGTTCTTTCCCTCTACAGACCCCGAAGAAAGGGATGGCACCGTGGAGGAAGGTCGTCCCCGAAAATATGTGTCAACCAGTTTGGGTTAGTATGTAAAAATGTGCTTGTATGTACAGAAAACAGAAGGCGGCTGAAGTAGGGGGTGAGTAACAGTGGGTAGAAGCAGACAACATGGCAACCAAGGTACGAACATAAGTATGTGCAAGGAGAAGCAGACTTCATAGGATAACCTAGATGCCAGCAGGGGGAAGAAGGTAAGTATGTGCTAGGACATGCAGACTACATGGGATGCCCTAGTTGCTAGGAGGGGGACAAAGGTAAGTATGTGCTAGGACATGCAAACTAACATGGGATGCCCTGGATGCCAGCAAGGGAAGAAGGTAATTATGTGCTAGGTCATTAAAACTACATGGGATGCCCTAGATGCCAGCAGGGGGGGGGGCAAAGGTATGTATATGCTAGAACATGCAAACTAGCATGGAATGCCCTGAATGCCAGCAGGGGGAGAAGATACGTAAGTGCAAGGACATGCAGACAACCATGGGTACAGTGGCGGAGGATGGCGGGAAGCACATTAAAATAAGTGGTTACAACAAAAAAAGCATACGCTCGAAAGCCACACAAGCACACGGCACACTGAGAACAGCAAGTTACATCTGAAAACAGGTAAAAACTCGGCTTCCAGAACGGCTTCGGCTGTAAATACCGTAAATACTTGGCTAAACCGTATGTGTACACAAAGCAAATATGGCTGCTTATGCAGGAACAAACTTTTCTTGGGACGTGGCTGTGAATCATATGAGTGTTCGCAATTTCCCAGTTACTGAGATCAGTTCCTGAAAAAAACGAGAATTCACAGGCAGGCTCTGAATCAGGCCACTAGTCTTACTTCCTGTTTGGTCACCAGTGACAGGAAACAGAAAATCCTTTATTTTCATTTAGACTGAAAAATGTAGACTAGCACAAATAACTGGGTTCTTTCACATAACAATCCCTGCCCCCCCACAGAACCCATGATAATACTGACCTCTCTATAGTAAGAAAAAGATGGGCCAAAAACAGAAAAATGGTCCTATGCATTGTGGTCTATGTCTCCCTTTCATGCTCTGCAAGTGTGGCAATAGAAAATTAGGCCTTCATTTTGCTATCATTATTTCCACGATCTTTGACCTTCTGGCTCCTGACCTTTTAGCTTGTCCCTGGATATCATCTTTGCTCCATCCTTCAGCTCGTCATCTCCAGGCCTCATCTTATTGCTGGAACTGCTGTCCTGTCCGATTTGTGCTGTGCCCTGGGAGTTAATTGGCCTTCAATCATCAAACACATCCTTTGTGCTGTTAGACCTGGGGGCAACCGTGTCCGCGTAGAGGTGTATAGCTTACTAGAAAAAGAGGGCTTGAAGAAGCAGTGGTGGACAATAAAACACCTATATATAATACCAGAGTTAATACAGTAAACTGGATTCTACTTTTACTCTTTAAATAAGATTGTTTGGTACAATATTATCTTTTCAGTTTAAAAAAAAAAAAGTTTAAAACAGACTTTTTTCGAAACCTTTAAACAAAACATGAAGTTTAACATCTAATAGCTTTGGATATAACTTGTCATGTTTTTACTTTCCTCAATCACTCATTTTGTTGAAATACAGTTTAAACCCAAGCCTCAGTTTCTGCCTTCCCATTCTATAATGAATGCTGAATTTCCCCTGGTGTCAGCAAAGGTAGTTTGAATAGCGTCATGTAACAAGCATGATGGATTGCTTTAATTTGATATTCTTAGGCTGTCTTTCAAGTTCTCTCTTGTAGAAAAGTAACTTAAAAGAAAATGTATATTTACAGTACGTACCTGACCTCTGTGGACAGGCCCAGCACCGATTTAAATTTTCCCCCACCATCCCTATGCCAAGAAGCAAACTAAGCAGGACCCTTCTCTGGCTGTACTATCTGGCAAGCATATTCAGATGACCATGATATCAATGGCATCTGCCAGGCTGGCACTCTGATGGCATTGAACAGAGGAGGTTACTGCCAAGGTGGCATAATGGCAATTGAAGCACACTTTATTTACTTAAAAAACACACATCAATCTGCCACTGTTACAACCCCTCACAAACCAACCAAACACCCACTGTCAACCCCCCCCCCTGCAAACACATAATAACTTGTCAGGGTTACAGATCCCCACTCCACACAAATATGCCACTTTCACATACACCTCCATCGACCTATATGTTCTTCTTCCCCAGTGCACAGCTTACTTTGGCCAACTGGCCAGATTATTTTCACTTTTCATTGGTGGCCAAGGGGGGATTGGGCCCCACAACATGGTTAAAGAGTTAATGGATTTAATCATTCAAGCTTTGGCAGCTTCCATGTTTCCTTTATCTTTGCTGCCATTGCTGCAGCGGTGTCCATCATTGAAGAACTGCACTGGCTGCATGGATGATGGGGCGCGATGAGCAACTTTGAACTGGAGCATGCTGAAACAGGTCTACAGTAGGCAAGTAAGACTTAATGCATGCTGCCTGGCCATGACAGAGAATCAATGAGTGGGGGAGCACATGATCAGAGCAACTTGCTACATTGAGCAGAGTGCAATGATTCTGCCATGACAGAAAAACAATTGATTACTGTGTTCAGCAGATGCCCCCCACGCTGCAGATGGGCTCTTCCACTGGCAATGCCGGGCAATGTTTATAAGCTGTATTTAATGATGTACCTACCAGGAAACTATATTTGTCCTCAGGGGTGTACATAACATAGAGACAGGAGAGGCAGCTGCTACAGGACCTGTGAAATGAGGGGGCCTTGTGCAAGCAAGTAGAGCCCATGGACACCGCCATGAAAGGCTGCCAGTGCTTGGAGATGGAATTTCTGGAACTCCCAACCCCAGCTGGCAACAATAAGAGCTTTGTTTCAAATTACGTCAGTTCAGCGGGCGGCTCTCATTGGATAAGAGCACATGCACACGCTGCTGGGCCAGAGAGAGGTGAGTGTGTACGGGCACCCTGGAGGGTTTCACCTGATGCATAATCCCGATTCAGGATGCCCCGAGGGAAAGTCAGCAGCCAGCTGCTGGTGGGTTTAGTTTCACTTTATGAAAAACCGGAGAAATGGGTGGTTGGTCCTCTTTAAAACGCAATTGAAATATGTTAGTATGTTACTCTAGGGAAAGTTGCAGGTGCAAACTATGCTTTAAAGGGGGATCAAAAGTCCTGTAACAAGGCAATATCAAAAAGATTAACTCACCCCCCATTGGTTCAGGTCTAGATATTGCATCATTTTAATTGTTAAGGGTTTTGGCTGTGCTGCCTCCACATCCGCATGTGCGTTAAAGTGTGTGGTGGAAGCCGTGAATAAGGCAAGTGCCCCCTGCCTCGCACCCAGCTTCCACCGCTCACTCCAGCTTCGTTTGACTCACGCTGCAGGGAAGGGTCTATTATACCAGTGGAGTGGATTGATGTCATCTCACTCACTGGTATAAAAGATCCCTCCCTGCAGCGTGGGGCAGCAGTCATAATCCGGCGCTGTTCTCTGCCCCGCTGAAGACCCTGGACCAGCGATCAGAGGTCAATCAGGGAAAGAGGAGACCCCCAGCACTGAAACCTGGATGGAGGTGAGCTTTTTGGGGGGCAGGTGTAAACTGGGGAGACACCAGACACATGAAATTGATGTGGCTGGCAGTTAACATATGGACATGCACCCACGTAAATTTCACAGCCTTGGCAGTTACAGGGTTAAAGGCAAAGAAAAGGAAGCAGTGTGACTGAGCCCTCTGATTACTTCTTAAATGCAAAGGCAATTTTCTGAGCTTAACTAGAATGTTAAAGCCTCCTCTTTTTGTTTATTAACATTACAACTCAAAAAAAGAAAAATGGTGTTGAGCTTCTAAGTGACCTTAAAAAGCTTTTTACTGGCTATTGTGGAGCACAATGCACAGCTGTGTGCAGTATAAGCTAATCATTATGAAGGAGAAACAGGCGAGGCCTCTCTACTGCTGATACCTATCACACCAAAGCACCTGCAGTCATTCAATTTTTATGCATACTTTTATCGCTAAGTATATATCGAAGGATAAAAAGCACAAAGCCTGCAGATTATAACCAGAAGAAGCGCATTAATCTTACATTCCTGCATTTTCTGGTTTGTACATCTTTCATGAGAATACTGGCAATTAGGCGGATGCCATTTTTCATGCTTAACTTTATCTTTGTCAAGGTAATGAGTATAAATGGTATGCATATAATCTTCTAAAATAGAGCACCATGCGATCCTTCTTCCACCTGCTCATTTGGATTGATTATGACTGCTTTTAGTGTAAAACTTTCTAACTATCTCATTGACTGCACTCTAAAGCCAAATTCAAGACCCCTTCTAGTTGTTGAACAGAAAAATAAAGAAGATAATAAAATTATTTTGCATGAACTATAGCAATGATTTCATTTTTTTTTTTTTTTGAGTGCTAAATGGCAAGCAACATGTGTATGTTCCTCCTTGTAAATCCATCAAAACCCAACGGAAGTAAAATTTCCTTTTAGTTTTAAACACTATGGAAAAAGGTAAGAACTATGTTAACACCCTCAATAATTTAAAGGTCTAACAGGCAGGGTATGCCACTCTCTGCAATATTTTAGTATGGTGTCTCCAGACACACATACAGGTATACACACATTCAAAAAGTAAGAAGGGTTTTTAACCCTTTATGTAGAGTTTTTGTCACACTCTGTTGCCAGACCATTTTGCACTATTTTGCACTCCCCATGTTCAAATGTGATTTTTGAAGGGATTTCCCAGGAAAATGATATATTGTTTTTTTTCAGCAGAGTCTGAGCTTTAACATGAAATGTCTTGTTTGTCATTTCTAAGGTGTATTCTCAATATTTTTTGGCGAAATATGTGCAAAAAAATAAAAAAAAAGTGTAGTGTTTTTTTGTAATAAAAAATTTAAGTTTGTCAATAAAATCTTATTGCGTGTGAAACCCCAATTTCTCACAGTTACAGTGGTACCACATATGTATAGGTAGACACCTTTTCCTGCCCAGGAGACTCCCCCAAACTCAAACAGAGCTTTAGGGGATTTTCAGAAAAAATACAACTGTGATATGTGCTATGTGCACCTTGCAGTTTTTCCAGAAAAACAACCCTTTACATTTGAAATACCCCCCACAAACTATATATTCTCTGGAAGTACACACCTCAGGCTTTCTATTTGTACCAGGCTTGTTGATGTGGCCACAGTTTTCTAGAAGTAATCCCCCAATGTATTCTTTGGTTGCAAAGAGTTTCCCTAAAAAAAGGATAAAAAAGCAGAATCAAAGCCACATATTGCTAAAAAAAACTATATACAAACAAGAAAAAACAAGTATAATCTGAAAAAGCAACACCCCCCCGAACAGAACGATACCCAACATGCATAGGTTCTGTCAAGGGAAGAGTTACCAAACACCCCAAAGTAAAGCATGAGCATAACGGTAATTTTTCTTGAAAATTTCAGTTCTGCAGACAAAGTGCGCACCTTGCGATTTTTCAACCAAAACAACCCTTTACATTTGGAATATCCCCATAAACCATATATTCCCTGAAAGTACACATGTTAAGCTTTCTAAGCGTACCCAGCTTGTTGTAGTGGGCTCATCTTTCTGGAATTAATCCCTCAAAGAACTCTTTGGTTGCACAGAGTTTCCCTAAAAAATGTATAAAAAAGCAGAATAAAAAACACCTTTTCCTAAAATATAAATATGCAAACAAGAAAAAACAAGCTAAGTCTGAAAGCGCAAGGTCCCCCGAACAGAACAATACCCAACATGCAGAGGTACTATTAACCCTTTTAATTGCCAGCCTACTTGAGATTTTGTCACCCTCTGTTGACAGGTCATTTTTCCTTATTTTGCGTCATGTTTTGCGTCATTTTTGCTGGAATTTTCAGGAAAATTATATATATATTTTTTGCAGCAGAGTTTAGGCTTTAACATGAAATGTCTTGTTTGTAAATTTTATTTATTATTAATTTTATTTATTATTAAGTAAAAAAAAAATAAATGAATAAAAATTTTTTTTAGAAAATTGCCTCCTTTATTTTAAATAAAAAATGTATTTGATTAGGGAAAACCATATTGCATGTGAAAGCCCCATTTCTACCGATTAGAACGGTACCACATATTTATCGGTAGTCCCCTGTTCCTGCCCAGGAGACCCACCTAACTGAAACAAGTAATTTTTAACATTTACAAATAAAATACAACTACCATCCACACTACAAAGGGTTAAATCGAGAAAAAAAAAATGACATAGGGTCCCCCCTCCCAGGAGGGGGGGGGGGCATTTTTGGGGGGTATTTTTAAGGGTTAAAAACCCTTAAAAAATTAAAAAAAAAATGACATGGGCCCCCCCTTACCCAAAGTAACCAGCCGGGACCAGCTATGCAGGGTTTGGAGGAACAGGGCGCAGGGGCCAGCTTTTGCGGCCCCTGGCCCTGCAGGCTACAAGCCCGGGCTCTTCTGCCCCCCCCCTGGGCTTTGGGGAGGCAGGTAATGGGGGTGCCGGGGGTTAATGACAAGTCACCGGCTAGCGCAGGTGACTTGCCACCTCCCCCAGCCTTGTGAACTGGTATAAGGGTCAAATGAAAGGGGTTAAATGAAAAAAAAAAACACAGACACACAAAGAGAAAAAATATTTTTTTTTTTTTTTTTTTTTAATACTTACCTCCCATCCATAGTGGAGCACTCTTTCAGCCTTTTATAGCTGCTGGATGACAGAACACAAAAGGGTTAATTAAAAAAAAAAATGACATAGGGTTCCCCCTCCTAGGGGGAGGGGCATTTTTTTTGGAATTTTAAGGGTTAAAAACCCTTAAAAATCCCCCCAAAAAATGACGTAGGGTCCCCCCTACCCAGCATTACCGACCCGGGCCAGCTATGGGGGCTTGTAGAACAGGGCGCAGGGGCCAGCGTTGGTGGCCCCTGGCCCTGCAGGCTACTAGCCCACATAGCCACTAAGTGGCCCGGGCCCTTCTGCCCTCCCCTGGCCGTTGGGGAGGCAGGTAATGGGGGGCTGGGGGTTATGGCAAGTCACCCGCTTGCCGCAGGTAACCTGCCATACCCAGAGCCTTGTGAACTGGTATAAGGGGTCTCATGGACCCCTTACCAGTTCACAAAGGGTTAACTGAAAAAAAACACCACACAAAAGTATTTTATTAAAAAAAAAAAAAAAATTTACTGTACTTACCTCCGATTGCAAGCTCTTGTCCCGCGCCGCTCTGCTGACAGATGCCGGTGATCGGCATCCAGAGAAGGGGGAGGCAGGAGATCAGAGGATCTCCTGCCACCTCCTTTCCCTGCACCGATCACCGGCATCTGACAGCTGAGAACGCTGATGATCAGGGATGGGATGACGTCATAGCCCCGCCCCCAAAAGGGGCGGGGCTTGGCGCGAAGACGGGCCTGGATGACGTCATAACTTAGCTTAGCGGCAAGATGGCGGCCGCCATCGAGGAGGAGAGAGGAGAGAGCCTCCCGGGCTCTCTCCTGAAGATCGGTAAGTCCTGGGGGATCGGATGGCACCAAATTAAAGAGGAGACCCGGCCGGATCCAACAAGGGGTCAAGTGAGTATTTTTTATTTTTATTTTTTAAACCAGCAGCAGGGAAAGTCAAGCACGTAACACCTACGGGCTTGGCACTTAAGGCCCAGCCAAGCCAGCACGTAGGTGTTACGTGCTTGGCAACAAAAGGGTTAATATTGTCAAGACACTAAAACCATTGGCATCCCACTTTTTCATATACAAGTGGTAAAAGGGTCATTCCGATTTCAATGCGTTTTTAAAAGTTTATATTTTCTATTTGCAACTTTGTGTTATAAGAAAAAAGTTTTCTCCAGCAAACATGTGTTTACCTTAGCAACATACACCAACTGGTGTGTTTTGTTTACCTGGCAAAGATTTCCTGACTCTGGCTTGCCAGTCATCTGAGGCAGAGATTACTTTCCCAATTCCGAAGTTCACAGGTTTAAACCGCCCTGCTCCAAAGCAATACTTCATATGAGGGGGATAGCAATCTTGTGTTCCAATAGCTAAAGGGTTGCTGGCAGTGTTCTTACCTGGGGAGGTCATTACTGCTGGCGGTTTTATCCTAAGTTGCTGATGAGCTCATAAGTTACAGTGGAAGGAATCTGGGATCTGTAGTCAGAAACTATACTTAGGCTGGTTTCATATTATGTTGATTGTGGAGCGCTTGCACTTTCGGGCGAGCGCCCCACAATTGCTGTGTGCAGCGCGTTCACATAGCGGGGCATATAGGATTCCCCAGGGGCAGTTTTTTGTTCAGCTTTGAGAGTTAAGGTGGATATATAACCTTAGATCTAAGTAGAAATTCATTAAAAATTTATATGTGCACTGTATGTAGATCTATTGGCCTCCATTACCATCTTTATGCGATCTAACTGATTTATTTTTTGCAAGATTGTAGGATATTCAGACCCAGTGTTATGGCTTTGCAATGTCTAGTAGATTCACTAAGAGCATTTTTTTTTTTTATTAAACAGGAACAAAATCAGACACATAAGGCTCGATTTAGCACCATGAGTGTCACGGACCGGGTGCAGCGGACTCGGGTGTGGATCCGCTTTAACTGTGGAACCGATGGCAGGTACCGTGTCAGGGGAGCAGAGTCTAAGAGGCCACCGGAATTCACCAGAGCCCACCGCAAGGCAGGTTGGTCTTGTGCGGCGAGTGACCCCCAGGTCGCTACCCCCTAACAGCGGCCCAGTCCCACAGTCAGCCGAGGTTCAGTGAGGTACACAAGTGGCAGGCAAAAAGGCGTAGTAAGTACAGGCAGAGATCGGGGCTGGCAGCACAGGTTCGCAGTAAAGGTGAGTAGCCGAGGTCGGGGCAGGCAGCAAAGGTTCAGAGTCGGGAACAGGCAGAGGTCAGTACACGGGTGAGCAATCCAAGAATGTCTGACTTTCAACAAGCATGGAGAGACCAAGATCCGGCACTGAAGGAAGGAAGTGCCTGTTTAAATAGGGGAAGATGATGCAGGATTGGATGACATAAACACCAATCAGTGCTGTAAAGGCCCTTTAAATCTCAGGGATCCTGTGCGCTCGCCCTCTAGTGGACGGAGACTTGTGCGCATGCAAGGAGGAAGCACTGGGGGAAGGGCGGCAGCTGGAAGCAGCCCCGAGGGAAGATGGATGACAGCTGCATGCAGCCATGGAGGTAGGTGAAATGCTGTGAGACGGGCGTGCAGCGCTCGCCCTAACAATGAGTACTTTTCATTCACATTTTTTTAGAGAAAAAGCTGTTTCTTATGATTTTTTTCTATTGTACTTTTACACTATGCACATTTTAAAAAGTAATCATGAGAACTGAACCCATGATCGGAAAATTTTGGGGATATGTTGTTTATGCAGAAAAAAAATGCTTAATCAGCCAACTGAGTTGAAGGGAGCTTAGTTAGAGGAACAAAGTGTGCCATTTTGCACACAACAGAACGACCATGAGACAGAGGTAAATCTATAATAAAATACATAGACATATGAGTCGATGGATCTTTATGGAACTCTATTGGAGAAAATAACCCAGCAGAATATTTATGACTCACATTAATAAGAGCACAAGCAGGACAGGCTTCAACAACTGCAGTGACATCACGTCTGATAGTAGGCCACCAGACATGGCGTTTTTCATAAAGTTTGAATTGACCTACCAACTTGAAGTCATGAAACTCTTTTAACAACCAGTAGGAATAATTAGCTTTTCCTCATCGAATCCTCCTTCACAGTCGCCAAAGTTAAGCAATCTTTTGTCTGACTCAATGTATTTTAAGAGGGAATGGGGGGCTTGGCAAGTCATGTTTAAAAACACACACACAAATGTAAATCTCCTTTCTTTTTAACATTTACCAGTAACTCACAATAACCCACATCATAGTTCTACTTGGCCAGTAGAATTTACAAGAGAAGTACGCTTAATGGTGTAACCTCTCTGGACTACGAGAAAAGAGAACAGAGAACAGCTCCCACACCAAGCTCAGATGCACTTCGATAATAAATGTGTGGTTAACATTTGGTTGAACTAACACTGGGGCTGAAGTAAAGGTCTCTTTTAAAGTCTCAACAAGACTCAACAATGGTAGAGAACCCTAAAAATATGCTTATAAAATGAGCGAAGTGCAAAAATCTGTGTAAGGCCTTTATGGTCTTAGATTGTTCCCATTCAAGGTTTGCTTCCACTTGGATCCACAAAACTAAAAAATAAATTACCCAAAAATGAAACCTCAGAAACCTCAAACATGCATTTGGAGAGCTTGGCATAGAGATTATTCTCTCTGAGTTTCTGTAAAATAGCGCTTTAGTCTTTTAGCAGCTAAATAAAAAAACAAAAGGGTGCTTATCTTTTGTCCTAAACATCTGATGGTGCTAATCAGTCACTTACTGGATTCGAGCCTGCACGGCATTCTCTATTCCTGTTCTCTATTCACCTTTACTTATGGCCCTACCCAGGTTCCCACCCCCATCTGTCATAAGGGCTTGGCAACGCTCTCTCTTTGCTACAATTGAAAGGCTGTGCCAGACCTTGGCACAATCCCTCCATTGATCCCAACCCAGTGTACTGGCTCCAGACAGCGTGGCATGGGATGACTGCAGTGGGGGCTTGTATCCAGCAATCAGGTGTGTTACTGATCGCCTGAATAGCATATTAGCAATAGATAAATATTGTGAGACAAAAAGTAAGTACCCTTTTGTTTGTATTTGGCTCATAATTTGGGCCTTTCCCTTGGGGCACCCTGATCGGGGGTGCCCCCTATGTGAAACCCACCCAGATCACCAGTGAACTCACTTCTTCCTTGTTCTACGGTGCACACACGGCCGCTCGTCTAATCAGCGCACTCTGAGCCGCTGACGACACATCATCTAAGCCTTTGTCTAAGGCCAGTGGCTCCGAGCGTGCTGTCGGCCGCATCCCCTGCTTCTTTCTAATACGGAGTATGCCCACACCGGGCATTCACAAATGCCTGGAACAGACCCGTGCCCTGTAAGAGGGATAGCGGGGATACAGCCGCAAATCGCGCATGCGCTGTTGGATCGGTAATCAAGGTAAGTGTATGGGGTTTCGCTGGGGGGAGGCAATCGATCGGCCAGGGAATCTTATAGCTTCCCGGGCCAATCACGTTGGGTTTTGGCCCACTTTAACATCGTCAATATTCAGATAATGACCAGGAGAAAATAAAAATGTTATCAAGGTAAACTACAACAAAATGACCTAAGAAGGGCAGGATCCTTCTTCTCAACAAAGAAAAACCCTGCCCCTGCTTCAGAGGTAGAAGGGCAGATAAAACGTCTTTTAATTTAAATGCTCTGAGATGTATCATATTCCTTCAAGTTCATCTTGCTTCGAGAAAGCACAGTACCAGAAAGTAACTTAATTGGGCAAGAGGGTAGTGAATTTGCAGATTTCTCAAACAAACCATCTTCCCAGCCTGAATAAGGCTCTGGTAACCCATTAAGAGATACTTTTGATTTCCCCAAACTAGTACAAATGCAATGATTGATACAGAAGGGGGTCTACTTAACCAGTTCCCCAGCACTCAAACTGATTTGTAGATTATAGGCCCCCAAGCAAGGTAAACCAGGGAGTGTGTCAGGACAATGCAAGATTCAAGGGTCTTAAAGGAGGCTACTGTAATAAAATTCACTCCTGGCCAAAATGTATATATAACATGATTCAATTTCTGACTCACCCAAAAATAACATCAATATATTGATACTGACAATAAGATTATAAGATAATAGTTTGAATAGGCACTTGATAGCTCAAAGAGACTCCAGGCAGATGGTAAATACTGAGATATATTGTTGCATTTATATTACATAAGCAATTCCGGGTTAACACAGAATCATTAGTCATGAATTAATGCCACATTCACAAAGTCACAAATGATAATGACCACAAGAGGTTAATGGAGCCTGTAAATTCAATGGCCAGAGTAAGGATCCGATATGCAATGAACTCATAGAGCTGCTTTACTGGTCAGACACCAGCTTCCTTCTAAACTGTCCTAGCTGTCAGCTCTCCCTTCACACATTGGTCCCCCTCTTTCCCGCTGTCTTCAGGGCAGGTAATAGTAACTTAGTAAATTGAGAAAAAGATACCTGACTGCCCAGACAAGTTTCCCCAAGCTTAACTATGCGTTACGGTTTACCGACTATTGCTCCTTGGCAAGACAAAGCCCCTGGCTTCAACATCTCATTTTCTAGGATTGGGAAAGATGGGCTGACCAAAGTTTCAATGGCTTGTCAGAGTAGGTGGAATGGTGAACTTGAAACTGGAGTTTCATAGGGACATGGTGAATAAACAAGGTTGCTCATTTTCTCCTAGAGCCGCTCCCTTAGTCTTTGGTCCACTTTGATGGCCAATTTAATATATGAATCTGAAGGGAAGTTAAGAAGAGCATCCTTAATGGGTTCTGGTAACAGGCTACAGACGGCTAAATCATTACATGTCACCAGCAAAACTCAGCGCTAAATTCTTCAGTGGTTCATCTTGCCTGCCTAAGACCCCAAAACATCTAGTGGTAGATGTCTGATCAGGGTCGGCATATGGCACCTCTATGGCTTGGAAAGGTTGGTGACTGATTGTAGTGCTGGATCAGTTTTGGGGAGTCCAAAGGCTCACGTGTGTGGGTCACTCTGCAATAGGGAGATTACTATCCTCACCTTCTAAGCATTAGAGTCTGAGGAGGTAGGCTGGAGGCAAAGGTATAGCTTGCAGGAATTCTTACGACTAAACAATTTGGCACAGTCTCCACCAAAATTCTATCTAATGCTTGTTGCACACATAGGAATTCTTCCTCCACATTTAACTCATCCATGCAGTGAATGTACACATGGCTGGAGTGATGGGCTGCCGTAATTACAGCGCCCAGGGAGCAATTGTGGGGTTAGGTGCCTTGCTTGTGAGCACTTTAGTCATGTCCCATGGCCGGAAATCGAGTCTGCAATGTTCTGGTCACAAAGCCACTTTTTTAATTCTAGGCCATGACTGCCTCTTCATTTGTGGCCTAGAGGTTAGAGTTGCTGCCCCAGGTGGAGGAGGTATAGGGCGATTTTTTTCTGGATTGACAATCATAATGCCAGTTGGTCAATGTCACCGTGGTCTGCATTTTCTCCACAATATTGACCCTTTTGGGTGGCTCAATATAATGTAAGCAATCTTCACCGCTGCTTCACCTAAAGTAAGCCCCCGTTCACTGGGACACAGGTGACCACCATGTAGGGCTTATTGGCCAGTTTAAAATTCCCTCTGGAGGCCTTGCACCCTGTCAATGGTATAAAGCAAGTGTGTGCTCCCATGCAAGCACACACACCGAGGGATGCAGGGAGGGGGGCAGAGGAAGTAGCTGCCACCTGAGCTTATTTTCAATTGTTTACTAGATCACTTAAATCTCTCATTTAAATATCTGCATGCTGAAACATAGATGTTGCAGCTAATAAACCTCTTCTATGCAAAGTCTCTGCCTGACTTTAACCGCACTGATTTCCTACAGACACGTGGAATAATCATGAAGCTTGAAAGGCTGATTTCTGATTTGCACTCCTGGTTCTGATTATGAGCTACTTAAAGATTAATGCAGATACTTTACAATACTGAAATTCTGATCTGTAACTGGAAAAACTAACTAGCCTATCTATAGCAAGTCATTTTTTCTAGTTTTCCAATACTATACGACTTAGGCCCTTATTTATGAAGGAATAGCGACAGGTAGCAACTGGTGAGCGACCGGTAATGACGGGCACCGCCACGAGAACGCCGGCTCCCCACCACAATCACACATTTATCAAGCCGATCCTGCTTAGTGACTGAGATAGCGCCAGATAGCCACTCATTCATCATTATTCCAGCGACTACTAGCGGGCGCTGTGAAAATACTGCTACAGTCGCTCAACTGTCGCTACCTGCCGCTATTAATGAATCGGCCTCCCCGTTTTATTAAGAACCATACAATTGGTATACGGGGAGGCTGATTCATCATTCATTAGCGGCAGGTAGCGACATATGAGCGTCTGTAGCAGGCATTTTCAGAGCGCTCACTAGTAGTCGCAGTGCTCGGCCGTGAGTCGCTACTTTATAGCGACTCAGTCGCTGTTCAGTAATGTTGAATACATTGTGAGGAGTCGCTATTTGACCAGTACAGCGCTGTATGGGAGCGCATGTTAGCGACTGCTCATAGCGACTGACTCACACCATATTCAGCAAAAAAACAGCCTCACAAATCTCTGCCGCTGAAAAATAGTTGTTTGAAGCCCAGAGCGCAGGAGGCGGTGTGCAACTAGTAACAAAGCGAAAACATATGGAATTACATTGTAACAACATTGTAACATGAACACTTTAATGCCAGACCTGTAATGTCATTTCTGAGGAAATATATAAAAAATGAAAAAATTATGAAAAAAACTGCTATTTCAATGCCAGAAGAGGTCACAGAATTATTTGTGATTTTTTTGAAAAAAAAAAAAAAACCCGTTTAAAGAGAAGAAAAGGATTGTCCATTGAAATGTATGGGAGAGCGTCAGGTAGCGAGAGGTCATATCTGGCGCTGTGCAAGGCTGAACGCTGGCGCTGTTCGCTGAGGCTGTGAAAATGATGAATCAGACGCTACATGGCGCTATCTCAGTCGCTAAACAGATTCTGCTTGATAAATGTGTAATTGCGTGCCGTGTCTGGCGTTCACCAGTCGCTACCTGTCGCTACCTGTCATTAACCAGCCACTACCTGACGCTATCCCTTCTTAAATAAGGGCCTTAATTTTTAAGAATTTTATTTCAGCCATTTACACCGTTTTTACTATTATCACAAAACAGAGATTGTGCTAAAAGTTAGCATTTTCAATTTAGAGGCTTAAGGGACTGTATATCCAACAGCAATAATAAAGTAGCAAGCAGCTTACCTGATGCCTGTAGTGCTGTGTAGAAGCCGTAGCAGGGCTCTAAATTTTGCCCTCCTTTCAATGTAATTTTTCAATTTATAAGAAAAGAGAAAGTTAGTGTGTGCCGGACAGGACTATAAAAGTGTGGCATTAAACAACTTACTAATAGTATTAAAAATAGAATAAAAAAGAGTATACTTTATACACAAAGATAACAATCCTTAAAACGGACCAAAAATCACCTTCCCAGCACAGGTCCAGATGTTGGCTGTGCTGCTGCTTTTCCTAGCTAAATCTAGGGACCAGTGGAATACTGGCCAGTCGTCCGCCGCTTCTTTGGGCTTCCATGGACCGCTGCTCACCTCCCAACTAATGCTCCTGGTCCCTTTGCCGCTGCCTCTCTGGTCACCTCGCCCCCACTCCGGTCACCTCACTCCTGCCCTGGTCACCTCGCTCCCATTTCGATCACCTCACTCCCGCCGCCATCACTCCTGTTCACCTCTCCCTCGCCACCGGTTTGCATGCTTATTAATGACCTTTTTTATTTTTGAAGTTTAGAGCAAAAAAAAAAAAAAGAATTTAAGACTTTCAGCCCGCTTTAAGACATACTGACATGAAATTCTCACCTGATGTCCTGACAACCCATCCAATCCACACATGCAAAGAAATCCTTAGATGTTCCTAAATAAAGTTATGTGTAATAATGGACCATTTTAGCAGCTTTATTTTCTTTCCTAGAAACCATTTAACAGTTGTGTTGGCTGTGTGTTTGTGATCATTGCCTTGCTCAAATTTTCACCCTTGTTTCATTTTCATCATCCTTGCCGACGGCAGAAGATTTTTTCAAAAACAATTGGTACATTTTTCCATTCATCCTTCCTTTAATTGTATGAAGCATGTCAGTGCTGTGTGCTGAAAAACAGCTCCACACCATGATGTTCCCATCTCCAAGCTTCACTGTTGGTATGGTGATTTTGGGGTGATTTGCAGTTTGACCTCCAAATATGTTATGTGTATATGGTATCTTAAAGTTATGTTTCGGTCTTATTGACTAGAAAATATAATCCCAGTGTTTCACAGGCTCATCTAAATGTTAGACATGCTTCAGCATGCTTTTTCTTCAGCAAGAGTTGTGTGTGGTGACCATTCATACAGGTCAAGGAGGTTGAGTGCATTACTTTCTGTTTTCTCTGAAACATCTGTAACGGCATTTTCTAGCTCTCCAAAGGTACAAATTGTAATACCCCAAGGGACACCCCCGTTCAGGTCAGTTGGCAACCCCCAATCTCCAACGCTGCTTCTGCCTTTATATCAGCCTCCGTTCGCCAGGAAACAAGCTGGCCTTACTGAACATGGATACCCCCAGGTCTTATATAGTGCAAAAGATGCCAACTGACAAGGCGCAGGCAGATGAATCAAGGGTAATCAGAGCTGAGTCAGGGTAGCCAGGATCGTTCACAGGGTGTTAGTCCTTCAAGCGTCTAGCAAACGGGAAGTCAGAAGTATCACAGTATCGGAAGGGACAACCATTCTTCCAAGGACGGCAAGTCCGAGGGTGGACCAAAGAGATAGGAAAACCTTACCAAAAACAATGAAAGGGCGAGCAACCAGAAGAATCATTTACTACAATGTTAAAAGGCAAGTATTTTGCCCAGTCAGTTTGGCAATCAGAGGTATTGCTATAATGATTCTTCCTCTCTGTCTGTCCATTGGATTGTAGGTGGTATTTAGATGATAAGATGATAATGATACAAAGGCACCCAATCAGCTGCAAAATGCCCTCCAAAAATGTGACACAAACTGCACACCTCGATCAGAGACCACATCCTCCGGGATGCCATGTAAACGAAAGATGTGGTCTATGAAGAGTTTTGTTAACTCTTTAGCTGCTGGTAATTTTTTCAACAAAATGATTTGTCTTACTAAACCGATCCACCACAACCCAAATTTCCTTGTGAATGTGGCAGATCTGAGATGAAATCCATGGCTATGCGAGTCCAAGGTTGCAATGGCCTAGGGAGAGACAGCAAGGGACCAGCGGGTACAGAACAGGAGGTTTTAGTATGAGCACACGTCTTACAAGTGAATAAAGGGGGGTGGGAGCAGCTCAATCACTATTATTTATACAAAATTATTATTATTCAGGGCCTGGGAACTGATTTACCGCCCAGTTTAACCCTCTCATCAACTATCAAGCCACAAACATGTCTAGCTGTGTGGAAAGACAGAGATTTGGTTGCATATATCTGCAGATACATGTGGAAGCCACACCATCCCGAATGTTGGGGACTCAAAATTAAGAGTAGGGACCGCACTAAACATAGAGTGCCTTGTCGGGGCGGTGTGGCTTCCACATGTATCTGCAGATATATGCAACCAAATCTCTGTCTTTCCACACAGCTAGACATGTTTGTTGCTTGATATTTAGTTGATGAGAGGGTTAAACTGGGCGGTAAATTAGTTCCCAGGCCCTGAATAATAATAATAATTTTGTATAAATAATAGTGATTGAGCTGCTCCCTCCCCCCTTTATTCACACGTCTTACAAGCTTGAACAAATGCCTGCGTATCATCTCTAAAAGAGGGCCACCAGAAGTGGCAATTTAGATGAGCAACAGTTTTCTTTATCCCTGGGTGCCCGACAGCCTTGGTCTCATGAAACTGTTGGAGGACAGCAGGACGGTCGGCCAGCGGAACAAACAGAACCCTCTTAGGATTCCCTGGGGTAGAATCAGATTGAAATTGACCCAACTCAGCTACCAGATAGAGTAAAAGGGCAGCAATCAATTTCCCTTGTCGGAGTATGGGAAGATTCTTTTCAGTACCCCCCCCCCCCCCCCCCCGGTAAAACGACAGGTAAGGGCAACAGTGCTTAGGTTCTTGGATGGCACTGGGCTTGTAGGTAGTGGTTTAGTTAAACCTAGAAAAGAAAAGTGGCAAACAGGCTTGATCTGGACATAACCTCTTAGATGGCTCAATATGTTCTAGATGTTTATGGTCTGTGTAGACTGTAAATGGGAACTGGGGCCCCTCTGACCAATGCCTCCATTCCTCAAAGGCCTGTTTTAGAGCTAGGAGCTCTCTGTTACCAATATCATAGTTTTGTTCTGCTGAACTAAATTTTCTGGAAAAGCACAGGGGTGAAGTCACTTCTGGGCCCCTGAATACTGGAATAGGACCGACCCTATACCAAGCACAGAAGCATCTAGCACCCCCACAAAGGCTCAACGTATATTCGGGTGAACCAACACTGGGAACACCACTCACCTCCCCGCTAATGCTCCCTGGCACTTCGCTGCTGCCGCTCTGGTCACCTCTCCCCACGCTACAGTCACCTTGCTCTGGTCACCTCGCCACCACTCCGGTCATATGTGGCCAGGTTATTAGACCCCAAGGGCATCACTTTACACTTACCCACATTGAACTTAATTTGCCAATTGGATGCACAGACACTCAAAGTGTCCAAGTCAACCTGAAGCTTGTGAACATCTTAAATAGACTGCACTGTGCTAGATATCTTGGTGTCATCCGCAAAAATACAGACGGTGCTCTTAATGCCATCTACTATATAATTTATAAACAAATTGAATAATAGAGGGCCCAGTACTGAACCTTGGGGTACCCCGCTTACAACCAGGGACATTTAGAGTAGGTATCATTAACCACAACTCTCTGCACACAATCCTTCAGCCAGTTTTTAATCCACTCACAAACTGTATTTTCTAACCCTAAAGACCTCAATTTCCCCAATAAATGCCTATAAGGAACAGCGTCACATAGTTTTGCAAAATCCATAAAAACTATATCTACAGCTGTCCCTCTGTCCAGGCTTCTACTCACCTCCTCATAGAAGCCAATCCCGTTAGTTTGCGCTGGCTGTCGCTTAGAATATTATGCATAGTTACATAATCCTGTATGTAGTCTCTAAGGAGTCCCTATAGCATTTATTTTAAAAGCAGAGGTGCTGAAATAACTGAGCTGAGTTCTTTAAAGCACTGCCATTTGGCATCTGTATCCTTATTTCTTAACACATTCTCCCAGTCTATGTCCAAGACTGCAGCCGTAAACCTGGAGAAGTTGGCCTATCTAAAATCTAGTGTTTTTGCCCTCCCAACTAGAGAATGTTTTTACAGTTTATGTGGAATACAACTATATTGTGGCCACTTTTACCAAGATTTTCATGAACATAAATTATGTTACTGTACCTACCGGGTCATCATCATTTGATATTGCCAGATCCAATAGAGCATCATCCCTAGTAGGTGCCTCCACCAACTGGCTCATAAAGTTATCTTATAGCAAGTTCAGGAATGCTCTCCTTGCAGCTGAAGCAAATCAGTGTCTCCAGTTAATACCTGGGTAGTTGAAATCCCCCATTATCACCACTGAACCTACCTGTGCTGCCCACTGTGTCAATTTATGCAGTTGACCCTCTATTTCCTCAGTTATGTTGGGGGGTTTATATATTGTACCAAGATGTATTTTAACATTGTTTTCATTGCCCCACACGTCTGCCCCCAAGGATTCTATATCTTCACAATCCTTAATTAGTATCCCCTCATTAATATATGCTTTGAAATCTTGTTTTACATAAAGACACACTCCACCCCCTTTCCTTTTTGCTCTGTCTTTCTGAAAGAGGGTAAACTCTTGAAGAATAGCCCAATCATGTGTTGAGTCTACACCAATAACATCAATGTTTTCTTCTAGTACCAGGCCCTCAAGCTCCCCCACTTCTGGCATTTGTGAACATGCACTTCAAGTTGCCAGCCACTTTAACACATTTGGCTTTAGTGTCATTAACTCTTGCAGTGTTGTGTCCACATTCTTTTTCGCTGTCAGTTTGTAACACAAGGATGTCCTTATCCAACATAACAATCCTCCTCCACCCTCCTATTTCTCCAGCCACCATTGTATGCTTACCCCTAGGTAACCACCCACTCTAGTATCCTCTTACCGAGCACAGCAGCCCCCTTTTCATTCAGGTGCAAGTTATCTATAGAATATAGTTTGTACCCCAGTGAAAAGTCAGCCTAGTGCTCTAGGAACCCAAATCCTTCTGCCCTGCACCAGGACTTGAGCCATGCATTTAACTCTCTAAGTTCCCACTGTATTATTCTAGAGGAATACAGAGGAACTTGGTGCCTAGTTCCTTAAATGTATTCTAAAGGAACCTCCATCTCCCATAAATTCTGTGATTGGTTCCCACACGGACCACAACAGGTGGGTCATCCCCAGCTCCTCCCAGTAATTTATCCACCTTTTCCACCACATGCCGAGCCCTGGCACTAGGGAGACAGCAAACCATTTGGTTGGGTGACAAATTGTTCTATCATTTTATTTGATAATAAAACCCCCTATAGCCACTAATTGTTTGGTTCTCCCTGCAGTCCTATCCACCTGCCATTTCTGAGACTGACGTTCTTGCATCATTACCCAACTTGGCAATTTTGATAGGATGCACAGACACAGGTATGGCCTTCCTTTTCTGTGCCCTATTTCCATTCCCTCTAACTACATTTACCCAGCTACTTACCTGCCCCTCTTAATCCATTTCTCCACCATATGTTTCTACCCCACTTAATGTTTGCTCAGTGAGCAGCATGCCCCTTTTAAGATGGTCATTCTCCCTCAGTGTTGCATTTTGCTCCTCCAGATCGCTAACCCAAGCTTCCATGCGTGCAACATGCTCACATTTATCACATGGCTTTTCATCCCAGAACCGTTGCTCCAGTAGTGTATACATCTGACAAATTGTTCACTGAAGTAGACCTCAAATATTGCTAGTCATGGTGTTGCAATACACCAGTGAATATAAAAAGTACTTACAGTTGCAGCAACATCTGCTCTTAACTTAACTGATTTTACCTTTTGATTTTTTAACTCAGTAACACTTATAAAGCCACACTTATTCCAAGCACAGTTTCTGAGAAAAGCTCTCTGAGTTTTACCTTGGAATTAAACCACCTGAACCAAGTTATATCCTCCTACTCTTCAGGGATGTCTTGTTAAATGTTTCAGTATTAGCACACACTGATTCACAATAATAAACCAAATACAGTGTTCAGTATTTCACTTACTAAGTTTGCCAGAATTGGTCACAATTTACCACCAACTTATCAAAGGAACTCCTGAGTTTTTAACTCAATAACACTTATAAAGCCACACTTATTCCAAACTCAGCTTTCTGAGCAATGCTCTCTGAGTTGCGCCTTGAAATTGAAACCACCTGAACCAAGATAACCCCTCCTACTTAGCAGGGATGCAGGAGAGAAACAAAAACCTCCCGCAATTTCTAGAGAACAAAACATACATGATGTTCCCTTTGAACAGATAGGAAAGAGGAGAAGCTAAGAATGTTGTCTAAATAGATGACCACAAAATGGCCTAAATGCTGAAAATTTAATTTACAAAGTCCTGGAAGACAGCTGGGCATTGCCAACTACTCGAAGTGCCCATCTTAATTTTGAAGGCTGTCTTCCATTCATCCCACTGCCTGATCCTGATTAATGTATAAGCCACTCTGAGATCTAGCTTGGTTCCTTTGCTCCTTGTTCTTGACCACGATTTTATTGAGACCCCTGTGGTCTATACAGGGCCACAGGCCTCAGTCCTTCTTCTCCACAAAGAAAAAAGAATAAAGGGTGAGTGACCAATGGCCATAGGGAAGGGGCCAGGTCAGGTCATTGGCTATGGGGGAAGATGGTTGGTTAAGAACATGATTCAATTTAACATATGGGCTCATGGGCCCACGCAATGTGAAGGGGCAATGGTCCCTTTAAAACAAAGGCTAATTGTTCCGTATCCAATCTAGGGGCAGATACGTCCTAGACCCGGAGATTGCTGATAAATAATTATTTTTCCTCCTCTGTTTAAAATTTTGCAGGGAAGCACCTGATCATGGCAAATTTAAGCTGGCCACTTGCCTCTCTGGTTGTGCAGATTGGCGGTATGTATTACTCTGTTACCTGTTCCCAGGGTGTGCACAAGAAATCTGTTTTATCTGTTCAATTGGGGTGCCTGTTCCTTGTCTTTGTCCCTTTAAGTCTTGGACTATTTTGAGCCCAATTTATCAAGCGTCAGCTCCAGTCAATACCACTCTGCGATAATATTTTAACCTCAGTGGTACTTAGTGCCCAATTTAACAAACAAAAAACAAGCAGCACCCATGAGCTGCCAGCCTGTGTCTAATTTATCACAAGCACTGTATATTTTAAGGTGACCAGCACTCTTGTTTATGCTGCATCATTTTATAGTGGCGCTGGAGGTTAAGATCCCATAGATGGGCAGAACTCTTGTAGTGCTGTTTTTTGGGGGGGTTGTTGGTAAACACCCTACTCAAAACAGGCTGTGGTGCTAACCTGTTGGTAACAAACAATGTTTGGTGTGCCAGTGCCTCCACCCAGAATAGGGCCCTTGCAAATAATGGGTAACACCTTTCTGGGAAACAGATCAAGTTGTTAAAGCAAAACAATACATTTGAAGCAGTGAGACTACTGCTCCCAGCAACCATTGACCTAAAGATTAACTTGCCAGTATTAACGGACCCTGCACAGTATACCAATACAATTACAGGCCCAGCTGGGGCTGTGCACATATACCTAGTTATATATATAGTCTGTAGCTAAATACCTCCAGGAGAAAGTCGACACAGGATGCAAGTTGCAGAGGCCCCTGATGTTGACTGATGTTGAGATTTTTCACTTTTCCCCCACAGAAGGCGACAAGGAGATATGCAGAAGCAGTAGAAGATCCTCCACAACACACGGCAGGTTAACAGGCAGGAGATAAGGAAGAAGTTAGGGAGCAGCAACAGAAGATCCCCCATGTGGCACCTGCAGCTGGACATGTGGGAGAATAGTGCAGCAGCTTGGTAAGGGATTCAGGCTCCACTTTGAGGCTGTATATGTGGGTTGCAGCAGCGCAGCTCCTGGCAGCAAACTGTGTGCTCAGTTCTCCCCTGCATACAGGCAGCTTCTACTATATAGTCTTTGATACCTCCAGTCAGGGACTGCAAAGCCCAACTTGCAGAGGCAGGAAGTGTGTAATCAGCAGCTAGAGAGAGAGAGTGATCTGCAACAAGCCCTGTATTGGGCACTGTATTGAAGTGTTTTACGCTTATAAATCTTATCATATACATTTATTTGTAAAGATCTTGCATTGTGACTTGTAATGTAAACACAGGACCTAGATGTAATTTTTTTCTGGTAAATTCATTTTTCAAGTTTTTTTTTTTTTTTTTTTACCAATCTGTATTTTGGAGCTTAACAACTAAAATGCAGCCTATATAGCCTGTAATAATAATGAAGAAACACTGGTCAGCACTGGTTAAATACAGTGTCAATCTTTTCAGCATGGCAAAAATTTATAAATACTGTGTGCAGACCCTAAAAGCTGGTGGTACAGAGTGACGCTTACTGGCCTGGTTATTATTGACATAATGGTCCAACAGGCAGTGAAACGGGCTGGCCAATTCCTAGTGCGCCAAATAGCAGCGCCAATATAGAAATAGATGCTAGCGCTCAAAAATTACGCTAAATGGCACACTACTTAAATAAGGCCATAAGTTACAGACATGGGCTAGACCAACCTTCTTTGACTCCCCGCTCCTGTTAAAAGCAAATGAATAGGTATGTGGTTATACAGTAGTACTGGCCAAACTATTTTACCGAAAACAAAATGCAATTCTTTCAACTGAATATATTTTTAGTGTTATATCAAACAACCAGATAAAAATTTACTGTGTATCTTCATAAGGTAATGTAAAGTATAATTCAGAAGTCTATCACAGAACATTTTTCTTTAATTCCTCAACTTGAGAACACTCTGCACTTGGTAAACATAAGGTTTGCCACATATGTGTTGTTCTTGTGCTAATGTAAGTAACCTGCAGGCTTCTGTAGAGGGTTATAATTTCCAGCATTGCTTCTTATTATCAATAAGAGTTGTATTTTTAATTGTGAGCATTTTCCTCTGAGCGTTTACTTTCAAACCTTCCAGACCATGTTTAAGTATGTGTTCATGGGGCAGACATGTCAATAACAATAATATGTTAAATATTTCTGTATGAAAAGAACAACCAGCCACCCATATTTCTTAATTTGCTTTTCTTCACAATAGACTCCTTTTACTCAGATATCAAGGATAATCAGTTAACATTTCTCGGTATATAAAGGCAGATGGCAAAGAGATAATTGTTTAGTGGGACAGATGGTTGTTCTTTCTAACTCTTTTTTAGATTTGTTATTTACCAGCAATGTGCAGTAATGATGTGAATATAAAAACCTTACCACTCCGTCTAATCACAGCTAACCAGAAAGCTTTAATTTAAAGTTAGCTAGAAATCGCAATATATGTGTTTTCTTTTTTTAAAAAGGGTCACAGGAACACGCTGCTAAGCAATATGTGTATTTAAGGGTCCACATCAAATAACGGTCATAATTGTCATATTGTTATAAAAATTTTTTATAAAACCCAAAATCCGTAAAAAATGTACACAACTCCATGGCAAAGCTGAGAAAGCCTAAACCAAAAAAGCAAATCATGTTGAGCTTTTTCTGTTGCTCTGTATCAGTTGTCTTACTGATTTGCATTGTGAAACAGCAAGATTGCCAAAGTTGTAATGATAGCCATTCTCTTTCTATCACAGAAAGTTAAGTAGGAGAAATATTTGCATAATTAGCTCTGCTGTGACCAATTCCCATCAGCATGGTACAATTTAACAACCAAAATGGAAGTCTTGTATGCACTTTTATCGTTTAATATTGGTTTCCCCTTCAGAAACACATAATTACAAACTACATGATTGGGCAGCACTCAGAGTCGATTAGCAAGCTGTTGAACTACCAATCATGGTAAGAAGGGTATTTGCCAAAGGAACTCATGGAGTGAACTCATGGACCCATTCCAGATAAAATTAGTAGCAATGATTAAGCCTAGTTCTGCCCAGTGGATCTCCATATTGTTTCTCTAAATCTGCTTCTTTGTTCCATGATGGAACATATTGTCAGAGGGCTGAATGGTCGTCACCCTGTTATTACCTCACATATGGTATTGATTGGTTTTAAGAGCTCTTGAACAAATTCTTGAAAGTTGGATGGACATAGAATTTTCCTTGTATTGTGCTTATATTGGTTCCATGTTTCAGAACCTGTTAGGAATCATATGGCCTAATTTGGCACAGGCCAACATAAAATCAATTCTTCAGATAATTCAGCAAAGCACATATATTTTTTATGTGCAATTTGACATCTCAAAATGAATGGAAGCATGTGAGGTCTGTGCTTTTTTGTTTTCTTAAAAGAGCTTGTTTTTACTTCTAAGAGCACAACCCTTCTTCCTTCCAGGACTACCAGCCTGATGCATCAGGAATAGTGTTTTTTGTACCTGCTAAAGGCAAGGGGATCTGCACAGTACCTTATAATCATTAAAGGTGCCACTCCCAAAGCTATATAAAGCTCACCTCAAGAACACAGAATCATATAGGGAGGCACTCAAGAAATGTATCAAAAAAAAAATATATATTTTTTTTTATTCCATATCACTAAATTAATCACTACACATAACCACTAACAAATTAAAGTTCCTTAAAAACACATAATGATACAATACATATAAGACAAACCAACATAAAAGTGTGTAGGCGATGGGGGAGCACTGGCATACACAAATATCAATCAGCATCTATATTTAAAACAATGTGCAAATCCTACCTATGATCCGGATCCTATATCAAATAACTATAAAGTGCAAAGTGCAATCAATCAATAGATACAAATACAATGTATAATCACAAACAGAACCTACATGATTACCCAATAACTAAATACCCTATAAGAAATATAAACGACCACAAAATACCTCACCAATGTAGATGCTAGTATCAATCAACCATTAAATACCAAATGCAGCGCAAAAATATATCCAACCAAAATATATTCAAGTATCACAGGTATGCCAGTAAAGGGTCTTCCCCCCCCCCCCGCCTACAGCACCAGGAGCCACGCGTTCCATGGGTTTATCCCCCACATCATCAGGCAGCCTTGGGTTAGATTCCACTGATTTCACTTGCTATATAAATAAAAGATAGCATTAGCCTCATCTGGTTTACCCCAAACGCCCACTGGCCAGGGAGGTGCTAAGGAGCCCAGGGCCCATCAGCACAGATCTGGTGTTCTTTCAGGGGGTGCCCTCGGAGGAGTGTGTCATTATTAGTGTATTTAAATTACTCAAAGATTGTTATTTATACATTTCTAAAAGAAAAGAAATATCTTATTCCTCACCTGCAGAACTGGCCTGAACACAGGTGCAGAGGGTTTTCCTAAAAAAATAAAATATTATTTCTTACACCTTTTTTGAGTTGCAAAATCTTTATATTCAAAATATATTTTATCTTAACATAGTGATGCGTTTTATAGTTAAAATATCTAAATGACTTTTGTAAACCTACAGCAGATGAACTGTAAGTTTACTATTAGATCATTCTATGGGGAGACTTAAAAAGGTAATAAAGACTGTGAACTGCATAAAATACACTTTATCATTCATAAATTAATAACTATAAAGCCTAATTATGTTTTTACCTTTCTAAAAAAGTTTTACATCTGGCTTAGAATTTTTAATTAACTTATCTTGTTCATTAGTGTAAAGATTTAATAATGCTGTAAAAGCCATTTCATAAGTCAGTCTTCATAAATGTTTAAGATAGGAACTTGTCTACTGTACACACACCAGTTCTATCTTTCTCTGACCTATATTAATCTCTGTATCTCCTTGCAAATATGTTCTCAGAGGTGATGCTGCATTCAGGGCATCAGGCATACAGCAAGTGACAAATAACATATTAAAAGTCCTCCCTCCTGTAAATATCTAAGTGCTCATTTAATGCTTCAGTTATTTTACTGTGCTCTGGGGCAGTGCTTCTAATTTTACTATATAATGGTTTTATCTCATTCTTCAATGATCCTTTCTTTAGTTAAGATTTAGCATTCTGTTTAATATTATTCTGAAATCACTTGTTATGCAAAAGAGTTCCTAAACATTTATTTTAAATATCTCAAGTACCACCTACAATTCGAGAGGGTGTAGCTCAACTAGGAGGAGCTTATCTGAATGTTCACCACCTGGCTCAATGATGCAAGCTATTCTGCCAACAATGTTGACTAGGGATGAGCGAATCGATCCGGACGAACCCGGATTCGATCCGAATTTCATGAAAAATTCGATTCGGATCGAATCCGAATTTCCCCGCGATTCGATCGCTCGAAGTTTTCCTTTAAAATCCATTCATTTACATTACAGGCATTCTAAGATGGCGGATGGGACATGTCCAGACATGTAAGCTGGGGCAGTGTATGCTGGGACAGTCACATGCAGCCTGTCAGCAGCCAGCAAGCCCGGTGACGTCACAGCGCTATTTAAGGCCGGCGGCCATCTTGCTTTTCCTCATTTCTCTATTGCATTCGTGAGAGACAGGACGCTGCTGTAGGCAGGGAGAGAGACAGTTAGACAGACAGGGACAGACAGGGACAGGCTGGAGACAGGCAGGAGACAGGCAGGAGACAGACAGAAAGTCAGCGAAAAACAGGGAAAGTTAGGAAAAATCAGAGGCAGTGACAGGGAGATTTTTTTTTTTTTTCATCCAGCCTGAGTGTTACTGGCTGGCTGACTGGCTTTGTTAGCGTTTTCAGGCTGCTTATACACTTACTGTGCATATATACTGAACTGATCTCAAGTCTGCTGTGAGGCATCCCATTCTGTGACTACACCAGCCTCTATTTACTATAACCCTTTGCACTTATTCTAAAAGTCATTTGGCCTGATAAAGACACTTTTGCTGTGCATAGTACTGCTCCCAGGTGCACTCTGGTTGGGGCATCCCATTCTGTGACTACACCAGCCTCTATTTACTATAACTCTTTGCACTTATTCTAAAAGTCATTTGGCCTGATAAAGACACTTTTGCTGTGCATAGTACTGCTCCCAGGTGCACTCTGGTTGGGGCATCCCATTCTGTGACTACACCAGCCTCTATTTACTATAACCCTTTGCACTTATTCTAAAAGTCATTTGGCCTGATAAAGACACTTTTGCTGTGCATAGTACTGCTCCCAGGTGCACTCTGGTTGGGGCATGCCATTCTGTGACTACACCAGCCTCTATTTACTATAACCCTTTGCACTTATTCTAAAAGTCATTTGGCCTGATAAAGACACTTTTGCTGTGCATAGTACTGCTCCCAGGTGCACTCTGGTTGGGGCATCCCATTTTGTGACTACACCAGCCTCTATTTACTATAACCCTTTGCACTTATTCTAAAAGTCATTTGGCCTGATAAAGACACTTTTGCTGTGCATAGTACTGCTCCCAGGTGCACTCTGGTTGGGACATCCCATTCTGTGACTACTCCAGCCTCTATTTACTATAACCCTTTGCACTTATTCTAAAAGTCATTTGGCCTGATAAAGACACTTTTGCTGTGCATAGTACTGCTCCCAGGTGCACTCTGGTTGGGGCATCCCATTCTGTGACTACACCAGCCTCTATTTACTATAACCCTTTGCACTTATTCTAAAAGTCATTTGGCCTGATAAAGACACTTTTGCTGTGCATAGTACTGCTCCCAGGTGCACTCTGGTTGGGCATCCCATTCTGTGACTACACCAGCCTCTATTTACTATAACCCTTTGCACTTATTCTAAAAGTCATTTGGCCTGATAAAGACACTTTTGCTGTGCATAGTACTGCTCCCAGGTGCACTCTGGTTGGGGCATCCCATTCTGTGACTACACCAGCCTCTATTTACTATAACCCTTTGCACGTATTCTAAAAGTCATTTGGCCTGATAAAGACACTTTTGCTGTGCATAGTACTGCTCCCAGGTGCACTCTGGTTGGGGCATCCCATTCTGTGACTACACCAGCCTCTATTTACTATAACCCTTTGCACTTATTCTAAAAGTCATTTGGCCTGATAAAGACACTTTTGCTGTGCATAGTACTGCTCCCAGGTGCACTCTGGTTGGGGCATCCCATTCTGTGACTACACTAGCCTCTATTTACTATAACCCTTTGCACTTATTCTAAAAGTCATTTGGCCTGATAAAGACACTTTTGCTGTGCATAGTACTGCTCCCAGGTGCACTCTGGTTGGGGCATCCCATTCTGTGACTACACCAGCCTCTATTTACTATAACCCTTTGCACTTATTCTAAAAGTCATTTGGCCTGATAAAGACACTTTTGCTGTGCACAGTACTGCTCCCAGGTGCACTCTGGTTGGGGCATCCCATTCTGTGACTACACCAGCCTCTATTTACTATAACCCTTTGCACTTATTCTAAAAGTCATTTGGCCTGATAAAGACACTTTTGCTGTGCATAGTACTGCTCCCAGGTGCACTCTGGTTGGGGCATCCCATTCTGTGACTACACCAGCCTCTATTTACTATAACCCTTTGCACTTATTCTAAAAGTCATTTGGCCTGATAAAGACACTTTTGCTGTGCATAGTACTGCTCCCAGGTGCACTCTGGTTGGGGCATCCCATTCTGTGACTACACCAGCCTCTATTTACTATAACCCTTTGCACTTATTCTAAAAGTCATTTGGCCTGATAAAGACACTTTTGCTGTGCATAGTACTGCTCCCAGGTGCACTCTGGTTGGGGCATCCCATTCTGTGACTACACCAGCCTCTATTTACTATAACCCTTTGCACTTATTCTAAAAGTCATTTGGCCTGATAAAGACACTTTTGCTGTGCATAGTACTGCTCCCAGGTGCACTCTGATTGGGGCATCCCATTCTGTGACTACACCAGCCTCTATTTACTATAACCTTTTGCACTTATTCTAAAAGTCATTTGGCCTGATAAAGACACTTTTGCTGTGCATAGTACTGCTCCCAGGTGCACTCTGGTTGGGGCATCCCATTCTGTGACTACACCAGCCTCTATTTACTATAACCCTTTGCACTTATTCTAAAAGTCATTTGGCCTGATATAGACACTTTTGCTGTGCATAGTACTGCTCCCAGGTGCACTCTGGTTGGGGCAACCCATTCTGTGACTACACCAGCCTCTATTTACTATAACCCTTTGCACTTATTCTAAAAGTCATTTGGCCTGATAAAGACACTTTTGCTGTGCATAGTACTGCTCCCAGGTGCACTCTGGTTGGGGCATCCCATTCTGTGACTACACCAGCCTCTATTTACTATAACCCTTTGCACTTATTCTAAAAGTCATTTGGCCTGATAAAGACACTTTTGCTGTGCATAGTACTGCTCCCAGGTGCACTCTGGTTGGGGCATCCCATTCTGTGACTACACCAGCCTCTATTTACTATAACCCTTTGCACTTATTCTAAAAGTCATTTGGCCTGATAAAGACACTTTTGCTGTGCATAGTACTGCTCTCAGGTGCACTCTGGTTGGGGCATCCCATTCTGTGACTACACCAGCCTCTATTTACTATAACCCTTTGCACTTATTCTAAAAGTCATTTGGCCTGATAAAGACACTTTTGCTGTGCATAGTACTGCTCCCAGGTGCACTCTGGTTGGGCATCCCATTCTGTGACTACACCAGCCTCTATTTACTATAACCCTTTGCACTTATTCTAAAAGTCATTTGGCCTGATAAAGACACTTTTGCTGTGCATAGTACTGCTCCCAGGTGCACTCTGGTTGGGGCATCCCATTCTGTGACTACACCAGCCTCTATTTACTATAACCCTTTGCACTTATTCTAAAAGTCATTTGGCCTGATAAAGACACTTTTGCTGTGCATAGTACTGCTCCCAGGTGCACTCTGGTTGGGGCATCCCATTCTGTGACTACACCAGCCTCTATTTACTATAACCCTTTGCACTTATTCTAAAAGTCATTTGGCCTGATAAAGACACTTTTGCTGTGCATAGTACTGCTCCCAGGTGCACTCTGGTTGGGGCATCCCATTCTGTGACTACACCAGCCTCTATTTACTATAACCCTTTGCACTTATTCTAAAAGTCATTTGGCCTGATAAAGACACTTTTGCTGTGCATAGTCTCACTGCTGCCAGGTGCTCTCTGGTTTTTGGGGCATCCCATTCTGTGACTACACCAGCCTCTATTTAATACCATAACCATTTGCACTTATTCTAATAGATATTAGGCCTGATAAAGACACTTTTGCTGTGCATAGTCTCACTGCTGCCAGGTGCTCTCTGGTTTTTGGGGCATCCCATTCTGTGACTACACCAGCCTCTATTTATTACCATAACCATTTGCACTTATTCTAATAGAAATTAGGCCTGATAAAGACACTTTTGCTGTGCATAGTCTCACTGCTGCCAGGTGCTCTCTGGTTTTTGGGGCATCCCATTATGTGACTACACCAGCCTCTATTTACTATAACCCTTTGCACTTATTCTAAAAGTCATTTGGCCTGATAAAGACACTTTTGCTGTGCATAGTCTCACTGCTGCCAGGTGCTCTCTGGTTTTTGGGGCATCCCATTCTGTGACTACACCAGCCTCTATTTAATACCATAACCATTTGCACTTATTCTAATAGAAATTAGGCCTGATAAAGACACTTTTGCTGTGCATAGTCTCACTGCTGCCAGGTGCTCTCTGGTTTTTGGGGCATCCCATTCTGTGACTACACCAGCCTCTATTTAATACCATAACCATTTGCACTTATTCTAATAGAAATTAGGCCTGATAAAGACACTTTTGCTGTGCATAGTCTTACTGCTGCCAGATGCACTGCTGGCTGTTGGGGCATCCCATTCTGTAACATAGCATACCCCTCTTTATTTACACTAAGCAGCTCTCTTATTTACACTAGGCAGGCCTGTTGGAGGCTGAGTGTTACTGCTCACTTTTGGTGTGCATTATATTCTGTTTCATATAGACCCACCGCTTCCTGGGGGTTCTTAAAATATCACCTACTACCACGCAACTTAGACTATGTCGGGCAGACAAGTGCCTGGAAGTGAAAAGAGGAGTGGCAGAGGCCAAGATTCCGCAGGCAGAGCTCGCAGCAGACTGGGGGCCAGTAGCAGCAGGAGTCACGCTGAGAGACCTAATCTGCCAGTACCTGCTAGCGGTCGGGTCTCCACCAGTAACGCATCTGCCGTGGTAGATTGGTTGACGCGCTCATCAACAACATCATCACAACTTACGTCTGAGACCCCCAGTCTAGGGTCGGTAGGGACACAACCCTGAGTTGGCATGCCCCGAGAGCAGTCCCTGTCCTCCCATTGCCTCTGTCCTACGCCGTGCCCTCCCCCAGCGACGTATCCTATGCTTTGGGTTCAGCTCCACTCTTTAGTGAGGAGGACGATCAGATAGAGGACAGTCAGCAGCTACTGCCCAGCCAAGAAATGGAGGTGGCTTCTTTAGCTAGGCAGACAAATAGTGATGTGGACAGTGTCGTGGGTGCTGCGAGCGTTCCAGCTCCTGCGCCAGACACTGTTGATGAATCCACGAACATCAGTGACGTACAGCCACAACTCGGTGATAATGATGATGACGATGAAGCCGATCGCACTTGGGAGCCGGGTGATGAAGGGGCTTCATCGTCATCATCAGGAGAAGAGGGGCGCAGGTTGCCCCGGAGTCAGCAGCTGAGGCAGCAAGGTGGTAGCAGTCAGCATGGGGGCACAATTCCAAAGGCTGGAGCCGGCCGGGGCCGGAGCCGGGGTAGAGCACCTGCTGTGCGGCAGTCTACCTTATCGGGAGGTAGTGGAGCAGGGGTTCCTGGAGTTGGCAACAGCAGCAGTGAATCAGTGAGGCCAGGGGGTGGGAAAAGTAGCTACTCGGCAGTGTGGCAGTTTTTCCTGAAGCATCTGCAGGAGGGTAACATGGCCACATGCAAGATATGTAGGCAAAAGGTGAGACAATTTAAATGGTGGTTTGAGACTGCACCGGGGATAACTACCTAATAAGGTCAAGATAAACAACCCACGGTGTGCACATATGGGTGTTTGAAATACTAGAAACTCTGTTAAGGGAAGTCCCACTCCTTACCCACACACCCTACAAGTTATGGCACCACCGCTATTTAGTAAAAATGTAAATCACTTTATTAATAGAAAAGACATACACTAGACATCGCTAAAAAACATATAAGACAAAATGTCTACAATAGGAAGGGAAAACTTGCAGGGGCAGTGGGGGCGGTAGTACAAATCTAAAATGGTCCAAATTTCATATACATAAATCCTGGCTGAAGTATAAAGTGCATACAGTGCTATGTGCAAACTAGCCTACAACCTATCCTCTAATCAATGATCCGGCAGTGGGCAGGTGGTCGTCTTAGCATGTGAGTTTACCTTCTTTGTTGGATGGGGATTGTTTCTTTGGTCTCTCCCCCCTTGCTTTGTGTTCACTTTTTGAGCCTCACAGGTGTATATAGTTTGCAGGGCTATAGGCCCTATATATATTTGTTTTATTTTTTATATTACTTAACTAGATTTAATTGCACTATTATGTAGGATCATTGATTATATGTTTTTTAGCGATGTCTAGTGTATGTCTTTTCTATTAATAAAGTGATTTACATTTTTACTAAATAGCGGTGGTGCCATAACTTGTAGGGTGTGTGGGTAAGGAGTGGGACTTCCCTTAACAGAGTTTCTAGGCAAAAGGTGAAGCGTGGCCAGGGTCCAAATGTTGGCACCACGGCCCTGCGTCAACATATGATGCGTCACCATAAAGCGACCTGGGAGAACCGAGGCTCCCAAGGGGTGGTCCAGTCTGCTTCCTCACCAAGTGGCACGCCGCTCCCAATTTCTGCCAGCCAAGGCTCCAGCACCTCAGCCGAAGGCAGCTGTGCGTCATACCCATCCTCTGTCGCTCCTGCTCCTCCTCCTCCTCCTCCAAGTCATGCATCCCGCCAGCAATCCATCAGCGAAGCCATGTCCAAGAGACAGCAGTATGCGCCCACTCATCCTACGGCGCAGAAGCTGAATGTGCTCCTGTCCAAGTTGCTGGTGCTGCAGTCGCTCCCTTTTCAGGTGGTGGAATCTGCACCTTTCAGAGAACTGATGGCTTGTGCCGAGCCGAGGTGGAGAGTCCCAAGCCGTCATTTCTTTGCCAAGAAGGCAGTACCAGCGCTGCACACTTTTGTTGAACAGAAGGTGGGCCAGTCCTTGAGCCTGTCGGTGTGTAGCAAAGTGCATGGCAGCGCCGACATCTGGAGCTGTAACTACGGTCAGGGACAGTACATGTCGTTTACGGCCCACTGGGTGAATGTGGTCCCTTTGCAGCAGCAGCAGCAACTTGGACAGGTCACGCCGCTTCGGCCTCCGCGCTCCCTGCCCGTTGGGCCTGTGACACCGTGCGACTCGGCCTCCTCATCCTCCGCCATCTCCTCACCCTCCACTGTAGGCTCAAGTCTCAGTGCCCCTCCAGTCTACCATGTGTGCAGGGCACGGAGGTGTCACGCAGTGCTTCACATGGTTTGTCTTGGCGAACGGAGTCACACAGGGGAGGAACTGCTTAAATGTATTCATCAGGAAATCCAAACATGGCTTACTATAAGAAAATTTAAAATGGGAATCATGGTTACCGACAATGGGAAGAACATTTTGTCTGCGCTGCGCCAAGGAAGCCTGACCCATGCCCCCTGCATGGCTCACGTCTTCAATCTGGTTGTCAAGCGGTTTCTGAAGTGTTCCCCCCATCTGCAAGACATCCTAACAACTTCAAGGAAACTTTGCATGCACTTCAGCCACTCATACACCGCCAAACACACCCTTCTTGAGCTACAGCGTCAGAATGGTATCCCCCAACATAGTCTGATTTGCGATGTTTCCACCCGTTGGAATTCCACCCTTCACATGTTGGACCGATTATATGAACAGAGAAAAGCCATCACGGATTTCCTGATGATCCAAGCAGATAGGGGGACTCCCCTGTGTAACTTCAATGTCAACCAGTGGCAGCTCATACGTGACACCTGCCGTTTGCTCAGGCCCTTTGAGGAAGCCACTTTATTTGTCAGTCGGCAGGATTACGGGATGAACGACGTGATTCCACTGCTTCATGTACTACAGCACATGTTGGAAACCATGGCTGGTCAGGGCACTGGAGACATGGCGTTTACATCTTACGGCCACATGAACCCCGTTGGAGCTGAACTGGAGGAGGAGGATGAAGAGGAGGAGGAGGAGTTGCACAGCGAAACACAGTTTAGGCTTGGCGAAATGGCTGGTTTATCTAGTCAGCGGACAGGAGAGGAGGAGCAGGAGCAGCCAGAGGAGCTAGAGGTTTTTGAGGAAGGCGAGACAGAGGACCCGGGCACACCGTGGCAGTATGCAGTGGAGATGGAGACAGGTAGTCCATCCGAGTCACTTTCGCAAATGGCAGGAAGCATGCTCACGTGCTTGCGTAGTGACCCCAGAATTGTTTCCATCTGTTGGCAGGATGACTTCTGGCTGTCCACCTTATTGGACCCTCGCTTCCGGCACAAAATGGGGGCATTTTTTAAACCCACCGAGAGGGAGGACAAACTGAACTACTACAAAGACATTCTACGTAGGCAGTTGGCCGATGCCTATCTGCGCCATGGTCCATACTCTCGCAGGTCTGACTCGAGGGGACCTCTGCGCTCACCTTTCACTGCTATGGCCGCTGGGGGGGTTGGCAGGAGCAGCAGCAGCAGCTCCATCAGCAGCAGCCTCAGTCTTCAGTCGCTAATGAGTAGCTTTCTACACCCGCATAGTGAGGCTACTCATGAGCAGCAGGAAGACCTGGAGCAGGACCTGAACCAGCAGGTCATGTCATACTTTGACATGACCATGCCAACACACCTTGAGGATCCGCTGGACTTCTGGGCAGCCAAACTTGATTTGTGGCCGCAACTAGCAGAGTTTGCCCTGGAAAAGCTGTCCTGCCCGGCAAGTAGCGTGCCATCTGAGCGGGTGTTTAGTGCGGCGGGGGCCATAGTTACAGCGAGGAGAACTCGTCTGTCAACTAAAAATGTGGAGAGACTCACCTTTGTCAAAATGAATCAGGGATGGATCAGCCAGGATTTCCACCCACCAATGCCTGATGCATGCGACTAGATTCAGCATGGTGCCACGTTTTACACTTTCCAAATGGTGCAAAACATATTTATGTCTTTAGGCCAATTTTTGGGCTCCTGCTGCTGCCAACTCCAGGGTGTGATTCATCCAATTTTTGGGCTCCTGAAGCCAACCCCAGTGTCTCTTTAAAGTAATGTTTGGGCTCCTGCTGCTGCTGCCAACTCCAGGGTGTGATTCATCCAATTTTTGGGCTCCTGAAGCCAACCCCAGGGTCTCTTTAAAGTAATATTTGGGCTCCTGCTGCTGCTGCCAACTCCAGGGTGTGATTCATCCAATTTTTGGGCTCCTGAAGCCAACTCCAGTGTCTCTTTAAAGTAATGTTTTGGCTCCTGCTGCTGCTGCTGCCAACTCCAGGGTGTGATTCATCCAATTTTTGGGCTACTGAAGCCAACCCCAGTGTCTCTTTAAAGTAATGTTTGGGCTCCTGCTGCTGCTGCCAACTCCAGGGTGTGATTCATCCAATTTTTGGGCTCTTGAAGCCAACCCCAGGGTCTCTTTAAAGTAATATTTAGGCTCCTGCTGCTGCTGCTGCCAACTCCAGGGTGTGATTCATCCAATTTTTGGGCTACTGAAGCCAACCCCAGTGTCTCTTTAAAGTAATGTTTGGGCTCCTGCTGCTGCTGCCAACTCCAGGGTGTGATTCATCCAATTTTTGGGCTCCTGAAGCCAACCCCAGGGTCTCTTTAAAGTAATATTTGGGCTCCTGCTGCTGCTGCTGCCAACTCCAGGGTGTGAATCATCCAATTTTTGGACTCCTGAAGCCAACTCCAGTGTCTCTTTAAAGTAATGTTTTGGCTCCTGCTGCTGCTGCTGCCAACCCCAGGGTGTGATTCATCCAATTTTTGGGCTCCTGAAGCCAACCCCAGTGTCTCTTTAAAGTAATATTTGGGCTCCTGCTGCTGCCAACTCCAGGGTGTGAATCATCCAATTTTTGGGCTCCTGAAGCCAACTCCAGTGTCTCTTTAAAGTAATGTTTGGGCTCCTGCTGCTGCTGCTGCTGCTGCTGCCAACTCCAGGGTGTGATTCATCCAATTTTTGGGCTCCTGAAGCCAACCCCAGGGTCTCTTTAAAGTAATATTTGGGCTCCTGCTGCTGCTGCTGCCAACTCCAGGGTGTGATTCATCCAATTTTTGGGCTACTGAAGCCAACTCCAGTGTCTCTTTAAAGTAATGTTTGGGCTCCTGTTGCTGCTGCTGCTGCTGCCAACTCCTGCCAACTCCAGGGTGTGATTCATCCAATTTTTGGGCTCCTGAAGCCAACCCCAGGGTCTCTTTAAAGTAATATTTGGGCTCCTGCTGCTGCTGCTGCCAACTCCAGGGTGTGAATCATCCAATTTTTGGGCTCCTGAAGCCAACCCCAGGGTCTCTTTAAAGTAATATTTGGGCTCCTGCTGCTGCTGCTGCCAACTCCAGGGTGTGAATCATCCAATTTTTGGGCTCCTGGAGCCAACTCCAGTGTCTCTTTAAAGTAATGTTTGGGCTCCTGTTGCTGCTGCTGCTGCTGCCAACTCCTGCCAACTCCAGGGTGTGATTCATCCAATTTTTGGGCTCCTGAAGCCAACCCCAGGGTCTCTTTAAAGTAATATTTGGGCTCCTGCTGCTGCTGCTGCCAACTCCAGGGTGTGAATCATCCAATTTTTGGGCTCCTGAAGCCAACTCCAGTGTCTCTTTAAAGTAATGTTTTGGCTCCTGCTGCTGCTGCTGCCAACTCCAGGGTGTGATTCATCCAATTTTTGGGCTCCTGAAGCCAACCCCAGGGTCTCTTTAAAGTAATATTTGGGCTGCTGCTGCTGCCAACTCCAGGGTGTGGATCATCCAATTTTTGGGCTCCTGAAGCCAACCCCAGTGTCTCTTTAAAGTAATGTTTGGGCTCCTGCTGCTGCTGCCAACTCCAGGGTGTGATTCATCCAATTTTTGGGCTCCTGAAGCCAACCCCAGTGTCTCTTTAAAGTAATATTTGGGCTGCTGCTGCTGCCAACTCCAGGGTGTGAATCATCCAATTTTTGGGCTCCTGAAGCCAACCCCAGTGTCTCTTTAAAGTAATGTTTGGGCTCCTGTTGCTGCTGCTGCTGCCAACTCCTGCCAACTCCAGGGTGTGAATCATCCAATTTTTGGGCTCCTGAAGCCAACCCCAGTGTCTCTTTAAAGTAATGTTTGGGCTCCTGTTGCTGCTGCTGCCAACTCCTGCCACCTCCAGGGTGGGATTCATCCAATTTTTGGGCTCCTGAAGCCAACCCCAGGGTCTCTTTAAAGTAATGTTTGGGCTCCTGCTGCTGCTGTTGCCAACTCCAGGGTGTGAATCATCCAATTTTTGGGCTCCTGAAGCCAACCCCAGGGTCTCTTTAAAGTAATATTTGGGCTCCTGCTGCTGCTGCTGCCAACTCCAGGGTGTGATTCATCCAATTTTTGGGCTCCTGAAGCCAACCCCAGGGTCTCTTTAAAGTAATATTTGGGCTCCTGCTGCTGCCAACTCCAGGGTGTGAATCATCCAATTTTTGGGCTCCTGAAGCCAACTCCAGTGTCTCTTTAAAGTAATGTTTTGGCTCCTGCTGCTGCTGCTGCTGCTGCCAACTCCAGGGTGTGATTCATCCAATTTTTGGGCTCCTGAAGCCAACCCCAGGGTCTCTTTAAAGTAATATTTGGGCTCCTGCTGCTGCTGCTGCTGCCAACTCCAGGGTGTGATTCATCCAATTTTTGGGCTACTGAAGCCAACTCCAGTGTCTCTTTAAAGTAATGTTTGGGCTCCTGTTGCTGCTGCTGCTGCTGCCAACTCCTGCCAACTCCAGGGTGTGATTCATCCAATTTTTGGGCTCCTGAAGCCAACCCCAGGGTCTCTTTAAAGTAATATTTGGGCTCCTGCTGCTGCTGCTGCCAACTCCAGGGTGTGAATCATCCAATTTTTGGGCTCCTGAAGCCAACCCCAGGGTCTCTTTAAAGTAATATTTGGGCTCCTGCTGCTGCTGCTGCCAACTCCAGGGTGTGAATCATCCAATTTTTGGGCTCCTGAAGCCAACTCCAGTGTCTCTTTAAAGTAATGTTTGGGCTCCTGTTGCTGCTGCTGCTGCTGCCAACTCCTGCCAACTCCAGGGTGTGATTCATCCAATTTTTGGGCTCCTGAAGCCAACCCCAGGGTCTCTTTAAAGTAATATTTGGGCTCCTGCTGCTGCTGCTGCCAACTCCAGGGTGTGAATCATCCAATTTTTGGGCTCCTGAAGCCAACTCCAGTGTCTCTTTAAAGTAATGTTTTGGCTCCTGCTGCTGCTGCTGCCAACTCCAGGGTGTGATTCATCCAATTTTTGGGCTCCTGAAGCCAACCCCAGGGTCTCTTTAAAGTAATATTTGGGCTCCTGCTGCTCCCAACTCCAGGGTGTGAATCATCCAATTTTTGGGCTCCTGAAGCCAACCCCAGTGTCTCTTTAAAGTAATGTTTGGGCTCCTGCTGCTGCTGCCAACTCCAGGGTGTGATTCATCCAATTTTTGGGCTCCTGAAGCCAACCCCAGTGTCTCTTTAAAGTAATATTTGGGCTGCTGCTGCTGCCAACTCCAGGGTGTGAATCATCCAATTTTTGGGCTCCTGAAGCCAACCCCAGTGTCTCTTTATAGTAATGTTTGGGCTCCTGTTGCTGCTGCTGCTGCCAACTCCTGCCAACTCCAGGGTGTGAATCATCCAATTTTTGGGCTCCTGAAGCCAACCCCAGTGTCTCTTTAAAGTAATGTTTGGGCTCCTGTTGCTGCTGCTGCCAACTCCTGCCAACTCCAGGGTGTGATTCATCCAATTTTTGGGCTCCTGAAGCCAACCCCAGGGTCTCTTTAAAGTAATGTTTGGGCTCCTGCTGCTGCTGCCAACTCCAGGGTGTGAATCATCCAATTTTTGGGCTCCTGAAGCCAACCCCAGGGTCTCTTTAAAGTAATATTTGGGCTCCTGCTGCTGCTGCCAACTCCAGGGTGTGATTCATCCAATTTTTGGGCTCCTGCTGCTGCCAACTCCAGTGTCTCTTTAAAGCAATGTTTGGGCTCCTGCCCCTCATAGTGATGCCACTTCAACTCTCTGCAATTGTGCCGCTCTGCGATTCTATTAGCGATGCCTCTGATCTGCATGTGATATTTATTCAAAGTATTATTTAACTAACCCAGCCCGCATCCTATGCGTGTTACAGCAAGGCAGAATGGTTTACAACCCTATTGAGGCTCTAGGAGGCTCAGAAATAGCCGTTTTTTAATAGCGATTCGTCGCGAATAAATTCGGGTCGAAACGATTTTTGTCGGAAAATTCGGCGAATCAGTCGAATCGAATTTTTCAAAAGTTCGCTGATCTCTAATGTTGACATTGCCAGATTATTTCATGCTGGCAACCAGATGACTTGGTTGACCTGTGCATCCTATAGGCAAAGCACCAACATACAGCATCTTGGAATGCCAGGCTCATTGGCCATAGCTGGGGCAATGTGAGCAATGGAATACTTACAGTATCTCCTATTAGAGAATATTACAGCAGCTGGATTGCAGTTCCATATGTCCCCTACATCTATTGGTAGATAAGTACATATATAATAATGATGTATTATTTTCCATCTAATCTCTTAAAATGGTTCCCTGGGATTTGTAAGCATGTGCTTTCCGAAAGTCAGGTGTATTATAAAGTCAATCTCCAGCCAGTATTTCTCATTTGGATAAAGTAGAAAAGAGTTGTAGTTTCATCTATCTATCTATCTATCTATCTATCTATCTATCTATCTATCTATCTATCTATTTTGGTTGGCCTTGACTTCACTGTTAATGTATAGCCTTCCCCTTTCCATCCCTATAGTGACTAATTAGGATATACAGCTAATACAGCTGAAAAACCATGGCTGTCACAGAGACCAGAGACCATGTTTTAGTTGCTATGACACCTACTACCTTTCTGTTCAATTAATTAAAAAAAATTCTAACTTTAAGGTGGATATTATTGTGTACAGCATTCTGCATTCAATCTCTGGTGTAAGAATCTCACAGCACTTCTGCCATATGGATGAGAGTTTTATGTAGTGGCTAAGGCATAGGATGAAATAGCAGACACAGCATATTGCTCCAAAATGTTGGAAGTGTTTAAACATGCCATTGCTGCTGAGCCATATATAAGCCACTAGAATATTCCTCAGATAACAGCTGGAGAAGGTTTTTAAGAGCTTTCTACCTAAATCACTCACTTATAGCTGAATAGAGCCTTGCAATAAAAATGACTCACTCTCTGCTATTGTTTCCTGCTCTAGAAGTGCTAACTTTTACAGATTCCCTATCTATATCATCCATCAGAAGAAGAATTGTCCTAAAAGTGGAATAATCACCAGGATTTTCACTGTCCCTCAGTGTGAAACCCCCAAATCACCCATCCCACTTTTCCACCATTCCCACAGGCTTGTGCCTATATATATATATATATATATATATATATATATATATATTTTTTTTTTTCTTTTTTCATTTAAAATGAAAACTGAAACCACACGCAACGTGCCAAAAAATATATTTCCTGGGATTTGGTCCTTGCCCCTGATCGGAGGTGACCCGCTGTGTGAAACCCCAGGTCGCCCGAACAAACTCACCTCTTCCCAGTCTTACGTGCGGACGCTCGTCTAATCAGCGTGCTCAGATCCGCTCCGATCCGCTTTAGATCAATTTTGACTTCCTGGCTTTTATCCCTTGCCCCCTGGGGCATCCTGATTTGGTATGCCCTGTGGTTGCCCATATAAACACATGTATGGCCTCTCATCCAATCAGAGCTGTTTGCTACGCATAGTTCAGGAGCTAAAATGTCCGTATCCCCAGCAGCGGGCGTGCTCTCGCCCCAGACAATCAGATAGGGGAGCGTAATGTTTACATCGGAAAGGGAGTCAGGAAGCAGGTGAGTTTTGCAGTGACCGGGGGGAGAGTTCACACAGCAGAGCATCTCTATTTGGGATATACCAGGGCAATTCCAGCTTCCGGACATGGAAAATCTTTTTGATTCCGGGGTTCGCTGCATTGGGTTTTTTTCTGCTTTAATTACTTATCCTGTACATGTAAAAATGGCCAGTGGCTCATTAAAAGTTTTTTTTTGCTCAACTTACGGTATACAAAATCAGAAGGGACCCACAGCAGTGGACTCTACAGCCACATTAGGTCATCTTCTCGATCAAAACCAGAATACACTCTGGCACAGTGCTGAATCAACTTTAAAGGGATGGTCCATGCAAAATGTAAAAAACATGATTCATCAGCTTACATCATCAAATCTACCATCTCCCATCCTGCAAACCCTCTTTATATCTTAGGGATGTATATAGATAGAAAAATAGTGGTAGGGGAAACATAGGGGGTTTATCTCTGTTATGGCCCCTTTTTGTATAGATGCACCTCCACGCTATCCTTATTTGTAAATATATCCTTGTCCTCCTATATATTTTTTCCCCTCTCTTCCATTGTGGGTGTTTATTAATGGCTGCATTGTTGTCTTCTTGGGCTATTTTTGAGCCGAGACGCCTCCTGCCCTTAATGGCATCTATTGTGCAGCTATGGATCTGCCAGTACAATGACGCCGATGTTCATCCGGCCTATAGCCAGCGCTGACGTGTATAGCTCAAAGTGATTGGAGGAAGTTTACCTCCTGTTGCGGAAGTGAATCTTCCGGTATTATGAGCGCGCAGCGGGCTTTCCTGACTCTGATGCAAGCGGGAGTGAATAGACTAACACCCATAATGACGGGTAAATACGGGGATAGAGGTAGGTGTTTAGAATTAATGCAGGAATGTTTGACCATGTTTTTCCCAGGTGTTGATTATAACCAGTGATTTGAGCACTTATTTATTGAGACTAATACAGCAGCCCCACTGTCATGATTAAGAGCTTTGGCTCGAAACACGTTGATGCGGGGTCTGCTCTCACTATGCGTTTTATGCTTTACATGCTGCGATGGCTTTTTAACTACGGCTTGCAATAAAGGAGGGATGATTTTATTGACTGAGTTACGTGGCTGGCACTTCTTCATTGTGGATATTTATCATACTAGGAGGTGAGCTCTCCATGCCTTGTGCCGATTGCTTGGACTGTGTTATACATTTATGTGATCTGAGGCTGGCAACAAAGATATTTACATCCTGCAAACCCGCCGCAACACCTAGAAGTAGAAACTTGTTGCTAACTTCTGACACCACCCGGTTCCCCTAGCAGTAGACCACCAATCATTGAGTTTGACTGGTGGTCTATGCACCCTGTGTCCACCTGATTAGGTGTCGGGGAGGCTGATTTATCATTAGGGGCAGGTAGCGACAGATGAGCGTCTGTAGCAGGCATTTTCAGAGCGCCTGCTAGTAGTCGCAGTGCTTGGCCGTGAGTTGCTAGTTTATAGCGACTCAGTCGCTGTTCAGTAATGTTGAATACATTGTGAGGAGTCGCTATTTGACCAGTACAGCGCTGTATGCAAAGCGCATGTTAGCGACTGCTCATAGCGACCGACTCACACCATATTCAAGAAAAAAACAGCTTCACAAATCTCTGGCGCTGAAAAATAGCCCAGAGCGCAGGAGGCAGTGTGTTTAAAGTCTGTTTTCAAGCATCTATCAACTAGTAACAAAGCGAAAACATATGGAATTACATTGTAACAACATTGTAACATGAACACTTTCACGCCAGACCTGTAATGTCATATATAAAAAATGAAAAAATTATGAAAAAACTGCTTTTTCAATGCCAGAAGAGGTCACAGAATTATTTGTGTTTAAAAAAAAAACAACAAAAAAAACAAATACCCCGTTTAAAGAGAAGAAAGGTTCATCCATTGAAATGTATGGGAGAGCGACAGGTAGCGAGAGGTCATACCTGGCGCTGTGCAAGGCTGAATGCTGGCGCTGTTCGCTGAGGCTGTGAAAATGATGAATCAGACGCTACATGGCGCTATCCCAGTCGCTAAACAGATTCTGCTTGATAAATGTTTAATTGCGTGCCGTGTCCGGTGTTGACCAGTCGCTATCTGTCGCTACCTCTCATTAACCAGGCGCCACCTGACGCTATCCCTTCTTAAATAAGGGCCAAAGTATGCTGATATACACACGCTGCCTACTATTGTACTTAATGACCAAGCCTGGAAATGTAAAATATGAGTGAAAAAATCTCTATGCGAGAGAGCCTCTCTTTTCCAGCCAAAAGTAGGCTAGCTGCCCAGCCTGTGCTCAAAGCTTCAAAAACGCTAATAAATGCTGTATTAAGGGGAAATAGGTAAGGGCTTTTTTTCTCTGTAACCCCCCCCCCCCCCCCGACCTGCCTCAGCACCAGAGTAGGGGAGTAGGCAGGGCAGAGGGGGGGTCATATTGTGACTGCAAACTACGCTTTAAGCTGTGCAACTTTATAGGTCCCAGTATTGAAAGTGATGATAAACAACATATTTTTTTAGCATTTATAAACTTCGGTGACGTTCCTTTCTTTGAATCATGCTTTATTTTATCTCATGTCTTACTCGGCCAAGATGGCAGTGCCCAGGATCCGGAGCACCAAAGGTAAGATGGCAGGGCGGAGGGTCATAACTGGAAATCCGCTTTAAATGTATTAAATTAAATAATTTGTCAGATTTTTGCTAGTAAACATTTTAAGTGCAAATCTTGCATCCCTTTAACCCTTTAACTGCCAACCTACATAGAGATGTCGCCATGCCATTGTTTAATTGTGATTTTTTTTGGGGGGGGGGGCTTTAACATGAAATGTCTTGTTTTCATTTTTTTCAATGCTATTTTTTTTTAATTTTGTAGCTTTTTTAATTAAAAAATGTACATTTTTCAAAAACATCATATTGCGTTTAAAAGCCCCATTCCTCACAGTTACAATGGTACCACATATGTATTAGACATCCTTTCCTGCCCAGGAGACACCCACAAGGACACAACTGAAAATAGCACTTTAGGAAATTACAACTACTATGCGCACCTTGCAATTTTTCAAGAAAAACAACCATCCCACAAACTACTATATACAGTACACACCTCAAGTTTTATAGGTGTACTGGACTTGTTGTCGTGGGCACAGTTTTCTGGACACAAACCCTTGAGGAATTCCATTTGCACAAAATAAAAATGTCAAGGTCCCCTGAACAGAACAATACACAACATGCATAGCTGTTTTAACCCTTTAACTGCCAGGCAGTGATTTTATTACCCTCTGTTGACAGGTCATCTTTACCAGTTTGAGCTATGTATGTTTAACTATATTTGCATGAATTTCCAGAAAAATTATTTTTTTAGCAGAGATTGGGCTTTAACATAAAATGTCTTTTTTCATTATTTTATAAATATTTTTGTGTACAAGAAGTAAAAAAAATTTTTTTTTTAATTTGTTGTGTTAATTTGCGTGTAATAAAAAAATGTATTTTTTCAAAAAATCATAATGCATGTAAAAGCCCCATTCCTCCCAATTACAGTGGTGCCACATGTATCAGTATACCCTTGTTACTGTCCAAGAGACTCTCCAAACTGAAAATAGCACTTCATGACATTTTCAATCGAAATACAACTACTATATGCACTACAAGGGTTATAGTGTTAAGGGTTAAATCCCTAAATATTAAAAATGGCGTGGGGTTCCTCCTATCCAGCAAAACTAGCCTGGGAACAAACGTAATGTGGGCTGGTAGACCAGGGTGTTGGGGCTAGCCAAGCTGAAGCCTGGCACTAAAGACTACCAGCCTGTACAGCCCTTGCGGACCATGAGCTCTTCTGCCCCCCCCTGGGCTTTGGGGAAGCAGGTATTGGGGCTTGGGTTAATGATTTCCACAGGTGACTTGCCAGTCCCTCAATCTTTTCTAGCTGCTCAAGGATCCCTTACCATTTCACAAATGGTTAAATGTAAAAAAGATACACACATTTATTAAAACAATGATTTTTTTTTTGCCTATCAATGTCAATCACTTTACTTGTGAGGATCAACGCCACGCTGTCACTGACAGCTTGTAGAGATCAGCAGAAGCCAATTGTGGGAGCAGGGGATCGGAGTCCAGTCCACTCCACCAATCACTACTGGCTTCTGAATGCCAGCCGCTTGCAGAAGCAGGCCTTAATACCCGGAGGAGTGAATTACGTCATTCCACTCCTCCTATAAAGGCCCCTCCCTGTGTGAGTTAACACAAGCCGGTGTGTGGGGCAGCAAATGGGCCCAGTGAAGACCCGCTTGAAATTCATGTAGCTGGCAATTAATGGTTGGAGAGGCAACCGCATGAATTTCACATGCTTGACGTTTAAAGGGTTAATGGATCACACCAAATTATAACATATGCCTTATTTGAAAATACAGCAAGGAGCAGTCCTTATTTTCATTAGCTATTTACTGAATTGACCCTTGGATCATAAAAGCCCAAAAGGTCTTGGAAAGTGGAAATATAAAAGAAATGCAAGCTGTATACAACAATCCATTCTGTTTTTTTTCTTGCTTTCCCAAATGTTCATTTTGTGAAAAACGCAGATAATCATTAGAATCGAGTGTGCATTGCTAAAATGCATTATTTCAGTTTTTGTTATCTGTGATTAAAGTTTGCGTTAAGCTTCTGTTGATGCATAAAGAAATATCAACTTGTACAGTATATGCTGTGATCTGTTTCCTTCTGTACTGACATTGTCAACTGTATGAAGTTCTGCGGTGCTTTTGAAGTAGACAGAAATCCGCTGGGAAAAGCAGTGAGATGAGCAGACTTATACATTTTGACACTCTTTCAGAAAATATGTTAAATCTCCAGAAAAGTAGTAATCAGTGTTAACCCACTATTCCAGGTGACTTGGCATCTAGCTGCTTACTTGTCAAAATATTTACTGTAAAAAGGACAACTGTTAAAAAAAGTAATATGTTATTATATAGTACCTTTACTGTGTATAATGGATCTCAAATTTCCTCACATGGAGACCACAAGCAGTATGGGTAGGGAACCACATCTCTTCCACCCCCTTCTCACCCCCCCCCCCCCCCAAGGATGTGTTATAACATCCTAAATAATACTAGACAAACTATATACACACCTGTGTATCTTCCTCCCAGTGTACTGCAATGGTCAAGTTTTCCGATAACACCATTGTGATAGGCCTAATCAAAAAGAATGATGATGATCTGGGAGAGATCGGGTCTTGATCACTGGCACAAGGAGAAAAAAACTACAATTTATGGTACAAAAACAAAATAGATGGTGGTAGACTTAAGCAGGAAACACGAGGGCAGGTACTGAAATGTCATGATCAGTGATGCTCTTGTGGAACGGGACAACCTTCAAGTACCTGGCTATTCACATATCATGGAAGCTAACCTGGTCATACCATATCAATAGTCAAGAAGACCCGGCAGCACCTCTTTTACCAAGGGTGACTAAAAGGCTTTAAACTGGACCCTGTTGTATTTTAAGTGGAACAAACTCAGGAATTTGACTTTCCTGGGTTTTGTTGGGTGCCCCTAAGGACATCCAGATTTGGGATGCCCTGCGGTGTGAAACCTCCAGTGTGCCCATAAAAACGTAACTTACATGCTCCAATGGCGCACTGGCGGGCTCTTGTCCAATGAGAGCTGCCGACTGTAACTATGTCATTCGGCAGGCTTCTCTCATTGGCTTGAATTGATGGGACAAGGAAGCATGCTTGCACCCCGGTATGCAGGGGATGTGGCAGTGTCACAAAGCAATTTGGGACGGCCCATAGAAAAGTCAGCGTCCGGCAGTGGAATATTTTTATTTCAGTCCGGCCGCTGGTGGGTTTTGTTCCGCTGTAAGAATGTTTACTTCTGAATCATTTACAGCATCCTGACAAGTAGCATTACTGCTTGGTTTGGGAATAGCTCTAAAAACCATAGGCTTAGCCTGAAAAAAAATGGTGCAGACAGCGGAGAGGATCATCAGAACCCCCTAACCTTGAGACAATATCCAACAGATAAACCAAAAACAAAGCCTGAAAGCTAGCAGGGGACCCCTACCTTTAAAATGATGGGTGCTTCATCAAACTCGGGAAAGGGTTTTTGTTTCCTGTATTGTTTGTTAATCCTTTTTTGCAGACAGGTGCAAAGCACATTTCACTATGTGTCATAAATCTTGACTTGAGCATTATTCCAACACTGTAAGACTACTGTATATCCAAATGTACAGATGCAATCTCAGATCCAACCTAATGGATGTGTGGGCTCTTGTCCAATGAGAGCCGTCTGTTGTGACTATGTAATACGCCGTTTGCTGTGTTTACAACCTTCTGACTGCCTGTGTGCCCACACATGCGCTGTAGGAATGAAGAAGAATTGTACTGGGCATTCTAGGTGATTTCACAGTTGGGCATCCCAATTTGGGAACAAAGGCAACACAGAGCAAAACACCTAGGAATTTGACTTTCCTGGGTTTTGTTCTGTTGCCCAGGGGAATCCCAAATTGGGATGCCCTGCTTTAAAGTCTTTAGTAACCCTCTCTCCACATCCTGCCCCTCTTCCCCCGGGGGGGGGGGGGGAAACAAACCTTTAAAGAGGACCAAATACCCCTGTGGCCGGCCCTGAAGCCTGACTGTATGAACCTCCTGCATCGCCTGGATGGCCCTGACCTTTCTGCCATTCTCTCACCATGATCACAGGCTGTGGCCACATCCCTAATCCTGGGAAAACACAGGGAAAACATAAATGTGTCTGCCCCCAATCCCAATGCCAATTTTATGTCCAAAACAACAGATTTATTCCATGCATCAATAAACACGCCATAAAGTGCTGATTGGATGAGAGGCCGCACATGCTTTGTGGGAACGGTGGAAAGGTGAGTAGTAGGCAATCTGGGGAGTTTCAAACAGAAGGGAATGCCATACCCGGATTCCCCTGGGGCAAGGATTCTGGAGTTAAAGTGAACCAATCACCAGGATTTTAACTATCCTGGTGATTGATCAGCATTTCCTCAGCGCTAGTTAGAGAGGTTGTACAGAGTGTGTTTTTCTTTATTTTTCTAAACCTGATCTGGCATTTAACTATGTGACTGGTTTATGTTTGTGGCTGTAAGTAAGGGCAACATTAAAAAATACACCTATTTCGCTGCTTAGTCCCATGGAGTCCTGCCAGCTGCAGAATTCCAGTTGTATCACTGTTGGTTTTGGTGCCTATGGTGCACGCTAGAGATGAGCGAACTTTTGAAAAATTCGATTCGGCTAATTCGCCGAATTTTCCGACAAAAATCGTTTCGACCCAAATTTATTTGCGACGAATCGCTATTAAAAACGGCTATTTCTGAGCCTCCTAGAGCCTCAATAGAGTTGTAAACCATTCTGCCTTGCTGTAACACGCATAGGATGCATGATGGGTTAGTGAAATAATACTGTAAATAATTATCACATGCAGATCAGAGGCATCGCTAACAGAATCGCAGAGCGGCACAATTGAGGTGGCATCACCATGAGGGGCCCCTATAGTGCCTGAAAAACACACCCTGGAGCTGGCAGCAGCAGGAGCCCAAAAATTAGCTGAATCACACCCTGGAGTTGCAAGCAGCAGCAAGAGCCCAAACATTGCTTTAAAGAGACACTGGAGTTGGCAGCAGGAGCCCAACAATTGGCTGAATCACACCCTGGAGTTGCAAGCAGCAGCAGCAGCCCAGACATAGCTTGAAAGAGACACTGGAGTTGGCAGCAGGAGCCCAAAAATTGGCTGAATGACACCCTGGAGTCGCAAGCAGCAGGAGCCCAAACAGAGCTTGCAAGAGAAACTGGAGTTGGCAGCAGGAGGCAAAAAATTGGATGAATCACAACCTGGAGTTGCAAGCAGCAGCAGCAGCCCAAACATATCTTGAAAGAGACACTGGAGTTGGCTGCAGGAGCCCAAAAATTGGATGAATCACACCCTGGAGTTGCAAGCAGCAGCAGCAGCCCAAACATAGCTTGAAAGAGACACTGGAGTTGGCAGCAGGAGCCCAAAAATTGGCTGAATGACACCCTGGAGTTGCAAGCAGCAGCAGCAGCAGAAGCCCAAACATAGCTTGAAAGAGACACTGGAGTTGGCAGCAGGAGCCCAAAAATTAGCTGAATGACACCCTGGAGTTGGCAGCAGCAGCTGCAGGAGCCCAAACATTGCTTTAAAGAGACACTGGAGTTGGCTGCAGGAGCCCAAAAATTGGATGAATCACACCCTGGAGTTGCAAGCAGCAGCAGGAGCCCAAACATTGCTTTAAAGAGACACTGGAGTTGGCAGCAGCCGCAGCAGGAGCCCAAAAATTGACTGACACACTCTGGAGTGGGCAGCAGCAGCAGCAGGAACCCAGAAATTGGCTGGAAGGCACCCTGAAGTTGGCAGCAGCAGGAGCACAAACATTAGCTGGAAGGCACACCCTGGAGTTGGCAGCAGCATAAGCAGGAGCCCAAACATTGCTTGAAAGACAGCCTGGAGTTGGCAGCAGCAGCAGGAGCAGGAGGCCAAAAAATGGCTGAAAGGCACACCCTGAAGTTGGCATCAGCAGGAGCCCAAAAATTGGCTGGAAGGCACACTCTGAAGTTGGCATCAGCGGGAGCCCAAAAATTGGTCTAAAGACATAAATATGTTTTGCACCATTTGGAAAGTGTAAAACGTGGCACCATGCTGAATCTAGTCGCATGCATCAGCCATTGGTAGGTGGAAATCCTGGCTGATCCATCCCTGATTCATTTTGACAAAGGTGAGTCTCTCCACATTTTTAGTTGACAGACGAGTTCTCCTCGCTGTAACTATGGCCCCGCTGCACTAAACACCTGCTCAGATGGCACGCTACTGGCCGGGCCGGACAGCTTTTCCAGGGCAAACTCTGCTAGTTGCAGCCACAAGCCAAGTTTGGCTGCCCAGAAGTCCAGCGGATCCTCAAGGTGTGTTGGCATGGTCATGTCAAGGTATGACATGACCTGCTGGTTGAGGTCCTGCTCCAGGTCTTCCTGCTGCTCATGAGTAGCCTCACTATGCGGGTGTAGAAAGCTACTCATTAGCGACTGAAGACTGAGGCTGCTGCTGATGGAGCTGCTGCTGCTGCTCCTGCCAACCCCCCCAGCAGCCATGGCAGTGGAAGGTGAGCGCAGAGGTCCCCCCGAGTCAGACCTGCGAGAGTATGGACCATGGCGCAGATAGGCATCGGCCAACTGACTACTCAGTATGTCTTTGTAGTAGTTCAGTTTATCCTCCCTCTCGGCGGGTTTAAAAAATGCCCCCATTTTGTGCCGGAAGCGAGGGTCCAATAAGGTAGACAGCCGACAAATGGAAACAATTCTGGGGTCAAGACGCAAGCACGTGAGCATGCTTCCCGCCGTTTGCGCAAGTGACTCGGAGGGGCTACCTGTCTCCATCTCCACTGCATACTGCCACGGTGTGTCCGGGTCCTCCGTCTCGCCTTCCTCAAAACCCTGTAGCTCCTCTCGCTGCTCCTGCTCCTCCTCTCCTGTCCGCTGACTAGATAAACCAGCCATTTCGCCAAGCCTAAACTGTGCTTCACTGGGCCACTCCTCCTCCTCTTCCTCCTCCTCCTCCAGTTCAGCTCCAACGGGGTTCATGTGGCCGTAAGATGTAGACGCCGTGTCTCCAGTGCCCTGACCAGCCATGGTTTCCAACATGTGCTGTAGTACGTGAAGCAGTGGAATCACGTCGTTCATCCCGTAATCCTACCGACTGACAAATAAAGTGGCTTCCTCAAAGGGCCTGAGCAAACGGCAGGTGTCATGTATGAGCTGCCACTGGTTGACATTGAAGTTACACAGAGGAGTCCCCCTATCCACTTGGATCATCAGGAAATCCGTGATGGCTTTTCTCGGTTCATATAATCGGTCCAACATGTGAAGGGTGGAATTCCAACGGGTGGAAACATTGCAAATCAGACTATGTTGGGGCTACCGTTCTGACGCTGTAGCTCAAGAAGGGTGTGTTTGGCGGTATATGAGTGGCTGAAGTGCATGCAAAGTTTCCTTAAAGTTCTTAGGATGTCTTGCAGATGGGGGGAATACTTCAGAAACCACTTGACAACCAGATTGAAGACATGAGCCATGCAGGGGGCATGGGTCAGGCTTCCTTGGCGCAGCGCAGACAAAATGTTCTTCCCATTGTCGGTAACCATGATTCCCATTTTAGGTTTTCTTGGAGTAAGCCATGTTTGAATTTCCTGATGAATACATTTAAGCAGTTCCCCCCCTGTGTGACTCCGTTCGCCAAGGCAAACTATGTGAAGCACAGCGTGACACCTCCATGCCCTGCACACATGGTAGGCTGGAGGGGCACTGAGACTTGAGCCTACAGAGGAGGGTGAGGAGATGGCGGAGGATGAGGCATGCCCTGCGGCCTGGTGTTTTTTTTTGTTAAAAGCAGACCAAAAACCAATTCAAAATGCAATACTTTGATTAAGCTGAGGAAGGATGAACAAGCGTATTTAGTATAACAGATAGGCTGCCTAATGCAGGTTTGGGATGCCCAGGTGGGCTGTTTTTTTGCTTGTTAAAGGCAGACCAAAAACCAATTCAAAATGCAATACTTTGATTAAGCTGAGGAGGATCAACAAGCATATTTAGTATAACAGATAGGCTGCTAAGTGCATGCTTGGGATACCCAGGTGGGCTGGTGATTTTTTTGTTAAAGGCAGACCAAAAACCAATTCAAACTGCAATACTTTGATTAAGCTGTGGAGGATCAACAAGGGTATTTAGTATAACAGATAGGCTGCTAAGTGCAGGTTTGGGATACCCTGCGGCCTAGTGTTTTGGCAGCAGACCAAAAACCAATTCAAAATGCAATACTTTGATTAAGCTGAGGAAGGATGAACAAGCGTATTTAGTATAACAGATAGGCTGCCTAATGCAGGTTTGGGATACCCAGGTGGGCTGGTTTTTTGTTTGTTAAAGGCAGACCAAAAACCAATTCAAAATGCAATACTTTGATTAAGCTGAGGAGGATCAACAAGCGTATTTAGTATAACAGATAGGCTGCTAAGTGCAGGTTTGGGATGCCCTGCGGCCTGGTGTTTTTTTTGTTAAAGGCAGACCAAAAACCAATTCAAACTGCAATACTTTGATTAAGCTGAGGAAGGATGAACAAGCATATTTAGTATAACAGATAGGCTGCCTAATGCAGGTTTGGGATACCCAGGTGGGCTGTTTTTTTGTTTGTTAAAGGCAGACCAAAAACCAATTCAAAATGCAATACTTTGATTAAGCTGAGGAGGATCAACAAGCATATTTAGTATAACAGATAGGCTGCTAAGTGCATGCTTGGGATACCCAGGTGGGTTGGTGATTTTTTTGTTAAAGGCAGACCAAAAACCAATTCAAACTGCAACACTTTGATTAAGCTGTGGAGGATCAACAAGTGTATTTAGTATAACAGATAGGCTGCTAAGTGCAGGTTTGGGATGCCCTGTGGCCTGGTTTTTTTTTGTTAAAGGTAGACCAAAAACCAATTCAAAATGCAATACTTTGATTAAGCTGAGGAAGGATGAACAAGCGTATTTAGTATAACAGATAGGCTGCTAAGTGCATGTTTGGGATGCCCTGCAGCCTGGTGTTTTTTTTGTTAAAGGCAGACCAAAAACCAATTCAAAATGCAATATTTTGATTAAGCTGAGGAAGGATGAACAAGCGTATTTAGTATAACAGATAGGCTGCCTAATGCAGGTTTGGGATACCCAGGTGGGCTGGTGTTTTTTTGTTAAAGGCAGACCAAAAACCAATTCAAAATGCAATACTTTGATTAAGCTGAGGAGGATCAACAAGCGTATTTAGTATAACAGATAGGCTGCTAAGTGCATGCTTGGGATACCCAGGGGGGCTGGTGTTTTTTTTGTTAAAGGCAGACCAAAAACCAATTCAAAATGCAATACTTTGATTAAGCTGAGGAGGATCAACAAGCATATTTAGTATAACAGATAGGCTGCTAAGTGCATGTTTGGGATACCCAGGGGGGCTGGTGTTTTTTTTGTTAAAGGCAGACCAAAAACCAATTCAAAATGCAATACTTTGATTAAGCTGAGGAGGATCAACAAGCATATTTAGTATAACAGATAGGCTGCTAAGTGCATGTTTGGGATACCCAGGGGGGCTGGTGTTTTTTTTGTTAAAGGCAGACCAAAAACCAATTCAAAATGCAATACTTTGATTAAGCTGAGGAGGATCAACAAGCATATTTAGTATAACAGATGGGCTGCTAAGTGCATGCTTGGGATACCCAGGTGGGCTGGTGATTTTTTTGTTAAAGGCAGACCAAAAACCAATTCAAACTGCAATACTTTGATTAAGCTGTGGAGGATCAACAAGGGTATTTAGTATAACAGATAGGCTGCTAAGTGCAGGTTTGGGATGCCCTGCGGCCTGGTGTTTTTTTTTGTTAAAGGCAGACCAAAAACCAATTCAAAATACAATACTTTGATTAAGCTGAGGAGGATCAACAAGCATATTTATTATAACAGATAGGCTGCTAAGTGCATGCTTGGGATACCCAGGTGGCCTGGTGATTTTTTTGTTAAAGGCAGACCAAAAACCAATTCAAACTGCAATACTTTGATTAAGCTGTGGAGGATCAACAAGTGTATTTAGTATAACAGATAGGCTGCTAAGTGCAGGTTTGGGATGCCCTGCGGCCTGGTTTTTTTTTTGTTAAAGGTAGACCAAAAACCAATTCAAAATGCAATACTTTGATTAAGCTGAGGAAGGATGAACAAGCGTATTTAGTATAACAGATAGGCTGCTAAGTGCATGTTTGGGATGCCCTGCAGCCTGGTGTTTTTTTTTGTTAAAGGCAGACCAAAAACCAATTCAAAATGCAATATTTTGATTAAGCTGAGGAAGGATGAACAAGCGTATTTAGTATAACAGATAGGCTGCCTAATGCAGGTTTGGGATACCCAGGTGGGCTGGTGTTTTTTTTGTTAAAGGCAGACCAAAAACCAATTCAAAATGCAATACTTTGATTAAGCTGAGGAGGATCAACAAGCGTATTTAGTATAACAGATAGGCTGCTAAGTGCATGTTTGGGATACCCAGGTGGGCTGGTGTTTTTTTTGTTAAAGGCAGACCAAAAACCAATTCAAAATGCAATACTTTGATTAAGCTGAGGAGGATCAACAAGCATATTTAGTATAACAGATAGGCTGCTAAGTGCATGTTTGGGATACCCAGGGGGGCTGGTGTTTTTTTTGTTAAAGGCAGACCAAAAACCAATTCAAAATGCAATACTTTGAATAAGCTGAGGAGGATCAACAAGCATATTTAGTATAACAGATGGGCTGCTAAGTGCATGCTTGGGATACCCAGGTGGGCTGGTGATTTTTTTGTTAAAGGCAGACCAAAAACCAATTCAAACTGCAATACTTTGATTAAGCTGTGGAGGATCAACAAGGGTATTTAGTATAACAGATAGGCTGCTAAGTGCAGGTTTGGGATGCCCTGCGGCCTGGTGTTTTTTTTTGTTAAAGGCAGACCAAAAACCAATTCAAAATACAATACTTTGATTAAGCTGAGGAAGGATCAACAAGCGTATTTAGTATAACAGATAGGCTGCTAAGTGCAGGTTTGGGATACCCAGGTGGGCTGGTGTTTTTTTGTTAAAGGCAGACCAAAACCCAATTCAAAATGCAATACTTTGATTAAGCTGTGGAGGATCAACAAGTGTATTTAGTATAACAGATAGGCTGCTAAGTGCAGGTTTGGGATGCCCTGCGGCCTGGTTTTTTTTGTTAAAGGTAGACCAAAAACCAATTCAAAATGCAATACTTTGATTAAGCTGAGGAAGGATGAACAAGCGTATTTAGTATAACAGATAGGCTGCTAAGTGCATGTTTGGGATGCCCTGCAGCCTGGTGTTTTTTTTGTTAAAGACAGACCAAAAACCAATTCAAAATGCAATATTTTGATTAAGCTGAGGAAGGATGAACAAGCGTATTTAGTATAACAGATAGGCTGCCTAATGCAGGTTTGGGATACCCAGGTGGGCTGGTGTTTTTTTTGTTAAAGGCAGACCAAAAACCAATTCAAAATGCAATACTTTGATTAAGCTGAGGAGGATCAACAAGCGTATTTAGTATAACAGATAGGCTGCTAAGTGCATGTTTGGGATACCCAGGGGGGCTGGTGTTTTTTTTGTTAAAGGCAGACCAAAAACCAATTCAAACTGCAATACTTTGATTAAGCTGAGGAGGATCAACAAGCGTATTTAGTATAACAGATAGGCTGCTAAGTGCAGGTTTGGGATGCCCTGCGGCCTGGTGTTTTTTTTGTTAAAGGCAGACCAAAAACCAATTCAAAATGCAATACTTTGATTAAGCTGAGGAAGGATGAACAAGCGTATTTAGTATAACAGATAGGCTGCTAAGTGCATGTTTGGGATACCCAGGTGGGCTGGTGTTTTATTTTTGTTAAAGGCAGACCAAAAACCAATTCAAAATGCAACAGTTTGATTAAGCTGAGGAAGGATGAACAAGTGTATTTAGTATAACAGATAGGCTGCGAAGTGCAGGTTTGGGATCCCCAGGTGGGCTGGTGTTTTATTTTTGTTAAAGGCAGACCAAAAACCAATTCAAAATGCAATACTTTGATTAAGCTGAGGAAGGATGAACAAGCATATTGTCATGGATATCTCAAGGGAGATATCCATTAATAAAGAGTGACCAATAATTAGAGTACTGCAAGGCAGAGAGACTGGAATTGTGCAGCAAACTCAATGTGTTTATTGTGAGAAACATGCAAACAAACACTCTGATTGCTATACATACAGTGCAGTGAGGAAAAACATACAGACACAAAGTCCAGTCCAATATAGTCCAAAAAGCAAACAGAAGTGAACCCAATGGTTCACAAGGAAGTTCAGGATTCAGGAGCTCAGCTTGAGCATTCAGGTTCCAGATGACAGAGTAAAAAATGATGAGCCCTGACTACATGCCAGACTCAGCATATAAAGGCCAGCAGCTAATTAGCCCAGGTGCTGGCTGATCTCCAGGAGCTCTGCAGGACAGCACCACCTGGAGGTCAAGCTGCATACTACAGAGAAACAGGCGAAGGCAAAGGAGGAACTCCAGGCATGACACATATTAAGGCCCTTATTTATCAAGGGCTAGCGCCAGGTAGTGTCTGACGAGCGCCAGGTACCGCCAGCTATCGGCGGCTACCGAATCAAGTACGCCCGGCGGCGGTCACAATGACGCATTTATCACGCTAAATGAGGCTAGCGCCGGCGAGAGCGTCAGCTAGCGCGGGATTCATCATGTAGCCGACTGCAACGAACAGCGCCGCTGCTAATCCCATCACAGCGACAGGTATGACCTGGCGCTCCCTGGCGTAGTCCAATGCATTTCAATGAAGCAATCTTTAAATAATCATAATTAATTGCTATTACTGTTTTTTTTTTTTTTTTTATGTCAAAAATTCTGTGACCACGTCTGCAATGTTAGGTTTTTTTTTAAAGTAAAAAAAAAAAAAAATGTGCAGAATTGATATTACAGGTCTGATATTCATGTATTCATATTACAAAATGTTTAGAAAAACTTGTATAATTTTTACACATCGCCGCCAGCGCTCTGGGGTTTAAACAAGGAATTCACAGCGCGAGAAATTTTTGTGCGTGATTTTTTAATGAATCTGCAGCAAGCCGTTCGCTCTGGCCATTCGCTGTCAGGCGCACCCATACAAGCGGAACCTGTGAAACAGCGACCCCTAACCCCGTATTCAACATTACCGCACACCGACTGAGTCGCTGTCAACAAGCAAACCCCGGCCAAGCACAGCGAATACTAGCTGGTGCTGTAAAAAACACGCTACTGACGCTCATCTGTCGCTACCTGGCGCTATTAATGAATCGGCCTCCCCGTATAACATATAGGCTGCTAAGTGCAGGTTTAGGTTGGCCTGCGGCCTGATGTTTTTTTGGTTAAAGGCAGACCAAAAACCAATTCAAAATGCAATACTTTGATTAAGCTGAGGAGGATCAACAAGCGTATTTATTATAACAGATAGGCTGCTAAGTGCAGGTTTGGGATACCCAGGTGGACTGGAGTTTTTTTGGTTAAAGGCAGACCAAAAAAATATTAAAACTAATCCAGTTATATTATGATAAATGCTTGTGTGTAACAGATAGGGTTAAATAAGCCACTGCATAGATGGCATGCACAGTGGAAAAAAAAAAAAATTTCACTGTCACTTCTAAGCTGTCCCTGGCTGGATGGTTCCGTTTTTTCCCTATCTTTCCCTGGCTCTGTCTACCTCTCTGTCTGCCTCTCTGACTCTCCCTACCTATCTCTAACTCTCTGTCCCTGTCTGTAACGAGCTGTGCTCTGCCCACAATAGAACGCTGAAATGCGCACAAGGAAGATGGCCGCCGCTTTATATAGCATGGTGATGTCACCGGGCTTCCTGGCTGCTGATAGGCTGCATGTGACTTACTCATGATACCTTGCCCCACGGGATATGTCCGGACATGTGCTTCCACCATTTTAGAATGCCTGTAATTGAAATAAATGGAGTTTAAACGAAAACTTTGATCGATCGAATCGCGGGGAAATTCGGATTCGTTCAGAATCTAATTTTTCATGAAATTCGGAACGAATCCGGGTTCGTCCGGATCGATTCGCTCATCCCTAGTGAACGCCCCATCCCATAAGGGACTAGGCTGTCTGGCTTATTGGCTGCAGGTGAACATCACTTGTGCATTGGCAGGCAATGGTCCTGTTGGGGGGTGGGCACCATCCAATAATGTTGCATTGGGCGACACTAAGCCTAAGACCAGCCCTGCTGTACAGAATTCAGCATGTCTGAATTTATTTTCAAATTGGATAAACAATTGAATCAAATATTTATGCAAAAAGGGTCTAACACTTCTTTTCCGTAACGCTAAGCAGTCTGAAAAAATGGGAGTTTCAGTTTTTAAATAATATTTTAAGTTTTTTGAAAGCTTCAAAGATTTGTCAGTGACTGAAGTCTCAAAGAAACTGGCACTTCAGTCAGGTAGAAACAGACTAGAAATTTACTCGCGCTGTTTCCCAACCCTTTACAAGCCGACATTTTCTCTTAATAGATGTTCTTTCATCATGTCAGTACTCGCTTCCTTTTACACATCTGCATTTCCTCACTCGGTTCTGTTCACTCATGGAGCTTGCTTAATGAGAAGTAATCATTATTCTGCCACTCACACTATACAAAATTTACACCAAGAAAATGTAAAATATACTGTATTTGCATAATTTACTGAATCCACCCCACCTAATAACATTTCTGATAGCAGACGAGTCTTCTGTGAAGTGCAAAGAAATTTCTTTTTGCAGAGACAGCTGCCTGAAATATTCCTAATCAATATATATTGCATTCTGTTCTAAATAGTTTCATAGCTATGGTACGAAGCTAAAAAGCCATCAAGTTCAACCCAAAAAAGATTAAATCAAAAATAGACTCTAGCAAATCCAGAGGATGGCGAAACAAAAACAACAAAGCTTTAACGCGATGCATCACTGGGGAAAAGTTCCATCCTGACTCTCTATTAGCAACCCCCCAATTAGCACTTGCATATATATTGATTATAGCTGTGGTTATTTATTTTGCAATCTTTAGGGAAAGCATCTAACCCTATTTTATCTTAAACATTGCTTATTTGAGAACAAGCATATATAGCCCCCCAACTTGGGGGTAAAAACATTCTCAGCTATATACATTCTATTTTGCTTTGGGGTGAACTGGGCTGGGTGGAGCCACTGGCAATAAGCCCACAAAAGGCCTGTGCCAGATGTGAGACATTTAACATCCCTCCACTTCTGGCATCCCAAGTCTCCACCACAACCCTTCCTCATATACTCAGTCCTACTGTAACCCCCATTCAAGATGCCACAGCACACGTTCTGCCCCTGTAGTGTTAAATTGTAGCCGTAACCACCAAAATAACATTCTGGCCCCTTTGTACTTAAGCTATGCTGGTCTGCAGAGTTTCAGCATATGGTAGGAGGGTACACGCAAAAGTAATATTTACTATTTGGCTGCCTCTTTGCACTCACACCAAGAACGTACAGTATTTCACCCTATAAGCACTTATTTTTCCCCAAAAGTGGTGGGAAAATGTCAGAGCATCCTATCAGGCAAATGTTTAAAAAAATTACATTCCCTGGCTCTCATACAGCGTCTTCCGCCGACTTAAACAAAGACACACACACATTACCGTCTTTGCCATTGTCGCCTGCTGCCTCTACTGCCTGCTGCCTTGACTGTAGCCTTCGCAGTAGCCACCGCCTTCATAGCAGCCACTGCCTGCCACCTCCTTTGCCGCCGCATGTTCAGTGGGAGCTGGTTCCGGCCACCAGATGGGGCATGGCCTGTGACTTATGTCAGCATCCAATGTCACTCCAAATCCTGGGTGCATCTTATGGGCAGGTGCATCTTTTAGGGCGAACAATACAATATTTCATATATGCAATTCTGGGCTCAGCTCTAGGCACAGGTTGAAGGGTTTGTCTCTTTTTATCTGGTGTAGAGAGGTTCACTGCTATAGAGAGTTTATGAGTAGACATAATATATTTTTATATTAAAAAATGAAAACAAACATTTTTTAATCTTTTGCATTTACTTGTGGCTCTGAGAACATTCACTCAAACATAAATAGAAAAATCACTCCATTTAAACACCTACATCCATTTACAATACTTCAGTGCTTTTAATACACACAAATGGCAGCATACAGTCCACAAATGGCTGCAGGGCATTGTTAGGATTTTGCCAGCAATAAAAATGGTATTTAGTTGTATGTCAATATTAAAGTGATTAAACACCCACCTAAAAAAAACAAATAGGTACTCACCCCATTGATGAGCAGTGCATTTAAACCCTGGATCGTTGCACCCCTCTGCCATCAGTCACAGAGAAGTGCCCAGGCCCGCTCTATTCACTGCAATGGCACTGCATTGCGGTTGTGATTGCCCCCTCTGACTGATGTGAGCACAATACTGACATGGCCGGTGCGGGATGCGATACAATGGCCAGGTAAGTTGCTGATTGCTGCAGAAGGACTGATTAGCTGTGGGGGTGAGTACCCTTTTGTTTTTGGAGGGTGGTCAATCCCTTCAAGCTAATTTTTTTACATTGCCAATTTTCTAAGCCTTCTGGGTGCCTCATACACTGACATGTTATCAAATCAAACAATGTTATTTAAATCTTTAAAACCACAAATGACATGGTTTGATATCATCAGTGTTATGCAATTTTTACTATGATCTGTCTTATGTGCATTGTGTGCCTCACAATGTCAGGCTTGCTAGCCAGCAGCTTTATCTCCTTCTGCTGGCACACATAGTAAATCAGACTCAATATTTATTGGATAATATGCTCCCAGTCGGGCATTTTAATGTAGTACTATCTTATGATTAGGATAGAGCTATAACATCAGGTGACCCTACAACTGGGCACAGGAACATGGGTTTAGTCTGGTCCTGAAACACACCAGGGCAGAGGACCTTTCCCCGCCACACCAATTAATTGTATTGACTTGCTGTTTGCCTCGAGCACTATACTTATTCTGCCCTCTAAAGGACAAGATTTAAATTTCTGCATTGCTGTATAATTGTTTGCTATTATTCAATGCAGTGGTGATGTGTTTCTTATACTTTGGTACCACCTACTGGTTATTATTTATTACTGTATTTACAATAGCCAGGCACTGAGTCTGTCTGGAAATTTCCTTTAGGGAAATATTATTCAGGTGCACGGTACAATACTTTCTTTTCCTAAAAATAAAAACACAGGCTTATGGGAAGAGGAAGGAGATTTCTCTCCATGCTTAAAACACAGAGGAAGCATTTGTCTCTTTGTTAGTACATAGCCCATAAGTGGATGGCTATTTTTGTACCTCTGATTGTCTGCAGCCCTTAAATATATATATGGACCGGGTAGGCCCATACCAGCTAATATGGAATTAGGCCTAGCCACTTGGTAAGCCATTATCACCAGTTATTGCAGTTGTTTGATCAAAGGTGATTATCAAGTTTAGCAGCTTCATAGAGATTCTCAATCGCTGCAGTGAAATTATTTAGGCATTATCTGAGAAATGTTTTCTACTTAACCATAAGAACCTCCCTAATGGAAAGAGATATACTCTAAGAAAGAACAAATACTAAAGGATACTGACTGATTATTTACAATTTGATAAACCCTGTTCAGACAGGTTGTATACCTGGGAAGGCTGCTAATATCAATATAATCAATATAATTTTCTCTCTTCCAATGCCCAGCTCAGGCATGTCAGCTTTTTATCAGTTCATTGCCACTCAGAATACAGAGAAGGTTTTTGGCATTGTTGAATAGATATATCTGTGGGAAAAAGTCTACCCCCCCTGTTGAAATACTAGGCCTTTGCCTTGTCTTGGGACAGTCCAGGTAAGTAAACAAAAAAAGTATACTCACCTTTTGTACCGAACAGCTCTTCCATTCTGCTCTAATATGTTAAATCTTACCATGTGCAGAGATTTGGTACTAGTGCACTAGTCTCCATTTACAGACAAGCTGCTGTTGATTTTCTGACCCCTCCCAGATGGAGGTCTGCCCCTCAGCTTCTGTCACAGTCACTCAAACAGACCTACTTCAATGGAGTGAACTTGACAAGCCAGGGGATGCTCATTGTGCTGCAGTTAATAGAGTGGGATTGTTCCACACACTGACTGACACAGATGGGTGTATGCTTGGAGGAGGCAGACACTTGCTTGTAGCTTGTCTGTGAATGTGAATAGAGACCAGCACTGGACAGCAGGGTACTTGACCTAGGTACAGTTACAAAACAGCTGCGGCGGGGGGGGCAAAAAATAAAAAATAGTACAATGTGTTTGCAAAAATATGCCTAATACCTTGATGAGATAGCCTTGAATATATGACAGCATTCAGTCTAACAGCATGGTACATCTAGACTTGGCAATCTTGCCCACTACTTCTTGCAAAAGCACTTTAATGCTGTCAGATCAATTTGATTAAGGTTTGAGCTCTGGGTGGTTTAATTGATCTTCTTATGGGAAGGCAAATATTTTATTGATGTGGAGGTTTGCTTTGGGTTTTTGTGACAAACATGCCTTTCTGAATTATGGCCAAAAGTTCAGCCTTGAGCTCATCAGATTAAACATATTTTCCCACATGCTTTTGACAAACTTTTTGTCAAGGTCTTGGCAAAACATAGCCAGATTTGTGTTTTTCTCTGTAAGAACGGACTTCTATCTTGCCACCCCACCCCACAACCCAGGCATATAAATAATACTATCAATAATACAAGTTCTTGCCAGAAATTCATCTTTCTTCATACATTATACTGTAGCTGTAAGCCTCTTGGCAACTTCGATGACCAATTTTCATCCTCTATTTTCAGCAATTTTTGAATGACGTCCAGTTCATAATGTCTTCAAACTGTATATAGTGCTTTATGACTGTCTTTCCTGTGTTCTAGGTTTCTAAAGGAAATCTTTTGGACCGTTCTCCTGACTGATACCTTTCGTATGTGGTAAGATGTTTACGGACTATGGCTTTTGCTGTAAAATGCAACTAAGAACATTTCAAGAAAAAGAGCGAGAAAAGAATTACTAGAACAGTCTCACTGTGGCCGATGCCAACTAGTGATAGATTGGGAGTCAGGGCTGGTCAACTTCTCTTTTTGTTTTTTAAATACCTAAATTGGGCTAGGTACCAGCCAGGGTGTGGGTGGCGGAGAGGCAGCTGTGACTGGACTTCTGCTTTAACGGAAAACTTCATTTTGGTGTGTGTTTGGTGTTCTGTCCTATTGATTTCCTCTTTTGGCATGTAAAATAAACATTTGTATTAGGATTGTGCACTATACAGGTGATTTACTTATCAGTATTCTCATATTCCTGGGATTCTGTTTTGGTGAGTAGGAGTGGTTTTATGGCCTTGAGAAAAAGACATGGACTACAAATCCCACAAGTCTTCCAATGTAACAGGTAAACTCTTTAGCAGCTTTGGCTAAGTCTAAGCAGCCTAATGACCTCTCCAGCTGAGAACCCAGACATTACCCTTGCTACTGAAACACAAGACTGTGTTCCAAACTGAAGAAGTTGAATTTCAGCAGAATGGGTTAAGAGAGTCGAAATCACCACTTTGGTGTACATAGCTAAGCATTGTAGCTATGGAAAACTGTTTTCTTTTATAACACAGAGTTGCAAACAAATAGAAAATTAAAAAATAACAGATAAGCTTTAGCACTTTGAATACATCATTTTGCCACACAATAACGGACATTTTTAAAAATGCCATCAAAAGTGGAAATACCCTTGTGATTGCTACTTTTGAACACAACCATACCCCCAATAATAAGAGTGTGGTCACACTTATGCAACCACAGTGGTCATGTTACTTATTTGGCGAAGAAAGTGTAACTATGGGTGCACATTTGGGTGTGAACTGCAACCTGCATCTCGTGAGCTTTTTAGCTTTAACACAAAACAAGTGCAATACAAAATATTTATTTATAAGGTTCATCATGTAAATAACATTTTTTGAATGGAAGCAACAACAACACCTTATAGGGTTTGTTAAAGTAGGGGTTCCTAAACCTCCTTCTCAAGACCAGCCAACATGCCTTGTTTTGTGGATCGCCACACAGTTGCACAGATGCAGTAGTTAGTGCAGCAGCAGAGCTATTGAGCCAACTATTAGGCAAGCCATAAAACATGACCTGTTGGTGGGTCTTGAGGAAGAGGGTTAGGGGCCCATGTGCGAATTAGCATTTCTCTCTGCGTAGTCCATAGGGTGCTGTGATTACAAACCATTCAAAAAAGTATTCTTACCCCACTGGAAAAATCATGTACCTCATCTGTAATAATGTCCCATCCCATGTGCAGGTAATTTTTTGGGGAACAATTAGAACATGTTTTATTGCACTCTTTGTGTGTTAAAGTGAAAAGGTTTACTGAGATGCAGGTTGTAGATCATGCCCCAAAGTAAACTTGCTTCATAAATAAATATATTGACCCCCATAATTGATTTTTATATACCCCCTCTAAATCATTTCTATTTGATTTTCAAAAAAAGCTGCTGCTTTTTGGTAATACTTTCCTGACATAACAAAACCTGGCATGTTTACAGGGGTCTATAGATGTTTTATTTCCACTTATTAAAACAGCCATGCTTATAGACTTATATAGATTTTACACATACTAATTATGGCACTACATGATAAATGAAGATTCGTACAATATTTTATCCCACTGTTGTGCAGACAAAACTAACCTCTCAACCCACACATATATACAGTACATACTAGAATGCTTCTACTCTCTCCATTTGGAAAAGCCCACTGGAAGGCAGATAGCAGCTACAACATTGCAACAACATATACAATGTGTCACGGACCGGGTGGAGCGGACTCGGGTGTGGATCTGCTTTAACTGTGGAACCGATGGCGGGTACCGTGTCAGGGGAGCGGAGTCTAAGAGGCCACTGGTATTCACCAGAGCCCACCGCAAGGCAGGTTGGTCTTGTGCGGCGAGTGACCCCTAGGTCGCTACCCCCTAACAGCGGCCCAGTCCCACAGTCAGCCGAGGTTCAGTGAGGTACACAAGTGGCAGGCAAAAGGCGTAGTAAGTACAGGCAGAGATCGAGACTGGCAGCACAGGTTCGCGGTAAAGGTGAGTAGCCGAGGTCGGGGCAGGCAGCAAAGGTTCAGAGTCGGGGACAGGCAGAGGTCGGTACATGGGTGAGCAATCCAAGAATGTCTGACTTTCAACAAGCATGGAGAGACCAAGATCTGGCCCTGAAGGAAGGAAGTGCCTCTTTAAATAGGGGAAGAGGATGCAGGATTGGATGACCAAACACCAATCAGTGCTGTACAGGCCCTTTAAATCTCAGGGATCCAGGGCGCTCGCCCTCTAGTGGACGGAGACGTGCGTGCACCTGAGCATGTGAGGAGGAAGCATGGGGGGGAAGGGCGGCAGCTGGATGCAGCCATGAGGAAGTGCTGCAAGATGGATGATGGCTGCATGCAGCCATGGAGGTAAGTGACTTGCTGTGAGACGGGCGTGCAGCGCTCGCCCTAACAGTACCCCCCCCTTGGGTCTCCCCCTCTTCTTGGGACCCAGAAAGTCAGGGATGAGACTATGAACCGGAATGTTCTCTTCAGGTTCTAATTTCAAGACTTTGCTGTATTGGCGAGGAGATACAAAGGCCTCTCCGGCTGGTGCCTGTACCAGGGCGGAGGGAGCAGGGACAGGAGCAGGCTTGGCAGGAATGGGTCCAAAACACCTCTTGGGGCAGGCTGGGCCCCATGACTTAATATCGCCAGTATTCCAGTCAAGCGTGGGGTCATGACGTTGAAGCCAAGGTAGGCCGAGAACAATTGGAGAAGTGCTACTGGGGAGGACGAAGAACTCAATACTCTCCTGATGGTCGGGTCCAACCTTCAAAAGGAGCGGTACTGTGCGATATCGCACGATGCAATCAAGTCTATCTTCATTGACTGAAGCAATAACTAGAGGCCTTGCGAGGCGATTCACAGAGATATTATACTTGTCAATCAAAGAGGCCCCGATGAAGTTTTCCACGGAGCCCGAATCCAGAAAAGCCGACAAATTCACAGAGACGTTAGCAGAAATGGAGAGTTGCACTGGAACCGAAAGGTGTGAAGAGGTAGCACACCCAACCAGGGATGCCTCTCCCACCCTTACTAGGTGCGCCCCCGTGGCGGGCGAACAGGACAGTCTTTCAAGAAGTGCTCGGAGCTGGCACAGTACAAACAAAGGTTCTTGTTTCTTCGACGAGTTCTTTCCAACGGAGTTAGGCGAGATCGGTCCACCTGCATAGCCTCCTCAGTGGAAGGAGCATGTGCGGGCAAAGGTGGATGTTGGAAAACAGGGGCCAGACGTGAAGCCCTCCTAGGGCACTCGAAGTTCTTTCCCAGGCGGAGTTCCTCTCGCCTTTCAGAAAAACGCACATCGATGCGTATGGCCAAGCGAATAAGATCAGTCAAAGACGAAGGCAAATCACGTGCCGCTAGGGCATCTTTAATATGGCTAGAAAGTCCTTTCTTAAAGGAGGCACACAAGGCCTCATTATTCCAGGATAATTCTGACGCCAGGGGGAGGAACTGTACGGCATATTCGCCAACAGACCGGTCGCCCTGGACCAAGTTAAGCAGGGCTGCTTATGCCGATGAGGCCTGGGCTGGTTCCTCAAAGACATGGCGAAACTCAGAAACGAAGGCATGTAAGTTGGAAGTCACTGGTTCATTGCGATCCCATAATGGAGTGGCCCAGGCCAGGGCCTTTCCTGTAAGCAGACTAATAATAAAGGCCACTTTGGCTCGTTCAGTGGGAAACTGGTCCGCCAACATCTCCAGATGCAGAGAACACTGGGCAAGGAAACCTCGGCATGACTTGGCATCCCCATCAAATTTAGCCGGCAAGGAGAGACAAACTCTAGCTGGAGGTGCTACAGGTGGCGGCGACACCGGAGCGGAAGGTGGCAATTGCTGCTGCTGGATTGTAAGTAATTGCTAAACCATGGCGGTGAGCTGGTTGATTTGGCGTATCTGGATAGCCACTACAGTGAGCAATTCTGAGGCGTTAGGCAGTGGCACCTCAGCGGGATCCATGGCCAGATCTTACTGTCACGGACCGGGTGGAGCCGACTCGGGCGTGGATCCGCTTTAACTGTGGAACCGATGGCGGGTACCGTGTCAGGGGAGCGGAGTCTAAGAGGCCACCGGTATTCACCAGAGCCCACCGCAAGGCAGGTTGGTCTTGTGCGGCGAGTGACCCCCAGGTCGGTACCCCCTAACAGCGTCCCAGTCCCACAGTCAGCCGAGGTTCAGTGAGGTACACAAGTGGCAGGCAAAAGGCGTAGTAAGTACAGGCAGAGATCGAGACTGGCAGCACAGGTTCGCGGTAAAGGTGAGTAGCCGAGGTCGGGGCAGGCAACAAAGGTTCAGAGTCGGGGACAGGCAGAGGTCGGTACACGGGTGAGCAATCCAAGAATGTCTGACTTTCAACAAGCATGGAGAGACCAAGATCTGGCCCTGAAGGAAGGAAGTGCCTCTTTAAATAAGGGAAGAGGATGCAGGATTGGATGACCAAACATCAATCAGTGCTGTACAGGCCCTTTAAATCTCAGGAATCCAGTGCGCTCGCCCTCTAGTGGATGGAGACGTGCGTGCACCTGAGCATGTGAGGAGGAAGCATGGGGGGGAAGGGCGGCAGCTGGATGCAGCCATGAGGAAGTGCTGCAAGATGGATGACAGCTGCATGCAGCCATGGAGGTGTTACGATCCCTGAATATTCCAGTCCCCTCCACCAGGGGTCAGACAAGCCATGGTTGCACTCCTTTCCCCATAATGGGCTGCACCTGGTGGATGGCTATATCAAGCTTCCTGCCCTCCACCTGGGGTAGCAGTATTTTGTCTGTCCTCAGACCTATGGGTTGTCCTTGCCTGGATTATCTTTGATTCTATGTCTCAGTCCTTGCTGGTTACTCCTTGATCTGGATCTTTGTCTATGTGTTCTGTGGTGAGTGCATCTGCACCTCGAGGAATCCCTGTGTTTAGTTATTTAGTTTATCCTAGTTTACCTTATGTCCATATGCCTTGCTTATTCTGATATTAAGAGATTTCTGTTTCCCTTTATTAATAAAACCCCTTTTCTGACCCCTTTATTGTGTCATTGTGTAGTTGGCTCTGACCACTCTCTGCCCCTGCGTCCCCCGGCGGATAGTTCCTGTGTAGGAACCCTCCGGCCGTTACAGGAGGTAAGTGACTTGCTGTGAGACGGGCGTGCAGCGCTCGCCCCAACACAATGAGTAGGAGGTAGGGTGGCAATATTTGACATTTTAAATTGGAAATTTTAGGACGGGCCCCAGAAATAAAAACACATTACGTATCAATGGGAAAAATGTTATTTAATGCTTAAGCTATACTTTAAAACACAATACAGATACTGCAAATAGCTTCCAATTATAGCCTTACTGGCAGCCAAACTATTTCTACTCTAAAGCATTGATGAAAATAGTATTAGAGGAGTTTTTAAGTGCCTGAAAGTGCACATATGTTTGTTATAAACACTTAAAATGTTCAATTTGGGGCAGTAAAAAAAGATCCACTGACTGTGAAACATTAAAAGGAAAATTAAAAACATTTTTTACATTGCTCTAGTTTGGGTGCAAATAATTCTCAAACTTTCTCCCTTTACTGAATCACATTTTATTTTAACCTATTTGAAACTTAAGCAAGGAACAGGGAGAGAGAAAATTTAAGACGAGTTTCCTGAATTGTGTCCTCAGTCTACATATTATACATATTATACATACATAACAGAAAAGTCCGTACTTTTGGACCAGGTGGCAGGAGGTATGGTAGCAATTTTCAAAAGTCAAAAAGGGGATATTCCCTTTAAAGCAGCATCTCCCACATCTTTCATGGGCCCTGCATGGCTATGCTGACCATAACCTGATGGCTGGCATGGCCTTGTACAGCCAAAAGATCCATCCGTGTACCGATGTGTATGAAGCTACATTCAATTTCTCCAGCCGCACATTATTATGGGAGGTTCCCCAGGGGAATCGACCGAAGCCTGGGATAGTGGGATTTGGTCCACTTTAACTAGCCATTGCTAAGAGGCGGAAATCAAGGCTCATCCTAGGGGGGTGCAGACCAGGGCTCTAAATACCCAGCCAAGACAAAGCAAGCTGTTTTTCATCTGGGGGCTCATGCTGCACCAGGTGTCAGGAGGGTCCAGGATCCAGAAGGCTCTAAATACCCCCTGTAGCTGTTTGCATCACTTCAACTTAACTGATATACATTTCATTTGCTCATTCTGATTGTAACTTATCGCTATTTTGACCTGTGTGTGTGTTTACATATATTTGTATGTGTATAGTTTTTCTAGTGTGCTCTTCAAGTGGCCGTATCAAGCGTCCATACCGCATAATCTTGGTGTTGCAGTGAAATCAGTTGAGACTACAAGGTATGATTCTTCATGCTTCCCTGCTGTAAAAATAACTATTATACCCAGAATACTATCACATAGCTAGGTAATATAAGTATTTGTTTGCATATTAGTAATTCCTATGGCTATGTGGCCAGATACAAAATGATCCATTTAGTGAACAATCTGATACTGTAACTGACAATAGCCATCCAAAAAAACTGAGCGCCCAAGTGAACAGTGACCCAGGTGTTAAAAGGCCTTGCTATGAGCCGGTCATGTTTATGAAGTTATTATCGCTTACTCTTCTATCCTGACAAATCTTACACCTGTTTGTTACTAAGGAAAGTCAATTGGAGGAAACCTATTGTAGCATGTAATTATAACAGAAAACCTGTAAATGTGTAGGCAGCTAGCAAGTGGACAACAATAATACATTTTAGTATTAGCCTTCTTAGAAATGTAATTTCCTTCCACGTGTTACCTTGACTACTTGAATATTGGTTTGTGAAGTAATCAAATGCAGCATGAATAGAAAAGCTTAATAAGTACTTCTTAACAATAAGAGCCGTAGGAAGTCCCCCAAGTCATTGATTGCTTTAGCCAGCAAAGAACACACTGTAGCAAGTACTGGATACATTAAAATATATAACATTTTGTATATGCCATTTAAATTATTGACAGGCAGTAGTATTAAGGATAATATTTAAAATCTTCAAACAAATAACTATGACTTCCACTTCAGATCAAAATGTAAAATATTTTGCTTACCGCCCTCAAAGTATATCTTAGCACCTATATTAATTTTAAAGCAGTCTTCCTGTATTACCTTCATCTGCTTTTTAGAAGGAATACCAAACACAGTTACTCGCTCTTAAGCCACAATCAGGATTTGGGTGCTAGACCAAACTGTCCCTTGCCCAAAACATAAAACAATCCAGGAAAAGTTTAGTTATCCAATACAATCCTGTGTATTGCTCCAGATAAAAAACTGTCAAGTACAAAGATACAACAGTAAAAGCACGATGCGCCCGCGCCCTCAAATAACAGGTTTAATGCCAAAATGTCCTAAATATGGGATTATGGGGGATTCTGTCACATAGTCTGCAATGGGAGCCCCCTCTGTTGCAAAGTCTGCTATCAGGTGATGGGGGGCTCTGTCGCAAAGTCTGTTATGAGGTAATAGGAGACTCTGTTATAGTCTGCTATTAAGTGATGGGGGGCTCTGTCACACAATCTGCTATAAAAGATGATGGGGGCTGTGTCCCACAGTCTGCTATGGGGGTGATGGGTGGGCTCTGTCACAGTCTGCTATTGGGTGATGGGGGGCTCTCTCACACAGTCTGCTATGGGGTGATGGGGGGATTCTGTCACATAGTCTGCTATGGAGGGCTGGGGTTATGTCACAAAGTCTTCTATGAGGTGATGGGGACTTATAGTCCACTATAAGGTAACAGGAGTCTGCTATGGAGAGATGGGGAGATTCAGTCACACAGCCTGTTATAGGGTTATGGGGGGGTTCATATTATATTTTTAATAAAGGATACATAACATTAATGTCCTTACCCCATTTTGTGCAGGGCAATCACCCTGGAGTTGTGCCAATTTGCAGCCCTCTACTCCTTACTACCCCCATTTTACAGCTATTTGTGGCTAGCAAGTTAGGGTTCCCATTGACTTCAATGAGGTTCGGGATCAGGTAAAGTTCGAGTACCCAAACACACCTTTTGTTCAAAGTTTGGCCAAAATATGCTGAACCTTAACATCTACGGGTTTTTCCAACACTGATAATAAATTAAATTAATAAATATTTATATTATATATATATATATATATATATATATATATATATATATATATATAATATAATATTTATTTATATATATTTTAAATATGCAATTGGCTTTGCAGTCAATCGGCCTTCTTCCGGGTTCTGGCCTAACACACACACACATTTCAATTTAAAATCTGTGCTTGTGTTCAGGGATCCAAACTGTAAAGTTTGATACAAACTCGAACTTTGCGCTTTGGGTTTGTCTATCTCTAGTTATGTGCATAATTTTTCCAGTGAGGAAGATTCATTATGCAATAATAGGATCCAATGGGGAATTAAATTTGCTCAAATTTGTAAAACAAAATAACTGCCTCATTACAACAATCTGCACTTTGGTTGTAGTGGATTACAGCAAAAACCTTTTTTTCACTTTGGAAAGTTTCTTAGAATACCTTTCAGATAGCCCTCCTAGTGCCTATGGCAACATGGTGCACCAAATGTCCCAGAACATTATTGAATATATATTGCAAAAAAAAGTAAGCTGGGATCAAAAAATAAAACTGCAGCAAGATGAAACTGAAGCCAAATTACATTAAATGGTCACATAATACCTATAATAATAATCAAACTCTAATAGGTAGAATCTCCTGATCTTTTGCAGCCAGTGATAATAGGCTATTAATGTGTCACTAAATTTGTCATCAGTGTCTATGTGGGGTTACAGGCTTACCTCTACAGAAACATCTGTTTGCCTAATTCAGTTTTAGTAAAACATGGCTGGAAATTCTCCTGATAAATCTTTAACTGTGCTAAACTATAAATTGAAGTTGACTGACCTTGTGTTTGCCAGAAGTTCTCACAGTTTGATCTGATGCAAGCCAGAATCCTTGTATCGTAATGGGAGAATTGAAGCTTTTTTTTAAGGATATGAACCTAAGAGAAAATCAGTTCACATTGTAGTTAATAACAATGTTGTAAATTGATTGCTTACTAGAGATCTGGTGAAGCAAGTGTACCTTTGGGTGTGTCGCTCCATTACAGTCTACACACAAAAGAACATTGTAGATGGAAGGGTACCTTTACATGTGGCTCCTGTATGGCCCGTAGCCTCATTATCAATAATCAATCAATACAACTCAATAAAGCACGCCTATCACCTATATACCCCTTTGCCAACTGAAATACATCATATGTCATATATATAGCCTAGCAAAATGGCAAATGTTATGCTTTTTTTTTACATAGGCAAAGCAATATGTCCTTTTAAAAAGAGGATCTTGCAACACAACAGCGACACAAGAAATAAAAATTTCTGTAGCACACTAGCCAGACACACTTGGATCAAACATGGCAGCAAAAGCGACACCTTTAGGTTTACTGTGATAGATAGATTACACGTTCATCCTAGAGGGGGTGACAATCTACTATAAAAAGAAACCAGATGTATCTTATCACTTAGGGCAAATCTCTCACCAGGCCTTAATGACCACATAAACTTTGCATGTTGTCTGTAAATCATCAGCTGTTTGTATGCATTATAATTTCAGTCTAGTAATACATTCGCGATTCACACAACTAAGGCTGGTAATTTGACCTCACTTGCGTTTCTTCTTAAATTATTTATTCTTGTCACTCTTTCAAAGCAGTATGTTATTTCATTTTCCCATGATGTAGTATACTTGGAGGAAATTCACCCTCTATACATCAATACTGGATTCACCACTCAACCCCCTAAACCCTCCTGTCTTTCCAGCCCTGAAACAGAGCACCAATCCTGACAGCTTCAGGCAACCCCCTGTTAACTCTTGCAGTGCCGCATCTCGAGATGCTTCAGGTACAATCCCACACATCCCCAAACAGGCCAACAAACACTCACCTAACTTAACCTTAACATGCACCAAGCCCCACTCTTTTTTACTATGCACAGGTTACAACACCTAGACTCACAGTATTTGTCCATTATTATGTACTCCATTAGACAACAGTACCAGTAATTTACATGGCACAAAACCTAACCTTAACCTACAGGGATCATTAAGGATAATATATGATCCCACAATAAAACATGCCCATCCAGACTACTCCTATTATTCTACTATGCCCTCGAGATCCAGCAATACAGCAGGACAAACAACCCCGACCCTTTGAGGACGCTGTAACAGGCAAAAAGCATCAGGGTCTACAACTTGCCTGGGATTTTTTCTCCCGAAAGATCAAAGACTTGGTACACAGATCTTTGTCACCAAGTATCAGTAGGATCATCCTCCTGATCCGCAGCCCACCACACATTAGGGTTGATTCAGAGCTCCTTTCTCACTGTTTTTTAGGAGGTCTTGCTACCAAACGAAAAATCACGCAAAAATGAAAACATTTCACACAAAAATACTCGCAGAAAAAAGGCTCTGCTGAATCAGACGACGGGAAAAAATGAACGAGAACGGAAATTTTCATGTAAAAAAATAGTGAGAAAGGGGCTCTGATCTCACGAGCGTAATGTACTGTAACGCCTTAGATGTAATTTGTATATCCACATATGGGATGTTATATGTATATGTACTGCACTGTATAAATAAATAACAACCACACAACATAACCAGGTGATGAGGCTCCTATTTTTATTCAACCTCACTTTGATGCACTTTTCTCACATGGTGTATCACCTGGTTCGTGCATAACAGCATTACCGCAGTTGACCTAGCTCAAAATAAAACACATATTAATGTGCAGAAGAAGCTGAATGGAATTCCAGCCACACACATCGTCTGCACGTGGCATCACTCACATTCTTCAGCTGTGCATGGCCATGCATAGTTATTCATTTTGAGCAAGCATGACCGTGCACAGCCAAAAGCATTCCGGGCAAACTGTGGGATATCACACAGGGGGCATCCCAGTCCAGGATGGCCCAGTGAGAAAATCAACCTGCCCTGGATCCTCAGACTGATGCCACACTGTAATGGGGGGGGGGGGGGGGGGGGTGGGGGATGGATTCCTCACACTGCTCCTAAAAGAGGGATAAGGCACATTGCCCGTCATGTGGTGATTGGGGGCTTCTGCACACTGCCTGTAATGGTGTGATTTGGGGAATTCTGCACATTTCCTTTTATAGGGGGATTGGGGGAATTATGCACAGCGCCTCTAATGGGGTGATTGAGGGGTATTCTGCACACTGCCTGTTATGGGGTAATCAAGGGAATTTTGCACATTTGCAACATTTACAGTAAGCTATAAATATGGAAACAGTAATAGCAGTAAACATTTTAAATTAACCTCTCCAGGTGAGTTTGGATTCAGCTAGATTACTGTTTTACTTAGAAACCATTATAATAATCCACCCTTTACCTACCCAATCAAAGATTTTTTTTAATTAACAGAAAAAAAATTCTCACTTGGGTTGCATTAGAAAGTCTCTCAAGATTCTGGAGAAAAACACTGTGGCCTCAATACTGCACTGGGGCACTGGGCACGCTCAGGACATTGTGCTGGTTATCCTGGGGCTCATCCCAGACCACACATGCAATCTGCAGAATGCTGACTATTGCAATCACTCCTGCTTATGTTTTTACAGTAGCCAAGCCAAAGTCTGATTTTATGTCATAAGGACAAGGAAATGGTGTCCTTTCAGGGTAGGTCGACACAGGCCAATGACCCTGACACAGGTAAGGGTTGAAGAGCATTGAAAATGGCTGCCACTGCATTCCTCTGTCCTGGAATTTGGGGTATGGGTGGGTGTTTGAATGCTACAACGTTCAACCCCCTCCCTTCCCAGCTTCTTTATTCTCCAAAGGTATGCATGGATTAAATTGCAGTCAAGTGGAATACCATTTAAATCCCATTGATTGGGGGTGGGAGTTGGATACAGTAGCATTGAACATGGCTGCTACTGCATTCCAACTAGAGAGTTGGTTGGGTTGGCATGGGTGATTGAATGCTGAGAAGTTCAATCCCCTCCCCCAATCAAGGGGGGTAAAATGACATTCCACATGGCTGCAACTGAATCCATGCATACTGCTGAAGAATAGGGAAGCTTGGTAGCGAGGGGAGGGGGTTGAACATTGTAGCATCCACGCAGCCACCCACCCCAACCCCAGGGACATCAGAAATCTCTGATTTTGATGTTGGCATAAGGAAGAAAAAAAATTGTAGGCCAGGCAACATTAAACTTTCTTAACCAATATGTGGCTGCATTACTGTACCCTGGTCAAGACATTCAAAGCCAGCATATTGCCTTTGGACAAGTTAGTAATGATGATAAAGGGCTATTGGGAAAATTTACAATGTGTCCACACACCAGTAGCCAAAGCTTTAAAAAAACAAAAAAAACAAATAAAAAAGTGGGGTCAAGGTAACAAAACCAGCATTGAGCAATGACACTTAGGGATTAGGAGGGAAGTGATGTGTGGGTAAAAAGGATCTGATCAACTGCAAAGATGCATTTGAATAGTAGCTGCTTCAGTTTTTTTTTTGGGGGGGAGGGGGGATCAAGGCAGCAGATTTATCCACAGAATCCCGTGAACGGAGGAGGGTCTTGGGATAGGAAAGCAATCATCAATGCTGGACATTAATGGTTCTTTCACTTGACTGCCCTCTAGTGGTCAGCCAATATACTGCAATGAAGGATAGTAATGCCTTTGTCAGCGATTAATGTCACAATCGCTGACGAAAGCAAAATGCAAATCAAAGGAGCCCTTCAACTCTGTACTGTACAGATATAATCAATTCAATGTTCAGATTTGTGCATAATGGTTTATAAATGCTTTTGAAAATGAATGCAGTTGTGCAAATCACCACAAACCTTTATGAGCTGAACAATTGCATCAGGTTTAAAGTGGCAGAAAACACACTGAAGCTGACACTAATCATCTTCTGGCCTGGGAGGAGTCAAGCAGGTACTTAGGAGTTAAAGTGGACCTTCACCCTGAATAAGAGCATATCTTATATGTTTCCCACACCCTGTACATACAGATTGCTCACATTAAAGATTATCCTACCTGCATCTACTGCATGTTATGAGCCTTTAATCCAAGATGGCAGTTCATGGGGCATCAGGCAGCCTGCAAACAGGAAGTGTCTTCTGACTGTGTCGCTCTGCATTGTGGGATTGCTGATCTTTCCCTGATCCCCGCTCTGCTCTGTCTGCAGAAAGCACAGCTATAACCCCAACCCCCTGTATGTGATGCTTCTGAGTCAAGATGGTGGTGCCCGTATCCTAGAGTCCTGAACAGAGTTGCAGCCCAGTGGAGGAAAGAATAATAAGTAAGTGACTAAAAAATATATTCATTTTAGATGTTGGGGAATAGTTTTTTAAGGGTTTGGGCTTTTCATTAAATCATGCCAAAGGTCGGGTTTAAGAAAGGTTTGTTTGGTTTCAAAAAGCAGACATAAAGGAATTTAGACCTTTATTTGGCTGTGAAGGCTTTGTAGACGTCTCTCTAATGCACATGTAAGGCGCAAACAGATAAATGAATCCCTCCGTAATTAACAAAAAAAGAGTTTTGCCTATAGGTCCACAAAAAGTCTTTTTGATGAATAACTGCACAGCTGCATTAAAGGATTTAATTGTGCAGCTCCCTTAAAGTGGACCAATATCCAGGATTTTGACTATCCTGGGTTTTGGTCCACTTCGGTGGGGCACCCCGATCGGGGGTGCCCCGCTGTGTGAAACCCTCCAGAAAGCCCCAAAAACTCACCTCTCCCCGCTCCCACGTGACCGCTGCAGCCAATCCCCGCCGGCGGAAAAGCGGGAGGCAGCGACGGACAAGAGAGCGTGCCCGCCGCCGCCTCCCACGCGTCACTCTTACAGGGCGCGCGCCTTGCTGGATCGAGGGACGCATGGGAGGTGGTGGCGGGCCCTGCTGGATCGAGGAGCAGGTAGGGGTTTAGGGGTTTCTGGGGGGTTTCACACAGTCAGGGAGCTGATCGGTCCGGGAATCTTATAGATTCCCAGGCCAATCATGGGAGGGTGTTGGTCCACTTTAATGTTTTGCTGTGACATGCATTTGAGTTGTTTTAGTTTTGTATTTTATGAAAACCACTTTGTAAGTGTCCTTTATACAATAAGTCTTATTTTTTAATTGATGTGTGTTATCAGGGCCTATAGACATAACTGATCTCTGCCTGTACAAAGGCACAAATAAAGCTTTGTTTCCGGCATTAGTCTGCCATTTATTAATACCTATAATAAAAACATTAATTTATTTTCAAAGCAGGAACATATGTATGCTGAGTGCATCTTGAAAATTCCTAAATCAAAAAAAGCCTTAAGGCAATCTCATGTGATCTCTTACTGCCATTTAAGCTCTGCATTTCCACAGGGGAAGAGTGTTTGCAGCGGAAAATAATTTCATGCACTACTGCAATTTCTTGAAACTAATTTAACATCCTATTTGTTGCTGTGGCTCTTTGTTTCCAAACATGTTACAGTCCATATTACCCAGCATGCACCCTACTTCATTTTCATAGATCAGCACTTTAGCTTCTAATATATCTATTATCTATATATCTCATTTTTGCTTCTGTACCCTCACTCGACTATGCAGTAGCATATTGTAGGATTTGCCTGAAGCCTGAGTTTCTTAGTGCAAACATTTAATTATTCTCCAGGGTATATTTCAAAACCTATGTAATTTACTGAATTTATCAAAATGTAAATGTATACTGTAGGAAAATAAATGGCCCCTTTGGCCAATTAATATTATACAAGTGTAAGAATCAATACGTAGTCAGACTCTCTAACAAGTCTATTAGCTGAGCAGCATATAGTATTTCTGGAACAAATGCACTTTAATGCCAAGCCAAAAGTAAGCATGACTGAAAGCTTTATGGCAAAGAACAGTCCGTGACCATAAATAACCCTAACAATATTAACAATAATCAACATCATAATCACCATCAGGATGATAACACCCCTAAAAGATAACAAATTAAAATCAGCTCCTCAGCCGAATTAAGCCTCATTTGGTGGGTTGATTGCAGGTTTCTCCGGCTAATTAAAGTGTACTGGTCTCCGGGGTCCTTCAGTGATTGGTTTCAGGGAAGCAAAGCCCCCCCCCCCCCCTATTTCTCTAAAGCTACTAGAGGAATAGACACAACTGCAAGGAGGGGCATACATAACCTCAGGAGTGCTGCTTCCTTGTGATTCCCCTGGCATCACTCTAATGCTAGTGGGAGCATGGGCAACTACATGCCAACCTCTATATTAATGGTTACAATGTTACCTTGCAATTATACAAATAGTAAAATTAGCAATATTAAAGAAAACTACAAAGTGATTCAGAAGAGGGGTTGCAATGTACATGTATTCATCTAGCTACCTTTGACAATAACTGGTAAAGAATATCTCCAGCAAGTGAATATGCAGAAGGGCATATTTAAAACCTATTACCTCTGAAACCCAAAAGGAATCTTATGAAAGGAACCCCATATTTTGGGGTTATCCCCTTTTGGATCTGATGACATTTATAGACGAACATCGCAAAACCAAGCAAAATTAAGGCAAAATATTTCTAACACTTCCATTTTTTTCTATGAAAAACAAAAATACATTGTTAGTGTTAGACATTCATGACTCTATTTCAAGAGGAAGTTTTGCACAAAATCATGTACTCAGGGCAGAGTTTTTAGGGGAGCTATAGAGATGTTGATTGTCAGAAATGGGTATTAAAGCCTAAAGACTGCTCCTTTCAAGATCATTTTTTAAAAAACTCTTTAGTATAAAGAAAATTAAGATGGTTTTTCTGGTACCTTTAGGGTGTGGGGGTATGTGATTTTTTTTCCTTCTCAATATATTTTATTGAATTTTATAAAAAAAACAACAATTGTCATTAAGTGCATATATAAAACATATAGAGTGTGAGGCTCACCAGTTAGCAGGCTCAGGTTAGTTGATAATCTTTACCTCTAGACAAGCTCCCGTTTGTTGGGATGCAAGCAGACTTCATCGGACAAGGTTGCCCTTTAGGTCTTACAGTGCACAAACAATATCAACTCAGGGCTGGACCTGCAGGTGGCTGAGTGTAACAGACGAAGGAAGGGTCATACATGGGAAGTCAGTCTGACAGGTGTCATTGCAGAGGAATATCAAGAGACAGGGTCAGAAGACTGGAAAGAGGTCAAAACCATAGCTGGATAGAGTTACCGAAAGGAGCTGGCAGAGGCAGGGCCAGAGACTCCGAGGTCAGCAATGGGGTTACAAAGGAGGTGAGGTCAAGGTCAATTTGGGTCAAACACTAGAAGCAAGAGATACAGAGCACTGCACAAACCCAAATCCCAAGCTACTAGGGGCGCTGATGTCAGGGGCTTTTTATTAAGGGAACTGTAAAGAGATTGGGTGGGACAGGGATGGCTGATTGATCCACAGTAATCCAAGGCCTGATAGCCCAATACAATTGAGGGCTAGGTAGCCCTGATAATGTCCCTAGGGCTCATTGGCTCATTTCAATCAGCCTCTGAAGGTTACGCTTGCTGTAGCTTCGCCAGAGGGCATGAATGTCACATGCACGAGCGTGTACACATGCCGAAGTGCCAGAGATGCAGAAGGAGGAGAGGCGTGGCAGAGCAGGTGAGTGGATTGCCATGACATAGAGTATATATTAGTCTCAAACATAATGAGACAACATAGAGTCTCAGGTTTTACAGCCACCAAAGAAGCAGGCCCACAGTTCTTTACAATGTTTTCTTACAGTTACAGTTATCCAGAGACCAGTTCACCCGAAGCTTCGGATGTATGTATTTGCTAAAGTAAAGAGAAATAGTGTAAATTGAGAATACGATAAGTGGGAAAGACAGAGAAGAAAAGAAACAAAAACAAAAAACAAAATACCAAAAAATGTTGGCAGATGGGAGGTTATGGCTAGACTGTAAATAAGGAAAAGCCAATGCACCATCAGTGTAAATGCATTTCGTAATTCTAGTTATTGCTGAGGGAAGCCAGTTTCTATAACTGGAGGGATTGTCCAATGCTGGTCTGGAAATTGGGTTTTGAAAAACAGATAACACTGGAAGATATGTGAAAGCCAGGCTGCCTGAGAACTTGCAGCGACCCCATATATGTAGGGAATGCTTGAAGGGTTGGTTACGTGTCTTATATATAGCAGTTGAATCCAGGCTTAATACTTGTGTCTTTTTTATTTATTCTTTTCACTATAGAATGAAATTAGGTAAACAAAAATATACAAAGTGGAGTGACATTATTCAAGATATATAGATGTAAAGCTTACAATCTATTAGGCATTAACTCAGGGTATGGAGGGTAGAAAAGCATACATTCTTCAGAAATAAACAAAACACAGCAGGTGAAAAGTTAGTAGAATTTTTAGGTATATAGCAGTGTAAGAAAGAAGTTATTACAACTATTATGGTAAACAGGAGGATATCATAGGATATAAAAGGAACAGAAGGTCCACCCTTGGGTAAAGGATGATTCTATTTATTGAGCGAAGCAACTCAGTAATAAGATTGATGCTGCATTTTAGCCTATTCACGCAAACTAGTACATCTCTGTATTCTACTGATGGTTGCTCTAATAAGAGCTTCACTCTTAGAATAGACTTATTGGGCTACACAAAAAAATTACTTGAGTTTAAATGTCATAACTGTAACTTACTTTTAATTGACAACTAACATAATAAAATTTTGAGATGACATAATTTACTGGAAATATCTAGAAAACTCGGTATATATACTTATTTATAATCTGTTGGTTTCTTTTTATTTTTTATGGATATTTTATTAATCTACTATAGTTTTTATTGTTTCATTACTGTATAAACCCAGATCGACTACATTTATTTTTTTATATATTGTATTTTGTCCTAATGTCAAATCAAAATGTATTGGAACAATTCCTTATCTAGTATTAAGTCAGTTCTGAAGAGTTCTCTCAGATGGCAAAAACAAATGCACAATCAACTATTTCTTGAGATCTATATCGTTAATTAAGAGGAAAAAACATTTCATTAAAGAGGATTAGCAGCTCTGAATTACCCTGCACATAACACGATTGACCGAAATGCAGTAAAACAAGTATTATTAAGTTATTAATCAGATTCTATTTTTCTAACATAGTAAATTGGTTATAAGATAATAATAATATTATAGTCATAATAACTGCATAACTGCACAATGAAAATGAGCACACAGACTGTATAAAAAGTGGAATAATAAACAAACAATAGCACTATAAACTATTGTGATTTCATATAAAAAATCTGAGTCACAAGAGCACCTGCTCATTTTCCCCTTTTGTACTGGTACAACACAGAACTGTCTGTTAAGGTTAGGCTCAGCGAGCAAAACCATTATAACTGAGTTCAATAAGGCCAGAACTGTGTAAAAATGGAGATTGATCATGCAAATCGTAGGTATGTACATGGGTGCAAAAAAGAAAATCAGTAAAGCAGAGAAGCAGCAGGTAAGTAAAAAAAAGGATCACAGGGAGGACAAGTGTGTCCTAGCATCTGTTCTGTTAAGCAGCATAAGGCGATGGTTGAACTATCTTCCCCCCCTCCCTTTCCTCCCTGTTGCAATCAGGGAAGATTTGCCTAGGAGGAAAGATATGTCGTTGTGTTGGGCCTCAGATTCGGGTCAAGGGTAAATTCGACCAATATTTTGCAAATTCCGTTGGTTTGCCCAAAACAAAATATCCTATGCCATTCGCAGCGTAATGTATTTGAAATTGGAAACCCACTTTAACTATAGTAGATATCACAATTATTGTTAGATGACTACTTTAACAGAATAATGTAGTTTCATAGTAAAAAATCTAAATAAATATATATATTTTAGTTTTCAGATTTAAATGTAGTAAATGTATGCAGAACAGATAAACCACTTTCAATAACAAGTTACCATTAAACAATCACATCCTATTGAATTTTTTTTTTTTTTTTTTTAAACCCATGTAGCAACTCTCCTTAGTGTCCTGCTAATAAATTAGATACAAATAGTCACAAGCAATTTTAAACAAATGGGGGAAAATTAAGGGAAAATTAAATCTTCTTTCGACCCTTATCTTCCTAGCACTATTTTAAAAATGTTCTAACTGCTCCCAGCATCACTGAGGGCAGAAAACATCCAAACAGTAATGTACCTGGGATGGGGGAGCAAAATAGATTGAGTTGTTTTGGGGGGTTTTGGTCTGCTATAAATATCCAGGGCCCTTTTCTTCACAGAGCCCCTCTTCTATGAGGCAGAGTTATTGTAAAGTTTATCTGGAGATTTTTCCATGGGTTCCATCCAAAGATATTTTTGGAGTCTGCAATCTCAACCAGGCACTGGTGGCCCCCCTCTAGTGGGTGGTAGCAGGGCTGAATGAGTGGTTTACCCGTCAGGTTTTTGCAGCTTTCCCCAAGGGGGAAGCTTAAGTAGAATAGGTTGCAGTGGGGAAGTGGGGAAGGTGCGGTGACATTTCCTTTTGTGGTAGGAGCTTTTGTGTGCAGTGGGGAAGAGTGCGGTGACATTTCCTTTTGTGGTAGGGGCTTTTGTGTGCAGTGGGGAAGTGGGGAAGGGTGCGGTGACTTTTCATTTTGTGGTAGGGGCTTTTGTGTGCAGTGGGGAAGGGTGCGGTGACATTTCATTTTGTGGTAGGGGCTTTTGTGTGCAGTGGGGAAGAGTGCGGTGACATTTCCTTTTGTGGTAGGGGCTTTTGGCATATCTGTAGTGTTGTACCAACTGTTGGATGTTTATTAGGCTGAATAAAGTGTGGTGGTCCCCCTGGAAAGAAATTCTGGTGGAGGCCCCTGATGGAGTATTTTTTTCCATTAACCTCCCTGGCCGTGATCCCGAGCGTGACTCGGGGTTAATTTTCGCTGCAAGTAGTGGTAACCCCGAGTCACGCTCGGGGTAGATTAGGCAGAGGAGCAGAGTCTGGCAGCGGAGTCTCCTTACCTTTTCCTTGCGATCCAGCGATGTCCCCGCTGTGATCGCCGGTGAGAGCCCCGGCAGATGCGTCCCTCTGACTTCCTGGTTCCGTCTCTGTGAGCCGCAGAGGCTCATGGGGGCGGAACTGGGCGGCAGATTCAAATGTAAAGTGAAACACACACAAAGTGATACAGTGAAATCCTGTGACATTACACTGTATCACCTCAGATTTGACACTGTAACACCTCATATTTGCCCTTTGATCATCCTACACTGCCCTGCCTGCCCTTTTTCTGCCCATAAAATAAATTTTTTACCATGGCATCAAAGCGTCACTTTAGCATCTCCAAAGCGGTTTTGGATCAGATAAGTGACAGCGGCAGCGACACAGAGCCCCTCGCAGAAATGAGCGATAGCAATTCGTGGCAAGATTCGTCATCTGACACTGACCAGAGAAGTGGCGACAGCGACGATTCTGCATCCGAGTTCAGTGATGTGCGCACTTGGTGCCCAATTGATTGGGGTATGGATGAGGTACCGCCGCCAAGATTTCCGTTATTGGATCACCTGGGATGAAGGTAGACGTTGAGCACAATGATCCTTTGGTGTACCTAAAATTATTTCTCACAGATGACATCATTGAAAAGATTGTCACGGAGACAAATCGCTACAACGAACAGCAATCCGCAACTCTGCATAGCAAGTTTTCCAGGAACAGAAAATGGGAACCGGTGACTAAAGAGGACATCTGGAAGTTCCTGGGGCTAATACTTCTTTCTGGGGTGGTGGGGAAACCCCTGCAGAAATGGTACTGGACTACCAATAAATTGCTGGCAACCCCATTTTTTGGCACCATCATGTCCGAGTGCCGATTTTCCCTCATAATGAAGAATTTGCACTTCACCAACAATGAGGAATTTGACGAAGCCACACATCCAGCGCCAAAACTCAAGAAGATCTGGGAAGTATACCAAATGATCATAAAATATTTCCAGCAGTCCTATGTGCCAGATAGAGACATCAGCATTGATGAAAGTCTGATGGCTTACAAGGGACGCCTCAGCTGGATTCAATACATCGCATCCAAGAGAGGACGGTTTGGAATAAAATCCTATATGCTCTGCGAGTCTGCCACTGGCTATATATGGAATTCTGTCATATACACCGGTAAAGGAACACAATTCAACCCCAGGTACAGCGGCTATGGGATGGCAACGTCATCAGTCCTCACACTGCTTGAGCCATTGCTGAATCAGGGGTATTGTGTGACAACGGACAACTTTTACACATCGCCTGAGCTGTACGACTTTCTGATAAAACACAAGACTGATGAATATGGAACCGTTAGGGCCAACCGACGTGACCTGACATCTATGTTTGCCAAGAAAAAACTGAAAACAGGAGAAATGGTTTCCTGGCAGAAAGGAAAGATGATGGCAATGCGTTGGCGTGACAAAAAAGACGCCATGGGAGGAGTCGATAGAGCCGATGGCAGGCGATGACATTTTATCCGGCTATGCGGAAACAACAAAAAAAAATTACAAAAAAATCTTCAGGCATCTCCTGGAACAATGCCTCTGGAATGCCTATACACTGCACAGAGGAAAGAGTGACAAGCCTCTTGTTCATTCTGATTTTATCTGGAAGGTGGCGGAGCGGATTTTTGTGAACTACCAAACGCCATCAGTGGCCGTGAACAGATCTGGACGTCGTGCTGTTGACGTTGTCAACCCAGAACGCCTGACTGGTCGTCACTTTATGGATTACATCCAGCCAACCGCAAAAAAGGCAGCACCTACAAGGATGTGCTTAGTTTGCTGCTCAAAGCGAGATGGCAATGGAAAAAAAATCAGAAAGGAAACCAGGTTCCATTGCCCTGATTGTGACGTCGGTCTATGTGCAGTCCCATGTTTCAAAATTTACCACACCCAGGATTTATACTGAATTTTCTTTGTTTGACAAATGTCATTATTTATTACATTATTGAATAAAATTATATTATTTATTAGATTATAATTCATGATTTTATGTTTCGAACTTTATCACATCTGAGAGGTCTACTAGAGTCTTCTATGGTCAGGTTTAAGTAAGTAATTACTAAGAATTGCAGGCCTACAATACATAACACCAAATTTCCATACAAAAAAATGGTATCGCTTTTGGTACAAAATTCCAGACATAATCATAACGCCAGGGAGGTTAAAGCAAATGTAAAATGTATTCATAACCTCTCACACTGGCTATTTTCCCTTGGCACCACTATGCAATGCTAATTCCCGTCTGTCTCGGGCCATAGGTAGAATTATGGGAGAGGTAAGGTTTTTTTTTGTAACCAGTGGCGGGGGGGGGGGGGGGGGTCGGTTATGAAGACACTGGACATCCAATTTAAAGTAATAGTCCAGCCTAGTAACATAGCAAAAATGTGCCATCCTGGCCATATGTAATAAACAGGCCACCATTCTTTCATCTGTGCAAGTAATCTCGGCATTCCCTGTCCATTCACTGTGATGGAAGGCAGACATATAGGTGAATCAGTAGGTAGGTAGGTCAGTAGGTAGGTAAGTGGGCATTTAGGTGGGTAGACAGGCACCCCACACCCTCAAGCAACAGTACTGCAAATTCCCAGTACTTTTTCTTGAGGGTGCCGGGGTGGTACACTTACCTTACCTAGTGCCATATCTCTGAACCTAGGGGGGCTAATGACCCACTGGTGTTGTTGGAAAGGGGAGAACCTCAGTTATACACCCCAACATGGGGGTGTGGATCTCGGCTGATTGAACCAAGCGACAGTGCGGCAGTCTCAGTACCCCTACCCATAGCCCCAAAGTTGGTGGAGACCCTCTTGAAGGGCAAATGATGGGGGCCCAGAGGTGTGTGACACTTGTGCCCTGCCTATATGCCAGCCCTGGTTGTTTCAGTGCAAGATATAATTCCTATCACCAAAGCCATTGTGCAGAAGGCAAGTGGAGGCCTGCAAGGTGTTTTCCTACCCAATGTTTATGGTTCCCATGTCTGCAGCAAACCATCACTTTTGGAGTGGGAAGCCGGGTAGTAATGGAAGGGGTCTGGGAGAGCTATAACGCTGTGTGTATTGGCCCTAGCTAGTATGTTACTACTTATGCATTTCTTTCCATACAAAGCTAGTGCAGAGGGATTTAAAGTGGACGCACACCCATTTGCAACTTAATAGGTGTGGGGCCAGCTCGGGCCCTTGTCTTCCAGATCATGAATTCCTGCTCAGCTCATTAGACTCTGCAATTCATCTTTATCTGGTACTCTTCCCTTCTGCTGCATTTTCCCTGTAATCACTATCCAGGGAAATGGCAGATTGTACTGCTGGAAGTAGCATGAGTCTTCCTTGGCCTGATCCACAACAAGGTACGTGACAACCATATTTTGATTTTTTCAGAGAATCTCTTGAGTAAAGGGGGACATTCAGCAAAAAGATTTGTAGTGTTGCTGCTTTTAGTTCCTAAGTAGTGTTGTATTCTCTGGCCCATTTAAAAGAAAATGCTGTTTGTAAGACAGATGAACTACTTTGAGATAAGCTCACATTTAGTGCTTCTCACATCTGACAATTAATTTTATAATTCAAAAGTTTCCTGTAGTTGCCCATTTCTTTTAGCAGACATGGGAGAGAGGCTTCTGGACATATGATAAAAAAATGGTTGCCTGCATATGCCACTACCTTGTGTGATCCTGTGGAAAGTGTGATACCCCCTTTTCTGGGTTGGTTCTAACTTTGCATAGAAAAGATTGAAGGGTTAATATGAAAATCAGGGAAGAAAGTGGGCAACCCTACTTAGTCCGTTCATTATAGTAAGTAGGTCGGCCAAGAGGCTATTTATGCAGACAGATGCCAAGGAGTTTCCATAGAGACTGTTTTGCAAACAAAACATATTATGTCTCAGGTCAATATGTTGAAGAACGGCAGTGATTAATTCCCAGCTGATTTTATCGAAGGCCTTTTCAGCATCCATCGCAAGTACTATCATAGGAAAATTGTAGGGAGTGCTACTTAAATGATTTTCAGGGCCTTCAATGAATTGTCTCCTGCCTCCCTATTAGGCATGAGACCTACCTAATCTGGATGCATGATGTGGTGTAATTAAGGTGCTAACCTGCAAAACAGGATTTTAAAATAGTCTTCATTGAGCAAGGAGATGGGCCTGTAGCTACCAAAAATAGTGGGTTCCTTCCCTTCTTTTGGAATCACTGGCCCTGGTCCCTTACTAGATGCAGAATCTCAGGCAGGGCTCTGGAATTTACTTAAAGAGAGGGGCCTCCAGATTTTTAAGGATTGTGTTGAAAGTGTGGGAAGGTCTGACTCACGAAGATAGGAGGTGAAAGTTTGTCTGGATAGCTCATTTCTATGATCTGTGACCTTATTTTATGAGCTGTAGACCTTTTTTCTTTTGTGGTACGAGCCATGGGGCCACTGCGTGTTGCAAATTTAGGGATAAATGTCTGTGCTTTCACAGATCTGAGGGCTCTAGCAAGTAGCTTGCACACCTGCTCTGGGCTTTTGCTTTACTGCCACAGAGTTATCAGCTATTCCCTGTGAATCGGTAATTGGGTAGCATGTTTTATTGCCAGGGATTGTTTATGCAATAATTATTTTTTGTTCATCTCAGCAAGTAGTTCTATGGGGCATTTGTCTCTTTCTTGCTTAATGAATGAGCCATGTTTTGTAAAGGATTCCTAAATGACACATTTTGTACATTGTGTGCATTGTGTGTGCTTTCCAGATTGTAGAGGGTTCTAAATCATGGGAGGAATTCAGTTCACGTCTGTATGTCCTTCTGTATCTTGGATCTAACCTGTTTTTTTTATTTTCCAGGTCCAAGATCAAGAAGAGGGTGAGAGAGGAGAGGGAGATTTGCATTATGGCATGGTCCAATAAGGTGGTGTTGCCTATGGTGGATGAAACTATCCAAGGAGGCAATGAGTGGGAACCAGGAAAAGGTTGATTCTGTAGTAAGTGTTGTATGGGGGGGGGGGGGAGTAATAAGTGTAGCCCCATCTGTCTGGGTGCAATATTCTCCAATGGTCTACTAGTTGCATTTGAGTTTTGTGTGAGGAACGGATTAAATCACTTTACCTTCTGTAAATCTGGACACCTGTTCTAAAATCTCCTCCAAAAAAGATATATTACCGAGCCATATCCACTAGAAAGTTGGCATATAATAAGTTTCTTGTGGGAGTAAAAGTAATAGGGAGACCATGTGTAGAAATTGAAGCGATTAACCCTATTGTAAAAAAGTAAAACTGTAAGTACAATCTGGAAAATTAGAACAAGAAAAACAGTGCAAACTTATTTCGTAAAATTATACCACATTATAGTTTATGATCCTGAGTAGAGGCATGGTGGGAGCGGGGAGGCCGCCCGCTGACAGCGCAGCCAGCCTCCCCGGCCTCCCCGCTCCCCCGGCCTCCCCGCTCCCACTATACAGCAGCCGGCCTCCCCGCTCCCACCATGCTGGCATTTTTTTTTTCCATTTCACGGCTTGGTGGGAGCGGGGAGGCCGGCTGCGCTGCCAGCGGGCGGCGGAAGCTGGCTTCCACCGCCCACTGACAGCGCAGCCGGTCTCCCCGCTCCCACCATGCCGACATTTTTTTTTTGAATTTCAGGGAAAATTTGGCCAGCACGAACCACTAAAAATTCGGGTTCGCGCTGAATCGAATTTTCCCTGAAATTCGGACCGAATTCAGGTTCGTTAGAACCGATTCGCTCATCCCTAATCTGTATGTGGTTTCAGCAATTTGTATCACTTCAGGAAGAGGTCGGAGGAGTTTCCTCATTTGGGGGGTGCATCTGTATATTTCGGGGAAGATTTTAACCTGGTCCCCATAAAAGTCAATTGCGTAGTTGAACGAAACCTCCGATGGGGGAATGCAGTTCCTCTCTGGGGTTTAAATGCAAACCACCCAAGGCCCAGGATATGCTGACATTAGCAGCGAAAAAAATATGGGCTGTTTTGGGGAACTTGACACTGTGCTAGAGATTGAAGGTGTTTGCATAAACTTATTTTCTGAGTAAAGGGTCACTTTAACTTTTATATGAGCAGATCCCTACCCCAACTGCCCCTCACTTTGACCTTCTCTTCCAGGGATATAAAAATAAGGAAATCATGTTTAGCTAACTAGCAATAGTTCATATGTTTGGTCCATCACTTTTATATATACACATGGGTAGCTATTAGAGATAAAAAAGAGTTGTATCTAACAGAAGGGCATTTTAGAAAATTTAGCACACTAAACCCTTTTGACATGTTTGTTTAAATGATTAGACTGAAATTGGAATGTTGTCGCTAATAATGACTCAATTACTGATGCATGTGTCATTCTTGTGCAAGTGTATTTAAATGCATCTGTCATTCTAAGATGGATGTACTTTAAATGAAAATTGACCATTGTGAGCTGTAAAAAGTTCAACATTTAAGCTATTAGTGTTTGAGCTTTCAATTAAACAAAGCGTTGGGTGAATAGTCAGTGATTGACAGAAAATAATCTGGGATTATCTACAGTATTTTGGGGAAATATTTCTGGCCTCCCCTTATTTCAGTGTACCTCAAAAGCTATTTTAAGGAATGCACACAAAGTGGGGTACATTGCGCTGCATGGGCACCAGCTGAGCATCAATGAAACAATGGATTCTGGGCTAGGTAAGCCCTAGGTAAGGAGGTTTTATTAAGCCCCAGGTGGTGAAGGAGGCGTACTATAACACTGGACATCCATTTTAAGCATAATCCAGCCACATTTAACCTGGCCTAAATCATAGACTCTGCTAAATATAATTTTTGGAATCTAACTTTAATTTTCTGTACTTTAATTCCACATGCACAAAAACCCTTAAAAATCCCCCCCAAAAATGACATGGGGCCCCCTTACCCAAAGTAACCAGCCCGGGACCAGCTATGCAGGGCTTGTAGGAACAGGGCGCAGGGGCCAGCTTTTGTGGCCCCTGGCCCTGCAGGCTACATGCCCGCATAGCCCGTGGGCCCGGGCTCTTCTGCCCCCCCCGGGCTTTGGGGAGGCAGGTAATGGGGGTTCCGGGGGTTAATGGCAAGTCACCCGCTAGTCGCAGGTGACTTGCCACCCCCCCAGCCTTGTGAACTGGTATAGGGGTCATGGACCCCTTACCAGTTCACAAGGGGTTAAATGTAAAAAAAAACACAGACACACAAAGAGAAAAAATTATTTTATTAATTTTTTTTTTTTATACTTACCTCCCATCCATCCTGGAGCACTTTGTCCCTCGGCGATCACTGGCTTCTGCTCACTTGCTAGAAGCCTTTTATAGCTGCTGGATGACAGAATACAAAAGGGTTAATAAAAAAAAAAAATGACGTAGTGTCCCCCCTACCCAGCATTACCGACCCAGGGGCTGGGCTTAGCGGCAAGATGGTGGCTGCCATCGAGAAGGAGAGAGGAGAGAGCCTGCCGGGCTCTCTCCTGAAGATCGGTAAGTCCTGGGGGGGATCGGAGCCCCCCCAGGTGAAGAGGAGGGACAGCGGGAGCCAGCGCACACGCAGGTAAGTGAATGTCATTTTTTTTTTTTACAGTTAGCAGCTGCTGCTGCAGAAGCGGGGGGGGCAGCCGATTCCGGGGGCTCTCCTGGAGCCATCTGAGCCCCCACGGGGGATCGGATGGCACCAAATTAAAGAGGAGACCCGGCCGGATCCAACGAGGGGTCAGGTGAGTATTTTTTTTTTTTTTTTGCCCGCTAGCAGGGGTAAAAGCCAGGCACGTAAATTTTACGTGGCTGACACTTAAGTGACGGAGAGGCACAACCACGTAAATTTTTTCGTGGCTGGCATTTAAAGGGTTAAAGGGACTGTATACACAACAGCAATATGGCCGCATATTATTTCAGATAGGTGAATCTTGGACATGCTACATTTTAATCTTCCTTATGCCAATAGTATAGAAAACAGAGAGATTTGTAGTTGAAAATTGGGTTTCCACAATGACGGGACAGGGCTATGGCAAAATGTACAATGTGGTTGAATACTAGCAGCAAAAGCCTTTTCTGAAACATATAAAATAAGTGGGGTCAATACAATACAATTCCTTGAGGACTCCAGTAAGAAGTCCTGTCAAACTGATACATCAGGGATTAGGTGGTAGTTAGGGATGAGCGAATCGATTCGGACGAACCCGAATTCGTTCCAAATTTCAGGAAAAATTCGATTCGGAACGAATTCGAATTTCCCCACAATTCGATCAATCGAAGTTTTCCTTTAAACTCCATTTATTTCAATTACAGCCATTGTAAAATGGTGGATGGACATGTCCGGACATGTCCCCTGGGGCAAGTTATCATGGGAAGGTCACATGCAGCCTATCAGCAGCCAGGGAGCCTGGTGACGTCACAGTGCTATATAAACGGCGGCCATCTTGCTTGTGCGCATTTCAGCCTTGCATTGCAGACAGAACAGAGGTTGCTGCAGACAGGCAGGGAGAGTCATGGAGACCCACAGAGACCAACACAGTGCAAGGGAGAGCCAGGGAAAGATAGGGAAAAATCCGGAACGATCCAGGCAGGGACAGCAGAGAAAGTGACAGAGAAACCTTTTTTTTATTTTCACTTCACTTCATTTGCCAGATCAGTTTTAAATTGCTTTTTTTTGTGCTGTAAATATTCCTGGACATTGTGCATCCCATCTTGGCAGTGGCATATTTAACCCTGTTACACACAAGCATTTCTTATAACTCGATTAGTTTTAATTTTTTTGTATGCTGTCAAAACCCCAGCCCACATGGGCATACTATTTCAGCACATTTGACCCTATCTGTTATACTAAATCAGCTTCTAAAGGCTCTGTTTTATTAATATATTGCATTTTGAATTGGTTTTGTGCGTCCTGTAAAAACATCAGGCCACATGGGCATCCCAAACCAGCACATTTCACCCTATCTGTTATACTAAATCAGCTTCTAAAGGCTCTGTTTTATTAATATATAGAATTTTGAATTGGTTTTGTGCGTCCTGTAAAAACACCAGGCCACATGGGCATCCCAAACCAGCACATTTCACCATATCTGTTATACTAAATCAGCTTCTAAAGGCTCTGTTTTATTAATATATTGCATTTTGAATTTGTTTTGTGCGTCCTGTAAAAACACCAGGCTGCATGGGCATCCCAAACCAGCACATTTCACCCTATCTGTTATACTAAATCAGCTTCTAAAGGCTCTGTTTTATTAATATATAGCATTTTGAATTGGTTTTGTGCATCCTGTAAAAACACCAGGCCACATGGGCACCCCAAACCAGCACATTTCACCCTATCTGTTATACTAAATCAGCTTCTAAAGGCTCTGTTTTATTAATATATTGCATGTTGAAGTGGTTTTGTGCGTCCTTTAAAAACACCAGGCCGCAGGCTATCCCAAACCGGCACATTTCACCCTATCTGTTATATTAAAGCAGCTTCTAAAGGCTCTGTTTTATTAATATATTGCATTTTGAATTGTTTTTTTGCGTCCTGTAAAAACACCAGGCCGCATGGGCATCCCAAACCAGCCCATTCTGTTATACTAAATCAGCTTCTAAAGGCTCTGTTTTATTAATATATAGCATTTTGAATTGGTTTTGTGCGTCCTGTAAAAACACCAGGCCGCATGGGCATCCCAAACCAGCACATTTCACCCTATCTGTTATACTAAATCAGCTTCTAAAGGCTCTGTTTTATTAATATATTGCATTTTGAATTGGTTTTGTGCGTCCTTTAAAAACACCAGGCCGCAGGTTATCCCAAACCGGCACATTTCACCCTACCTGTTATACTAAAGCAGCTTCTACAGGCTTTGTTTTATTAATATATTGCATTTTGAATTTTTTTTTTTGCGTCCTGTATAAACACCAGGCCGCATGGGCATCCCAAACCAGCATATTTCACCCTATCTGTTATACTAAATCAGCTTCTAAAGGCTCTGTTTTATTAATTTATTGCATTTTGAATTGGTTTTGTGCGTCTTGTAAAAACACCAGGCCGCATGGGCATCCCAAACTAGCACATTTCACCCTATCTGTTTTACTAAATCAGCTTCTACAGGCTCTGTTTTATTAATATATTGTATTTTGAATTTGTTTTGTGATTCCTGTAAAAACACCAGGCTGCATTGGGCATCCCAAACCGGAACATTTCACCCTATCTGTTATACTAAATCAGCTTCTAAAGGCTCTGTTTTATTAATATATTGCATTTTGAATTGGTTTTGTGTGTCCTTTAAAAACACCAGGCCGCAGGGTATCCCAAACCGGCACATTTCACCCTATCTGTTATACTAAAGCAGCTTCTACAGGCTCTGTTTTATTAATATATTGCATTTTGAATTGTTTTTTTGCGTCCTGTAAAAGCACCAGGCCGCATGGGCATCCCAAACCAGCACATTTCACCCTATCTGTTATACTAAATCAGCTTCTAAAGGCTCTGTTTTATTAATATATTGCATTTTGAATTGGTTTTGTGCGTCCTTTAAAAACACCAGGCCACATGGGCATCCCAAACCAGCACATTTCACCCTATCTGTTATACTAAATCAGCTTCTAAAGGCTCTGTTTTATTAATATATAGCATTTTGAATTGGTTTTGTGCGTCCTGTAAAAACACTAGGCCGCATGGGCATCCCAAACCAGCACATTTCACCCTATCTGTTATACTAAATCAGCTTCTAAAGGCTCTGTTTTATTAATATATTTCATTTTGAAGTGGTTTTGTGCGTCCTTTAAAAACACCAGCCCGCAGGGTATGCCAATTTTCATAGTATCTGGTGCAGAGAAGCAGTATCTCACTTTATTTTGCTTCTGCTTTTTAAAAATGTCAGACAGACAAGTGCCAGGATGTTCAAAGAGGAGTGGCAGAGGCCAAGATTCAGCGGTGAGAGACCTGATCTGCCAGTATCTGCTAGCGGTCGTGTCTCCACCAGTAACGCATCTGCCGTGGTAGATTGGTTAACGCGGTCATCCACATCATCACAAGTTACATCTGACACCCCCAGTCTAGGGTCGGTAGGTTCCTCTGACACAACCCTGAGTTGGCATGGCCCGAGAGCAGTCCCTGTCCTCCCATTGCCTCTGCCTACGCAGTTCCCTCCCCCAGCGACGTATCCTATGCTTTGGGTTCAGCTCCACTCTTTAGTGAGAAGGACGATCAGATAGAGGACAGTCAGCATCTACTGCCCAGCCAAGAAATGGAGGTGGCTTCCTTCGCTAGGCAGACAAATAGTGATGTGGAGAGTGGCGTGGGTTTTGTTGCGAGCGTTCCAGCTCCTGTGCCAGACACTGTTGAGGAAATCGCACTTGGGAGCAGGGTGCAGAAGGGGCTTCATCCTCATCATCAGGAGAAGTCAGCAGCTGAGGCAGCAAGGTGTTAGCAGCATGGTTGGCAGTCAGCATGGAGGCAGAATTGTAAAGCCTGGAGCCAAACGGGGCCGGGGCCGGGGTAGAGCACCCGCTGCGCGGCAGGATACCTTATTGGGAAGTAGTGGAGCAGGGGTTCCTGGAGTTGGTGACAGTAGCAATGAATCAGTGCGGGCTGTAGGTGGGAAAAGTAGATACTCAGCAGTGTGGCAGTTTTTACTCAAGCATCCGCAGGAGGGTAACATGACCACATGCAAGATATGTAGGCAGAAGGTGAAGCGTGGCCAGGGCCCCAAATGTTGGCACCACGGCCCTGTGTCAACATATGATGCGTCAACATGAAGCGGCCTGGGAGAACCGAGGCTCCGAAGAGGTGGTCCAGCCTGCTTCCTCACCAAGTGGCACGCCGCTCCCAATTTCTGCCAGCCAAGGCTCCAGCACCTCAGCCGAAGGCAGCTGTGCATCATACCAATCCTCTGTCGCTCCTCCTGATGCTCCTGCTCCTCCTCCTCCTCCAAGTCATGCATCCCGCAAGCAATCCATCAGCGAAGCCATGTCCAAGAGACAGCAGTATGTGCCCACTCATCCTACGGCGCAGAAGCTGAATGTGCTCCTGTCCAAGTTGCTGGCGCTGCAGTCGCTCCCTTTTCAGGTGGTGGACTCTGCACCTTTCAGAGAACTGATGGCTTGTGCCGAGCCGAGGTGGAGAGTCCCAAGCCGTCATTTCTTTGCGAAGAAGGCAGTACCAGCGCTGCATACTTTTGTTGAACAGAAGGTGGGCCAGTCCTTGAGCCTGTCGGTGTGTAGCAAAGTGCATGGCAGCACCAACGTCTGGAGCTGTAACTTTGGTCAGGGACAGTACATGTCGTTTACGGCCCACTGGGTGAATGTGGTCCCTTTGCAGCAGCAGCAACTTGGACAAGTCACGCCGCTTTGGCCTCTGCGCTCCCTGACAGTTGAGCCTGTGACACCGTGTGACTCGGCCTCCTCATCCTCCGCCATCTCCTCACCCTCCACTGTAGGCTCAAGTCTCAGTGCCCCTCCAGCCTACCATGTGTGCAGGGCACGGAGGTGTCACGCTGTGCTTCACATGGATTGTCTTGGCGAACGGAGTCACACAGGGGAGGAACTGTTTAAATGTATTCATCAAGAAATCCAAACATGGCATTCTCCAAGAAAACTTAAAATGGGAACCATGGTTACCGACAATGGGAAGAACATTTTGTCTGCGCTGCGACAAGGAAGGCTGACCCATGCGCCCTGCATGGCTCACGTCTTCAATCTGGTTGTGAAGCGGTTTCTGAAGTGTTCCCCCCATCTGCAAGACATCCTAACAACTTCAAGGAATCTTTGCATGCACTTCAGCCACTCATACACTGCCAAGCACACCCTTCTTGAGCTACAGCGTCAGAACGGTAGCCCCCAACATAGTCTGATTTGCGATGTTTCCACCCGTTGGAATTCCACCCTTCACATGTTGGACCGATTATATGAACAGAGAAAAGTAGGAGCAGGAGCAGCCAGAGGAGCTAGAGGGTTGTGAGGAAGGCGAGACAGAGGACCCAGACACACCGTGGCAGTATGCAGTGGAGATGGAGACAGGTAGTCCCTCCAAGTCACTTGCACAAATAGCAGGAAGCATGCTCACGTGCTTGCGTAGTGACCCCAGAATTGTTTCCATTTGTCAGCGGGATGACTTCTGGCTCTCCACCTTATTGGACCCTCGCTTCCGGCACAAATTGGGGGCATTTTTTAAACCCACCAAGAGGGAGGACAAATTGACCTACTACAGAGACATTCTACATAGTCAGTTGGCCGATGTCTATCTGCGCCATGGTCCATACTCTCGCAGGTCTGACTCGGGGGGACCTCTGCGTTCACCTTCCACTGCCATGGCTTCTGGGGGGGTTGGCAGGAGCAGCAGCAGCTCCATCAGCAGCAGACTCAGTCTTCAGTCGCTAATGAGTAGCTTTCTACACCCGCAAAGTGAGTCTACTCATGAGCAGCAGGAAGACCTGGAGCAGGACCTGAACCAGCAGGTCATGACATACCTTGACTTGACCATGCCAACACAACTTGAGGATCCGCTGGACTTCTGGGCAGCCAAACTTGACTTGTGGCCGCAGCTAGCTGAGTTTGCCCTGGAAAAGCTGTCCTGCCCGGCAAGTAGTGTGCCAGCTGAGCGGGGCCATAGTTACGGCGAGGATAACTTGTCTGTCAACTAAAAATGTGGAGAGACTCACCTTTGCGAAAATGAATCAGGGATGGATCAGCCAGGATTTCCACCCACCAATGGCTGATGCATGCGACTAGATTCAGCATGGTGCCACATTTTACAAAAACATATTTATGTCTTTAGGCCAATTTTTGGGCTCCTGCTGATGCCAACTTCAGGGTGTGCCTTTCAGCCAAATTTTGGTCTCCTGCTGCTGCTGCTGCCAACTGCAGTGTGTCTTTAGGCCAATTTTTGGGTTCCTGCTGCCAACTCCAGTGTCTCTTTCAAGCAATGTTTGGGCTCATGCTGCTGCTGCTTGCAACTCCAGGGTGTGATTCATCCAATTTTTGGGCTCCTGAAGCCAACTCCAGTGTCTCTTTCAAGCTATGTTTGGGCTGCTGCTGCTGCTTGCAACTCCAGGGTGTCATTCAGCCAATTTTTGGGCTCCTGCTGCCAACTCCAGTGTGTCTTTCAAGCTATGTTTGGGCTGCTGCTGCTGCTGCTGCTGCTTGCAGCTCCAGGGTATCATTCAGCCAATTTTTGGGCTCCTGCTGCCAACTCCAGTGTCTCTTTCAAGCTATGTTTGGGCTTCTGCTGCTGCTGCTTGCAACTCCAGGGTGTCATTCAGCCAATTTTTGGGCTCCTGCTGCCAACTCCAGTGTGTGTTTAAAGCTATGTTTGGGCTGCTGCTGCTGCTTGCAACTCCAGGGTGTCATTCAGCCAATTTTTGGGCTCCTGCTGCCAACTCCAGTGTGTCTTTCAAGCTATGTTTGGGCTGCTGCTGCTGCTGCTTGCAACTCCATGGTGTTATTCAGCCAATTTTTGGGTTCCTGCTTCCAACTCCAGTGTCCCTTTCAAGCTATGTTTGGGCTCCTGCTGCTTGCAACTCCAGGGTGTGATTCAGCCAATTTTTGGGCTCCTGCTGCCAACTCCAGTGTCTCTTTCAAGCTATGTTTGGGCTTCTGATGCTGCTGCTTGCAACTCCAGGGTGTCATTAAGCCAATTTTTGGGCTCCTGCTGCCCCTGCTTCCAACTCCAGGATGTCTTTCAGCCAATATTTGGGCTCCTGCTGCTGCCAGCTCCAGGGTGTGTTTTTCAGGCAATATCAATACCCTTCATAGTGACGCCACCTCAACTCTCTGCAATTGTGCTGCTCTGCGATTCTATGTCATAATTATTTACAGTATTATTTTACTAACCCAGCACACATCCTATGCGTGTTACAGAAAGGCAGAATGGTTTACAACCCTAATGAGGCCCTAGGAAGCTCAGAAATAGCCATTTTTAATAGCGATTCGTGGCGAATAAATTCGGACTGAAACTAATTTTGTCAGAAAATTCGGCGAATCAGCCGAATCGAAATCCGCTCATCCCTAGTGGTAGTGACATGGCAGGTCATGATGCTGCTGAATAACAGCAGGTATAGCATTATTCAAAACAGTGTGTCATCAATAGAAATCATTTCACTTATGAATTGTGTGAAATGAAGAATTGCATGTTATTTTCACATTTCGGAAAACCAGCAATTACAATATCACCAGTAAAGGAACTGTCAATTCTGTCCAATCTGTATTTACAAAAAGAAAAATAGAAAAAAGTACAAAATATACAAGGTGTGTGCAGCATATACACAAAAACTGAATTATAGATCTAACACCAGATTAGCCCACATGGTTAACGATTTTTTCAATGCAAGCGACAAAGAGTGGAGCAGGAGGGGGGATGACAGCCAGATTGTCCGCAAATACATCCATAAAGCAATGGAGAGGTACTAGACTGTACTAAAAGGTTCTGTCTAATGTTGTTCAGAGGACGCCTTCTTCTTGTCAGCCAGTGATTTTAGAATTACATTCACCTTTACTTATAATAAAGGTCCCACCTCTTGAACCCACACCTATACTAAGATTGAAGCCCCATAGCCAACCCAGCATCCCACAGCAGCCTAAAGTGATCCCGTAACCCATCACCCCATAGCAGCTTAAAGGGATCCCTGCACATACCACCCCAAAGAAGCTTAAAGGGTTCCCTGCACCCACAGCAGTCTATAGGGGTCCCTGCACCCCATCTCAGCATAAAGGGGTTCCTGCAACCACCCATGATTCCTGATTATGCTGAGTTCCCAGTAACTAAGGCTATGGCTCCCGAGGTACTCCACCCATGAGTGCCCCCAGAGGGGCCCCCTGAGTCCTAGGAGGACCCCAGACCCCCTCCCAATTGCAGGTCAATAGAGGGACACCTCCCACTTTAACTTATTTAGTATTAGGTATTAGGGACCTGGTCCTCCTGTTCCTCTGGGCTATGGATGGGCCATCCTTCCCTGGAGAACTTGAAGCAGTTACCGGGGACCAAGATTGATGTCCTACCCTATACTTTCCTTCCCTGCCTTTATTTGTTCCTTTGCAGGGCCTACCTTACCTCTGATGTCACCTTTCATCCTTTCAGATGATATTCTAGAAGACTAGGATCCCAAGCAGCTGCAACCCACTATTTGGGGGTACCTATCACTATGCCCGCTACTTCTCTTAACCTTTCTGTATAAGATGATTTACCTACCACATCTACCCTGAACAGGAAAGGGGTCCCGCATCTCACCTAATGAGAGCACACCAATGATGCCTAGCACCTGAAGCAGACCTGCTGCTTTGCCACCTGACCCGCACCCCTCCCCTCTCCACCAATCCCACTCTGAGCTCACCACTACTCCTCCCCTCCTCCTGCACACTCCCTACATTTTCCCAGCAGTTTGTGCACACTGCAGGGAAGGGGGTTGGTGTATTTTTTTCCAGTGATAAATCAGGGGTGGCCAACTACATTTGCCGTCTGCAAACAGGCTGCTTGATAGCAATTTTTAAATTGAGGGTGGTTTCTCGCCCTCTTAAAAATTGCTGCTAAACAACCTGTATACAATGGAGGGTGGTTCCTCCCCATCTGTAAACAGGCTGTTTAAAAGCAATTTTTAAATTGAGGGAGATTCCTCACCATCTGTAATTTGGCCCTTGGTAACAATCTTAATACTTGCAGTCTTAAAACAGGCTGTTTTCCAGCAATTGTTATATTTAGGGTTACCTCACTCTCCATAAATAGGTCATTGGTGAGCAAACATAGAAAATATGCTGCATCTTCAGCCCCCCATAAAATTTGATGGAGTAGAGGCCATAAATGCTGCTGTGGAAAGTGCAGGGTGCAGGGACCCCTTAAAGCTGCTGTGGGGTAATGGGTGTGGGGACCCCTTTAGGCTGCTGTGGGTTGATGGATGCAGGAACTTCTTTAGGGTTCTGTGATGTGCTGGGTGCAGGGAACCCTTTGAGCTGCTGTGGGGTGGTGGGTGCAAGGACCCCCTTTAGGCTGCTGTGAGGTGCTGGGTGTAGGGACCCCTCCTATTTGTCCATTCAGGCTTCTAGGAATAAGAAAAGGATTAAGTGGACATATAGTTCAACTAATTGTAGCCAAAAACAGATTGCTCCTGATTAATAAAAAAAGTATATATTTTAATAATGAATACACTATCATCAGCTTTAACATACACAAAATACAAGGTTAAAATCAATCAGGGAATTGCCCCCCTAGCAAATTTATCTCCAGCAAAATGTATGAATGTTGCAGAATATTATAAAAAACATACTTTGAGGATCACAAATAAAGTGCATGTGCAAATGAAAAAAGGTGACATTAAAGCGGACACTTATCTAGTCAGGAGTAATTTGCCAAGGGTCGCATGATCCTCAAAGTATGTTTGTTGTGTATAATGTTAGCACTTTAGAGACACCTTTCAGACAGCCCCCTTGTTATTATCCGCACAGACTATTTGTTACAAGTGTATATTTATATACTCTTATATTAGTATTAACACTGATTGGTTACACGGTTTCTGCAAAATTGATACATTTTGCTGGAGATAAATGTGCTTGAGTGCAATCCCTTGATTAATTCTTACCCTTGTATTGTGTGTATGCTCACGCTGATGATAGTGTGTAGTGTTTTTGTATTAATCCAGAGCAATCTGTTTTTGGCTACAAAAAACGAAGTGGTCATATGGCCCCCCTATGAGAGAAGGGCTAAAAAATATATATATTTTGCATTTGCCTCATAAAGCGCACACACTTCTGGAGGAGATAAAACGTGTCTTCTAAAACGAAAAATAAGGTACTTTGTTCGTGAAAAACAAAACATAAACTACAGCCCCTTGAAAAAGTATGCATACCCCTTGAACAGTTCCCCATTTTTAAACATTTCAGCCATAAACTTAAATGTGTTTTATTAAGATTTCAGCCCCTGTACTCTGATTAAATTAATTTGTAAATAGAGTCCACCTATATGTAATATTGGCCTGATGCAGAGCCTTCTCTGAACTGACCTTAAAACCCTCCGATTGTCCGGGGATCCCGTTTGAATCGTGGCTCAAATGTGATGCAGAGCCTCCGTCGGAATGGCTCCCTAACTGATCCGTCAATTTCACTTTACTCGGAAAGCTTTTTTTGCTCTCTCGGGTGCCTTCAATTTGATCGGGGCTCCCGTTCACGTTCACACGGGCGGCCCGTTTTTCCCTGATTTTTCCTGGCTTTTTGAACGTACCTGCTTGGTTTCCGTCGTATTTTACCTTCCATTTTGGTGGTTTTAGCAAGTATACTTACATCTCCATGGCTCTTCAGTTGCCAATCTGGCTACACGCAAGCGCACATCCCTCAAACTCCATTGGAATATGCATATGGCCACAAATGCAAATTTGACACACATCTTTTTTTTTTTTTTGCTCTTTTGTGGGGGTTTCCTTGTCCTTAATGCATACCTTAATCATCTAGTAGTTCCTTCTTCCTTGTCCTTAATGCATACCTTAATCATCTATTAGTTCCTTCTTCCTTGTCCTTAATGCATACCTTAATCATCTAGTAGTTCCTTCTTCCTTGTCCTTAATGCATACCTTAATCATCTAGTAGTTCCTTCTTCCTTGTCCTTAATGCATACCTTTATTGTTTGTGTATTTTTATATTTTATTGTCCCATATCTAAACCTTTTGTGTGTCATGTAAATGTGTGCTGATGTTGTGTGATGGTACTTTTGCAGGAAACACAACTCTCGAAATTGTAATAATTATTTATTAGTTAAAATTGTTTTTTTTTTTTTTTTTAAATAAAAACATTTTTGTTTTTAAAACGTAAAAAAACATATTTACATTTTGTAACAAAAAAATTAAAATTAGGCCTTGGGGTCTGTAGCCTGTTTTCTTTGATCTGTGAATGAAAAACAACATTACTTTAGCATTGTTTTTTGGTGATTTTTTTTTTTTTTTTGGTTTGTGCACTTTTTAAATCGGACCTTCTGCGTGATTTAATGAAAAGGCCAAACTCTTCAGAAACGTTTCCACAGCATCTTAAACTAATATATATTAATTTTTTAGTCAATCAATTATTATTCTTTCCCCCACTGGGCTGCAACTCAGTCCCAGAATTTAGGATACGTGCAACGCCTCATCACACTTACTGAGGAGAGGAGAGTGGGATAAGGTACAGGGGGTGGGTTATAGCTGTGCTTTGCTCACACAGAGCCGAGCTGTGCTCTGGAAAAGGTTGGTAAGATGATTTGTAAGGTGGTCAATCTGTATGTACAGGGTGTGGGAACTATCTAAGATAGCCTCTTATTCATAGTTAAGGTCCGCTTTAAGGGCTTTTTTGGATACATTTTGATGGAAATGTTAAAGTTTTTTTTTTTTTCTAATGGTATTGTTTGCTCATTTACTTTAGTTTAAATAAACACCACTTACAAGGTTTAGGCCGCACATTGCGTCGGGGCGGAGTCTTCCTTCATCCTCCCTCTGTGGCAGTTGGGAATCTGTATGAATGACAAACACACTGATATTAGAGACTGTTGTTCTTTCATTAATATAATATTATGTTAGGCTTCTAGGTATCAATCTACTCACCTTCCCCAGCAACCTCTTCCTCCTCGCCCCCTTCCTCACTCATCCCTTGGGATGTTCCAGCGACGTCTGAATCTAAAACAATAGTGCACATGAGTATCTGTATTTAATGCATGTCTTACCACATATCTAACTTTCTTTCCCTTACCGGAGTCCGTTTGAGGCTCTGTTCTGCTCGACTCCCTGCCGTCAGATTCCCCCCTCCCCTGCATGCTGAGGTCCAGAGGCTCCTCATACTCACTGGCAGAGTTGGGGGTGGCCGTTGACCCTGGCGGTGGGCCACCTACACCTTCACCTGTTTCGCCCAACACTGGGCTGCGTTTCCTGGTCCGGATGGGGCGGAACCGCAAATTCCATTCATGGGCTGAAATACAAACACAATCATTAAACCACGCCCAGGCGAGGCCAGGGTTATAGGTGCATTTACATTTTCAACACTTACATGGGAAATGTTTTGCGAAGTACCGCCTCACCCGGGGCTTATGTCTTCTTTTTAAATCAGACCAGTGTTGGGCGATCTGGGTGAAGGTATAGGTGGTTTGGGATCTTCGTTCAATTGCGTCCACCACCGCCAGGGCCAACGTCCGCTTGTCATAATCTGACGGCAGGAAGTCGTAGCGATTCCTCAGCATCATCTATCAAAAATAGATACAAGGACCCACCATTAATACACAAAATACATTAACAAGTTTCTTGGCCTAACTAAAGTCACTTTATTAACCTCTTGCTGCCTCACATTGCCCTAGTTCTGCTATCTGCATGTAGGCTAGTTTGTAGCTGCGGACATGTGTTAAACTAAGGTGGCCTTGTATTTCACGTCACAAACTAAGGGCCTTATTTATCACGGGCTAGCGCCAGGTAGTGTCTGACGAGCGCCAGGTACCGCCAGCTATCGGCGGCTACCGACTCAAGTACGCCCGGCGGCGGTCACAATGACGCATTTATCAAGCTAAATGAGGCTAGCGCCGGCGAGAGCGACGGCTAGCGCGGGATTCATCATGAAGCCGCCTGGAACGAACAGCGCCGCTGCAAATTCCTTCACAGCGCCAGGTATGACCTGTCGCTCCCTGGCATTGTCCAATGCATTTCAATCGAGCAATGTTTAATTAATCATAATTAATTGGTATTAATTTTTTTTTTTTTTTTTTTTTTAATGTCAAAAATTCTGAGACCACTTCTGCAATGTTCGGTTTTTTTTTAAAGTAAAAAAAAAAAAAAAACAATTTGTGCAGAATTGATCTTACAGGTCTGATATTAATGTATTCATATTACAAAATGATTCAAAAAACATGTATAAGGTTACAATCAGAAAATATGGTTGTTTAGGGGTTAAACATTTTTTAATGAATATGAAGCAAGCCGTTCGCTCTGGCCATTTGTTGTCAGGCGCTCACATACAACGCTGAACCTGTGAAACAGCGACCCCTAAGCCCGTATTCAACATTACCGCACACCGACTGAGTCGCTGTCATCAAGCAAACGCCGGCCAAGCACAGCGAATACTGGCTGGCGCTGTAAAAATCACGCTACAGTCGCTCATCTGTCGCTACCTGGCGCTATTAATGAATCGGCCTCCCCAGTGTTTCAGACTATTCTTGCGTTTTTTTTTTTTTTATTAGAAGGAATGTGTGCGCGCACATAAACGCACGCTCGCATACTCACATCCATGATGATGTCGTCCTGCTCCCGGGTAAAGATGGCGGGCGACATCTTTTCTTGGTTTGCAAGGTATAGCTCTGACGTTCCCCCGCGGTGACGTGCGTGCGCGCAGGCGCACACCCGCTGTTGACCACGCCCACACGGGAAACATATTTAAAGCACAAGGCACTCAGCTCTGTGTTGGATACCATATCATTATGGGCAGACCTAAAGGGAGCAAAAAGAGCCAACCAAGGGCCGAGGCACATAGCAGCCGCACACATGCCTCATCCTCCCAAAGACAGAAGAGCAGGCACCAGACACAGGCAGAACATGCCCCAACTAAAACGCAGGATACTCCACACACACAGGCACATTCAAAAAAACGCAGGACCAAGGAGACATTCACCCATTCACCACCACCTGCCAAAAAAGCACGAACACAAGGGTGCAAAGTCGAGTAAGACCCTGCAGCATCCTCAGCCTCAACACACAAAACATACCCACAAAACAAAACACATCAGCAAGGGAAAGCGTATTGCCAAACCCACCACCCCACCAAGGTCACCCACCCCTCCACCTCAACCCTCTGGTTCTCCCAATTCCAGTACCTCACATTCCACATGCAGCTCCACCACACACCCATGTGGCCGACAACTACGCCGTGGCTCCCTAACTGCACGTTTTTGCGTTGCTCAAAGCATGGCTGTGGCAAATGCAGTTTGTGAGCATTATGATGCCCTATTTGGCAAATCCAAATCCACCACTAAGCAGGCTAAGCTGGAGATCTGGACGAATATTTGCCACCAAGTAAATAGTGTGGGATCTGTCAGGCGAGATATTCAACAAATCAAAAGGAAATTTGGGGACCTGAAATACTACAGTAAAAAAAAAAATGGACATGCGCCGTCAGCAGAGGTAAAGGGCAAATTAAATGCATTTTTAGTTGCATGGTTAAAAGGATGTAACACTTATTAGGTGTGATTTAATCTTCCCCAGCCAACAGACAGGGGGTGTAGCAGAGGTAAAGGGCAAATTAAATGCATTTGTAGTCGCATGGTTAAAAGGATGTAACACTTATTAGGTGTGATTTAATCTTCCCCAGCCAACAGACAGGGGGTGTAGCAGAGGTAAAGGGCAAATTAAATGCATTTGTAGTGGCATGGTTAAAAGTATGTAACACTTATTAGGTGTGATTTAATCTTCCCCAGCCAACAGACAGGGGGTGGCTTACCCACTAAAATAATCCTTACTCCCGCCGAGGAACATGTATATACATACATACACCCGGCCAGCATCCAGGGCCTGGCAGAGGCACAAGACACAGACCGGAATGTAAGGTCCCAAGGTGAGTCTGATTTTGCCATGACCTATTACAAAAAGTTCAAGAAGGCAGTGTTATGCTACACAACACACTGTACTTGGCCATTTAGCTAATCTTCCTATCTACATTCTAAGGACCAAGTCAACAGGACACACCAAACCCCTGCGTTAGCACCGAGGCCAAGGGCACACCAGGCTTCTACACCACAAACCCAAATTGTGGATTGCGATGAGGTAAGTCAATGGTCCTTGGTGTGTACTTTTAACATTGATATTTGAGAGCTTTTGAGGACAGAAATAAACTAAAAGGATGCTATATTTCTTTACAGACCACAGGAAGCCCACCCATCATCGACCATATACGAGATTTGGAGGAGGACACCCCACATATGTCACTAACCACTACTGAACCAGTGGCAGCAACGCAGTCAACCCCGGCACAGCCACCACATCCACAACCACCTTCGGAACCAGAACCAACCACCCATCCCACTGCTCCAACCCAGTCTAGACGCCATATTTCCCAAAGAAGGCAACTTCAAATTTTGGAGGAAACATGGAGGCAGGAAAATATAGCCTTTGCTGCTACAACACAGCAATTCAATGAGACTGTGTGCACCCAACTCACAAACCTCAACGCCCAATTAGAGGTATTAAACAGAAATATCTCTGCCCTAACCAGCCATATGGGTGAGATTAATCAAAGCCTGGCCCACATTGCAGCCAATTTGCAGGCACAACATCATTCCTCGTCACCATGCAACCCAACATACCACTAATTTGTGGGGAATACATTTTCTGACCCCACGTGTAATTTTTCTTTTGGTCCAAAAAAAAACAAATGACAAAACAAAATTTGTTTGTAAAATAAAAAAAAAAAAAAAACCAAAAAAAATTTGTGGTCTCTGAAAAAACACTAAACACTAGTTGTGGACGTATGGTTTGCGCGGTGCCACTTTGGGTGCAAGAAAAAGGAGGGGTGGGGAGGGCTGAAACTAAAGGTGGTGGAGTAGCCCACAAGCCATGATTAGGTTTAGGGCCGTTGCAGGCGTCTATTGTAGTGCCCCCCCAGTCTCATCAAGACAACGGAACCTCATCTTCAAGAGAACAAAGCCTCGCTCCAACACAGAGCGAGTCCTCCTGGGGGCAGTATTGTAGCGCTCCTCTGCCTGTGAAGATCGGTGCAGGATGGGGGTCTTCATCCAGGGGACCAAAGGATAGGCAGAGTCTCCTGCCCTAAAACCAAAAAAAAAAAATTAAAAAAAAGGTGTGCATTGCAACAATTGAAAAGAGGGACAAATAGGTGAGCGGGGTAGGGTGGGAGGAAAGGACATTTGTAATGAGACTACATGCACATCCAACCTGTACTCTCATTAAAAAAGTCTGGGGAATACTACTTACATAAGAGGGCAAGAACATGACACAATAGGGTACAATCACTTAACCCATTTAATTTGTAGCTCAATAATTAGGCTCCAAATATACTACGAAAATATTTACCAAATAGTGGGTTAAGGGAAAAAACACAGTCAGACAGGGTGCGTAACCAATACAAGTTTCAAACACATACCCAGTAGCCAGCCACCAAAAAGATCGCCAGATTTGAATCGCTCATGTAGGCAGGAATTCCTAGGCAGGGAAAGCCAGAAAAACGACTCCCAAAAACCAAATCAGGGCCAGCCAGTGCCTGCACATTTATGCTATGTCCCATCTTCCAATTCCTGCACACAGGCAATAAAAAAAAAATTAGGGAGACCTTGTAAAAAGGACTCCCCAAAAAAAACCCTAAAATATATCAAATACTCATGCCATCGATGTCCAAAGGCGTGCGGTGCAGCCTGGTTTCTGCCATACTCAGCAGGACAAGACCGCGGAGCTGGCGCCGCTGATGTGCTTCAACAGAGGACTGCATATTATTGCCTGAGTGCAAATACGGCTGCTCTGACTTGCCGTAAGTGAAGGCTCGGCAGCCCCGTTTTATTAGGGTGATTTCAATCGGAAATCAAGGCTCTGCATCACTGAAAAAACGGACCAATGAACGAGGCGTCCGTTTTCCCGGGAAACAGCCTCGTGCGAGACGACAATCGGAAAGGCGGCTGAGCGCACACCTGAGCGCATAAGCGCACACTAAAATCAACGTAGCACCCTTTCCTGACCCGATCAAAGCCCAAAACCAACGGGAAAACGCACGGGAGAGCTGAACGGGGAGGCTCTGCATCAAGCCATATATTCTCTGTATACCCACATCTGTTCAGTGAAGGCCTCAGGACTTTAATGGAGCATCATAAAAACCAGGAAACACACCAGACAACTCAGGCATAAAGATTTAGCAAAGTGTATTGCAAGTTTAAGAGTACGTCAAAACTGCAACCTACCAAGACATGGTCGTTCATGTAAAACAACAGCCCAAGCAAGAAAACAATTAGAGAAGCAGCCAAGAGGTCAACGGTCAGTTGGAGGAGCTGCAGAGATCCACAGCTTAGGTGCGAGAACCTGGACACACTTTTAGTCATGTACTCTGGCCTTTATGGAAGAGTGGCAAGAAAAAAGACAACATTTTAAATGCAAGTCATAACAAGTCTAATTTGGTCTTAATGCCAGAATCTAAGTATGACTTGAAAATTGCTGTTCACAAATGCTCTCCATCCAGTTTGACTGAGCTAGAGCTATTTTGCAAAGAATGGGCAAAAATGCCAGCCTCTCGATGTGCAAACCTAGAGATCTACCCGAACAGACTTGCACCTGAAAATTGCAGTTAAACCAGACCAACACCCTGGGATATTTAGCATAAAAAAATCCCCTATGCTGCTACAAGTCTGAATACCTTATTTCTCCTTTGCTTTTTTCCTTTGCTCCTTTGCTTTTCCTCTCCAGCGCCCAGATATCTTGTTAACACAAAACACATCTGTGTGTGCACCATCCAGGATGCTGTCCGCTGTGTGTAACCACAATATAAAATAACAGCACACCTCAAAAAATACTCAAAATCTAAAATGTATTCAATTCATAAATCACAGACAAAAGACTGAAAAGTCTTTTAATCATTATTTGGTCTGTAATATGTGTATGGAATAAAGTTTACATTTACTGAGTATATTTTGAGGTGTGCTGTTTTTGGCTGTGTTTGGTTTCACAGATATCTTGTAAACACTGCATTTTAATCTTCCTTCTAATCGTGGCCATCTTGAATGCTTCCCTTGATGTCTCTCACCTGTGTAGTTCCAGATCTGCTGCGGGCACGAGCAATGATTCGTTCCTTCCCCCCCTTCTCCCCTCGGCCATGCAGAGCAACGGCCTCTGTGGGAGGATCTAACAAAGCTGATAGCCTATCAGTGTGAAGGCACTGCCCACAAAGGCTGTTGCCAGAAGAAAGACAGACACAGACGTGCTCCACATTCCAGCGCAGGGAGGGATGCGTGTACCCGGAGCACAGTAATGTTCGTGCAGTAGGGAACGCTGCTTCCCGCCCACCACAGGACTTCCCAGTGGCCGCAACAAAGCTGCCCTTTCGCTTTTCCGGTTGCTGGACGCACATCGGCTGTCATGACAGCGACGGCAGAGGACTTTGGCAGCATTACAGAAGGAGAAAAATGGATTCATGCTCACCTTATTCCCCTTGGAAACAGTGTACAATTAGCAATTTCAAAGCATCTCAAATAATATATAAATACCTGTCAGGGGTCCTCCAGAAGTCCTGCGCATGCAGCTGTCTTACACATGTGAACATCCATGCAAAAACCTTCACTTCGTTCAAACAGACAATCTATCTCCGGAATTTCCTTTTTGCACACTGCCATTTAGAAGCCCAGATCCCAGCCTTGCAGACAGACTGTTCACGGGTCTTCCCATACACATGCTAATCACATTCACACATGATCATTGACTATTTAATGGAGACACTTACAGCCATGTTTTGACAGCTACCTTGCAGTTTGTAACCTTAAGACATATACAAAACCTGAGGGACCCCACAGCCCCCAAAAACCACCAGGACGAAATGGCACCACCAGTATAAGTTTCTAATCAAAATAATCACTAGTTTACTCTTATAAGGTATACATATAGATCAGGACACATTAAAATACAATTAAAATACACAAAACATGAATGAACAGCAGGGGGCACTGTGAGTTGTCTAATCCTCCAATATACATCCACTACCCCCAGTAATCCATATCTACTGTGATCTCAGTCCTCATAATATACATATATACATAAAGTGCAAGTTAATCAATGTGCAAAACTATGCCATAAAGTGCTATACAGTGCCAATCTACCTATATTACCTATGAGGATCGCCAAGTGGAGAAAAAGAGAAAGAAATCAAAACAATACAAAATATGTGCCATGTATATTACCATGGCACTTTATGGCATAGTTTTGCACATTGATTAGCTTGCACTTTATGTATATATGTATATTATGGGGACTGAGATCACAGTAGATATGGATTACTTGGTGTAGTGGATGTGTATATTGGAGGATTAGACAACTCACAGTACCCCCTGCTGTTCATTCATGTTTTGTGTATTTTAAATGTATTTTAATGTGTCCTGATCTATATGTATACCTTATAAGAATAAACTAGTGATTATTTTGATTAGAAACTTATACTGGTGGTGTCATTTTGTCCTGGTGGTTTTTGGGGGCTGTGAGGTCCCTCAGGTTTTGTATATTTACTTGGTTTAGCCAGGCAGGCACACCGATATCATCAGTTGGTGCGGCCATCTTTTGTAGTCTTGCGACCTTAAGACCTTGTGATCTGCTTAACTGTTGTGACTTGTTACTTAGACCTTGACTCTCATGACTATGGCTTCATCAAATCCTAAGGTACTTCCTCTGGTGTCTTCCTTTCTCTTGGGGTAATCACCCTGGTTGTGCCTGCAGTGCAGTCTGACCTACCTTGCGGAAGGCAACAGTGAAAACCAGGCCTACCAGTAGAATCTGGTTCCATTGAAGAAATTGTCTGAGGACTGCACACCTGGAGCTCCTTCTGCTTGGCTGCACCCTGCTACCCACTAAAGACCGTTCCTGGCAGCCTGACCTTATGTATTAAATGCCGAGCCAATTTTTTCATGTCATGTGCACGCTCTGCTGGGGGACTGCTATGACTTTCTGTGCTCAATCACGTTGAGAGCACCAAGGGACCAAATGGTTGTTAGATCACTAGTTTGTGTGTTCTTGGAGAAATTAAATTGTAAGATGGGCAAACTTAAGAATCCTGCGACAAGTTCTACCCAGTTAATATAGGAGAGGCAAATGGAACAGGTATTGTGTAAGCTGCCTTCTGCCTTCCTATTATTCCCATTGGGTTTATATTCCCTTTACAATAAGATTCAAAGATTTGTAAATTTGGTTTAGGTTCATGAGAATGTAGGTATTATTTGTTCTTATCTCATGGGAGTTTTTTTTCTTGACTCAATTAGGATAAATACTGTAGGAATCTATGCTTACCTTTGACCTCAGACTGTTTCAGTCTTTCAGTGCAATTTGGACCCTTTTGGCTAATTTAGATTCTTCCTAGAGATGGGACACAGCACCCAAAGAGACTGGAATGGTATTTGGATTCTGATGCTTCCAAGAATTCACCAAACTGCATCAGAACAGAAGTGATGCATATTTGAACAACACTGCGTTTAACCTTAGACCCCCTTGGAAAACTAGGGTAGGGTTTTATTTTATATATATATATATATATATATATATTTTTTTTTTATATATATATCTATCTATCTATATCTATCTATCTATCTATATATATATATATATATATATATATATATCTACTTCAAATAAAAACCTGAAGTGGAGTACAGACTTTTTTGGGAAAAAGAATAAAACCATTAAACACTGCTGAAGTAATATTGTGTTGCTATTTTCATGTTCTAGTGAATAACTGACAATGTGGAACATCAAAGCCAGGTTGGCAAAGAATTTCCCCATCTGCTGTTGAAGCTTGCAAACACCGAGGTACATGCATATTTGTGTATTTTTTATTTAGTCTTAGCTATATTTTCAGTTGCTATATAACAAGCTCCCAGCTGATTTCACAAAAAGAATATCTTAGATCAAGATGGAGTGTTCAGCCAACTTAAAGCAAAGTGTGCAGTATGTGTGTGTGTAATCTTTTATTGCCTTTCATAACTGTTATATTAGGTGACATCATTACCTTTTGGCTTTTCCTGTCCTTTATTGAGAGTAGTGGCAAGACATCTGTTTGGAAAGGGTAAATAGCTGTTTCCCACAAAAGCTTTTCATCTTCAGTCTCTGCTGACTGAGCAGAACACTATCTATCAGCAAAATGAACCAGTTCATTGAAAATCTCCTCCAGACACAATGTGTACGTTTCAGTACATTAACTTTGAAACTTTCACATAAGGTTTTATTTTAAATGCGTTCCTGGAAAATCCACACACACTAAAAGTTTTACACATTTTAAATGTACTTCTGATTTTGTATAAGAATGTGTAGTGCAAGACTGGAGTTCCTTGACCCCCTCAAGATGAAATTGCTCTTGGGGCTCTTCAGGGGAAAGTATTCTTGGTGCTAACACATGACCAGCTCACAACCTAGCAACTTTGGCAAGGGCATCTTGGGGGCCCAATGATAGCTGGCACAGCTAATTACTGTGTGCACTGACATGGGACTGCATGTGGATGTGCATGTGCAGGAGCAATTTTGTAATGTTATGGAGGAATCTAGGGGGTACCATTAAACAAAGCAACAAAGGATTGTTGTCATTGTTCTGCCAGAAAAAGAGGATACAGCCCAGAGCCCCCAACATGTGGCTTGTACTGTGCACCAAAAATTATGTTGCAGAGTTTTTAAGGGATTTCTCTTACATAATATGGAATTTGACTGCTGTTTTTGCTGTGAGGTAGATTCCCAAACAGCATTGATAGTGGACTTGGGTCAGTGGCTGGGACCCAATAGAGTATACTCTGGTCCTCTGGCTGGTTGGACACTGATAATGTGTTAACCTAAAGTGTGCCCTTGCTTTTGTGATGACAATGGCATTTATTAGGTATAGCAGTTTCCTTTTTTACATAGAAAGGGAAAATTAACACAACTACTTCAAGCTCTAAGTTTGGAGAAAGGAATGAGCATTTCACTGCTATTATCATTGTGAAAATTGTGATACTCATCATGCCATCAATGAGCTGTACATTAGAGAGATTCTAAATAGGGATAAGCAAACCCGTTGAAGTCAATGAGGACCCGAACTTGTGAGTAACAAGGGCTATAGGGCTGCAAATCGAGATCGAGGGGGGGGGGGGGCACCAGGGAGATTGCCCTGCACAAAATGGGATAGGGAAAGTAGGGGTAGGGAAGAGTTTTTCCCATGTTTAACCCGTTAAGTGCCAGCCTACCTAGAGTTTTAACATGAAATGTTTTGTTTGTCATTTTTAAGTGTATTCTCAATATTTTGAAATATGTGCAACAAAAATTCTATGTTTTACAATTTGTAGTGTTTTTTGTAATACAAAAAAGGAAGTTCATCAATAAAATCTTATTGCGTGTGAAATCACAATTTCTCCCGGTTACAAAGGTACCACATATGTTCATAACACAATATAGAGGGCCCAAAGCCCTCAAATACTCCGCGGGACCACGCACTTGTATTTCAAAATACTTCTTCACCACATGTTTATCTCAATTAATTCTTGTGATCCCTCCACCTAGTAAGCCAGAATAACGTACCAGATTTATAAGGCAATCGAGCAATCAGATTAAATCTTCCAGCTTGATTTTACTTCCGCTTTCAAAGGTACTAAGCTTTTCTCAGCTTCTTAAGTAAACTTCACTTAGGGGTTAATTAAAAATCTAATATTTCCACCACTCGTGGTTCTGCAGAGTATTTAAGGGCTTTGGGCCCTCTATATTGTGTTATGATCATTTGAACTACTTTGGTGCCGGTTCTTGCTACTTTTTGCGTGTGGACATTTGAAGAGTGAATAAGCAAAATTGAGTACTGTTAAAATTGTTAAGTGTTGTTTTAGAGATTATTTGGTACCACAGATGTATTGGTAGACATCCTGCCCAGGAGACTCCATCAAACTGAAACATCGCTTTAGGAGATTTTCAGATAAAATGCAACTATGATATACGCTATGCACACCTTGCAGTTTTTCAAGAAAAATTACATTTGAAATACCCCCCCAACAAACTATATATTCTCTGGAAGTACTCACCTCAAGCTTTATAGGCATACCAGGTGTTAGGGCGAGCGCTGCACGCCCATCTCGCAGCACTTCACTTACCTCCATGGCTGCATCCAGCAGTCGTCCATCTCACAGCATTTCTCTCACTTCCATGGCTGCTCCCAGCCATCTCCCTTCCCACCATGCTTCCTCCTTGCATGGTCAGGTGTGCGCACGTCCCCGTCCACTAGAGGGCGAGCGCACTGGATTCCTGAGATTTAAAGGGCCTACAGCACTGATTGGTGTCTGGTCATCCAATCCTGCATCCACTTCCCCTATTTAAAGAGGCACTTCCTTTCCTTCAGTGCCGGATCTTGGTCTTTCTATGCCAGTTGTAAATCAGTTGCTTTTGGATTGCTCACCCGTGTACCGACCTCTGCCTGTCCCCGACGTTGAACCTTTGGCGCCTGCCCCGACCTTGGCTACTCACCTTTACTACGAACCTCTGCTGCCTGCCCTGACCTCTGCCTGTGTGTACTATGCCTTTTGCCTGCCTCTTGTGTACCCCGTTGAGCCTCAGCTAGCCGTGGAACTGGGCCGCTGTTTGGGGGTAGCGACCTTGGGGGCCACTCGCCGCACAAGACCAACCTGCCTTGCGGTGGGCTCTGGTGAATACTGGTGGCCTCTTAGACTCCGCTCCCCTGACGCGGTACATGCCATCTGTTCCACAGTTAAAGCGGATCCACACCCGAGTCCGCTCCACCCGGTCCGTGACAGTAAGATCCGGCCATGGATCCCGCTGAGGTGCCGCTGCCTGATGCCACTGAATTGCCTGCTATTGTGGCTATGTAGTCCCGCCAAATTAATCAGCTCTCGGCTATGATGCAGCAGTTACTATCGATTCAGCAACAGCAAGTGCCACCACCAGCCCCAGCTTTGCCGCCACAGCCACCTGTAGCATCTACAGCTAAAATCCATCTCTCTTTGCCGGCTAAATATGACGGGGATGCCAAGTTATGCCGAGGCTTCCTTGGCCAGTGCTCTCTACATTTAGAGTTGTTGGTGGATCAATTCCCCACTGAACAAGCTAAGGTGGCCTTTGTCATTAGTTTGCTTTCTGGAAAGGCCTTGGCCTGGGCCACTCCTTTGTGGGATCGCAACGACCCTGTCACTTCTAGTATTCACACCTTTGTTTCAGAGTTTCGTCAAGGTCTTTGAGGAGCCTGCCCGGGCTTCATCTGCTGAATCGGCCCTATTGAACTTGGTCCAGGGCGGATTGTCCATTGGTGAATACGCCATCCGGTTCCGTACCTTAGCATCCGAATTTGGAATAATGTGCCTGCTTCAAGAAAGGATTTTCTAGTAAAATTAAAGATGCTCTAGCTGCACGTGACTTGCCTTCATCTCTCACTGATCTCATCCATCTGGCCACACGCATTGATGTGTGTTTTATTGAAAGGCGTGAGGAATTCCGCCAAGAAAGAGATACTCAGCGCCCTAGGAGGGCATCCCGTCTGGCCCCTTTGTGTCAACACCCTTTGTCCACGCATGTACCTCCCAGTGAGGAGGCCATGCATCCTGACCCAGTTGGAGAGAACTCGAAGGAACGAGAATCTTTGTTTGTACTGTGCTAGCTCTGAGCATTTTTTAAAAGACTGTCCTATTCGCCCTCCTCGTCAGGGAAACTGGCGCACCTAGTGGATGTGGGAGAGGCGTCCCTGGGTGTATGTGCTTCCTCTCCACGTCTCAGGGTTTCTTTGCAACTTACCATCGCATCTACTACCTCTTTGAATTTGTCCGCCTTTTTGGATTCGGGCTCTGCAGGAAACTTTATAGAGGCGTCCTTGATTAATAAATATAATATCTCTGTGAACCGCCTCGCAAAGCCCTTATTTATCGCCTCAGTCAATGGTGACAGGCTGGACTGTACCGTGCGTTATCGCACAGTTCCCCTTCTTCTAAAGGTTGGACTTTTCCATCAAGAGAATATTGAATTCTACGTCCCCCCTAATTGTACATCTCAGATTCTTCTCGGCTTACCTTGGCATCGACGTCATGATCCCACGCTTGATTGGAACACCGGCGACATCAAGACTTGGGGTGCGGCTTGCTTTAAGAGGTGTTTGAGGTCCGTTCCTGTTTGACCTATTCCTGCTTCAGCTCTATTACTTGGCCTGCCTGAGGTCTACCGGTTCTTTTCCGATGTATTCTGCAAAAAACAAGCTGAGGTACTTCCGCCTCATCGCCCTTACGATTGCCTTATAGACCTCTTGCCGGGTACCACTCCACCTCGTGGTCGTATTTACCCCCTCTCGGCTCCGGAGACACAAGCTATGTCGGAGTATATTCAAGAAAATCTACAAAGAGGGTTTATACGGAAGTCTTCCTCTCCAGCAGGCACGGGTTTCTTCTTCGTGGCAAAAAAAGATGGTTCTCTACGCCCCTGTATTGATTACCGTGGCGTCAATAAGATTACAGTCAAAAATCGTTACCCTTTGCCTTTGATTGCTGAATTATTTGACCGTCTGCATGGGGCCAAGGTTTTCACCAAACTTGATCTGCGAGGGGCCTATAATTTGACACGTATACGCGAGGGCGATGAATGGAAGACAGCCTTCAATACCTGCGATGGCCACTTTGAATATTTAGTGATGCCCTTTGGTCTTTGCAATGCACCCGCTGTATTCCAGGAATGCGTAAACGACATTTTTCGAGACTTGCTTTACTCCTGTGTAGTTGTATATTTGGATGATATACTCATCTTTTCATCTAATCTGGAAGAACATCACCATCATGTCTGGCAAGTTCTGTCTCGCCTCCGTCAACAACACCTTTACGCCAAGTTGGAGAAGTGTCTTTTTGATCAAACCACCTTACCCTTTCTTGGATATATTGTCTATGCTCGTGGTCTCCAGATGGACCCCAGCAAATTGAAAGCAGTTTTGGACTGGCCACGTCCTATGGGCTATTCAACGCTTCCTGGGCTTCGCCAATTACTATCAACAGCTTATTCCCCACTTTTCTACTGTAGTGGCGCCCATTGTGGCTCTCACGAAGAAGAACGCCAATTATAAGTCTTGGCCTTCTCAGGCGGAAGAGGCCTTCATTGCCGTCGCAAAATATTAAGATGGGGCCATTCTTCACATGTAGCCGGCCATGCCGGCGTCAGAAAATCCTGTGCTATCATTTCTAGATATTATTGGTGGCCTTCTTTAGAAAAGGATGTGACGGAATTCATTCAGGCCTGTGCCATCTGTGCACGTGACAAAACTCCTCGCCAAAGACCTGCTGGCCTACTCCTCCCTCTGCCTATTCCAGATACCCCATGAACACACATTGCTATGGACTTTATTACTGACCTCCCTTCTTCGCATTATCTTCACCATTTTGTTTCTGCCCGTCAAGACGATTGGGTCGATCTTCTGCCCTGGGCAGAATTCTCATATAATTTCAAGGATTCTGAGTCTACGAGGAAGTCCCCGTTCTTGGTGGTATACGGTCGGCATCTTCTTCCGCCTCTGCCCTTGTCCACGTCCTCTAGAGTACCCGCTGTGGATGACATCACACAGGATTTCTCTACCATCTGGCAAGAGACCCAACGTGCCCTTTGTCAAGCTTCCGCCCGTATGAAAGTTAGCGCTGATAAGAGGAGAAGAGCTCCGCCTGTCTATTCTCCAGGAGATAAGGTGCGGCTGTCGGCGAAATACATCCGCTTCAAAATTCCTAGCTACAAATTGGGCAACCGTTACCTGTGTCCTTACAAGATCAAGCAACAGATCAATCCAGTTTGTTATAAGCTACACCTACCAACATCACTGCGAATTCCCAATTCTTTCCACGTTTCCCTGTTGAAGCCTGCAATTGTCAATCGGTTCTCTCCTAAAACCTTGGTACCTGCTCCAATCTCTGGTACCGAGGATGCCTTGACGGTGAAAGAGATTCTGGCCTCTAAGCTTTCCAGAGGTAAAAGATATTTTTTAGTCGACTGGGAAGGCTGTGGACCTGAAGAAAGATCTTGGAAACCCGAAGAGAACATTCTGGACCATAGTCTCATCACAGATTTTCTTGGTCCCAAGAAGAGGGGGAGACACAAGGCGCCGGGGTACTGGTGCTGCACGCCCATCTCGCAGCACTTCACTTACCTCCATGGCTGCATCCAGCCGCCGTCCATCTCACAGCATTTCCCTCACTTACATGGCTGCTCCCAGCCATCTCCCTTCCCCCCATGCTTCCTCCTCGCATGGTCAGGTGTGCGCATGTCCCTGTCCACTAGAGGGCGAGCGCACTGGATTCCTGAGATTTAAAGGGCCTGTACAGCACTGATTGGTGCCTGGTCATCTGATCCTGCATCCACTTCCCCTATTTAAAGAGAAACTTCCTTTCCTTCAGTGCCGGATCTTGGTCTTTCCATGCCAGTTGTAAATCAGTTGCTTTTGGATTGCTCACCCGTGTACCGACCTCTGCCTGTCCCCGACACTGAACCTTTGCCGCCTGCCCCGACCTTGGCTACTCACCTTTACTACGAACCTCTGCTGCCTGCCCTGACCTCTGCCTGTGTGTACTACGCCTTTTGCCTGCCTCTTGTGTACCCCGCTGAGCCTCAGCTAACCGTGGAACTGGGCCGCTGTTTGGGGGTAGCGACCTTGGGGGCCACTCGCCGCAAAAGACCAACCTGCCTTGCGGTGGGCTCTGGTGAATACCGCTCCCCTGACGCTGTACCTGCCATCTGTTCCACAGTTAAAGCGGATCCACACCCGAGTCCGCTCCACCAGGCTTGTTGATGTGGCTCAGTTTTCTGTATGTAATCCCTCAATGTATTCTTTGGTTGCACAGAGTTTACCTAAAAAAGGATAAAAAAAAGCAGAATCAAAGCCACATTTTCCTAAAAAAAACTATATGCAAACAAGAAAAAACAAGTTAAATCTGAAAAAGCAAGGTCCCCAAACAGAATAATACCCAAAATGCATAGCTACTTTTAACCCTTTTAACTGCCAGCCTACTTGAAATTTTGTCACCCTCTGTTGACAGGTCATTTTTCACCATGATTTTTTACTGTGATTTTTGCAGGAATTTCCAGGAAAAATTATATATTTTTTTTATAGCAGAGTTTAGGCTTTTTTCATGAAACGTCATGTTTGTAAATTTTCTACTGTACTAAAGTTTTACTACTAAAATACTTTTGAGTAAAAAAAACAAAAAAAAAAAATTTTTTTTTAGAAAATTGTCTTCTTTATTTTAAATACAACATTTATTTTATTACAGAAAACCATATTGCATGTCAAAGCCCAATTTCACCTGATTACAATGGTACCCCATATGTATCCGTAGCTCACCCATTTTTGCTCAGGAGACCTTCCAAACTGCAAAGACGTTTACAAATAAAATACAATTACCATCCAGACTATCAAGGGTTAAGAGCGTAAGGGTAAAAATCCACAAAAATGACATGGGGTCACCCCTACCCAGCATAACTAGCCCAAGGTCAACTATGCAGGGCTTGTAGAACAGGGAGCAGAGGCCAGCTCTGGTGGCCTCCACCCTGGTGGTTACAAGCCTGCACAGCCTAAATCAGCCCCTGGGTCCTTTTGCCCCCCCCCCAGGATTTGGGGAGGCAGGTAATTGGAGAGCAGAGGGTTAATGGAAAGTCACCCACTAGCCACAGGTGACTTGCCATCCTCTGAGCCTTGTGAACTGGTATAGGGGTCTCATGGATCCCTCACCAGTTCACAAAAAGTTAAATGTAAAAATAAACACACACACACACACACACACACACACACACACACACACACACAGAAATTAATGACATTGATTATTTATTTTTTTTTACACTACTTGGACCCTCCAATCCTGTGTCCCACGCTGCCGTTCTGCACCGTTGACAGCTGCAGGTGACAGATGCCAATAGTGATCGAAGCTTTGCAGGCAGATCAGAGCATTCTTGTATCTCGTAAGAAAGTTTATTTTGACATCTAAATCACAGACTAAGACATATTAAAATAATTACATTTTAAAAAACATATATGACAATTATGTCCATACTACTGACAAAGAGTAGGGGGAGGGGGGGGGGAAACCTGTACAGTGGATTGATTGAAAGGTGCTAGTAAATTTATATAAAAACTCAACAAATATTCATATATACACTAAAGCCTTCTTAAAAAAATATACATGTGCAATTATCAAGGAAAGTGCTAAATGCTATATACAGTGCATCAATATCAAGCAACAAGCAACAAAAAAGTCCAAACCATGAAACAAACAAACCGTGAATACCTTACAGATAAAGTGCTATGTGCAAGCAACCGCTGTAGCCCCCCTCGCATAAGCAGACCCTGGACGCGTTTCGTGACGTCACCGTCACTTCCTCAAGCAGAGTATCCAGTGAATAGTGTCAGCTGGAGCTCTTAAATACTCACCCATCCCCGTGCCGCAGCCCCACGCTGTGAGGACGCCGGCGGTCGGCAGGCGCACTCCGGCCGGAAGTGCGTCGCCGTACCGCCCGCCGGATATGACGCGTATGCGCTCCACAATTTGGACTGTGTGTGACACACTTTTTTACACACACACAGTGGTGGTTTGGGGATCTTCTTTCTTTTTTTCTTCTCTTCTCCTCTCTTTTTCTTTCTTCCCTTTTTTTTTCTTTCTTCTCATTTTGAGGGTAGCATATATGATGGTGCACCCTCCAAAATTAGTCATGTGGTTGTATGGTTTATTTTTAATATTGTTTCTCTTTTATTGCCAGCCTGGCCAGAGGTTCCTTGCTGCGCCCCTTTCCCCCCCCCTCCTTTCCCTCCCTCCTTCCCCCCCTCCTCCCCCTTCTTGCCCCTCCTGTCCTCCCTCCCCTCCCCCCCCCCTTTTTTCCCCACCCCCCCCCCCCTCTTTCTCTCAGGCGGAGGATTTGGATTTCATATAGAATGAATCATGAACCCATGTGGAATCTTTGGATCAACATTAAAGTGAATAAGACAACAAGCAAATTTATATGGACAGATAGTTCTGCACATTTTATCTCGGCTGCTGTTATTATAAGTGTCTTGTTTTCCTCTGCTAAAATCTATATGTTCTCCAAGATTGTCCTTCCCTCCCTTCGTCCTTATTATTCTCTCCTTTTTGCATTTTTTCTCTTTTGCTCACTATGTGAATACAAGCGTATAAGTAAAAGTATACAGTACAGCATGAAATAATGTGCTTATTTATAATGCTTATATATGATATAGTTGTTTGGGTTGCCATTTTTTCTACCGATGTGATTGACATTATGGATATTCATTACTTATTATTTATTGATAGTTTATTTAACAATGATGTGGTCTTAGTGTTTATAGTTTCTATGTTCCATGTTTGCTCGTTGTCCAACGGGGGATACTCACCTTCCTTGTGCCGGTCCCGCGCTGTTTCTGGACAGCCGAGACACAGCGCCTCCTCCACTAGATGGCGGGGACGGCTGTGCCCGGCTCCGGACGTTCATTTACATCTCACGCAGTGCGCTCCATTGTGGAGCGCATACGCGTCATATCCGGCGGGCGGTACGGCGACGCACTTCCGGCCGGAGTGCGCCTGCCGACCGCCGGCGTCCTCACAGCGTGGGGCTGCGGCACGGGGATGGGTGAGTATTTAAGAGCTCCAGCTGACACTATTCACTGGATACTCTGCTTGAGGAAGTGACGGTGACGTCACGAAACGCGTCCAGGGTCTGCTTATGCGAGGGGGGCTACAGCGGTTGCTTGCACATAGCACTTTATCTGTAAGGTATTCACGGTTTGTTTGTTTCATGGTTTGGACTTTTTTGTTGCTTGTTGCTTGATATTGATGCACTGTATATAGCATTTAGCACTTTCCTTGATAATTGCACATGTATATTTTTTTAAGAAGGCTTTAGTGTATATATGAATATTTGTTGAGTTTTTATATAAATTTACTAGCACCTTTCAATCAATCCACTGTACAGGTTTCCCCCCCCCCCTCCCCCTACTCTTTGTCAGTAGTATGGACATAATTGTCATATATGTTTTTTAAAATGTAATTATTTTAATATGTCTTAGTCTGTGATTTAGATGTCAAAATAAACTTTCTCACGATTTAAAAATACCCTAGAGTGCCATTGTCAGTCTCTGGTTTTTTTCCCCCCGCCCAGGGGTAGTGGGGCACCCCCTTCTGTTTTGGTCATTTGTAGATTTGCTTGGGGGAAACCAGAGCAGGGCACCAGATTACTATTTTTACTATAGCGAGTGCCATCTATATTCCTTTCTGTCTAAACATTCTTGTATCTCACCGCTCTGCACTAGTACTACCGGCATGTGTCAGAGCCAGAGCGGGATGGGAAACTATGAAATAATATTTTTTTAAACTTGTTTTTTTGTTTCTACACATTCGATTTGAACTGGTTAGAGGTCCCATGGACCCCTATACCAGTTCATACACCATTATCTGCACCACCAATGGGCATGGTGGTGCGGATGAAGATACCTTTAAAGTGGACCAACACCCAGGATTTTGACTATCCTGGGTATTGGTCCACTTCCCCGAGGCACCCCGATCGGGGGTGCCCCGCTGTGTGAAACCCCCCAGAAAGCCCCCAAAACTCACCTCTCCCCGCTCCCACGTGGCCGCGCCGTCCAATCGGCGCCGACGTACAAGCTGATTGACAGCAACGTACAAGCAGCTTGCCCGTCTGCGCCTCCCGCGCGTCACTCTTGACGTGTGCGCGCCCGCGCCGGCCATTCAGAGACGGCCGGCGCGGGCGCGCGCACGGCTAGAGGGGCGCGAGGTGGGGTGATTTGATCTCGAAACCCCGCGAGACATCCGAGATCTTATAGATTCCCGGGCCGATCACCTCAGGGTGTTGGTCCACTTTAATTTATTCAGCTGTGGTGTCTAAGGATGCTCTGGTGGCACACTTTTTTGTGTCTCATCGCTAAAAAGCTCACTGAGATGCAGGTTGCAATAAAATTGAAATACTCCAAACAAACTATATATGCTTTGGAAGAACATACCTCAAGATTTTTAAGCGTACCAAGCTTGTTGATGTAGGCGCAGTTTTTTGGAAGTAATCCCTCAATCAATTGTTTGCTTGCAAAGGGTTTCCCTAAGTAAAGCATGCACGTAACGGTAATTTTACTTGAAAATTTTAGCTCTGCAAAGTGTGCACCTTGTGCTTTTTCAACCAAAACAGTCCTTTACCTTTTGAATACTGCCCACAAACCATATATTTCCTGAAAGTACACACGTTAAGTTTTCTAGGCGTGCCCAGCTTATTGTAGAGGCTTCATCTTTCTGGAAGTGATCCCTTGAATAATTATTTGGTTGCACAGGGTTTACCTAAAAAACAAATAAAAAAGTAGAACACCTTTTACTAAAATATCAATATGCAAACAAGAAATAACAAGCTACACCTGAAAGCACAAGGTCCCCTGAGCAGAACAATACCCAACATGTACAGGTACTTTTAAACTGCCACCCTACTTGAGATTTTGCCACCCCCTGTTGACAGGTCATTTTTTACCTATGTGTTTAACTGTGATTTTTGCATGAATTTCAAGGAAAATTAAATATTTTCTTTTTGCGAGGGGATCCCATTTTTTGAAATTTTAAGGGTTAAAAAATTTTAAGAATCCCCCAAAAATATAAATGTAGAACTGGGTACAGGGCCAGCCCCGGGGGCTGCCCTAAAGGATACAAGCCTGCACAGGCTAAATGGGCCATGTGCCCGGGATTTTGGGAGGCAGGTAATGGGGGCTGGGTGTTAATGGCAAGTCACCCACTAGCCGCCCCCTAAGCCTTTTGAACTGGTATAGGGGTCTCATAGATCCCTTATCAGTTCACAAAGTGTTAAATGTAAAAGAAAAACACACAGAACAACACAAAGAAAAAATATTTAATTATTTTTTTTTTGTAGTACTTACCGCCATCCATCTCAGAGCACTGTGTCACACTGATCATTTTGGTTTCTACTTTCCTGCTGCTGCTGGAAGCCTTTTATACCTGCTGGGTGACAGGTAACACAGGGTTAATTTAAAAAATGATATAGAGTCCCCCCTTTCGGTTAAAAACACAAAAAAATCCCCCCAGCATAACCAGTCTCGGGACCAGCTATGGCTTATAGAACAGGGTGCAAGGGCCAGCCTTGGTGGCCCCCAGCCCTGCAGGTTACAAGCCCACAGAGTCTATTAGCCCTGGGCTCTTCTGCCACCCTGGGCCTTGGGGAGGCAGGTAATGGGGGGCTAGGGAATAATAGCAAGTGACCTGCTAGCTGCAGGTAACTTGCCCAACGCAGCTTCTCCAGGGGTGCTGTGTAGCAGTGAGTGCCCTCCTTTTAAAGTGTCAGTGGAGGAAGTAGAGCCTCAGTCGCAGCTGGAAGCCGCACCCTGCTCCAGGTCAGCTGTTGTTAAGTGTGCAATCAGGCTGCCAGGTGCTGGGGCTTCCAGGTGCCGCTCCATGATGACCTGGCCGGCGTCATCGGCTAAGGGGGAGGGGCACTTTCCTGGCAGCGCCGATCAAAACACATGGAGCCGCCATTGGCCGCCGCTCTGCCTAATGCAGCTGGCCGGGACTCTCCACTGACACACGCAGGGAGGAGACCTACCATTCTCTAACTTAGGTTTATTATACAATACATGGCAACCTTACAGTACTTGTAAAAATAAATCAGATATCTACCATAGACATTTGGTAATACAAATATATTACAGTAGTGTAAATATTTACAGTTTGGAGACCCCCGGAAATCTATTCAGGATGCATAAGTACAATCACTGCTGTGCATGGCCACCATGATCCCAACCAAACTTACTCTCCTAAGGGGTCATGTTGCCAGGCACAAACAGGGCAGTCTTGTAAGAAAGGTTAATACTCAAGGCCCTAGGTCTAACTCCCCACACACACATAATACTAATTTTGGAAAAGGTAAGTATCAAAGTTCCCTACCAAACATCTCCATTAATCAAACTACACTTATATTTTATATGTTTATAGTCCCCTGCAGCATCACAATTGATTTGGTAAAGGTAAGTCCACCAGGGGCTTCCATGAAAAATGGCCACCCTGAATTTTCTGGGTGAAAAATAAATCCACCCTAAACTTCTTGGAACTGAGAAGGATAAATCCACCATAGGCTTCTCAAATAACAGCTGAGTCCCCTATGGACTTCTGCGGTGAAAGGTACATCCACCATCCGCTACTTTAATGTAAGGTTAGGTCCACCATCAACTTCTTTGACACAGGGTCCATTCACCATAAATTTATTGGATATGGATGAGGCACATTCAGCTTCTTGAAGTAAAGGTAAATATCCAAGCTCCCTCAGGTACATTAAAAACCCCCAAAAAACAAAAGAAGAACAAAAACAAAAAAAGGGGAGGTGAGGATGATAGGGTGACCCCTGCAGGTCAATACTAAATGATTATACTCCTCCTCGCTTGGCAACCTCTTGTCCATATCTTCTGATTTGCACACTAACCTAGCATCGGGTGATTTTTCACAAGCAGCGGATAATTTTTTCTGCATGCCAACTGATGCGGAGGGCACCAAGGACCACCCTAGAGACCCTTCCCACAAGAAGGTGCCTAGAGAAGAGAGGAGTATAAAACAACACAGTGAAAAATCTACCATAAGTGAAAGATAAAACCTGGGTAAAAACGTGAAAATTGAAAACATTATGTACATACACAAGATTTATACAACAGCAAAATATGTAATTAACAAGTGAATCAACACTGGAAGCCCGCTAGTGCTATTGTTTTAAGACCCCCGAAGCGTGGGGGAATAGGTGATAAAGCGTCGGCTCTATATGGTTGCGCAGTGACAGGGATCTAAGTCCATCCCAGCCTAATAGATGGTTATTCATGACAGGACTGAGGTGAAGTTGACATCTTCATTTAGGCCCTTTGGTGCCTCTGCATCCAGATTAAAGATCCATCTTAGCTCCTCCCTCAGTAGCTTACTGTTAAGATGTCCTCCCCGGGTGCCCATATTCACTTTTTGTAGCCCTATCACTCTCAGGTCTCTTTTCAGCAAGAAATGTCGAGCCACCTGCTTCCTTGTCCCGCGCCACTAACAGAATATTAGATAGGTGTGCTTGGATCCGTATCCTGAATGTATTATTTGTCTCCTCTACATAAGTTGTTTTACAAGAGTATTGTAATGCATAGACTACAGAGTTTATGAAAGACTTCAATTGAAATCTGTTCCCTGTTTGTTGGTTCTGCACCTCTTTGGTTTTTTCAACAAATGGGCAGATGGAGCAGTGTCCACAGGGGGCACATCTCTGCACATTCTTAGGTGGCAACCACGATTGCTGCAGGTTCTTGAAGTGACTGTGACACAGTCAATCCCTCAGATTCCGGGCACGCCTAGCCACCATTTTCGGACTCCATGGTATCCATGGGCTTATTTCAGTATCGCTCCTTATAATCTCCCAATGGCAATACAAGATCGATTGTAGATCTGCCCATTGTTTGTTGTAATTCGTAATGTATCTTACAGCTCCCAATACCCGCTTACAGCGCCTACTAGCGGCCGCTCTAAGCGCCGCTATACAGACGCTCACATGCCGATATGTAAATCGGCCTCTTTGTCTTTTTGTCTGCAGCCCCTGAACTTGGATTTGTTTATTGAACTTTGTCTTCTTGCAGCCCACCCCTGAACTTGGATTTGTTTTTGGACATAACTTCTCTGCTACACCCCCACACATGGAGCTCTGCCCATCTCTAGCTACCTGTCAGAATTCAACCTTTCCATGGTTGTAGCTGGGAGGCTTGACACTGTCTGAGCAAGTAAAATTTACCAATACAACACAGAAACCCAGCAGGGACTGGCAGGGCTGTACATGATGAAGTTTTGCTACCTGCGCAAGCACGTTAACATGCGCTTCCACCAGCTTTACCTGTTCCTACCAGATTACGACATTTCTGCTTATGTGATTGCCACTTTAGAGACAATAGGCCTTATTTATCAAGTACTTCTGCCAGATTCCACCACATTTATGGATATTAGAGTGGTGCATCATATAATTTGCACGGTAAGAAACACATTTGCTAAAACATTAGCAGTGCAGCAACATGCTACAAAACATTACAAATTATATTTATATACTCTAATTTGCACTGATGTGGTGCAATCTGACAGAAGTGCTTGATCAGGCCCACTGTAGGTCATGCTAATAATTTGGTGAAACAAGTTTAACGTTGGGTGTGTTGTTTAGTTTAAATTGAAGCTTACATCTGAATTAGCATTTTTACTTGAACAATAACATTTTTTGTTCCATTTTTTCCCCAGAAATGATTTATTTTTCTTCATAGCCCGGCCATAGGGTGCTGTGGTTTTCAAACTTTCAAGAAGTGATCTTTAGCTCGGCTGTGTTACTTACAAAAAGCTTACTGAGATGCAGGTTGCAATTCATGCCCAAATGTACACCCAGAGTTAAACTTGCTTCTAGAGATGAGCGAACTTTTGAAAAATTCGATTCGACTGATTCGCCGAATTTTCCGACAAAAATCGTTTCGACCCGAATTTATTCGCGACGAATCGCTATTAAAAACGGCTATTTCTGAGCCTCCTAGAGCCTCAATAGGGTTGTAGACCATTCTGCCTTGCTGTAACACGCATAGGATGCGTGCTGGGTTAGTTAAATAATACTTTAAATAAATATCACATGCAGATCAGAGGCATCGCTAATAGAATCGCAGAGCGGCACAATTACAGAGAGTTGAAGTGGCATCACTGTGAGGGGCAGGAGCCCAAACATTGCTTTAAAGAGACACTGGAGTTGGCAGCAGCAGGAGCCCAACAATTGGATGAATCACACTCTGTAGTTGCAAGCAGCAGCAGGAGCCCAAACATTGGCTGAAAGAGACACTGGAGTTGTCAGCAGCAGGAGCCCAAACATTGACTGACACACCCTGGAGTTTCAAGCAGCAGCAGCAGCAGCAGGAGCCCAAACATAGCTTGAAAGAGACACTGGAGTTGGCTGCAGGAGCCCAAAGATTGGATGAATCACACCCTGGAGTTGCAAGCAGCAGCAGCAGGAGCCCAAATATTACTTTAAAGAGACATTGGATTTGGCAGCAGGAGCCCGAAATTGGATGAATCACACCCTGGAGTTGGCAGCAGCAGCAGGAGCCCAAACATTACTTTAAAGAGACACTGGGGTTGGCTTCAGGAGCCCAAAGATTGGATGAATCACACCCTGGAGTTGGCAGCAGCAGCAGCAGCAGGAGCCCAAACATTACTTTAAAGAGACACTGGGGTTGGCTTCAGGAGCCCAAAAATTGGATGAATCACACCCTGGAGTTGCAAGCAGCAGCAGGAGCCCGAACATTACTTTAAAGAGACACTGGGGTTGGCAGCAGGAGCCCAAAAATTGGATGAATCACACCCTGGAGTTGCAAGCAGCAGCAGGAGCCCGAACATTACTTTAAAGATACACTGGGGTTGGCTTCAGGAGCCCAAAAATTGGATGAATCACACCCTGGAGTTGGCAGCAGCAGCAGCAGCAGGAGCCCAAACATAACTTTAAAGAGACACTGGGGATGGCAGCAGGAGCCCAAAAATTGGATGAATCACACCCTGGAGTTGGCAGCAGCAGCAGCAGGAGCCCAAACATTACTTTAAAGAGACACTGGGGTTGGCTTCAGGAGCCCAAAAATTGGATGAATCACACCCTGGAGTTGCAAGCAGCAGCAGGAGCCCGAACATTACTTTAAAGAGACACTGGGGTTGGCAGCAGGAGCCCAAAAGTTGGATGAATCACACCCTGGAGTTGCAAGCAGCAGCAGGAGCCTGAACATTTCTTTAAAGAGACACTGAGGTTGGCTTCAGGAGCCCAAAAATTGGATGAATCACACCCTGGAGTTGGCAGCAGCAGCAGCAGGAGCCCAAACATTACTTTAAAGAGACACTGGGGTTGGCTTCAGGAGCCCAAAAATTGGATGAATCACACCCTGGAGTTGGCAGCAGCAGCAGCAGCAGGAGCCCAAACATAAATTTAAAGAGACACTGGGGTTGGCAGCAGGAGCCCAAAAATTGGATGAATCACACCCTGGAGTTGGCAGCAGCAGAAGCCCAAACCTTACTTTAAAGAGACACTGGGTTTGGCTTCAGGAGCCCAAAAATTGGATGAATCACACCCTGGAGTTGGCAGCAGTAGGAGCCCAAACATTACTTTAAAGAGACACTGGGGTTGGCTTCAGGAGCCCAAAAATTGGATGAATCACACCCTGGAGTTGGCAGCAGCAGCAGCAGGAGCCCAAACATTACTTTAAAGAGACACTGGGGTTGGCTTCAGGAGCCCAAAAATTGGATGAATCACACCCTGGAGTTCGCAGTAGCAGCAGCAGCAGGAGCCCAAACTTTACTTTAAAGAGACACTGGGGTTGGCTTCAGGAGCCCAAAAATTGGATGAATCACACCCTGGAGTTGGCAGCAGCAGCAGCAGGAGCCCAAACATAACTTTAAAGAGACACTGGGGTTGGCAGCAGGAGCCCAAAAAATGGATGAATCACACCCTGGAGTTGGCAGCAGCAGCAGCAGCAGGAGCCCAAACATAACTTTAAAGAGACACTGGAGTTGGCAGCAGGAGCCCAAGAATTGGATGAATCACACCCTGGAGTTGGCAGCAGCAGCAGCAGGAGCCCAAACATTACTTTAAAGAGACACTGGAGTTGGCAGCAGGAGCCCAAAAAATTGGATGAATCACACCCTGGAGTTGGCAGCAGCAGCAGCAGGAGCCCAAACATTACTTTAAAGAGACACTGGGGTTGGCTTCAGGAGCCCAAACATTGGATGAATCACACCCTGGAGTTGGCAGCAGCAGGAGCCCAAACATAACTTTAAAGAGACACTGGGGTTGGCAGCAGGAGCCCAAAAATTGGATGAATCACACCCTGGAGTTGGCAGCAGCAGGAGTCCAAACATTACTTTAAAGAGACACTGGGGTTGGCTTCAGGAGCACAAAAATTGGATGAATCACACCCTGGAGTTGGCAGCAGCAGCAGCAGGAGCCCAAACATTACTTTAAAGAGACACTGGGGTTGGCTTCAGGAGCCCAAAAATTGGATGAATCACACCCTGGAGTTGGCAGCAGCAGCAGCAGGAGCCCAAACATAACTTTAAAGAGACACTGGGGTTGGCAGCAGGAGCCCAAAAATTGGATGAATCACACCCTGGAGTTGGCAGCAGCAGCAGCAGGAGCCCAAACATTACTTTAAAGAGACACTGGGGTTGGCTTCAGGAGCCCAAAAATTGGATGAATCACACCCTGGAGTTGGCAGCAGCAGCAGCAGCAGGAGCCCAAACATTACTTTAAAGAGACACTGGGGTTGGCTTCAGGAGCCCAAAAATTGGATGAATCACACCCTGGAGTTGGCAGCAGCAGGAGCCCAAACATTACTTTAAAGAGACGCTGGGGTTGGCTTCAGGAGCCCAAAAATTGGATGAATCACACCCTGGAGTTGGCAGCAGCAGCAGGAGCCCAAACATTACTTTAAAGAGACACTGGGGTTGGCTTCAGGAGCCCAAAAATTGGATGAATCACACCCTGGAGTTGGCAGCAGCAGCAGCAGCAGGAGCCCAAACATTACTTTAAAGAGACACTGGGGTTGGCTTCAGGAGCCCAAAAATTGGATGAATCACACCCTGGAGTTGGCAGCAGCAGGAGCCCAAACATAACTTTAAAGAGACACTGGAGTTGGCAGCAGGAGCCCAAAAATTGGATGAATCACACCCTGGAGTTGGCAGCAGCAGCAGCAGGAGCCCAAACATAACTTTAAAGAGACACTGGAGTTGGCAGCAGGAGCCCAAAAAATTGGATGAATCACACCCTGGAGTTGGCAGCAGCAGCAGCAGGAGCCCAAACATTACTTTAAAGAGACACTGGGGTTGGCTTCAGGAGCCCAAAAATTGGATGAATCACACCCTGGAGTTGTCAGCAGCAGCAGCAGCAGGAGCCCAAACATTACTTTAAAGAGACACTGGGGTTGGCTTCAGGAGCCCAAAAATTGGATGAATCACACCCTGGAGTTGCAAGCAGCAGCAGCAGCTGCAGGAGCCCAAACATAGCTTGAAAGAGACACTGCAGTTGGCTGCTGGAGCCCAAAGATTGGATGAATCACACCCTGTGGAGAGTCATGTGAGGAAAAAGTAGCTTAGTTAGTAATATCTACATAAAATTATGAATAAACAAATGCAAAAGTATTGCCAAAGTGAAGTTTTGTTTGAGCATGTGTTTCCACCTTTTAATTAAATCAGAAACAACAAGGTATCATTGCCTCTGACTAATTAGCCCTCAAAAATTCTTGGAATTTTTAATCTGGATGTCTGATCCATCTTATCCGAAGAATATTAATAAAAAGTAAGAGTAACGTAAAGGATTTATTATCAATACTTACTTGTGGTCCGATGCGGAGGAATGTCTGTAACTGGAGAGCAGCGCCTTAAATCTGTTTTGCACGATCCATCTTTCTTTAGTGTTGGTCTGGCCCCGTCATCAATCTACTGGAATACATCAGGCATTGTTGGGAGGAAAGCTTGGCTGATCCATGCGCCATTGATTTCCACGCAGGGCAGTCTCTGGAAAAAAAAAAAGTATGTATAAACCAGGGTCTTTTTCATATAAAAACAAATGGTTATTCTTGCTTTTCAACCATATGTTCCACAGCTTTACCAGTCATTGTGTCAGCCAATGAAGCAACTTTGTCTCGAAGTGCTGCAAAGGCAGTCCACTGCATCACAAGTGGCATCTGACACCCCCAGTCAACTGTCTGTTGTTATGCTTTGGGTTCAGCTCCACTATCCATTGATGAAGATCTGATAATCATAAAATTCAGCAGCTACTGCCCAGCCAAGAAGTGGAGGAGACACTCGCCTCTTCTTCCACTAGCCGGGCAATTAGTGATGAGGAGAGTGTCGTGGGAGGAGGTGTTGCAAGCCGAGGTAGTGGAAGAGGGTCCCTGGAGTCTGCGGTGGTGGCGGCGGCAGCAGCAGCAGCAGTGAATTATTGCGGACTGTTGGTAGGGAAAATCAGCTACTCAGCGATGTGGCAGTTTTTCATACAGCATCCACAATCCTGTGGAGAAAAAGTAGGTTAGTTAGTATATATACATAAAATTATGAATAAACAAATGCAATAGTATTGCCAAAGTGAAGTTTTGTTTGAGGGTGTTTTTCCACCTTGTAATTAAATCAGAAACAACTAGGTATCTTTGCCTCTGAATAATTAGCCCTCAAAAATTCTTGGAATTTTTAATCTTGATGTCTGAGGGATTTCTCCTCTCAGACAGCGTCACCATAAGTCCAGCCTGCTGCATTACCCAGTGGTGGACCTTTCAGAGAACTGATGGCTTGTGCCGAGCCGAGGTGGAGAGTCCCATGGTATCATTGCTTTGCGAAGATGGCAGTACCTGCCCTGTAAAATGTTGTTGAACAGAAGGTGGGCCAGTCCTTTAGCCTGTCAGTGTGTACCAAAGTGCATAGTGTTGTCTACGTCTGGAGCTGTAACCATGGACTCATGTTGGACAATATATAACCCTTTTAGGCCCCCTTGGTGATTGTGGTTTCACGCTGTTCTTCACATGGTTTTCCTTGACCAACAGAGTCACACATGGGAGGAACTACTAAAAAATGAGAACTCAGTCCATGAAATCATTGCTTAATCCACGAAAACAGCAAATTTGGACCCATGGTGACTGATACTTGGAAGAACATCTTGTTTGCGCTGCGACAAGGAAGCCAGAGTCATGCGTCCTGACATGGCACACGTGTTCAGTCTAGTTGTCAAGCGTTTTCTGAAGTCTTCCCCCCATCTGAAAGACATCCGAACAACAGGAAAGAAAGTTAGCATGCACTTCTGGCACTCCTACACCACCAAGCACAACCTTATTGAGCCTCAGAATCAGAACGGTGTACCCCAACATAGTCTGATTTGCGATGTTTCCACCCATTGGAATTCCACCCTCCATATGCAGGATCCACTATAGGAACAGAGAAAAGCCATCACGGATTTCTGGATGATCCAAGCGGATAGGGGGACACCCCTGTGTAAATTCAATGTAAACCATTGGCAGCTCATACGTGACACCGGCCGTTTGCTCAGGCCCTTTGAGGAAGCTACTTTAGTAGTCAGTTGCCAGGACTATGAGATGAACGATGAGATTCCACTGCTTCATGTACTACAACACATGTTGGAAACCATGGCTGGTCAGGGCACTGGAGACATGGCACATACATTTCACAGCCACATGAAGCCTGTGGGGGCTGAAGTGCAGGAGGAGGAGGGGGTGGGGCACAGCAAACCACAGTTTAGGTTTCACAAAATGACCATTTTATCTAGTCATCTGACAGGAGAGGAGGAGCAGGAGCAGCCACAGGAGCTAGAGGGTTGGGAGGAAGGCGAGACAGAGGACCCAGACACACCGTGGCAGTTTACAGTGGAGATGGAGTCAGGTAGTCCCTCCGAGTCACTTGCACAAATGGCACGATGCATGCTCACATGCTTTCGTACTAGTGAGCGCAGAATTGTCTCCATTTGTCAGCGGGAAGACTTCTGGCTCTCCAACTTATTGGACCCTCGCTTCCGGCACAAAATGGGGGCATTTTTTACGCCCACTGAGAGGGAGGACAAACTGACCTACTACAGAGACATCTCACGTAGTCAGTTGGGTGATGTCTATCTGCGCCATACTCCCGCAGGTCTGACTCGGGGGGACCTCTGCGATCACCTTCCACTGCCATGGCTGCTGGGGGGGTGGAAGGAGCAGCAGCAGCAGCTCCATCAGCAGCAGCCTCAGTCTTCAGTCGCTAGTGAGTAGCTTTCTACACCCGCATAGTGAGTCTACTCATGAGCAGCAGGAAGACCTGGAGCTGGACCTCAAACAGCAGGTCATGTCATACCTTGACATGACCATGCCAACACACCTTCAGGATCCACTGGATTTGCTGGGAAGCCAAACTTGACTTGTGTCCGCAACTAGCAGAGTTTGCCCTGGGTAAAGCTGTACTGGCCGGACAGTAGTTGATTTAATTGGCAACTGGGCTGCTCTATATAATGAAGCAAAGTGGCAAATTTACCTCACTATATAAGCTATTGCCCCTCATATTTACACAGGGGCAGCTCCATATAATGGTGCAAAACCATGAATTTACCTCATAATATAAACTATTGCCCCTCAGATTTACACAGGGGCTGCTCTATATAATGAAGCAAAATGGCAAATTTACCTCACAATATAAGCTATTGCCCCTCAGATTTACAAAGGGGCTGCTCTATATTATGCTGCAAAATGGCAAATTTACCTCACAATATAAGCTATTGCCCCTCAGATTTACACAGGGGCTGCTCCATATAATGGTGCAAAACCATGAATTTACCTCATAATATAAACTATTGCCACTCAGATTTACAGAGGGGGTGCTCTATATAAGCTATTACAGCTCTATATAAATAAAAATAAATAAATAAAAAAAAGGGCCTGTAGAAGCTTATTTAGTATAACAGATAGGGTGACATGTGCTGGTTTGGGATGCCCATATGGGCTAGTGTTTTGACTGCAGGACAAAAACCAATGCAAAATGCAATAGCTTAATAAAGCTGATGCTGATCAACGCTTATTTAGTATAACAGATGGGGTGCAACATGCAGGTTTGGGATACCCTGCGGCCTGGTGTATTTAAAGCAGACCAAAACCAATTCAAAATGCAATAACTTAATAAAGCTGAGGCTGTAGATGCTTATTTAGTATAAACAGATAGGGTGCAACGTGCAGCTTTGGGGTGCCCTGCGGCCTGGTTAAATGAAAGCAGTCAAAAAGGAAGTGCAAACTGAAGTAGCTTAATGAAGCTGATGCTGATCAACGCTTATGTTGTATACCAGATAGGGTGCAAGGTGCAGCTTTGGGGTGCCCTGCGGCCTGGTTTATTAAAAGCAGTCAAAAACAAGTGCAAACTGAAGTAGCTTAATAAAGCAGCTGATGCTGATCAACGCTTATGTTGTATAACAGATAGGGTTAAAATAGCATGTGCCTTGGGATGCCCGTGTGGCCTGGTATAATTCAAGCTGAACAAAAAGTAACAATAATCCAAGTATGAGAAATGCTTGTGCTTAACAAATAGGGTTAAACAGCATGTGCCTTGGGATGCCCGTGTGGCCTGGTATATTTTAAGCTGAACAAAAAGTAACAATAATCCAAGTATGAGAAATGCTTTCACTTAACATATAGGGTTAATCAGCATGTGCCTTGGGATGCCCATGTGGCCTGGTATATTTTAAGCTGAACAAAAAGTAACAATAATCCAAGTATGAGAAATGCTTGTGCTTAACATATAGGGTTAATCAGCATGTGCCTTGGGATGCCCGTGTGGCCTGGTATATTTCAAGTTGAACAAAAAGTAACAATAATCCAAGTATGAGAAATAATTTTGACCTTCTTTACAGCGCCATACTTTGAAAAAAAATCCTTAATTTCATGCCGATCAATCCAAAGGTCAATGCCCCTAACAAAAACAGTGTTCGGCATAAGTCTTCCTTCTGGAAGGACGTAACCTTTAGTTTACATGGTTGGTGGGTGGGTTATCTTACAAATTGGGATACCCCAGGCAGCAGTGTCATTGAAAGAGACAGATTGTAATGCAGGCCATACGCAAGCAGAGAAACTCAGGCTGCAACAGGCCTCTTTAGTTTACATGGTTGGGGTAGGTTATCTTACAAATTGGGATACCCCAGGCAGCAGTGTCATTGAAAGAGACAGATTGTAATGCAGGCCATACGCAAGCAGAGATACTCAGGCTGCAACAGGTCTCTTTAGTTTACATGGTTGGGGTAGGTTATCTTACAAATTGGGATACCCCACTGTATATGAAACCGAATATAAATGCACACCCAAAAGTGGACAATCAGCCTCCAAGAGGCCTGCTTAGTTTAAATAAGAGAGCTGCTTAGCTTAAATAAGAGAGCTGCTTAGTGTAAATAAGAGGCCTGCTTAGTTTAAATAAGAGAGCTGCTTAGTGTAAATAAGAGAGGTAAGTTATGTTATGTTACAGAATGGGATGCCCCCACAGCAGACTTGAGATCAGTATATATGCACACAGCAACAGTGTGTAAGCAGGCTCATACATGCCAAATTACTTTAAATAACTGTGCAGCTTACAGTAAATACAGAGGCTAATGGTATGTTGTTACAGAATGGGATGCCCCAAGCAGACTTGAGATCAGTGCACACAGCAACAGTGTGTAAGCAGGCTCATACAGGCCAAATTACTTTAAATAACTGTGCAGCTTACAGTAAATACAGAGGCTAATGGTATGTTGTTACAGAATGGGATGCCCCAAGCAGACTTGAGATCAGTGCACACAGCAACAGTGTGTAAGCAGGCTCATATAGGCCAAATTACTTTAAATAACTGTGCAGCTTACAGTAAATACAGAGGCAAATGGTATGTTGTTACAGAATGGGATGCCCCAAGCAGACTTGAGATCAGTGCACACAGCAACAGTGTGTAAGCAGGCTCATACAGGCCAAATTACTTTAAATAACTGTGCAGCTTACAGTAAATACAGAGGCTAATGGTATGTTGTTACAGAATGGGATGACCCAAGCAGACTTGAGATCAGTGCACACAGCAACAGTGTGTAAGCAGGCTCATACAGGCCAAATTACTTTAAATAACTGTGCAGCTTACAGTAAATACAGAGGCTAATGGTATGTTGTTACAGAATGGGATGCCCCAAGCAGACTTGAGATCAGTGCACACAGCAACAGTGTGTAAGCAGGCTCATACAGGCCAAATTACTTTAAATAACTGTGCAGCTTACAGTAAATACAGAGGCTAATGGTATGTTACAGAACGGGATGCCCCAAGCAGACTTGAGATCAGTGCACACAGCAACAGTGTGTAAGCAGGCTCATACAGGCCAAATTACTTTAAATAACTTGTGCAGCTTACAGTAAATACAGAGGCTAATGAGATTTTACAAAATGGTAATGTTCCCACAGCAGACTTGAGATCAGTTCAGTATATATGCACAGTAAGTGTATAAGCAGCCTGAAAACGCTAACAAAGCCAGTCAGCCAGCCAGTAACACTCAGGCTGGATGAAAAAAAAAAAAATCTCCCTGTGACTGCCTCCGATTTTTCCTAACTTTCCCTGCTTCTCGCTGACTTCCTGCCTGTCTCCTGCCTGTCTCCTGCCTGTCCCTGTCTGTCCCTGTCTCTCTAACTGTCTCTCCCTGACTACAGCAGCGTCCTGTCTCTCACGAATGCAATAGAGAAATGAGGAAAAGCAAGATGTCCGCCGCCTTAAATAGCGCTGTGACGTCACCGGGCTTGCTGGCTGCTGATAGGCTGCATGTGACTGCCCCAGCATGCACTGGAGCGGGGTAGATGTCTGGACATGTCCCGTCCGCCATCTTAGAATCTTAGAATGTAATGTAAATGAATGGATGTTAAAGGAAAACTTCGAGCAATCGAAGCACGGGGAAATTCGGATTCGATCCGAATCGAATTTTTGATGAAATTCAGATCGAATCCGGGTTCGTCCGGATCGATTCGCTCATCCCTACTTGCTTCACTAATTAATTAGCATGACCGCCATTAGTGGCGACAACTACTGATCATAACCTAGCTTCAAACTGCGGGAAAGTGGCAATCGCCGTAAATCAGGTCCCAGGTGTTTTTTTTTTTTTCTGGAGCAATATAGTGCTGCAATATTAATATGCAAGTATCAAATAGCTTTTTGCATTTAGAACCATCACTCTTAACAGAATAGCAGCTGCACTTGTCACATTTAATTCTTCTTTAGCGAAATATCCTAGTGCTGTCAAAGTGACAGGCAAACAAAATGAAGAATAATTTAAAAATAATTTGAGTAAAATTTCAACTTTACAGTTTAAAAATAGACTAACATCATCCTTTAATAAAATACATAGGGACAGCGTCTACTTTAAATTCACACCTATTTGAGGTTTCTGATTGACAGGTATACTTGAAGTCACTGATTTTTTTAAATACAATGTCAGAACAAATTACATTCATAAATACTGCTCATGAGCTGTATACAGACACCTGTTCCTCCTCAGCACTCTAAAAACACCTTTGAAGCAGTTTTTCTTTTAGGCATAATAAACATTTATGTCCCGGTGTATGTCTTTCTTTGAGGGACGTGCGCCATGGCACCAACTGTGCACCTAAGAAGGGTCACCCAGTCTCATAGGCATGGTTGCAAGGCATTGAGGAAGGAGAATTCTTCCCAGAGAAGCCATATATGATGCAGGGGAAACATAAAGTTTTAAGTGAATATTAACAGCATATAGCATAAATGCATCAATTTACTTACAAAATATCTTTATCTTCACAATGAAGCTCTAAGTATACTAATACTGTGAAAGATTAATAAAAGAATGCATACACAGTAATTTACTTTTAATTTCATATTTACGCTTATAAATACTGTAGGTACCATATCTTTATTTCTATATCCACGCCCATGAATACTGTATGCACTATAAATTTAGAAAAGCCACTATGACCAATTGAGGGTGCAATAGAATGTCATCTCTTAAAGGCGCAAGTGAGACTCCAACAAAATGGAGTCTAGGCACTAATCAAGTATATTGTTATAATTTCACCTCCATTTGAGCAACAGTTAAGTGATTTAATACTTTAATTCTTTGATCCCAACACACAAGTCTGATACGCGGAGTGGGGAAAAATCACCCAGGGGACCCAGTGAGGGCGCAGTGCAATGCCGCTTCCTGTCGCCGCTTGATGGACTCCAATAAAATGGAGCAACAGCGCTCAGCAGGCCGGTGCCGCACCACGCCACATCCAGAGTATTCCGATGGGCGGGGGGTGTGCCCCGGCGCCTGGAGCACACAACGTCACTTCCGGCATTGGCCGGGGTGGCGGCGTGGCCCGGGCGCCGGAGCACACATAAAAGCGTCACCGGAGCAGTGCTTCCTCACCCCTAGACCAACGAGCACTAACATCAGAGCCAGGAGAGCCCTGCGGGGATAAGACGGAGGACACACAGTCCTTCGAGCGCGGGCAGTATACTCTGCGCACAGATTGTATCATCCTCAAAGGTATAGTAACCTACATCAATATGACTATTAGGATGGCCCATAGGAAAGCCTCAAGATTGCAAATAACTTACATGCCACCCAAGGTAATGTTATGTCCTAATCTTGCAGGATTTCCACCGAGGCAATCCCTCTAAGCATGTGATCTAGTGCAATTATCCATGTTGGAGAACATAGATTTTGTCCCAGCAAGGTAACTAATATCCGCAGATATACATATTGTTTTTTATCGATTACTTGGCAAGCCTCTCATGATTGGCAATGGCATGTAATTTTTTCAAAGGGCATTATGACCAACAAGCTACTATGAGGGTGTCCTTACTACGTCCTTCTCGGAGAATAAGGTTCAATGACCATAATTGTAAATGCACACAGTAGATATTGGACTGCAATAGATGACGACTTATGTCACATGTCAATACAAGTATTGCACAGGTATTGTACACAAAAAGAAACATACATATTACTGAATGTGTTCAAAATGATTATGGAGATAATAACTAATGGGAGTTTAACACACATATTTGATCTTTTTTCCTCTCCTCATAAGGGCATTGAGAAAGCCAAAAATAGTGGCTAAACATGTCTGCCCATCATTAAGATAGTCTGAGGAGAAACTTTGTTAAACATAACATAGGAGAAAACGTATGATTGAGGAGCAATCTGAGCAATGTACACAGTATCACAGATCATGAATCAATGAAGTATACTTGTTGCTCTGAAATTGTTTGTAATATGAAATTATGAAATAAAAGGGAAGTATAACTTCTTTTAATCAAAAATCAGTGTGGCCACAATCAAATGCTCGGTGAACGAACCGGGGGTGGCCTTGACCCAGAATCAGTAGCGATGTCACTATTGAGTCTTTGTGTGATAGTAAACCAAAATCCATAGCATACATTTGGGCAGCCAATGTCTCCCTTTGGGGTGTAAGCCACAGACAGTGTGCGGCAGGTCCTGGTAGCCTGTCACATGTGGATTGGTGGTCAAGGACAGACGTGCTTATATAGAATGTAAACCAGCTTATTCAATTTAATATCAAATTAAAGTCGCCCAGACACACACTAACTTGTCATGTAACTTGCCAAGCAATTTTAAGTAATTTGCACTATATATGTTAAACTATGTTTTTTGCAGGAATTTCCAGGAAAATTATATATTTTTTTTTTAGCAGAGTTTGGGCTTTAACATAAAAAAGGTTTGTGATTTTTTTCAGTGCAACAAAAATAAAAAAAGTCCTGTTTTTATAATTTTGTACTGCTGTTTTGGGCAGAACACAAGGGTTGGGCAAAAATCCAGCTTCCGATTATTCCTGGGGTGCTGCTGAATACCACCAGCGCAGCCGGTTGCTAGGAAACCCACAGCAGTGAAGGAGAAGTTCTGTGGCCATCATCTTTGTAAAAGCATATCTGCCTGCAAACAGATTATGTAGCAGCAGGTGCCACCCCAATTGAAAAGTGACTTATGGCTCCTGGAGTGTGTTCACAAAGGTGGACCCAAGTCTGCAACAGTGGGGATCCGGATTAAAGTCTCACGTTATCGCATGTTGTAGCAATGTCTATCAACCCCGCTTCTAGGGCGTCTAGGAATCTGTTCAATCACCATAACCTGAAGTCTATGAAAATCCATCAGGTTACTTTTTATGTTTAGTGGGACTTTAATTGTCTATTTGGCTATACCTTGTTCGCAAATAGGATTTTTTCTTCTGTGCTCAATACTTCTGCGTTGTAAAAAACATATCCAAAATGCCCCAGAGGTTTTCACTGGCAAGTTTGCCTATCTTAGAGTCTTGCCTTCTCGCAGGACTGACAGGAAGGAGACATTCAAAGAGAAACATAGCTCTTTCCTGTTTTAAAAATTAAAGAAAAAACATTTCTATACAAAATCAACAAATATGTGCTTCCATATGTTTTCTAAGGACCATGCGGGGTTCTTAGACTACTAGGGACAAAGAGGGGATTTTGTCACTTATCTTCACAGGCATCTAGGGCATAAGACAAGCGCACATTACATTCTATGCAAAATTGTTAGGTATAAGGAAAATACCTATAGTTTCCATTTAAGTCCTATATGGTATAAGACATTTCTAACTAAACATTTATTTCCATTTCATTCCCTTGATAGCTGAAATATCTTAATGATTAAATGTACAATATTTACTGCACTTCCTGCATCATATCTCAGTGGCAATTTTAGGAAGTTACATAAAAAATAGCTTTTAGCTTTCCTCATGTCAATTACTACAACATTTAAAATAAGATTTGTTTAGTAAGAAATGTGAAATTCCCTAGAACTCCCTGCCAATTTAGTAAATCAGTAAGTCCATACTCCTCCGCAGCATGTCGACAGTTGCAGAATAAAGGCAAATATTTTATTATTATTAGAAAATTTTCTTTTTTAGACATAGATATTTTACACTTGCAGAGAGCTGTGATAAATATCATGGGCTTCAAAGTGCATCTGCACCTGGTCCGTATAAATCACTTTTCAGCTTGCATTGATGAAAAAGTTAGATAAATCCAATTTAAGAAAACAGTTCCATCTATATTTGTGCCAACCTCAAGAAAACTATAACTTACTAGTTGATCATAAAGATAATATTCATAAATTCCTCACCATAATATCAGATGAGGTAAATCTTTCTCTAAGTTTCAGTTCAGAAACATTTCTGTGTTATTTTAAAAATGACAGCTACCCAAAGTTTGTTAATTTAATTGGAAAAAAACAAGATAGGGTAATCATTCCCTTGATCATTGTTGCCATACAGTAATTGTAAGCTGTACAAGAAGAATAATAAAAGAAGTTATCTCCTTAATAAAGCCCTTTATACATGGACAGCATTTTTGTTTAATCCCTATATTTAATCAAAAAGTGTACCAAAACTCCCCAAAAACAATATGTTTTCTGCCCTCATGCTGCTTGGTATTCCTGTTTTAGTGAGTTTTATTTTAATTTTCCCCCAGACATGACATTGTATGCCGTTGCTTTCTGGCAGGATACCATTGTTTTAAACTAGCTGTTTAAGTCCCCTCCTTGCAATCTCATGCTGAGAGCAATTAGTGGCTATTGAAAACTGAGATATCCACTTGGAATAAGTCTAAGCTAATGTTAGTGATTTGGAAGTCTTATTTTTACTTTTGGATAGCTTTCAGGTATTGAGTTAAGCTCAAGACCTTAAGGATAGCTAGCTCCATAGGCTCATAAAGTTTCGAGAAGATTCAGGTAAGGGTTATTTCCAGAAATTCAGATCCTTTATAACTGGACAGTTGCAGTAGGTTAAATACAATACTTGTTGAAATATAGGGAGATGTATACATTCTTGACTACAGCAGGAAGTTAGACAGGCTGTATATACAGGAGAAAGACAATGGAATCAAACTAAGCAGCAGCATTACACATCTTTGTAAGTTTTATAGAAGTTTGTACTTGAGTGTTGTTTATAAATGTAGCTTGCACCGAAAGCCTGATGGTTGACCCACCATAGGTGTGTTTGTAATCTAAAAACCTGCTGCCATGGTGGGGCATTTTCTTGGTAAGCTGCCTTCTTAGTTCATACATGCTTGAGTGCTGTGTCCATAGAACACGTAGAGCAGTATACTTCAAATGAATACTTTAGTTCTTTTTTTTGTTTTTTAACATTTCGACATGCACCTCATTTATTGTAATAATAGGCAATGAGCAATATAAAGTACATTTAAGTTTCGTGGAATGGAAAGTAATTCTCTTGTAATTTTTTCTCAATTCAAAGTGACTTGTACAGGAATGTAGCAGCCATAAGTAGTAGTTCTAATCAGAACTACTATCAGCACCCAGCAAGCCCGAGGGTCCCCACTCCCCAGGAGGACAGCTGCCACAATGGGGATAAATAATTTCGTCCCCAGAGATGTGTCCTCATCCTGCTCCCTGGCTCCAGCATTGCAAGAAGGAAGTACTGTACACTGGAAGAAAGTAATGCAATTTATACAGTACATACACTTCCTTTCTCTGGCTCTCTGCTCTTTCCATCACTGTCCCCTCAGCTCTGCCCCATCCATCCATGTCCCCACAGTTCTGCCTCATTCATCCCTGTCCCTTCAGCTCTGCCCCCCAGCGCTGTCCCCTCAGTTCTGTCCCATCCACCCCTCTACCCTCAGCTCTGCCCAATCCTCTCAGCTCTATGCCTCTTCATCCTTGTCCTCCCAGCTTTGCCCACCTATCCTCTTTCTTCCAGCATTCCCAGTCTATCCATCTTTCTTCCAGCTCTACCCATCTACCCCCCACCACCAGCTCTACCCAGCCATTCCTGTCCTTTTCATTTTGCCCATCCATCCATCCGTCCCTCTTCCTCCCAGCTATCTCTCCATCTATCCATTCCTGCCCTTCCTGTTTTGTCCATCCCTTTTCCTCAATACTCTGCCCGTTCATGTGGGGACAAACCAAAAAACAGCTCCAAAAGAGGGTTGAAGGCAGGCAGCCCTTCTTAGTTTTGACCAAGGAATTTATAGACTCCTGACCCCCGATTCTCCACCGCAAAGGGACCCACATAGACCATGCCATCTGAGGGCCCACATAAACCTGGAGCCGGCCCTGGTTACAATCCAAATACTTTGTCTACCATGAACAGTATGGAGGCAAAGCGTTAATGGTATTAGCATGAGTAGAGCTATGAGGTGTTAGTTGGCTGCCTTGGGTGTGGTGTCATCAATACACTGCTTCTGTTCAAGTCCTGCTTCTGCCTGGTTCCAAAATGTTCACATTTTTGGCTTTTTTTACACCTAAGAATCCAAGGTGCAGTCCCGGCCACAGGAGATGGCTCTCTGTACTGTGCCATCTGCTGGTGTAATTAGAGATGAGCGAACTTTTGAAAAATTCGATTCGACTGATTCGCCGAATTTTCCGACAAAAATCGTTTCGACCCGAATAAATTCGCGACGAATCGCTATTAAAAACGGCTATTTCTGAGCCTCCTACAGCCTCAATAGGGTTGTAAACCATTCAGCCTTGCTGTAACACGCACAGGATGCGTGCTGGGTTAGTTAAATAATACTTTGAAGAAATATCACATGCAGATCAGAGGCATCGCTAATAGAATCGCAGAGCGGCACAATTGCAGAGAGTTGAAGTGGCATCACTATGAGGGGCAGAAGGAGCCCAAATATACACTGGAGTTGGCCTCAGGAGCCCAAAAATTGGATGAATCACACCCTGGAGTTGGCAGGAGTTGGCAGCAGCAGCAGCAGGAGCCCAAATATACACTGGAGTTGGCTTCAGGAGCCCAAAAATTGGATGAATCACACCCTGGAGTTGGCAGGAGTTGGCAGCAGCAGCAGCAGGAGCCCAAATATACACTGGAGTTGGCTTCAGGAGCCCAAAAATTGGATGAATCACACCCTGGAGTTGGCAGGAGTTGACAGCAGCAGCAGCAGGAGCCCAAATATACACTGGAGTTGGCTTCAGGAGCCCAAAAATTGGATGAATCACACCCTGGAGTTGGCAGGAGTTGACAGTAGCAGCAGCAGGAGCCCAAATATACACTGGAGTTGGCCTCAGGAGCCCAAAAATTGGATGAATCACACCCTGGAGTTGGCAGAAGTTGGCAGCAGCAGCAGCAGGAGCCCAAATATACACTGGAGTTGGCTTCAGGAGCCCAAAAATTGGATGAATCACACCCTGGAGTTGGCAGGAGTTGACAGTAGCAGCAGCAGGAGCCCAAATATACACTGGAGTTGGCTTCAGGAGCCCAAAAATTGGATGAATCACACCCTGGAGTTGGCAGGAGTTGACAGTAGCAGCAGCAGGAGCCCAAATATACACTGGAGTTGGCCTCAGGAGCCCAAAAATTGGATGAATCACACCCTGGAGTTGGCAGGAGTTGACAGTAGCAGCAGCAGGAGCCCAAAAAATGGCCTAAAGACATAAATATGTTTTGCACCATTTGGAAAGTGTAAAACGTGGCACCATGCTGAATCTAGTCGCATGCATCAGGCATTGGTGGGTGGAAATCCTGGCTGATCCATCCCTGATTCATTTTGACAAAGGTGAGTCTCTCCACATTTTTAGTTGACAGACGAGTTCTCCTCGCCGTAACTATGGCCCCCGCCGCACTAAACACCCGCTCAGATGGCACGCTACTTGCCGGGCAGGACAGCTTTTCCAGGGCAAACTCTGCTAGTTGCGGCCACAAATCAAGTTTGGCTGCCCAGAAGTCCAGCGGATCCTCAAGGTGTGTTGGCATGGTCATGTCAAAGTATGACATGACCTGCTGGTTCAGGTCCTGCTCCAGGTCTTCCTGCTGCTCATGAGTAGCCTCACTATGCGGGTGTAGAAAGCTACTCATTAGCGACTGAAGACTGAGGCTGCTGCTGCTGATGGAGCTTCTGCTGCTGCTGCTGCCAACCCCCCCAGCGGCCATGGCAGTGGAAGGTGAGCGCAGAGGTCCCCTCGAGTCAGACCTGCGAGAGTATGGACCATGGCGCAGATAGGCATCGGCCAACTGCCTACGTAGAATGTCTTTGTAGTAGTTGAGTTTGTCCTCCCTCTCGGTGGGTTTAAAAAATGCCCCCATTTTGTGCCGGAAGCGAGGGTCCAATAAGGTGGACAGCCAGAAGTCATCCCGCCGACAGATGGAAACAATTCTGGGGTCACTACGCAAGCACGTGAGCATGCTTCGTGCCATTTGCGCAAGTGACTCGGATGGACTACCTGTCTCCATCTCCACTGCATACTGCCACGGTGTGCCCGGGTCCTCTGTCTCTCCTTCCTCAAAAACCTCTAGCTCCTCTGGCTGCTCCTGCTCCTCCTCTCCTGTCCGCTGACTAGATAAACCAGCCATTTCGCCAAGCCTAAACTGTGTTTCGCTGGGCAACTCCTCCTCCTCCTCTTCCTCCTCCTCCTCCTCCAGTTCAGCTCCAAGGGGGTTCATGTGGCCGTAAGATGTAAACGCCATGTCTCCAGTGCCCTGACCAGCCATGGTTTCCAACATGTGCTGTAGTACATGAAGCAGTGGAATCACGTCGTTCATCCCGTAATCCTGCCGACTGACAAATAAAGTGGCTTCCTCAAAGGGCCTGAGCAAACGGCAGGTGTCACGTATGAGCTGCCACTGGTTGACATTGAAGTTACACAGGGGAGTCCCCCTATCTGCTTGGATCATCAGGAAATCCGTGATGGCTTTTCTCTGTTCATATAATCGGTCCAACATGTGAAGGGTGGAATTCCAACGGGTGGAAACATCGCAAATCAGACTATGTTGGGGGATACCATTCTGACGCTGTAGCTCAAGAAGGGTGTGTTTGGCGGTGTAGGAGTGGCTGAAGTGCATGCAAAGTTTCCGTGAAGTTGTTAGGATGTCCTGCAGATGGGGGGAACACTTCAGAAACCGCTTGACAACCAGATTGAAGACGTGAGCCATGCAGGGGGCATGGGTCAGGCTTCCTTGGCGCAGCGCAGACAAAATGTTCTTCCCATTGTCGGTAACCATGATTCCCATTTTAAGTTTTCTCGGAGTAAGCCATGTTTGGATTTCCTGATGAATACATTTAAGCAGTTCCTCCCCTGTGTGACTCCGTTCGCCAAGACAAACCATGTGAAGCACTGCGTGACACCTCCGTGCCCTGCACACATGGTAGACTGGAGGGGCACTGAGACTTGAGCCTACAGTGGAGGGTGAGGAGATGGCGGAGGATGAGGAGGCCGAGTCGCACGGTGTCACAGGCCCAATGGGCAGAGAGCGCGGAGGCCGAAGCGGCGTGACCTGTCCAAGTTGCTGCTGCAAAGGGACCACATTCACCCAGTGGGCCGTAAACGACATGTACTGCCCCTGACCGTAGTTACAGCTCCAGATGTCGGCGCTGCCATGTATTTTGCTACACACCGACAGGCTCAAGGACTGGCCCACCTTCTTTTCAACAAAAGTGTGCAGCGCTGGTACTGCCTTCTTGGCAAAGAAATGACGGCTTGGGACTCTCCACCTCGGCTCGGCACAAGCCATCAGTTCTCTGAAAGGTGCAGATTCCACCACCTGAAAAGGGAGCGACTGCAGCACCAGCAACTTGGACAGGAGCACATTCAGCTTCTGCGCCGTAGGATGAGTGGGCGCATACTGCTGTCTCTTGGACATGGCTTCGCTGATGGATTGCTGGCGGGATGCATGACTTGGAGGAGGAGGAGGAGGAGCAGGAGCGACAGAGGATGGGTGTGACGCACAGCTGCCTTCGGCTGAGGTGCTGGAGCCTTGGCTGGCAGAAATTGGGAGCTCACTTGGTGAGGAAGCAGACTGGACCACCCCTTGGGAGCCTCGGTTCTCCCAGGTCGTTTTATGGTGACGCATCATATGTTGACGCAGGGCCGTGGTGCCAACATTTGGACCCTGGCCACGCTTCACCTTTTGCCTACATATCTTGCATGTGGCCATGTTACCCTCCTGCGGATGCCTCAGGAAAAACTGCCACACTGCCGAGTAGCTACTTTTCCCACCCCCTGGCCTCACTGATTCACTGCTGCTGTTGCCAACTCCAGGAACCCCTGCTCCACTACCTCCCGATAAGGTAGACTGCCGCACAGCAGGTGCTCTACCCCGGCCCCGGCCCCGGCCGGCTCCAGCCTTTGGAATTGTGCCCCCATGCTGACTGCTACCACCTTGCTGCCTCAGCTGCTGACTCCGGGGCAACCTGCGCCCCTCTTCTCCTGATGATGACGATGAAGCCCCTTCATCACCCGGCTCCCAAGTGCGATCGGCTTCATCGTCATCATCATCATCATCACCGGGTTGTGGCTGTACGTCACTGATGTTCGTGGATTCGTCAACAGTGTCTGGCGCAGGAGCTGGAACGCTAGCAGCACCCACGACACTGTCCACATCACTATTTGTCTGCCTAGCTAAAGAAGCCACCTCCATTTCTTGGCTGGGCAGTAGCTGCTGACTGTCCTCCTGTATCTGATCGTCCTCCTCACTAAAGAGTGGAGCTGAACCCAAAGCATAGGATACGTCGCTGGGGGAGGGAACGGCGTAGGACAGAGGAAATGGGAGGACAGGGACTGCTCTCGGGGCATGCCAACTCAGGGTTGTGTCAGAGGAACCTACCGACCCTAGACTGGGGGTCTCAGATGTAAGTTGTGATGATGTTGTTGATGAGCGCGTCAGCCAATCTACCACGGCAGATGCGTTACTGGTGGAGACCCGACCGCTAGCAGATACTGGCAGATTAGGTCTCTCAGCGTGACTCCTGCTGCTACTGGCCCCCAGTCTGATGCGAGCTCTGCCTGCGGAATCTTGGCCTCTGCCACTCCTCTTTTCACTTCCAGGCACTTGTCTGCCCGACATAGTCTAACTGGCGTGGTAGTAGGTGATATTTTAAGAACCCCCAGGCAGCAGTGGGTCTATATAAAACAGAATATAATGCACACCAAAAGTGAGCAGTAACACTCAGCCTCCAACAGGCCTGCTTAGTGTAAATAAGAGAGCTGCTTAGTGTAAATAAAGAGGGGTATGCTATGTTACAGAATGGGATGCCTCAACAGAAGTGCACCTGGCAGGCAGCAGTAAGCCTATGCCCAGCAAAAGTGTCTTATAATATAAATATGATAAGAGCAAATGCTTATATGGTCTTAAACAGAGGCTGCTTTAGTCACAGAATGGGATGCCCTGGGCAGGAATGGACCTGGCAGGGTCCAGTAGGGCTTTGGCCAGCAAAAGTGTCTTTATCAGGCTAATTTCAAATATGATAAGAGCAAATGCTTATATGGTCTTAAACAGAGGCTGCTTTAGTCACAGAATGGGATGCCCCGGGCAGGAATCGAGCTGGCAGGGTCCAGTAGTGCTTTGGCCAGCAAAAGTGTCTTTATCAGGCCTAATTTCAAATATGATAAGAGCAAATGCTTATATGGTCTTAAACAGAGGCTGCTTTAGTCACAGAATGGGATGCCCTGGGCAGGAATGGACCTGGCAGGGTCCAGTAGGGCTTTGGCCAGCAAAAGTGTCTTTATCAGGCTAATTTCAAATATGATAAGAGCAAATGCTTATATGGTCTTAAACAGAGGCTGCTTTAGTCACAGAATGGGATGCCCTGGGCAGGAATCGACCTGGCAGGGTCCAGTAGTGCTTTGGCCAGCAAAAGTGTCTTTATCAGGCCTAATTTCAAATATGATAAGAGCAAATGCTTATATGGTCTTAAACAGAGGCTGCTTTAGTCACAGAATGGGATGCCCTGGGCAGGAATCGACCTGGCAGGGTCCAGTAGGGCTTTGGCCAGCAAAAGTGTCTTTATCAGGCCTAATTTCAAATATGATAAGAGCAAATGCTTATATGGTCTTAAACAGAGGCTGCTTTAGTCACAGAATGGGATGCCCTGGGCAGGAATCGACCTGGCAGGGTCCAGTAGTGCTTTGGCCAGCAAAAGTGTCTTTATCAGGCCTAATTTCAAATATGATAAGAGCAAATGCTTATATGGTCTTAAACAGAGGCTGCTTTAGTCACAGAATGGGATGCCCTGGGCAGGAATCGACCTGGCAGGGTCCAGTAGGGCTTTGGCCAGCAAAAGTGTCTTTATCAGGCCTAATTTCAAATATGATAAGAGCAAATGCTTATATGGTCTTAAACAGAGGCTGCTTTAGTCACAGAATGGGATGCCCTGGGCAGGAATGGACCTGGCAGGGTCCAGTAGGGCTTTGGCCAGCAAAAGTGTCTTTATCAGGCTAATTTCAAATATGATAAGAGCAAATGCTTATATGGTCTTAAACAGAGGCTGCTTTAGTCACAGAATGGGATGCCCCGGGCAGGAATCGAGCTGGCAGGGTCCAGTAGTGCTTTGGCCAGCAAAAGTGTCTTTATCAGGCCTAATTTCAAATATGATAAGAGCAAATGCTTATATGGTCTTAAACAGAGGCTGCTTTAGTCACAGAATGGGATGCCCTGGGCAGGAATGGACCTGGCAGGGTCCAGTAGGGCTTTGGCCAGCAAAAGTGTCTTTATCAGGCTAATTTCAAATATGATAAGAGCAAATGCTTATATGGTCTTAAACAGAGGCTGCTGTAGTCACAGAATGGGATGCCCCGGGCAGGAATCGAGCTGGCAGGGTCCAGTAGTGCTTTGGCCAGCAAAAGTGTCTTTATCAGGCCTAATTTCAAATATGATAAGAGCAAATGCTTATATGGTCTTAAACAGAGGCTGCTTTAGTCACAGAATGGGATGCCCTGGGCAGGAATGGACCTGGCAGGGTCCAGTAGGGCTTTGGCCAGCAAAAGTGTCTTTATCAGGCTAATTTCAAATATGATAAGAGCAAATGCTTATATGGTCTTAAACAGAGGCTGCTTTAGTCACAGAATGGGATGCCCCGGGCAGGAATCGAGCTGGCAGGGTCCAGTAGTGCTTTGGCCAGCAAAAGTGTCTTTATCAGGCTAATTTCAAATATGATAAGAGCAAATGCTTATATGGTCTTAAACAGAGGCTGCTGTAGTCACAGAATGGGATGCCCCGGGCAGGAATCGAGCTGGCAGGGTCCAGTAGGGCTTTGGCCAGCAAAAGTGTCTTTATCAGGCCTAATTTCAAATATGATAAGAGCAAATGCTTATATGGTCTTAAACAGAGGCTGCTTTAGTCACAGAATGGGATGCCCTGGGCAGGAATCGACCTGGCAGGGTCCAGTAGGGCTTTGGCCAGCAAAAGTGTCTTTATCAGGCTAATTTCAAATATGATAAGAGCAAATGCTTATATGGTCTTAAACAGAGGCTGCTTTAGTCACAGAATGGGATGCCCCGGGCAGGAATCGAGCTGGCAGGGTCCAGTAGTGCTTTGGCCAGCAAAAGTGTCTTTATCAGGCTAATTTCAAATATGATAAGAGCAAATGCTTATATGGTCTTAAACAGAGGCTGCTGTAGTCACAGAATGGGATGCCCCGGGCAGGAATCGAGCTGGCAGGGTCCAGTAGTGCTTTGGCCAGCAAAAGTGTCTTTATCAGGCCTAATTTCAAATATGATAAGAGCAAATGCTTATATGGTCTTAAACAGAGGCTGCTTTAGTCACAGAATGGGATGCCCCGGGCAGGAATCGAGCTGGCAGGGTCCAGTAGTGCTTTGGCCAGCAAAAGTGTCTTTATCAGGCTAATTTCAAATATGATAAGAGCAAATGCTTATATGGTCTTAAACAGAGGCTGCTGTAGTCACAGAATGGGATGCCCCGGGCAGGAATCGAGCTGGCAGGGTCCAGTAGGGCTTTGGCCAGCAAAAGTGTCTTTATCAGGCCTAATTTCAAATATGATAAGAGCAAATGCTTATATGGTCTTAAACAGAGGCTGCTTTAGTCACAGAATGGGATGCCCTGGGCAGGAATCGACCTGGCAGGGTCCAGTAGGGCTTTGGCCAGCAAAAGTGTCTTTATCAGGCTAATTTCAAATATGATAAGAGCAAATGCTTATATGGTCTTAAACAGAGGCTGCTTTAGTCACAGAATGGGATGCCCCGGGCAGGAATCGAGCTGGCAGGGTCCAGTAGTGCTTTGGCCAGCAAAAGTGTCTTTATCAGGCTAATTTCAAATATGATAAGAGCAAATGCTTATATGGTCTTAAACAGAGGCTGCTGTAGTCACAGAATGGGATGCCCCGGGCAGGAATCGAGCTGGCAGGGTCCAGTAGTGCTTTGGCCAGCAAAAGTGTCTTTATCAGGCCTAATTTCAAATATGATAAGAGCAAATGCTTATATGGTCTTAAACAGAGGCTGCTTTAGTCACAGAATGGGATGCCCCGGGCAGGAATCGAGCTGGCAGGGTCCAGTAGTGCTTTGGCCAGCAAAAGTGTCTTTATCAGGCTAATTTCAAATATGATAAGAGCAAATGCTTATATGGTCTTAAACAGAGGCTGCTTTAGTCACAGAATGGGATGCCCCGGGCAGGAATCGAGCTGGCAGGGTCCAGTAGTGCTTTGGCCAGCAAAAGTGTCTTTATCAGGCTAATTTCAAATATGATAAGAGCAAATGCTTATATGGTCTTAAACAGAGGCTGCTGTAGTCACAGAATGGGATGCCCCGGGCAGGAATCGAGCTGGCAGGGTCCAGTAGTGCTTTGGCCAGCAAAAGTGTCTTTATCAGGCCTAATTTCAAATATGATAAGAGCAAATGCTTATATGGTCTTAAACAGAGGCTGCTTTAGTCACAGAATGGGATGCCCCGGGCAGGAATCGAGCTGGCAGGGTCCAGTAGTGCTTTGGCCAGCAAAAGTGTCTTTATCAGGCTAATTTCAAATATGATAAGAGCAAATGCTTATATGGTCTTAAACAGAGGCTGCTGTAGTCACAGAATGGGATGCCCCGGGCAGGAATCGAGCTGGCAGGGTCCAGTAGGGCTTTGGCCAGCAAAAGTGTCTTTATCAGGCCTAATTTCAAATATGATAAGAGCAAATGCTTATATGGTCTTAAACAGAGGCTGCTTTAGTCACAGAATGGGATGCCCTGGGCAGGAATCGACCTGGCAGGGTCCAGTAGGGCTTTGGCCAGCAAAAGTGTCTTTATCAGGCTAATTTCAAATATGATAAGAGCAAATGCTTATATGGTCTTAAACAGAGGCTGCTTTAGTCACAGAATGGGATGCCCCGGGCAGGAATCGAGCTGGCAGGGTCCAGTAGTGCTTTGGCCAGCAAAAGTGTCTTTATCAGGCTAATTTCAAATATGATAAGAGCAAATGCTTATATGGTCTTAAACAGAGGCTGCTGTAGTCACAGAATGGGATGCCCCGGGCAGGAATCGAGCTGGCAGGGTCCAGTAGTGCTTTGGCCAGCAAAAGTGTCTTTATCAGGCCTAATTTCAAATATGATAAGAGCAAATGCTTATATGGTCTTAAACAGAGGCTGCTTTAGTCACAGAATGGGATGCCCCGGGCAGGAATCGAGCTGGCAGGGTCCAGTAGTGCTTTGGCCAGCAAAAGTGTCTTTATCAGGCTAATTTCAAATATGATAAGAGCAAATGCTTATATGGTCTTAAACAGAGGCTGCTGTAGTCACAGAATGGGATGCCCCGGGCAGGAATCGAGCTGGCAGGGTCCAGTAGTGCTTTGGCCAGCAAAAGTGTCTTTATCAGGCCTAATTTCAAATATGATAAGAGCAAATGCTTATATGGTCTTAAACAGAGGCTGCTTTAGTCACAGAATGGGATGCCCCGGGCAGGAATCGAGCTGGCAGGGTCCAGTAGTGCTTTGGCCAGCAAAAGTGTCTTTATCAGGCAGAGGCCCTTATTCATCAAGCGATAGCGCCAGGTAGTGTCTGACGAGCGCCAGGTAGCGGCAGCTAACGGCGCCTACCGACTCAAGTACGCCCGGCGGCGGTCACAATGACGCATTTATCAAGCTAAATGAGGCTAGCGCCGGCGAGAGCGACGGCTAGCGCGGCATTCATCATGAAGCCGGCTGGACCGAACAGCGCCGCTGCAAATTCCTTCACAGCGACACGTATTACCTGGCGCTACCTGCCGCTCTCCCATACATTTCAATGGCAGACGCTGCAATGATTGTTCTTAGTGGTTTTGGGGTTTTTTGCTTTTGGACAAAATTCAACACATGTTTATATTGATATGTTGTATGAATCTAGCTGGTTATTTATCTTTTTTTTTTTTTTTTTTTTTTTTCACAATGTAATGTTGTGAGTGACATGGGAATTGCATCTCCTCCACCCAAACTCATTGGCCTCAAAAGCGCTGGTTTTCCACACAAACGGGGCTTGTAAAGCTATTTTGTAGCCTGTCAGGTTGGGCGGTCACGTTCGCTCTTCGAAATTGTCAGCGCCCAAGCTATTCGGCAGCCCTGTCCTTGATGAATCTGTGTTGGTCAGTGTTTGTGCAGTCGCTGTTTTAATTCGCTATGTGGCGGCGCGAGCGTCGCTGTGCCTCGCTGCGCTGCGTTGTGCGGCGCTGTGCTGTTCATACATGTGGCCTTCTGCCATTTGCAAGGAATTCACTTCCCGCGACCCCAGTCGTTGTTAATGAATACACTGTAGTTGTGAGCGTGCCTGGCCACATATTGCAGGATTAACATTCAGTCGTACCAGCTCATAACAACCCGTTATGCATTCTCATGTGTGCCACATTTTCAGGTAGTTGTCTAGTTTGATTGTGTGATGACTTTGTGAAGGAATAAGATTTGTATATTTAAGCACAACGGTGTATGCTTTAGAAGGACCTATGCATTACAGTATGTAGAACCCCCTGCTAAATCAAGCTAATAATTTGTTGCGCCGTGGGCCCTAGCTTGTTTTTGAGCGTCATTTTAATGTTTTTCCGCCACTTAGCTTGCACATAGCTGATATTAGCTTGTCCCTGCTGCGCGCATTTTTTTTTTTTCAATTTGGTAGCCCAGTTGCTTGCGTCATATCCGGTTCCGGGATCCTCCTTTGCGTTTCAACGCCACCTTAAGGTAAAACTGTCTTGCGCTTATGCCAATAGCTTGTTTTTGAGCGTCATTTTAATGTTTTTCCGCCACTTAGCTTGCACATAGCTGATATTAGCTTGTCCCTGCTGCGCGCATGTTTTTTTTTTCAATTTGGAAGCCCAGTTGCTTGCGTCATATCCGGTTCCGGGATCCTCCTTTGCGTTTCAACGCCACCTTAAGGTAAAACTGTCTTGCGCTTATGCCAATAGCTTGTATTTCAGCGTCATTTTAATGTTTTTCCGCCACTTAGCTTGCACATAGCTGATATTAGCTTGTTGCTGGGGCGCGGTGCGTATTTTTGTTTTGTTTTGTTTTTTATGTCTCATGTCGCTAGCGTCATTTCCGGTTCCTGTTTCCTCCTTAGCGTTTCCAATATGGCTCCCAAACGGCGAGTAATGCGCCTCCCCAGCTCCTCCTCAGATTCCGGCCCCACCACCCCTCCCCCACATCCCCCACCTACCTCACCTTCCCCAAATACCACCCCTCCCACCCATTCCCCTCCTGGGCCCCAAAAACAAAGGCGCACCCGGGTGGATAGCCGGGTCAATGGCCAGGTTGTGAAAGTGAGTATTTTAGTTATGTATTTTTAGCTTAAAAATGTAGAAACACACAGGGTGGATAGGGGCTGAATTTTTATTGTTTTTAGGCCAAAATTTAACACTCCACATGGGGCATCCCCATTGTGGATGTCCTGCTTGGATGCCCCCCCCCCCCCCTGGAGGGCCCCAAAAATTACCTCTGGCCCGTCCCATCTGTGCATGCGTGAGTTGCGGATGCCTATTGCGCTTACCTCTAGCAGGGTGTACCCCTGCGCCATACATATTTTCATTTGGTGTGCAGGCGCACTCCCTGTTAGAGTCAAACGCCACATGCGTACTTTGCCGTGCAGACGCAGCTGAGCTGGTATGCACCTCCCAAGGCCCTTGGATGCGCATACCACACCGGCGTGGACCGCTGTGTTTGGCTTGCGGAGTGACGTGGGAGTGTCCTCAGCGGTGTATTTGGGCCCTTCAAAGGGGGTTGCAGACAGTGGGCCACCCACAGTAGTTGTGGCCCAAAAAAGTGCACACAAACCCAGACTAATGTAAATCCTGGGTGTGGTTCCACTTTGATCTTGTCTCTGTATAACTGTTTATGACATTGTTCTGAGGTCATGTTTTGATTTTAATTTTTTCTTTTTTTTTACTTTTTCCCTAGGACTTCTGCCTGGCCGAATACGACTATGCCCGAGGAGCAAAAAAACGCCTTGCCATGGAGGTGAAGGCCACTGTGTCCCGGCGCTTCAAGACCGACCTGACCATCCGGGCGATCCAACAGAAATGGTCAGATTTTAAGCGCCGGGACCCAGAAGGCGTGTACCGCCTATATGATGCCTACGCATCAGGTAAGTTAAAGCTTATGTTCTTTTTTGCCTTTGTGCAGAATCATCTGCTAAGCTGTGTCCTTTTTTGCTCTTTATATTAATTATTTGCTTTCACCCCCTCCACACAGATAAGCGTCCTCCCCTGGGGAAACGTGGGAAGGGATTCCTCCCCCGAACCAGGCAGGCGGACTCGGGGGAGTCATCGGGGGAGGGTCCCTCCCGCGGGTCCTATTTAGAGGACCCAGGGGAGGAAGGGGATGACGCCCCAGAGGAGTGTGCTGCTGGGGGGCAGGCTGGATCAAGCCTCAGCTCCTCACACTCTGAGGCTGAGGACTCTCACCAGGCAAGGGGCCACTCTCAAGCAGGGAGTGAGAGGGAGGAGGGTGGCCCTTTGCCTGGTGGATCTTCTGAGCAGAGTGTGAGGAGCCGAGGCTCCCCGCCTCCTCCTCAGAGCCCTCCCTGGGCTTCAAGTGGCGCTTCATCCCCTGGTGAGTTTACATGTTTTAATTGTTAGTCTGTGCCAGGTTTCATCTGACCATTTGTGCTTAGCCCTTGCAATTCCTCTGTAATTTGCAGGGCATCATATAGGCGGCACCTCCATGGATTTTTGGCGTCAAATCCTCCTCGGGCATAGTCGTGGTAAGTGTATGTGTTAAGCTAGTTCATTTTGGTCTTTATGTCATTCCTTAAAGTGGACCCACAAACCTTGCTGATATTGCTTGGATTATGGCGCCTTGCCTGCCAAATCACATCCCTCACCCAGGGCCCCCCCCCAACCAAACACCACAAACTACTTCCCTCTTTGGGGGTGGCAGAAGCCATTGTCCCTGCCTCCTGTGTGGCACTCGAGATGTGTGTGCGCCTGCGCTCTGTTTCCTACTGGCATGCGTGTGCGCACACACTGGCGGAGTGATGTGCGGAAGGCAGGGGCGGTGGCGGACTAAAATTGTGTTGCTCTGCCAAAGTAGACTACTACACTGAATAATCACAATCCTGTGTCTTGGTACACTTTTAACAGACACGTTTCCTGGTCCATTGTCTAAGCTGGTTTGCTAATGTACATTAACATCACAAACCACACTACAGTGCTAGCCAACTGGAAACCACCCCTATGTTTCTGGCCACACCATGATGTGTGCTAGCAAAAGTTAATTTACGTGAAGTAGTTAGGGCAAACACATGTTGCACACTGGTAACATTATCCATTAAATTGGTAATGAGTCATTTACATTGCAATGTAAAGGTTAGTGCCAGATTGGCAAAATGGATACATGTGGCAACCATAAACACTTCACATTAACTAATGGGCCAGGAATATACCAAATATCGTTTAACATGTATGTAAAGAAGTGTTTGTTTTTGGAGCTAAGACTCCATAACCAGATTGATGTCCAAACTTCGGGTGTCATAGCTCCACTAAATGTTGTTTGGTATTTTGTTTTTTTATGGACAGATGTTGCTACGCAGACGGAGGCAGAATTCCTCCTCCCCACACCAGCTCCAGGGACGGCCAGCAGCATGGGCCACCGCCACAGCTGCGATGGTGAGTACATCCAAATTAATATGGGTAAATACTTTGTAAACATTTCTCTTCTAGTTACATTTGTAGAAATGTGAAATTGACCAATGTGTGAATATCACACACATCTAGGTTAAATGTGTTTGGTCAATAATCCAACATGCCAGTCACCATCCTTGATAGTTGCCTCACATTCTTGTTACGGACACATACGGACTATTTGTGGCGTATAGACAACCAAATGGGGCTGATTAGGTGTTTACCAATAACATTATAGGGCAAACTTCCATCTTCCATAGGCACTGATGTTTGGCTTGGACTAAAGACATAAATGTCCTTACTTGGCCATAAACATTATTACCTTTGCAAGAGTGAACCTGGCCCAACACCAAGGCTGTTTAATGTGCATTAAACATTTAATTTGCCAACAACTAACAACTAACACCCCGCAGAATATACGATAAGTGCAGGTACCACGGGTCCACCCCACCAAGCAAACCCCTAATTATGGGAACTTATCTTCCGCTGGCTCCTGCGCAACACTCCAGACGTGCATTTTTCCCCCCTGGGCCTCTGTGAATGGCCGCCGGGTCCCCATGAGCAGCCAGAGAGTGACATGCGTGAAGAGGGGGTGGAAGAGGAGTGTACATTCCTGTTCCCTGCATAGACGTTAGCGTGCCTTCTTTGTGCCAAGCACGTTGGAGCATGGAGAGGTGAGTGGCTATGGATTACTGTGTGTATACACACATCAGGGGAAATACAGATCTGTGAGAAACAACAAAGTGGGCCAAAACCCAGGATAAACTATATTGTGGGTGTTGGTCCACTTTAAGAGTAAAGGTATGTGGTCCTAACATGTTTTCAAGTCAATATTAAAACTTTATTTTAAAATGTTAGGGGCACATTGTTCACCAATGTTAATGTGAGTGTTAGCAAGTTAGAAACACTGACATTACATTGCTACATCTGTGTATGTTGAGTTCCCAAACAAATTCTAATATATTATTTTTTATCACATCTCTACAGCTTGTATACGCCAGCATCGCAGACTGTGGCGGGCCTTCCGACAGATGAAAGGGATGCTGCTGGCCATGAAGAGGCGTCGGAGACGTTAGGGTGGGGGGGATGGCTGCCCTGGCCATGTTTTCTTGGCTTTGTTGGCCTATGTTGCCCGTGTTGGGCCAATTTCTATAAAGACATTTATCTTTACCAAGAACTGTGTTGTTCCTTGACCAGCATAGGTTTAGATTCCCCAAAACCATTATGTCTAAAATTAGGCTGCCATTTTGAGCCAGTACATGTTTACACCATAGTAAGCAATGTTAACTAATGTGGCACATAAATGGTGGCATAATATTAGAGATGATTGAGCAAATCAGCCCTGACTGTGTATTTAGCTTTCACATGTATGGATAAACACAAATTAGAGGTGGTTTTCCAAAATATATTTACATAAATCATAAGAAAAAGGTATACAAATTAATATTCTTGGCTGGGTGGCCGGGGAGGTTGGGAGTCATTGCTAGGGGCGGTGTTGGGGGACAACAGTGCAGTAAAAAATATAGACTGCTGTTGGATGAGCTGTTGTATCAACAACAAAGTTTGGTCCTGCCGCTGTATTGCCTCTGCCTGGCGCTGTATTGCTTCTTCCTGGCGCTGTACAGATTGCTCGATAACATTGGCAAGGCGACCAAGGTCCTGGTTCTGTTGTAGGTTTTGCCTTAACTGGTCCACCTGGCGCTGCAGGCCCTCATTTTGTTGCTGACACATCAGCACCTGATTTTCCAACGCCGCAATGCGCTCATTAGTTCCATCACGCGGCTGTTGGCGACTGTAGTCCTCCAGCATCCGGACCCCTAGTGTGTAGAAATCGGCACTGGTTGGTGCCACACCTCCTCTTGCTGTGGTTGGAGGCTAAAAAAATAGTAAACCACATTTTAGTCAAACGGAACAAATGCAGTTATGCCCCTCCCAAAAGTTACCATAAACACTCACTAGACAACTTACCCTTGTCTGAGCCTCTGAAGCTTGGCCACATGGGACTTGGGAAGAGGTCCCCGCTTGGGGTTCTGGTTCCGCCTCCTGCCAAAACAACAATGAAATGAAATGTTACATGTTGCTTCTTCCACTACCCACGAATATGCCAATGGGTTTAGAGGTCGTCTACATCAGCCATGTTACCTGCGTGTCCTCCAGCCCAGGTAGGCTCGAGGTATCGCTGCCAGAGAGTCGCGAATCAACATCAGAGATGTCGGGCAAGTTGGCAAATGCTAAACAGGAAAATCATGTTAGTAGGTCTGTGGGCCAAACTCTAATGTAACCTGGTTAGGCTATCGAGGCCATACCTCTAAAAAGTTAAAAAATACACACTAGACCAAAGGTCTCGGTTAAACTCAGATTGTTAACATGTATGTTACAGGACTAAGACGCACTAATTTCTGCAAAGCTCATCATAAACATTGCTTAAATTAAACATACCCGCAATATCCCAGATGTCTGGAGTGGGGTCCTCACTCGAGATTGGACCTTGAAAATAGATGTGGACACACAAGTTGCCAGAAGCAAGTGGCACAACATTAGAGCCAAAATACAGACTAGAGCAAGGCAAAACCACTTACCCTCATCTCTGGCAGCTGGAACTTGAGGGGCCCTTTCTGGACAGCCACTTCCGATATTCGGGTCAACTAAAATTAAAAAAAAATGTGTCTAAAGATTCAGCAAACTACTACAGGGAATGTTTTCCGAAAAATATGTCCGCAAATATACATTGCTATCACTAAAATAACTAAGAGACTGACCCTGGGGAGGCAACCAGCACTCCCAAGAGGCATCTTCAAGTTTACCAAGCAAACATGTAGCTTAGTAGACTAACAAAATTGAACCAGTGTAACCTAAACAGCAGAAAGGATACATTATGTATTGCTCTACACACCAACAGGGTCCTGTTGACCGGCAACATCGGAAGTGGGGTCCAAAGATGAACCAGTCACTTGGCCTACAAAGAAAAAAGACAAATGAGACACATGCACTTGAGTCAAAGTGGATCAAGCAAGGTGAACACATGCACTTACCGACATCCAAAGAGTAGGTGGGATCCGGAGGAGATGCTGGGGCCAAGGGCATGGGAGCTAGGGCAAAATAAAACCAACATTGAGCCATAGCTAATGTGCGTGCCAAAATACAACATGCATTAAGGTGTGTGAGCAGCTCTTTCACTAATATTGACTAATCAAGCCAAGTGTGGCTCGCACATTGATATGCCGATATATGGCTACACATCTCTGGCATCCTACATATCTACACATGTTAGGGCCTTGTTAGTTACTGACTGTGAGTGTTACAGTGGGCGTGCAATTAGGGCGCACCCACATATTATTAATAGTCAACAGGGCAAACCTTTATTGCTTGAGCTGCTCCCACACCCATTTGTTTTTCAAAAAACCAGCAAACAAATAATGGGTAAATACCTTCAATGGCAGACTGGGGTAGCCTTGAGGTTGCTGGAAGGGCAGGAGCTTGGTTGTCCGGAGCCACATCCCGGACAGCAGCATGTGCACCTATGCATAAAGCAACAGACAGAAAAGTTACAAATGTTTTAGCTATAATGTAATACTTCACAGGTCCTACAGTTAGTTGGTCAAAATGTAAAAATGCTAATCACAGACATTAACATTAGGTTATAGTAAAAGCCATAAAATATGTACCTTCAGCCCAACCGGTGGTGTCATCCCCAGGTTCCACACCCTGCAGCCGAGCCAGTGGGATTTTGGCCTTCAGCATCTCCTCATACGGCCTGTAGGTACTCTTTGGAGCCTGGATGAACCCACTGTCCACATCAAGATCGTGATTCATCTTTTTCATAAGGGCCCCTCGCAAAGTGTAGAAGCGTTTCCTGCAGGATGGGCCACTACGTGGGTGTTGAGCTGTGCTACTAAGCTCCACACCAATGGCATCCCACAGTTTGCTTCTTTCTTGTTTGCCTATGCACTTGCTTTGGGAGCCAAAGAGTAGCTCCCATTTCGCAAGTGTCAGGCGCACAAGATGATTATTCTCAGCCAAATTAAATTCAGGCTCCCTCTTGGCACCTGGGCGCTTAGCCTGGGGTGCTGCCCCACCTTCAGGCTGTGCCCTTTTCCGTAAGGGAGGTCTGCGCACAGCACCCACCAAACTCCTACTCGGGCCTGCTGTGGCCGGCAGATGTCCTGTATTTGGCTCCATCCTGTAGCTGCACACACACACAAATCAACACCCCACAAGCACGCATGCACACTACAGAATGGCATCGCAATCTCTTAGGCTTGGGCAGGTTTTATGTGCTCTAACAGCCAATCCAAAAGCAGCCCACTTAATTGATTCACACATACAGCCCAGTTCCTTCTAGGCACACCTCCACTGCACTGACAGAAGCATGTGTGTTAGCCAATTAACTCATTACAGACCTCAATCAACAAACAACACACACCCAAATCCAACAATGGACTGATGTATCTGCAACCCTTGTGACATGTGCTTAGCCTAACGGCTATTTAAAAAAACAACAGCTTCACTTTCATTGGTCCCCACCTGATTTTTGGCCCATGTCCGTTAATGCACGCACGTTACGGCTCAAGTACGCTAGTAGCGCTACTAGCGTGCGCGTGCGCACTCTGTTTTACGCACACCTGGTTCGGCTAATTGGCGCCCGGAAATAGCAGAGCGACGCAAAAGGCGGCAAAGCGGACCTGTCACTTTTGAAAATGAAGTATAAAAGGAAGGAATGAACTAGGTTCTGCTATTCTTACACTGTGGCAAAGGCTGTGGTGTGGTGCTGTGCTCGCTTCCCTTAGCTCATTTGAGCCTCTGTCTGGTTTCTGTCCTCACTCTCTGTGGCTTGTTGGGTGATTTCTGACATCAGTGCTGTTTCTTTAGGAGCTTGGTTTGGGTGGCATCTGCAAATATTGTGTAGCATACAGCAAGTGAGGCTTGATTTTGGGGCCTTTTGTGGGCTGTGCAGCAACTCCCCTCTTGGTTGTGCTTAACTTAGAAAGCTGGTTTTCAGCAGGCTGGTGGTTTGGACCACTATAGTTCTGGTTTTGTGGTGAGCTGCATTGTAGCGGGTGTGTGTGTAGTGTGATTGTTTGTGTGTGTGTTGTGTGTTAGTGTTTTTTTTTGTTTATTTTTGTTTTTGTATATATCTTTAGTGTGTGTGATGGATAAGAGGGTGATGTATGGTGTCTGGGTGGATGGATGTATGTGTATGCTGAAAGAGCAGGAGGAAAGGGAGCGGGGTGTTGTGAGGCTTAGGGCACCCCGCTCCTTTGCAATCCGCCTTTCAGTATGGGACTTAAGTGACGAGCAGATCAGGAGCCGCTTCCGTCTGAATCGTGCTGCACTACAGTCCCTATATGATCAGATTAAGACCAAAATCGAGCCATCCACCAAACGCACTCACTCCATTCCAGGCATAGTACGCCTGTGTGCCACTCTTAATGTGTTGGCACGAGGGACCTTCCAGGCAACCTCAGCCCTCCTCAGCGGGATAAGCCAGGCTACTATGAGCCGCATCCTAATCCAGGTAGTTCTGGCAATTTGTGATTTAATCCCAATTTACATCAAGTTTCCTGAGGATGAGGAAGAGGTTGCCAAAATAAAACATGCTTTCTATCTGATGGGAGGGATCCCGAATGTGCTAGGGTGCGTTGATGGTACACATATCCCTTTCCGCCCTCCCCGTGCACAGGAGCTGTCCTACAGAAACAGGAAGCAGTTCCATTCATTTAATATCATGGTGGTCTGTGACCATGAGATGAAGCTGCGGGCGGTGAGATCGGGGTTCCCCGGCTCATGCCACGATTCTTACGTCTTGCCGCGGACAGTCCTGTGCCGGAAGTTTGATAACAACGAAATGCCAGCTGGCTGGCTACTGGGTAATAAATTAACCATGTCTATGTATTTTGCTAATATGTGGCCTAGTAAGGCAATTTTAAACAAACTACCACCCAAAAACATGTACTAGTACTAATTGCTGTCTCTCTCCTTGTGTTTTTTCTACAGCGGACAAGGGATATGGGCAGAGAACGTGGGTCATGACTCCGGTCAGGAACCCACGGACCTCTGCCCATGAACGCTACAATGCAGCGCATCGCAAGACCAGAAGCATTGTGGAAAGAACCATCGGCCTGCTGAAAGCACGCTTTCTCTGTTTGGCACGGCCAGGAGGAGAGATGCTCTACAGCCCACAGAAGGTTTCCAAAATCATCCTTGCCTGCTGTGTGTTACACAATATCTGTATATGTCACCGAATCCAAGCCCCCGAGGAGACAGCACTGGTGCCAGAAATCCCCAACCTGCCCGCAGATAGAAGTGAGGACACCCAGACTGGCGATGAGCTAAGGGAAAGGCTGATCACTTCTTATTTTGCGGTAAGCTAACTACCCTTCACTCTAATGCAAGTACTGCACTCCTGTTTAAATGTCTTTGACCTCCCATCCAAAAGAGCAAACAAACGCACTAAGGGGGGGTTTAAGATGACCCAAACCACTCTAAGGGGGGTGTAAGATGACCCAAACCACTCTAAGGGGGGTGTAATATGACCCAAACCACTCTAAGGGGGGTTTAAGATGACCCAAACCACTCTAAGGGGGGTTTAAGATGACCCAAACCACTCTAAGGGGGGTGTAAGATGACCCAAACCACTCTAAGGGGGGTTTAAGATGACCCAAACCACTCTAAGGGGGGTGTAAGATGACCCAAACCACTCTAAGGGGGGTGTAAGATGACCCAAACCACTCTAAGGGGGGGTGTAAGATGACCCAAACCACTCTAAGGGGGGTTTAAGATGACCCAAACCACTCTAAGGGGGGTGTAATATGACCCAAACCACTCTAAGGGGGGTGTAAGATGACCCAAACCACTCTAAGGGGGGGTGTAAGATGACCCAAACCACTCTAAGGGGGGTGTAAGATGACCCAAACCACTCTAAGGGGGGGTGTAAGATGACCCAAACCACTCTAAGGGGGGTTTAAGATGACCCAAACCACTCTAAGGGGGGTGTAATATGACCCAAACCACTCTAAGGGGGGTTTAAGATGACCCAAACCACTCTAAGGGGGGTTTAAGATGACCCAAACCACTCTAAGGGGGGTGTAAGATGACCCAAACCACTCTAAGGGGGGTTTAAGATGACCCAAACCACTCTAAGGGGGGTGTAAGATGACCCAAACCACTCTAAGGGGGGTTTAAGATGACCCAAACCACTCTAAGGGGGGGTGTAAGATGACCCAAACCACTCTAAGGGGGGGTGTAAGATGACCCAAACCACTCTAAGGGGGGTTTAAGATGACCCAAACCACTCTAAGGGGGGTTTAAGACGCCAATGTTGGTTATCAAGTTATGCATTTTTTTAAAAGAAAACACAAAATAACTATAAAGATATATACTAACTGCACTTTTCTTAATTTTTCAGGCACAAAGAGATGCACCATGATCTCGACATTCCTCTTACAACCCTTTCCTGGACTTTACTTTTCTTTGGCATTTCTGCTGGACTTTTCATTTTCTATTTCATTTATGTTTTATTATTAATTTTTTTTTTGAGAAAAAATTAAAAAAAATTTATATATATACATGTGGCTATGTGTTTAATTCTGTTGTAAGTTTCCTTTACATTCTAATTCCTATTTTCATTTTCCTTTTCTTTCTCTGTCCTGTTTTTATTTTCCTTTTCTTTCTCTGTTCTGTTTTTATTTTCCTTTTCTTTCTCTGTCCTGTTTTTATTTTCCTTTTCTATTTTCCTTTTCTTTCTCTGTCCTGTTTTTATTTTCCTTTTCTTTCTCTGTCCTGTTTTTATTTTCCTTTTCTTTCTCTGTCCTGTTTTTATTTTCCTTTTCTTTCTCTGTTCTGTTATTATTTTCCTTTTCTTTCTCTGTTCTGTTATTATTTTCCTTTTCTTTCTCTGTTCTGTTTTTATTTTCCTTTTCTTTCTCTGTTCTGTTTTTATTTTCCTTTTCTTTCTCTGTCCTGTTTTTATTTTCCTTTTCTATTTTCCTTTTCTTTCTCTGTCCTGTTTTTATTTTCCTTTTCTTTCTCTGTTCTGTTATTATTTTCCTTTTCTTTCTCTGTTCTGTTTTTATTTTCCTTTTCTTTCTCTGTTCTGTTTTTATTTTCCTTTTCTTTATCATTGGTGATTTAATTGTATTTCCTTTTTAGGTAACAAATAAAAATAAAAAAAATTGTGGCTATGTGTTTAATTATGTTTTATTTTCCATTTATATTCGAAGATCTGGTAGAATTTAATTTCCTTTTACACCAAATAAAAAAATTTTTTCATTTCAAAACAAATGTGGCAATGTGTTTTATTCAGAAGGTACTGGATGGCCAGGACACAGCAAAGCTAACAGGCGCTGTGTAGAATAGCGTGGTCACACTGACTGACAGCGCCAACAAAGCTGAGGGCCAACATCATATTCAGCAATGTAGGCGTTGTTCGCAACAACGCCAGGTAGCGACTGAGGAGGCCTGCTATAGCGAATCGCTAACGCCCGCGGCTGACGCTAGCGGCGCTCATAGCGCCATACTTCAGTCGCTCATCTGTCGCTACCTGGCGCTATTGATGAATCGGCCTCTAATTTCAAATATGATAAGAGCAAATGCTTATATGGTCTTAAACAGAGGCTGCTGTAGTCACAGAATGGGATGCCCCGGGCAGGAATCGAGCTGGCAGGGTCCAGTAGGGCTTTGGCCAGCAAAAGTGTCTTTATCAGGCCTAATTTCAAATATGATAAGAGCAAATGCTTATATGGTCTTAAACAGAGGCTGCTTTAGTCACAGAATGGGATGCCCTGGGCAGGAATCGACCTGGCAGGGTCCAGTAGGGCTTTGGCCAGCAAAAGTGTCTTTATCAGGCTAATTTCAAATATGATAAGAGCAAATGCTTATATGGTCTTAAACAGAGGCTGCTTTAGTCACAGAATGGGATGCCCCGGGCAGGAATCGAGCTGGCAGGGTCCAGTAGTGCTTTGGCCAGCAAAAGTGTCTTTATCAGGCTAATTTCAAATATGATAAGAGCAAATGCTTATATGGTCTTAAACAGAGGCTGCTGTAGTCACAGAATGGGATGCCCCGGGCAGGAATCGAGCTGGCAGGGTCCAGTAGTGCTTTGGCCAGCAAAAGTGTCTTTATCAGGCCTAATTTCAAATATGATAAGAGCAAATGCTTATATGGTCTTAAACAGAGGCTGCTTTAGTCACAGAATGGGATGCCTCACAGCAGACTTAAGATCAGTTCAGTATATATGCACAGTTAGTTACTATAAGCAGCCTGAAAACGCTAACAAAGGCTGGATGAAAAAAAAAAAATCTCCCTGTCAGCCAGCTCCGTTTTTCCTACCTTTCCCTGGCTTTCTGTCTGTCTCCTGTCTGTCTCCTGCCTGTCTCCTGCCTGTCTCCAGCCTGTCCCTGTCTGTCCCTGTCTCCAGCCTGTCTAACTGCCTCAGCTACACAGCGTTCTGTCTGTCTGTCACGAATGCAATAGAGAAATGAGGAAAAGCAAGATGGCCGCCGTTAAATACCGCTGTGTGACGTCACCGGGCTTGCTGGCTGCTGATAGGCTGCATGTGACTGCCCCAGCTTGCACTGGCGCGGGATACATGTCCAGACATGTCCCGTCCGCCATCTTAGAATGCCTGTAATGTAAATGAATGGATGTTAAAGGAAAACTTCGAGTGATCGAATCGCGGGGAAATTCGGATTCGATCCGAATCGAATTTTTCCTGAAATTCGGATCGAATCCGGGTTCGTCCGGATCGATTCGCTCATCCCTAGGTGTAATTGCAGTTTGGATTCCCACACATACCTGTCTGGGCACTGCTTACTGCACTGCATCGTCATACACAATTATAAAATACACAACACCTGTTGGCGGCTTCTGACATCAGCTCACTCAGCCAGTATAAAAGGCCCCTCCTAGTGGCGGGAGTGAGCGGAGAGGCCAGAGTGATCAGCGGAAGCCGGGTGCTGGGGCAGAGGCTCTGAAACAGTGAAGCAAAATTTTGATGTCCCCCTAAGAAAGGGTTTTACTTGAACCATCCTGATTAGCAAGACATTGATGATTAAATAACTAATAAGCAATTCCTAAAGCAATTACCCAGATACTTCTTACATGATAGGGAAATATGCACTAAAGGACATGTTGCAGATACAATTGCATAAAAATAAATGCCTATAATTGAATCTCTTGCTAAAGCTGTTAAATGTCAGCAAGACAAAAGTAAACTGTATACTAGTGTTGCTTTTCAGATTTGGGTAACACTTAAATATGAGCTGAATTTTGTTGTTTTGACACAGTAATATCAAAACAAAATGTTAGTAATATATATAGGTAACATTTGTCCAGCTTTGTCTAAAAAGAAAACATACTACCGATATTTCATCTTTAGATAATGAACTAAATTAAAAAAAAAACAAAATTAAAAAAAGCATTTTAATGTGAAGAAGTGAAATGAAGCCCTATTTACCTATCGTAAAACAAATGTAAATAATGCTCTTTAATAAAATGTATTTTTAGAGTAAAAGAAGTTTCCTTTACCTCCTTTAAAACACCTACAATGTGATTTTCTTTCTCTCTGATACAAATCTTACATTCTAAATATATTATTTAGTAAATAGGCCTCCCTTTTATTTAAAGCAGCGTGCAAGTCCCAATGTAGGGGACATTCACTTCTCTGCTTGTCCATTACAAAGAGGCCGATTCATTAATAGCGCCAGGTAGCGACAGATGAGCGCCAGTAGCGTGATTTTCACAGCGCCAGCTAGTATTCGCTGTGCTTGGCCGGGGTTTGCTTGTTGACAGCGACTCAGTCGGTGTGCGGTAATGTTGAATACGGGGTTAGGGGTCGCTGTTTCACAGGTTCCGCGTTGTATGGGTGCGCCTGACAGCGAATGGCCAGAGCGAACGGCTTGCTGCAGATTCATTAACAAATCACGCTCAAAAATTTCTCGCGCTGTGAATTCCTTGTTTAAACCCCAGAGCGCTGCCGGCGATGCGTGTAAAGTAGTTTTTAACCCCCAAACAACCTTTTTTTTTTATGTAAAAATTATACAGGTTTTTCTAAACATTTTGTAATATGAATACATGAATATCAGACCTGTAATATCAATTCTGCACAATTTTTTTTTTTTACTTAAAAAAAAAACCTAACATTGCAGAAGTGGTCATAGAATTTTTGACATAAAAAAAAAAAATACATTAATAGCAATTAATTATGATTATTTAAAGATTGCTCCATTGAAATGCATTGGACAACGCCAGGGAGCGCCAGGTCATACCTGTCGCTGTGATGGGATTAGCAGCGGCGCTGTTCGTTGCAGTCGGCTACATGATGAATCCCGCGCTAGCTGACGCTCTCGCCGGCGCTAGCCTCATTTAGCGTGAACGGCGGGCCGGGCGTACTTGATTCGGTAGCCGCCGTTAGCTGGCGGTACCTGACACTACCTGGCGCTAGCCCTTGATAAATAAGGCCGAAAGTCTCACTCTGCCTCCCCTCCACAGGTATTCCAATGCTCAGGTGTGTGACCTAGAGGCTGCACCAGGGAGGACCATGAGATACCTACACCTCCCTTGTGCAGCAAGATGGAGGCAGTGGGTTAAAGGCTTAAAAAAAGAAATATAGGCCACTTTATCACTGCTTTGATACAATGCTCCTTATTGGAATAACTGAATTTGTGCAGGCCCCCAGTGCAAACATTGAATGGGGCCCCATCATGGCTTATACAATAACCTTGTTATTATCCTAAACTGGATACAACTAGACAATTAAAGATTGAAACAGCAGAGACAAAGAATGGGTCTTTTTCTGTAAATGATGCAACAAACAAATAAGAAATAAGGCCAAGAAACAAATATGATGGGGCCCCCTGACCTGCACCCCAGTACAGTTGCAATCTCTGCACTCGCTATAATTATGCCCCAGAATGCTCCTCATATGTTGAAAGTCTTCGTTTGCAATGTGGCTAACTTGGCTGAATTTGTTTCTAGAGACCAAAAAACACAACCAACATTTTCCCGTTTAAAGGGATTATTTAAGCAAATAGAAAAAACAAACCAACAGCTGCTTACCTTGCCAGCAATGTCCTTCTTCACAGGTCGGCGTTGTGAATGAGGAAACCCCCTTCCTCACTCATGGCCCAGGCCACAGCCCACTGATGCAGGTCCCCAATGATCTTCTGAGGACCAATAACAGAACCATGCCCCTAGCTCCCAGCTCAGCTAACACCTCCCTCCCTTCTCTCTACCCGGCCTCCTGCTAGCACTCTTGTGCCAGCTGCCACCTCTCCTCCCAGCGTCAGGGCAAATGACAGCGCTGTGGTCGGGAGGTATGTGCAGCAGACCCCCGACCCCTCCAACCAGAATCCCCAAACCCGCCGCAACCGGAGCTGGGAAAACCGAGTTGCTGCCCCCCGCCACCTGGGCCAGGGGAAAGGAGCCGCTGCCCCCACCGTCCAAGCTGCTGCTGCCACTCCTCGAGCCCTGAACAGGATCTGTATCTACCATTGCTGGTGGTGGAGAGAAGTCACAGCCCACCTGTAGACGGAGATGCCTGTCTGCCTTCCTGCATGTATGAATACCCATCCCCTGACCTGTCTGCCCACCGACCTACCTGCCCACCTACCTACTTGGCCACCTGCTTGCCTAGCTACCTACCCACCCGCCCACCTGCATGCCTGCCCATCCACCCACCCACCCGCTCACCTGCATGTCTGCCCATCCACCCACCTGTCTGTCTGCCTGCTCACCTACCTACCCACCTAGCAACCCAACGATCGGCCCACCCAAAAACCCTTCAACCAGCCTGCCCACCTACCTGCCTGCCCAACAACCCATCTGCCTGCCTGCCTACCTACCCAACCACCTGTACACATAGCCACCCACGCGCCTGGCCACACATCAACCTGTCCTCCTGCTTGCCCACCTTCCTACCTACCTACCCATTGGCCTGCCCACCAAGCCACCCATCTGCCTGCCCATCTACCTACCCACCCACTTTCCCACCAACCTGCCTACCCAACAACCCATTCTCCTGGTCACGCACCTGTACATCTGCCTGCCCATCTATCTACCCACCTACCTGTCTGCCCACTATGTGCATCTGAGCAGTTCGCTCATGTATATTTGGGCGGGGTGCATGAGCATCTGGGGGTGAGCGCATGCACACATACATATCTGGGAGTGGGCACATGTACATTTGGGAGTGCACACATGTGCATCAGGGGGAGCATGCACATTTGGGGGTGCGTGAATGCACAGTGGGGAGTTCATGTATATGTGTCTGGAAATGCTAGTCTAGGCTTTCAATGCCACCTAGCAACAAGTAGAAAGGGAGGGAGCACAGCAAGGGTATCTGAAGCTGGGTCTCGAATGCTTACTAATTATGCTGATTGCTATGCTGTATCATAGCTTCAATGGCCACGCCCACTTAGAGAAATCATAAGTGTAAACCTCGATATCTTGGCCATTGCTTCTTCAATTTAAAAACAGAAAACAGTTTAAGACAGTACCAAACATAGCCCAATACAATAGTCTAGCTATTGCCTTTGCCTGAATTATCACTTTAATGCTATTCAAATTCAGCAGAACCAGAATATCAGCTACATAGAAAAGCTGTGGGGGACAAAAAGTGAGTATAGACCTTTTTTTAAAAAAAATGCCTGGACAGGGACTTTATGACGGATTATTTTCCATCACAAGGGAATGGGCTTCCAGCTGGCAGACTTTACAATTAAATTGAAGCAGGCACCCAGTAAAAAGGAATTTAGGTCACATTGCTAATCAATCCTATGGAATTCTGATTTGAGATGCCTGTAATGGTAAGGATCCTTAGGAAGCCAAAATCAAGAACTGAACTGTATGATGGGGTACAGGAAATAGCATTAGCACCTTCTGACAAGTGCTATAGCAGCATCCTTCCTCCTTGTCTTCTAAAATGGAGAATAGACTTTTACTTTAAATGGCCAATGAGCCCTAAGAATATTGAAGAGTTACACCTAATAAAGGCCTTGAGCCAATTAGCCCAAGTGTTCTCCTGACCAATCCCCTGCACCCTTATCCTACATAAGCATTCCTATGTCACTTGCTCACTGCCCGTGATAGCGTGCTGCTGGGTGTGAGAGTTCCTTGTTCGTTTCTGTTGCCGACCTTGTCTTGCTTGACCATCCTGTGATTGCCACCTGGAGTGACGCCTGCTTGTACCCTGACCACAAATCTGTCTAATCCCTTGTGCTGTGTACCTGTGACCTCCCAGCTTGACCTTTGGCTTGACCTTGACTCTACTCTTGTCTCTCCCTTTGGTACTGCGCTAGTAAGGATTGACTAGCCGTGTATGACACTGGCTTACCCTACTTTGCCCAGTCTTGCCTCTGGTTCACCCCTGTAAATTCACATCCTTTGTGCTACGAAGTCTTGGGGACAACCGTGTCCGATGAGGTGTGTAAAGCGCCCCGGCAAACAGGGGCTTGGCTAAAGGTGAAGCTAGCAGCGGACATTGGGGGTTGTGGACCACCTAGAAGGCGGGTGTCTCATGGGGCTTTACACTGTGAAGGCATAAAAGGCAATTCTCCTGAAGTGCCACCACTTAGCCACCAAGCTGACCAAGGAGGTAAAAGAAGACTCACCAGATGGGGAAGAAGTCTTTCATGGTGAGTATGGTTGAAATTGTTTTTAATTTATTATTAAAGTATTATTATTTTGTAAAAGTGGTGTTGTATTTTTTTTGTTTTTTTTGTTTGCTGTGCTTTACTTGAGTGGTAAGGATACCAGACGATATGCCCATATGGTTTGCCAGACTATCAGCCCTGGCGGGACACATTTTTTTTTAAATGTGAAAAATTCTGTGACCACTTCTGCCATGTTATATATTTTTTTAAGGTAAAAAAAAAAAAAAAACTTTGTGCAGAATTGATATTACAGGTCTGATATTAATGTATTCATGTTACAAAATGTTATTAAAAACTTGTTTTTTTTGTTTTCCAAAAATATGGTTGTTTGGGGGTTAAAAAACTACTTTTAACCCATCGCCGCCAGCGCTCTGGGGTTTAAACATGCATTTCACAGCGCGATAATTTTTGGAGCGTGATTTGTTAATGAATATGGTGGGAGCCGGTCGCTATGGCCAGTCGTTGTCATGCGCTCCCATACAGCGCGGAACCTGTCAAATAGCGACTCCTCACCCAATATTCAACATTACTGCACACCGACTGAGTCGCTGTCAACAACCGAACAACGGCCAAGCACAGCGACTACTAGCGGGCGCTGTGAAAATACTGCTACAGTCGCTCAACTGTCGCTACCTGCCGCTATTAATGAATCGCCCTCCCCGGCTTTTTAAAAAATACTATAATCCTATTTGGATGAGTATCTCCACACAAGATACACCAAATAGATTATTATTCACTAATTTGTTTCAAAAGTAGTTAGCACACTTCACTTCACCTAGATTTATCTATTTCAAACTCTAGGATTTGTTTGCTATTGTGTGTTACATAAAAAATCTTTATTGAATATGATTTAACTTAGGGTTTGTAGACACCCCCTGTTAGACTGAATAACCCCCTAAATCTGAAGTTGAATTAAAGCATCTCTGCACATCTATGCAGAAAACTATTCATATCTGGAATTTTGCAACAATGACTTAAAAGCTGAGACTATGATAAATAGTAAGAAACAATCTGTATGCTTATTAAATAATGCTTGATGAATGCATGCTACAGCTTTAATATTTAAAAATTAAAAACTTCAGCCACTCTTTAAGAATCCATCTCACATTTTCTGTGCTTGTCATTTAATTTATCACTGGATGCCTGGAAAATTAGTTAGCTTATTAGCTTTGCTAATAAAGATTCTGGGTGGGTTCTTCATTGCCAAGAAACTCACATATGGGAAGAAAATGTTTAAAATATAATTACTCACCTCAGCGGGATTGCAGATTTACTTCCTCATTATATTTTGTGTTGCTTGTCAATCCTTAATAAAACACAGTAGTTAAAAGTGTTGAGTAAGCTTTCTACGTCATCTGTTTTCTATGGGATTTTGTTTGAATTTGGAATCCAAATCCTCTGTCAACACTTTGTATGCATACATTTTCTAAAAATGAGAAGTAAGCAAATCTGGAAAACAGATGTCAGAAATGATATGCAATATTGAGTGTTCATTATTTATAAAACACCATCTTGGGGATTAATTTTAATAAACAGAAAATCCTCTATATCTGGCTTTGAGGGGAGGTGAGGTCAGAAGACATAGTCAGCAAGAATGAGAGTGCAGGGACCTAGCAGTAGAAGTAGTCTATATTGTCTCACAATTAAAGGGAGAAAACTAGGTATGGGAGATATAGCTGGCACTGCAGCTAATGCTATACAAACATGATCACATTCTGTGACTTGCAGTGTTAATGCCAAATACAAGATGCCCAGCTAACACTGTTTTTGAAAAAAGATGGCTCTGCCCTGGGCCAACATGTGGCCAAGAAAGTTATTCCATAGAACTGCTATGTGGTCAAGTGGGTATTGACAGCAGAACTACTGTAAATATCCATAATAGAATATTAGGTGTATCTAATGTAGAATGGGCAGTAAACCAGAAGGGGTGACTAATTCATTTTACCAAGTGTCTCTGGTGATTGGACAGCCTATGTCTCCTGCATACCCTTCTTCTATACCTTCTTCATCATTAAAAGTGACGTGCTTTGTTGAAAGGTATCTGCTTAGGCAACCATGGGCTTACATTTGGTGAATGCAGCACAAGCTTCAGGCAATATTCCACTGATGCCTAAGGCTAGGAGATCTGTGTGCTCCAATTTTGCCATTATCACCCAGGCCTCATTTAATTGGCAGCGTACAGTGCCAACAGAAGCCTACTTACAAATGGGGTCACTACACATTAAAATTCACCCTTAGAAATGCTTTCAAACCTCTGTTAATAACAGAAATTCATCAGGTGTTACCAGATCGAGGACCTGCATTGAATTTGCTCTATGGAGCATGGGTACTTCACCTCGCAATGTCTAGAGCCCCGGCACTGCACACGGCAATACTAATAGTCATTTTGCTCATGCTTGCTTTGTCATGTTTAAAGTGGGATTATACCATTTCTGGGACAGACTTCCCAGACAAGATGTAGATTTGCTTTAAAAAGTGAACATCTTTAAGTTTGGTTTATAAAGGAGGCTTTGGGGTAATCTAATGATGTGTATAAATACATACAACAATAAAAAACTGGGTATGTCCAAATAACAAGGAATCTTCATTTACACAAGGGGCAAAGGCAACCCAAAAGAGTTAGCTATGGTAAGGGTGATGAATGATTGTGTGTCCTACCTAGTGAAGTACAGTAGTAGAGGCAAAACAGTATAACTGCATTCAAAAAGCAATTTGGTGAGCAGCATCCAAAACAATAATCATGGATTTTTTTTTTAGTTGAGAGATTTGATCTGCCCTTGGGGGTCAGAAAGAAATTATTTTCACTGGAGGGTCTTGTTTTTCATTCTCATTAACTAAAGCATCAGGGTTTTAGAAAGTATTAAACAAACATTTCAAAAATAGGTGTTGGTCCAAGTAAATCAACAATAGGGATGCCCCCTCGTAATCTGCTTTTCTGCAAAGTGTCTGGACGATGTGGCTCCCAGTGGGAATCTTGGGGTCAGACTTCACAGGGAGAAACTGTGCGGGTATAAAATGTACCCCACTAAATGTTGATGTTTCCATTTTTGCATGGGCCAATAAAAATGTGGAGAATTCTATGTTTAGTAGTCTACATAATACAATGTTTAGTATATTCTTTCCTGGGACAGGAAAAAAGAAAATAGTAAAAGTAAACATGTTTCAGAGACTCTATGTAGTCTCTGTTCTCTGATATTTTTGTAGTCAGAATTTCCTGCATTAAAGTCTCCCAAGTGCAGAACATTACACACAGCAGGTGATTACTTCTCTGCTTCTAGACTTCATGCTGCGCTAGATTTTATTAATTTATAGTATGGCAGTAGCCATGGCTTTTATGATATTCTGGGGACTTGGACCAACAAAACGAAGTTTCTTACTCTTTCTTATAAAAGTTGGAAAGTATGGCTAATAAAAAGTAATGTATTTCTTACCACATGAAAATGTGTAACTTAAGGCAATAAAGTCTGCTTAAAATAAACAAGTAAACAAGGAATAAAAAATAGAATATTAGATCTCTTATTTACAGCACAAACAATGTAAATGTATTAACTGTAGAATAATATGTGTAATAATAATAATAATAATAATAATAATAATAATAATAATAATAATGTTTTATGTGTAACTACACTTACACTGGCTATTTTGGCTTAATGTTGTATAACTTTTTGTAACTGGGAGAAGTTTACATTGGGAATAGAAATTCAACATTGCAAACATCTTTTTTAAGGACATCTATAGGCAAAAAAATCAAGCAATGCTTATCTTCCTTGCCTGCAGGACATATGAACAGGTTGACTGCTTTAAAATGTATATGAGACTCTGAGCCCCTTCCTTTCCTGTGGCTGTAGGTTCTTCTTGTTCAATATACTCCCTATCACTGTGAATTTAGTGAGCAGCTGCCAGAATGGCCATGCAGGAGACTAACATGGATGAAACAGTTGTGGAGAGAGAAGCATAATACTCACCCTGTCCTGGCTTTAGCACTGTGCTAATTTATTGTGTTACTGCTGGAGGTAAATGGGGCTCACCAGGTAGGGAGACATCACACCCCCCCATTTGGCCAACTATATTGGTTGTCAATAACCAAGGAAAGCAGTATTGTGAGTATCACGCCTCATTTTGGACATCTTATAGGGCCTATCCAGGGGTGGGGGATTTTAAAGAGGAACAACACACAAGAATTTCACTTTCCTTTATGTTGTCCCTCTGTGCGACAGCATCCCGAATTGTTTCACTCACTTTCCTTCCGCTCCCAAGGCGCAGACTTGGAGAAGAGCAAGTTCACTGATTGGCTGAGCGATATGCTCAGCCAATTAGCATGCTTGCTGTCACTCAGCTCCCTTTGGCAATGGCTAAGCCTCCAGGATGGCTAAGTAGCCCAGCAGCGGCGCCAGTCGCTTCCCCCGCCCACCTTGCAGCCATGGTGTGTACACGACACTCATTAAGAAAGGCCAGGTGCAGGCAAGTGCATGGCTAGAGGTAAATATACAAAGAAAGGTGGCCCAGACACCAGTAAAGAGCCAGTAAAGGGTACGCACCACTGATCATAATCCAAAAATCACAACAATTTATTAAGGATTAACATGTAAACAAACATGGACAATTAAAACTTAGCTTAAAAAACATACACACATGAGGAGGCCAACTATGTGGGCCTTAATAGATACAATATCCAAATACAATCCATAATATAAAACCCCCTAGTAAACCCCTATTGGTCTCTGTCTAATCTCCCAATCAAGGCGAGCTAGAGGTTCGCCAGAGCACACAGATGCGGCAGAGGTTCCAGGACAAGGAAAGTAAAACTGCTGATCAGGGGGGTTCACAAACGGGGCCATCCCATTTTGGAGTGGAACTCCAATGTTCCTCTTTAACTTTAAAGGAAAAAGTCTATTTCTGTGGACATTTCCCATAGACTCTGTGCCAGGAGTGCATTTGTGGCATGATACAAACCCTTTTACCTGTCATCACTACCAAAGCCCACCACAGATCTGGCTTCTTCCTTCAGAGGGGTGTGTCCAGAGTACAAGCCAAAACAGAGGTGCCCATTACTCTATAGACACCCAGGGTCCATAATCCCCTGTAAAGGTCAAGCCAGACAGAGACCATATTTGCAGAGAGCTCAGTGAGAATCCTGGTGCTGAGTACAGTGACAGGTACCGAAGGTGCAATAGCTAGTCTGGGGTCTGCTACAAATTCCTCAGAACTAGAGTTTCCCCTAAAATACACTTTCTGTTTTTTGGGAATAAAATAAAATACGTTTAAAGTGGAGCAACCACAGGGCCAAATGGCTGTGATGAATTATAATAATGCTGAGTAAAAGAGTTCAAATGTATCATATAGCTTTGCTATTCCCCATGTACAGAACATGGCATGTTCTATTCAGAAGTCTGTGACATTGAACTGCCACTAAAGTATTCTGGGGGTACACTTGTTTCTTGGTAAAGTCTTTAATCCACTTGCACCATTAAACTCACGCAAGTAGTACATTTATTTGCCGGCCTTGGCTTAAGCTATCATTCTCTAACAATGAATTTCATATGGCTTCCTGGGGTTAACTCCACTTCTATTATGATGTGTTTCTTGAAAGTGTTTAATTAGCCTGTAGAGCATGTAGTTAAGTATATTCAATCATCACAGGATAATAAGCCACCCATTAAGGTAGAGGCTGAAAAAGCAAACATTGACATTCCCCGACATTAGCAATTATGCTAACGTTCTAAAATAAAAAGAATCAACTTTGTGAGTTTAATATAAGTGTAATTGAAGGGTACACAGCTTAAAATGAAAAGCAGTGAAAGTTCAAGTTCAAGACAAAACATGACATTGAAGATGGAAGTTGAGTGTGTGTGTGTGTATGTGTGTGTGTGTGTGTGTGTGTGTGTGTGTGTGTGTGTGTGTGTGTAAACATAGAGTTGTATATACAAATAAATACATATGTATTATACCATTAAAACTGATAATGAGGCCAGGGACAATGCCAGTATGTGGGGTAATGTAAGGCAACATATAGAAAGGAACCACTTGGGCTAGCAGTAAAAGTCGGATGTGACAAACTCTGCATGCGCATGGATCTGCGATATCAAAGAATGTGCGATCACTATCTGTGGATGCACCTAACCTCATGGTGCTCCACCAGAGCAGAAGCAAGGTTTTCCCCTGCCTGCTCTGCCACCAGCATCTCTTATTTCACCGGAACGGCATATAAGACTGCCAGCACCAACCCACCTCTCAATTCTATTTTATCCATTTTTACTTGTTCATGTAATCTATACAAGATAATATATCAAGCAAAAACTTATGAAAGGATTTCAAACACAAAATCCCCTAATGAAGTCATGAAATGGAACGCTTCGGAACACCAATACACCTTATGGTATAATCCTTTCTATGTTTATTATAGAATGTAGAGTTTGCACAGAGATATTCATGTGTTTTGATTTCCCTTCTCCTTCCTATGTATTCCATATATTATTTCGTTATTAATAGAGAAAAATAAAAAAAATCATTTTGGTAAAAAAAAGTGGATCTCATGTGAGAAAATTAAGTAACTTTAAGTGATTCAGGAAATTTGTCCAGTCATTCACTTCAGCGGCTGGAATAGGGTGTTGCTTAGTAGGGAAGCTGTATGGGGGTACTTGTGTTGGGCCCATACAGCCAGATGTTCACCACTGTTGTTTCCCATATTCATGCCTCCTGCACAGTTGGGTGTGCGGATGGGTGGCGCCATTGTGGGTGGACCTGAGCAACCCTTGGTATTTAAACAGCACAGCCACTGTATTTGTCACCCTCCAAAAGTGGAACTGTCCACAGTGCGTGTGGGGTTAGTCTGAGAGCCTCCTCCACCTCCTTCTCAACCTAGTGCAGCTGGTGATTTTTTTTACTTTTGACTGTGTTGTTGCGTCTCTCAGGATTTTCATACACAGCTAGCATAACGGTTGTAATTCATGGTCTATAAGGGGCATTTGCTCCCATATTGCTTTAGTGTTGTTGTGTTGTCTTTCTATACTATTATGATATTATTGTTGATAAACACACAAAAAAGTATACTCACATGTACCGGTGCTCCCATGCTGCTGGCGCGTGCTGCCACAGCTGTCAGGAGGCCAGGGGATCAAGGAGCGATAACTGAAGCTTCTTCATTGTCCCCGCTGCCTCCCGCTGCTGCCTCCGCATGTGATTATACTTTTTTTGCTTGCTTTTTTCTTACCAGGGGAATGGGGGGGGGGGGGGGGTAAGAATGACACACTGCCTATAGGAAATAGGAAGGAGGAATCACACACTGCCTATGGGAATGGGAGCGGGGAATGCCACACTGCCTATATGGGGAATGGGAGGAGAAATGCCACACTGCTTCTATGGGGAATTCTGAACCTTACCTATTATTTGGTCTTGGGGGGCAATGTTTTAGAAAAACTTTTGGCTCAGACACCCCTGTCTAATGCATCTATAGATTTGCAAGGGAGCCTTTACAATATTGTTGACCTTTTTTCTGGCACTTAGGCTTGTAAATAAGACTTCCACTCATCTCCTAAATTTTAGACCTATACCAAATTGATTGAGGAACTCTCTCATATAGCCCCACTCCATGAGTGGATCTATTTTGTATAGAACCTGCTTGATCCCCATTTATTAAAATGGGAATATATTTTTGTAATATCTTGGCTGGAATGTATGTATCAGCAGTAATTAGGAATATAAGGGATCTACGGGATATTGAGTATATAAGTGTATATAATTCACAGTGCAGGGGCTTTAGTATTAATCTCTATCTTCAGCATCTCCATATTCTTTTTGCAGAATTATATATATATATATATATATATATATATATATATATATATCCCAAGTGCATCGACATGTTTAGAGGGGCTTAATAAAGCCTCTGAAAAACAACTTGTGACATCAGCAACTAGAGGAGATAACATTTTGGACTTAGTTGTAACCAATGGGGATCTGGTGTCTGAGGTCGGGGTAGAAGAAAATCTGGGTTCCAGTGACCATCAATGCTTATGGTTCAGGATAAAAACAGACATTGTACAATCCCACACCAGAACTAAGGTGCTAGACTTTAGGAAAATAAACTTTAACCCTTTAAACGCCAGCCACGTAAATTTTACGTGGCTGCGTCTCCAACCGTTAAACGCCAGCCATGTAAAATTTACGTGCCTGGCTTTGCCCCCTGCTAGCGCCGGTAAAATGTAAAAAAAAACACTTACCTGACCCCTCATTTGAACCGGCCGGGTCTCCTCTTCACCCTGGGGGGCTCCGATCCCCCGTCGGGGCTCCTCCGGAGGAAAGGGAGAGCCCGGAGTAGCCCCCCCCCGTTTTTGCGGCCGCTGGCTTTTCCTGCAAAAAAAAAAAAGAAAATCAAGATGACATTTACTCACCTCCATGTTCGCTCGATCGCACCGGCCCTCCTCTTCACCTGGGGGGCCTCCGATCCCCCTCCCCCAGGGCTATCTGTCTTCAGGAGAGAGCCTGTCAGGCTCTCTCCCCTCTTCCTCCGACGGGCGCCGCCATTTTGCCACGGAGCCCCGCCCCTTTTGGAGGCGGGGCTTATTACGTCACTCGGCGCGGCGTCTTGACAGCTCCAGGCCTCTCAGCTTTCAGATGCCGGTGATCGGTGGTGAGAGAAGGAGGGGACAGGAGATCCTCTGATCTCCTGCCTCCCCCCCTCCTCTGGTTGCTGATCACCGGCATCTGACAGCAGATCAGCGAGGGACACAGGAGCTGACGATCGAAGGTGAGTAAAGAGTAAATTTTTTTATTTTTTAATAAAATTATTTTTTTCTGTGTGTTTTTTTTTTATTTAACTGTTAACCCTTTGTGAACTGGTAAGGGGTCCATGAGACCCCTGTACCAGTTCACAAGGCTGGGGGGGTGGCAAGTCACCTGCCCTAGCGGGTGACTTGCCATTAACACCTGCACCCCCAATTACGTGCCTCCCCAAAGCCCAGGGGGGGCAGAAGAGCCCGGGCCCACATAGGCTATGTGGGCTCATAGGCTGCAGGGTGGGGGGGGCCACAAAAGCTGGCCCCCCCACTCTGTGCCTACAAGCCCCCATAGCTGGTCCCGGGCTGGTTATGACAGGTAGGGGGGACCCTACATCATTTTTTTTTGGAATTTTAAGGGTTAGGGTTAGGGTTAGCCTAATCCTAACCCTAACCCTTAAAATTAAAAAAAAAAATGAGGTCCCCCACCCTGTGAGGGGGGATCCTATGTCATTTTTTTTTTTTAATTTTAAGGGTTAGGGTTAGGCTAACCCTAACCCTTAAAATTCCCCAAAAAAATGAGGGTCCCTACGTAATTTTTTTTAAAATGTTTAACGGTTAGGGTTAGCCTAACCCTAACCCTTAAAATTCCCCCCAAAAATGGGGTCCCCCCCCTACTTTTTTTTTTTTTTTTTTAAGTGGACCAACACCCAGGCTGATCCCTCCCTGCGGGGCATCCGAAATCGGGATGCCCCACTGTGTGAAACCCCCCAGGACGCCCCAATCGCCTTACCTTATCCACGTTCCAACGGTGCATGCGCGGGCCGCATCTCGCGCTTCTCTCTATCAGGGCAAGCACACCTGAGGGAAGCGCGAGATGCGGCTGCCAGCGCGCTCAGAGCCGCTGTGGTTGTCCGTCCCTTGTCCGTGCATACCACAGCGGCTCTGAGCGCTCTGATTGGACGAGCGCTCGCGCATGCGCCGTAGGAGCGGGCCGAGGTGAGTTTTTTATACCTTTCTCGGGGGTTTTACGCAGCAGGGCACCCCCGCGGAAGTGGATCAAAACCCAGGATAGTGAAAATCCTGGGTGTTGGTCCACTTTACGGGTTAGGGTTAGGCTAACCCTAACCCTTAAAATTCCCCCCAAAAATGGGGTCCCCCCACCCCCTGGGATTAAAAAGAAAAAATAAAAAAAAATAAAATTTTAAAGAATTAAAATTTAAAAGAAAATGACATAGGGACCCCCTCCCGGGGGGGGGACCCCACTATTTTTTTAATTTTTAGGGGTCCTCCCCCTGGGAGGGGGTCCCTATGTCATTTTAAATTAAAAGGCTCTTTTCAATTTTGGGGGGTCTCCTGGGCAAGAATGAGGGGCTATTGATACATATGTGGTACCGTTGTAATCGGGAGAAATGGGGCTATCACATGCAATATGGTTTTTATTACTAAAAAAATGTTTTATTTAAAATAAAGGAGACAATTGTTTAAAAAATATTATTTTATTTATTTTTTTGTTTTTTTTACGCAAAAATATTTAAAAAACAGTAGAAAAATTACAAACAAGACATTTAATGTTAAAGCTTAAATTCTGCTGCAAAAATATATATATATATTTTCCAAGAAATTCCGACAAAAATCACGGTTAAACATGCCGCAAAATGGGGAAAAATGACCAACTGAGGGCGACAAAAGTTCAAGTAGGTTGGCAATTAAAAGGGTTAATAGTACCTATGCATGTTGGGTATTGTTCTGCTTGGGGGACCTTGCGCTTTCAGAGTTAGTTTGTTTTTTCTTATTTGCATATTGATATTTTAGGAAAAGGTGTTTTTTATTCTGCTTTTGTATACATTTTTTTGTGAAACCCTGTGCAACCTAAGAATTCTTCAAGGGATTACTTCCAGAAAGATGAGCCCACGACAACAAGCTGGGTACGCTTAGAAAGCTTAAAATGTGTACTTTCCGGGAATATATGGTTTATATTCCAAATGTAAAGGGTTGTTTTGGTAGAAAAAGCACAAGGTGCGCACTTAGTATGCAGAGCTGGAATTTTGAAGTAAAATTACCGTTACGCACATGCTTTACTTTGGTGTGTTTGGCAACTCTTTCCTTGACAGAACCTATGCATGTTGGGTATTGTTCTGTTCGGGGGATGTTGCTTTTTCAGATTTTCATTTGCATATAGTTTTTTTTAGGAAAATGTGGTTTTGATTCTGCTTTTTATACTTTTTTAGAGAAACCCTGTGCAACCAAAGAATATATTGAGGGATTACTTCCAGAAAACTGCACCCATGTCAACAAGCCTGGTACGCCTAGAAAGCCTGAGGTGTGTACTTCCAGAGAATCTATAGTTTGTTGGGGGTATTTCAAATGTAAAGGGTTGTTTTTCTTGAAAAACTGCAAGGTGCACTTAGCACGTAGCATAGTTGTATTTTATCTGAAAATCTCCTAAAGAGTTGTTTCAGTTTGGGGGAGTCTCCTGGGCAGGAAAGGGTGTCTACCTATACATATGTGGTATCACTGTAACCGGGAGAAATTGGGGTTTCACGTGCAATAAGATTTTATTGACAAACTTACATTTTTTATTACAAAAAACACTACAAATTGTAAAAAATTGTTTTTTGGGGGTTTTTTTGCACAAATTTCATCCAAAAATATTGAGAATACACCTAAAAAATGACAAACAAGACATTTCATGTTAAAGCTCAGACTCTGCTGAAAAAAACAATATATCACTTTTCTGGGAAATCCCTGGAAATCCCTTCAAAAATCACAGTTGAACAAGGGGAGCGCAAAATAGTGCAAAATGGTCTGGCAACAAAGGGTGACAAAATCTCAATGTAGGCTGGTGGTTAAAGGGTTAAGGAAATGACGGAAAGGAAATTAGGTGAGTGGAACAGGGTAGTACAAGTGAGTGCCCAGTGGTCACTATTAAAAAATTGCCATCTTAAAGGCAACTAAGCAACACATGAAGCAAACTAGCAAGAATAAAAGAAAGAAGAAGACTTTTTTAGTTTGTTAGGGAAGTCAGCACTATTGTAAAAGAAAAGAAATCTGCCTATAAGAAGTATAAGGAATCTGGAAGTGTAACTAACACAGAGGCGTATAAAATTAAACAGAGGGAAGCAAAACTGATTATAAGGGCTGCTAAAAGGCAAAAGGATGAAGAAATGGCCAAATCTGTGAAGAGGGGAGATAAAACCTTTTTCTGATATATTGGCGACAAAAAGAAGAAAAACAGTGCAGTCTCAAAAATTAGAAATAGGAAAAATAAATATATTGACGGAGATAAGGCTGTGGCTGACCATCTGAATAGCTACTTTTGTTTAGTATTTTCAGATAGTAGCAGACATGGCCATAGCACAGCATCCAGCTGGAAGGGTGCAGCTCCAGAGTTTTTGGGCACGCCCCCCTGCTAAAGGGATATCGGGTATGCGGCCGCTGCTCACGCATGTGCCGTTGGACTGGGAACAAAGCTCAGTTTTCAGGCGACCTGGGGGTTTCACACAGCAGGGCACCCATGATGGGGGGGTGAGTATGTCTGCCTGGTGGGTTTTGGTCCACTTTAAAAAAGAAACGTGGAGGCTGATTTAAGACTAGCCCCACATAGTGCCATGTGAGCATCTGTGTAGTGGAGCTTAGAGCGACCGCTAGTAGATGCTGCAAGTGGGTGTGTGGCACTGTGACTTAGCTGGCGGACAAGTGGCACTGTACTATCCTGTCCAGCAATGATAAATGTGATGTCTGGATGGCGCTGTAGAAGTGTTTTCCCTGAAGAGGGAAGTTCACTGCAGAGCTCATCGCAAACGCTAGGTGGTGTCCTTAGGTAAAAGCGCCCAAGACTACTCTACATCTAACAATTGGACAACGCTGCAGCGAGTGATAGGTAGCACCAGTTAAGTGCATCCAGCATACTGAAGCCCGTATTCAAGAAAAAAACTACACACAACCAACGCCGCTGCTCTAGAGCACCAGACGCTGTTTCTCAACACATATACACCAGCACCAGAGCCAAAACATATGGAATGACATTGTTTTAACACTGTGACAATGACACTGCACTGGCAGACCTGCACATACAATTCTGCATAAAAATGAAAAAAAAAATAAAAATAGTTTAAAGTTTACTTTGGCAACACGCTCTTTAAACACGAACAAATGAAACCCCATTGAAATGTATAGGAGAGCGTTACTGAGTGACAGGTACTACATGGCGCTGCTGAACCTAGAGCGCCGATGCTATACACTGAGCCACCTCTAGTAATACATGTGACACTACATGATGCTGTTAGAAAAGCTCACCAGATTGGCTTTCTTAAATGTGGTTTTCAGCCCCCAGCATTCACCCGACGCAACGTGCCGCTAGGCACTACCTGGTGTTATCGTTTCATAAATAACTCCCTTAATGACAGAACAAGGAGCACAACCTGAGGTTAGTCACAAGGAAGATCAGGAGCAATGTTAGAAAATATTATTTTACAGAAAGAGTAGTAGATTCTTGAAACAAACTTCCAGCAGAGGTAGTTAAATCTACAGAAAGCAAATTTAAACACGTGTTTACCTGTGTTTGTTATCTTGGGAAATTTGGAAGGGGGGTGAAAAATATAGCCTATGGACGCTGCACAAGTGCCATTTGCCATTTTATACCTGCAGATTTACCTCAACCTGACAGCCGCAAGTTTTATGAGGAAACCTTGTGCAATATTAAGTAAAAGGCTATTTATTTTAATAGTATCACACTATGGTCTTGCTATTCTCCTGCATGGGAATATAACTTTCTAGGAAGAAGCAATATGCAAACTGAATCATTGACTTTCAAATTATCTTATGAGGCAGCATTTTAATAAGCAATTTGGCCGAGTAATGACGTCTAATTAATTCATAACGTCCGCTAAATTCTGCCATTTGTTGTGTGTTTGGTGCATATAGGAACATGGATTGATCAAAAATTTCATGGATTGATCAAAATTTTGAGCTGTATAAGTTATAGCTCCGTGCCCAATTCTTTGGGACTATTTTTGATAATATAGCCTTAATTATGTCATTTCCTCGATATTAGAAGATGAATGATGGGAATGCCCGGGATTGGGGGATATAGATGCCACAAGGTTTGCTTTGGTTAATTTGACTTTAGGTCCACTTTAACGCCCTTTGTATGAATATGAAGCCTGACTACTGAAGAAATAATAATATTGTGACACAGAGAGTTTTTAAATGTTACTACCATTAGGAAGGGTCAGCGGAATAATTGGAAGTATCTGGAATAATTGGAAATATCTGGAATTAAAACACTTGTCATTTTATCATGATAGTCCATGTGGCTTGTTAAGATTTATTAAGGGAAAAAGGGGGATTCTTGTGTTTCATTTCTTCTAGGGTGATTAAACACACACACACACACAGTACAGTACATGCAGGTGTTTACATGCAGCAATATAGTGAAAGGATATTTTTTTGTATAATGAGTTCAGCTTTAAAATAAGTATAATAACTCTGGCATATATATGCAATGGTGGTTGTGCAAATGATTTTGGATTCTTTTGGAAAGGCTGTTTAGAAAAGTAGCACACAATAAAGTGAAATAATTGTCTTCTATATTAAAAACAAATGCAATGGTTTAGTTATATAGGTAACTATGGGTAGATATTTTATTTTAGAAGTTACAAAATAACAGCAGCCTGCAGAGCATCCAATAATCCTACCCACATCGGTCTGGATTCCCCATAGGCTGCTGTTATTGCAATATTTCTAAAATCATCCACATTAAAAATATATATCCCCACCTGTTGAACTGCCATATCGCAGGGTATTTATAACTTTTGATTAGAACTTTTTATGTGACTTTATTGTGTTGCAGAGTGAGGAAAGCTCTCACAGCCTCTCCAAAAAAAAATCTAACAGGCTGATTCATCATTAACGCCAGGCAGCAACAGATGAGCGTCTGTAGCAGGCATTTTCAGAGCGCCCACTAGTAGTCACTGTGCTTAGCCGTGGGTCGCTACTTTATAGCGACTCAGTCGCTGTTCAGTAATGTTGAATACATTGTGGGGAGTCGCCATTTGACCAGTACAGCGCTGTATGGGAGCGCATGTTAGCGACTGCTCATAGCGACTGACACCATATTCAGCAAAAAAACAGCCTCACAAATCTCTGGCGCTGAAAAATGCTTGTTTGAAGCCCAGAGCGCAGGAGGCGGTGTGTTTAAAGTCTGTTTTTCAGACCTGTAATGTCATTTCTGAAGAAATATATAAAAAATGAAAAAAATGTGAAAAAACAGCTTTTTCAATGCCAGAAGAGGTCACAGAATTATTTGTGATTTTTGGGAAAAAAAATAAACCAAAACCCCGTTTAAAGAGAAGAAAAGGATCGTCCATTGAAATGTATGGGAGAGCGAAAGGTAGCGAGAGGTCATACCTGGCGCTGTGCAAGGCTGAACGCCGGCGCTGTTCGCTGAGGCTGTGAAAATGATGAATCAGACGCTACATGAGGTTATCCCAGTCGCTAAACAGATTCTGCTTGATAAATGTGTAATTGCGTGCCGTGTCCAGCGTTCACCAGTCGCTACCTGACGCTACCTCTCATTAACCAACCACTACCTGACGCTATCCCTTCTTAAATAAGGGCCTAAATTTATTTGGACATCTTCCACAGCCTTCTTTGTTAGGGTCTGTGGCACATCATATAATATTGTACCCGCTTCACATGAAACTGGACTAGAAAATAATGTATGTACTAAAACAAACTTTTATTTTGAATTGGTATTATTGCAGTGAGGTTAACTACAACATAATCCGATTGCCAGTGGGCTGATGCATCACTTTTAATGGATTGCCTGTGTTCTTCTGGTGTGATGCATTACCGCTGGAGACATTTTGCTTACCTGGGGGCAGAAAGTCATCCCCTTGTCAATATTTCTCATTGAATTTGCTGTGCTGCTTAAGTGATCTATACTCTATACTATGACCAGAATTAAATGTGTGTGATATTTGATTCGGTAAATACTAGAGATGAGCGAACTTTTGAAAAATTCGATTCGACTGATTCGCCGAATTTTCCGACAAAAATCGTTTCGACCCGAATAAATTCGCGACGAATCGCTATTAAAAACGGCTATTTCTGAGCCTCCTAGAGCCTCAATAGGGTTGTAAACCATTCTGCCTTGCTGTAACACGCACAGGATGCGTGCTGGGTTAGTTAAATAATACTTTGAAGAAATATCACATGCAGATCAGAGGCATCGCTAATAGAATCGCAGAGCGGCACAATTGCAGAGAGTTGAAGTGGCATCACTATGAGGGGCAGAAGGAGCCCAAATATACACTGGAGTTGGCCTCAGGAGCCCAAAAATTGGATGAATCACACCCTGGAGTTGGCAGAAGTTGGCAGCAGCAGCAGCAGGAGCCCAAATATACACTGGAGTTGGCTTCAGGAGCCCAAAAATTGGATGAATCACACCCTGGAGTTGGCAGAAGTTGGCAGCAGCAGCAGCAGGAGCCCAAATATACACTGGAGTTGGCCTCAGGAGCCCAAAAATTGGATGAATCACACCCTGGAGTTGGCAGAAGTTGGCAGCAGCAGCAGCAGCAGGAGCCCAAATATACACTGGAGTTGGCTTCAGTAGCCCAAAAATTGGATGAATCACACCCTGGAGTTGGCAGAAGTTGGCAGCAGCAGCAGCAGGAGCCCAAATATACACTGGAGTTGGCCTCAGGAGCCCAAAAATTGGATGAATCACACCCTGGAGTTGGCAGGAGTTGACAGCAGCAGCAGCAGGAGCCCAAATATACACTGGAGTTGGCTTCAGGAGCCCAAAAATTGGATGAATCACACCCTGGAGTTGGCAGAAGTTGGCAGCAGCAGCAGCAGCAGGAGCCCAAATATACACTGGAGTTGGCTTCAGGAGCCCAAAAATTGGATGAATCACACCCTGGAGTTGGCAGAAGTTGGCAGCAGCAGCAGCAGGAGCCCAAATATACACTGGAGTTGGCCTCAGGAGCCCAAAAATTGGATGAATCACACCCTGGAGTTGGCAGGAGTTGACAGTAGCAGCAGCAGGAGCCCAAATATACACTGGAGTTGGCTTCAGGAGCCCAAAAATTGGATGAATCACACCCTGGAGTTGGCAGAAGTTGGCAGCAGCAGCAGCAGCAGGAGCCCAAATATACACTGGAGTTGGCTTCAGGAGCCCAAAAATTGGATGAATCACACCCTGGAGTTGGCAGAAGTTGGCAGCAGCAGCAGCAGGAGCCCAAATATACACTGGAGTTGGCCTCAGGAGCCCAAAAATTGGATGAATCACACCCTGGAGTTGGCAGAAGTTGGCAGCAGCAGCAGCAGCAGCAGGAGCCCAAATATACACTGGAGTTGGCTTCAGTAGCCCAAAAATTGGATGAATCACACCCTGGAGTTGGCAGAAGTTGGCAGCAGCAGCAGCAGGAGCCCAAATATACACTGGAGTTGGCTTCAGTAGCCCAAAAATTGGATGAATCACACCCTGGAGTTGGCAGAAGTTGGCAGCAGCAGCAGCAGGAGCCCAAATATACACTGGAGTTGGCCTCAGGAGCCCAAAAATTGGATGAATCACACCCTGGAGCTGGCAGGAGTTGACAGTAGCAGCAGCAGGAGCCCAAATATACACTGGAGTTGGCTTCAGGAGCCCAAAAATTGGATGAATCACACCCTGGAGTTGGCAGGAGTTGACAGTAGCAGCAGCAGGAGCCCAAATATACACTGGAGTTGGCCTCAGGAGCCCAAAAATTGGATGAATCACACCCTGGAGTTGGCAGAAGTTGGCAGCAGCAGCAGCAGCAGGAGCCCAAATATACACTGGAGTTGGCTTCAGTAGCCCAAAAATTGGATGAATCACACCCTGGAGTTGGCAGAAGTTGGCAGCAGCAGCAGCAGGAGCCCAAATATACACTGGAGTTGGCCTCAGGAGCCCAAAAATTGGATGAATCACACCCTGGAGTTGGCAGGAGTTGACAGCAGCAGCAGCAGGAGCCCAAATATACACTGGAGTTGGCTTCAGGAGCCCAAAAATTGGATGAATCACACCCTGGAGTTGGCAGAAGTTGGCAGCAGCAGCAGCAGCAGGAGCCCAAATATACACTGGAGTTGGCTTCAGGAGCCCAAAAATTGGATGAATCACACCCTGGAGTTGGCAGAAGTTGGCAGCAGCAGCAGCAGGAGCCCAAATATACACTGGAGTTGGCCTCAGGAGCCCAAAAATTGGATGAATCACACCCTGGAGTTGGCAGGAGTTGACAGTAGCAGCAGCAGGAGCCCAAATATACACTGGAGTTTGCTTCAGGAGCCCAAAAATTGGATGAATCACACCCTGGAGTTGGCAGAAGTTGGCAGCAGCAGCAGCAGGAGCCCAAATGTACACTGGAGTTGGCCTCAGGAGCCCAAAAATTGGATGAATCACACCCTGGAGTTGGCAGAAGTTGGCAGCAGCAGCAGCAGGAGCCCAAATATACACTGGAGTTGGCCTCAGGAGCCCAAAAATTGGATGAATCACACCCTGGAGTTGGCAGAAGTTGGCAGCAGCAGCAGCAGCAGGAGCCCAAATATACACTGGAGTTGGCTTCAGGAGCCCAAAAATTGGATGAATCACACCCTGGAGTTGGCAGAAGTTGGCAGCAGCAGCAGCAGGAGCCCAAATATACACTGGAGTTGGCCTCAGGAGCCCAAAAATTGGATGAATCACACCCTGGAGTTGGCAGGAGTTGACAGCAGCAGCAGCAGGAGCCCAAATATACACTGGAGTTGGCTTCAGGAGCCCAAAAATTGGATGAATCACACCCTGGAGTTGGCAGAAGTTGGCAGCAGCAGCAGCAGGAGCCCAAATATACACTGGAGTTGGCTTCAGGAGCCCAAAAATTGGATGAATCACACCCTGGAGTTGGCAGAAGTTGGCAGCAGCAGCAGCAGGAGCCCAAATATACACTGGAGTTGGCCTCAGGAGCCCAAAAATTGGATGAATCACACCCTGGAGTTGGCAGGAGTTGACAGCAGCAGCAGCAGGAGCCCAAATATACACTGGAGTTGGCTTCAGGAGCCCAAAAATTGGATGAATCACACCCTGGAGTTGGCAGAAGTTGGCAGCAGCAGCAGCAGCAGGAGCCCAAATATACACTGGAGTTGGCTTCAGGAGCCCAAAAATTGGATGAATCACACCCTGGAGTTGGCAGAAGTTGGCAGCAGCAGCAGCAGGAGCCCAAATATACACTGGAGTTGGCCTCAGGAGCCCAAAAATTGGATGAATCACACCCTGGAGTTGGCAGGAGTTGACAGTAGCAGCAGCAGGAGCCCAAATATACACTGGAGTTGGCTTCAGGAGCCCAAAAATTGGATGAATCACACCCTGGAGTTGGCAGAAGTTGGCAGCAGCAGCAGCAGCAGGAGCCCAAATATACACTGGAGTTGGCTTCAGGAGCCCAAAAATTGGATGAATCACACCCTGGAGTTGGCAGAAGTTGGCAGCAGCAGCAGCAGGAGCCCAAATATACACTGGAGTTGGCCTCAGGAGCCCAAAAATTGGATGAATCACACCCTGGAGTTGGCAGAAGTTGGCAGCAGCAGCAGCAGGAGCCCAAATATACACTGGAGTTGGCCTCAGGAGCCCAAAAATTGGATGAATCACACCCTGGAGTTGGCAGAAGTTGGCAGCAGCAGCAGCAGGAGCCCAAATATACACTGGAGTTGGCCTCAGGAGCCCAAAAATTGGATGAATCACACCCTGGAGTTGGCAGAAGTTGGCAGCAGCAGCAGCAGGAGCCCAAATATACACTGGAGTTGGCCTCAGGAGCCCAAAAATTGGATGAATCACACCCTGGAGTTGGCAGAAGTTGGCAGCAGCAGCAGCAGCAGGAGCCCAAATATACACTGGAGTTGGCTTCAGGAGCCCAAAAATTGGATGAATCACACCCTGGAGTTGGCAGAAGTTGGCAGCAGCAGCAGCAGGAGCCCAAATATACACTGGAGTTGGCTTCAGGAGCCCAAAAATTGGATGAATCACACCCTGGAGTTGGCAGAAGTTGGCAGCAGCAGCAGCAGGAGCCCAAATATACACTGGAGTTGGCCTCAGGAGCCCAAAAATTGGATGAATCACACCCTGGAGTTGGCAGGAGTTGACAGCAGCAGCAGCAGGAGCCCAAATATACACTGGAGTTGGCTTCAGGAGCCCAAAAATTGGATGAATCACACCCTGGAGTTGGCAGGAGTTGACAGTAGCAGCAGCAGGAGCCCAAAAAATGGCCTAAAGACATAAATATGTTTTGCACCATTTGGAAAGTGTAAAACGTGGCACCATGCTGAATCTAGTCGCATGCATCAGGCATTGGTGGGTGGAAATCCTGGCTGATCCATCCCTGATTCATTTTGACAAAGGTGAGTCTCTCCACATTTTTAGTTGACAGACGAGTTCTCCTCGCCGTAACTATGGCCCCCGCCGCACTAAACACCCGCTCAGATGGCACGCTACTTGCCGGGCAGGACAGCTTTTCCAGGGCAAACTCTGCTAGTTGCGGCCACAAATCAAGTTTGGCTGCCCAGAAGTCCAGCGGATCCTCAAGGTGTGTTGGCATGGTCATGTCAAAGTATGACATGACCTGCTGGTTCAGGTCCTGCTCCAGGTCTTCCTGCTGCTCATGAGTAGCCTCACTATGCGGGTGTAGAAAGCTACTCATTAGCGACTGAAGACTGAGGCTGCTGCTGCTGATGGAGCTTCTGCTGCTGCTGCTGCCAACCCCCCCAGCGGCCATGGCAGTGGAAGGTGAGGGCAGAGGTCCCCTCGAGTCAGACCTGCGAGAGTATGGACCATGGCGCAGATAGGCATCGGCCAACTGCCTACGTAGAATGTCTTTGTAGTAGTTGAGTTTGTCCTCCCTCTCGGTGGGTTTAAAAAATGCCCCCATTTTGTGCCGGAAGCGAGGGTCCAATAAGGTGGACAGCCAGAAGTCATCCCGCCGACAGATGGAAACAATTCTGGGGTCACTACGCAAGCACGTGAGCATGCTTCGTGCCATTTGCGCAAGTGACTCGGATGGACTACCTGTCTCCATCTCCACTGCATACTGCCACGGTGTGCCCGGGTCCTCTGTCTCGCCTTCCTCAAAAACCTCTAGCTCCTCTGGCTGCTCCTGCTCCTCCTCTCCTGTCCGCTGACTAGATAAACCAGCCATTTCGCCAAGCCTAAACTGTGTTTCGCTGGGCAACTCCTCCTCCTCCTCCTCCTCTTCCTCCTCCTCCAGTTCAGCTCCAGCGGGGTTCATGTGGCCGTAAGATGTAAACGCCATGTCTCCAGTGCCCTGACCAGCCATGGTTTCCAACATGTGCTGTAGTACATGAAGCAGTGGAATCACGTCGTTCATCCCGTAATCCTGCCGACTGACAAATAAAGTGGCATCCTCAAAGGGCCTGAGCAAACGGCAGGTGTCACGTATGAGCTGCCACTGGTTGACATTGAAGTTACACAGGGGAGTCCCCCTATCTGCTTGGATCATCAGGAAATCCGTGATGGCTTTTCTCTGTTCATATAATCGGTCCAACATGTGAAGGGTGGAATTCCAATGGGTGGAAACATCGCAAATCAGACTATGTTGGGGGATACCATTCTGACGCTGTAGCTCAAGAAGGGTGTGTTTGGCGGTGTAGGAGTGGCTGAAGTGCATGCAAAGTTTCCTTGAAGTTGTTAGGATGTCTTGCAGATGGGGGGAACACTTCAGAAACCGCTTGACAACCAGATTGAAGACGTGAGCCATGCAGGGGGCATGGGTCAGGCTTCCTTGGCGCAGCGCAGACAAAATGTTCTTCCCATTGTCGGTAACCATGATTCCCATTTTAAGTTTTCTCGGAGTAAGCCATGTTTGGATTTCCTGATGAATACATTTAAGCAGTTCCTCCCCTGTGTGACTCCGTTCGCCAAGACAAACCATGTGAAGCACTGCGTGACACCTCCGTGCCCTGCACACATGGTAGACTGGAGGGGCACTGAGACTTGAGCCTACAGTGGAGGGTGAGGAGATGGCGGAGGATGAGGAGGCCGAGTCGCACGGTGTCACAGGCCCAATGGGCAGAGAGCGCGGAGGCCGAAGCGGCGTGACCTGTCCAAGTTGCTGCTGCAAAGGGACCACATTCACCCAGTGGGCCGTAAACGACATGTACTGCCCCTGACCGTAGTTACAGCTCCAGATGTCGGCGCTGCCATGTATTTTGCTACACACCGACAGGCTCAAGGACTGGCCCACCTTCTGTTCAACAAAAGTGTGCAGCGCTGGTACTGCCTTCTTGGCAAAGAAATGACGGCTTGGGACTCTCCACCTCGGCTCGGCACAAGCCATCAGTTCTCTGAAAGGTGCAGATTCCACCACCTGAAAAGGGAGCGACTGCAGCACCAGCAACTTGGACAGGAGCACATTCAGCTTCTGCGCCGTAGGATGAGTGGGCGCATACTGCTGTCTCTTGGACATGGCTTCGCTGATGGATTGCTGGCGGGGTGCATGACTTGGAGGAGGAGGAGCAGGAGCGACAGAGGATGGGTATGACGCACAGCTGCCTTCGGCTGAGGTGCTGGAGCCTTGGCTGGCAGAAATTGGGAGCTCACTTGGTGAGGAAGCAGACTGGACCACCCCTTGGGAGCCTCGGTTCTCCCAGGTCGTTTTATGGTGACGCATCATATGTTGACGCAGGGCCGTGGTGCCAACATTTGGACCCTGGCCACGCTTCACCTTTTGCCTACATATCTTGCATGTGGCCATGTTACCCTCCTGCGGATGCCTCAGGAAAAACTGCCACACTGCCGAGTAGCTACTTTTCCCACCCCCTGGCCTCACTGATTCACTGCTGCTGTTGCCAACTCCAGGAACCCCTGCTCCACTACCTCCCGATAAGGTAGACTGCCGCACAGCAGGTGCTCTACCCCGGCCCCGGCCCCGGCCGGCTCCAGCCTTTGGAATTGTGCCCCCATGCTGACTGCTACCACCTTGCTGCCTCAGCTGCTGACTCCGGGGCAACCTGCGCCCCTCTTCTCCTGATGATGACGATGAAGCCCCTTCATCACCCGGCTCCCAAGTGCGATCGGCTTCATCGTCATCATCATCATCATCACCGAGTTGTGGCTGTACGTCACTGATGTTCGTGGATTCGTCAACAGTGTCTGGCGCAGGAGCTGGAACGCTCGCAGCACCCACGACACTGTCCACATCACTATTTGTCTGCCTAGCTAAAGAAGCCACCTCCATTTCTTGGCTGGGCAGTAGCTGCTGACTGTCCTCCTGTATCTGATCGTCCTCCTCACTAAAGAGTGGAGCTGAACCCAAAGCATAGGATACGTCGCTGGGGGAGGGAACGGCGTAGGACAGAGGCAATGGGAGGACAGGGACTGCTCTCGGGGCATGCCAACTCAGGGTTGTGTCAGAGGAACCTACCGACCCTAGACTGGGGGTCTCAGATGTAAGTTGTGATGATGTTGTTGATGAGCGCGTCAGCCAATCTACCACGGCAGATGCGTTACTGGTGGAGACCCGACCGCTAGCAGATACTGGCAGATTAGGTCTCTCAGCGTGACTCCTGCTGCTACTGGCCCCCAGTCTGATGCGAGCTCTGCCTGCGGAATCTTGGCCTCTGCCACTCCTCTTTTCACTTCCAGGCACTTGTCTGCCCGACATAGTCTAACTGGCGTGGTAGTAGGTGATATTTAAAAAAACCCCGGGCAGCGGTGGGTCTATATGAAACAGAATATAATGCACACCAAAAGTGAGCAGTAACACTCAGCCTCCAACAGGCCTGCTTAGTGTAAATAAGAGAGCTGCTTAGTGTAAATAAAGAGGGGTATGCTATGTTACAGAATGGGATGCCTCAACAGAAGTGCACCTGGCAGGCAGCAGTAAGCCTATGCCCAGCAAAAGTGTCTTATAATATAAATATAATAAGAGCAAATGCTTATATGGTCTTAAACAGAGGCTGCTTTAGTCACAGAATGGGATGCCCCAACAGGAATCGACCTGGCAGGGTCCAGTAGTGCTTTGCCCAGCAAAAGTGTCTTTATCAGGCCTAATTTCAAATATGATAAGAGCAAATGCTTATATGGTCTTAAACAGAGGCTGCTTTAGTCACAGAATGGGATGCCCTGGGCAGGAATGGACCTGGCAGGGTACAGTAGTGCTTTGCCCAGCAAAAGTGTCTTTATCAGGCCTAATTTCAAATATGATAAGAGCAAATGCTTATATGGTCTTAAACAGAGGCTGCTGTAGTCACAGAATGGGATGCCCTGGGCAGGAATGGACCTGGCAGGGTACAGTAGTGCTTTGCCCAGCAAAAGTGTCTTTATCAGGCCTAATTTCAAATATGATAAGAGCAAATGCTTATATGGTCTTAAACAGAGGCTGCTTTAGTCACAGAATGGGATGCCCTGGGCAGGAATGGACCTGGCAGGGTACAGTAGTGCTTTGCCCAGCAAAAGTGTCTTTATCAGGCTAATTTCAAATATGATAAGAGCAAATGCTTATATGGTCTTAAACAGAGGCTGCTTTAGTCACAGAATGGGATGCCCCAAATAGGAGTGCACCTGGCAGGGTCCAGTAGTGCTTTGCCCAGCAAAAGTGTCTTTATCAGGCTAATTTCAAATATGATAAGAGCAAATGCTTATATGGTCTTAAACAGAGGCTGCTGTAGTCACAGAATGGGATGCCCTGGGCAGGAATGGACCTGGCAGGGTACAGTAGTGCTTTGCCCAGCAAAAGTGTCTTTATCAGGCCTAATTTCAAATATGATAAGAGCAAATGCTTATATGGTCTTAAACAGAGGCTGCTTTAGTCACAGAATGGGATGCCCTGGGCAGGAATGGACCTGGCAGGGTACAGTAGTGCTTTGCCCAGCAAAAGTGTCTTTATCAGGCTAATTTCAAATATGATAAGAGCAAATGCTTATATGGTCTTAAACAGAGGCTGCTTTAGTCACAGAATGGGATGCCCCAAATAGGAGTGCACCTGGCAGGGTCCAGTAGTGCTTTGCCCAGCAAAAGTGTCTTTATCAGGCTAATTTCAAATATGATAAGAGCAAATGCTTATATGGTCTTAAACAGAGGCTGCTGTAGTCACAGAATGGGATGCCCTGGGCAGGAATGGACCTGGCAGGGTACAGTAGTGCTTTGCCCAGCAAAAGTGTCTTTATCAGGCTAATTTCAAATATGATAAGAGCAAATGCTTATATGGTCTTAAACAGAGGCTGCTTTAGTCACAGAATGGGATGCCCTGGGCAGGAATGGACCTGGCAGGGTACAGTAGTGCTTTGCCCAGCAAAAGTGTCTTTATCAGGCCTAATTTCAAATATGATAAGAGCAAATGCTTATATGGTCTTAAACAGAGGCTGCTTTAGTCACAGAATGGGATGCCCTGGGCAGGAATGGACCTGGCAGGGTACAGTAGTGCTTTGCCCAGCAAAAGTGTCTTTATCAGGCTAATTTCAAATATGATAAGAGCAAATGCTTATATGGTCTTAAACAGAGGCTGCTTTAGTCACAGAATGGGATGCCCTGGGCAGGAATGGACCTGGCAGGGTACAGTAGTGCTTTGCCCAGCAAAAGTGTCTTTATCAGGCTAATTTCAAATATGATAAGAGCAAATGCTTATATGGTCTTAAACAGAGGCTGCTGTAGTCACAGAATGGGATGCCCTGGGCAGGAATGGACCTGGCAGGGTCCAGTAGTGCTTTGCCCAGCAAAAGTGTCTTTATCAGGCTAATTTCAAATATGATAAGAGCAAATGCTTATATGGTCTTAAACAGAGGCTGCTGTAGTCACAGAATGGGATGCCCTGGGCAGGAATGGACCTGGCAGGGTCCAGTAGTGCTTTGCCCAGCAAAAGTGTCTTTATCAGGCTAATTTCAAATATGATAAGAGCAAATGCTTATATGGTCTTAAACAGAGGCTGCTTTAGTCACAGAATGGGATGCCTCACAGCAGACTTAAGATCAGTTCAGTATATATGCACAGTTAGTTACTATAAGCAGCCTGAAAACGCTAACAAAGGCTGGATGAAAAAAAAAAAATCTCCCTGTCAGCCAGCTCCGTTTTTCCTACCTTTCCCTGGCTTTCTGTCTGTCTCCTGTCTGTCTCCTGCCTGTCTCCTGCCTGTCTCCAGCCTGTCCCTGTCTGTCCCTGTCTCCAGCCTGTCTAACTGCCTCAGCTACACAGCGTTCTGTCTGTCACGAATGCAATAGAGAAATGAGGAAAAGCAAGATGGCCGCCGTTAAATACCGCTGTGTGACGTCACCGGGCTTGCTGGCTGCTGATAGGCTGCATGTGACTGCCCCAGCTTGCACTGGCGCGGGATACATGTCCAGACATGTCCCGTCCGCCATCTTAGAATGCCTGTAAATGTAAATGAATGGATGTTAAAGGAAAACTTCGAGTGATCGAATCGCGGGGAAATTCGGATTCGATCCGAATCGAATTTTTCCTGAAATTCGGATCGAATCCGGGTTCGTCCGGATCGATTCGCTCATCCCTAGTAAATACGGCAAAACCTAATATTTAACTTGCAGTATTACCCCCAAACCATCTGTTTGTTTTCCTTTTCTCTTTGATATTTAAGTTTTGCGGTACAGACTGGAAAAAAGAAATCAGATCACAAATGCTTAGATGTTTTGTAGAATGTTTATATATGGTGGACAATATTGCATATTATTTAGACAACAAACACACATTAATTACATAAATCAGGTATTCTCAGCCTGGGGCCCTTGGACCCTCCTCCAGGAACTAGAATGCCACTGACCATATTGTTTAGCATAGGTGCTGTGCCAGCCTGCCCTGTCAAGCATACGCTTTTGAACTTCTGCCAAGCACAAGTTTGCTGACCCTGTCATGTCTGATCACATCATGTGCCAAGCCCTGTTGCCAACCCTGCCACGTCTGACCTTGTTGCCAATGCTGCTACGTCTGACCCCATCTTGTGCTAAGTCCTATTGCCAACCTTGCTAGCCTTTACTACTGGATCACCATTAACACTGGGCACTGTTCCAGTTCATCTACCCATCATTTCTCTCACCACCCCTTTGTGTCCTTGGTTCCAGATGGCAGCTGCCAAGCAGCCTTGCCTGGTATGCTCTAGTGCCAGACTCATCCTGCCACTTACTCAGCACCTTCACCTGCAGCCTGAGGTACATGACCAACTGGTTGTCAATTACTAGTGACCCTTACACAAAGGCAATTGTTCTGACTCTCTATTCTTTAGCTGGGAAGAGTCATGAGTGGTGAACTATTGAATGAGGCCCTATGCTATTAGCACTAGATTTTTAAAATAAGTGACCCCCTACATAACAAACATTAGAGTGATACTCTATGTCACACAATAAGCAAAGTTTATGACTGTTATTAGAGATGAGCGAACTTTTGAAAAATTCGATTCGACTGATTCGCCGAATTTTCCGACAAAAATCGTTTCGACCCGAATAAATTCGCGACGAATCGCTATTAAAAACGGCTATTTCTGAGCCTCCTACAGCCTCAATAGGGTTGTAAACCATTCAGCCTTGCTGTAACACGCACAGGATGCGTGCTGGGTTAGTTAAATAATACTTTGAAGAAATATCACATGCAGATCAGAGGCATCGCTAATAGAATCGCAGAGCGGCACAATTGCAGAGAGTTGAAGTGGCATCACTATGAGGGGCAGAAGGAGCCCAAATATACACTGGAGTTGGCCTCAGGAGCCCAAAAATTGGATGAATCACACCCTGGAGTTGGCAGGAGTTGGCAGCAGCAGCAGCAGGAGCCCAAATATACACTGGAGTTGGCTTCAGGAGCCCAAAAATTGGATGAATCACACCCTGGAGTTGGCAGGAGTTGGCAGCAGCAGCAGCAGGAGCCCAAATATACACTGGAGTTGGCTTCAGGAGCCCAAAAATTGGATGAATCACACCCTGGAGTTGGCAGGAGTTGACAGCAGCAGCAGCAGGAGCCCAAATATACACTGGAGTTGGCTTCAGGAGCCCAAAAATTGGATGAATCACACCCTGGAGTTGGCAGGAGTTGACAGTAGCAGCAGCAGGAGCCCAAATATACACTGGAGTTGGCCTCAGGAGCCCAAAAATTGGATGAATCACACCCTGGAGTTGGCAGAAGTTGGCAGCAGCAGCAGCAGGAGCCCAAATATACACTGGAGTTGGCTTCAGGAGCCCAAAAATTGGATGAATCACACCCTGGAGTTGGCAGGAGTTGACAGTAGCAGCAGCAGGAGCCCAAATATACACTGGAGTTGGCTTCAGGAGCCCAAAAATTGGATGAATCACACCCTGGAGTTGGCAGGAGTTGACAGTAGCAGCAGCAGGAGCCCAAATATACACTGGAGTTGGCCTCAGGAGCCCAAAAATTGGATGAATCACACCCTGGAGTTGGCAGGAGTTGACAGTAGCAGCAGCAGGAGCCCAAATATACACTGGAGTTGGCCTCAGGAGCCCAAAAATTGGATGAATCACACCCTGGAGTTGGCAGGAGTTGACAGTAGCAGCAGCAGGAGCCCAAATATACACTGGAGTTGGCCTCAGGAGCCCAAAAATTGGATGAATCACACCCTGGAGTTGGCAGAAGTTGGCAGCAGCAGCAGCAGGAGCCCAAATATACACTGGAGTTGGCTTCAGGAGCCCAAAAATTGGATGAATCACACCCTGGAGTTGGCAGGAGTTGACAGTAGCAGCAGCAGGAGCCCAAATATACACTGGAGTTGGCCTCAGGAGCCCAAAAATTGGATGAATCACACCCTGGAGTTGGCAGGAGTTGACAGTAGCAGCAACAGGAGCCCAAATATACACTGGAGTTGGCCTCAGGAGCCCAAAAATTGGATGAATCACACCCTGGAGTTGGCAGGAGTTGGCAGCAGCAGCAGCAGGAGCCCAAATATACACTGGAGTTGGCTTCAGGAGCCCAAAAATTGGATGAATCACACCCTGGAGTTGGCAGAAGTTGGCAGCAGCAGCAGCAGGAGCCCAAATATACACTGGAGTTGGCTTCAGGAGCCCAAAAATTGGATGAATCACACCCTGGAGTTGGCAGGAGTTGGCAGCAGCAGCAGCAGGAGCCCAAATATACACTGGAGTTGGCTTCAGGAGCCCAAAAATTGGATGAATCACACCCTGGAGTTGGCAGGAGTTGACAGCAGCAGCAGCAGGAGCCCAAATATACACTGGAGTTGGCTTCAGGAGCCCAAAAATTGGATGAATCACACCCTGGAGTTGGCAGGAGTTGACAGCAGCAGCAGCAGGAGCCCAAATATACACTGGAGTTGGCTTCAGGAGCCCAAAAATTGGATGAATCACACCCTGGAGTTGGCAGAAGTTGGCAGCAGCAGCAGCAGGAGCCCAAATATACACTGGAGTTGGCTTCAGGAGCCCAAAAATTGGATGAATCACACCCTGGAGTTGGCAGGAGTTGACAGTAGCAGCAGCAGGAGCCCAAATATACACTGGAGTTGGCCTCAGGAGCCCAAAAATTGGATGAATCACACCCTGGAGTTGGCAGGAGTTGACAGTAGCAGCAGCAGGAGCCCAAATATACACTGGAGTTGGCTTCAGGAGCCCAAAAATTGGATGAATCACACCCTGGAGTTGGCAGAAGTTGACAGTAGCAGCAGCAGGAGCCCAAATATACACTGGAGTTGGCCTCAGGAGCCCAAAAATTGGATGAATCACACCCTGGAGTTGGCAGAAGTTGGCAGCAGCAGCAGCAGGAGCCCAAATATACACTGGAGTTGGCTTCAGGAGCCCAAAAATTGGATGAATCACACCCTGGAGTTGGCAGAAGTTGGCAGCAGCAGCAGCAGGAGCCCAAATATACACTGGAGTTGGCTTCAGGAGCCCAAAAATTGGATGAATCACACCCTGGAGTTGGCAGGAGTTGACAGTAGCAGCAGCAGGAGCCCAAATATACACTGGAGTTGGCCTCAGGAGCCCAAAAATTGGATGAATCACACCCTGGAGTTGGCAGGAGTTGACAGTAGCAGCAGCAGGAGCCCAAATATACACTGGAGTTGGCCTCAGGAGCCCAAAAATTGGATGAATCACACCCTGGAGTTGGCAGGAGTTGACAGTAGCAGCAGCAGGAGCCCAAATATACACTGGAGTTGGCTTCAGGAGCCCAAAAATTGGATGAATCACACCCTGGAGTTGGCAGAAGTTGACAGTAGCAGCAGCAGGAGCCCAAATATACACTGGAGTTGGCCTCAGGAGCCCAAAAATTGGATGAATCACACCCTGGAGTTGGCAGAAGTTGGCAGCAGCAGCAGCAGGAGCCCAAATATACACTGGAGTTGGCCTCAGGAGCCCAAAAATTGGATGAATCACACCCTGGAGTTGGCAGGAGTTGGCAGCAGCAGCAGCAGGAGCCCAAATATACACTGGAGTTGGCTTCAGGAGCCCAAAAATTGGATGAATCACACCCTGGAGTTGGCAGAAGTTGGCAGCAGCAGCAGCAGGAGCCCAAATATACACTGGAGTTGGCTTCAGGAGCCCAAAAATTGGATGAATCACACCCTGGAGTTGGCAGGAGTTGACAGTAGCAGCAGCAGGAGCCCAAATATACACTGGAGTTGGCCTCAGGAGCCCAAAAATTGGATGAATCACACCCTGGAGTTGGCAGGAGTTGACAGTAGCAGCAGCAGGAGCCCAAATATACACTGGAGTTGGCCTCAGGAGCCCAAAAATTGGATGAATCACACCCTGGAGTTGGCAGGAGTTGACAGTAGCAGCAGCAGGAGCCCAAATATACACTGGAGTTGGCTTCAGGAGCCCAAAAATTGGATGAATCACACCCTGGAGTTGGCAGAAGTTGACAGTAGCAGCAGCAGGAGCCCAAATATACACTGGAGTTGGCCTCAGGAGCCCAAAAATTGGATGAATCACACCCTGGAGTTGGCAGAAGTTGGCAGCAGCAGCAGCAGGAGCCCAAATATACACTGGAGTTGGCCTCAGGAGCCCAAAAATTGGATGAATCACACCCTGGAGTTGGCAGGAGTTGGCAGCAGCAGCAGCAGGAGCCCAAATATACACTGGAGTTGGCTTCAGGAGCCCAAAAATTGGATGAATCACACCCTGGAGTTGGCAGAAGTTGGCAGCAGCAGCAGCAGGAGCCCACATATACACTGGAGTTGGCTTCAGGAGCCCAAAAATTGGATGAATCACACCCTGGAGTTGGCAGGAGTTGACAGTAGCAGCAGCAGGAGCCCAAATATACACTGGAGTTGGCCTCAGGAGCCCAAAAATTGGATGAATCACACCCTGGAGTTGGCAGAAGTTGGCAGCAGCAGCAGCAGGAGCCCAAATATACACTGGAGTTGGCCTCAGGAGCCCAAAAATTGGATGAATCACACCCTGGAGTTGGCAGGAGTTGACAGTAGCAGCAGCAGGAGCCCAAAAAATGGCCTAAAGACATAAATATGTTTTGCACCATTTGGAAAGTGTAAAACGTGGCACCATGCTGAATCTAGTCGCATGCATCAGGCATTGGTGGGTGGAAATCCTGGCTGATCCATCCCTGATTCATTTTGACAAAGGTGAGTCTCTCCACATTTTTAGTTGACAGACGAGTTCTCCTCGCCGTAACTATGGCCCCCGCCGCACTAAACACCCGCTCAGATGGCACGCTACTTGCCGGGCAGGACAGCTTTTCCAGGGCAAACTCTGCTAGTTGCGGCCACAAATCAAGTTTGGCTGCCCAGAAGTCCAGCGGATCCTCAAGGTGTGTTGGCATGGTCATGTCAAAGTATGACATGACCTGCTGGTTCAGGTCCTGCTCCAGGTCTTCCTGCTGCTCATGAGTAGCCTCACTATGCGGGTGTAGAAAGCTACTCATTAGCGACTGAAGACTGAGGCTGCTGCTGCTGATGGAGCTTCTGCTGCTGCTGCTGCCAACCCCCCCAGCGGCCATGGCAGTGGAAGGTGAGCGCAGAGGTCCCCTCGAGTCAGACCTGCGAGAGTATGGACCATGGCGCAGATAGGCATCGGCCAACTGCCTACGTAGAATGTCTTTGTAGTAGTTGAGTTTGTCCTCCCTCTCGGTGGGTTTAAAAAATGCCCCCATTTTGTGCCGGAAGCGAGGGTCCAATAAGGTGGACAGCCAGAAGTCATCCCGCCGACAGATGGAAACAATTCTGGGGTCACTACGCAAGCACGTGAGCATGCTTCGTGCCATTTGCGCAAGTGACTCGGATGGACTACCTGTCTCCATCTCCACTGCATACTGCCACGGTGTGCCCGGGTCCTCTGTCTCTCCTTCCTCAAAAACCTCTAGCTCCTCTGGCTGCTCCTGCTCCTCCTCTCCTGTCCGCTGACTAGATAAACCAGCCATTTCGCCAAGCCTAAACTGTGTTTCGCTGGGCAACTCCTCCTCCTCCTCTTCCTCCTCCTCCTCCTCCAGTTCAGCTCCAAGGGGGTTCATGTGGCCGTAAGATGTAAACGCCATGTCTCCAGTGCCCTGACCAGCCATGGTTTCCAACATGTGCTGTAGTACATGAAGCAGTGGAATCACGTCGTTCATCCCGTAATCCTGCCGACTGACAAATAAAGTGGCTTCCTCAAAGGGCCTGAGCAAACGGCAGGTGTCACGTATGAGCTGCCACTGGTTGACATTGAAGTTACACAGGGGAGTCCCCCTATCTGCTTGGATCATCAGGAAATCCGTGATGGCTTTTCTCTGTTCATATAATCGGTCCAACATGTGAAGGGTGGAATTCCAACGGGTGGAAACATCGCAAATCAGACTATGTTGGGGGATACCATTCTGACGCTGTAGCTCAAGAAGGGTGTGTTTGGCGGTGTAGGAGTGGCTGAAGTGCATGCAAAGTTTCCGTGAAGTTGTTAGGATGTCCTGCAGATGGGGGGAACACTTCAGAAACCGCTTGACAACCAGATTGAAGACGTGAGCCATGCAGGGGGCATGGGTCAGGCTTCCTTGGCGCAGCGCAGACAAAATGTTCTTCCCATTGTCGGTAACCATGATTCCCATTTTAAGTTTTCTCGGAGTAAGCCATGTTTGGATTTCCTGATGAATACATTTAAGCAGTTCCTCCCCTGTGTGACTCCGTTCGCCAAGACAAACCATGTGAAGCACTGCGTGACACCTCCGTGCCCTGCACACATGGTAGACTGGAGGGGCACTGAGACTTGAGCCTACAGTGGAGGGTGAGGAGATGGCGGAGGATGAGGAGGCCGAGTCGCACGGTGTCACAGGCCCAATGGGCAGAGAGCGCGGAGGCCGAAGCGGCGTGACCTGTCCAAGTTGCTGCTGCAAAGGGACCACATTCACCCAGTGGGCCGTAAACGACATGTACTGCCCCTGACCGTAGTTACAGCTCCAGATGTCGGCGCTGCCATGTATTTTGCTACACACCGACAGGCTCAAGGACTGGCCCACCTTCTGTTCAACAAAAGTGTGCAGCGCTGGTACTGCCTTCTTGGCAAAGAAATGACGGCTTGGGACTCTCCACCTCGGCTCGGCACAAGCCATCAGTTCTCTGAAAGGTGCAGATTCCACCACCTGAAAAGGGAGCGACTGCAGCACCAGCAACTTGGACAGGAGCACATTCAGCTTCTGCGCCGTAGGATGAGTGGGCGCATACTGCTGTCTCTTGGACATGGCTTAGCTGATGGATTGCTGGCGGGATGCATGACTTGGAGGAGGAGGAGGAGGAGCAGGAGCGACAGAGGATGGGTGTGACGCACAGCTGCCTTCGGCTGAGGTGCTGGAGCCTTGGCTGGCAGAAATTGGGAGCTCACTTGGTGAGGAAGCAGACTGGACCACCCCTTGGGAGCCTCGGTTCTCCCAGGTCGTTTTATGGTGACGCATCATATGTTGACGCAGGGCCGTGGTGCCAACATTTGGACCCTGGCCACGCTTCACCTTTTGCCTACATATCTTGCATGTGGCCATGTTACCCTCCTGCGGATGCCTCAGGAAAAACTGCCACACTGCCGAGTAGCTACTTTTCCCACCCCCTGGCCTCACTGATTCACTGCTGCTGTTGCCAACTCCAGGAACCCCTGCTCCACTACCTCCCGATAAGGTAGACTGCTGCACAGCAGGTGCTCTACCCCGGCCCCGGCCCCGGCCGGCTCCAGCCTTTGGAATTGTGCCCCCATGCTGACTGCTACCACCTTGCTGCCTCAGCTGCTGACTCCGGGGCAACCTGCGCCCCTCTTCTCCTGATGATGACGATGAAGCCCCTTCATCACCCGGCTCCCAAGTGCGATCGGCTTCATCGTCATCATCATCATCATCACCGGGTTGTGGCTGTACGTCACTGATGTTCGTGGATTCGTCAACAGTGTCTGGCGCAGGAGCTGGAACGCTCGCAGCACCCACGACACTGTCCACATCACTATTTGTCTGCCTAGCTAAAGAAGCCACCTCCATTTCTTGGCTGGGCAGTAGCTGCTGACTGTCCTCCTGTATCTGATCGTCCTCCTCACTAAAGAGTGGAGCTGAACCCAAAGCATAGGATACGTCGCTGGGGGAGGGAACGGCGTAGGACAGAGGAAATGGGAGGACAGGGACTGCTCTCGGGGCATGCCAACTCAGGGTTGTGTCAGAGGAACCTACCGACCCTAGACTGGGGGTCTCAGATGTAAGTTGTGATGATGTTGTTGATGAGCGCGTCAGCCAATCTACCACGGCAGATGCGTTACTGGTGGAGACCCGACCGCTAGCAGATACTGGCAGATTAGGTCTCTCAGCGTGACTCCTGCTGCTACTGGCCCCCAGTCTGATGCGAGCTCTGCCTGCGGAATCTTGGCCTCTGCCACTCCTCTTTTCACTTCCAGGCACTTGTCTGCCCGACATAGTCTAACTGGCGTGGTAGTAGGTGATATTTTAAGAACCCCCAGGCAGCAGTGGGTCTATATAAAACAGAATATAATGCACACCAAAAGTGAGCAGTAACACTCAGCCTCCAACAGGCCTGCTTAGTGTAAATAAGAGAGCTGCTTAGTGTAAATAAAGAGGGGTATGCTATGTTACAGAATGGGATGCCTCAACAGAAGTGCACCTGGCAGGCAGCAGTAAGCCTATGCCCAGCAAAAGTGTCTTATAATATAAATATGATAAGAGCAAATGCTTATATGGTCTTAAACAGAGGCTGCTTTAGTCACAGAATGGGATGCCCTGGGCAGGAATCGACCTGGCAGGGTCCAGTAGGGCTTTGGCCAGCAAAAGTGTCTTTATCAGGCCTAATTTCAAATATGATAAGAGCAAATGCTTATATGGTCTTAAACAGAGGCTGCTTTAGTCACAGAATGGGATGCCCTGGGCAGGAATCGACCTGGCAGGGTCCAGTAGTGCTTTGGCCAGCAAAAGTGTCTTTATCAGGCCTAATTTCAAATATGATAAGAGCAAATGCTTATATGGTCTTAAACAGAGGCTGCTTTAGTCACAGAATGGGATGCCCTGGGCAGGAATCGACCTGGCAGGGTCCAGTAGGGCTTTGGCCAGCAAAAGTGTCTTTATCAGGCCTAATTTCAAATATGATAAGAGCAAATGCTTATATGGTCTTAAACAGAGGCTGCTTTAGTCACAGAATGGGATGCCCTGGGCAGGAATCGACCTGGCAGGGTCCAGTAGGGCTTTGGCCAGCAAAAGTGTCTTTATCAGGCCTAATTTCAAATATGATAAGAGCAAATGCTTATATGGTCTTAAACAGAGGCTGCTTTAGTCACAGAATGGGATGCCCTGGGCAGGAATGGACCTGGCAGGGTCCAGTAGGGCTTTGGCCAGCAAAAGTGTCTTTATCAGGCTAATTTCAAATATGATAAGAGCAAATGCTTATATGGTCTTAAACAGAGGCTGCTTTAGTCACAGAATGGGATGCCCCGGGCAGGAATCGAGCTGGCAGGGTCCAGTAGTGCTTTGGCCAGCAAAAGTGTCTTTATCAGGCCTAATTTCAAATATGATAAGAGCAAATGCTTATATGGTCTTAAACAGAGGCTGCTTTAGTCACAGAATGGGATGCCCTGGGCAGGAATGGACCTGGCAGGGTCCAGTAGGGCTTTGGCCAGCAAAAGTGTCTTTATCAGGCTAATTTCAAATATGATAAGAGCAAATGCTTATATGGTCTTAAACAGAGGCTGCTGTAGTCACAGAATGGGATGCCCCGGGCAGGAATCGAGCTGGCAGGGTCCAGTAGTGCTTTGGCCAGCAAAAGTGTCTTTATCAGGCCTAATTTCAAATATGATAAGAGCAAATGCTTATATGGTCTTAAACAGAGGCTGCTTTAGTCACAGAATGGGATGCCCTGGGCAGGAATGGACCTGGCAGGGTCCAGTAGGGCTTTGGCCAGCAAAAGTGTCTTTATCAGGCTAATTTCAAATATGATAAGAGCAAATGCTTATATGGTCTTAAACAGAGGCTGCTTTAGTCACAGAATGGGATGCCCCGGGCAGGAATCGAGCTGGCAGGGTCCAGTAGTGCTTTGGCCAGCAAAAGTGTCTTTATCAGGCTAATTTCAAATATGATAAGAGCAAATGCTTATATGGTCTTAAACAGAGGCTGCTGTAGTCACAGAATGGGATGCCCCGGGCAGGAATCGAGCTGGCAGGGTCCAGTAGGGCTTTGGCCAGCAAAAGTGTCTTTATCAGGCCTAATTTCAAATATGATAAGAGCAAATGCTTATATGGTCTTAAACAGAGGCTGCTTTAGTCACAGAATGGGATGCCCTGGGCAGGAATCGACCTGGCAGGGTCCAGTAGGGCTTTGGCCAGCAAAAGTGTCTTTATCAGGCTAATTTCAAATATGATAAGAGCAAATGCTTATATGGTCTTAAACAGAGGCTGCATTAGTCACAGAATGGGATGCCCCGGGCAGGAATCGAGCTGGCAGGGTCCAGTAGTGCTTTGGCCAGCAAAAGTGTCTTTATCAGGCTAATTTCAAATATGATAAGAGCAAATGCTTATATGGTCTTAAACAGAGGCTGCTTTAGTCACAGAATGGGATGCCCTGGGCAGGAATCGAGCTGGCAGGGTCCAGTAGTGCTTTGGCCAGCAAAAGTGTCTTTATCAGGCCTAATTTCAAATATGATAAGAGCAAATGCTTATATGGTCTTAAACAGAGGCTGCTTTAGTCACAGAATGGGATGCCCTGGGCAGGAATCGACCTGGCAGGGTCCAGTAGGGCTTTGGCCAGCAAAAGTGTCTTTATCAGGCCTAATTTCAAATATGATAAGAGCAAATGCTTATATGGTCTTAAACAGAGGCTGCTTTAGTCACAGAATGGGATGCCCTGGGCAGGAATCGACCTGGCAGGGTCCAGTAGTGCTTTGGCCAGCAAAAGTGTCTTTATCAGGCCTAATTTCAAATATGATAAGAGCAAATGCTTATATGGTCTTAAACAGAGGCTGCTTTAGTCACAGAATGGGATGCCCTGGGCAGGAATCGACCTGGCAGGGTCCAGTAGGGCTTTGGCCAGCAAAAGTGTCTTTATCAGGCCTAATTTCAAATATGATAAGAGCAAATGCTTATATGGTCTTAAACAGAGGCTGCTGTAGTCACAGAATGGGATGCCCCGGGCAGGAATCGAGCTGGCAGGGTCCAGTAGTGCTTTGGCCAGCAAAAGTGTCTTTATCAGGCCTAATTTCAAATATGATAAGAGCAAATGCTTATATGGTCTTAAACAGAGGCTGCTTTAGTCACAGAATGGGATGCCCTGGGCAGGAATGGACCTGGCAGGGTCCAGTAGGGCTTTGGCCAGCAAAAGTGTCTTTATCAGGCTAATTTCAAATATGATAAGAGCAAATGCTTATATGGTCTTAAACAGAGGCTGCTTTAGTCACAGAATGGGATGCCCCGGGCAGGAATCGAGCTGGCAGGGTCCAGTAGTGCTTTGGCCAGCAAAAGTGTCTTTATCAGGCCTAATTTCAAATATGATAAGAGCAAATGCTTATATGGTCTTAAACAGAGGCTGCTGTAGTCACAGAATGGGATGCCCCGGGCAGGAATCGAGCTGGCAGGGTCCAGTAGGGCTTTGGCCAGCAAAAGTGTCTTTATCAGGCCTAATTTCAAATATGATAAGAGCAAATGCTTATATGGTCTTAAACAGAGGCTGCTTTAGTCACAGAATGGGATGCCCTGGGCAGGAATCGACCTGGCAGGGTCCAGTAGGGCTTTGGCCAGCAAAAGTGTCTTTATCAGGCTAATTTCAAATATGATAAGAGCAAATGCTTATATGGTCTTAAACAGAGGCTGCTTTAGTCACAGAATGGGATGCCCCGGGCAGGAATCGAGCTGGCAGGGTCCAGTAGTGCTTTGGCCAGCAAAAGTGTCTTTATCAGGCTAATTTCAAATATGATAAGAGCAAATGCTTATATGGTCTTAAACAGAGGCTGCTTTAGTCACAGAATGGGATGCCCTGGGCAGGAATCGAGCTGGCAGGGTCCAGTAGTGCTTTGGCCAGCAAAAGTGTCTTTATCAGGCCTAATTTCAAATATGATAAGAGCAAATGCTTATATGGTCTTAAACAGAGGCTGCTTTAGTCACAGAATGGGATGCCCTGGGCAGGAATCGACCTGGCAGGGTCCAGTAGGGCTTTGGCCAGCAAAAGTGTCTTTATCAGGCCTAATTTCAAATATGATAAGAGCAAATGCTTATATGGTCTTAAACAGAGGCTGCTTTAGTCACAGAATGGGATGCCCTGGGCAGGAATCGACCTGGCAGGGTCCAGTAGTGCTTTGGCCAGCAAAAGTGTCTTTATCAGGCCTAATTTCAAATATGATAAGAGCAAATGCTTATATGGTCTTAAACAGAGGCTGCTTTAGTCACAGAATGGGATGCCCTGGGCAGGAATCGACCTGGCAGGGTCCAGTAGGGCTTTGGCCAGCAAAAGTGTCTTTATCAGGCCTAATTTCAAATATGATAAGAGCAAATGCTTATATGGTCTTAAACAGAGGCTGCTTTAGTCACAGAATGGGATGCCCTGGGCAGGAATGGACCTGGCAGGGTCCAGTAGGGCTTTGGCCAGCAAAAGTGTCTTTATCAGGCTAATTTCAAATATGATAAGAGCAAATGCTTATATGGTCTTAAACAGAGGCTGCTGTAGTCACAGAATGGGATGCCCCGGGCAGGAATCGAGCTGGCAGGGTCCAGTAGTGCTTTGGCCAGCAAAAGTGTCTTTATCAGGCCTAATTTCAAATATGATAAGAGCAAATGCTTATATGGTCTTAAACAGAGGCTGCTTTAGTCACAGAATGGGATGCCCTGGGCAGGAATGGACCTGGCAGGGTCCAGTAGGGCTTTGGCCAGCAAAAGTGTCTTTATCAGGCTAATTTCAAATATGATAAGAGCAAATGCTTATATGGTCTTAAACAGAGGCTGCTTTAGTCACAGAATGGGATGCCCCGGGCAGGAATCGAGCTGGCAGGGTCCAGTAGTGCTTTGGCCAGCAAAAGTGTCTTTATCAGGCTAATTTCAAATATGATAAGAGCAAATGCTTATATGGTCTTAAACAGAGGCTGCTGTAGTCACAGAATGGGATGCCCCGGGCAGGAATCGAGCTGGCAGGGTCCAGTAGGGCTTTGGCCAGCAAAAGTGTCTTTATCAGGCCTAATTTCAAATATGATAAGAGCAAATGCTTATATGGTCTTAAACAGAGGCTGCTTTAGTCACAGAATGGGATGCCCTGGGCAGGAATCGACCTGGCAGGGTCCAGTAGGGCTTTGGCCAGCAAAAGTGTCTTTATCAGGCTAATTTCAAATATGATAAGAGCAAATGCTTATATGGTCTTAAACAGAGGCTGCTTTAGTCACAGAATGGGATGCCCCGGGCAGGAATCGAGCTGGCAGGGTCCAGTAGTGCTTTGGCCAGCAAAAGTGTCTTTATCAGGCTAATTTCAAATATGATAAGAGCAAATGCTTATATGGTCTTAAACAGAGGCTGCTTTAGTCACAGAATGGGATGCCCTGGGCAGGAATCGAGCTGGCAGGGTCCAGTAGTGCTTTGGCCAGCAAAAGTGTCTTTATCAGGCCTAATTTCAAATATGATAAGAGCAAATGCTTATATGGTCTTAAACAGAGGCTGCTTTAGTCACAGAATGGGATGCCCTGGGCAGGAATCGACCTGGCAGGGTCCAGTAGGGCTTTGGCCAGCAAAAGTGTCTTTATCAGGCCTAATTTCAAATATGATAAGAGCAAATGCTTATATGGTCTTAAACAGAGGCTGCTTTAGTCACAGAATGGGATGCCCTGGGCAGGAATCGACCTGGCAGGGTCCAGTAGTGCTTTGGCCAGCAAAAGTGTCTTTATCAGGCCTAATTTCAAATATGATAAGAGCAAATGCTTATATGGTCTTAAACAGAGGCTGCTTTAGTCACAGAATGGGATGCCCTGGGCAGGAATCGACCTGGCAGGGTCCAGTAGGGCTTTGGCCAGCAAAAGTGTCTTTATCAGGCCTAATTTCAAATATGATAAGAGCAAATGCTTATATGGTCTTAAACAGAGGCTGCTTTAGTCACAGAATGGGATGCCCTGGGCAGGAATGGACCTGGCAGGGTCCAGTAGGGCTTTGGCCAGCAAAAGTGTCTTTATCAGGCTAATTTCAAATATGATAAGAGCAAATGCTTATATGGTCTTAAACAGAGGCTGCTGTAGTCACAGAATGGGATGCCCCGGGCAGGAATCGAGCTGGCAGGGTCCAGTAGGGCTTTGGCCAGCAAAAGTGTCTTTATCAGGCCTAATTTCAAATATGATAAGAGCAAATGCTTATATGGTCTTAAACAGAGGCTGCTTTAGTCACAGAATGGGATGCCCTGGGCAGGAATCGACCTGGCAGGGTCCAGTAGGGCTTTGGCCAGCAAAAGTGTCTTTATCAGGCTAATTTCAAATATGATAAGAGCAAATGCTTATATGGTCTTAAACAGAGGCTGCTTTAGTCACAGAATGGGATGCCCCGGGCAGGAATCGAGCTGGCAGGGTCCAGTAGTGCTTTGGCCAGCAAAAGTGTCTTTATCAGGCTAATTTCAAATATGATAAGAGCAAATGCTTATATGGTCTTAAACAGAGGCTGCTGTAGTCACAGAATGGGATGCCCCGGGCAGGAATCGAGCTGGCAGGGTCCAGTAGTGCTTTGGCCAGCAAAAGTGTCTTTATCAGGCCTAATTTCAAATATGATAAGAGCAAATGCTTATATGGTCTTAAACAGAGGCTGCTTTAGTCACAGAATGGGATGCCCCGGGCAGGAATCGAGCTGGCAGGGTCCAGTAGTGCTTTGGCCAGCAAAAGTGTCTTTATCAGGCTAATTTCAAATATGATAAGAGCAAATGCTTATATGGTCTTAAACAGAGGCTGCTGTAGTCACAGAATGGGATGCCCCGGGCAGGAATCGAGCTGGCAGGGTCCAGTAGGGCTTTGGCCAGCAAAAGTGTCTTTATCAGGCCTAATTTCAAATATGATAAGAGCAAATGCTTATATGGTCTTAAACAGAGGCTGCTTTAGTCACAGAATGGGATGCCCTGGGCAGGAATCGACCTGGCAGGGTCCAGTAGGGCTTTGGCCAGCAAAAGTGTCTTTATCAGGCTAATTTCAAATATGATAAGAGCAAATGCTTATATGGTCTTAAACAGAGGCTGCTTTAGTCACAGAATGGGATGCCCCGGGCAGGAATCGAGCTGGCAGGGTCCAGTAGTGCTTTGGCCAGCAAAAGTGTCTTTATCAGGCTAATTTCAAATATGATAAGAGCAAATGCTTATATGGTCTTAAACAGAGGCTGCTGTAGTCACAGAATGGGATGCCCCGGGCAGGAATCGAGCTGGCAGGGTCCAGTAGTGCTTTGGCCAGCAAAAGTGTCTTTATCAGGCCTAATTTCAAATATGATAAGAGCAAATGCTTATATGGTCTTAAACAGAGGCTGCTTTAGTCACAGAATGGGATGCCTCACAGCAGACTTAAGATCAGTTCAGTATATATGCACAGTTAGTTACTATAAGCAGCCTGAAAACGCTAACAAAGGCTGGATGAAAAAAAAAAATCTCCCTGTCAGCCAGCTCCGTTTTTCCTACCTTTCCCTGGCTTTCTGTCTGTCTCCTGTCTGTCTCCTGCCTGTCTCCTGCCTGTCTCCAGCCTGTCCCTGTCTGTCCCTGTCTCCAGCCTGTCTAACTGCCTCAGCTACACAGCGTTCTGTCTGTCTGTCACGAATGCAATAGAGAAATGAGGAAAAGCAAGATGGCCGCCGTTAAATACCGCTGTGTGACGTCACCGGGCTTGCTGGCTGCTGATAGGCTGCATGTGACTGCCCCAGCTTGCACTGGCGCGGGATACATGTCCAGACATGTCCCGTCCGCCATCTTAGAATGCCTGTAATGTAAATGAATGGATGTTAAAGGAAAACTTCGAGTGATCGAATCGCGGGGAAATTCGGATTCGATCCGAATCAAATTTTTCCTGAAATTCGGATCGAATCCGGGTTCGTCCGGATCGATTCGCTCATCCCTAACTGTTATCCCCAAATGCACACAGACCTCAATGTCAGGGCAGCGTAATTGCAGCCTGCAACCACTTTTAAAAGTGTGTGTGTGAACCCCTGGTATACAACCACAACTGAAGCAGCTCTTGCTGTTAGGCTAGGAGAAGCAAGGGGAACACTTTGAATTTATGACTTTATTCTTTTGGTTATGAGTCTTATCTGCATGGCAAAACTAGACTTGGCAATTGTGACACCTTGACTAAATGTCCAGTTTCAACTGCAGAAGAAAACAGCCTCAAAGCATAGTTTTGCCTTCAACATGCCTCACTGTGGGTATGGTGTCCTTTTGGTGATTGGCTTTACTCCAAATATGCCTTTTTACATTAAAGTTAAATTAATTAAATGTAGGCATGCAGCTGGCTGTATGGTGGAGAGAGTGTATATTTCAATCAAGTGCCAGCGTGGGTGAGGCTCTTTGTTATTGGTAGTGTTATTGGTAGTGCTTTTAGTGGTTTTGTCTGGGTCTGGATTTCTATGGAACTGCAGGTAGGTTGGTAGTGGGATCTGCCGTTCCCCTGCCTCTGGAATGGAGTTTACCTTCCCGTCTCAGCCCGCACATGTGCCTCAGGCTGGTTCATCGGGGAGCTGCAAAGGGTTGCCGAGAATGGCAATCTGGGGGAAGCCGTGTGATGAGACATAGGCAGTCGCAAGGTTGGCACCTATGAAAAAGAAATGTTCAGCTGCATGCCCAAACTCTGTACCTACTAGTTTGGTGAGAAAACCAAGTTCTGTTTACGTTTAACCCCAGAAGGGAAGGACTTTATGTTGTGTTTACCCTGCACCCTGCTTGTTTGACAAAATGTAGTGAACATTTGTTGGACTTGTTGCAGATTAAATTGCATCATAAGGACTGCTTCCAGAGTTGTCATTTCCATTAGCAAAAATCTCGATCTTACAGACTATAACATGTTTCCCACATGCTTTCGCAGATTTGATATAGGTTTTAGCAAAACAAAAAAGCTTCCATCTTGCCACCCTTCCCTGAACTCCAGTTTGGCAGCTTCAATACCAAGCTAAAATATTGCTTGGGGAGAAATATATTATGGCCTTGATTCAATAAGAGTTGAAAAAAATTCTCATGATAGTAAAAAATTCAGTTCATCAGAAAAAAGCCTGAGAATGTCACTGTTACTGAATCACCAGATAAAAACACAATGAAAGCCAATGGCAGATTTTACTACAGTGTAGAAAGGAGTAAATAGTTCTCTCCTTTTCTTAGGAGTAAAAAAGTGCTATTTACTTTCATTGTTTTCCAACTGGTGATTCAGCAACAGTGAAGTTATTAGGCCTTTTTCTCATAAATTGAATTTTTCACTACCATGAGAATTTTCTTTCAACTCTTATTGAAACAATGCCTATAACTTTAAATAAGTCACTTGCAGGAGCTGTTGAACGTCACTTGCATTTTAAACAGATATCCATATATTTTTAAGATATTTACCATCTCCGAGAGAAGATAAAGCATTACATGGCATGAAGTTCTCAAACTATTACCGTATATACTCGAGTATAAGCCGAGTTTTTCAGCCCACTTTTTGGGCTGAAAAAAGCCACCTCGGCTTATACTCAAGTCAATACGGCGCCGTCAGCCGCTCCCGCCGCCGCCTGCACTTCCAGGCTGCTGCGTGCAGGTCGTCGGTGGGCGTGCCCCATATGGCCGGCGTCCAATGAAAACATTGGACGCCGGCCATATGGGGCACGCCCACCGACGACCAGCGCGCAACAGCCAGGAAGTGCTGGCGGCGGCGGGAGCGGCTGACGGCGGAGGGAGCGGATGACGGCGACGGCGGCGGATGATGGCGGCTGACGGCGGCGGAGGGAGCGGCTGAAGGCGGAGGCGACGGCGGCGGCTGGCGGCGGCGGGAGCGGCTGACGGCGGCGGAGGGAGCGGCTGAAGGCTGGAGGCGGATGACGGCGGCGGGAGCGGCGGCGCTGAATGGAGAGAGCGACCGGCTGGAGGAGGAGGTTGGTGGAGGCAGCAGCAGCAGGTACCGTTTGTGTGTGTGTGAGTGTGTGTGTGCGTGCACGCTGGTTCATGCTGACCTCCCTCTCATCTCTATGCCCAGTCCTTTAGAGCAGGGGCAGGGCCAAAAAATGTGCCTTTCCTGTCCACAGCAGCATTAACCCTGCCTGTCCCTGCTTTCCCCCCAAGAATGTTTAATGCCTCGGCTTATACTCGAGTCAATAGCTTGTTCCACTTTTTTGGGGTAAAATTAGGTGCCTCGGCTTATACACGGATCGGCCTATACTCGAGTATATACGGTAACTTAATTCTTAGTAGGCTCTGCCTACTGCTCTACTTATCTATAGCTGTCTGCTGTTACCCTTGAGCTGACATGGTTTACATCAGGATCCTTGATAGTGAGGACAATATATTTTCCTATAACAGGGGAGATAAAGGGTAAAATAAAGATAGGAGGTATAATAGGGGAGGAAATAGGAAGGTGTTGTGTAGGAAAGGCGGAGTGGGGGAAGCAAGGGGGGAAAAGGTAACTAACTAACCCCATAAATTTGACAACTACCAGAGGCTTATATAGTGTAATGAGTCTAAGAGAGGTGAGAGCCTCATTTATATTGGGTATATTCAGCTAGGTTGAAGTAAGGATAGTCGGTGGAAGTCTCCAAAAAATATTCAGCCAGTCCAAATTAGAATAAATTGTTCCTCAGTTCCCTCAGATGAGGTCTTCCATTAAATTAATGCATTTCATTCCCTGTACCCACTTCATCTATGTAGGTACATCTTGTTTCTTCAAAGTCTTTTATGTCTTTTTGGCATGATTTTGAATGTATTTTGCTAATTCTGCACACACCACATCTCCAATTATAAGCAGATGCTCACACTTATGCAACCCCCATTACTTGAGTTTTGTTACTTTTATGCCCCCCCTCCCAAAAAATATTTTCATCTTTTTTTTTTATGGAATTGAAGATTGTACAGATTATGGGTCACATTGAAGGTGGAACTGATTCCTGATCTGCTTTTTCTGACCAAATCACAAAAAACGTTTTTCTATCCACTGTATATATGTGTCTGGGTTTTATTTTTATGTGAAACTTGTTTAGGTTTATTAGTTTGAACATTGCTAAATATTTTAAATTAACATAGGCTATGTGTGTGCGTAGTCTAAGCTAATTGGTATGCCATAGCTTTAGTGCGCACACAAATATATGAGATCTTAAGATTACAAAACCCCATTTGCTCAGCGAAAAAAGAGGTGGATGTTTAATTTGAAAGAAGTAATTGCCTTCATGCCAAGCAGGTATAAGAAACTGAAACAAAAAACACATTGGCTCAGCTTTACTGAAATTTCCCCCCAGTGAGTGACATAGTGCTTATTGTGCAGTACTTGGCTAGAAGAGTATTTTATAATAAGCAAGGATAGATTGATTTTCATCAGTAAAACTGCACATTTAAAATTTAACGGTTTCCATAAACACCCATGTGCCTCTCCTCCATTTACTCCAGAGCACTGTAGATGCTGTAGCAGGTCTCCAAATGTTCTATTCCTTTAAATTTCATTCCCCCAGCACCATCCATAAAACCATAATACCGTTCTTCTTGGTTTTGGTGAATTGTTTAAAATAAAAGTAAGTATTGTTTCTTCTTTACTACACAAGCAAAGTTCCTTTAACTCCATGCAAAAAAGTAGTATAATAGCTATCGTGAACTAGATCAAGTGGTCTTAAAGCTCTATTTTCACTGAATTTAGAAAGTATTGCTCTTGTAGCTTTGGATTTGATGCAACATTCACACTTAACAGTGACTGGACAAGGGCATATTGTCAGATTCTATGTCAGATCCCTCTTTTGTAGTTTCTGTATACATTCTGGATGTCTATGACCTAAACGTCTGTGCCAAATGTGTATACAGTCATTGCGCTTATGGGTGCATAGTCTCACATTCTCCTTCAAAGTGTTGAGGCAATACTAATGATTATCCAGCTTGGCACTTATAATGGTCTGCTTTCCTTCCAGGATAGAACACTTGTCACCTTGGAATTTTACAGCGAGCCCTTTGGCTGTCAGACACATATGTTCCTAATAAGATAAGAGTTCTGCTTCTAGATTAGGAACATATATCACATTTTTACAGGTATGGCTATGTGGTGTCCAGCATCATTGAAACATACAAGGATTTCATGCCATAACCCTCTGCTTGTATTTAACTACCATCTGCAAGGTAAATAGACTTTTTTGTAATTCATATTAAGTTCTGTGAAAAAACTTCAATCACTTATCATGTGACTGGTTAGCCCTAAGTCAATGCACCAGCCTTGAAATGCGTGGTTTCCTATCACTTGAAATGTGGAATTCCAGTTACCTTCCCATGGATCAGAAATTGTGGTTTTGACTCTCTGTTTTGTATAAGAGGGACGCTGTCTCATCTGCTCTGCTTTCCATATAGTGGCTCTTTATGTGTCCCTGTTTGTGGTATCTGAAGCACACCCTAGTCTTCTTCCTGTGTAATCTTGTGCCTGTAGCCTTAAGAGTGGTTGTGATGGGGCTCAAGCTAGTGTCAGATCTTTTTCAGTCCTTGTCTCCAGCACATTGATTAGTGCAGTGCATGTATCGAGTAAACTGCATAATAACATGGCTTTGGTGTGGCTATCTGTTATATTCTCACCAACTGATCTGTGTTGTGTGATCACTTACAGCGATTAGATGCTCCTGTTCTCTCGTAAGCCTCATTTTGTAAAGTTTCCTCAGCTTTTGGGGAGGGGACCCAACATTTTTTTTTTTTTTATGAAACAACATTAACAGAACTGAAAAACCAAGTTACAAAGGATCACCCCCATCACTTTCCCTGCTTAACTGAATGATGGTTAAACAGCATTCATTCAAACAAGAAAATGAAAATAAAAAGATTTTAAAAAATCTGATAAATATTTTTTTTATTGGATACAAATTGTCCGAAAACAAAAAATGCTCAAAAAACATCAAATAAATGTTGAAAAAACCCACTGTCGATTATAACGTTACATTTAATGCCAATCAAAGCAAGATTCAATTAAACATTGAAAATGAAAAAAAAAGTAAAAAGTCAGGCGATTTTTCATTAAAAAAATGTTTATCTAACAGAATATACAACTTAAAAATTGAGCCTTTAAATGGAGGCTCTGAATCAGCATTTTAGTCATGGAATAATTCAGTACATATGTGTACTATGTAAGCTGTACCCACACTATAATTTAAAGGGCTGGGGGACATTTGCCCATAAAGTCCTCTCCAGGTTTCCTAATAAGGTCAGAAGTAGCTGCATATTTAAATGTCCTAGACTTGTTATGTGGCCTTGTCCCCACTGCAGCTACAGCAGCTTATGTAGTTCATGCCTAATAAATGGAGCATGAATATACAACAGCAGGATGCTTGGAGTCCATATAAAGTACAAAGAAAAATGTAATATTTTCATTCGATAATTTGTGGAACAAAATGAAAAGTGTATATTAGAAAAAAGTCTCAGAAAATGTGTGTAGGCAACTGTGAGAATGCGTTTAAACTTTGGAAAAAAAAACAATTTGTGTGGACGCTTTATCGGCCTAATCTTTAGGATCAAGGCAGAGAGCTATTAATATTGCAGACGAGCGTAAAATAGAACACAGCATTATCTTCTAACGCTGTAAATTGTTTTAGGGCACAGAAGTCTGTTTCAAAGTTTAAAGAATCAAATTGTTCTCCAAGGTAGAGAAAGTGACAGCCATTGTTACACTAGCAAAATAACAAGTTATTAATGTGCCTGTTGCTAAAATCTTTACAAAGAATCCCATGCTTGTAATATGCTGATGTGACTGCAACCTTTTAGAATTTTTGACAAACTACAAAATAAATATTTTGAGCAAACTAGAATAGTGGTTTAGATCCCCTTCGAACTTCATCACTTCCACAACCAAATGAGATAATGGTTAGTTCGTCCATTATTGCTCTCTTTAATGGCAGTTGGATTCTTTGGTGGTGGAGATGACACTTTGAGGCTGATTTAGTACTAGCACCATGTATCGGCATGTGAGCGTCTGTATAGCGGCGCTTAGATTGACCGCTAGTAGACGCTGTAAGTGGGTATCGGGCGTTGTAACCTATCATCTCGGTCGCTGACGTGATGCTGTAGTAATCTGTTTAGCATTGGTAAATGTAATGTCTTTTTGGCGCTGTAGAAGGTCTCTTTCTTATTCACTGCAGCGCCGAGCGTTCCAATGCTGCTCTAAACCCCTATTGTTTTCAAAACTATCTGCAGCAGTGTTTTTTTCCACCCACATTACACAAATAGCTTAGATGATACCTGTGTTATAATTTATGTTAATGTTATTTTTGTTTTTATGTTAAAATTTTGCACTTATTTGTAATGTTTTAAAATTAAATTCTTTTTTTACTCCTCAACAAATCCTGATCACGTTTATTTTGCCTGTAAGGGAGACAAAAGACAAAATGTTATTTTTAAACTTGTCTACATTTCCCCCATGTGTCTCTGTGTCTGGTCTAGTTGTTTAGCCTTTAATTGATTTAAAGTTAGTTAAAACTGGTTCTGATCTTAATATTATTTTTATCTATAGTTATTGTCATGGTTTTATTCGGCTCTTAAGGTCTGCTTGGTTGTTATCAAATTGTCTCCATTTGTTTAATTACATGTTTTGGCACACTGCTTAGGTGACTTACCTGGAAGAAGGAGGAAGGTATTTTTTTTATATATTTTTTTATAACCCAGGTGCAAGAAAACATACCTTTTCATAAAAGTAGCCCCACCACCCTGTATCTTCTGTTGCAGCTCCAGCAGCATATCCCGTGATTCCATCATGAATTGCCACAGCATGTGATGCTCTTGAATGCAAGCTGTGTGAAAGAAAAGACACAATTAAGTACTACAGGTATACAACTACGGTATATCCCTATGATCTTTGTTCAACATTGATGTTTAGCCTTAAGTCCCTTAAAATATTTGTAAACATACACAACAGGCCACCCACCTTTTAAACTCTTTGTCCCTGCAATCCCATCCTATTTAATTGTTAGCTGGTAGTGTATTTTTTGTAAGAAATGCAACAAACTTGTTATTGTTATTACATTGTTAGTGTTGCTCTTCTCTACCCCTGGGAAGGTTCCTTGAAAGCTTTTACATCCTCCTCTCTTTTGGCCATCAAAAGAGTAGGGGAATCCAGAATTCAACACATGTCTAGATATCTTAAAGTGGACCAAAACCCAGGATTTTGACTATCCTGGGTTTTGGTTTTTGCCCCCAGGCACCCTGATCGGTGATACCCCTCTGTGTGAAACCCCCCCAGGTCGCCCGATTTCCCTCACCATTCCTTGGTCCTACGGTGCATGTGCAGCCTCTAGTCCAGTCTGCACACTCGAATCCACTCCAGCCCCTTTGCCCGAGAGCTTGTCTAAGGCAAGCAGATCCGAGTGCGCTGGCAGCCGCATTCCCCGCTACCCTTTAACAGGGGGCGTGCCTGTGCTGGCCATTCACAAATGCCTAGCCCGGGAAAACACCCAGCTAAAGGGATAGCGGGGATGCAACCATTGATCATACATGCGCCGTTTGACCAGCAGGGAAGGTGAGTTTTCAGGCAACCTGGGGGGTTTACACAGTGGGGCATCCAGATTCATGCCCTACGGGGAACGAGTATGCTTGCCCTGCAGTCTCATAGACCCCACTTTAATACCCCCACCAGTCATTTAATTAATTTTGTTCAGCATAATTGTATTACATTTTATCCTAATTCTATAGCACGTGCTGTTTAAAGAAGCACTTTTGTGAGTATTGGCATTTAAAAAGATAAATAGCTAAATAGCCACACAATAACTTTTAACATGTGTATACATGTAGTAAGGAAAAAATGTATGCCTTACTTTGGCTTTGGATTAGTCTCTTTGCTGCAATGGGGGGAAGTGAACTTTGTCCAGACAGGTGCTGTGCACGACACTAACAGCTCTGTGTGTGTGTGAGCTGCTGCTTCTGTGATGAGACCACCAGGTGACTCAATAAATATATAAAATCTCTACAAAATAAACTGAACTGACTGAAAAAATTTTGACTGTGCAGGTATATACAAATGTATTAAAGCAGAACCAAACCCTGAATGGCTGACCCTGGGGTCTAAAAGACGCTAGTGTCAGCCTATGGCCTTCCCCTGGCACATCCCAAATTGGGATGCCCCACAGCTTGAAATGCCACCCGGGTCACCACAAAACCCACCTTTTTTCTGGCCCCTATAGCAATATAAATAGCTACGTCCGCATCCTCAGCATCTCTGGGCTGAGGCGCGCTTCTACGAATAGCCATACAGTTAGCCTGGGCACCCAGGGATGCAGCCACTCTGACTCCTCATTTCCAAGCTCTGTGTGCAAACAGAGCCATTTCCCAAGCAAATAGCGCTGATTGGATGAGAGCCTGTGCATGTGCCATGGGATGGGGAAAGATACAGGCGAACTGGGGGGGGTTCATTTAGTGGTGCATCCCAGTTGGGTTGCCCCCCGGGGCAAGAGACGAAATCCGGGATAGTGAAAATTCTGGGTTCTGCCTAAAACACACAAAGCTGAAAAGAAGAATACATGGAAAACAAGAAGCATGTGACCCCTAGGGCGCTAGACAAAAACAGAGTTTGGTGCAGCACCAAAGTAGTGTCACTAAAGCATGTCATGGAACGATCATATCTAAAATGAGCAAAAAGCTAAACTGTTGCAGAGACACCTGGAGAGGATGGGATACAGAAAATTCTAAAGGCATAATTACATTACTATATTATTTTTCACTCTCATTCTAAAATTATATTCTTGCATTAAAGAACTATGCACCAGGGAAGATTCATGGAACACAAAACTAATTTAACATAACCCCTGATATCAGAGGAGCCCGATTAGAACAGAAGGCATGTGGTGCTGAAATATGCAGCTGTTTCTTGATCCAACAACATACAGAGCTCCATGATTTGTGGATCGCAGCAGTCTATTTTCATGTTGCAAACTATATGTCTGCATACAATACTTTTGGAAGCAATTACGGTAATCTATGTCATACTGTCACACGAAGCATTGATAATTTCCATCTTACAATGGAATCACAGAGGTGCTGTTTACCCACACAACAAACTGGACAAAGCCAAGAGAACAATTGGAATTCCATTGAAGTTCCAGTTATAGTCACTTGAGTACTGGGATAATGCGGTTCCTTCTTCAAATTATACTCAAGTCAGATTTAATAAATTCTACAACTGACAGCTCTTATCCCATTCTCCCCAGAGTAGTATCTTACAGACCTTTTCTAATTCTGAAAGACTTTCCCACAAAACAAATTTTTAATCCCTTCTTTCTGTCTATGTGCAAGTTCTTAAAGTTTAGAGTCCATATCAGCTAGTAAAAATAATCAATAGGTTTAATTTTACTTTCAGTTTGATTAAACATGTTTTAGCAATTATATATAAAATCTCTGTTTTAAAATGCACAACTATATGTTGAGCATAAATAGTAACATAAATTATTATAACATGTAAAATGTACAACTATATGTTGTTGAGCATAAACAGTACACAGTAAATGAATATGCATACTAGGGCTTTGTGCACTATCCTCAGCGTAAATATTGCCATTTACCCTAGCTGCAGTAGGGCAAATAGTGGTTCAAGCTTTAAGAGCCTAATTTACAAAAGATACAATGGGATGCAGCAACCTGCTCTGACAAAGGTTCAGTACGCAACAGCCAAACAGATATTCAAAGTATGATTTAAGGGAAAGTCCACTTCCGCTGGCATTTTTGAATGTGTTTATTTTTGTGTGCCAAAATTATGTTTCCAAGGTGCTGAGCGTATCTAGTTTTTTTTTTTTTTTCTTATGTTGTCAAATGTGGATTTTATGGAAGCAGTTTTCCCTACCTGCAATCTGTTGCTATTGGCAACTGTACACCAAGATCTACAAGAAGAGAGACACAAGCCCTGTACACACAGAATGCTGCTGAAGGCTATGTGTAAGGTTGGGTAAGCTCACATCAGCAGTAGTATTCTGGGTGTACATGGCTCACTTCTCACTTCTTGTAGATTTTGATGTACAGACATTTGGGTTGATTCAAAGAAACATGTAACAGCTTGGATTTGGCTCACGATCATCCTATTTTTCACGTTCGCTCGTGCGTTCGTATGAACTTGCGAGTGATTCAATAAGCAAATACGTTTCTATCCTAAAAGATACGTCCGTTCGTATGATATCTCCCGAACTTGCCTCAGTCAGTTGCCAATCGTAAAAATCACGTTCATGTGCTCACCTGTTGCGGCGGCAGCCTGTTTTTTCGGCTGCTTCCATCGTCCACCTCTTCCAATTACTTGCGTTTGCCTCTGGCTTTCATTGGTTTTTGGCCTCTTAGATTCGTGCGTTCGTATGTTTATAAGATCTTGCGCATGCGCACCCTCAACCAGAAACTTACCTAAACCTCTTAGCGCTTGCATCCAACTTCATTTCTCGGTCCCTCAAACTTACCTAAACCCCTTAGCGGCTGCATCCAACTTCATTTATCGGTCCATAAAACTTACCTAAACCCCTTAGCGGCTGCATCCAACTTCATTTATCGGTCCCTCAAACTTACCTAAACCCCTTAGCGGCTGCATCCAACTTCATTTATCGGTCCCTCAAACTTACCTAAACCCCTTAGCGGCTGCATCCAACTTCATTTATCGGTCCCTCAAACTTACCTAAACCCCTTAGCGGCTGCATCCAACTTCATTTATCGGTCCCTCAAACTTACCTAAACCCCTTAGCGGCTGCATCCAACTTCATTTCTCGGTCCCTAAAACTTACCTAAACCCCTTAGCGGCTGCATCCAACTTCATTTCTCGGTCCCTAAAACTTACCTAAACCCCTTAGCGCCTGCATCCAACTTCATTTATCGGTCCCTCAAACTTACCTAAACCCCTTAGCGCCTGCATCCAACTTCATTTATCGGTCCCTCAAACTTACCTAAACCCCTTAGCGGCTGCATCCAACTTCATTTATCGGTCCCTCAAACTTACCTAAACCCCTTAGCGGCTGCATCCAACTTCATTTCTCGGTCCCTAAAACTTACCTAAACCCCTTAGCGGCTGCATCCAACTTCATTTCTCGGTCCCTAAAACTTACCTAAACCCCTTAGCGGCTGCATCCAACTTCATTTCTCGGTCCCTAAAACTTACCTAAACCCCTTAGCGCCTGCATCCAACTTCATTTATCGGTCCCTCAAACTTACCTAAACCCCTTAGCGGCTGCATCCAACTTCATTTATCGGTCCCTCAAACTTACCTAAACCCCTTAGCGCCTGCATCCAACTTCATTTATCGGTCCCTCAAACTTACCTAAACCCCTTAGCGCCTGCATCCAACTTCATTTCTTGGTCCCTAAAACTTACCTAAACCCCTTAGCGGCTGCCTCCAACTTCATTTATCGGTCCCTCAAACTTACCTAAACCCCTTAGCGCCTGCATCCAACTTCATTTCTTGGTCCCTAAAACTTACCTAAACCCCTTAGCGGCTGCATCCAACTTCATTTATCGGTCCCTCAAACTTACCTAAACCCCTTAGCGGCTGCATCCAACTTCATTTATCGGTCCCTAAAACTTACCTAAACCCCTTAGCGCTTGCATACTTCTTCATGTTGACGACCCTAAAACTTACCCAAACCACATAATGTACATATGTCTATATGTTTCTAAGTGTGTTTTTTCTGGTTTGTGTAATTGTTTGTGTTTGCGCATATTACAAAAGACACATTTTTGAAGTATTGAAATATAATTTATTTAAAATTTTTGGGTGCTTTTGGGATATTTTTTTGTTTCCTTTTTTTTTTTTTATTGGGGTGTTTGGTTTTAAACCCCTTTTTTTTTAGGTTTTTTATTTTTTTTAACAAACATCTTAAAATTTTTTTTTGCTTTCCTTAAAAACATAGTTTTTTTGGGGGGGGGTTTGAAAAACCCAAAACTTTAAAACTTTTAAAAAAATAATTAACTTTTTAAAACTTGGAACCAAAGTAGCCAGGACCAAGGGCACTAATCCTCCTCGTCTTCTTCATCTGTTGGCCCCAACGTCGCCTGTATGGCCAGCAGCTCGGCCACCAACTCCTTCATTCTTTTTTTTTTGGCCGCCAATGTTTTGGGGATCATCCCTGTAACCAATAGAGAAAGAAACATAAATAGGAGTCCCAGACCGGTTTGTATGCTGGAAATAGATTTGGGGTTAATCAAATACATGTAAATGCATGACATATGTCATTCTTCCAAGGGATACAGTTAATGCATTTCCCACAGGTAAGTCTTTAAACTCCTTAAACCGGACCTTCAACATTATTTAATGAAAACCAATAACTATTCCCAAATGATTCTGCACCAGCTCAAAGTAAATTTGGGTTTTTTTGGGATTACAGCGCCGCCATCTGGACTCTGAAGCATAACACTTAATGAGGAGTGGAGAGTTGGATAAAGTACAGGGGAGTAGGTTACAGTTAGAGATGAGCGAACTTTTGAAAAATTCGATTCGACTGATTCGCCGAATTTTCCGACAAAAATCGTTTCGACCCGAATAAATTCGCGACGAATCGCTATTAAAAACGGCTATTTCTGAGCCTCCTACAGCCTCAATAGGGTTGTAAACCATTCAGCCTTGCTGTAACACGCACAGGATGCGTGCTGGGTTTGTTAAATAATACTTTGAAGAAATATCACATGCAGATCAGAGGCATCGGTAATAGAATCGCAGAGTGGCACAATTGCAGAGAGTTGAAGTGGCATCACTATGAGGGGCAGAAGGAGCCCAAATATACACTGGAGTTGGCCTCAGGAGCCCAAAAATTGGATGAATCACACCCTGGAGTTGGCAGAAGTTGGCAGCAGCAGCAGGAGCCCAAATATACACTGGAGTTGGCTTCAGGAGCCCAAAAATTGGATGAATCACACCCTGGAGTTGGCAGAAGTTGGCAGCAGCAGGAGCAGGAGCCCAAATATACACTGGAGTTGGCCTCAGGAGCCCAAAAATTGGATGAATCACACCCTGGAGTTGGCAGAAGTTGGCAGCAGCAGCAGCAGGAGCCCAAATATACACTGGAGTTGGCCTCAGGAGCCCAAAAATTGGATGAATCACACCCTGGAGTTGGCAGGAGTTGACAGTAGTAGCAGCAGGAGCCCAAATATACACTGGAGTTGGCCTCAGGAGCCCAAAAATTGGATGAATCACACCCTGGAGTTGGCAGAAGTTGGCAGCAGCAGCAGCAGGAGCCCAAATATACACTGGAGTTGGCCTCAGGAGCCCAAAAATTGGATGAATCACACCCTGGAGTTGGCAGAAGTTGGCAGCAGCAGCAGCAGGAGCCCAAATATACACTGGAGTTGGCTTCAGGAGCCCAAAAATTGGATGAATCACACCCTGGAGTTGGCAGGAGTTGACAGTAGTAGCAGCAGGAGCCCAAATATACACTGGAGTTGGCTTCAGGAGCCCAAAAATTGGATGAATCACACCCTGGAGTTGGCAGGAGTTGACAGCAGCAGCAGCAGGAGCCCAAATATACACTGGAGTTGGCTTCAGGAGCCCAAAAATTGGATGAATCACACCCTGGAGTTGGCAGGAGTTGACAGCAGCAGCAGCAGGAGCCCAAATATACACTGGAGTTGGCTTCAGGAGCCCAAAAATTGGATGAATCACACCCTGGAGTTGGCAGCAGCAGCAGCAGGAGCCCAAATATACACTGGAGTTGGCTTCAGGAGCCCAAAAATTGGATGAATCACACCCTGGAGTTGGCAGCAGCAGGCAGCAGCAGCAGGAGCCCAAACATTACTTTAAAGAGACCCTGGAGTTGGCTTCAGGAGCCCAAAAATTGGATGATTCACACCCTGGAGTTGGCAGCAGCAGCAGCAGGAGCCCAAATATACACTGGAGTTGGCTTCAGGAGCCCAAAAATTGGATGAATCACACCCTGGAGTTGGCAGGAGTTGACAGTAGCAGCAGCAGGAGCCCAAATATACACTGGAGTTGGCTTCAGGAGCCCAAAAATTGGATGAATCACACCCTGGAGTTGGCAGGAGTTGACAGTAGCAGCAGCAGGAGCCCAAATATACACTGGAGTTGGCTTCAGGAGCCCAAAAATTGGATGAATCACACCCTGGAGTTGGCAGGAGTTGACAGTAGCAGCAGCAGGAGCCCAAATATACACTGGAGTTGGCTTCAGGAGCCCAAAAATTGGATGAATCACACCCTGGAGTTGGCAGGAGTTGACAGCAGCAGCAGCAGGAGCCCAAATATACACTGGAGTTGGCTTCAGGAGCCCAAAAATTGGATGAATCACACCCTGGAGTTGGCAGGAGTTGACAGCAGCAGCAGCAGGAGCCCAAATATACACTGGAGTTGGCTTCAGGAGCCCAAAAATTGGATGAATCACACCCTGGAGTTGGCAGAAGTTGGCAGCAGCAGCAGCAGGAGCCCAAATATACACTGGAGTTGGCTTCAGGAGCCCAAAAATTGGATGAATCACACCCTGGAGTTGGCAGCAGCAGCAGCAGGAGCCCAAATATACACTGGAGTTGGCTTCAGGAGCCCAAAAATTGGATGAATCACACCCTGGAGTTGGCAGAAGTTGGCAGCAGCAGCAGGAGCCCAAACATTACTTTAAAGAGACCCTGGAGTTGGCTTCAGGAGCCCAAAAATTGGATGATTCACACCCTGGAGTTGGCAGCAGCAGCAGCAGGAGCCCAAATATACACTGGGGTTGGCTTCAGGAGCCCAAAAATTGGATGAATCACACCCTGGAGTTGGCAGCAGCAGCAGCAGGAGCCCAAATATTACTATAAAGAGACACTGGGGTTGGCTTCAGGAGCCCAAAAATTTGATGAATCACACCCTGGAGTTGGCAGCAGCAGGAGCCCAAATATTACTTTAAAGAGACACTGGGGTTGGCTTCAGGAGCCCAAAAATTGGATGAATCACACCCTGTGGAGAGTCATGTGGAGAAAAAGTAGCTTAGTTAGTAATATCTACATAAAATTATGAATAAACAAATGCAAAAGTATTGCCAAAGTGAAGTTTTGTTTGAGGGTGTGTTTCCACCTTTTAATTAAATCAGAAACAAGAAGGTATCATTGCCTCTGACTAATTAGCCCTCAAAAATTCTTGGAATTTTTAATCTGGAATCATGTCTGATCCGTCTTATCCGAAGAATATTAATAAAAAGTAAGAGTAACGTAAAGGATTTTTTATCAATACTTACTTGTGGTCCGATGCGGAGGAATGTCTGTAACTGGAGAGCAGCGCCTTAAATCTGTTTTGCACGATCCATCTTTCTTTAGTGTAGGTCTGGCCCCGTCATCAATCTACTGGAATACATCAGGCATTGTTGGGAGGAAAGCTTGGATGATCCAAGCGCCATTCATTTCCACGCAGGGCAGTCTCTGGAAAAAAAAAGTCTGTATAAACCAGGGTCTTTTTCATATAAAAACAAATGGTTATTTTTGCTTGTAAACCATATGTTCCACAGATTTACCAGTCATTGTGTCAGCCAATGAAGCAACTTTGTCTCGAAGTGCTGCAAAAGCAGTCCACTGCATCACAAGTGGCATCTGACACCCCCAGTCAACTGTCTGTCTGTTATGCTTTGGGTTCAGCTCCACTATCCATTGATGAAGATCTGATAATCATAAAATTCAGCAGCTACTGCCCAGCCAAGAAGTGGAGGAGACACTCGCCTCTTCTTCCAGTAGCCGGCAATTAGTGATGAGGAGAGTGTCGTGGGAGGAGGTGTTGCAAGCCGAGGTAGTGGAAGAGGGTCCCTGGAGTCTGCGGCGGTGGCGGCGGCAGCAGCAGCAGATTATTGCGGACTGTTGTTCGGAAAAATCAGCTACTCAGCGATGTGGCAGTGTTTCATGCAGCATCCTGGGGAGAAAAAGTAGGTTAGTTAGTGTATATACATAAAATTATGAATAGACAAATGCAATAGTATTGCCAAAGTGAAGTTTTGTTTGAGGGTGTGTTTCCACCTTGTAATTAAATCAGAAACAACTAGCTATCATTTGCCTCTGAATAATTAGCCCTCAAAAATTCTTGGAATTTTTAATCTTGATGTCTGAGGGATTTCTCCTCTCAGACAGCGTCACCATAAGTCCAGCCTGCTGCATTACACTTGGAAGAACATCTTGTTTGCGCTGCGACAAGGAAGCCAAAGTCATGCGTCCTCACATGGCACACGTGTTCAGTCTAGTTTTTAAGTCTTGCCCCCATCTGAAAGAACAACAGGAAAGAAAGTTAGCATGCACTTCTGGCACTCCTACACCACGAAGCACAACCCTATTGAGCCTCAGCGTCACAACGGTGTACCCCACCATAGTCTGATTTGCGATGTTTCCACCCGTTGGAATTCCACCCTCCATATGCAGGATCCACTATAGCAGTGGTCCCCAACCCTGTCCTCAAGGCCCACCAACAGGCCAGGTTTTGCAGATCTCCACAAAGATGCACAGGTGGAGTAATTAGTGCAGCTGCAGAGCAATAGAGCTGGCTATTTGGAGATCCAAAAAACATGACTTGTTGGTGGGCCTTGAGGACAGGGTTGAGGACCACTGCACTATAGGAACAGAGAAAAGCCATCACGGATTTCTGGATGATCCAAACGGATAGGGGGACACCTGTGTAAATTCAATGTAAACCATTGGCAGCTCATACGTGACACCGACCGTTTGCTCAGGCCCTTTGAGGAAGCTACGTTATTAGTCAGTTGCCAGGACTATGAGATGAACGATGAGATTCCACTGCTTCATGTACTACAACACATGTTGGAAACCATGGCTGGTCAGGGCACTGGAGACATGGCACATACATTTCACAGCCACATGAAGCCTGTGGGGGCTGAAGTGGAGGAGGAGGAGGGGGTGGGGCAAAGCAAACCACAGTTTAGGTTTCACAAAATGACCATTTTATCTAGTCATCTGACAGAAGAGGAGGAGCAGGAGCAGCCACAGGAGCTAGAGGGTTGTGAGTAAGGTGAGACAGAGGACCCAGACACACCGTGGCAGTTTACAGTGGAGATGGAGACAGGTAGTCCCTCCGAGTCATTTGCACAAATGGCACGATGCATGCTCACATGCTTGCGTACTAGTGAGCGCAGAATTGTCTCCATTTGTCAGCGGGAAGACTTCTGGCTCTCCAACTTATTGGACCCTCGCTTCCGGCACAAAATGGGGGCATTTTTTACGCCCACTGAGAGGGAGGACAAACTGACCTACTACAGAGACATCCCACGTAGTCAGTTGGGCGATGTCTATCTGCGCCATGGCCCATACTCCCGCAGGTCTGACTCGGGGGGACCTCTGCGATCACCTTCCACTGCCATGGCTGCTGGGGGGGTGGAAGGAGCAGCAGCAGCAGCTCCATCAGCAGCAGCCTCAGTCTTCAGTCGCTAGTGAGTAGCTTTCTACACCCGCATAGTGAGTCTACTCATGAGCAGCAGGAAGACCTGGAGCTGGACCTCAAACAGCAGGTCATGTCATACCTTGACATGACCATGCCAACACACCTTCAAGATCCACTGGATTTGCTGGGAAGCCAAACTTGACTTGTGCCCGCAACTAGCAGAGTTTGCCCTGGAAAAGCTGTACTGGCCGGACAGTAGTTGATTTAGATGGCAACTGGGCTGCTCTATATAACGAAGCAAAATGGCAAATTTACCTCACTATATAAGCTATTGCCCCTCAGATTTACACAGGGGCTGCTCTATATTATGCTGCAAAATGGCAAATTAACCTCACAATATAAGCTATTGCAGCTCTATATAAATAAAAATAAATAAATAAAAAAAGGGCCTGTAGAAGCTTATTTAGTATAACAGATAGGGTGACATGTGCTGGTTTGGGATGCCCATATGGGCTAGTGTTTTGGCAGCAGTACAAAAACCAATGCAAAATGCAATAGCTTAATAAAGCTGATGCTGATCAACGCTTATTTAGTATAACAGATGGGGTGCAACATGCAGGTTTGGGATGCCCTGCGGCCTGGTGTATTTAAAGCAGACCAAAACCAATTCAAAATGCAATAACTTAATAAAGCTGAGGCTGTAGATGCTTATTTAGTATAAACAGGTAGGGTGCAAGGTGCAGCTTTGGGGTGCCCTGCGGCCTGGTTAAATGAAAGCAGTCAAAAAGGAAGTGCAAACTGAAGTAGCTTAATGAAGCTGATGCTGATCAACGCTTATGTTGTATACCAGATAGGGTGCAAGGTGCAGCTTTGGGGTGCCCTGCGGCCTGGTTTATTAAAATCAGTCAAAAACAAGTGCAAACTGAAGTAGCCTGATCAACGCTTATGTTGTATAACAGATAGGTTTAAAATAGCATGTGCCTTGGGATGCCCGTGTGGCCTGTTATATTTCAAGCTGAACAAAAAGTAACAATAATCCAAGTATGAGACATCATTTTGACCTTCTTCACAGCGCCATACTTTGAAAAAAAAAAATTAATTTCATGCCGATCAATCCAAAGGTCAATGCCCCTAACAAAAATAGTGTTCGGCATAAGTTTTCCTTCTGGAAGGACGTAACCTTTAGTTTACATGGTTGGGGTAGGTTATCTTACAAATTGGGATACCACAGGCAGCAGTGTCATTGAAAGAGACAGATTGTAATGCAGGCCATACGCAAGCAGAGAAACTCAGGCTGCAACAGGCCTATTTAGTTTACATGGTTGGGGTAGGTTATCTTACAAATTGGGATACCCCACTGTATATGAAACCGAATATAAATGCACACCCAAAAGTGGACACTCAGCCTCCAAGAGGCCTGCTTAGTTTAAATAAGAGAGCTGCTTAGTATGGTAGGTAGGTTATGTTATGTTACAGAATGGGATGCCCCAAGCAGACTTGAGATCAGTATATATGCACACAGCAGCAGTGTGTTAGCAGGCTCATACAGGCCAAATTTCTTTAAATAAATGTGCAGCTTACAGTTAATGCAGAGGCTAATGGTATGTTACAGAATGGGATGCCCCAAGCAGACTTGAGATCAGTATATATGCACACAGCAGCAGTGTGTTAGCAGGCTCATACAGGCCAAATTTCTTTAAATAACTGTGCAGCTTACAGTTAATGCAGAGGCTAATGGTATGTTACAGAATGGGATGCCCCAAAGCAGACTTGAGATCAGTATATATGCACACAGCAGCAGTGTGTTAGCAGGCTCATACAGGCCAAATTTCTTTAAATAACTGTGCAGCTTACAGTTAATGCAGAGGCTAATGGTATGTTACAGAATGGGATGCCCCAAGCTGACTTGAGATCAGTATATATGCACACAGCAGCAGTGTGTTAGCAGGCTCATACAGGCCAAATTTCTTTAAATAAATGTGCAGCTTACAGTAAATGCAGAGGCTAATGGTATGTTACAGAATGGGATGCCCCAAAGCAGACTTGAGATCAGTATATATGCACACAGCAGCAGTGTGTTAGCAGGCTCATACAGGCCAAATTTCTTTAAATAAATGTGCAGCTTACAGTAAATGCAGAGGCTAATGGTATGTTACAGAATGGGATGCCCCAAAGCAGACTTGAGATCAGTATATATGCACACAGCAGCAGTGTGTTAGCAGGCTCATACAGGCCAAATTTCTTTAAATAAATGTGCAGCTTACAGTAAATGCAGAGGCTAATGGTATGTTACAGAATGGGATGCCCCAAAGCAGACTTGAGATCAGTATATATGCACACAGCAGCAGTGTGTTAGCAGGCTCATACAGGCCAAATTTCTTTAAATAACTGTGCAGCTTACAGTTAATGCAGAGGCTAATGGTATGTTACAGAATGGGATGCCCCAAGCTGACTTGAGATCAGTATATATGCACACAGCAGCAGTGTGTTAGCAGGCTCATACAGGCCAAATTTCTTTAAATAACTGTGCAGCTTACAGTTAATGCAGAGGCTAATGGTATGTTACAGAATGGGATGCCCCAAAGCAGACTTGAGATCAGTATATATGCACACAGCAGCAGTGTGTTAGCAGGCTCATACAGGCCAAATTTCTTTAAATAAATGTGCAGCTTACAGTAAATGCAGAGGCTAATGGTATGTTACAGAATGGGATGCCCCAAAGCAGACTTGAGATCAGTATATATGCACACAGCAGCAGTGTGTTAGCAGGCTCATACAGGCCAAATTTCTTTAAATAAATGTGCAGCTTACAGTAAATGCAGAGGCTAATGGTATGTTACAGAATGGGATGCCCCAAAGCAGACTTGAGATCAGTATATATGCACACAGCAGCAGTGTGTTAGCAGGCTCATACAGGCCAAATTTCTTTAAATAAATGTGCAGCTTACAGTTAATGCAGAGGCTAATGGTATGTTACAGAATGGGATGCCCCAAGCAGACTTGAGATCAGTATATATGCACACAGCAGCAGTGTGTTAGCAGGCTCATACAGGCCAAATTTCTTTAAATAACTGTGCAGCTTACAGTTAATGCAGAGGCTAATGGTATGTTACAGAATGGGATGCCCCAAAGCAGACTTGAGATCAGTATATATGCACACAGCAGCAGTGTGTTAGCAGGCTCATACAGGCCAAATTTCTTTAAATAAATGTGCAGCTTACAGTTAATGCAGAGGCTAATGGTATGTTACAGAATGGGATGCCCCAAAGCAGACTTGAGATCAGTATATATGCACACAGCAGCAGTGTGTTAGCAGGCTCATACAGGCCAAATTTCTTTAAATAACTGTGCAGCTTACAGTTAATGCAGAGGCTAATGGTATGTTACAGAATGGGATGTCCCAAAAACCAGAGAGCACCTGGCAGGCAGCAGTAAGACTATGCACAGCAAAAGTGTCTTTATCATGCCTAATTTCAATTAGAATAGGTGCAAATGGTTAGGTTCTTAAATAGAGGCTGGTGTAGTCACAGAATGGGATGCCCTAAAAACCAGCAGTAAGTACACCTGGCAGGGACAAGTTGTGCTATGCCCAGCAAAAGTGTCTTTATCAGGCCTAATTTCAAATATGATAAGAGCAAATGCTTATATGGTCTTAAACAGAGGCTGCTTTAGTCACAGAATGGGATGCCCCGGGCAGGAATCGAGCTGGCAGGGTACAGTAGTGCTTTGGCCAGCAAAAGTGTCTTTATCAGGCCTAATTTCAAATATGATAAGAGCAAATGCTTATATGGTCTTAAACAGAGGCTGCTGTAGTCACAGAATGGGATGCCCCGGGCAGGAATCGAGCTGGCAGGGTACAGTAGTGCTTTGGCCAGCAAAAGTGTCTTTATCAGGCCTAATTTCAAATATGATAAGAGCAAATGCTTATATGGTCTTAAACAGAGGCTGCTTTAGTCACAGAATGGGATGCCCCGGGCAGGAATCGAGCTGGCAGGGTACAGGAGTGCTTTGGCCAGCAAAAGTGTCTTTATCAGGCCTAATTTCAAATATGATAAGAGCAAATGCTTATATGGTCTTAAACAGAGGCTGCTTTAGTCACAGAATGGGATGCCCCGGGCAGGAATCGAGCTGGCAGGGTACAGGAGTGCTTTGGCCAGCAAAAGTGTCTTTATCAGGCCTAATTTCAAATATGATAAGAGCAAATGCTTATATGGTCTTAAACAGAGGCTGCTTTAGTCACAGAATGGGATGCCCCGGGCAGGAATCGAGCTGGCAGGGTCCAGTAGGCCTTTGGCCAGCAAAAGTGTCTTTATCAGGCCTGATTTCTATGAGAATAAGTGCAAATGTTTATTATGCTATTAAATAGAGGCTGCTTTAGTCACAGAATGGGATGCCAGTGCCACAAAAACCAGAGAGCATGCACAGCAAAAGTGTCTTTATCAGGCCTGATTTCTATGAGAATAAGTGCAAATGTTTATTGTGCTATTAAATAGAGGCTGCTTTAGTCACAGAATGGGATGCCAGTGCCACAAAAACCAGAGAGCATGCACAGCAAAAGTGTCTTTATCAGGCCTGATTTCTATGAGAATAAGTGCAAATGTTTATTATGCTATTAAATAGAGGCTGCTTTAGTCACAGAATGGGATGCCAGTGCCACAAAAACCAGAGAGCATGCACAGCAAAAGTGTCTTTATCAGGCCTGATTTCTATGAGAATAAGTGCAAATGTTTATTATGCTATTAAATAGAGGCTGCTTTAGTCACAGAATGGGATGCCAGTGCCACAAAAACCAGAGAGCATGCACAGCAAAAGTGTCTTTATCAGGCCTGATTTCTATGAGAATAAGTGCAAATGTTTATTATGCTATTAAATAGAGGCTGCTTTAGTCACAGAATGGGATGCCAGTGCCACAAAAACCAGAGAGCATGCACAGCAAAAGTGTCTTTATCAGGCCTGATTTCTATGAGAATAAGTGCAAATGTTTATTATGCTATTAAATAGAGGCTGCTTTAGTCACAGAATGGGATGCCATTGCCACAAAAACCAGAGAGCATGCACAGCAAAAGTGTCTTTATCAGGCCTGATTTCTATGAGAATAAGTGCAAATGTTTATTGTGCTATTAAATAGAGGCTGCTTTAGTCACAGAATGGGATGCCAGTGCCACAAAAACCAGAGAGCATGCACAGCAAAAGTGTCTTTATCAGGCCTGATTTCTATGAGAATAAGTGCAAATGTTTATTATGCTATTAAATAGAGGCTGCTTTAGTCACAGAATGGGATGCCAGTGCCACAAAAACCAGAGAGCATGCACAGCAAAAGTGTCTTTATCAGGCCTGATTTCTATGAGAATAAGTGCAAATGTTTATTATGCTATTAAATAGAGGCTGCTTTAGTCACAGAATGGGATGCCATTGCCACAAAAACCAGAGAGCATGCACAGCAAAAGTGTCTTTATCAGGCCTGATTTCTATGAGAATAAGTGCAAATGTTTATTGTGCTATTAAATAGAGGCTGCTTTAGTCACAGAATGGGATGCCAGTGCCACAAAAACCAGAGAGCATGCACAGCAAAAGTGTCTTTATCAGGCCTGATTTCTATGAGAATAAGTGCAAATGTTTATTATGCTATTAAATAGAGGCTGCTTTAGTCACAGAATGGGATGCCAGTGCCACAAAAACCAGAGAGCATGCACAGCAAAAGTGTCTTTATCAGGCCTGATTTCTATGAGAATAAGTGCAAATGTTTATTATGCTATTAAATAGAGGCTGCTTTAGTCACAGAATGGGATGCCAGTGCCACAAAAACCAGAGAGCATGCACAGCAAAAGTGTCTTTATCAGGCCTGATTTCTATGAGAATAAGTGCAAATGTTTATTATGCTATTAAATAGAGGCTGCTTTAGTCACAGAATGGGATGCCAGTGCCACAAAAACCAGAGAGCATGCACAGCAAAAGTGTCTTTATCAGGCCTGATTTCTATGAGAATAAGTGCAAATGTTTATTATGCTATTAAATAGAGGCTGCTTTAGTCACAGAATGGGATGCCAGTGCCACAAAAACCAGAGCGCATGCACAGCAAAAGTGTCTTTATCAGGCCTGATTTCTATGAGAATAAGTGCAAATGTTTATTATGCTATTAAATAGAGGCTGCTTTAGTCACAGAATGGGATGCCAGTGCCACAAAAACCAGAGAGCATGCACAGCAAAAGTGTCTTTATCAGGCCTGATTTCTATGAGAATAAGTGCAAATGTTTATTATGCTATTAAATAGAGGCTGCTTTAGTCACAGAATGGGATGCCAGTGCCACAAAAACCAGAGAGCATGCACAGCAAAAGTGTCTTTATCAGGCCTGATTTCTATGAGAATAAGTGCAAATGTTTATTATGCTATTAAATAGAGGCTGCTTTAGTCACAGAATGGGATGCCATTGCCACAAAAACCAGAGAGCATGCACAGCAAAAGTGTCTTTATCAGGCCTGATTTCTATGAGAATAAGTGCAAATGTTTATTGTGCTATTAAATAGAGGCTGCTTTAGTCACAGAATGGGATGCCAGTGCCACAAAAACCAGAGAGCATGCACAGCAAAAGTGTCTTTATCAGGCCTGATTTCTATGAGAATAAGTGCAAATGTTTATTATGCTATTAAATAGAGGCTGCTTTAGTCACAGAATGGGATGCCATTGCCACAAAAACCAGAGAGCATGCACAGCAAAAGTGTCTTTATCAGGCCTGATTTCTATGAGAATAAGTGCAAATGTTTATTGTGCTATTAAATAGAGGCTGCTTTAGTCACAGAATGGGATGCCAGTGCCACAAAAACCAGAGAGCATGCACAGCAAAAGTGTCTTTATCAGGCCTGATTTCTATGAGAATAAGTGCAAATGTTTATTATGCTATTAAATAGAGGCTGCTTTAGTCACAGAATGGGATGCCAGTGCCACAAAAACCAGAGAGCATGCACAGCAAAAGTGTCTTTATCAGGCCTGATTTCTATGAGAATAAGTGCAAATGTTTATTATGCTATTAAATAGAGGCTGCTTTAGTCACAGAATGGGATGCCATTGCCACAAAAACCAGAGAGCATGCACAGCAAAAGTGTCTTTATCAGGCCTGATTTCTATGAGAATAAGTGCAAATGTTTATTGTGCTATTAAATAGAGGCTGCTTTAGTCACAGAATGGGATGCCAGTGCCACAAAAACCAGAGAGCATGCACAGCAAAAGTGTCTTTATCAGGCCTGATTTCTATGAGAATAAGTGCAAATGTTTATTATGCTATTAAATAGAGGCTGCTTTAGTCACAGAATGGGATGCCAGTGCCACAAAAACCAGAGAGCATGCACAGCAAAAGTGTCTTTATCAGGCCTGATTTCTATGAGAATAAGTGCAAATGTTTATTATGCTATTAAATAGAGGCTGCTTTAGTCACAGAATGGGATGCCAGTGCCACAAAAACCAGAGAGCATGCACAGCAAAAGTGTCTTTATCAGGCCTGATTTCTATGAGAATAAGTGCAAATGTTTATTATGCTATTAAATAGAGGCTGCTTTAGTCACAGAATGGGATGCCAGTGCCACAAAAACCAGAGAGCATGCACAGCAAAAGTGTCTTTATCAGGCCTGATTTCTATGAGAATAAGTGCAAATGTTTATTATGCTATTAAATAGAGGCTGCTTTAGTCACAGAATGGGATGCCAGTGCCACAAAAACCAGAGAGCATGCACAGCAAAAGTGTCTTTATCAGGCCTGATTTCTATGAGAATAAGTGCAAATGTTTATTATGCTATTAAATAGAGGCTGCTTTAGTCACAGAATGGGATGCCAGTGCCACAAAAACCAGAGAGCATGCACAGCAAAAGTGTCTTTATCAGGCCTGATTTCTATGAGAATAAGTGCAAATGTTTATTATGCTATTAAATAGAGGCTGCTTTAGTCACAGAATGGGATGCCAGTGCCACAAAAACCAGAGAGCATGCACAGCAAAAGTGTCTTTATCAGGCCTGATTTCTATGAGAATAAGTGCAAATGTTTATTATGCTATTAAATAGAGGCTGCTTTAGTCACAGAATGGGATGCCATTGCCACAAAAACCAGAGAGCATGCACAGCAAAAGTGTCTTTATCAGGCCTGATTTCTATGAGAATAAGTGCAAATGTTTATTGTGCTATTAAATAGAGGCTGCTTTAGTCACAGAATGGGATGCCAGTGCCACAAAAACCAGAGAGCATGCACAGCAAAAGTGTCTTTATCAGGCCTGATTTCTATGAGAATAAGTGCAAATGTTTATTATGCTATTAAATAGAGGCTGCTTTAGTCACAGAATGGGATGCCAGTGCCACAAAAACCAGAGAGCATGCACAGCAAAAGTGTCTTTATCAGGCCTGATTTCTATGAGAATAAGTGCAAATGTTTATTATGCTATTAAATAGAGGCTGCTTTAGTCACAGAATGGGATGCCAGTGCCACAAAAACCAGAGAGCATGCACAGCAAAAGTGTCTTTATCAGGCCTGATTTCTATGAGAATAAGTGCAAATGTTTATTATGCTATTAAATAGAGGCTGCTTTAGTCACAGAATGGGATGCCAGTGCCACAAAAACCAGAGAGCATGCACAGCAAAAGTGTCTTTATCAGGCCTGATTTCTATGAGAATAAGTGCAAATGTTTATTATGCTATTAAATAGAGGCTGCTTTAGTCACAGAATGGGATGCCATTGCCACAAAAACCAGAGAGCATGCACAGCAAAAGTGTCTTTATCAGGCCTGATTTCTATGAGAATAAGTGCAAATGTTTATTGTGCTATTAAATAGAGGCTGCTTTAGTCACAGAATGGGATGCCAGTGCCACAAAAACCAGAGAGCATGCACAGCAAAAGTGTCTTTATCAGGCCTGATTTCTATGAGAATAAGTGCAAATGTTTATTATGCTATTAAATAGAGGCTGCTTTAGTCACAGAATGGGATGCCAGTGCCACAAAAACCAGAGAGCATGCACAGCAAAAGTGTCTTTATCAGGCCTGATTTCTATGAGAATAAGTGCAAATGTTTATTATGCTATTAAATAGAGGCTGCTTTAGTCACAGAATGGGATGCCAGTGCCACAAAAACCAGAGAGCATGCACAGCAAAAGTGTCTTTATCAGGCCTGATTTCTATGAGAATAAGTGCAAATGTTTATTATGCTATTAAATAGAGGCTGCTTTAGTCACAGAATGGGATGCCAGTGCCACAAAAACCAGAGAGCATGCACAGCAAAAGTGTCTTTATCAGGCCTGATTTCTATGAGAATAAGTGCAAATGTTTATTATGCTATTAAATAGAGGCTGCTTTAGTCACAGAATGGGATGCCAGTGCCACAAAAACCAGAGAGCATGCACAGCAAAAGTGTCTTTATCAGGCCTGATTTCTATGAGAATAAGTGCAAATGTTTATTATGCTATTAAATAGAGGCTGCTTTAGTCACAGAATGGGATGCCAGTGCCACAAAAACCAGAGAGCATGCACAGCAAAAGTGTCTTTATCAGGCCTGATTTCTATGAGAATAAGTGCAAATGTTTATTATGCTATTAAATAGTGGCTGCTTTAGTCACAGAATGGGATGCCAGTGCCACAAAAACCAGAGAGCATGCACAGCAAAAGTGTCTTTATCAGGCCTGATTTCTATGAGAATAAGTGCAAATGTTTATTATGCTATTAAATAGAGGCTGCTTTAGTCACAGAATGGGATGCCATTGCCACAAAAACCAGAGAGCATGCACAGCAAAAGTGTCTTTATCAGGCCTGATTTCTATGAGAATAAGTGCAAATGTTTATTGTGCTATTAAATAGAGGCTGCTTTAGTCACAGAATGGGATGCCAGTGCCACAAAAACCAAAGAGCATGCACAGCAAAAGTGTCTTTATCAGGCCTGATTTCTATGAGAATAAGTGCAAATGTTTATTATGCTATTAAATAGAGGCTGCTTTAGTCACAGAATGGGATGCCAGTGCCACAAAAACCAGAGAGCATGCACAGCAAAAGTGTCTTTATCAGGCCTGATTTCTATGAGAATAAGTGCAAATGTTTATTATGCTATTAAATAGAGGCTGCTTTAGTCACAGAATGGGATGCCATTGCCACAAAAACCAGAGAGCATGCACAGCAAAAGTGTCTTTATCAGGCCTGATTTCTATGAGAATAAGTGCAAATGTTTATTGTGCTATTAAATAGAGGCTGCTTTAGTCACAGAATGGGATGCCAGTGCCACAAAAACCAGAGAGCATGCACAGCAAAAGTGTCTTTATCAGGCCTGATTTCTATGAGAATAAGTGCAAATGTTTATTATGCTATTAAATAGAGGCTGCTTTAGTCACAGAATGGGATGCCAGTGCCACAAAAACCAGAGAGCATGCACAGCAAAAGTGTCTTTATCAGGCCTGATTTCTATGAGAATAAGTGCAAATGTTTATTATGCTATTAAATAGAGGCTGCTTTAGTCACAGAATGGGATGCCAGTGCCACAAAAACCAGAGAGCATGCACAGCAAAAGTGTCTTTATCAGGCCTGATTTCTATGAGAATAAGTGCAAATGTTTATTATGCTATTAAATAGAGGCTGCTTTAGTCACAGAATGGGATGCCAGTGCCACAAAAACCAGAGAGCATGCACAGCAAAAGTGTCTTTATCAGGCCTGATTTCTATGAGAATAAGTGCAAATGTTTATTATGCTATTAAATAGAGGCTGCTTTAGTCACAGAATGGGATGCCAGTGCCACAAAAACCAGAGAGCATGCACAGCAAAAGTGTCTTTATCAGGCCTGATTTCTATGAGAATAAGTGCAAATGTTTATTATGCTATTAAATAGAGGCTGCTTTAGTCACAGAATGGGATGCCAGTGCCACAAAAACCAGAGAGCATGCACAGCAAAAGTGTCTTTATCAGGCCTGATTTCTATGAGAATAAGTGCAAATGTTTATTATGCTATTAAATAGAGGCTGCTTTAGTCACAGAATGGGATGCCAGTGCCACAAAAACCAGAGAGCATGCACAGCAAAAGTGTCTTTATCAGGCCTGATTTCTATGAGAATAAGTGCAAATGTTTATTATGCTATTAAATAGAGGCTGCTTTAGTCACAGAATGGGATGTCAGTGCCACAAAAACCAGAGAGCATGCACAGCAAAAGTGTCTTTATCAGGCCTGATTTCTATGAGAATAAGTGCAAATGTTTATTATGCTATTAAATAGAGGCTGCTTTAGTCACAGAATGGGATGCCAGTGCCACAAAAACCAGAGAGCATGCACAGCAAAAGTGTCTTTGTCAGGCCTGATTTCTATGAGAATAAGTGCAAATGTTTATTATGCTATTAAATAGAGGCTGCTTTAGTCACAGAATGGGATGCCAGTGCCACAAAAACCAGAGAGCATGCACAGCAAAAGTGTCTTTGTCAGGCCTGATTTCTATGAGAATAAGTGCAAATGTTTATTATGCTATTAAATAGAGGCTGCTTTAGTCACAGAATGGGATGCCAGTGCCACAAAAACCAGAGAGCATGCACAGCAAAAGTGTCTTTATCAGGCCTGATTTCTATGAGAATAAGTGCAAATGGTTATTATGCTATTAAATAGAGGCTGCTTTAGTCACAGAATGGGATGCCAGTGCCACAAAAACCAGAGAGCATGCACAGCAAAAGTGTCTTTGTCAGGCCTGATTTCTATGAGAATAAGTGCAAATGTTTATTATGCTATTAAATAGAGGCTGCTTTAGTCACAGAATGGGATGCCTCACAGCAGACTTAAGATCAGTTCAGTATATATGCACAGTTAGTTACTATAAGCAGCCTGAAAACGCTAACAAAGGCTGGATGAAAAAAAAAAAATCTCCCTGTCACAGCCTCCGTTTTTCCTACCTTTCCCTGGCTTTCTGTCTGTCTCCTGTCTGTCTCCTGCCTGTCTCCTGCCTGTCTCCAGCCTGTCCCTGTCTGTCCCTGCCTGTCTAAGTGCCTCAGCTACACAGCGTTCTGTCTGTCACGAATGCAATAGAGAAATGAGGAAAAGCAAGATGGCCGCCGTTAAATACCGCTGTGTGACGTCACCGGGCTTGCTGGCTGCTGATAGGCTGCATGTGACTGCCCCAGCTTGCACTGGCGCGGGATACATGTCCAGACATGTCCCGCCCGCCATCTTAGAATGCCTGTAATGTAAATGAATGGATGTTAAAGGAAAACTTCGAGTGATCGAATCGCGGGGAAATTCGGATTCGATCCGAATCGAATTTTTCCTGAAATTCGGATCGAATCCGGGTTCGTCCGGATCGATTCGCTCATCCCTAGTTACAGTGGTGCGTTGGGAATCCCGAGCATAGCTGGGTTGAGGGAAAGGTCATCACTCACACAATGCATGGCAGCACCTTCCTTTTTTCAATCTGTATCCCATGCTGCCTGTAAATATTGCGCATTCCATATTCCGCAATATTGGTTTTGTTCAGTCTAATAACATGCATTAGATGGCTGAAGGGTGTTTTTCAAAGTTTCTAATCTGTAGGTACAGTGTGATGGCTAATTCTTAGGTTCTTAATACAAGTTAGGGTCCTCTTTAAGCTAACGAAGTGCCCACATGAAAGTGTGAACTACACATTGGCTACGCCTTTAGTTATGTGTGTGTTATTAGCTAACCAAACATTAATATGAATAATGGCATGGAGACTTACGGAGTTGGTGGCCGACAGATGGCTGGTTGGGGCCAACAGGCTGCCCTTGGTCCTGGCTATGCTGTGAAGAAGTCCCTGGAGAAACATGTGACATTTGGTTAGTACTTGTAGAGAGTCACTATTCCCAACATATCTGGCTCCCAGTCTGGCTGACATCACTCACCTTCGCCAGGATCGACTTCCAGCATCTCTGCTGCCTCCTCCTCCACTATTTCACCCGCACCAGAAGCTTCTACAAATACATAATAAAGGATAACTTAGTTTTTGGCCTGCCATGTATATCTTTGTGCCTATACATGAAGAGTGACATACCAGAGCCTTCCCCATGCCTGGCCAGGTATGACTCCACGCCCACGCGGTTTGGCCCCTCCTCTGTGGTAAGGTCCAGGGGCTGGTCTGAGGAGGCCACAGAGGAGGGGTAGGTCCGTCGCCCGGGAGATCCACCACCTTCACTCACAGATGCAGACTCATGCAGCACTGGTCGGCCTGTACGCCTCCGGGTGCGGCGAATTCTGAAATCCATTTCCAACACTACCAAAGAAAAGTCATTATAAATAAAGGCATAACTTATACATTTGGAACATATACCATGCAATTGCTTGTTACTTACTTGGGAAATGGATTCCAAAAAACCTCCGCACCCGGGGCATGTGCAGACGTTTCAGGTCCGACCAATGCTGCATTATCTGGGTGTGAGTGAAGGTGGTGCTGGTGACACGGTGTATCTCGGCGATGATCTCCCGGGCGATGTCCCTTTTCTCGCACACATTGGGCGCGAAGTCATACCGGCGCTGAAGCATGATCTGAAAAACATAATGGACACAGAGATTTTACTTTTACACACACACCCATATGTGTTGCATCACAAGTTGAGAATTTCATGTCATTAACACACACATTTAGAGTGGCAGCCATTTTTGGGGAGTGCCTTAAAGAGGACGTTGACTGTGAATGAGAGTCTGGTCTTATGTTATATGTATCACACACCATGTACATACAGATAATAGCCAACATCAAGAATCAGGCCACCTGCATCTATGGCATGTTAGGATGGTTTAAACATCCAAGATGTAGGCTAATGCTTAGGCTTTTGGACCACGTGTGTGGCTTCCCGTTTTGTTTTTATGGCTTAGGAAAACAGTGTTCCTCAAACATCCGCATCAAGGTCCGAGACAGGCCAGGTTTGCCAGCTAGCCCCGCTACTCCACAGGTTAATTAACTGTTGCTAAGCCGGAGCAATTGGCCGAATTAGGACATCAGCATAGACAGGTGAAAACGTGGCCAGGCTCGGCCCTTGAGGATGAAGTGTGAGGAGCCAGTTATTAAACATTAAGAGACCCCAAACTAGTTCCAAACGCATCATTTACATTTAGGCCATCATTGACTATTAGATTAAAATGCACAGGCAGCCACTTACCAGCATGAGGATCTCTTCCTGTTGACGGGTGAAGATAGTGGGCGCCATCTTTATGCTTCTTCAAGGCAGCAGATAAGTGAAACCCCAGCGGTTTCCTGGTTCCGCTCGAACGTACGTTCGTACGAGCGCGTAGTCGTGCGCATAGGCGTCACACGCTGGGCTCATTATTTAAAGGTCCCTGCACCCAAAGCTCATTCTCTTTGAGCATTTGTGTAAGATGGCACCTAAAAAGCCTATGACCAAGCGACCCCAGCAAAGCCAGACCGCAGAGGGCCCAACAACAAGGTCCCAGCAAGGTAGGAGAAAGCTGAGAGGCAAGACTACTACCTCTGCCCCACCAAGGGACACTGGACCCTCAGGAACCCAAAAAAGGGGCCCCAAGCCACGTGCCCCTGCAGCCAAAAAGCAGCCAACTGCAGCACCCACCACCTCTGCCCCCAGAAGAGGCCGCACAAGGGAGCCCACACCGGCCATGGGGTTCAAGTAGGGCAGTTCGGCAACCCAGGCCCCGCAGCAGGGCCCGAACCCCATCCAGGGCCAGAAGCCCATCCAGGGCCCGCCGAACCCCATCCAGGGCCAGAAGCCCAGCCAGAGGCCGCCGAACCCCATCCAGGGCCAGAAGCCCAGCCAGAGGCCGCCGAACCCCATCCAGGGCCAGAAGCCCAGCCAGGGCCCGCCGAACCCCATCCAGGGCCAGAAGCCCATCCAGGGCCCGCCGAACCCCATCCAGGGCCAGAAGCCCAGCCAGAGGCCGCCGAACCCCATCCAGGGCCAGAAGCCCATCCAGGGCCCGCCGAACCCCATCCAGGGCCAGAAGCCCAGCCAGAGGCCGCCGAACCCCATCCAGGGCCAGAAGCCCAGCCAGAGGCCGCCGAACCCCATCCAGGGCCAGAAGCCCAGCCAGAGGCCGCCGAACCCCATCCAGGGCCAGAAGCCCAGCCAGAGGCCGCCGAACCCCATCCAGGGCCAGAAGCCCAGCCAGAGGCCGCCGAACCCCATCCAGGGCCAGAAGCCCAGCCAGAGGCCGCCGAACCCCATCCAGGGCCAGAAGCCCAGCCAGGGCCCGCCAAACCCCATCCAGGGCCAGAAGCCCAGCCAGAGGCCGCCGAACCCCATCCAGGGCCAGAAGCCCAGCCAGGGCCCGCCGAACCCCATCCAGGGCCAGAAGCCCAGCCAGAGGCCGCCGAACCCCATCCAGGGCCAGAAGCCCAGCCAGGGCCCGCCGAACCCCATCCAGGGCCAGAAGCCCCTACAGGGCCCGAAGAACCCCATCCAGGGCCAGAAGCCCCTGACCTGGCACCAGCCGGGAACAGAGCCCCCGACCTGGCACCAGCCGGGAACATAGCCCCCCAAGAGGGCCCAGAATTTCAACCATGACCACATCTACACCTGGAAGTTCGGTGGCCAGCCACGCAAGAACACCCAGTCCCTTGGCCAGTCCAGTCCAGTCATTGGGAAGCCACCAATCCGGCCATTCCCCTACCCAGCCCCAGGCCATAATGTCACCACATGTGTCTGCACACATGGAGGAGCAGCCAAGCCAACCATCTGGCCGCACATTGCGCCGCGGCCAGTTGAGTGGGAGATTCTCCCATGACCAAAATATGGCATTGGCTAGTGGCCTTACATTATACTATGACGAGCTCTATGGGAGCAAATCAAAACACACCACAAAGCAGCGCAAGATGGAATTGTTTGAAACCATCCTACGACAAGTAAATGCAGCGGGGGAAGAGAGGAAAGATGTGTCCCAAATTCAGAAGAAAATCTCTGATCTGAAGTATGCTGTACGGCAAAAAGAAATTAAAAGGCATAATTACAGGTAAATAAATGTTTTCTCCAAATATAATGTTTAGGATGTACTGTATGCACCTTTTCTGAGTACCAAACGATTTTCTCTTTTCAGCCTGAAAACTGGAGGTGGCTTTCCTTCTAAATTGGAGTTTACCCCTGCTGAGGAGATTGTGCTGGGACTTCTCCATCCGGTCGCGGTCGGTGGACATGCTGGTCTAAGGGACACAGACTCACCGACCCGTACCCACGGTGAGTACTCTTAAATCTGCATGTTTGCCTGTTTGCTAAATAATCTAAAGTTCACTAGTAACAAGATAACGGGATGCCCCTATGGTTTGCCTTGCTTGGCCTCGCACTACTGTGCCTGTTTGTGTCCTCTTTTGGTCCCTGTGAATCACACATTTAGGCCCACATCCATTATGGCAAAGATCAAATTTCAAATGGTATTGTTAAAGTCATGAAGTTTCTCCTGAAAAGTGATATATTTTGAATCAATCACAAAACACACATCATTATGGATGGGTTGCCTATTTGTTGTGTGAGTTGTGTTTGAGTTAACAATTTAATTAGCCACCCCCAAACATATCTGACCTAGAGCAGCGAGACTCAACTGGCGGGCCGGGGTACCAATGCGGACCTTGGCACCAGATTCCAGGACCCCTGCCCAGACAGCCCTGCACTCAGTTACTTCTGTGTTGACATGCTCAGAGCTGCCCCCTTGATCGGCGATGTAGTGGTTGTTCTCCTGCCCAATGTCATGGCTCCCTGAAACATAGCATTGCAATATGAAGTACTGCACAGGAAGTGGCATTGCAAGGTACACAGTAACTTGGTACCTCTTTCTCTTGGCACAATCGTGTCCCGCTGCCCCTGCTCTGCCCCATCTGCCACAGTCCCCCCATGCCCCCCCCCCCCACATAAGCCCCATACATTTGTAACAGATTTGCTCCATCCATCCCATCACCATCAATTCGTTAACTCCCCCCTTTAGCCATCCAATCCCTGTCCCCTCAGCTCTGCCCCATCCAGCCCAGCAAGGGCAAGCAGCCTTTATTAGTTTGCACTTTGAAATCTCAAGCCCCTCCACCAGTGTGTTTATTTCTAACTAGACACCCCCTGCGTCAGCCCCATGGCCAGACATTCACCTCTCACCACATACCTTTAAATGGACCTTTACAACAATTGTTTGAGTACCCCGGACCTAGCGAATGGTAGGCTAAATCCAAAAATGTGCGTTGCAAGTTGTATGCTGACTGGGTACACTTCCTGACTTAGAACTGAGGTCAGTTAGCAGTTTTCTCGAGGCATTGCACCTATCTAAACTTGCGTGTCTTTTAACAAATGTCCCCATTGCTCTAGAGTTGCTTAATATTACAAATAGAGGTTTATTTGATTACCTATCCCAAAAATGGTTATGTGTGTGTTTACGTGGTTTGTTTTTCTCTTCTTCAGCCCAGCATGATCCCTCAGCAAGGGTAAACTCACCCCCCAGTTTGGTTATGCCTACCAGGTCCGTACAGCATAGGAGCCCAGATCAGAGATTTCCGGTAAGTTAATTTCTTACCATAAATACTACCAAGTGCTTAAGAATGTGTTAAACTGTGGGAATCCCAAATTTGGACGCCAACTTACACTTTTTTTTTTATATGTCCCTACAGACCCGCACACTCATGGACGAGATCCAGGAAATGGAGGAAGATGATGATGTCTCCATGCAGGGCACGTCGGATGACCTCCCCCTGGGTCCCAATTTGGAACTGCTCCATAATGTTTCTCTGGCCAATCCTCAGCAGCAGAGTGAATCTCCATCCATTGTGCATGCACATGGGGAGACTGACACTACAGTCCCCAGTGTTCACTCTGCTGCTGAGGATTTGCAAAGCAGGCCTGTTGCTGTTGAGGGGACGACACCACGCGGCAGGGCACGCCCAAGAGCCAGGGTAATTGTGCGGCGGACACCATTACGCCGCCCCACAATTTCCCAGGGGAGGCAGAGTGCCCTGCTTCAATTATGGACCCAAGAAAGGGACTCTTATGAGGCTCAGCTCGTTACAGAGCGTGAGGAAAGGCATGCCGACATGGTCACCATCAATACCAGTCTACAGGGCATCCTCGCGGAGTTGCGTACCCTCAACAGCAACGTGGTCACTGCAAGTAATGGCATCCAGTCAGCCATGGCTGAGATGACCAATATGCAGAGAAACATTGTGGAGCAGTTTCAAATTCACAATGCTGCCATGGCCCAGGCTAGGTCCCATTCACATGGACCTCCACCTGGACCTCCACCTGGGTATTATGGGCAGCCACCCTATTAAGCCATGGGTGTGTGGGACATCTTTTCTCTTAACCCCCACTGTATTTACTTGTCCTTTGAGGTTTCAAACAATCCATTTTGTGTTGCTCATGCAGGTTGTGTTTTGTATTTGCTCCCATATAGCTCCTTAGAGTAATGCTTAAGGCCACTAGCCAATGCCATAGGTCTATGGGGAGTGTATCTGGCCACTTATGGCTTTAAATATGTATTTGGTTGGTGCTCCTCCTGTTTGCAGACATGTTTGTGTGACATTATGGCCATGCCCAAATATCCCTGGGCACAGGCAATATTAATGACTGGACTAGGCTGGCCTTTGGACTGGGTGTCCTTGTTTGGTTGTGCCACTCACTTCCAGGTGTAGATGTGCTCGATGTTTTTTTTATTATGTCATCCATTTGTAACCACAGATGTATGTGGAATATTTTCTGTTAAGCACAATAATTTTTACTTTTCTAAGTAAAAAAATATTCTCACTTACAATACTTGTGGCGTTTTTAGTGGGAACACATTTTAAACAGCTTGGGCTAAACCAGATAATTTTGGTTGGAAGAGGTGTAACAATGCAAATCTAAAGCTAAGGAAACTACATGAAATACATTAGGCAACAATTAAGGTAAAAATGTTTTACTTTGAGGTAATGCCACATTACGGCAAAACAACATATTTAATAAAAAAGGATAACACAGACACACAGAATGTTGAGACACGAAATAAAATTAACTAAAATGCTGCAAGATCAAGTTGGCTCTAACTGATTGGGCAGACTCACTGGGTGGCCCAACAAAATCCTCTACATCATCCTCTACGGCTGAAGAGGGCAGGCTATCCACATAACGTGGGACACGTTCCAGGATGGCAAAATTGTGCAAAACAGCACATGCCATGATTATGTCTATCACTTTCTTGGGATCATATTGCAGGGCGCCCCCAGTATGGTCCAGGCAACGAAAACGTGTCTTCAACAGCCCAAAGGCCCTCTCCACAACAGCCCGGGTCTTGCGGTGCGCACGGTTGTACGCTTCCTGAGAGGCATCCTGGGGCCGCAGCACAGGCGTCATGAGCCAGGGTAGAAGTGGGTACCCCGAATCACCTTAAACAGACAATGAAATGTAATCAAAATTAAAAAGGCAACACAACAAACACAAAGAATTTTACATATATCATAATGATGTAAGGTAAAGGGCAAAAAAAAACACCCAGGGCACATTAGCAAAATAAATATTGCCACTAATGTAGTACATAATTAAAAATGGCACTTCAATATACCAATTAATTAACAAACATCTGCACGGCCAAGGGTATTTGGAATTTAAATATATTTTTAGTTTTCAGACATGTTACAATTAGGATGCTGCTGAGGGGCTATCCACATTTAGATGAAAACTACAATGTATGCAGTTTAAGTCCACTTTGACATTTAAAGACCAATAGTACAAAAGGAGCCAAAGCTCACAGATCCTTGGGTATAAACTCCCAACCAATATATTTAGGGACATGGAACTTACAGACATCCTAACTAAAGGGAAAACATTCTGAAGGACAAAGCGAGGCAAGCATTTTTTTGGGAAGTTCATAATATATGAGCCAAGAAAAAGGCAGTTTCTGGCTTATGTAAAGAATTCAAATACTAACATAGCAACAAATACAAGATTAATCCCACATTTAATAGCACACAAATAGGACACACTTACCAAGCAGCCATGCCCCCGAAAATTCACCTGCCTCAAATCTACGAAACAACCCAGATCGCCTGAGGATAGGAGTCGTGGGACGATCCTGGGTAGCCGGCAAGGACACTCATAAAACGCATGTCCGGACCAACCACGGCCTGGACATTAAGGGAGTGTCCCATTTTTCTATTCCTTAAGGCAAAAACATACAAAAAGGGTAATTGATATTTGACCCAAAAAAATAAAAAAAAATAAAAAACATGTCTGCACTCTATTGGGAAATACTAATGAAAAGCCTAGAGAAAGCAGCTACACAAATGAGGGATAAACAAATATGCTGCCGCAAAGGAAAACAGGTTACATTACACGTTGGCCAACATAATAACCAATCTCAATACCTATATATATACTCGTCGGCAGCCCTAGGTACGAGTGCCACATGTGTGCAGTCAATAGCACCAATAACGTTGGGCATGTCGGCCACATTATAAAACCCAAGCTTAATGGCGTTTCTGGCTGCCATATCATCCGGAAAATAAATATATTTTGGAGTTATGGCAGCCATGCCTTCCAAAAATTTAGAGAGTGCGCGGCTCAGCGTAGGCTGTGACATCCCCACGGAGAGGGCACCCAGTCTCTGGAACGAGCCGTTCGCCAAAAATTGCAGGCAGCCAAGCATCTTGGTCATACCTGAAATTGCATTGGAAGGGGCTCCTTGTGGTGCGGGCTAACCATGGCCGCAGCTCACTATATAATTTATGGAGGGAAGCGCGATTAAGCCTGGTCAGCTCGAACAGCTCAACATCATTCATGCTATCGATGTTCATGCGACGACGCAGGGGCAATCTGCTCTCAGACATCTCGATCAACTCAATGCCAAAAAGCATAAGCCCTTGATGTGCCACAAACTCGCTCCGCTCCATCCTACTCCCGAGGCCAAATAGCTGCCGGCAAACATTTCGTAAAGCAGCTCTTTAATGGGCTTCAAAACAATTAGCAATCACCTCTCTGAATTGGTCGCAAGCCCATGTGAAGGACGTAAAAAATAGGATCGGACGCAAATAATACGATTTGGACGGGAAAAACACACGAACTAACGCAAATTATACGATTCTCGTACGAAATGCGTATGTTCATATACGTCTATGCGCGAACGATCGTGCGAATACGAAATGGGCAAAAAAACAAGAAAAAATGACAAACACCCACCCAAACTTACGATTCTCGATACGAAATCAATTAACTTTGGCTCTTTGAATCGAGGGGATTGTGTATAGTTGCCAATAGCAACATATTGCCATTAGTGAAAACTGCTTTTATAAAACACACATTTACATAAGAAAGAATAATAAAAATGTTAAATAAGCTCCCACCTTGAGGACATCCTTTTCGCACTTTTAAAAATGCTATTGAAAGTGGATTCGCCCTTCATCAAATAGGAAGTTTATTAATCACCCCCGCCTCTTTGCACCCCCCGGGCTACAAGAAAATAGGCAGCTTACCTCATCCTGGATCCGGTGATATTCTCCCAGCGCTTTGGGGCCTGGGCACAGCCATCTTGGATAGGCTTAACACAGTGGCCTTCCCCTGCCCCCCTGTGCACTGCCTCAGTGCCCTGGGAGGGAGGAAAGAAGAGCAGGGGGTGATTAGTAAATGGGACATCCACTTTAGGTATGGCAGTCTGTACCTAGTTCAATCTGTGCCAGTTTGCCAGTGTTGCCTGAAAACCAATTTGAACGGGTGCACACACATGGAACATGATCCAGCCTACTTTATGTACTAAACTTTTGTGTCCACCCCTAATAGCATATCAATGGTATACACTCACATGGTGTACTACCTACTGTCAAGTTACTGAGCTTGTAGGTAGTAAGGTACAGTGAATCTTTTTTTGTTTCTTTGCCAGGACAATCCTCTTAAGGTATGTTACTATAGTTTACTTATTTTCAAGCTAAAGTAGGTTTTGTGAAGAGGGGTAGAAGGTGGATTGCAAGAAAAAAAAAGGTATTTGGATGATTGTTGTGCGGTCGGAGGGCCTCCACCAGACTCCACCAGAGACACAGTTCCTGTCTTAACTTAACCACTTAACTTCTCTGCACTCAGACATATTCATCTGTACTTTAACCTAACCGACAGCAAAATCAATCTATAACCTAACCCAACCTGCTTCCGCATCCATCCATACCTCCACCTGACCCACAGAAACGTTATTCTGTACCCCACCCTGACCCCCACCTACATTGACCTGTACCCCAACAAGGCCTTCTGCCACATTCATCAGTACCCCAATTTAACTCCCTGCCTTATTCATCTGTACATGAACCAGACCCACAGCTGCATTCATCTGTACCTCAGCCTGACCAGCTGCCACATTCATCCGTGCCCTAACCTTTCCTTGCAGCCACATTTATCGGTACTCATGACCCAAAACCTAATTGATCTATACCCCAACCTGATCCACAGCCTCAGTCATCCCTAACCCACTCTTACCCATTGTTGCATTCATCCATACCCTAACCTGACTCTCTGCCACATTCATCAGCACACCAACCTGATCTACAGCCTTATTCACCTATTCCTCTAGCCTTTCCCACTGCATCGTTCATTACCACCCCAACCTGACCCAAAGCAACATTCATCCATACCCTAACCTGACTCTCTGCAAAATTCATCAGCACTCCAACCTGATCAACTTTAAAAAATATCCTTACCTTATTGGATATATGATGTACCTTATGTGTAAAAATGCCACATCACAGGTACAGGTATTTTTTGGGAAAAAACACAAAACACTAAAAAGCCCATAGAGATGCAGGTTTTCAACCCACACCGCAATGCACACTGCAAGTCACACTGGCTTTACCAAATAATTAGCATGACTTTTGCAGACACACACAGACACACACACACACAGACACACACACACACACACACACACACACACGAAAGTCCACTTACCTTACTAATGCTCCCTCACTAGAGGAGCTGAATCAAACTCCACTAAATTGTAATTATAACACTACTTACTACCTATCACTAAACCTTAACCTGGCATATAGCGTCGGTGAATGCTGGGCACTGTATGTGAAAACCACATTTAAGAAAGCGAATCTGATAAGCACCCCTAACAGCGCCATGTAGCGTCACATGTATTATTAGAGGTGGCTCAGTGTACAGCGCCGGCGCTCTAGGTTCAGGAGCACCATTTAGTGCCTTTCACTCAGTAGCGCTCTCCCATACATTTCAATGGTGTTTCGTTTGGTTGTGTTTAAATAGCGTTTTGCTATAGTAAACTTAAAAATGTTTGGCTCAAATCATTGTGTGGCCTCTCCTGCCCAGCAACCAAACACTTTTATAGTTTTTTTAATTTATTTATTTTATTTATTTTTTTAATTGTATGTGCAGGTCTGACATTGCAGTATCATTGTCACAGTGTTAAAACAATATCATTCCTTGTGTTTTCGCTTTGTTACGGGTGTGTATGTGTTGAGAAACAGACTTTTTTCAAACAGCGCCTGGCACTCTGTGCTAGAGCACCTAGCTTTAGAGCGCCAACGCTGGATGTGTGTAGTTTTTTCTTGAATACTGGCTTCAGCGCCGAGTGCTGGATGCACTTAACTGGCGCTACCTATAGTTCGCTGCAGCGTTGCCCTCTTGTTAGATGTAGTGCAGCCTTGAACGCTATGACCTTTGGACACCACCTAGCGTTCGCGAATGGCCCTGCAATGAATCAGGGAGAGTGCTTCTACAGCACCCTCCATACATCACATTCATCAATGCTGGACCTGATAGTACAGCGCCACTTGTCTGCCCGCTAAGCTAGGTTATAATGCCTGACACCTGCTTACAGCGCCTACTAGCGATCGCTCTAAGTGCCTCTATACAGGCGCTCACATGACGATACGTGGTGCTAATATTAAATCAGCCTCAAATTTGCTTTGATTGTTGCACTAGGTATTGGATGGCCTGTGTCACTTTGTGCCACTTTGCATCGCTGTCTTTTCAGCACTGCACAGCATATTTATGAATTTTTTCCTCCTTGATGCTGTATTGTCCAGGCTTTGGTCGGCGTTTCATCATTACAGTTACAAGAAATCACTACTGGGGACAAAGGGGGCAAACTTTACAGTGTGTTTACTATAGGCTTCATTTTAGTGGTTGGTGTCCAAGTTACACATTGGTAAGCAAAAGAAGCCGTTAAAAAATATTTGACTTAAAATAAGACATCTGGTGACATCTAGGTTGTGCGTTTCCATTATTGACAAGTCACAATGGAAGTTCTGTACAAATGTGTGTAATAATAATAGTCACTTTCAACTGGCGCTGCTTCAGTCAGAGCGCTCGGCGCTGCAACCTTTTGGCAGCTAGTGTTAAATAGTATGCTAGCTGGCGACCATATGAACACTGACTTTTTATGTTTCTTTAGTTATGCGCTTAGTGCCGCTGAAGCAAAAAAAGTAGCTCTGTGTGGCGCTGGCGCTTCATAAATAAGGCTACACTTGTGCCTCTTGACCTTTGTATTATTGAAAGAAAACCTTCAGAGCAAAATAAATGCAATAGTGTTGCTTTTGGTTAGCTTGTGTAGACATGCACTAAATATTAAGCATATCATGCATGTTTATTGAACAATTCCGCATAATAAAATGTATCATTAATATGCCTAGTCTAACAGGGAAAGTAAACTATATTTCTGACAGAGACAAAAAATAACATATGTAATTGAATGAGATTTTTTTAAATGTAATTCCAACAACCCACATTTTATGTTAAATAGCAAAATGTGCAGCATGCATTGAATCATGTTTTTGATTCAAACAAGCCAGTATGGGTCAATCTGGGTCAGATAGGAAACAGCAGCATTATGCTTAGACAGCATCAACAGAGTAATCAAAATTGACTTAATTGGTTGCAGTATGATTGCCTTTATGGGCTTACCACTCGTTTTTTTATGTAATGCAAATCAGGAAAAAAATAACCTTCTCTATTTTCTTTTGATTTTCCCATTATGTATATACTTTATGTGTGTGTTTGAATGTAGCATGAAATAACCAGAAATTGTTCTCGTCAGTGGAGTAAATAGAATCCTATCGGCTTTGGATTTGTCCCTCTGCTCCCCTTGTAACATCTGACTACACTCAACTAAATTAGACCCATCCAGCAACATTAAAATATCGATGTTTCCTCCGGTCACCCCATATGCATCAATATTAAATGAACTTACCTCCCCGCCCTCTATTAACTAATTTGAAATAAATATAATTTAAAAATAATATATTAATAAACTAAAATACACAAAGTATTCCTTTCATGCAAGCAACAATGTATTGTAGCTCTGCCTATACAGTAATTCCATCAACACTGTAGCCCTCTATAGTGCTGTCATTGCACATTGGAGTATATGTGAACAGCAAAGCAACCCCACTACCTGTTATTTAATCTCCAGTTTGTAAGCCTTTTGGTGGAAGAAGCATCTCCTCTGGTACTGTAAATAGGCAGGGTGAAGGTAAGGTCGGCGGAAGACCATACTACACTAATGTACAATCATAGGTCCCCAGAAAGTAAGTTAGTGCCCAAGGTCTATAGCTAAAACTTTCTGATCTCCAAAGTACCCAGTCTGAATGGAGGAACTGGAGGTATATGCCATTGCTCCTCCCACTGTGTCCACTCTTTTTTTGGTGATACACATAATAAAAAATGCTGCGTGGCCAAGTAGCTTAAAGGATACATGGCCTGATGCAGAGCCTCCCCTAAACTGACCTTAAAACCTTCCGATTGTCCGGGGGTCCCATTTGAATCGTGGCACAAATGTGATGCAGAGCCTCCGTCGGAATGGGTCCCTAACTGATCCGTAAATTTGTCTTCACTCGGGAAGGTTTTTTTTCTCTCTCGGGTGCATTCAATTTGATCGTGGCTTCCGTTCACGTTCACACGGGCGTTCCGTTTTTTCCTCCTTTTTCCTTGGCTTTTTAACGTACCTGCTTGCCTTCCGTCTTATTTTTCCTTCCATTTTTTTTTTGTTTTACAAGTTTACTTACATCTCCATGGCTCTTCTGTTGTCAATCTGGGTCCACACAAGCGCACATCCCTAAACCTCCATTGGAATATACATATGGCACAAACTGCCAATTTGACACATATATAATTGTAAAACTATAATTTTTTGGGTTCCTTCTTCCTTGCCTTTAATGCTTACCTTAATCTCTTTTGGGTTCCTTCTTCCTTGCCTTTAATGCTTACCTTAATTTGTTTTTTTTTTTTTTTTCTATTTATTGTCCCATATCTAAACCTTTTGTGTCATGTAAATGTGTGATGATGTTGTGTGATTGTACATTTGCAGGAAAGACAACACACCAAATCTTTTTATGTTTGTTTACTTTAAACGTTGTATAAACTTTTTTTTTTGTTTGTTAAAACTTGGATTTATAAAATATTTAACGTTGGAAACTTTTCAGAAAAAAAAATAAATCTTAGTCTTCTGGTTGTGGCGGCTGTCGTTTTCTTTGATCTGTGAATGAAAAACAACATTAGTTTAGCATTGTTTTTATGTTTTGGTTTGTTGGGGGTTTTTTTGGGCCCTTTTTTTTTTTTTTTTTTTTTTTAACAAAGTCTTTAGCTAAATGTTTCTTTGGACTTTTGTTTTTTCAAGGGAATTGTTTGTTCAATTAATTTGCTAAATAAAAACATCACTTACAATGTTTTTGGCCACATTGCGTCGGGGGCGGAGTCTCCTTTCTTCCTCCCTCGGTTGCTGCTGTGAATCTGTTTGGATCACAAACACACTGATATTAGAGACTGTTGTTGTCTCATGAATGTCAGATTAAGTTAGGCTTCTATGTATCAATTTACTCACCTTCCCCAGCCACCTCTTCCTCGTGGCCCCCTTCCTCGACCACCCCTTGGGATGTCCCAGCGACGTCTGATTCTACAACTAACAATAGTGCACATGAGTATCTGTATTTAATGCATGTATTAGCACATATCTAACTTTATTCCACTTACCGCAGTCAGGTTGTGGATCATTTAAGCTGGACTCCCTGCCGTCCGATTCCCCCCTCCCCTGCATGCTGAGGTCCAGTGGCTCCTCATACTCACTGGCAGAGGAGGGGGTGGCCGTTGTCACTGGCGGTGAACCACCTATTCCTTCACCAGAATCGCCCAACACTGGGCTGCGTGTTCTTGTCCGGGTGGGGCGGAACCGTATCTTCCATTCATGGGCTGAAATAGAAACACATTCATCCATACACGCCCAGCCAAGGCCAGTGTGATTCTGGCATGTCAAGTATATACACTTACCTGGAAAATGTTTGGCGAAGTACCGCCTCACCCGGGGCCTATGCCTCCTCTTTAAATCGGACCAGTGTTGGGCGATCTGGATGAAGGTATAGGTGGTTTGGGTCCTTCTGGCTATCGCGTCCACCACCGCCAGCGACAACGTCCTCTTCTCGTAATCTGACGGCAGGAAGTCGTAGCGATTCCTCAGCATCATCTGTTTGGAAAATACACAATAACCCAGCATTAATGGCCAAAATACATGTCCAAGTTTCTTGCCCTACCTAAAGTCACTTTCTGAACCTCTTTCTTACTCACATTGGCCTAGGTCGACTATCTGCATGTAGGCTAGTTTGTCGCTGCGTACATGTCTTAAACTAAGGTGGGCTTGTATTTTAGGTTACAAAGTAAGTTGTTCCTCACTAATCTTGCGCTTTGTTTTTTTTTATTACATGTAGTGTATGCGCGCACATAAACGCACGCTCGCCTACTCACATCCATGATGATGTCGTCCTTCTCCTTGGTATATATGGCTGGCGACATCTTGGTAGGTCTTCCGGGTATGGCTATGATGTTCCCCCGCGGTGACGTGCATGCGTGCGCGCACGCAGGCACACAGGCTGCAGAACACGCCCACACGGTAAAAATATTTAAAGGTCAATGCACTCAGCTCTGTGTTGGATACCATATCACTATGGGCAGACCAAAAGGGAGCAGGAAGAGTCAAAAAGGCCAGAGGCGCATAGTAGCCGCACACATGCCTCATCTAAAAAACCACATAAGAGCAGGCACAAGAACCATGCTGGACATGCCCCGACTAAAACGGTGGTTACGCCACAGACACAGGCACATCACAAAAAACGCAGGAGCCAGGATCCCTTGACACATTCTCCACAACCTGCAAAAGCAACACGACCACACAAGGGTGCAAAATCTATTAAGACCCTGCAGCATCCTCCTCTGCACCACAGCAAGCATACACAAAAAACAAAACACACAAGCAAGGGAAAGCGTAGTGCCAAACCCTCCACCCCACCCAGGTCACCCACCCCTCCACCTCAACCCTCTGGGTCTCAAAGTTCCACTAACTCAGATTCCCCATCCAGCTCAACAGGTGAAAGCTCCACAGGCACCCAGACATTAACCCAGAGCAGCACACACACACCATCACACTCCCCCCTAAGCCCAAGAACCACACACGACTCCCCAGATAGCCAACCATCTATTTCAAGTGATGCAGGGGACACTACACACCCATGTGGGCATCAACTACGCCGTGGGTCACTAACAGCCCGTTTTTGTGATGCCCAAAACATGGCTGTTGCCATTGCCATTTGTGAGCATTATGATGCCCTATTTGGCCGTAATTCAAAAGCCACCTCAAAGCAGGCAAAGCAGGAGATCTGGACTAATATTTGCCACCAAGCGAATAGTGTGGGTTCTGTCCGTCGAGATATAGAACAAATTAAGCGGAAATTTGGGGACCTCAAATATTACAGTAAAAAGAAAATGGACATGCGCCGCCAGCAGAGGTAAAGCCCATTTGAAATGCATTTATAGTCGCATTGGTAACAGGATGTAACACTTATTAGGTGTGCTTTAATCTTCCCCAGCCTGCAGACAGGGGGTGGTTTACCAACCAAAATAATACTAACCCCAGCCGAGGAACATGTATACACATACATACACCCGGCCAGCGTTCAGGGCCTGCAAGAGGCACACGACACCGACCGGAATGTTAGGTCACAAGGTGAGTTTGATTTGGGCATGTGATTTAAAAATGAGGTACAAAAGTCTGTGTTGCGCCACACAACACACTGTACTTGCTGTTTAATGTAATCTAACACTCTCAATTCCAAGGACAAAGTCAACAGACCACACAAGGCCAAGCAACCCCTGGCTTATCCCCGAGGCCCATGCCACACCAGGATTCGCAGCAACGAACCAAAATTGATATTGTGGATGAGGTAAGTCAATGGTCCTTTGTGTGGACTTTTAACAATGAATTTGGATCCATTCGTTTGCCAGAAGGAAACTAATCTGAACCTACATTTCTTTACAGAACATAGTAAGTCCACCAATAATCGAACATATAAGAGATTTGGAGGAGGACACACATCAGATGTCACAAACCACTACTGAGCCAGTGGCCGCAACTCAGACAACACAGCCACAACAACAACAGCCACAACCTCATTCTGAATCTGAACCACCCACCCATGCCACTACTAGAACACAGCCAAGGCGCCATATAAGCCAACGAAGACAGCTGCAAAATATGGAGGAAGCCTGACGCCAGGAAAATATTGCATTTTCAGCAAGCACACAACAATTTAATGCCACTGTGTGCACCCAACTCTCTGAATACCCAATTAGAGGTTTTAAACAGAAATGTGTCTGCCCTAAACAGCCATATGGGGCAAATGGTCATTAACCAAAGCCTGGCACACATTGCTGCACACATGCCCCCACACCATCAATCAACTGCAACATCCTCCACAACCTACCACTAAATTGTGGTGGAATAGTATTTAACCCCACGTTCAAGTTTCAGTTTTTCCCCCAAAAAACAAATGAAAATTAACAATTTGTTTAATCACAAAGCAAAAAATAAAACAGCACGTATTGTGTGTGCTGTGCCACTTTGTGTACCAGAGTAAGGAGGGGTCTCCTCGTCTGAAATCGGTAAAGGTTCTGCAGCCAGGTCAGTATATCGAGCAATCCTGCCTCTAATGGCAAGGTTGTGCAGGACCCCACAAGCAATAATTATTTGGATGAGCTTGCCAGCCTGATACTGAAGGGCACCCCCACTCTGATCCAGACATCGGAAAGGCATCTTCCACAACCCAAAGGCACGTTCCAACACAGAGCGAGTCCTCCTATGGGCTGTGTTGTAGCGCTCCTGGGCCTGGGAAGATGGGGGCAGGATGGGTGTGAGCAGCCATGGTAAGAAGGGATAGCCTGAGTCACCTGCAAAAATCCAAAAGAAAAAGATAAGGTGGATGGCAAAAAAAAAGGTTTAGGTATGCATTGCCACATTATTAAACAGGGACAAATAGGTGAGGTAGGTATTGTTTGACGATTTGACATTTTTGATTAGGCTACATACACATCCAACCTGTACACTCATTAAAAATGTCTGTGGAATGCAACTTAGATAAGAGGGCCAGAACATAACACAATAGTGGTGAATCACTTCACCCATTAAATTTAACATAAAAACTAAAACAAAAATAAAGTTGGCAAGTTTCATGGAAATTTCTCACAGATTAGTGGTGTACTGGCAAATTCAAATTCAAACATGGGGGCCAACAACCAAAACTTTAAGACACATACCCAGTAGCCATCCACCAGAAAGATCTCCAGATTGAAACCGTTGATAGAGGCTGGAGTTTCTCAAAATATGCGCGTCATGCGTGGACCCAGGGAAGCCTGCAAACATGCTAAAAAAATTGAAGATCAGGGCCCGCCACTGCCTGAACATTGATGGAATGGCCCATCTTCCTGTTCCTGCACAAAGCCAACAAAAAGTGGAATTAGTGTGAGGCTTACCAAATGTTTGTTTAAAATAAAAAAAAAAAGCAGACCCAAACCACATACCTGAACAGATATTCCTGGTCCGCAGGGGGGATGAGCGAGACATGTGTGCAATCGATTGCACCAATGACGTTGGGCATGTCGGCTATGTTATAAAAGGCCAGCTTAACCGCATTCCAGGCATCCCCTGTTTGAGGGAAAAAAATATAATTCTGTGCTAGGGTAGCCATGCCATCCAAAAACTTGGTTAGGCTGCGGCTCAGCGTAGACTGGGACATCCCCACGGAGAAGGCACCCAGTCTCTGGAACGAGCCATTCGCCAAAAAATGCAGGCAGCCAACCAATTTGGTCATACCTGCAACAAGAATGCCCCTTTCTTGTGGTGGGGGCTAACCATGGCCGCAGCTCGCTATACAAGGCATGGAGAGAAACACGGTTAAGGCGGGTGAGCTCGAATAGGTCAGCGTCATGCATGCAATCGATGTCCAAAGGCGTTCGGTGCAGCCTGGTTTATGTCATGCTCATAAGTATCAGACCGCGTAGCTGGCGCCTTTGATGTTGGCCCACAGAGGAATGCATTCTCAAAAATCACAGAGCTCAAATACGGCTGGTCAGACTGCCCGTAAGTGAAGGCTCGGCGGCCCCGTTTTATTAGGGTGATTTCAATCGGAAATCAAGGCTCTGCATCACTGAAAAAAACGGACCAATGAACGAGGCGTCCGTTTTCACGGGAAACAGCCTCTTGCGAGCCAACAATCGGAAAGGCGGCTGAGCACACACCTGAGCGCATAAACGCACACTAAAACCAACGTAGCACCCTTTCCTGACCCGATCACAGCCTAAAACCAACGGGAAAATGCACGGGATAGTTGAACGGGTAGGCTCTGCATCAAGCCAACAGTGTCCTCACCTCTCTGGGCACTATTGCGATCACGCCCTATACTGCTATGCAAGTTTTCTTGCATAGTAGTTTGCAAAGGAATAATTTCTATTAAAAAATAGCTTTGTGTTTTCAAACAATGGTGCATCTCGATTCAGGATTCCCTAGGGAAAAGCCCCAGGGGAAACGAATCCAGGGCTGGCCACTGGTAGATTTTGTTCTACTTTAAAGATTAGCTGCTTCATTTCAGTTGCCTTTCGGCTATCTGCCATTTTAGTTGGGTACATTATGTATTTTGCAGGACATGTGACATCTGAATTTGTATTATTGGTGAAAGGAAAATTCGTAATAGGTTATAGCAATGAAGAACTGATGTGAATATACACCTAAGCATATGGTGACTTCAATACTAAACCCACACAATAATTAAGCTAAAGTCATAATGCAGCAGTACTGTAATGCTGTGGTGAGTGCTAAACACCATGCAGTGATACTCCTTCGCTTACAGAATTCTTGAAATTACTAGAGATAAGCGAACTTTTGAAAAATTTGATTCGCCAAATTTTCAGGAAAAATGTGTTTCGGTCCGAATTTATTTGCAACGAAGCGCTATTAAAAATGGCTATTTCTGGGCTTCCGAGAGCCTCCATAGGGTTGCAAAACGTTTTGCTTGGCTGTAACATGCATAGGATGCATGCTGGGTTAGTGAAATAATATTGTAAAGAAGTATGACATGCAGATCAGAGGCGTAGCTATTAGAAAAAACACATTGGAGTTGGCAGCAGTATTAGGAGCTCATATATTGCCTGAAAAACACATTGGAGTTGGCAGCAGCATTAGGAGCCCATATATTGCCTGAAAGACACACAGTGGAGTTGGCAGCAGCATAGGGAGCCCATATATTGCCTGAAAAACACACCCTGAATTTGGCAGCAGCAAAGGGAGCCCATATATTGCCTGAAAAACACATTGGAGTTGGCAGAAGTGTTAGGAGCTCATATATTGCCTGAAAAACACATTAGAGTTGGCAGCAGCATTAGGAGCCCATATATTGCCTGAAAGACACACAGTGGCATTGGCAGCAGCATTAGGAGCCCATATATTGCCTGAAAGACACACAGTGGAGTTGGCAGCAGCATAGGGAGCCCATATATTGCCTGAAAAACACACCCTGAATTTGGCAGCAGCATAGGGAGCCCATATATTGCCAATTGTCTTCATCATCATCATCATCATCGAGTTGTGTCTGCGCGTTACTGATGTCCTCCTCGGTTTCCACAACAGCGTGTGCTGCAGGAGACGGAACGCTCGCCACACCACCTCCCACGCCACTCTCCTTCTCAGTGTTTGCCTGCCTAGCTAAAGAAGCGGCGGATGTCTCCTCCATTTCTTGGCTGGGCAGTAGCTGCTGACTGTCCTCTAACACATCGTCCTCACTGAATAGTGGAGCTGAACCCAAAGCATAATATACGGCGGCTGGAGGGGGGGGGGCGTAGGACAGAGGCAATGGAAGGACAGGGGCTGCTCCCAGGCCATGCCAACTCAGGGTTGTGTCAGAGGAACCTACCGACTGTTGACTGGGGGTGTCAGATGTCACTTGTTGTGAGGTCGATGACCGCGTTAACCAATCGATGACAGCAGATGCGTTGCTGGTCGAGACACGACCGCTGGAAGATACCGGGAGATCAGGCCTCTCATCGCTACTCCTGCTGCCACTCGCCCCTAGTCTGCTGCGACCTCTGCCTGATGAATCTAAGCCTCTCCTCCGTGCACATCCTGGCATATCTCTGCCTGACATTTTTACTGCATTTAGGAGGGGAAAACAATACACTACACTACACCTAGAACAGTATTTTTGTAACAGCAGGTGTGTAGAAAAGTTAGATTAAAATAGGCAGACATTGTAGCTAAAAGCTAATGCAAAAAGACACTGTCAGATGGTCTTACACAGGATGGCCCTGGTCAGAGTTAAATGCACCACAGGCAGTTTTAAAACATGTTTTTTGTTCAAAATGTAAAAAAGGTAAAGATGCAGGTACTCTTAAAAGCTAAGTGCTAGTATTCGGGATCCCCCCCCCCCCCCCGGTGAAAGGCAATGGGTGCTTTAAACTTGAAAACCAGACTTTTTGAGGCAAAAGGTAAGTCGTCCGGTACTCTTAAAAGATAAGTGGTAGCACTGACAATGGCCCCCGGGTGAAAGGCAATGGGTGCTTTAAACTTGAAAACCAGACTTTTTTTTACAAAAGGCAAAAGGTTAGTAGGCAGGTACTCTTAAAAGATAAGTGGTAGCACTGACAATGGCCCCTGGTTAAAGGCAATGGGTGCTTTAAACTTGAAAACCAGACTTTTTTTTACAAAAGGCAAAAGGTTAGTAGGCAGGTACTCTTAAAAGATAAGTGGTAGCACTGACAATGGCCCCCAGTGAAAGGCAATGGGTTCTTTAAACTTGAAAACCAGACTTTTTTTACAAAAGGCAAAAGGTTAGTAGGCAGGTACTCTTAAAAGATAAGTGGTAGCACTGACAATGGCCCCCGGTGAAAGGCAATGGGTGCTTTAAACTTGAAAACCAGACTTTTTTTTACAAAAGGCAAAAGGTTAGTAGGCAGGTACTCTTAAAAGATAAGTGGTAGCACTGACAATGGCCCCCAGTGAAAGGCAATGGGTGCTTTAAACTTGAAAACAAGACTTTTTTTTACAAAAGGCAAAAGGTTAGTAGGCAGGTACTCTTAAAAGATAAATGGTAGCACTGACAATGGCCCCCAGTGTAAGGCAATGGGTGCTTTAAACTTGTCAACCAGACTTTTTTATACAAAAGGCAAAAGGTAAGTAGGCAGGTACTCTTAAAAGACACGTGCTAGTATTTGGGGTGCCCCCCGGCGAGAGGCAAAGTTTGCTTAAAAAGTAACTTTGTTTACAAATTGCAACCAGTTAGTAGACAGGTACTCTTGAAATATTTATGCTAGTATTTGGGATGCCCCTTCTTCAAATACATAGGCTGGCTGCTTTGACAGTGGAAAAGTGACTTTCTTTACAAAATGCAATCAGTTAGCAGACAGGTACTCTTGAAATATTTATGCTAGTATTTGGGATGCCCCTTCTTCAAATACATAGGCTGGCTGCTTTGACAGTGGAAAAGTGACTTTCTTTACAAAATGCAACCAGTTAGTAGACAGGTACTCTTAAAATATTTATGCTAGTATTTGGGATGCCCCCTCTTCAAATACATAGGCTGGCTGCTTTGACATTGGAAAAGTGACTTTCTTTACAAAATGCAACCAGTTAGTAGACAGGTACTCTTGAAATATTTATGCTAGTATTTGGGGTGCCCCCCGGCGAAAGGCAAAGTTTGCTTAAAAAGTGACTTTGTTTACAAAATGCAACCAGTTAGCAGACAGGTACTCTTCAAATATCTATGCTAGTATTTGGGATGCCCCCTCTTCAAATACATAGGCTGGCTGCTTTGACAGTGGAAAAGTGACTTTCATTACAAAATGCAACCAGTTAGTAGACAGGTAGTCTTGAAATATTTATGCTAGCACGCTTTTTAAAGAATGACACCAGGAAAAGGAAAAGCTAAATAGGCAGGAGTGTTATTAACACTAAATAGGCTTGAAAGCTAATGCAAACACTTTAAACTGTCCCTGTCTTTCTATGTCACTGTCACAACCTCTCTCCTTCTCTATCTGTCCCTCGCTTTTTCTGTTCTTTGTTCTATCTATCTTTCCATCTATCTATCTATCTATCTATCTATCTATCTATCTATCTATCTATCCCTCGCTCTCTCCCTGCCTGATCTTCTCTGGCCGCAATACAGTGTCAGAATGAGCTTCCGCAAAATGGCCGCCGCTTATATAGGTCTGTGACATCATCGGTAAGCCTGTCTGCTGATAGGTAGCATGTGCCTACCCGGGATTCCTTGCCCCATGGGACATATCCTGACATGTGGATCCACCATTTCAGATGGGCTGGATAGCAGTAAATAGAGTTTTAAGGAAGCGATTCGAGCGATTGAATCGTGTCGATATTCGGAATCGTAACGAATCCAAATTTTCCTGAAATTCGTAACGAATTCGGGTTCGTCAGAATCGATACGCTCATCTCTAGAAATTACCAGCTCCAACCTTCCTGGCTCTGGTTGATAACTAGGCTTATATGGGACACACTGTTGTATAGAAGAATACCATTTTGACCAGAAAAAGACCCTGCCACACTACAGCACTAAAGTTATGCCCTTATTCATCAAGCGATAGCGCCAGGTAGTGTCTGACGAGCGCCAGGTAGCGGCAGCTAACGGCGACTACCGACTCAAGTACGCCCGGCGGCGGTCACAATGACGCATTTATCAAGCAAAATGAGGCTAGCGCCGGCGAGAGCGACGGCTAGCGCAGGATTCATCATGAAGCCGCCTGGAACGAACAGCGCCGCTGCAAATTCCCTCACAGCGCCAGGTATGAGCTGTCGCTCCCTGGCGATGTCCAATGCATTTCAATGGAGCAATCTATAATTATTCATAATTAATTGGTATTAATTTTTTTTTTTTTTTTTTTAATGTAAAAAAATCGGAGACCACTTCTGCAATGTTAGGATTTATTTTTAAGTAAAAAAAAAAATTAAAAAAAAAATTGTGCAGAATTGATCTAACAGGTCTGAGATTAATGTATTCATATTACAAAATGATTCTAAAAACATGTATAATGTTACATTCAAAAAATATGGTTGTTTAGGGGTTAAAAACTAGTTAATACACATCGCCGCCAGCGCTCTGGGGTTTAAACAAGGAATGGACAGCGACAGCACATTCGGAGCGTGATTTGTTAATGAATATGAAGCTAGCCGTTCGCTCTGGCCATTCGTTGTCAGGCGCTCACATACAACGCTGGACCTGTGAAACAGCGACCCCCCAGCCCGTATTCAACATTACCGCACACCGACTGAGTCGCTGTCATCAAGCTAACGCCGGCCAAGCACAGCGAATACTGGCTGGCGCTGAAAAAATCACGCTACAGTCGCTCATCTGTCGCTACCTGGCGCTATTAATGAATCGGCCTCCCCGTATTGCCATAAAAAAATTTCCATGCTTGTTTAATTTTTCTAGTTGACAGATATCATTGCTGCTCCACAAGATTACTTTAAAGGTTAAAATGTTAATATAAAATTCTGAGATGAGCAAACAAACAAGTGAACTTTTTAATACCAGGAACTGAGTTGCTGGAAAATTTGGCCTATTGTTTTTCCAGGATTGCCGTCATTCTGCCGAGCACCTTCCTTCAGGTTTTCATGGGGTATTAAACGAAACGCTTTATTTGACTAGGGAGTAATGTAAGAAAGTCTAAGGCCACGTAGTGCCATGTAGTGCCAGATTAATGTCAGGTGAATGTCAGGTCCCAGTCAAAAAGGTGTATTTATCAAGTCAAAAATCCCGAGCGCCTGTGATAGTGCCTGTAGTGTCCCATTTATCATCAGCACCAGTTATGGGATGAGTGCCGGTGCTGAGTTTCCTACAGTGCCAGATCGGACCAGGACCCTGCACTGTGTGGCCTAGCTTCCAAAGCACCAGGTATTAATTGTCCCTACCTGTCGCTCTCCCATACATTTCAATGGATGTTCCTTTTCTTCTGTCTTAACAGGGTTTTTTGTGTTTAATTTTTTTTCTCTCAAGTAATTGTGTGACCTCTCCTGACCTAGAAAACGTCATTTTTGAAAACTTTTTTGATTTTTAATTTTTTTATGCTGAATTGTCATTACAAGTCTGGCATTAAAGTATTAATATCACAATGTTACAACAATGTCATTCCATGCGTTTTCGCTTTGTTACTGAGATGCTGAAAGACTACCTCTCGCTCCTTACAAAGCTGTACTGGTGTTAGAACGCCGAACATACATCTCATTTATCAATGCCGACCAGGTTACAGTGAATGAGACACTCTTTAAAAGCGCCCCATAGGTGATCACAGCGTCTACTAGCGGTCGCTCTTAGTGCCTCTGTACAGACGCTCATCTGCCGATACCTAGCGCTAGTAATGAATCGCCTGTGATAGTAGGTAGTAAGGGGATTATTCATCAAGCCATAGCGCCAAGTAGCACCTGGCAGCGACTGGTAGTGACAGGTAGCGAACGGTGACTGCAGGGTGCTGTACACAACACCACATTTATCAAAGCGATTCTGGTGAGCGACTCCTACAGCGTCACATAGCGACCAATTCATCATCACAGACGGCTCAGCGTATACCGCTGGTGCTCTGGCTTTCAAAGCGCCTGATATTACCTGTTGCTACCTGTCGCTCTCCCATACATTTCAATGGACGATCCTTTTCTTCTGTTTAAACAGGGTTTTCTTTTATTTCTTTTTTTATTTTTATCAAATAATTCTGTGACCTCTCATGGGCTAGAAAAAATCATTTTTGAAAACTTTTTAAAATTTTTATATTTTTATGCAAAATTGTCATTACAGGTCTGGTATTAAAGTGTTAATGTCACAATGTAATAACAATGTCATTCCATATGTTTTCGCTTCGTGTTCAAAAACGGATTTTAATCACACAGCTTCTGACGCTCTGGGCTACAGCGACCCAATTATGAGCGCCGGCGCTGTGTGTTTTTTTGATTTTTTGATTACACTGACAAATTGCTACCGTTCACTCCCATATAGCGCTGTACTGGTGTTACAGCGACTCACACATCAAATTCATCAATGCCGGCCAGCGACTGAGACGTTGGGTAACAGCGAACCATAGCCGATCACAGGGACTACTAGCGGTCGCTCTGAGCACCTCGCTACAGACGCTCATCTGCCGGTACCTGGCGCTAGTAATGAATCAGCCTCCACATATTAGGTAGTAGGTAGATAGGTAGTGTCCCATCTATCATCAGCACCGGCGAAGGGATGAGTCCCGGTGCTGAGTTTCCTACAGCACTGTGTGGCCTTATCCCATACATTTCAATTGGCTGGGATGGTTACAATTATTTAAGCATTTTAGTAGAAGTTTTTTTTAAATGTTGGGGTTGGTGCCTGTGCCACGGGGTCCCTGGGCTGGTTGGGTGCCTTTTGAGCGCCTCTTGGAGTGGCTGGGAATGCTACAGCTGACAGCTCCGGCATCCAGAAGCCAAAGCTGTGGTGTGGGTGCTGCTGAACGCCGCGGACTTAAGTGGGACCCGTATCAATAATAATAAATTTGCCTCTAGGTGAAAGTTAGGTGATACCATATGTTTAAGTTAAAATACAATAATAAGGTACAGTATTAAACTTCAAAACATTGTAAAGTGTCAAAGTAATGCCTCATAATAAACTATTTTGTAGTACAATATGCGTCATACAAACATTATCAAAATAATGATCTTTGCAAAGAACAAATTCTTTACTTCCTCAACTATTTGCATGAACATATAATTTCTGAATAACCCCCTGGGACATTTCCTACATCTATCTTTGGATTAAATAAATGAAAAAATATTTTTTTATCAGCAGGCTCCATATCATCACTATTAGCGTGCCCTTCTTTCTTTATATAATGTGTCTGCTGGATTCCTTTGATGTGAAGTTGTTTAAGAAAATCCTGTTGAGTTAAATGGTTTCAAGAGATTATTTCTGTTGTTACAGCAGGAAATATCCTCTTGAAGAATGCACTCCCATGAATATGACAGTCATTTGTTCTCTACAAGTATCTCCGTATAAAGCAGATTAGCAGAAAATTTGTCATTATTTTTAACGTAACACAGTCTTTTACACTGGATTATTCTGCAGCAGATAAGAGGCATAAATGGCTAAAAGGTTTTGCTCAATAAAGAAAAAAAATAGTGCCAGAGTTTCAATTGTGAAAAAGGTGCCAACTCTACACATATACCCTTCTGTATTGGGGCTGAAGCTAAATAATAATATGGATATATAATGCTGATAGGAACTTTATACCTGGTAACTTGGAAGACGTTATAAGGCAATAGTGTGGAGCAAAATGAACTTGCTCTGACAGTTTTAAAGGAAAACTACTTTTGTCCGGTTTTTGGTGTTCTGCTGTAGAGGCTGATTCACTACTAACGCCAGGTATCAGCAATTGAGCGTCTGTATAGCGGCGCATAAAGTGGACCAACACCCTTACGTTTTTTGTTTTTTTTTTCCCTTCACTTAATATCCCATACCATTCCCCAGGACCCGTTATCCTTAATAATCCAAAAAAAAAGTACCTTAGATGATCCTGCGCGGCGTCGCATCAATTTATATTTCGCGCCGCCATCTTTGATTTACATCTAAGAGGAAGAGATCCTTTGACCTCTTCCTATTCTAAACCTCGCGCATGCGCAGTAGCACCGCAGTAGGTAAAGTGAAGCGCTGCACGCTCCCGGAGCAAGCGGCGCTTCACTTTACCTAGCGGCGCTACTGCACATGTGCCCTTTTTTTTTTCTTGTCTCTACATGAGCGTGCGAACGCGCTCTGCATAGCAGAAGAAAGACTGAAAGGCGGAGGGAGTGCTCGCTCCCTCCACCTTTCAGCTCCTCCCTTCTGCCTTATCTTCCTCCCCTACGCTTCGTTTGCCATATTATGCCCTACCTCGCTTGTACGTGGTTTCGTTGGATGCGTAGGATAGGTGAGTTATTGATTTTTTAATATAAATTATTAATAAAAATATTTTATATATAAAATGTTTATTATGCTCATATACCAACTATGGCAAACAAGCAGGTGGGCGGGCGGATTGGATGGGTAGCAGGCAGGCAGGCAGAGGGATCGGCAGCAAGATCCGCCAACCAGCTGGCATGCGGGAGGGAGCCTCGGCCCAGTGTGCGAGCCTACAGCCCTGGGCACATGTTGTCAATCACCTCCACATGAAGAAAGACCTGAGAGACGTGCACGCTCCCGAGAAGACGACTGCAAGACAGAGGCCACGCCCACCACGATGACATCACTCCTGAAGAAACAGAAACTGAATTCACGCGATGCCTGGAGACTGGTATGCACGTCTTAGCAGTGCAGATGCCAGTCAAAGGACACGTACAAACGCTGGAGGGCGGGACTTCCGGCGAAGGTGAATCCAGAAAACAGATGCTGCGAGGGACAGAGGGCTGCATGGATCATCAAAACGTAAGTGTTTTTTTATGTTTGTTCGTTTAAAGCAATGTTATTTTTGTGGGTGTTGGTCCACTTTAAGGTGACCGCTAGTAGACGCCGCTAGTAGACGCTGTAAGCGGGTATCGGGCACTGTAACAGAGCACCTCAGTCTCTGTAGTAACCTGGCCCGCATTGATGAATGTGATGTATGTTGGGCGCTCTAACACCAGTACAGCACTGCAGCGAGTGAAATGTAGAACCAGCTCAGTGCGACCAACTCTCGGCGCTTCGCACCAGCTCCACACCAGACCTAGCGGTCGCTCTAAGTGCCGCTATACAGAGGCTCATCTGACAACACCTGGTGTTAGTAGAGAATCAGCCTCCACCTGGTAGTAATAGTGTGCATTTATTTAATTGTGCAATAATATTTCATTTCTGTAAATGTAAACTAATGGCTGAAACAATTCTCTTTTGTTTTAGTTTTATACTGCACTTGCACAACAATAGAGAAGAGGATTAAAGCCGCAAAGACAAATGCTATTTCGCAGAAAACATTTATCAAAGGACTTCAAGTTGCTAAGTGACAACAGGAGTCAAGATTTAAAATGATGCTATGTATATCAGCATAGGGGGTGGCGGATTACTGAAGTCCCCTAGCAGATGCAGATTAAAGAGAGAGGGTAACCTTTAACCATGAGAGCTCAAGCAACACTGTAATCTCATCCAGATGCCCTTGAAAATATTCCCAAAGAAGGATTACATTAGATTTGTTGCTTCTTATGAAGTCTTGACTTTGAAACAGAATACACATTTCAGCAACTTCAAAAAAGGGTGTCTGCCAGACATTATCAACATTTTAGCTATGGCTGATTTCCTTGCATTAAAAAACACATGGTAGCATTGTCACATTGACAGATTTTCATAAAAATACATTTTATTGAGAGGAGGAAGTATTTCATGATCTAGCTACAGAAAGGGGACCAAGAGGCTGATTCATCAGCAGGTAGCGACAGATGAGCGTCTGTAGCAGGCATTTCAGAGCGCCCGCTAGTAGTCGCAGTGCTCCGCCGTGGGTCGCTACTTTATAGCGACTCAGTCGCTGTTCAGTAATGTTGAATACATTGTGAGGAGTCGCTATTTTACCAGTACAGTGCTGTATGGGAGCACATGTTAGCGACTGCTCATAGCGACCGACCCACACCATATTCAGCAAAAAAACAGCCTCAGAAATATCTGGCGCTGAAAAATATTTGTTTGAAGCCCAGAGCGCAGGAGGCGGTGTGTTTAAAGTCTGTTTTTCAGCATCTATCAACTAGTAACAAAGCAAAAACATGGAATTACATTGTAACAACATTGTAACATGAACACTTTAATGCCAGACCTGTAATGTCATTTCTGAGGAAATATATAAAAAATTAAAAAAATAAAAAAATTATGAAAAAACTGCTATTTCAATGCCAATGCTATTTTTTGAAAAAAAAAAACCCGTTCAGCCTTGCACAGCGCCAGGTATGACCTCTCGCTACCTGTCGCTCTCCCATACATTTCAATGGACGATCCTTTTCTTCTCTTTCAACGGGGTATTTGTTTTTTTTTTTTCAAAAAAAAATCAAAATTCTGTGACCTCTTTTGGCATTGAAAAAGCAGTTTTTTCATAATTTTTTTAATTTTTTATATATTTCTGCAGAAATGACATTACAGGTCTGCCATTAAAGTGTTCATGTTACAATGTTGTTACAATGTAATTCCATATGTTTTCGCTTTGTTACTAGTGGAAAGATGCTGAAAAACAGACTTTAAACACACCGCCTCCTGCGCTCTGGGCTTCAGAGAAGCATTTTTCAGCGCCAGACTAGCAACTCACGGCTAAGCATAGTGACTACTAGCGGGCACTCTGAAAAAGCCTGCTACAGACGCTCATCTGTCGCTACCTGGCGTTAGTGATGAATCAGCCTGCCAGTCGCTGTGCATTAATGATGAATACATTGTGAGGAGTCGCTATTTGACCAGTACAGCACTGTATGGGAGCACATGTTAGCGACTGGTCAGTGCGACCGACTAACAGCATATTCATTATAAAAACAGCCTCACAAAACTCTGGCGCTGAAAAATGCGTGTTTGAAGCCCAGAGCACCGGAGGCAGGGTGTTTAAAGTCTGTTTTCAAGCATCTATCAACTAGTAACAAAGCGACAACATATGGAATTACATTGTAGCAACATTGTAACATGAACACTTTAATGGCAGACCTGTAATGTCATTTCTGCAGGAATATATAAAACATGAAAGATTTGTGAAAAAAATGCTTTTTCAATGCCAGAAGAGGTCACAGAATTATTTGTGATTTTTGGGACAAAAAAAAAAAAAAAAAAAACTGTTTAAAGAGAAGAAAATGATCGTCCATTAAAATGTATGGGAGAGTGACAGATAGCGAGAGGTCATACCTGGCGCTGTGCAAGGCTGAACGCCAGCGCTGCTCGCTGAGGCTGTGAAAATGATGAATCGGACGCTACATGGTACTATCCCAGTCGCTAAACAGATTCTGCTTGATAAATGTGTAATTGCGTGCCGTGTCCAGCGTTCTGGAAAATAGATTTATTTGAAATGTTTGTTTAAAATCTTTACTTTTCTGGTATGAATAGTTATAATGTAAACTTGTTGCAATCTTTTTTGCTGACAGACACTGGATTTTTACCTCAGAGCTGAGGGGAGGATTTCTCCCCTCACGCTCTTCAGTGAGGGGGCGGGGCCGGGCCTTCGGTATGAGGCCGCAGCCCGCGCCCTTTAGGAGTTTGGAGCTGGTAGCGTGACCGAGCGGGGAGCAGCTCCGCTTGTTATGCGGGCTGCTACCGGCTCTATTATGCGCCCGGTGCCGCGGCTGCCTGCGGCACCGGTGCGCGAGTGTTAATGGAGGGGAGCTTCCCCTCACGTCTGACAGACACTGTGCTGGATTTTTACCTCAGAGCTGAGACAGGTGCTGGATTTTTACCTCAGAGCTGAGGGGAGGATTTCTCCCCTCACGCTCTTCAGTGAGGGGGCGGGGCCGGGCCTTCGGTATGAGGCCGCAGCCCGCGCCCTTTAGGAGTTTGGAGCTGCTGGGCGGAGCCTTGCAGCGCGCGATCCACGCTGGCCACGCCCCCCTACTGCGTCTCCCGCTCTGATCTGTGTTACCTCAGGCAGAGGACACAGTGTATTGGCGCCCAAAGACTCAGTGAGTGGCCCTGCGGCCGTTGCTTATCTGTACATATTTGCATATATATATGTATATATATAGGTATAATAGATATAGGTTTATATAGGGAGAACCTCTTACTGTCTTTTTCTATGTTTTTCAGGCTGAACTGCCAGGAATTTTTTCAGGTTTCTCCTGGTCCTAGAGTACCTGGGTACTTTTGCTATTTATTACAAAACCTCCCACTTGGACAATATAAGGGCATCCCGGGTTGCTTAATAGCATAATTCCCTCACTCATAGCGACTATTCAAGTTCACCTTATGGAGGCATCCCAAGATTCCGGGCTCCCCTCGGGACAATCCCGGAAGTGTATGGGTTGTGGGGTATCCCTAACAGGGGATGATTTTTTCCTATGTATATCATGTGCACAGCAGATTATTACACGGCAGTCTGGTCCCCAGGCATCTGGGTCAGCACAGCCGGCTTCATCCTCTCCCCCTCCCACTTTGACCCGTGCCCCGTGTGAAATTGCCACGGGGGGGCAGTCGCAATCTGATGTGTGTGCCAGGTTGGCCAGTATTGAAAAATTCATTTCCTCCATGGTTGCCAAGAAAGCACCGGCTAAGAGGAAGCATTTATCACCGGTTAATCATTTTGAATATGATGATGACGAGGACGGCCTGGATTGGTCAGATTATTCCCCTCTAGAAGAAGGGGAATTATTTGAGGATTCAGATATTTCTGATGATCAGCAATTTGTTGGTGCTGATTCCGATCGGAGCTCAGGGACTTCCTTGGATACTCCTAATGTTCTGACTCAGATGTTTGAGGTGCTTGCTATCTCGCCTCCGGCGGAGGTTCCTCAACAGCAAGGGGAGTTTTATGACGAATCCAAGCCGCGGTTGGAATTCCCTAATCAAAAGCATTTTGATAATATTATTTCTAAGGAATGGGAAAGGCCTGCCCGGCTCCCAGGCATTCCCCAAAGTTGGGATAAGAGGTATCCTTTTCCAGTGGATACGGTTAAGCGCTGGGCGTCTCCCCCCGAGGTGGACGCCCCTATTTTGGGGTTATCCAACTCAGCCGTATTGAACAACCCTGATTGTTCCTCTCTTAAGGATGGTGAGGATAAACGCATTGACCAGATGGCTTGTCATGGTTTTGCCAGTATTGGGGCAGCAATAAGGCCTGTTTGTGCCTCATCGCTGTTGGCGGTGGCTACGAGAAAGGTGGTCAGGCACTTGTTATCCTCCTCCGGTTTGAATCCGGACAGTGAGGAATTTCGTGAACTAAAACAATGTGAGGGGTTTTTGTCCTTCATGGTGGCCGCTTTGGATGATTCCTTGATGATGAGTAGTAGAGCCTCTGCTCTAATGGTTACTATCAGGCGTTCAATTTGGTTACGCCAGTGGGCGGCTGATTTTGGGTCAAAAAAGTCACTAACAGCTCTTCCCTTCGTTGGGTTACGGCTCTTTGGAGACAAGCTGGATGCCGTGGCCAAGGGGGGCAAACTACCTCAACGCAAGAAGCAACGTCGCCCCTTTCGAGGAGCGTCTTCCTTCACTCTTTCCTTTCGGGGATCTAGAGCAGGAAGAGGTTTCGCCTTCCCTTCTACAAGGGGAAATTCCTGGAATAGGGGCAGAGGACGTGCCCGTTCAGGATACAGTTGGGGCTCAAAACCCAAACCCGTGGCCAAGCCCGCTCAACAATGAGGGGGCGCCCTCACCCGTGCAGGTGGGGGGACGGCTACAGCACTTCTCCCAGGTCTGGAACCGAGAGGTCTCGGACAGGTGGATCAGGGAAGTGGTGTCTTCCGGCTACAAGCTGGAGTTCGAGTCCTACCCTCCCCCGCGTTTCCTCAGGTCTCGGGTGTCCCCGGAGGCACTGGCTGCGCAGCAGCTCCGGGCGGCAGTATCGAGTCTTCTGGAAATGGCAGTCATTTGCCCAGTTCCCTCATTAGACCGGGGTCGGGGTTTTTACTCAAATCTGTTCACGGTCCCCAAAAAGGATGGCTCCGTCCGGCCCATACTGGACCTAAAGATTCTCAACAAGTTCGTCAGACTGCGAAGGTTTCGCATGGAAACGTTGCGCTCGGCTATTCATTCTCTTCGTCAGGGGGACTTCATGACGTCCATAGACATTCAAGACGCTTACCTCCATGTTCCCATTTTTCCCGCACACCAGAGGTTTCTGAGGTTCGCGGTGGAGGATCGGCACTTTCAGTTTGTAGCTCTTCCCTTCGGTCTCACCACAGCTCCAAGAGTTTTCACCAAGGTGCTTGCTGGGGTGATGGCTCTCCTCAGAGCGCAGGGGATTCGCATTGTGCCATATCTGGACGATCTCCTCATCATGGCACCGTCATTCAGCCAGGCAGAATTGGACACCAGGACGGTAATATCCACTCTGGAGAGGTTCGGCTGGGTGATCAACTACCCCAAGTCCTCCCTACACCCGTCCAGGACAGTATCCTTTCTGGGAATGTCTCTGGATACAGATCTGGCCAGAGTTTTCCTTCCTCAGTCCAAGGTTCTTCTGATTCAGGAGTTGGTTCGGTCACTCATGTCCATGCCTCGACCGTCCATCCGTCTAGGGATGAGACTGGTGGGTTTGATGGTGGCCTCATTCGAGGCAGTTCCCTTTGCTCAGTTTCACACAAGGACACTTCAGCTCCATCTGTTATCGGTCTGGAACAGGTCTCCTCAGTCGCTAGGTCATCTTTTTCAGATGTCTCCCCGGGTTCGCCGCTCGCTTCGGTGTGGCTGAACTCAACCAACCTACTGAGGGGCAGATCCTTTCGGACTCCTCAGTGGGAGATAGTCACTACGGATGCCAGCCTCTCAGGATGGGGGGGCTTTTGGAAGGATCTGCAAGTTCAGGGTTTGTGGAGTCCCCTGGAAGCTCACGAGTCTATCAATGTTCTGGAATTGAGGGCCATCAGGTTGGTCCTTTGTCATTTGACTCATCAACTGCGAGACTTGCCGGTCCAGGTCAGGTCAGACAATCGGACGGCGGCGGCCTACATCAATCACCAGGGAGGAACCTGCAGCAGGAATGCCCTCAAGGAAGTGTCTCTGATCCTGGACTGGGCAGAGAGACATGTCCCGTGTATCTCAGCAGTTTACATCCCAGGTGTGGAGAACACGGAGGCGGACTCTCTGAGCAGGATGTCAGCCCGCAAGGGGGAATGGTCTCTCAATCCCAGGGTCTTTCACTCAATTTGTCTCAGGTGGGGGTCACTGGTGGTGGACCTATTTGCCTCCCATCACAATCACAAACTTCCGGCTTTTGTGTCTCTGGCAAAGGACCCACTGGCTCTCGCGACGGACGCCATGTCCCTGAACTGGAGGGATCTGGGGTTTCTGTACCTGTTCCCTCCGTTTCCCTTGGTGGCCAGAGTAGTGCGCAAGCTTGCTCTGGAGCGAGCAACAGCAATTCTGGTAGCTCCAAGGTGGCCAAGACAGGTCTGGTTCGCAGACGTGGTAAGGTTGGCAGAAGATCAGTTCGTTCTGCCCCTGCTGCCAGATCTGCTCACACAGGGTCATCTTCGTTACCCCAATTTACCAACGCTGGCTTTGACGGCGTGGCTGCTGAAACCTCCATCTTGAAGGAGGAAGGTCTTTCTGACGCTGTTATTCAGACTCTCATTCGTGCTAGAAAGAAGTCTTCTTCATCCGTGTACTATAGGATTGGAGGTCTTATATTGATTGGTGTGAGGCTAGGGCCTTCCCTTGTAGGGAATTCTCTGTTTCTAGAATTTTGGAGTTCTTGCAACATGGTCTGGACTTAGGGCTCCAACTCAGTACTCTGAAGGGGCAGGTGTCTGCCCTGGCGGTAATTTTCCAAAAGTCTTTTGCACTACATCCTTTGGTTAAGACCATTTTCCAGGGGGTTACGCATGTGCGGCCTCCTAGGAAGCCTTTGATTCCGGTTTGGGATTTGAATTTGGTTCTTTCTGCGCTACAGGGTCCCCCCTTTGAGCCCTTGCATGATAGTCCTTTGTCTTCCCTTACGCAGAAGGTGGCATTTTTGGTAGCTATCACTTCAGTTAGACGTGTTTCTGAGTTGGCGGCTCTGTCTATTCAAGCTCCATATTTTGAAAGACATCAGGATAAAGTGGTTTTCCGTTTTAAGACGGACTTTCTTCCTAAGGTGGTTTCGTCCTTTCATTTAAATCGGGATATTGTTCTGCCCTCTCTCTGTCCTAACCCCAGCAATGACAAGGAGAGGGTCCTGCATTCTTTGGATGTGGTTCGTGTTGTGAAGTATTATTTGGTGGTAACGTCTGCCTTTCGCAAGACTGATGCATTCTTCGTGGTGCCTTTTGGGCCCAAGAAGGGTCTAGCACCCAAAAAGTCTACCATCAGCAGATGGATCCGTCAGGCCATTGTAGGGGCCTATTCTGCTAAGGGGAGAGATCCTCCCTTTCGTGTTACTGCTCATTCTACTCGTGCGGTTGGGGCCTCCTGGGCTTTTCAGCACCAGGCCTCTGTTGAGCAAGTTTGCAAGGCCGCTACCTGGTCTTCTGTTCACACTTTTTCAAAGTTTTACAAGGTTGATGTGCGGGCCTAAGCGGATGCTGTTTTTGGCCGCAAAGTTCTGCAGGCTGCAGTAATTTGAGTTGTGCTTTATACCTTGTTTTTGGATCCCCACCCTTTATGGACACTGCTATTGGATGTCCCACAGGTAATGAATATCTTGAAGCGGGGTGTGTGACATACTTAGAATAATACCATTTTGTGAATACTCACCTTGTAAAATGGGTATTATAAGTATGTCACACACCCCGCTTCAACCCGCCCTTTGGATTCTGCATCCTTCATATGGTGAACTTTGCATTGTTATGACTGATATTTGGCTCTTTCTGGTCCTTTACCTTACTGCTTTCTTTATACTGGGTAATGAGTGGGAGGTCCCAGGTACTTATGGACTGGGAGGGGCTTTCTTTCCTCCAATCATCTCTGCAGAAGCCCTCTACAGGACCATACTACCCACAGGTAATGAATATCTTGAAGCGGGGTGTGTGACATACTTATAATAACCATTTTACAAGGTGAGTATTCACAAAATGGTATTATTAAATGAAAATAGAACACAAGCATAGAATAAAAACAAGGGTTTAACCCCCCATGCAATATCAGTCCACTTACCAGATTACATCAATATTGCCACACATTCATAATAGAAACAAAAACACACCAAAGATACCTTAGCAGATAATAATCTAAAAAATCCATACAAAAAAACTTAAAGTAACTCAATAACGTGCAAGTGGTTATCACAATGTCACTAATAAATAATATATAAATAAAAATAATAATAATAATAATTATAAAACAAGAATGAAAAGTGTATGCAAACCAGATAAAGAGGAGGACATTGGAGATGTAACTCCAATCTAGAGCAGAATTTTGGGAGCCCCCCCTTATGTCAGTTCACTTCTTTTGTTTGTTTTTTCTTTACATTCACCCCAAAAGACCCACTCCCCCCTACTTTTGGGGGGAAAAAGTGGGTCTTATAAAGCAAAAAATAGGGTACTTTTTATATGTCATTATGCTAAGGAATTAATAAAAGGAAGAGGCCATATGTCATTATGCTAATGGCATTGAAAATGGATTTAAGTAGATTGGTGATGATGTCATTTCCCACATACTCCAAACATTTACATTACAACTTACTTCGTTGGTGGGCAACCTCTGCTTCGGGGACCACCCTTCGCTCTGGGACCTGCCACTGCTGGGAAGTTGAGGCTGTAGAGAAATGTAAAATATGGTCACTTCTAATGTCTGATTCAACAGTAAGCAAATGACACTTAGAAAGTGTGTGTGACATCACCCACCTTCTCCATGTGCCTCCTGGGCATGATCTGCTGCAGTCTCTTCCACAGATACTTCATCCGCTACATATTCATCTAGAAAAAGAGATTAAGGGAATCAGCTTTGCTTTTAATAGCATGTATGTGTGTGGTGTTACATTAAGAGTCACATACCAGAGGCTAATGGCTCCATCGCTTGGTACGACTCCCTGCCCACGCTGTGATGCCCCCTCCTCTGTAGTAAGGCCCAGGGGCTGGTCTGACGCCGCTACAGAGGAGGGGTAGGAACTTGGCCCTGGAGATCCACCACCTTCCCTTGCTGCTGCAAATTCATGCAGCACTGGCCGGCCTGTGCACCTCCGGGTGCGTCTGATTCGATAATCCATTTCCAACACTAGAAAAGAAAAGCATTTATAAATAAAGGCCTACCTTCTGTATTAGTTACATCTAGCGTGCAATCGCTATGTACTTACTTGGGAAATGGAGACCAAAAAAACGCCACACCCGGGGCATGTGTAGTCGTTTAAGGTCCAACCAGTGCTGCATGATCTGCGTATGGGTGAAGGTGGTGTCCGTCTCCTGTTGGATCCGGGCCACTATCTCCAGGGCCATGCTCCTCTCAAACGCGTTGGGCAGTCATACCTGCGCTGAAGCATGGTCTAAAAAACACACAAAAAAAGTAGTTAGAGCCAACTGCATACAAATACCTGTCACAATTAGATCTGTTGACTAAATGACATTCCCAAACACATTTCTAGCCTGAAACTATCCTTCTAGATGCGAGTGACTTGGTTCGCACATGTGCACACTAATTTCTGTTTGGCACGGAGTTTACATAACTTTTTAAAACAACAGTTTCTTCCTGCGCTTCCTTAAGGCCTAGGCATGCATTTATATTGTCCTTACAATACACTTACGAGCATAATCAGCTCTTGTTGTTGGCGGGTGAAGATCGTGGGCGCCATTTTGTTTCTTGTCCGCAGCAGATAAGTAATGCCCCAGCGGTTTCCGGGTTACGTGAACGTGTAAGCATCATAACCAGTCATTAGTATTTAAAGGGTCATGGACACACAGCTCATTTTCTTTGAGATTGTCAGCATGGCACCCAAAAAACAGAGCGCAAAGCAAACACCAGCAAAGGAGGCCAAGACCAAAAGGCCACAGCGGCATGAGGACACTTCATCCTCCAGATCAAGCACTCGGTCGCACCAAGCGACTAGCAAGGTGCGTGAAACGCGGAGCCAAAGTGGCCACCACAAGGCGACATTGGCCACAAATCCCGGAACATCCAAAACAGCAACCAAAAGCAAGGAAGGGACCTCAAAGAAGAAGGCACCCACATCCAAACAGCAAGGTATGACAACGTCCAAGGGCATCAAGAAGCAAAGGGCCTGAAGTCCCAGCCCACCAAGAACACCCTCTCCTCCTCCCCGCCCTACCACATCCCATGATAAACGGAGCACCAGTTCCAAGTGCCACAAGAAGCAGAGGGCCCGACGCCCCAGCCCACCAAGAACACCCTCTCCTCCTCCCCACCCTACCACATCCCATGATAAACGGAGCACCAGTTCCAAGGCCACAAAGAAGCAGAGGGCCCGAAGCCCCATGCCCACAAGCACACCCTCTCCTGCTCCCCGCGCAAGCACATCCCATGATAAAGGGAGCACCAGTTCCAAGGGCCAAAAGAAGCAGAGGGCCCGAAGCCCCAACCCCACAAACACACCCTCTCCTGCTCCCCGCACAAGCACATCCCATGATAAAGGGAGCCCCAGTTCCAAGGGCCAAAAGAAGCAGAGGGCCCGAAGCCCCACCCCCCCCAAGCACACCCTCTCCTCCTCGGACACATTTGCCACCGGCACAGGTGGAATCCAGCGAGACCTATGCAACATCCACGCCTGGAAGTTCGGTGGCCACCCAGGCAAGGACCCCCAGTCCTAATGCAAGTCCAGTCCAGTCTTTTTCCAGCCACGTGATGCCCGATTCATCACCACAGAGCCAGCCCAGAATGTCCCCTGAATTGCCACCAAACACAGATGAGCCAGAAGACCAACCATTAGGCAGAACATTGCGGCAAGGCCAGTTGAGTGGTCGGTTTGGGGAGGCACAAACCCTAGCATTGGCAAGTGGCCTAACACTTCATTATGATGAGCTATTTGGGCGACATTCTAAATCAACCAGCAAAATGAGAAAGACCCAAAACTTTGACACGCTCACCAGACAGGTCAATGCAGCGGGGGACGAGAGGAAAGATGTGGAGCAGATACAAAGAAAAATATCTGACCTGAAGTATGAAGAAACAGAATAAACAACGCAATCACAGGTATATATTTGAGTTGTGCATTTTGATGCTTGTTGTAGTGACCACAATGCCCAAAATGGCGGAGGCTTCCCCACCAAATTACAATATACCAGAGCTGAAAAAATGGTCCTGGCATTAATACACCCCGTCGCATTAGAGGGCCTCTCTGGCAGACAGAACACGGACATCCATACCATTTCTGCAGGTTAGTAATGTTTGTTTGAATGTGAACTATTGTAAACATGTGAAATGAGGCTCACAGGCAGATATGAACACATGCCCCTAGGGAGTGGCTTTGAGGGGAGGTTACTGCTTTAGGCAGGTGTTTAATGTCTGAGGAATGTCCTTCATTATGGCCACTCTCCCAGGGTGCAATAGTTAATGGTCCTTAAAAAGGTTTGCAGGCCATACACGACCTTTGACAATATTTATGCTCACTATTAAACTATTTATCTTACCAAAGCACTGCATGTGATGTGAATATAGTAAATAATAGACAACACTTACTTACCAATCTGTATGTGCAGGGTGAGGCATACATATAAGAGATACTGACATTCATTGTGAAGGTCAACTTGCACCATTGGGGGAGTTGTCATTCCTGCTTGGCCACGTTTTTTAGAACGCATATGTACTAATTCAGCTCATCAATGGATGTTTGTGTGTTTTCACGTGCCTTTTACTTTTAAACCCAGCCCAGCATCCAGCCTCTGGAAGTGTGGAAGCCTCCTCCAGTTTGAGCACGCCGTCTACTTCCCTGCTGCCTAGGACACAGGAACAGATATATAGGGTAAGTAGACTTTGAGGAAACTCCTGATGCATGTGAATGCACATGAATAATTTGGATCCAAAAGATATTTAGGGCCAAATCTGAAACACTTTTTCACATGTCCCAACATACTCCCACACTGATGGATGTAATACAGGAGATGGAGCAGCAGGAGGATGCCAGCCTGATTAGACCTTCAGAAATTACCCCCCTGGAACCTAATCTTCCACTGCCCTGTCTGGTGAGCGCTACCAAGATTGCCTTTTTTATGGCTTTGCTGGTTTGATTTTGAATTTGCCCATATAGCTCATTAGAGTGCTGACATACCCCACTAGCCAATGTCTGAGCTTAAGCCTCACTGAAGCGGCCGCTCAAGCTCCCACGCTGCAGGCTTGGGCCTAATCAAATGGTGGCTGGCTCATACTGTTTGTTGGCAATATTGGGGGACATTCTTGGCTGAGAAACAAGTACATTTGCCCATGGCAAAGATTGGACTGGCATCAGGACTGGGGGTCATTGGCTGGGTGACCACCGAAAGGCGTGGATGTGGCATAGGTATGGCTGCTTTCCACCTGTGCCGGTGGCAAATGTGGCCGAGCAGGAGAGGGTGTGTATGTGGGCCTATGTATTCCTGCCCCACTATTCCCCGGGAAATTGTTGCTCCCTATGGATCTTGATGTTGATGTGGAGTCAGTTACTTTAGGACTCCCGGATGTGGCCAATTGCTAGGTGCCATGAGTCTGCCACAATTTATAGTTATGTTCTACAATGTATGTACATTTGAGTCTGTGAGTGCCCTTCAACTACAAATTGACATGTTTGAAGAAAATAGATTGAATGTGACTTTACCTGTTCTTGGCTAAGTTGATGCATTAATGTTTGGGTTATTGTGATATTAATGAAGGTTTTTAAGAACAAACATGCGAAGATAAACTGCATGAGGCTCAAATCAGGTGTAAATTTTTTAGTAATTTTTAGTAATTAACAAGTACATTTGCCCATGGCAAAGATTGGACTGGCATCAGGACTGGGGGTCATTGGCTGGGTGACCACCGAAAGGCATGGATGTGGCATAGGTATGGCTGCTTTCCACCTGTGCCGGTGGCAAATGTGGCCGAGCAGGAGAGGGTGTGTATGTGGGCCTATGTATTCCTGCCCCACTATTCCCCGGGAAATTGTTGCTCCCTATGGATCTTGATGTTGATGTGGAGTCAGTTACTTTAGGACTCCCGGATGTGGCCAATTGCTAGGTGCCATGAGTCTGCCACAATTTATAGTTATGTTCTACAATGTATGTACATTTGAGTCTGTGAGTGCCCTTCAACTACAAATTGACATGTTTGAAGAAAATAGATTGAATGTGACTTTACCTGTTCTTGGCTAAGTTGATGCATTAATGTTTGGGTTATTGTGATATTAATGAAGGTTTTTAAGAACAAACATGCGAAGATAAACTGCATGAGGCTCAAATCAGGTGTCAATTTTTTAGTAATTAAGTCATTACTTTTTTTGACAAACAAGAAAAAGGCCTTCACAAAGGCAAATCACAGTGAAAATAACAAAATAACATAAACAAGCAAACAATCAAACAAAACAAATTTTAGGCAAAGTAGCTGGTAATCAAATTTGCCCGCACTGCTTGGCCAAAGGCACTAGGTGTGCCAGCGCCATGCTCATCTGCCACCTGGCTGGGTGGAGAGGTGGGCAGATCCACATACACGCTGCATGATCGCAAAATTATGCAGCACGCAGCATGCAAGGATGATGTTTATGACCTTGTTGGGGTCATATTGGAGTGCCCCCCCCCCCCCGGTATGGTCCAAACAGCGGAATCAGGAGTTTTTAGGAGGCCCAAGGCCCTCTCTACTACGGCCCTGGGTCTTCCCGTGTGCCCGATTGTATGCCTCCTGTGCCCCATTCTGCGGCCGAAGTACGGGCTTCAGAAGCCAGGGAAGAAGCAGATATCCTGAATCCCCTGAAAGAATAAGAAAATACTTACACATTTGAAACAACAATATTGTTTAAAGCAATCGTTCACTCTGAATAAGAGCCTATCTTATATGTTTCCCCCACCCTGTACATACAGATTGCTCAGATTAAAAATCATCCTACCTGCATCTACTGCATGTTATGAGCCTTTAAACATCGAAGATGGCGGCTCAGGGAATATCCGGCAGGCTGCAAACAGGAAGTGCCTTCTGACTGTGCTGCCCTGCATTCTCGGATTGCTGACCTTTTCCGGACGCCAGCTCTGCTCTGTGTGAGCAAAGCACAGCTATAACCCGCCCCCTGCACTTTATCCCGCTCTCCTCTCAGTAAGTGTGATGCATCTGAGCAAAGATGGCGGCACCTGTATCCTAAAGTCCTGAACAGAGTGGCAGCCCAGTGGGGGAAAGAATAATAAGTAAGTGACTAAAAACTTGAAATATATTAGGTGGAAATGCTGGGGAATCAGTTTTTAAGGGTTTGGGCTTTTCTAAAAATCATGGTGAAGGTCCTGTTTAACATGTCATCAAGGGGGAAAACAGCCATAGGTTAAGACATGGCTCATCAACTAGATTCATAGGCATACAGTGAAAAGGGATTGACGTAATTTGAGGAAACTTACCAAGGAGCCATCCACCTGATAATTCTCCAGACTCAAACCGACGGAATAAGGCGGAGCTCCGGAATATAAGCGTCATGGAATGAGCCTGGATACCCGGCGAGGACACTAAAGAACCGCATGTGCGGGGCCACCACTGCTTGCACATTCAGTGAGTGGCCCATTTTGCGTTTCCTGAAAAAAAACATTTTAGCAAGCCAAGGTAAACTACTCAAACACTAACTCCTAACACCCTCAAAAAACATATTGTACAATCCAAATAACAGTAACTAAGTACATAAGTAGTTTTAATAACAAAGATTATATGTATGTGGGAGAAAATAAAGATTAAAATTCTAATGACTAATTAAGGTCAGAATTAAAATGTTTTGATAAGGCCTACATTAAAAAAAAATTATGAAGGTATACATTGGAAAGTGGTTCACAGTGACACTTTACAAGGAGGGATTAAGGTATACACTGTAAACTGGTTCACAGGGACACTTTACAAGGAGGGATTAAGGTATACACTGTAAACTGGTTCACAGGGACACTTTACAAGTAGGCATTAAGGTATACGCTGTAAACTGGTTTACATGGACACTTTACAAGGAGGGATTAAGGTATACACTGTAATCTGATTCACAGGGACACTTAACAAGGAGGGATTAAGGTATACACTGTAAACTGGTTCACAGGGACACTTTACAAGGAGGGATTAAGGAATACACTGTAAACTGGTTCACAGGGACACTTTACAAGGAGGGATTAAGGTATACACTGTAAACTGGTTCACAGGGATACTTTACAAGGAGGGATTAAGGTATACACTGTAAACTGGTTCACAGGGACACTTTACAAGGAGGGATTAATAGATAGTTACAATACAGTTTGCATAAACTATATGACAAAATGACATAATTAACTTACCTATAGATGTACTCGGCTGCGGGAGGGACCAATGCAACGTGGGTGCAATCGATCGCACCCATGACGTTGGCCATGTCGGCGATATTAAATAAAAACAACTTCGGAAATGAAATATATTTTTGACTAATGGTAGCAATGCCATCCAAAAACGTGGATACCGCGCAGCTCAGCCTAGGCTGAGACATCCCCACAGAGAGGGCACCCAGCCTCTGGAAGGAGCCATTCGCCAAAAATTGCAGGCAGCCAAGCATCTTGCTCATACCTGAAATTGCTTGCCCCTTCCTTTTGGTGCGGGCTAACCATGGCTGCAGCTCACTATACAACTTATGGAGGGAAGCGCAGTTAAGTCGGATCAGCTCGAACAACTCAACATCATGCATGTGATCAATATGCATGCCTCGCCGGTGCAATCTGGCCTCGGCCCTGCTGACACATGCAATGCCTTGGACCTGAAGGCGCTCATATTCCTCCACAAAGCAGCAAAACATGGTTAAGCAAGCCGAGTGCAAAATGGTCCCGTAAGTGAATCGCAAATTAGTCATTTTATAGCTCTCTGAATCAGATGCAAGCCCATCCCAATAACGTAAGTTATCTGAACGAACGCAAAATATCAGATTTAGATGCGAAAATGATCCAAACTAATGCAAATGATCAGATTTAGATCCGTCCATCGAAAGCGCATATACTCATTAGCGGGAACGAACATACGCATAGAAAAAGGAACATAAAAAACAAAAAAAAGGCCAAACAGACACAGGTCCCAGGTACAGTATTTTTTTCCTTTAAAATAATAGTCAGCCAAGTAACTGATTGGTGTTTGTCTGGCAACTCCTACTTACTAGAATGTCAGATCGAGTGCCGCCCTTGTGCGGATGCTTGCTGCTCGGAGACTGCAGCTTTGCCATTCTGGACGGGGGTAGTGTAGTCATCCAGCTGTTCCAGCAGAAAACAGTTCACTGCATTGAGCTGCCAGCGGCTGTGCTTGGTGGATTATGTGCAGTGAGCGGCCACCGATTGACAGTTCTGCACCCTCCCATCACTGTAGCATTGCTGATGCCGGCTTCGCTTCTCTAGACTCTCCATCCTGCCCTGTGATGGCTTTGGACCCTAATGCCGACCAAAGACCGAAAAGCCTCCTTTACCAGACCATAGCCCAAAGGTTGGTGGAGGCCCCCTTTGCAGGACAAGTTGTGGAGGCCCTAGGCCGCGAGCCACTTGTGCCCTCCTCATTTTTCAGCATTCCATATCTCGTGACAGATAACATTCCTTATATGTAGTAGATATATTCTTGGCGATAAATGTATTGATTGGTAGATTGATTGATTGTATTCTGTCTTTTCTCTGGTCTCTTTATATTTCAGCAATCTGTCCATATTGTTGAATGCTGCTTTACTTATTTGCGTTTATTCCATTTTGGTTTTATTCTTAGTTGGTGGTGTGGTAACCTCAAATGGACCAGTGTGTTATTGTGAACTGCCTATTGTGGCACTGTCTTTTTGGGATGGCTTTTTTATTCAGCTGGCTACTTTATAATCAAGGGTATATTATAAATGATGCTTTTCTTGCCTCTCGGGATGAGCAGCTGGAATCATCAAGCCTTGCATCATTGTATCTGAGCTGGATAAATGTAATCCTGAAATCCATTTGTTGATTGTCCATGTCTGCTTTGCTATGTTATATAGCCTGACTGTATATGATGGATGTTTGTGCATTTGGAATAGAAACTGTCATTTGTAAGGTAAACATTTCTGCCTGTTGATTTCTGATTTGTTTGAGTAAACAGAGCTATAGTTGATATAGATGTCCTGCGGGACATCGGCCTTCTGTGAGCTGGCAACCCCCAAACTTCGATGCTACTTCAGCCTTTATCCAAGCTCCTGTTTGCTGGATATACCTTGCCAGACACAGTTGCCCCCCAGGTCTTATGTAGCGCAAGGGATGCCAGCTTATGGTGAAGGCAGGTGAACCTAGAGGAGTGATTAGGGAGCTGGGGTCATACACAGGATGTCAGTCCAATAAAGTCAAAACACAGGGATGGAGCAGATGGATGGCCGAGGAATGCCAACGGGTCAAAACTGGAGAGTCAGAGGTAGCAAAGTATCCGGATGATCAAGCAGAATTGTGGTCAGACGGGCAGAGGTCGTTTCAGGCAGCAGACAGGGTTGGTCAGATGGGCAGAGGTCGGTTCAGGCAACACAGGGTTGGTTGGTCAGAGCAGCAATGGATATTAACATGGAGAGTCAGCAATGGATAGTAACACACAGGATCACAGCACACACAGCATGTACTGCTATAACGGGAGACCAGGGCTCAATGGGAAGATGTGGCCGCTGGTGTTGGGTGATTAGCCAGCCTTAGCCAGGTAAGATTCTTACAATAGTGGGCTGAAAGATGCTGAGGTCCTCAAAAATATTTAAGTAGAGTCTCCACATCTGGAGCCCAAGAAATCATTAGTTTGGTGCAGGTAAGTCATTGTTGCAATATCTTCTCTCCCTCCAATTCTGCTATAAAAACATGTTATACACTGTGATGAACACCATGAACCCATTTATGTTTCAGTCTACTCTAGGTACAGGTCTTGTTCGAATACTAAATATTGTAAGTTAAAATAATATATACGTATTATTACAGATCTTTTTTAGGAGATTTTGTTTTTCTAAGGGCATCTGACAAGCTGCTATTACATTTTGTCGGGAATGTATATTGGAGGAATGCAGTGGGTAAAATATCATAAGGAGGTTATCACCCGGAATGCTAACCTGGGTTGGTCAGAGAGGCTCTAAAGATGCAGACCAACTTGTCATGATGGTGGAGAGGTATATTGCAACCAACGAATACCCCCTAGGAAGGATTTGGTAACTAAACAATCAGGATTGTTCCAGTACTGGAGGTGTTATGGCATGGGACATTTTATTGCAAATTGCCCCTAAAATCCTGATCCCGTGGAGTGTGGTGCAAGCTAATCACTGTTTGCAGTCCCTGATAGCACAGCATCTCTAGGAGTTGAAAACAAGCTCCAAATCTGCAGTCTTAATGTAAATTATCACTCAAAGCCCTGTTGGACTCTGATAGACTTGTGACTTGCTCATGCCAACCTGATAGCTAGGGACCATGTACCTGGTAACTGTTTGAGGGTGGTTTGCGTCCATGGAGACACCGAAGGTTACCCCATCTCCCATGTCAAAATAGAGACTGTATCTGACACGGTAACATATGAATATATTACAGAAAAAGTGTGATGTGTTAACTGATGTAGATGTGAATTCTGCCAATTTTCCATTACAGCAGTAGCAGTAGAAGCAGTCAATCCTACAGTTAATACAAATGTGCTTAACTTTTGGTACTGCCTAGTTGAGGGACCCCAGCATGGTAACTGCTCAGGAGGCTATTAAGGTTGTTAATGGGATGCAACAGGACCCAGAGGCTGACCAGCAATTTCCACATTTTGCCATGAACAACTCTTGTATTACATTATTAAGAACAATGTGGAACAGCTTCTGATACCTGAGTCGCATAGATGCATGGTACTTGACTTGGTACAGACCCATACCCGTGCCAGACATTTGAGAACTGAAAAAACACAATATAGAAATCTCCAGAGATTCTTCTGGCCGTGGTATACATCAGAAGGTTAAAAACTATTGTAGTGCCCCCCTTACCAGATAAGTGCCCCAGGCTCTCATGTTCATAGCCCTTTGGTCCTGCTTCCTGTTATCCAAATGCTAGTTGATACAATTGCTATGGATTTAGTAGGGTCAGTGCTAATGTCAGCTAGAGGGCACCAATATATCCTGGTGGTAATTGATTATGCCATCTGCTACCAGGGGGGTGCCTGTAAGGAACACAAAGTCTAAAATTTTGCAAGTGAATTGTTCTATATGCTTTCCTTTACAAGGATCCCATGATAAATTCTCACCAGCGGACCCCTTTTATGTCAAAGGTCATGAAAGAGCTGTTTAAGCTGCTCAAAGTCTCTCACATACACACTTCTTTTTACCACCCGCAAACAGATGGCATAGAAGAACACTTTAACAAAACCCTGAAGCATATGTTAAAAAGGTGCCCTATCTGATGATTGCTGTCTGGAAAGTATGGCAAGCTTTCACAGGATTCCCTCCTTTTGAGTTAGTCAATGGCCGTCACCCTTGGGGTCTGCTTGGTAAAGCTAAACATGGGAAACAGCAGCTACCCCTTATAAATGTGTCATGAAGCATGTGACCCAAATGCAGGACTGGATTTCTATGGTAAAGGAACACCTGCAAAGGACTGAAAAGGCTGAAAAGTCAGCTAGAGTCTGAAACTTTGCAGGCAAAATTAAAACAAAACGCAATACTCACCTTGTGTGCCACTCAGACCATCACTCCTAGTCCAAGGCTCCAGCTCTTACCTGATTGTTAGGCTATTTCAGAAGGTGGCTAGGGTGTGAATGAAAGGTTTGAATAAAATTAATTTTTCCAGTATTTATTTTGAGGCATTGAGTGGGAAGAGGCAGATATTGCAAAATTGTCAACAGAGATTGTGGTTTTAGAGAGGTGGGGAATTGGATGGTTAGAAAATAACAAGTTATATTTTTACCATTAAGGACAGAGAATAAATCATAGAGACAGTTGCATAAAAGTGACGTTGAAATCTGAGTGAGGTTTTTAAGTTGGACAAGTATATTAATATAGGCTGAAAAAGTATGGTGTTGGGATAAAGCATTGTGACTAGAGATGAGCGAACTTCTCAAAAATTAGATTCGGGCGATTTTTCCGAATTTCTCTAAGAAATTCGGGTTCGTCCGAATCGAACTTTAGCGAATCGTTCATCTCTGGTGGGAGCGGGCCCGCTCCCACCATGCCGGCATTTTTTTTTTTTAATGTCAGGGAAAATTCGGTCAGCACGAACCACTAAAAATTCGGGTTCGTGCTGAATCGAATTTTCCCTGAAATTCGTAGCGAATTCAGGTTTGTTAGAACCAATTTGCTCATCCCTAATTGTGACACACCAACAGGCAGGGGATGAGGTAGGGAAACTGTGTTTCAGTAAGATACACTAAAGCATTTGGAGAGAAAGGAAGGGAGCCAAGAGTGTTTGAGACCCATGATTTTGTGAAAGGAAAGTAATTTAGGAAGCAGGGAATGGTTGACGGTGTCCAAAGCTCAGGATAGGGCAAGAGCAATGGGAATTGAGCAACTCTAGGTCTTGAAGCAGTAAATGCCTGGGCTTAATGAGGAGCAAGGGAGAAAGTTTGCCCTAATGTAACTAAAATGTCTCCAGTGGCAAGTGGGAGCAGAGAAAGTCACAGGAATTTTAAAAGTGGGTTAATTTTGGATAGATTTCCCTAAAATGCTGTATTTAAAAAAAGGCTGTGTACTCTTGTCAGGGCTGGTAATTGCTGCTAACCTTCAAGAACTCAATACATACAGCACTAATTGTGATGAACTACATAGTGTTGACTAGGGGTCATTTCAGTAAGAGTTGAAAACAATCTCTTGGTAGTAAACAAAATTACTTAAGCTGAAAAAAGCATGAGAAATTCACTGTTGCTGAATCACCAGCTAGGAAGACAAGGAAAGGCAATAGCACTTTTTACTGCACTGTGAAAAGAAGTAAAAAGTTTACAACTTTCTTAACAGATTAAAAAGTGCTATTGACTTTTATTGTCTTACTAGCTTGTGATTCAGCAACAGTGAAATTCTCATGTCTTTTTTAGCTACAGTGAATTTTTTACTATCAAGAGGATTTTTTCAGCTCTTACTGAATCAACCCTAAATTAATTAAACTTCACTAAATTAATTAAACTTCACTAAACTTAAAATATCTATTAAAAGTTAGCACTTTATAATTGCACTTTAAACTCTCATGCACAAATGTAGTGCTCAAAAACATGGCAAGAAATACATAAGGGGCCAATTACGAAAGGTTCGCTGGCCGCTCGCCGGCCATTCACCATGCATTTACTAGTTTACCTCATTTACTATGCTAAAAATGGCCATGCCAAGGCTGTGTTTGCCGTATTTGCGTCAGGTAAATGCTGGCGAATGGCTTTTCAGTGTGTAACCATTTAGTGGCAAACCTCATAGGATTCAATGTTATTTTTGACGGCAATTTATGTGATTTTCACATCTGTCACTAATATGTTGAGCATGAAGGTCAGATAGATACCTAGTATTGGAGAATCATCTAATAAAATGGTCTCACATGATGTTTTATATTTTTTTAACAATTTTTTGGAGGCTTCAGAAACACCCCAGAATCTCTAGAGACACAACACATACATTCTGAGACAAATATCATGCTGCCATAAAGGAGCACTATTGTGAAAAATCACTTATATACCCGGCATCAAAAAATATCCAGCCAGGCTTATTTTTTATTTTTATTAATGGAAGGAAGAGAAAATCTGGTGACAGGTTCTGTCACCCCTAATACACTAAACCGGTCTCGCCTGGATTTTATTCCTACCATGAGAAGAAAACCACAAGCTTGGCGGGAGTTTCATCAGTTAGGGTGTATAAGAGGCCGATTCATTAATAGCGGCAGGTAGCGACAGTTGAGCGACTGTAGCAGTATTTTCACAGCGCCCGCTAGTAGTCGCTGTGCTTAGCCATTGTTCGGTTGTTGATAGCGAGTCGGTGTGCAGTAATGTTGAATACGGGGTGACGAGTCGCTATTTGACAGGTTCCGTGATGTATGGGTGCGCATGATAGCGACTGGTCAGAGCGACCGGCTCCCACCATATTCATCAAAAAAAAATTCTCACGCTGTGAAATGCATGTTTAAACCCCAGAGTGCTGGCGGCGATGTGTTAAAAGTAGTTTTTTAACCCCCAAACCACCATATTTTTGGAAACAAAAAAAAAAAAAAAGAATTTAGTAATATGAATACAATAATATCAGACCTGTAATATCAATTCTGCACATTTTTTTTTTTTATCTTAAAAAATCTAACATGGCAGAAGTGGTCACAGAATTTTTCACATTTAAAAAAAAAAAAAAAACATTAATAACAATTAATTATGAATATTTAAAGATTGTTCCATTGAAATGCATTGGAGAGTGCCAGGTAGCGAGAGGTCATACCTGTCGCTGTTCAAGGTTGGACGCTGGCGCTGTGGGCTGAGGCTGGAATAATGATGAATGAGTGGCTATCTGGCGCTATCTCAGTGGCTAAGCAGGATCGGCTTGATAAATGTGTGATTGTGGTGGGGAGCCGGCGTTCTCGTGGCGGTGCCCGTCATTACCGGTCGCTCACCAGTCGCTGCCTGTCACTATTCCTTCATAAATAAGGGCCTAAGTGACCCCTCCTCTCATTAGCCAATGTATTTATATATGTTTTTATATTACACAGTTTTGTGATAGTGCTCCTTTAAGCATGTTTCCAACATGATTTCTGTTTTTTTTACAGCAAATTGCGCCGTCACAGTTCGCCTGCTCTCAAGAGCACCGTTTTCTAGTAGATGCAACACATTTTGACCAGTGAACTGTGGCAAAGCCACAGCAAAATGCATTGCAAAGTCTGTGTCCACTGGTGTTCGCTGCGGTAAGTTTTGCTTACTCGCCGGTCTGTCATGCATACGTCAGTGGTCTATCACACGTGTCACATGTTCAGCGAACATTCTTTTATGTAAGGCATGTGATCGGTAGGGAGCATAGTAAATCACCCCCTTCATGTATATAAGTCCATAAAACAGAACAAGAAAACAAAAATAATGTAACAAAAGATTAAATACTAAAAACAACAGGGAGAGGTAGGCATCCTTAAAGCTGCTTTCCTCTGGCACCAGAGTGCACAGCAGCCGGAGGGCTAATGTCATTGCCTGTACATGCATTGTGGAATTGTTTTTTTATAGTGATCCCGGGGGTTTAATTTATCATGGCATTCCAAATCAGGATGTCCCACAAATAAGGAGACCACCATCTTATAGACTTTAGACTGGTGAATGCCTCTCACCAGGGCCAGCTCCAGGGCTCAAGAGTCACAGTGGGCCCCTTGTGTCACTCCACATACCCACTGTGTTAAACCCCCTGGGATCTCCTGTATACTCACCTTGCATATTAAAGTGGACCACGGGACATCCCAATTTTGAAAACACCCCCATTCATCTCAACAAAACTTCTGTGACCTTCGATCCAATGTGCATGCTCACAGCCAATGGCCTGGAGCTGGGGACATGCTAGTCATTCACAAATGCATGTCTGGTATAGCGGAGCGCAACCATGGCACTCACATGCACTGCTGAATCAGTAGTGAGAAGAAAAAAGAAAGAAAACTGAGAAGAACAAGAGAAATAGCATTCAGGAGAAAGGAAAAAGATAGGCATGGACAAAAAGGGAGAAAGAGAAAATAGAGGGATAGTGTGAGGAGAGGGAGAAAGAAAAGAGAAAAAAGAAATAAAGGGAGAAATGGTAATGAAAGGAGAAAGTGAGGAGGAAGAGAAAAAAAGAAGAGGAAAAATAAAGTGAGAACAAAAGAAGGCAAAATAAAAAAAGGAAGCGAGTGAGACAAGGAAGAGAAGGAAAACAGAAGGGGGAGAGATAATGAAGAAGGAAAGAAAGATAGAAAGAAAGAAAGAAAGAAAAAGCTAGAAGAGAGGAATAAAGAAAGAGAGAAAGTGAGAAATAAAAAAAAGAAAAGAGAAGAGAAGTAAGGAGAGGTGGAGCAAACAGGAGAGAAAGAAAGGTAGGCAGGAAAGAATGTAAGGAAGGAAGAAAAGATGAGTAAGGGAGGAAGGAAGGATGCAGGAAGGAGGACAGAACGAGTAAAAGAGCGGTGTGTGGGGGAAGAAATAAAGAGAGAAATGAGAGAGGGAAGGGGAAAGCGAAGGAGGGTGAGAGGAAAGTTGAGAAAATGCAATGCAAAAAAGAAAGAGAAGAACACAGAGAGCTCCACAAATTAATCTACTGAACTCACCCAATAAACTAAATAACCCCCCACAAGAATAGTCCTCTTGTCTCTCCGCCATTAACCCCCTTCCACCAGACAAAGCAGCATCTTACCCACAGTATGCATTCCCAGGCTGCTAGCTGACAGTGCCGAGCAGCTCTGTGTGGTGTGGTGAGAAGAAGGGGCTCCTGCACACAGCTCCCATGCTCTGTGCTGGCGTTACCAGACAGCAGGGAAACATTGTTTATTTGGTTCCATGCATTAAGCCAGCTAGAGCATCAGGGCTGAGTTTGTGGCTCTGACTACTTCTGGGCAGTGCTGACATGAGATTCTACCTCTCTTGGCTTCTTCCCAAGCTCCTGATGGCCTGCCTGTCCCATTCAGACCCTGCTGCAGCTGTTCCTCGCCCAGGCTCCGCTGACTGGGCCCCGCTGTTACTGGCCCGGCAAACCTGTCATTTCCTGGGGCCCAACGGAGGATCCTCTGAGTGCCCAGTCTGACCCTAGGTGGGAGGAGGATGATAGCCCCGCCCCCTATTCAAATGGGGCAAGTCAGAATCTGTGGGGGGGCGGTGCCGATGTAAGCCAGATAGCCTTATTTCCTTGGCAGATGTCCAACCTTGCCGGGTGCTAGTGCTGGCCCTGCTTCTCACCCTTGAGTCAAGACAAGAGGGTCGATTCAGAGTCAGATGTCAGTTTTTTTTCGGAGAAAAAAATGCCATTCACTTTCATTGTCTACCTTGGGGCTGATTCAACAACTAGGTGTAAAATTTCACCTGGTGCTGAATCAGCCCCAAGGTAGAGAAATAAAGTGAATGTCACTTTTCTCTCCTAAAAAGGAATGAGTTTTTTCGCCTGGCTCTGAATTGACCCCAAGGTGACAATGTGAGTATCTCTCTAATGCAGGGCTCACAGCTGGCATGGAGATAAGTTAGGCTAGCGGGGAGGCCGATTCATTAATAGCGCCAGGTAGAGACAGATGAGCGCCAGTAGCGTGATTTTCACAGCGCCAGCTAGTATTCGCTGTGCTTGGCCGGGGTTTGCTTGCTGACAGCGACTCAGTCGGTGTGCGGTAATGTTGAATACGGGGTTAGGGGTCGCTGCTTCACAGGTTCCGCTTGTATGGGTGCGCCTGACAGCGAATGGCCAGAGCGAACGGCTTGCTGCAGATTCATTAAAAAATCACGCTCAAAAATTTCTCGCGCTGTAAAGTAGTTTTTAACCCCCAAACAACCTTTTTTTTTATATGTAAAAATTATACAAGTTTTTCTAAACATTTTGTAATATGAATACATGAATATCAGACCTGTAATATCAATTCTGCACACTTTTTTTTTTTTTTTTTTTTTTTACTTTAAAAAAAAAACTAACATTGCAGAAGTGGTCACAGAATTTTTGACATTAAAAAAAAAAAAAAAAACAGTAATAGCAATTCATTATGATTATTTAAAGATTGCTCCATTGAAATGCATTGGACCACGCCAGGGAGCGCCAGGTCATACCTGTCGCTGTGATGGGATTAGCAGCGGCGCTGTTCGTTGCAGTCGGCTACATGATGAATCCCGCGCTAGCTGACGCTCTCGCCGGCGCTAGCCTCATTTAGCGTGATAAATGCGTCATTGTGACCGCCGCCGGGCGTACTTGATTCGGTAGCCGCCGATAGCTGGCGGTACCTGGCGCTCGTCAGACACTACCTGGCGCTAGCCCTTGATAAATAATGGCCTAAGTGTCTCATTGGATCAGGATCAACGTGCAGCTTCAGGGGAATTACAGAAGCACACACTCACCACCTACAGGGCTGGCTTCTCATGCCAGCGCTATAGATTAGCAATCAGTTCAGGAGAAATGGGTGGCAGGTAAAAGGGGAAACTCATGCCCTCTGGCATGGTCTGATCTGTGGTTTTAAAAAAGGTCCACGACCAGATGTCCCGCTTTCGGTTGGACAGTTCCACTTTGAGGCATTTTGTCACACTGTTCCCCTGGGACGGCACATAAGTGTTCCACTTTTTTGGAATAAGAGAACAACTTTCCCACCAAATGCAGGTTGCTGGATGTCTAGTCAGTTTACTGCTTTGACTCTTTGGCTGAATGGCAGAAGTGGAATATATGAATTGGCTCAATCACCACCTTTTTTATGGACCAAAGATCCCTGGGCCTGTGACCACGGCCAGGGCTACACCTACCTACACACATAAATAGCATAGAATGCTGTGGATATTTGTTTTTCAAAAGCCCGTATATACTGTCACATCTCTAAATCACACCACCGGCATGCTCATCACACACTTTGAGCCCCCCAAAAAAGTTTATTCATACCATATGCCTAAACACATACAGAAGTGGTGAACTTGAACCCATAGAATCCTATACTAGATGCTGGATCTACCTAAATGTTCACATAATTTACTGCTGTAAACTCGAAAGCTAAGACTGTCCATAATGTAAAATCTGTTGTGCATTTCATTGAGACAAAGAAAACAGCACATTTACTGTAAATATATTTTCTTCAGCTTGCGGAGTAACGCCTTTATTGTCATTCTCTATTGTCACTTGAAAGATCAGGGAGAACATATGGAAATGAAGAGGTTATCGTAACAATGTGGGTGAGAAATATCTTTCTTTTGTAGACCTTGACTACTTAAAGCACAAACATGTCGTGACTCACTGTTAAGATTTTAAGGCGTTTCAGCGTTATATGATTTACACCCACAGAATGCTATTATAATTTCCATACCGAGAAACATTTTGCTCAGACACAAATTTCACATGTTTTCCCTTTGCCAAGAAAAATTATATGCTTTTCAGATTGTCATAGAAACATAATTATATTATAAAAGCATTTACAGCATTAGATCAATTGCCGTTGTAACATACAGTATACAATGTTTTTTTTTCAACTACTTCATAATGAATCCTAATTTTAATTAGCATGGTTCATATTCGGTACAGACAATAGATGTGTATACCTAAGTAAATGATCTACTACACTTTCACAAGTTTGAGTCCACTGCATACAATGCAAGCAACTGTTTTTTCAGGGAGCAGATACATCAGATCCACCGTGGACCTGATGGTGGATCAGCCATTGCCTAGTGGTTAGAGAATTTTTCTTGTGAGTAAACAAACACTCAAAGACAATTGGTTAAGTGTGGGAAGGGCACAAGGAGTCACGCAACTACAATAGATGCCAGCAAACAGACAAAATATTTATTTAGTATTTTGCAGAAAACCACTGGCACTACAGACAGAATAACGACAGTACTAAACATCAATTGATAAATAAGTAAAACACACAACATTGTCTGAGCTAAAAATCAGCCCCCCCCCCCCCCCCGCAGCACCCATGCACACCAAGCTCCCCACATATAAACCTGTGTGCTGGCCAGCCATCCAAAATTTGTAAGGCGGTCTTCAATAGGAATCACAAATTGTTCCACTCCTGCCTTAGAAATGGGTCCAAAATGCGACCAACTGCGGACAAACTCACTGTTGCCTCATATTCAAATTGCAGAGCAGACCAATAACGAAGAAAACAAAGCATCTAGATAGACGGGAGTCGCTGTGCTGGAATAAGCCCGGATCCTATTGCAGCGATACCACTCAGCTCTACCGCCTCCAGTACCTCTTATAATGTCCCAAGTCACTTGATTCATCCATGCTATGGGGTGCACAGATACGGCCAGGACACAGTCAGACCAGCCAACATGTGCGATGGGGGGGGGGGGCATGAGTACAAGAAAGCACTCCTGGGTGCCATGGTCTCCAGTTCAAAACTGTAGGACCGGCTGGATTCTTAGCATTTTTGTTATTAAAAATGTCGCAGACATGTTCCGCTATGCGTGTGCGTAACTCCCTCTTTGTCTTGGCAACATATCTTTTTTGTGACCAGAGGGTTGCAAGATCGATTACCAGCTGGGACATGATTAAAGTGCTCTTGAGCAAGGTACCTAGCACCCAATTGCCCCCTAGGTACCGAGTTAAGGCTGCCCACTGCTCTGAGAACATGTGCACTTCACTGCTCCTTAGTGTTTAGTATGTTTATTCACTGGTGGTTCCACTGTGTGTAATTCACCTGTCACTAATATACTGGCAGCCGCATCTCCCGCTCCCCTCTAACAGGGAGCGTGCCCATGCCGGCCATTCACAAATGTCTGTCGTGGGCACGCGCCCTGCTAGAGGGATAGCAGGGATGTGGCCGTGGCTTGCACATGCGCTGTTAGACTGGCCCACACACACACACCAGGCCAATTGGCGTGGGTTTTGATCCACTTTAACGAAATACGTGACCAATAAAGAAGACTTTAATGTTGTTTAAATGTTTTTTTCTGTTTTATTAGTATCCTAAAATGTCACACTTCTGGGCAGCTAAGAATAACTGCAGGCAAAGAACGCTTAAACAGACACAGTCATTTGTCTGTCTATAATTTACTTAAAATAAAAAAAAAAAAATCTTTCCCAGCTGCTTTTAAACAGTTCTCTGCCACCTCTTTCAGATTTCATTTTAGAAAGCGTGTTTTTAACTTTGTAAACATGCAATGCATCATTATTATGGTGGTTGCTAGGAAGCGTTTGGAGTTCATGCTTTAGGCAAGCCTAGATTCTGTTAGAGAGGAAGTGAGGAAACAGAAAACTAGCTTACCTTACTGACTGCAAAGGGCTGTGTCCCCAGTACTGAGCTAACAGCAGAAGAGGTCTGGCTTAGTAAAAAGGTGAGTGTTCTTTTTTTCTTTGCCTTTAAAAAACTGAAAAAAAGCTTTAAACTGAAACCTACCCTAGGTGACACGCAGAACCCCTGCACCAAAAATAACACATATATAGTTATATACAACTGAAGATTTATTGCTAAACCCAGCTCTGGAAAGAGAAATAGCATTAATAAGCAATATAGCACAATTAGAATGAAACTTCCGCACTGGTGGCAAAACCTGCAAACAGCAAACTCCAAGACAAATACATTCTAAAACGATAAGTAATGATGCATTGAATTTATCACTTCAAAGACATGTAAAATCAAACCCCAGTCCTCGAGAACTGTGCAGCACAAAAAAACAAATTGGGGGGCGCGGAATGCCAACCAAAAAAATAGAAAGTCCTACGTTGGAGGGTCCCCTTAATAAACATATAATTCACTTACCAGGAATTTGTCATTCACTTGTTGTGATAAGGCATCAAATTGTCTGTTTTTACTAAGCACTGTCACTTTAAGATCTAATCTTTCTTATACCATTTGCTGTTCTGTACCCCTTTAAGAATCCAGTACTAGACAGGTGGCGATGAAGATTCTTCTGAGTAATTCCCCCAACAACAAAAGATCAACAAAATAAAAGCGAAGCCAAAGCGTTTTTTACGTGGATGCTGATTAACTTCTAATGCCAGGTATCGGCATATGAGCGTTTGTATAGCGGCACTTAGAGCGACCGCTAGTAGACGCTGTAAGCGGGTATCGGGCGCTGTAACAGAGCACCTCAGTCGCTGTAGTACCCTGGCCCGCATTGATGAATGTGATGTATGTTGGGCGCTCTAACATCAGTACATCGCTGCAGCGAGCAAAAGGTAACGCCAGCTCAGTGTGACCAACTCTTGCCGCTCCAAACTATACTTATCAAAAAAGGACACACACACAGCGTCGGTGCTCTAAATCTGGTCGCTATAGCATAGAGCGCCAGATGCTGTGTGATTAAAGTCTGTTTTTGAACACATATCCACCTGTAACAAAGTGAAAACACATGGAATGAAGTGTTTTAACATTGACAATGACACTTTAGTGCAAGACCTGTAATGACAATTCTGAATAAAAATATAAAAACTAAAAAAATTTATAAAAGTGTTTGTTTGCAGCCAGGAGAAGTCACACAATGATTTGAGCAAAAAAATTTACATTTTAATTGCCCGCTATTGAACACAACCAAATGAAACCCCTTTGAAATGTATGGAAAAGGGACACTGAGCGAAAGGTAATGAGTGACGCTCCTGAACCTAGAGCGCCGGAGCCATACACTGAGCCACCTCTAGTAATACATATGACGCTACATGGCGCTGTTAGAGGCGCTCACCAGATTCGCTTTCTTAAATGTGGTTTTACATACAGTGACCAGCTTTCACCCGACACTACATGCCGCTAGGTAACATTACCTTGCGCTAGCCTTTCTTAAATAACCCCCTTAGTGTGTTAAGTATTGATAAGTGTTAGGTCAGTATCTATGGTGGTATATTATGTCCCTTGTGTGTGTTTGCGTCCGATTGTCTGATACAAATGTGTTTGCCACTTTTTAGTGCCTCTACCTCCAGTAAGTTTCCTCTAGTAGCTTGTGAAATAGAGAAAAAATGCAGTTGTCCAAAATTACCAACCAAGTTCTCTTGAGTAAACGAATCCAGGCATCTGATTGGATGGCATCTGCTTTATTTTACGTAACGTTTATCATACTGGACCTAAAAAATGTAGTCCCGGGGATCAAATTTCTACTGGTTAGTTAAAATCACCAGTTAAACCAAATTTATGTGTTCCGAAGGGAATAGTTAGATGATCAAATAAATATAATTCAGAACATTTTCTTAGGAATTAAATTTATTGTTTAATATTAGCTTTTAGTTATTAATGCTTTTCTAAGAAAAGTCTATTGAAAAAAACCTGTATTGGGTATAATAAAAGGCCATTTCCAGGGACTTTAATAAGCAATTATGGATAAATATTACTGAAGGTCAAATACGGGCAACTCATTATTTCCAGCAAGAGTATGTCAATGTCAATTTGATGTTTGAAAAAAAAAAAAAAAAAAAAATATATATATATATATATATATATATATATCATACCTGTCATGCTGCTATGTTAAAACATAATCACTAAGCAGTATATATATATATATATATATATATATATATATATATATATATATATATACTGCATATTGATTTTGTTTTTTACTAGAAGTGAGTAAACCGATTTGTCCGAACTGGAATTTCTGGTGTTTCACGCTGACGGGGAGGCCGATTCATCAATAGCGCCAGGTAGCGACAGATGAGCGACTGAAGTATGGCGCTATGAGCGCCGCTAGCGTCAGCCGCGGGCGGTAGCGATTCGCTATAGCAGGCCTCCTCAGTCGCTACCTGGCGTTATTGCGAACAACGCCTACATTGCTGAATATGATGTTGGCCCTCAGCTTTGTAGGCGCTGTCAGTCAGTGTGACCACGCTATTCTACACAGCGCCTGTTAGCTTTGCTGTGTCCTGGCCATCCAGTACCTTCTGAATAAAACACATTGCCAATTTTTTTTATAAATTAAAGAGTTTTTATTTTGTGTTGAAAAGGAAATTAAATTAAACCAGATATTAGAATATAAATGCAAAATAAAACATAATTAAACACATAGCCACATTGTAAATTATTTTATTTATTTTTTAAAGAAAAAGGAAATACAATTAAACCACCAATGAGAAAGAAAATGAAAATAAAAACAGAACAGAGAAAGAAATGGAAACTAGAAAAAGAAAATAAAAACAGAAATGAGAAAGGAAACTAGAAAAAGAAAATAAAAACAGAAATGAGAAAGGAAACTAGAAAAAGAAAATAAAAACAGAAATGAGAAAGGAAAATAGAAAAAGAAAATAAAAACAGAAATGAGAAAGGAAACTAGAAAAAGAAAATAAAAACAGAAATGAGAAAGGAAACTAGAAAAAGAAAATAAAAACATAAATGAGAAAGGAAAATAGAAAAAGAAAATAAAAACAGAAATGAGAAAGGAAACTAGAAAAAGAAAATAAAAACAGAAATGAGAAAGGAAACTAGAAAAAGAAAATAAAAACAGAAATGAGAAAGGAAACTAGAAAAAGAAAATAAAAACAGAAATGAGAAAGGAAAATAGAAAAAGAAAATAAAAACAGAAATGAGAAAGGAAAATAGAAAAAGAAAATAAAAACAGAAATGAGAAAGGAAAATAGAAAAAGAAAATAAAAACAGAACTGAGAAAGAAAAGGAAAATGGAAAAGGGAAAGAAAAACATAAATCAGAAAGAACAAGAAAATTACAATAGGAAGTATAATGCCAAGGAAACTTTCAACAGAATTAAACACATAGCCACATGTATCTATATATAGTAGATTTTATTATTAAAATCTACAAAAATTTTAAAATGAACACAAGAGAAAAGGAAAATCAAAATTCAAACAGAAAGGAAAAAGCAAAGTAAAGGGAAATAAAGTTTGTAAAGTCCCAAATATGGATCACGGTGCATGTCTTTGTGCCTGAAAAAATAAGAAAAGTGCAGTTAGTATAGATCTTTAAAGTAGTATAGTTGTTGCAAATACAAAAATGCATTACTTGATAACCAACATTGGCGTCTTACACCCCCCTTAGAGTGGTTTGGGTCATCTTAAACCCCCCCTTAGAGTGGTTGGGCTCATCTTACACCCCCCTTAGAGTGGTTTGGGTCATCTTACACCCCCCTTAGAGTGGTTTGGGTCATCTTACACCCCCCTTAGAGTGGTTTGGGTCATCTTACACCCCCCTTAGAGTGGTTTGGGTCATCTTACACCCCCCTTAGAGTGGTTTGGGTCATCTTAAACCCCCCCTTAGAGTGGTTGGGCTCATCTTACACCCCCCTTAGAGTGGTTTGGGTCATCTTACACCCCCCTTAGAGTGGTTTGGGTCATCTTACACCCCCCTTAGAGTGGTTTGGGTCATCTTACACCCCCCTTAGAGTGGTTTGGGTCATCTTACACCCCCCTTAGAGTGGTTTGGGTCATCTTAAACCCCCCCTTAGAGTGGTTGGGCTCATCTTACACCCCCCTTAGAGTGGTTTGGGTCATCTTACACCCCCCTTAGAGTGGTTTGGGTCATCTTACACCCCCCTTAGAGTGGTTTGGGTCATCTTACACCCCCCTTAGAGTGGTTTGGGTCATCTTACACCCCCCTTAGAGTGGTTTGGGTCATCTTACACCCCCCTTAGAGTGGTTTGGGTCATCTTAAACCCCCCCCTTAGAGTGGTTGGGCTCATCTTACACCCCCCTTAGAGTGGTTTGGGTCATCTTACACCCCCCTTAGAGTGGTTTGGGTCATCTTACACCCCCCTTAGAGTGGTTTGGGTCATCTTACACCCCCCTTAGAGTGGTTTGGGTCATCTTACACCCCCCTTAGAGTGGTTTGGGTCATCTTAAACCCCCCCTTAGAGTGGTTGGGCTCATCTTACACCCCCCTTAGAGTGGTTTGGGTCATCTTACACCCCCCTTAGAGTGGTTTGGGTCATCTTACACCCCCCTTAGAGTGGTTTGGGTCATCTTACACCCCCCTTAGAGTGGTTTGGGTCATCTTAAACCCCCCCTTAGAGTGGTTGGGATCATCTTACACCCCCCTTAGTGTGTTTTGGGGCTCTTTTTGATGGTAGTTCTAATACATTTAGCCAGTAGTGCAGTACTTGCATTAGAGTGAAGGTTATTTAGTTTACCGCAAAAAAAGAAGTGATCATCCTTTCCCTTAGCTCATCGCCAGTCTGGGTGTCCTCACTTCTTGCTGCGGGCATGTTGGGGATTTCTGGCACCAGTGCTGTCTCCTCGGGGGCTTGGATTCGGTGGGATATACAGATATTGTGTAACACACAGCAGGCAAGGATGATTTTGGAGACCTTCTGTGGGCTGTAGAGCATCTCTCCTCCTGGCCGTGCCAAACAGAGAAAGCGTGCTTTCAGCAGGCCGATGGTTCTTTCCACAATGCTTCTGGTCTTGCGATGCGCTGCATTGTAGCGTTCATGGGCAGAGGTCCGTGGGTTCCTGACCGGAGTCATGACCCACGTTCTCTGCCCATATCCCTTATCCGCTGTAGAAAAAACACAAGGAGAGAGACAGCAATTAGTACTAGTACATGTTTTTTGGTGGTAGTTTGGTTAAATTTGGCTTACTAGGCCACATATTTGCAAAATACATTGACATGGTTAATTTATTACCCAGTAGCCAGCCAGCTGGCATTTCGTTGTTATCAAACTTCCGGCACAGGACTGTCCGCTGCAAGACGTAAGAATCGTGGCATGAGCCGGGGAACCCCGATCTCACCGCCCGCAGCCTCATGTCTGGGTCACAGACAACCATCACATTAATGGAATGGAATTGCTTCCGGTTTCTGTAGGACAGCTCCTGTGCACGGGGAGGGCGGAAAGGGATATGTGTACCATCAACGCACCCTAGCACATTCGGGATCCCTCCCATCAGATAGAAAGTATGTTTTATTTTGGCAACCTCTTCCTCATCCTCAGGAAACCTGATGTAAATTGGGATTAAATCACAAATTGGCAGAACTACCTGGATTAGTATGCGGCTCATAGTAGCCTGGCTTATCCCGCTGAGGAGGGCTGAGGTTGCCTGGAAGGTCCCTCGTGCCAAAATATTGAGAGTGGCACACAGGCGTACTATGCCTGGAATGGAATGAGTGCGTTTGGTGGATGGCTCGATTTTGGTCTTAATCTGATCATATAGGGACTGTAGTGCAGCACGATTCAGACGGAAGCGGCTCCTGATCTGCTCGTCACTTAAGTCCCATACTGAAAGGCGGATTGCAAAGGAGCGGGGTGCCCTAAGCCTCACAACACCCCGCTCCCTTTCCTCCTGCTCTTTCAGCATACACATACATCCATCCACCCAGACACCATACATCACCCTCTTATCCATCACACACACTAAAGATATATACAAAACCAAAAAAAAACAAAAAAAACCACTAACACACAACACACACACAAACAATCACACTCCACACACACCCGCTACAATGCAGCTCACCACAAAACCAGAACTATAGTGGTCCAAACCACCAGCCTGCTGAAAACCAGCTTTCTAAGTTAGGCACAACCAAGAGGGGAGTTGCTGCACAGCCCACAAAAGGCCCCAAAATCAAGCCTCACTTGCTGTATGCTACACAATATTTGCAGATGCCACCAAAACCAAGCTCCTAAAGAAACAGCACTGATGTCAGAAATCACCCAACAAGCCACAGAGAGTGAGGACAGAAACCAGACAGAGGCTCAAATGAGCTAAGGGAAGCGAGCACAGCACCACACCACAGCCTTTGCCACAGTGTAAGAATAGCAGAAGCTAGAAATTTCCTTCCTTTTATACTTCTTTTTCAAAAGGGACAGGTCCGCTTTGCCGCCTTTTGCGTCGCTCTGCTATTTCCGGGCGCCAATTAGCCGACCCAGGTGTGCGTAAAACAGAGTGCGCACGCGCACGCTAGTAGCGCTACTAGCGTACTTGAGCCGAAACTTGCGTGCATTAACGGACATGGCCCAAAAATCAGTGGTGGACCAATGAAAGGTAAGCTGCTGTTTTTTTAAATAGCCGTTAGGCTAACCACATGTCACAAGGGTTTGAGATACATCAGTCCATTGTTGGATTTGGGTGTGTGTTGTTTGGTTAATGAGGTCTGTAATGAGTTAATTGGCTAACACACATGCTTCTGTCAGTGCAGTGGAGGTGTGCCTAGAAGGAACTGGGCTGTATGTGTGAATCAATTAAGTGGCCTGCTTTTGGATTGGCTGTTAGAGCACATAAAACCTGGCCAAGCCTAAGAGATTGCGATGCCATTCTGTAGTCTGCATGCGTGCTTGTTGGGTGTGTATTTGTGTGTGTGTGCAGCTACAGGATGGAGCCAAATTCAGGACATCTGCCGGCCACAGCAGGCCCGAGTAGGAGTTTGGTGGGTGCTGTGCGCAGACCTCCCTTACGGAAAAGGGCACAGCCTGAAGGTGGGGCAGCACCCCAGGCTAAGCGCCCAGGTGCCAAGAGGGAGCCTGAATTTAATTTGGCTGAGAATAATCATCTTGTGCGCCTTACACTTGCTAAATGGGAGCTGATATTTGGCTCCCAAAGCAAGTCCATAGGCAAACAAGAAAGAAGCAAACTGTGGGATGCCATTGGTGTGGAGCTTAGTAGCACTGCTCAACACCCACGTAGTGGCCCATCCTGCAGGAAACGCTTCTACACTTTGCGAGGGGCCCTTATGAAAAAGATGAATCACGATCTTGATGTGGACAGTGGGTTCATCCAGGCTCCAAAGAGTACCTACAGGCCGTATGAGGAGATGCTGAAGGCCAAAATCCCACTGGCTCGGCTGCAGGGTGTGGATCCTGGGGATGACACCACCGGTTGGACTGAAGGTACATATTTTCTGGCTTTTGTACTAACCTAATGTTAATGTATGTGATTTGCATTTTTACATTCTGACCAACTAACAGTAGGACCTGTGAAGTATTACATTAGAGCTCAAACATTTGTTACTTTTCTGTCTGTTGCTTTATGCATAGGTGCACATGCTGCTGTCCGGGATGTGCCTCAGGACACCCAAGCTCCTGCCCTTCCAGCAACCTCAAGGCTACCCCAGTCTGCCATTGAAGGTATTTACCCCTAATTTGGTTGCTGGTTGTTTGGTGAACAAATGGGTGTGGGAGCAGCTCAAACAATCAAGTTTTGCACTGTTGAGTATTAATAATATGTGCCTGCGGCCTAATTGCACGCCCACTGTAACACTCACAGCAACTAACTAACAAGGCCCTAACATGTGTAGATATGTTTGAAGCCAGAGATGTGTAGCCATATATCGGCATATCAATGTGGGAGCCACACTGGCCTTGATTAGTGAATATTAGTGAAAGAGCTGCTCACACACCTTAATGCATGTTGTATTTTTGCACGCACATTAACTATGGCTCAATGTTGGCTTTATTTTTGCCTAGCTCCCATGCCCTTGGCCCCAGCATCTCCTCCGGATCCCACCTACTCTTTGGATGTCGGTAAGTGCATGTGTTCACCTTGCTTGATCCACTTTTACCCAAGTGCATGTGTCTCATTCCTCTTTTTTCTTGGTAGGCCAAGTGACTGGTTCATCTTTGGACCCCACTTCCGATGTTGCCGGTCAACAGGACCCTGTTGGTGTGTAGAGCAATGCATAATGTATCCTTTATACTGTTTATGTTACACTGGTTCAATTTGGTTAGTCTACTAAGCTACATGTTTGCTTGGTAAACTTGAAGATGCCTCTTGGGAGTGCTTGTTGCCTCCCCAGGGTCAGTCTATTAGTTATTGGAGTGATAGCAATGTATTTTGGCGGACATCTTTTTAGCCAAACATTCCCCGTAGTAGTTTGCTGAATATTTAGAGACATTCCTTGTTTTTTTTAGTTGACCCGAATATCGGAAGTGGCTGTCCAGAAAGGGCCCCTCAAGTTCCGGCTGCCAGAGATGAGGGTAAGTGGTTTTGCCTTGCTCTAGTCTGTATTTTGGCTCTACTTTTGTGGCACTTGCTTCTGGCAACTTGTGTGTCCACATGTATTTTCAAGGTCCAAGCTCGAGTGAGGACCCCACTCAAGACATCTGGGAGATTGCGGGTATGTGTAATTTAAGCAATGTTTCTGATGTGATTAGCAAAAATTATTGCCTCTTAGTCCTGTAACATACATGTTAACAATCTGAGTTTAACAGATACCTTTGGTCTAGTGTGTATTTTGGCACTTTTTAGAGGTATGGCCTCGATAGCCTAACCAGGTTACATTAGAGTTTGGGCCACAGACCTACTAACCTGATTTTCCTGTTTAGCATATGCCAACTTGCCGGACATCTCGGATGTTGAATTGCCACTCTCTGGCAGCGAAACCTCGAGCCTACCTGTGCCGGAGGACACGCAGGTAACATAGCTGATGTAGACGACCTCGAACCACATTGGCATCTTCGTGGGTAGTGGAAGAAGCAACATGTCACATTTCCTTTCATTGTTGTTTTTGCAGGAGGCGGAACCAGAACCCCAAGCTGGGACCTCTTCCCAAGTCCCATGTGGCCAAGCTTCCGAGGCTCAGACAAGGGTAAGTTGTATAGTGACTGTTTAGGGGATTTATTTTGAGGGGCATACCTGCATTGGTTCTGTTTGACTAAAATGTGGTTTACTATTTGTTTAGCCTCAAACCACAGCAAGAGGAGGTGTGGCACCAACCAGTGCAGATTTCTATGAGCTAGGGGTCCGGATGCTGGAGGACTACAGTCGCCAACAGCCGCGTGATGGAACTAATGAGCGCATTGCGGCGTTGGAAAATCAGGTGCTGATGTGTCAGCAACAAAATGAGGCCCTGCAGCGCCAGATGGACCAGTTGCTCCAAAACCAACACCAGAACCAGGAACTTGGTCGGCTGGCAAATCTAATGGAGCAATCTCTACAGCGCCAGGGACAATCTCTCCAGCGCCAGGAAGAATCAATACAGCGCCAGGAAGAATGTCTCCAGCGGCAGGACCAAACTTTGTTGTTGCTACAACAGCTCATACAACAGCAGTCTATATTTTTTACTGCACTGTTGTCCCCCAACACCGCCCCTAGCAATGACTCCCAACCTCCCCGGCCACCCAGCCAAGAATATTAATTTTGTATATTTTTGGTTTTGTAAATATATTTGCTTCACCCACCTCTAAATTGTGTGTTTCCTAAGACCTAGCTAATAACACAGTCAGGGATGAGTATCTTGATCTACATATGTCAATGTATTGGTCAATTTAGCCCACACATTGGAGACCATAGCTTACTATGGTTAACACCTGAAATGGCTCCAAAGGTATGGCTACATTGACACACAAATGGTTTGGGAGACAGTTAAACTATGCTTTGCAATGCAACACACTGTAATGATGGTAATCAAAAAAATTTAATTACAAAACATGGCCAACACGGCCAACATTGGCCAACAACGGCCATCAAGAGGCCAGCCTTCCCCCCACCCTAACGACGCCGTCGGCGCCTCTTCCTGGCCAGCAGCATCAGCTTCAGGAGCCGGATCTCCCGCCACAGTCTGCGATGCTGGTTTTCACAAGCTGTAGAAATGTAGAAACAACAATTTTTTAATAAATCGGATGTGACCTCAACAGACACAGATGTAGCAATGTAATGTCAGTGTGTCCAATTAGGTGACACTCACATTAACATTGTTGACCACTGTGTGCTTATTGGTTAACATGATATGAGTACTATTGACTGGCAGGAATGTGAACAACACATCCCAAACATCCCAAGCATACATTTACTCTTAAAGTGTACCAACACCCACGGGTGATCGGCCCGGGAATCTATCAGATTCCCTGCCCGATCACCTCCCTCCCCGCGGGACATCCAAGATCGGGATGTCCCTGGGTGTGAAACCCCCCCCAAACCCCAAAATACCTACCTCAGTTTCTGTGTGGCAGTGCCGCTGGGCCCTCCCTGGCGCCCCTCTAGACGTGTGCGTGCCTGCCCCGGCGCAGGCACGCGCGCGTAAAAAGGGGCGCGGGGGAGGCGGAGGAGGAGGCAATTTGCCATGGCTTGTACGTTTGTTGGAGTCAAAGTGAGTTCAGGGGGTTGTCACACAGCGGTGACGATCAGGGGTGCCCCACCGTAGTGGAACAACACCCAGGAAAGTCAAAATCCAGGTTGTTCTTCCAGTTTAACTCTTGGTAAGCAAAGAAGGTATAATTCCCTGTGTGTCCATTTTTGTGTTTAGTAACAGCCAAACATCAGGGCCTAAGTCCGAACGAGTACACGAGTTTTCCCTATAATGTTACAGGTCCAGACCTAATAGGGCCCATTTGGTTGTGTCTAACGCAAAAATAGTCTCTATGTGGCCTAATGAAGGATGTGAGCCAACAATCAAGCATGCAAACAGGCATGTTGGATTATTGTGCAAACACATTGAATCGAGATGTGTGTGAAATTAACACATAGGTAAATTTAAATTGGCTGCAGATGTGACTAGAAGACATAGGTTTCACAAGTCTTTAGGCATATGAAGTGGGATGTACTCACCATCGCAGCTGTGGCGGGGGCCCATGCTGCTGGCCGTCCCTGGAGCTGGGGTGGGGAGGAGGGTCTCTGGCTCCGTCTGCGTCGCAACATCTGTCAACATAAAGCAAAAGACAAAAACACAATTAGTGGGCAAATGACACCTGACTATTTGACATCCATCTGGTTATTGAGTCTGAAAATGCAAAGGCTTGCATGGTTACATACAGGTTGACCTAAATTAGCATATTTCCTGGACCATGAGTTAATGTCAATTTGTAAGGCTTCACACATGTATCCCTAAAGAGAATGTGCAAATAACATAGACAGTGCTATGTAAAGGAATCTTTAGCAGTTGTTTGGCTAATGTTAATAGTGGCCCACATGTTGGAGCGGGAACAACTTAACCCAAGAAAAGAAATGAGAACACCCATCATGGTGTGGGCAGAAACATAGGGGTGGTTGACAGTTGGCTAGCACTGTAGTAGGGTTTGTGAGGTTAGGGTACCTTATCAAACCAGCTGTGACAATGGACCAGGAAACATGTGTCTGTTACAAGTGGGCCTATACACAGGATTGCTGCTAATCTGGGTTTGGGTCCACTTTGGCCGAGCCACACAATTTGCATCAGCCAACGTACTCCGCGCCCGCTGCCTTCCACACATCACTCCTCGAGTGTGTGCGGACGCGCAGGCCATTTGGAAAAAGAGCGCAGGCGCACACACATCTAGAGTGTCACACAGGAGGCTTGGACGGTGGCTTTGGCAACCCCCAAAGAGGTAAGGAGTTTTGTGGGGTTTTTTTTGGTGGGGGGGGCCCTGGGTGAGGGATGTGATTGGTCCTGGAACCTTCCAGAAACCAAGCACCATCAATGTTTGGGGGTACACTTGAATGAATGTAATAACATTGGGAATGTGATGGCTAACCAAAAACACTTACCATGACTATGCCCGTGGAGAATCCTACGCCAAAATGCCATGGAGGTGCCGCCTATATGATGCCCTGCAAATTAGAGAGGAATGGCAAGGGCTAAGGACACATTGCAAGATGAAACCTGTCACAGACTAACAATTAAAAAATGTACACTCACCAGGGGATGAAGCGCCACTTGAAGCCCAGGGAGGGCTCTGAGGAGGAGGCGGGGAGCCTCGGCTCCTCACACTCTGGTCGGAAGATCCACCAGGCAAAGGGCCCTCCTCCCTCTCACTCCCTGCTTGAGAGTGGCCCCTTGCCTGGTGAGAGTCCTCACACTCAGAGTGTGAGGAGCTGTGGCTTGATCCAGCCAGCCCCCCAGCAGCACACTCCTCTGGGGCGTCATCCCCTTCCTCCCCTGGGTCCTCTAAATAGGACCCGCGGGAGGGACCCTCCCCCGATGACTCCCCCGAGTCCGCCTGCCTGGTTCGGGGGAGGAATCCCTTCCCACGTTTCCCCAGGGGAGGACGCTTATCTGTGTGGAGGGGGTGAAAGAAAATAATTAATCTAAAGAGCACAAATGGACACAGCTTAGCAGATGATTCGGCACAAAGGCTAAACATAACATAAGCTTTAACTTACCTGATGCGTAGGCATCATATAGGCGGTACACGCCTTCAGGGTCCCGGCGCTTGAAATCCGACCACTTTTGTTGGATGGAGCGGATGGTCAGCTCGGTCTGGAAGCGCCGGGACACTGTGGCCTTCACCTCCATGGCTATGCGTTTTTTGCCCCCACGGGCATAGTCATATTCGGCCAGGCAGAAGTCCTATGAAAAAAGAACAAACAAACTAAAATAAATACATGACATCAGAACACAGTCATAAACAGTTATACAGAGACCAGATCAAAGTGGACCCACACCCAGGATTATCACTATTCTGGGTTTGTGTGCACTTTGGTGGGCCACACCAATTGTGGGTGGTCCGCTGTCTGCAACCCCCTTGGAAGGCCACAAATACACCACTGAGGACACTCCCACGTCACTCCCCAAGCCAAACACAGGGCTCCGCGCCGCTGTGGTATGCGCATACAAGGCCGTTGGGACGTGCATACCAGCTCAGCTGGGTCTGCACGGCAAAGTAGGCATGTGGCGTTTGACTCTAACAGGGAGTGCGCCTGCACCCAAAATTACAATATGTCTGGTGCAGGGGTACACCCTGCTAGAGGTAAGCGCAATAGGCATCCGCAGCTAACGCATGCACAGATGGGACGGGACTGAGGTAATATTTAGGGCCCTCCAGGGGGGGCATCCCAGCAGGACATCCACAATGGGGATGCCCCACGGGGATTGCTCAAATTTGTTATTAAAACCAAAATTTGTCATAACCAATCCCCCCTGTGTGTTCTGCAACTTTTAAGCTAAAAAGACAAACCAAAAAATACTCACTTTTACCACCTGGCCATTTACTCTGCTATCCACCCGGGTGCGCTTTGGCTTACTAGGCCCAGGAGGGGAAGGGGTGGGAGGGGTGGTACTTGAGGAAGGTGAGGTAGGTTGGGGAGGTGGGGGAGGGGTGGTGGGGTCAGAGTCTGAGGAGGAGCTGGGGAGGCGCATTACTCGTCGTCTGTGCATCATATTGGAAACGCTAAGGAGGAAACAGGAACCGGAAATGACCCAAGCGACATTGGGAAAAAGTTTAAAAAAAAAAAACGCTTCGCGCACCAGCAACAAGCTATTCTCAGCTATGTGCAAGCTAAGTGGCGGAAAAACTAAAATGACGCTTGAAAACAAGCTAGTGGCATAAGCGCAAGACAGTTTTACCTTAAGGTGGCGTTGAAACGCAAAGGAGGATCCCGGAACCGGATATGACGCTAGCAACTGTGCTTCAAAATTCAAACACAAACATGCGCGCAACAGGGACAAGCTAATATCAGCTATGTGCAAGCTAAGTGGCGGAAATACATTAAAATGACGCTGCAAAACAAGCTATTGGCATAAGCGCTAGACAGTTTTACCTTAAGGTGGCGTTGAAACGCAAAGGAGGATCCCGGAACCGGATATGACGCAAGCAACTGTGCTTCAAAATTCAAAAGCAAACATGCGCGCAACAGGGACAAGCTAATATCAGCTATGTACACGCTAAGTGGCGGAAATACATTAAAATGACGCTGCAAAACAAGCTAGGGCAAAAGGCGCCACGAATTATTAGCTTGATTTAGCAGGGGATTCTACATACTGTAATGCATAGGTCCTTCTAAAGCATACACCGTTGTGCTTAAATATACAAATCTGATTCCTTCAAAAAGTCAGCACACAATCAAACTAGACAACTACCTGAAAATGTGGCACACATGAGAATGCATAACGGGTTGTTATGAGCTGGTACGACTGAATGTTAATCCTGCAATATGTGGCCAGGCACGCTCACAACTACAGTGTATTCATTAACAACGACTGGGGTCGCGGGAAGTGAATTCCTTGCAAATGGCAGAAGGGCACATGTATGAACAGCACAGCGCCGCACAACGCAGCGCAGCGAGGCACAGCGACGCTCGCGCCGCCACATAGCGAATCTAAACAGCGACTGCACAAACACTGACCAACACAGATTCATCAAGGACAGGGCTGCCGAATAGCTTGGGCGCTGACAATTTCGAAGAGCGAACGTGACCGCCCAACCTGACAGGCTACAAAATAGCTTTACAAGCCACCATTGTGTGGAAAACCAGCGATTTTGATGCCAATGAGTTTGGGTGGAGGAGATGCAATTCCCATGTCACTCACAACATTACATTGTGAAAAAAAAAAATAAAAAAAAATAAAAAAAATAACCAGCCAGATTCATTAAACAGATCAATATAAACATGTGTGGAATTTTGTACCAAAGAAAAAAACCCAAAAACCACAAAAAACAATCATTTCAGCGTCTGCCATTGAAATGTATGGGAGAGCGGCAGGTAGCGCCAGGTAATACGTGTCGCTGTGAAGGAATTTGCAGCGGCGCTGTTCGGTCAAGGCGGCTTCATGATGAATGCCGCGCTAGCCGTCGCTCTCGTGGGCGCTAGCCTCATTTAGCTTGATAAATGCGTCATTGTGACCGCCGCCGGGCGTACTTGAGTCGGTAGTCGCCGTTAGCTGCCGCTACCTGGCGCTCGTCAGACACTACCTGGCGCTATCGCTTGATGAATAAGGGCCTAAATTTTTCCCTAAAATCCTTAAAGAATTACACAAACTCACCTGCTCCCTTGCTGTCCAGAGGAGGATGATTGCTTCACTGCCTGCAGGAACTTTGTCCCTTGCCATAGTCTGCCCTGGCATCTCTGCAGTGAGCCTATGCGCGGGTGCTTCCCACTGCAGGGAGGGGCTTTTTATACCGGCGAAGTGAGCGGACATCAGCTTGCTTCACTGTTATAAAAAACCTCTTCCTGTGGCGGGAGTGAGCGGTGAAAGCAGGGAGCGGGGAAGAGGATCTGTCCCACTGAAGATAGCGAAGGGCAGTGGAGAAAAGCTGTGGACATATGGGAGAGTGCCCAGCGATGTAAGGGTAAGTATTGGTGTAAAATATAATAATAAAGGAACTTTTCGTGTGCGTGTTTTTCACTTAACCGTTTGTGAATTGGTAAGGGATTATTGGGACCCCTATATCAGTTCAAAGGGCAGGGGGTTAGCAAGAAACCTGCCAGCAAGTTCCCTGAGGCTACTTGACTACCACCTGTGCTAGATCCTCTATGAAGCAAGTCTCCTGGAGGCTGCTGGCTCCTGTATTTGGTTTATGTTCTCTTTAGCATATGCTTATGAGTAGTTATTTTGGGTTTTGTTACCTGAATACAAAAGTATTTCTGTTTGCTTTTTGCCTGTATCATATGGTATCCTTTGTTGTATGGTTTATTGTTTACCTCCCTTTTAATGCATTATTTCCTAAATTTCTAAATATTTGATCCTGGGTGGAGAACTCCATCTGTAGAGTACCCTGGCCTGACACCATTCTGTTAAAAAAACAATTTACCGCTCTGCGTGGACCTGGAAAAATATAGTTGGGCACTAGAGATGAGCGAACCGGTTCGGACGAACCGGAATTCGCTCAGAATTTCAGGAAATATTCGATTCGGCACGAACCCGAATATTTTGTGGTTCGTGACGATCGAATTTTTCCTGAAATTAAAAAAAAAAAATGCCGGCATGGTGGGAGCGGAGCCGGCCGGCGGGCCGGTAAAGCCGGCCGGCCCGCTCCCACCATGCCGGCATTTAAAAAACAAACAAAAAAAAAAAAAAAAGCATTTTTGCCGGCATGGTGGGAGCGGGCCGGCCCGCTCCGCTGTCAGCGGAACCGGCCGGCCCGCTCCGCTGTCAGCGGAACTGGCCGGCCCGCTCCGCTGTCAGCGGAACCGGCCGGCCCGCTCCCACCATGCCGGCATTTCAAAAAAAAAGCAAACACTTACCTGCAGGTCCGGAGCGTGGAGGCCGGCGCCGCTCTCAGCTGTCATCTGAGGGCGCGTCAAAAATGCTTTTTTTTTTTTTGTTTTTTAAATGCCGGCATGGTGGGAGCGGGCCGGCCGGCTTTACCGGCCCGCCGGCCGGCTCCGCTCCCACCATGCCGGCATTTATGATGGGGAACTTCGTAAAAGTTCGATTCGCCCGAACCCGAATTTCTTTGTGAAATTCGGCGAATCGGCCGAATCGAACTTTTCAAAAGTTCGCTCATCTCTATTGGGCACCAATCAAAATTTCCAATTTACTATGGTTGAACCCTAAATGTAGAGTGCAGTTGTCTAACCCATTTCTTAGACATCCGCATTCTATCTGAGGTGCAACAAACTGCCGATTTCCGGTGAGGTCACCTCATACGCCCTTGCATCCCTGTAAGTTATTTGGTTCCCCCCAGGTAGGTTGTACCCGGAGTCATTCTCTTGGTGGACGGAAGTTGGACTGCATAACAGGGCATCCCTGATCTCGCATGTGGACATTAAGCCTTTTGATTATTTTAAAACTAGGTATACCCTCCTACCGAAAGAAGTCTTCCACTATCTACAGATTGCCTGTTATGTGAACTTCTTTGTTAAATGGGGATTGACTCTGTTTTGCATCTCCTCTTTTGAGAGAATCTGCATCTACGCTTCTTTTGGAAGGGGCACCATCTTATCGTTATATCAGACACTCATGGTCAACCCCTGCAGCTCCCCCCCATCTCAAGCAGTCGGCTGGGCTTCAGATTTGGCAGTGCAGTTAGATGAGAAGGAATGGCAAAGAAGCTGGTGGGACACCTTCTTTAAAACACTTAACACTAATGCTTTAAAGTTAAATATTAAGGTTCTTCTTAGATGGTACTTGGTACCAGCTGAATTCATAAAGTGCTCCCCTTATACTCACCACAGTGTTTTTGAGGCTGCATTGAACCAGGCACTTAGGTGCATATCTGGTATGCTTGTGGATTCTGGTCCCAGATTTCTGATCTCTTGCGTAAAGAATATCACGTTTGTCGAGAAACCTGCTGCATCTTTAAGTAATACGTCTCAGAAGTTCTAGGATAACTGGGATCCCTGGATTGCGTATTCCATCCCTCTATTGTCGATAATTTTCTATTAACGATCTGATTTTGCCTGCCATCGGTGACACGTTCATTTTTATTCTTTCCCTTCCTTATTTTCTTTCTCTTTTGTCTCTTTGTCTACTTTACTTGTCTATGTCATTTATATATCGAGAGTTTGTTCTCTATTTTGTGGTTAAGTCTGTTTATTTAGTTAACGCTCTAGTTTGTATATGTATATGATTATATACTGTCCTACAGCAAGGATCTGTCCAAGGGTTTAGTCAATAAAGACTATTGATGACAAAAAAAAAACTATTTATGGGTTTGACCATAAAAAAAAACAGTGGGGAAATCTACACTTTTAAAAAAAATTATATACAGTACCAACATTCCCTTTATGGGACTATAATAAAGACTCTTCCATCCAGCTTTTAGGAGGTCTTTAGGCTATGTCAGTGGCTCTCTGGTTCTTTTATGCCAAGTACCCTCTAGAGACAAGAAGATCCAACAAAGTACCCTCAAAGCGGGGATCAGGCATAGTTTGCCGCTGCAAGTGTACAGGAAACCTGTAAGATTAGGTGAGTGCTGCACCTTATGGTTCTACTAACCCTTAGAAATTTAGAAAGCATGGGTTCCCCTCCTTACAGAGAGTGGGAGGGCATGGCATTTTGTAATAACAATTTTAAGGGTTGCACATAGTAGTTGCATATTACATTTGTAAATGTCATAAAGCACTTTTTTAAGTTTTTTGGGGTCACCTGTGCAGAAATGGGTGTCTACCAATACATATGCGGTACTGATGTAATCAGGAAGAATGGGTAAAGTTATGTTTTGTTTTTTTTTCCGTTTTTGAACGCCACTTTGTACTGCTGTATTATCGTCACTACATGGCATATTTATGATTTTTTTTCTTCTTAATGGTTTGGTGCTGTATTCTTCGGGTGATGGTCTGCGTTTCATCATTACAGCTGCAAGAAATCTTGCTGGGGAGAAAGGGGAAACACGCTACAGATTGTTTATCCTTTTTTTAGCTGGTGTCCAAGTTACACATAAAACAATAATAAAAAATAGTGAAGAGTAAAAACAACAATAGTAAATCATTACAGCTGCAAGAAATCTTGCTGGGGAGAAAGGGGAAACACGCTACAGATTGTTTATCCTTTTTTTAGCTGGTGTCCAAGTTACACATAAAACAATAGTAAAAAATAGTGAAGAGTAAAAACAACAATAGTAAAAAAAAAGAAGCCATTCAAAATAGTTTCACCTGAAAAATAAAGAAGACATCTAGGTCCTGTGTTACTGTTATGTACAAGTCACAATGCAAGTTCTGTACAAAAAATGTGTGTAGAATTAATTATAAACATAAAACACTTCAGTACAGTTCTGCCTATAGTTCGGTATGGGATCTTAACCCACATCACCACTCTGAGCTGGTGCTGCTTCGACCAGAGTGCCTGACACTGCGACCTTTTGGGCACTAGTGTTAAATCAGATGCTAGCTTGCGGGCCACACACGTTGCTGTTGTTTTTTGTTTCTTCAATCCCACACTGGGTGCTGCTGAGGCAAAAAGTAGGCTAGCAGCTAAAAGGGTTTAAATACCTATGCATGTCCAGTGGACCTTACTGTTTCAGATTTAGCTTGTTTTTTTTCTTGTTTGCATATTGATCACAATGTAAACCTCCCAAACATACTCCCTCAACCTCTTTGAATACCCCAGTTTTAGTCCTCCACCTTGAATGGGCAACAGTGATCACATGAAGGGCGATTCACAGCCTTCTATCTTAGAATTCATTTTAGTACGTAAGGCAAGTCACTACACATATTTTTTGTATGTACATTCGCATAGTTCCGAGCCTCCATCGGGACCTCCATCACCCTGAAGGAACTGGAGGAGAACACGGACATAAAAAGGTCCAAGAAAGGTGGCACAGTAGTGAACATGCGAAAATAACAGTGATTTGTCCAGCTTCTCCTTAAAACATAGCTTTTAATCCATCCAGTTAAAAACAGCTTTTTGTAAAACTATTTAGGTAACTGAAATGGCCCAGTAACAACAGAAGGCAAGCACCAGTAGTGAACATGGACAGACATATGTATATCAAGGAAGCTGAACGGCAATTAACAGACGTGATCCAACCAAAACATTCTCAAAGGAATTACAAATAGTCTTAAAAGAAGGAGTGGCGCTAGGAGTCATTTCCTCCAAATTAGCAGAACAACTTTTCAATAAACATCTCATCATAATGATATTTCACCTTGAGGCACCAAATTTGGCATGCCCTATCAAGACAAAAACTTTTAGAAAGCCAACAGCCAGGAATTCCACTCTACCCACAACAAGTTGTCATCCTCGACACACCAGGGAGAGTGTTCCATATGGTGAATTCTTGAGGGTCATAAGAAACTGCAGCACACAAGTGGCAATAGAACGGGAACTTGAGATCATACACTGCACACTTCGGGAAAGAGGATACGAAGTGCCGTTACTGAATAAAGCGAAACAAAAGGCCCTTTCGCATAACCAGAATGACATCTTGTTTCCTGGGGAAGAAAAGAATAGCGATAAGGATTCATCAATGAACTTGGTCACCACCACACAAAGATTTCCATCACATTAGACAAATCATTATGTCAAGTGTAGTCATACACAAATCCAATCCAGGACCTATCCTACAACAGGGGATAAGGGTTGTGGCAAGAAGAGCTCCGAAACTGGCATCTAAGTTATCACTGTCTGTTCTTCAGAAACCCATTAATAAATTTGATACATGGCTAACATGCAGAGGCAGCTATTCATGTGGGCATCCCCGATGTGCATGTTGCAACTATATACATAAAACAAATACATTTGATTCATGCAAAACTGGAAAGAGATTTTGCCTAAGGAAATACATGAATTGCAACTCTAAAATGGTTGTATATGTAGTCATGTGCATTCAGTGCCAACTACAATATGTAGGTTGTACAATGTGTAAATTCAAGGTGCGATTTATGGAGCACATTTACCAGATCAAGGCACTGTCTACTAAATCTAATGTGGCTAGACATATTGTGCGATTTCATGCTAGTGATCATGCTAGCGATCCAAATAGTGTGAGAGCCACCATTATTGACAAAATTGAACCCAATCCTAGAGGCGGAGACTTTATAAAATTGAAGCAAAATGGATCATCAAACTTGCTACACGTCCCCCTCTCAACATGGTTGAACAACAGGTTTTATATATCTTGTTGGCCGGGAACGTCACTCTGTGGTCTGTTCCTGCGAGTGCTGATTGGCTAATGGCTGGTCCAAACAGCGCTGAGCTCTAATTGACGCCTCATGGAAGCTCTTCAGCTCCCGAGTGGCGTGAGAAACTGACTCAGGTAACATCGTACAATTATCTTTACTATATAAATGTTTTGGCACATTAAGGGGGTATGTATGACTAAGGGCTTTTGCCTGAAACGCGTCACAGGTCCCATCCGTGTGATATTTTTCAGTCTGTATTCTGTTTATTTCTAGTGTTCAGGAGCACTTTTCTATTGCTTGGGTGGCTCAATTTTAATTATGAAGACTAAAAGTTAAATTTTATAACAAGAAGCTGGACAATCTACTGCCTGCCTTCCTTCCTTCTAAGGAGAAACTACCAGGGGACTCCTTCTCCATGCTTCAGTTTTGTGGGTGAGCTGGTTAACATTTTTTTCCTGACTCCTCCATCGAGACTGCTTCCTTACTTCTTCGTTGATGTGTAAGCCTGCAAGAGCGCTTGCATACAGCTTTTGCAGCTTACGCAGCAGATGACAGTTTGGCTTACGTGGTGCGAAGCTCCTGTCTTCCAGTGTTTTTTGGGAATCGTACCTTGCTGTGAAATGTTGAACTGTCCAGCGAGGTTCTACTAGTTTACTTCGAAAAAGAGCGGTTTTCTTCTTAATTTTTGCATTTTCATTGTGTTTTCTATACGCATATCTGTAATGTGAATGCATACATTGTCTTGTACGCATATGCGAGCCTCTCACTTTTTGTGCTTTCCAGTCATCTGCCCCTGGCCCTGGTATTCTAGTAATTACTTATTGCTGTTCCAAGTGGCTTTTGCTCCTGAGTGCTTACCCATCCTTCTCTCCAGTATTGCTCCTTCTCCTTGCTTGGTGTTTTATGTCCCATGCATTGTTCTTTCTTCTCCTAGGTGCTTGCCTGTACCACCTGCTCATGTCCCATCCAGTGTTCTTTCTTTTCCTAAGTGCTTACTGGTACCACTTTTTCATGTCTTTCTTCTGTGTAAGAAGTGTTCTTTCTTCTCCTAAGTGCATACCTGTACCAATTTTTCATGTCTCATCTAGTGTTCTTTCTTCTCCTAAGTACTTGCCTGTACCACTTTCTCATGTCCCATCCAGTATTCTTTCTTCTGGAGCCTCCCTTCGAATTGCGACCTGTCACACCTTTGGGTCTGAGTCTGTAGGTGAAACAAAGAAAACTCAGTAAATGTGATTGCGGTGTGAATTTGATTGTGCTGTGTGTGGCACATCACCCACCTATATCTTGGAGCTGCATGAATGGTGGCACTCCTTGCCCTCACTGCTCACTCACTGGGACATCTTGGTCATCTAGAAGGAACTATCCCAATAATCCACATTTTAACACATGCGTGTGAGTGTTTGGTCTGTATCTTTTTGTCTTTGTGTGTGATGCTCATACCTGAATCATCATGCCCAGCATAATCTGACTCCCTGCCCAACATCTGTGCCTCCTCCTCTGCAGGTTGGTCAAGGTGAGCTTGGGGCTCACCTGCAGAGGAGGGTGAGGACATTGGCATCCCTGTGCATCTCCCTGCACATCCCCCAGGTCTTTCCAGCATTGGCTTTATTCTACCCATGTCTGGGTACAGAATACAATGCAATGCTGATTCTTTGGCTGCAAGGACAGATCAGCTTATAAAGAGCAAGTCAATAGCACAGGTGCTGGCTAATCACCAGCACCTCTGCAGCGGAGGGCCACCTGCTGGTGGAGCAGCATATAGCAGGAAGTGGAGACAGGCAAGGTCTATAAAATGCAGAAACAGGCTTTCATATTGTGGAGGAACTCCAGACCTGACAACCAGTAGCTGTCCGAAATGTGTCAGTGGACCCTACAATACTTGCTGCCAAGAGGTCCATAGCACTACCTGTTTTTAGAGGTTGCTTGCATACCATTTGGAGATTATTTTAAAAGTATAAATAAAAGAACATTTTACCTTAAGTAGTGCAAACCCCTCACCTTTTTTTTAAAGGGAAAGGCTTGTCTCAAATTCAGTTATACATATATACATAGACACACCACAAAAAAAAAAAAACACTGGGGAGTCATCAGCCACGATAGCAGGGGGTAGCCAGAATGACCTACAAAAAAGAGAAGTATTAGCCATATACATCATTATCGCATTGTCACCTGAAAAAAAAAATGCTCAATTATTAATCAATTTTTTTCAAATGGAATGGGCGAGACAGGGGTTGCATCCACAAATACACAAGTTCTACATGAAAAAAATGCATCATCAATAAAGTGATAACAACAACACTTACCAAGTACCAAACGCATCATGGGCGGAGCCTGGTAATCCAGCCAGAATGCTTAGGAACAGTAGATCAGGATCAGCAACACATAGCACATTGGTGGAATGTTCCATCTTACGGTTTCTGCACAAAACACACAAAACACAAAGATCAATAGCTGAGCAGCATTCAAGCACACCAACACTAACAGAACAGATGCTAATCAGAAAGGGACAACCACTGATAACAGTGGCTTCTTTGGGTGAGTAAGAAATAGGGAATTGGCAGATAGTGTTAGGTGGGAGGCCATAACTCGTGTGAGCAAAAGGAAAATGAACATCAACATTGGCTTACATTAGATTCAAGCAGCCACAGGTAACAAAGGCAAACTAGCTGAAAGGGAGATTGAGGTCCAGTTTCCAGGAGGCAATACAATACAACTCACACTAAATATGAGGCAGCTAGACTAAAAATAAAAGTGACCACATAGCATGGAAATAAGGATGTGAAAGGGAAGGCAAAGGGAAACCAAACACATATTAAAAAGATACTCATCAGCAACCGAAGGCACCAGCGCCACTGTCGATAGCTCCATGGCCATATAGGCCAGCTAGTTAAAGCCCAACTTCATAGCATTCCAGGCTACCATGGTGTCAGGGAAACATATATATATATATATATACTTGTCCACTAAGATGGCCATGCCATCAAGAAATGTATTGAGAGTGCAAGTGAGCGTAGGCTGAGACATGCCCACAGAAAAAGCTGTTCACCAAAAATTAAAGGCACTCAACCAGTTTGGTAATACTTTCGATTGCATGCTCCTTGCTGGTTGGGGGGGGGGGGGGCGGTCAACCATGGCTGCAACTCACAATACATTTTCTCAAGAGAAACACGGTTAAGTTAGGTCAGCTCGAAAGCTCAACGTCATGCATGCGATCGACATCTGCATGCAGACAATGCAATTGAAGCTCCGTCAGGCACATGCACAGCATGCTGTGACACTGCATCCACTTGTATCATGACAGCACTTCATCAGAGGACTCCATCACCGAACAACTCCTGCTAGATAATTGAGTGTGGGGTGTGAAACAGACATTTTTTTGGCACATACAGAAGGCAGAATCAAGACTAATCAGGGATGTGAATCATGCTAAATCCCATACTAATCACATATTATCCGCTTAAATGCGAAAACAATACGAGGAAAATACGCTGTAGATCACGAAAAGGATACAACTCATCAGTAGCTCGAAAATGGACCAGTTAATACGTAAATAATAAGCATTTGTGCACTTTTTTCATGTTTAATGTATAAGAAAGGTTGTGAATTGACCCTATGGTCCAGAGTCTCACGCTGGGGGAAAATTGATGGCCCCAAAATTGATTGTTTGCTCACACATAGGAATTTCTCTACCACATTTAACCCATCCATACATTGGGTGTAAACATGCCTGGAAGGGTGAGCTGCCTTAATTACAGCTCACTGAAAGCAGTTGGGGGCTAGGTGCCTTGCTCAAGATTACTTCAGTCATGTCCCATGCCACTTCCTTCCTTATCATGATGCCAGGGGATCCCAGTGAAGGTGTGTCAAACCAGGGTTTGCGGTGGAAATCTAAATGCTTTCCGCAACTGCCACATTGCGGTCCAATGCTCATTTTCTAAACAATGGGTTTGGATGGCTATAAACTCAATAATAAGAGGCCTTTCAAAAGTATGAAAAAATTGGTGTGACACCCACCTCATCAATTATACTTGTAGTTGATAACTATCTACTGTGTTCAGATAGCTGGTAATCAGAAGTGACATTGTACAAGTTATACGTCAATACTAACAAAGTAGAACCCACCAAAATTTTAATCACAGCTTATACCAGGCATCTGATAATTTTCTTAGTGGTGACCATTCAGAGAGAGTGAGTTCTGAGTTGAAGATTTTAGAACTTGCTCTCCCACCCAAACTTTAAATTAGTAAATCATTAGCAGATCCTAGGTTGGGGAATGTAGTAAATGAAGGGGATTCACTTGGCTTTTGTGACTGCCTGGTGCCCCTGAAATGGTCAAATAGGATTGTGACCTGCTCCTGACGTATTCCAAACTACTGTAAAAAGGCATATATTGTTAATTAAAAAGGGAACATCGAGAGAGGTTAAAACCTCACCCAAACTTTACCGATCTGCTGCCCCCCTTCCCTCTGGTTTTGTCTTTTGGCAAAGTTTACTCACCTTGCCGGGGAATCTATTTTCTGGGTTCCTCAGATTCCGGGCGACCTTCTGACGGACTGCACCATCTGGCATCCCATTAGACACTGCACGCCAATCTCACGTCTGTGCAGTGCTTGTGAATAGGATGCAATGGAGCCCATCGAAATCCTGCGAGACTTCGCTGAGCGGTGCAGGACTTTGAAGAGCACGGCTAAAGCCATACTGTCATTTACAGATGGCTAAGCTGGTGGGGGGGCAGAGGATCGGGCCTGAAGCAGACGGATGCCGCCGTAGCAGGCAGCAGCGACATCCAAAAGGTAAGTAGGGGGCAAATGGGGGGGGGGATTGGCCCCTTTTTATTTTTCATTTTATTTATCAATGTTCCTCTTTAAAAAGTAGGGGATATGGAAAGAGCATAAGCAATAAAATTAATTGGATCCCCCCTACACTACATTACCTATCTCTGTCCACTATCAATCAAAGCACAGCTTTCCCTATCTCTAACTATGCCCCTAATGATGAGCTGGACAGAAATCAGGAAGCAGTAATAGTGCCCATTTGCATAGGCAGGGTTTTCTTTACAGCAGGGCATAGACATGTGGATTGGACGGCTGCATCACTTCATCTGAGACTCTTTCTGACTCTACTTCCTGTCGCCCAAATCTACGCATTGTAGCCAATGCAAACTGCATTTTTTCATGGGAAAACTCGGGACCGTGACAATCCAATTTTTTCCCAGAGTTCGAAATGTTCGTTTCGGTCATCTCTAATGCTAATTTATATTTTTCAACCTTATACCTGGGTCTGAGTATTGCATTGTGTATCTTCACCTACCTTGCCCTACTCTTACTTAGGCCCTTATTTAACAAGGGATAGCGACAGCTAGCGACTGGTGAGCGGCCGGTAATGACGGGCACCGCCACGAGAACGCCCGCTCCCCACCACAATCACACATTTATCAAGCCAATCCTGCTTAGCGACTGAGATAGCGCCAGATAGCCACTCATTCATCATTATTCCAGCCTCAGCCCACAGCGCCAGCGCCCGACCTTGAACAGCAACAGGTATGACCTCTCGCTACCTGGCACTCCCCAATGCATTTCAATTGAACAATCTTTAAATAATCATAATCATTTTTTATTTTTTTTTTAAATGTGAAAAATTCTGTGACCACTTCTGCCATTTTTTTAAAAAATGTACAGAATTGATATTACAGGTCTGATATTAATGTATTCATATTACAAAATTATTTAAAAAACTTGTTTTTTTTGGTTTGCAAAAATATGGTTGTTTGGGGGTTAAAAAACTACTTTTAACCCATCTCCGCCAGCGCTCTGGGGTTTAAACGTGCATTTTACAGCGCGAGAATTTTTTGAGCGTGATTTGTTAATGAATATGGTGGGAACCGGTCGTTATGGCCAGTCGCTATCATGCGCTCCCATACAGCGGGGAACCTGTCAAATAGCGACTCCTCACCCAATATTCAACATTACGGCAAACCGACTGAGTCGCTATCAACTACCGAACAACGGCCAAGCACAGCGACTACTAGCGGGCGCTCTGAAAATGCAGCTACAGTCGCTCAACTGTCGCTACCTGCCGCTGTTTATGAATCGGCCTCTTAGTCAGTGAGGTGGAGCAGTCAGAAGTGTCTTTAACCCTTTCACTGCTAGCCTACCTAGAGTTTTTGTCACCTTCTACTGCCAGACCATTTTTTACCATTTTGCACCCTACATGTTTAACTGTGATTTTTGAAGGAATGTCCAGGGATTATCCAAATACACAAAACCACACGGTTACTTAAGGGCACTGGCTCGATACACCCATGTAGAAATTTAAACTACAAAGCAGTATATAGTTCTAAATCTTTATTGAAAAATATTGCACTCACAGACAGCACACACAGAAAAACGTTTATGATATGCTAAAAAAATCACAACGTTGTGATATTAAAAATAAGGGGCCCCTCCATGCCCATGCATCAACACCTCACAAATGCATCCACACGCATGCCACCACTAACCACCTAAAGCCAATCACTCTTGCCACCTAGTGTGATCAATGAGCTTGCTAAAGCTTCAACGTTGGGCGCCTTGACCAGGATTGATGCTCCTCCAATTATGTCCCGTTATTCAACATATAGACCAGCTGATCCTAGAATAGACAGCCAGAAGCATAGTCCAAATGCATTCAGGGGTATCAGTTTTATGTACGCAGACCTGCGTTTCCACTGGCAACCATAGGATGATACACTGCCCCTGTCATAAATGCATAGCTTGATTGTCCCTCTAATTATCAGACATGTCAGCGCTGGCCATTTGTCTCCTCCTCATGTGCATATGGAACGCATGTCCCTTTTTAAATTTCCATAGGCATAGGGCTAGGCAAGGCAACACCAGATGTATGCGATAGGCTATAAAGACACATAGCAGAGGCTTATCTCACTCCACTCCCCACCTGCTCCAAAGGGGATTATGCAGTCCGCTGGGCCGGCAAAGATAAACACACAGTGCACATAACTTGTGTAATGACTCACGCTTCCATCGCCAGCGTTGTTACTGCTCAGCCACTTCGCTGCTTCCGGGTGCAAACCTCATAACACATGCGTCATACCTTATTCGATGCTCTTGCCGCCACATATTGCCGTTAATCAGTACTTGCTGTATGCTGGTGTACGATGGCGCCTGGGAGCGGACACCCTCACTGCAATCAGGCCTTCCTACACAAGCGGACCATAGCTTGGCAAGCCGGCGAGATGTGGTGGTGGGACACGAGGTGAAGTGGGGCCGCCCTCATCCGACGCGTGTTTCGCCCCGCCCGGAGACACTTGACATTTTTTCAAGGTTTTTTTCACTAGAACAGTTAAGGGGTTTAAAGATTAATAGGGGTTAAAATTCAGATGCATTTTAGTTTCTCAAAGTAATATGATACTGTACTTTATACATGTAGCAAAAAAGGACTTTATGCCTTACCTTGATGTTTCTCACAGATACACAGTGAAAAAAATGCTGTGCTCTGTGTTTCCAAAACAAGACTTATAGTTCTGTCACATGGGATTAAAACTCCTATTCATCTGATTAAGCTAGACCAGTCTAGACACACTGCTGCATCACCAAATCCTAAAGGGTACCTGCAGCTAGAATATGCCTTGGTTTTCCATCACAGAGGTTTATTTTAATTTTGTATCAAATCCTTTTTAAACATCCTATGTTTCATTGGCACCAGTTCATAGATCTATATGTTCTTATTTAACATTTAGGGGGTTATTTAAGAAACGCTAAAACCACACAGCATCACATAGTGTCAGGTGAATTCGGGGCGCAGTATGTGAAAACCATATATAATAAAGTCAATGTGGTGAGCGCCTCTAATAGCATCATCTAGCGTCACATGTGTTACTAGTGGTTGCTCAGTGTAAAGCACCGGTGCTCTACGTTTAGCAGCACCATGTAGTGCCTGTCGCTCAGTAGCGCTCTTGAATACACTTCAATGGTGTTTTATTTGGTTGTTTATAAACAGCGTTTTCCTAAAGTAATGTTCTACATTTTTGGTTCAAAGGATTGTGTGACCTCTCCTGCCCAGCAACCAAACACCTTTATTGTTTATTTTTTATTCTATGCAAATTTGTATGTGCAGGTCTGCCATTGCAGTGCCAGTGTTACAGTGTTAAAACAATGTCATTCCATATGTTTTCACTTTGGCGCTGCTGTATATTTGTTGAGAAACAGACTTTTTGCACATAGCATCTGGGGCTCAACACTATAGTGCTAAGTTTTAGAGTGCCGGTGCTGGTTGTATGTAGTTTTTTCTTAAATATGGGCTTCAGTGCCGAGTGCCGGACGCTCTTAACTGATGCTACCTATCGTTGGCTGGAGCATTGTCCTATTGTTAGATGTAGCGTCGTCTTGGGCGCTTTGACCTCCGGACACCACCTAGCGTTCTCGATTGGATCTGTAGTGAAGCAGGGAGAGCACTTCTACAGCATCCTCCAGACATCACATTTATCATTGCGTGACAGGATAATACAGCATCACTTGTCCAGTCGCTAGGATATTGCGCCAGACACCCGCTCTAAGCACCGCTACATAGATGCTCAAATGGCAATATGTGGTACTAGTCTTAAATTAGTCTCCTCATGGAACAGTAAATGTAAAAACTATTCAAATTAGTATGTTGTTGGTCCCCAATTTTTCTCTGGTTCTACATAGATTTTTGCTGTATGCATGGTTGTATGTGCCTGTTAGTTATTACCAGTCATTTATTAGACGTATTATAAACATATTATAATATATATGCATACTAGCAAATAATCGTATAAGTTTAATGTATACTTTGTCAATCAGAACTTTTAACATATTCATAAAATGTGTTTCGGCAGTAACATAACACATAAAACAATGTTCTGTTCTTCTTATCTTGGTGAATTTGCTAAATTGTTTACAAGCCAATTTTCAATCAAAAGAACTGAAAATGGTTTTAATCGAGCTTCTCCTGAATGCCTAAGTCATTTCCTGTTTTCTTTTCATTGACTTGATAATTAAAAGATGAAACCAAGTTGCAAAGAAAAAACAATAAGAGCTACAGAAGTTTTGCGGTAGTTTAAAATTGCTATCCTTGTTTTTGTTACACTGAGTTAATTTGTTTTGAAATGCAAATATAATACCAAATTACCAAGTGCTCTTAGATAATATATTAATTTACTTACAATTAGGTATTCAAGAAAATTAAAATGTTAATTATTTTCTTTTCTTGATAAAGGTACTGCCTGCTTTACCAACATAGTGATTCGGAGCCCAACTAAAAAGAAGAATAAGAAAATAGAGCTTTGCAGCTTAAGAACTTTTTATTTTAGATAACTTTGTAAACTTAATGAGAACAGAAATATCAGCGTCCCTGTGCTATCCCTGGAGGTTTTTTTGGCTAAAAAAAATCCACCCTCTATTGGGTAACCTCACTGTAATTTAGAAATATAATTTTTTTTGCTTATATTAAATACTTTATATAACTAGTGTAGGGAAATGAAAAAAGTTTATGTTTCATATAATTAAAGGAATATTTACATCAGAAATCTGCATAGCATATAGAAACAATATAGAATTTTCCCCAAAGATTACACTTGCAAAACATTTAATACTCATGTTTGATATCATTTTTTAATTATAATTATATGCTCAGAATGTCCAGATTTACCATGTTCCATGGTACATCTGAAGACAGGAAAGCTAGGCTTGCTTTTCTCAAATATATATACAATTCAAATTGAATTTAAAACTGAGAACATTATTCATATGACTGGAACGGGCAGGCTGATTCATCACTAACGCCAGGTAGCGACAGAAGAGCGTCTGTAGCAGGCATTTTCAGAGCGCCCGCTAGTAGTCGCTGTGCTCGGCCATGGGTCGCAAGTTTATAGCGACTCAGTCGCTGTGCAGTAATGTTTAATACATTGTGAGGAGTCGCTATTTGACCAGTACAGCACTGTATGGGAGCGCATGTTAGCGACTGGTCATAGCTAGAGATGAGCGAACTTTTGAAAAATTCGATTCGACTGATTCGCCGAATTTTCCGACAAAAATCGCTTCGACCCGAATTTATTCGCGACGAATCGCTATTAAAAATGGCTATTTCTGAGCCTCCTAGAGCCTCAATAGGGTTGTAAACCATTCTGCCTTGCTGTAACACGCATAGGATGCGTGCTGGGTTAGTTAAATAATACTTTAAATAAATATCACATGCAGATCAGAGGCATCGCTAATAGAATCTCAGAGCGGTACAATTGCAGAGAGTTGAAGTGGCATCACTATGAGGGACAGGAGCCCAAACATTGCTTTAAGGAGACACTGGAGTTGGCAGCAGCAGGAGCCCAAAAATTGGATGAATCACACCCTGGAGTTGCAAGCAGCAGCAGGAGCCCAAACATTGGCTGAAAGAGACACTGGAGTTGGCAGCAGCAGGAGCCCAAAAATTGACTGACACACCCTGGAGTTTCAAGCAGCAGCAGCAGCAGCAGGAGCCCAAACATAGCTTGAAAGAGACACTGGAGTTGGCTGCAGGAGCCCAAAGATTGGATGAATCACACCCTGGAGTTGCAAGCAGAAGCAGCAGGAGCCCAAACATAGCTTGAAAGAGACACTGGGGTTGGCTTCAGGAGCCCAAAAATTGGATGAATCACACCCTGGAGTTGGCAGCAGCAGCAGCAGCAGGAGCCCAAACATTACTTTAAAGAGACACTGGGGTTGGCTTCAGGAGCCCAAAAATTGGATGAATCACACCCTGGAGTTGGCAGCAGCAGGAGCCCAAACATTACTTTAAAGAGACACTGGGGTTGGCTTCAGGAGCCCAAAAATTGGATGAATCACACCCTGGAGTTGGCAGCAGCAGCAGGAGCCCAAACATTACTTTAAAGAGACACTGGGGTTGGCAGCAGGAGCCCAAAAATTGGATGAATCACACCCTGGAGTTGTAATATCTACATAAAATTATGAATAAACAAATGCAAAAGTATTGCCAAAGTGAAGTTTTGTTTGAGGGTGTGTTTCCCCCTTTTAATTAAATCAGAAACAACAAGGTATCATTGCCTCTGACTAATTAGTCCTCAAAAATTCTTGGAATTTTTAATCTGGATGTCTGATCCGTCTTATCCGAAGAATATTAATAAAAAGTAAGAGTAACGTAAAGGATTTTTTATCAATACTTACTTGTGGTCCGATGCGGAGGAATGTCTGTAACTGGAGAGCAGCGCCTTAAATCTGTTTTGCACGATCCATCTTTCTTTAGTGTTGGTCTGGCCCCGTATTCAATCTACTGTAATACATCAGGCATTGTTGGGAGGAAAGCTTGGCTGATCCATGCGCCATTCATTTCCACACAGTGCAGTCTCTGGAAAAAATGTATAAACCAGATCATATAAAAACAAATGGTTATTCTTGCTTTTCAACCATATGTTCCACAGCTTTACCAGTCATTGTGTCAGCCAATGAAGCAACTTTGTCTCGAAGTGCTGCAAAAGCAGTCCACTGCATCACAAGTGGCATCTGACACCCCCAGTCAACTGTCTGCTGTTATGCTTTGGGTTCAGCTCCACTATCCATTGATGAAGATCTGATAATCATAAAATTCAACAGCTACTGCCCAGCCAAGAAGTGGAGGAGACACTCACCTCTTCTTCCACTAGCTGGGCAATTAGTGATGAGGAGAGTGTCATGGGAGGAGGTGTTGCAAGCGGAGGTAGTGGAAGAGGGTCCCTGGAGTCTGCGGCGGTGGCGGCGGCAGCAGCAGCAGTGAATTATTGGGGACTGTTGGTAGGAAAAATCAGCTACTCAGCGATGTGGCAGTTTTTCATGTAGCATCCACAATCCTGTGGAGAAAAAGTAGGTTAGTTAGTATATATACATAAAATTATGAATAAACAAATGCAATAATATTGCCAAAGTGAAGTTTTGTTTGAGGGTGTGTTTCCACCTTGTAATTAAATCAGAAAGGACTAGGTATCATTGCCTCTGAATAATTAGCCCTCAAAAATTATTGGAATTTTTAATCTTGATGTCTGAGGGATTTCTCCTCTCAGACAGTGTCACCATAAGTCCAGCCTGCTGCATTACCCAGTGGTGGGCCTTTCAGAGAACTGATGGCTTGTGCCGAGCCGAGGTGGAGAGTCCCATGGTATCATTGCTTTGCGAAGATGGCAGTACCTGCCCTGTAAAATGTTGTTGAACAGAAGGTGGGCCAGTCCTTTAGCTTGTCCGTGTGTACCAAAGTGCACAGTGTTGTCTACATCTGGAGCTGTAACTATGGACTCATGGTGGACAATATATATCCTTTTAGGCCCCCTTGGTGTGGTTTCACGCTGTTCTTCACATGGTTTTCCTTGAGTCACACATGGGAGGAACTACTAAAAATGAGAACTCAATCCATGAAATCATTGCTTAATCCATGAAAACAGCAAATTTGGACCCATGGTGACTGATACTTGGAAAAACATCTTGTTTGCGCTGTGACAAGGAAGCCAGAGTCATGCGTCCTGACATGGCACACGTGTTCAGTCTAGTTATCAAGCATTTTCTGAAGTCTTCCCCCCATCTGAAAGACATCCAAACAACAGGAAAGAAAGTTAGCATGCACTTCTGGCACTCCTACACCACCAAGCACAACCTTATTGAGCCTCAGCGTCAGAACGGTGTACCCCAACATAGTCTGATTTGGGATGTTTCCACCTGTTGGAATTCCACCCTCCATATGCAGGATCCACTATAGGAACAGAGAAAAGCCATCACAGATTTCTGGATGATCCAAACGGATAGGGGGACACCCCTGTGTAAATTCAATGTAAACCATTGGCAGCTCATACGAGACACCGGCCGTTTGCTCAGTCCCTTTGAGGAAGCTACTTTATTAGTCAGTTGCCAGGACTATGAGATGAACGATGAGATTCCACTGCTTCATGTACTACAACACATGTTGGAAACCATGGCTGGTCAGGGCACTGGAGACATGGCACATACATTTCACAGCCACATGAAGCCTGTGGGGGCATAAGTGGAGGAGGAGGAGGGGGTGGGGCACAGCAAACCACAGTTTAGGTTTCACAAAATGACCATTTTATCTAGTCATCTGACAGGAGAGGAGCAGGAGCAGCCACAGGAGCTAGAGGGTTGGGAGGAAGGCGAGACAGAGGACCCAGACACAACGTGGCAGTTTACAGTGGAGATGGAGACAGGTAGTCCCTCCGAGTCACTTGCACAAATGGCACGATGCATGCTCACATGCTTGCGTACTAGTGAGCGCAGAATTGTCTCCATTTGTCAGCGGGAAGACTTCTGGCTCTCCAACTTATTGAACCCTCGCTTCTGGCACAAAATGGGGGCATTTTTTACGCCCACTGAGAGGGAGGACAAACTCGAAGTCAGTTGGGCGATGTCTATCTGCGCCATGGCCCATACTCCCGCAGGTCTGACTCGGGGGGACCTCTGCGATCACCTTCCACTGCCATGGTTGCTGGGGATGTGGAAGGAGCAGCAGCAGCAGCTCCATCAGCAGCAGCCTCAGTCTTCAGTCGCTAGTGAGTAGCTTTCTACACCCGCATAGTGAGCATAGCAGCAGGAAGACCTGGAGCTGGACCTCAAACAGCAGGTCATGTCATACCTTGACATGACCATGCCAACACACCTTCAGGATCCACTGGATTTGCTGGGAAGCCAAACTTGACTTGTGTCCGCAACTAGCAGAGTTTGCCCTGGAAAATCTGTACTGGCCGGACAGTAGTTGATTTAGATGGCAACTGGGCTGCTCTATATAATGAAGCAAAATGGCAAATTTACCTCACTATATAAGCTATTGCCCCTCAGATTTACACAGGGGCTGCTCCATATAATGGTGCAAAACCATGAATTTACCTCATAATATAAACTATTGCCCCTCAGATTTACACAGGGGCTGCTCTATATAATGAAGCAAAATGGCAAATTTACCTCACTACATAAGCTATTACAGCTCTATATAAATAAAAATAAATAAATAAAAAAAAGGGCCTGTAGAAGATTATTTAGTATAACAGATAGGGTGACATGTGCTGGTTTGGGATGCCCATATGGGCTAGTGTTTTGACTGCAGGACAAAAAACAATTCAAAATGCAATACTTTGATTAAGCTGAGGAAGGATCAACAAGCGTATTTAGTATAACAGATAGGCTGCTAAGTGCAGGTTTGGGATACCCTGGGGCCTAGTGTTTTGGCAGCAGGACAAAAACCAATGCAAAATGCAATAGCTTAATAAAGCTGATGCTGATCAACGCTTATTTAGTATAACAGATGGGGTGCAACATGCAGGTTTGGGATACCCTGCGGCCTGGTGTATTTAAAGCAGACCAAAACCAATTCAAAATGCAATAACTTAATAAAGCTGAAGCTGTAGATGCTTATTTAGTATAAACAGATAGGGTGCAACGTGCAGCTTTGGGGTGCCCTGCGGCCTGGTTAAATGAAAGCAGTCAAAAAGGAAGTGCAAACTAAAGTAGCTTAATGAAGCTGATGCTGATCAACGCTTATGTTGTATACCAGATAGGGTGCAAGGTGCAGCTTTGGGGTGCCCTGCGGCCTGGTTTATTAAAAGCAGTCAAAAACAAGTGCAAACTGAAGTAGCTTAATAAAGCAGCTGATGCTGATCAACGCTTATGTTGTATAACAGATAGGGTTAAAATAGCATGTGCCTTGGGATGCCCGTGTGGCCTGGTATATTTCAAGCTGAACAAAAAGTAACAATAATCCAAGTATGAGAAATAATTTTGACCTTCTTTACAGCGCCATACTTTGAAAAAAAATCCTTAATTTCATGCCGATCAATCCAAAGGTCAATGCCCCTAACAAAAATAGTGTTCGGCATAAGTTTTCCTTCTGGAAGGACGTAACCTTTAGTTTACATGGTTGGGGTAGGTTATCTTACAAATTGGGATACCCAGGCAGCAGTGTCATTGAAAGAGACAGATTGTAATGCAGGCCATACGCAAGCAGAGAAACTCAGGCTGCAACAGGCCTCTTTAGTTTACATGGTTGGGGTAGGTTATCTTACAACTTGGGATACCCCACTGTATATGAAACCGAATATAATGCACACCCAAAAGTGGACAATCAGCCTCCCAGAGGCCTGCTTAGTTTAAATAAGAGAGCTGCTTAGTGTAAATAAGAGGCCTGCTTAGTTTAAATAAGAGGCCTGCTTAGTTTAAATAAGAGAGCTGCTTAGTGTAAATAAGAGAGGTAGGTTATGTTATGTTACAGAATGGGATGCCCCCACAGCAGACTTGAGATCAGTATATATGCACAGCAACAGTGTCTAAGCAGGCTCAAACAGGCCAAATTACTTTAAATAAGTGTGCAGCTTAGAGTAAATACAGAGGCTAATGGGATGTTACAGAATGGGATGCCCCACAGCAGACTTGAGATCAGTATATATGCACAGCAAAAGTGTCTAAGCAGGCTCAAACAGGCCAAATTACTTTAAATAACTATGCAGCTTACAGTAAATACAGAGGCTAATGTGATGTTACAGAATGGGATGCCCCACAGCAGACTTGAGATCAGTATATATGCACAGCAACAGTGTCTAAGCAGGCTCAAACAGGCCAAATTACTTTAAATAACTGTGCAGCTTACAGTAAATACAGAGGCTAATGTGATGTTACAGAATGGGATGCCCCACAGCAGACTTGAGATCAGTATATATGCACAGCAACAGTGTCTAATCAGGCTCAAACAGGCCAAATTACTTTAAATAACTGTGCAGCTTACAGTAAATACAGAGGCTAATAGGATGTTACAGAATGGGATGCCCCACAGCAGACTTGAGATCAGTATATATGCACAACAACAGTGTCTAAGCAGGCTCAAACAGGACAAATTACTTTAAATAAGTGTGCAGCTTAGAGTAAATACAGAGGCTAATGGGATGTTACAGAATGGGATGCCCCACAGCAGACTTGAGATCAGTATATATGCACAGCAACAGTGTCTAAGCAGGCTCAAACAGGCCAAATTACTTTAAATAACTGTGCAGCTTACAGTAAATACAGAGGCCAATGTGATGTTACAGAATGGGATGCCCCACAGCAGACTTGAGATCAGTATATATGCACAGCAACAGTGACTAAGCAGGCTCAAACAGGCCAAATTACTTTAAATAACTGTGCAGCTTACAGTAAATACAGAGGCAAATGTGATGTTACAGAATGGGATGCCCCACAGCAGACTTGAGATCAGTATATATGCACAGGAACAGTGTCTAAGCAGGCTCAAACAGGCCAAATTACTTTAAATAGGTGTGCAGCTTACAGTAAATACAGAGGCTAATGTGATGTTACAGAATGGGATGCCCCACAGCAGACTTGAGATCAGAATATATGCACAGCAACAGTGTTTGAGCAGGCTCAAACAGGCCAAATTACTTTAAATAAGTGTGCAGCTTAGAGTAAATACAGAGGCTAATGGGATGTTACAGAATGGGATGCCCCACAGCAGACTTGAGATTAGTATATATGCACAGCAACAGTGTCTAAGCAGGCTCAAACAGGCCAAATTACTTTAAATAACTGTGCAGCTTAGAGTAAATACAGAGGCTAATGGGATGTTACAGAATGGGATGCCCCACAGCAGACTTGAGATCAGTATATATGCACAGCAACAGTGTCTAAGCAGGCTCAAACAGGCCAAATTATTTTAAATAAGTTTGCTGCTTAGAGTAAATACAGAGGCTAATGTGATGTTACAGAAGGTGATGCCCCACAGCAGACTTGAGATCAGTATATATGCACAGCAACAGTGTCTAAGCAGGCTCAAACAGGCCAAATTACGTTAAATAACTGTGCAGCTTACAGTAAATACAGAGGCTAATGGGATGTTACAGAATGGGATGCCCCACAGCAGACTTGAGATTAGTATATATGCACAGCAACAGTGACTAAGCAGGCTCAAACAGGCCAAATTACTTTAAATAACTGTGCAGCTTACAGTAAATACAGAGGCTTATGGGATGTTACAGAATGGGATGCCCCACAGCAGACTTGAGATCAGTATATATGCACAGCAACAGTGTCTAAGCAGGCTCAAACATGCCAAATTACTTTAAATAAGTGTGCAGCTTAGAGTAAATACAGAGGCTAATGGGATGTTACAGAATGGGATGCCCCACAGCAGACTTGAGATCAGTATATATGCACAGCAACAGTGTCTAAGCAGGCTCAAACAGGCCAAATTACTTTAAATAAGTGTGCAGCTTAGAGTAAATACAGAGGCTAATGGGATGTTACAGAATGGGATGCCCCACAGCCGACTTGAGATCAGTATATATGCACAGCAACAGTGTCTAAGCAGGCTCAAACAGGCCAAATTACTTTAAATAAGTGTGCAGCTTACAGTAAATACAGAGGCTAATGTGATGTTACAGAATGGGATGCCCCACAGCAGACTTGAGATCAGTATATATGCACAGCAACAGTGTCTAAGCAGGCTCAAACAGGCCAAATTACTTTAAATAACTGTGCAGCTTACAGTAAATACAGAGGCTAATGTGATGTTACAGAATGGGATGCCCCACAGCAGACTTGAGATCAGTATATATGCACAGCAACAGTGTCTAAGCAGGCTCAAACAGGCCAAATTACTTTAAATAAGTTTGCTGCTTAGAGTAAATACAGAGGCTAATGTGATGTTACAGAAGGGGATGCCCCACAGCAGACTTGAGATCAGTATATATGCACAGCAACAGTGTCTAAGCAGGCTCAAACAGGCCAAATTACTTTAAATAACTGTGCAGCTTACAGTAAATACAGAGGCTAATGGGATGTTACAGAAGGGGATGCCCCACAGCAGACTTGAGATCAGTATATATGCACAGCAACAGTGTCTAAGCAGGCTCAAACATGCCAAATTACTTTAAATAAGTGTGCAGCTTAGAGTAAATACAGAGGTTAATGGGATGTTACAAAATGGGATGCCCCACAGCAGACTTGAGATCAGTATATATGCACAGCAACAGTGTCTAAGCATGCTCAAACAGGCCAAATTACTTTAAATAAGTGTGCAGCTTAGAGTAAATACAGAGGCTAATGGGATGTTACAGAATGGGATGCCCCACAGCCGACTTGAGATCAGTATATATGCACAGCAACAGTGTCTAAGCAGGCTCAAACAGGACAAATTACTTTAAATACGTTTGCTGCTTAGAGTAAATACAGAGGCTAATGGGATGTTACAGAATGGGATGCCCCACAGCAGACTTGAGATCAGTATATATGCACAGCAACAGTGTCTAAGCAGGCTCAAACAGGACAAATTACTTTAACCCTTTAAATGCCAGCCACGTAAATTTTACGTGGTTGCTTCTCCTGGACTTAAGTGCCAGCCACGTAAAATTCACGTGCCTGGCATCTACCCCTGCTAGTGGGCAAAAAAATAAATAAAAATACTCACCTGACCCCTCGTTAGATCCGGCCGGGTCTCCTCTTTAATTTGGTGCCATCCGATCCCCTGTGGGGTCTCGGATGGCTCCAGGAGAGCCCCCGGAATAGTGCCCCCCCCCCGCTTCGGCAGCAGCAGCTGCTATCTGTGAAAAAAAAAAAAAAAAAAAAATGACATTCACTTACCTTAGGTCGCGCTGCCTCCCGACAGGTCTCTTCTTCACTGGGGGGGCCTCCGATCGCCCCCCCCTGGCTCTTCAGCTTCAGGGGAGAGCCTGAAAGGGCTCTCCCCCCTCCTGCTCCGACGGGCGCCGCCATCTTGTGACGTCACAAAGGGGGCGGGGCTTATCGCGTCCCTCGCTCAAGCTCCGCCCCTTTGGGGGCGGGGCTTATCGCCCCCTTTGTGACGTCACTCACCGGGTGCCGTCCTGGCTCCCGGCTGTTGTTCTTTCAGATGCGATCATGCTGGCCACAGGAGCAGAGGGGCAGGTGATCAGATCATCACCTGCCCCTCTGCTACTGCAGCCAGCATGATCGCATCTGTCATCACATCGAGGGACAAAGAAGCTGACGATCGGAGGTAAGTAAAGTAAAAAAAAAGTTTTTATTTTTTAATAAAATTTTTTATTAAAGTGTCAGTGTGTTTATTTTTACTGTTAAGCCCTTGTGAACTGGTAAGGGGTCCATGAGACCCCTTATACCAGTTCACGAGGCATCCCCTATTACCTGCCTCCCCAAAGGCCAGGGGGGGGCAGAAGAGCCCGGGCCCACATAGGGTATGTGGGCTCGTAGGCTGCAGGGTGGGGGGGCCACAAAAGCTGGCCCCCCCACTCTGTGCCTACAAGCTCCCATAGCTGGTCCCGGGCTGGTTATGACGGGTAGGGGGGACCCTACGTCATTTTTTTTTTGGAATTTTAAGGGTTAGGGTTAGGGTTAGGGTTAGCCTAACCCTAACCCTAACCCTTAAAATTCAAAAAAAAATGAGGTCCCCCCCCCTGGGAGGGGGGACCCTACGTCATTTTTTTTTTTTAATTTTAAGGGTTAGGGTTAGCCTAACCCTAACCCTTAATTTTTTTTTTTTTTAAATGACGTAGGGTCCCCCCTCCCGGGGGGGGGGGGGGACACCCTACTTCATTTTTTAAAAAAAAAATTAAGGGTTAGGGTTAGCCTAACCCTTAAAATTCTGCCAAAAAATGGGTCCCCCCCCCTTCCCGGGAGGGGGGATGCTACGTCTTTTTTTTTTTTTTTTTTTAAAGTGGACCAACACCCAGGCTGATCGGCACGGGAATCTATAAGATTCCAGGGCCGATCAGATCCCTCACCGCGGGGCATCCGAAATCGGGATGCCCCGCTGTGTGAAACCCCCCAGGACGCCCCATTCGCCTTACCTTATCCCCATTCCAACGAAGCATGCGCGGGCCTCCGCTGCCTCTCACGCTTCTGTCTAGCAGGGCGCCGTTTGTGAATGGCCGGCGCGGGCACGCTCCCTGTTAGAGGGAAGCGCGAGATGCGGCTGCCAGCGTGCTCGGAGCTGCTGTGGTTGTCCGCCCCTTGTCCGTGCATACCACAGCGGCTCTGAGCGCTCTGATTGGACGAGCGCTCGCGCATGCGCCGTAGGAGCGGGGTGAGGTGAGTTTTTTTATACCTTTCTCGGGGGTTTCACGCAGCGGGGCACCCCCGCGGAAGTGGAACAAAACCCAGGATAGTGAAAATCCTGGGTGTTGGTCCACTTTCAGGGTTAGGGTTAGGTTAACGCTAACCCTTAAAATTCCCCCCAAAAAATGGGGTCCCCTGGGAGGGGGGATCCTATGTCATTTTTTCTTTAATTTTAAGGGTTAGGGTTAGGCTTAGCCTAACCCTAACCCTTAAAATTCCAAAAAAAACGGGGTCCCCCCCCCCTGGGAGGGGGGTCCTTATGTCATTTTCTTTTTAAATTAACCCCTTGCGTTTATAGTGTGGATAGTAGTATTTTGTTTTTAAATGTTATAAAGTGCTATTTTCAGTTTGGGGGGGTCTCCTGGGCAAGAATGGGGGGCTATTGATACATATGTGGTACCGTTGTAATCGGGAGAAATGGGGCTATCACATGCAATATGGTTTTCATTACTAAAACAAATGTTTTATTTAAAATAAAGGAGACAATTGCTTAAAAAATATTATTTTATTTATTTTTTTGTTTTTTTTACGCAAAAATATTTAAAAAACAGCAGAAAAATTACAAACAAGACATTTAATGTTAAAGCCTAAACTCTGCTGCAAAAAAAAAATATATATATTTTCCAGGAAATTCCGGCAAAAATCACGGTTAAACATGGCGCAAAATGGGGAAAAATGACCAACAGAGGGTGACAAAAGTTCAAGTAGGCTGGCAATTAAAAAGGGTTAATAGTACTAGGGATGAGCGAATCGATCCGGACGAACCCGGATTCGATCCGAATTTCAGGAAAAATTCGATTCGGATCGAATCCGAATTTCCCCGCGATTCGATCACTCGAAGTTTTCCTTTAACATCCATTCATTCACATTTACAGGCATTCTAAGATGGCGGACGGGACATGTCTGGACATGTATCCCGCGCCAGTGCAAGCTGGGGCAGTCACATGCAGCCTATCAGCAGCCAGCAAGCCTGGTGACGTCACACAGCGGTATTTAACGGCGGCCATCTTGCTTTTCCTCATTTCTCTATTGCATTCGTGACAGACAGAACGCTGTGTAGCTGAGGCAGTTAGACAGGCAGGGACAGACAGGGACAGGCTGGAGACAGGCAGGAGACAGGCAGGAGACAGACAGGAGACAGACAGAAAGCCAGGGAAAGGTAGGAAAAACAGAGGCTGTCACAAGGAGATTTTTTTTTTTTTTCATCCAGCCTGAGTGTTACTAGCTGGCTGACAGGCTTTGTTAGCGTTTTCAGGCTGCTTATAGTAACTAACTGTGCATATATACTGAACTGATCTTAAGTCTGCTGTGAGGCATCCCATTCTGTGACTAAAGCAGCCTCTGTTTAAGACCATATAAGCATTTGCTCTTATCATATTTGAAATTAGGCCTGATAAAGACACTTTTGCTGGGCAAAGCACTACTGGACCCTGCCAGGTCCATTCCTGCCCAGGGCATCCCATTCTGTGACTAAAGCAGCCTCTGTTTAAGACCATATAAGCATTTGCTCTTATCATATTTGAAATTAGCCTGATAAAGACACTTTTGCTGGGCAAAGCACTACTGGACCCTGCCAGGTCCATTCCTGCCCAGGGCATCCCATTCTGTGACTAAAGCAGCCTCTGTTTAAGACCATATAAGCATTTGCTCTTATATTTGAAATTAGCCTGATAAAGACACTTTTGCTGGGCAAAGCACTACTGGACCCTGCCAGGTCCATTCCTGCCCAGGGCATCCCATTCTGTGACTAAAGCAGCCTCTGTTTAAGACCATATAAGCATTTGCTCTTATCATATTTGAAATTAGGCCTGATAAAGACACTTTTGCTGGGCAAAGCACTACTGGACCCTGCCAGGTCCATTCCTGCCCAGGGCATCCCATTCTGTGACTAAAGCAGCCTCTGTTTAAGACCATATAAGCATTTGCTCTTATCATATTTGAAATTAGCCTGATAAAGACACTTTTGCTGGGCAAAGCACTACTGGACCCTGCCAGGTCGATTCCTGTTGGGGCATCCCATTCTGTGACTACAGCAGCCTCTGTTTAAGACCATATAAGCATTTGCTCTTATCATATTTGAAATTAGCCTGATAAAGACACTTTTGCTGGGCAAAGCACTACTGGACCCTGCCAGGTCCATTCCTGCCCAGGGCATCCCATTCTGTGACTACAGCAGCCTCTGTTTAAGACCATATAAGCATTTGCTCTTATCATATTTGAAATTAGCCTGATAAAGACACTTTTGCTGGGCAAAGCACTACTGGACCCTGCCAGGTCCATTCCTGCCCAGGGCATCCCATTCTGTGACTACAGCAGCCTCTGTTTAAGACCATATAAGCATTTGCTCTTATCATATTTGAAATTAGCCTGATAAAGACACTTTTGCTGGGCATAGCACTACTTGTCCCTGCCAGGTGTACTTACTGCTGGTTTTTAGGGCATCCCATTCTGTGACTACACCAGCCTCTATTTAAGAACCTAACCATTTGCACCTATTCTAATTGAAATTAGGCATGATAAAGACACTTTTGCTGTGCATAGTCTTACTGCTGCCTGCCAGGTGCTCTCTGGTTTTTGGGACATCCCATTCTGTAACATACCATTAGCCTCTGCATTTACTGTAAGCTGCACAGTTATTTAAAGAAATTTGGCCTGTATGAGCCTGCTAACACACTGCTGCTGTGTGCATATATACTGATCTCAAGTCAGCTTTGGGGCATCCCATTCTGTAACATACCATTAGCCTCTGCATTAACTGTAAGCTGCACAGTTATTTAAAGAAATTTGGCCTGTATGAGCCTGCTAACACACTGCTGCTGTGTGCATATATACTGATCTCAAGTCAGCTTTGGGGCATCCCATTCTGTAACATACCATTAGCCTCTGCATTAACTGTAAGCTGCACAGTTATTTAAAGAAATTTGGCCTGTATGAGCCTGCTAACACACTGCTGCTGTGTGCATATATACTGATCTCAAGTCAGCTTTGGGGCATCCCATTCTGTAACATACCATTAGCCTCTGCATTAACTGTAAGCTGCACAGTTATTTAAAGAAATTTGGCCTGTATGAGCCTGCTAACACACTGCTGCTGTGTGCATATATACTGATCTCAAGTCAGCTTTGGGGCATCCCATTCTGTAACATACCATTAGCCTCTGCATTTACTGTAAGCTGCACATTTATTTAAAGAAATTTGGCCTGTATGAGCCTGCTAACACACTGCTGCTGTGTGCATATATACTGATCTCAAGTCAGCTTTGGGGCATCCCATTCTGTAACATACCATTAGCCTCTGCATTTACTGTAAGCTGCACATTTATTTAAAGAAATTTGGCCTGTATGAGCCTGCTAACACACTGCTGCTGTGTGCATATATACTGATCTCAAGTCAGCTTTGGGGCATCCCATTCTGTAACATACCATTAGCCTCTGCATTTACTGTAAGCTGCACATTTATTTAAAGAAATTTGGCCTGTATGAGCCTGCTAACACACTGCTGCTGTGTGCATATATACTGATCTCAAGTCAGCTTTGGGGCATCCCATTCTGTAACATACCATTAGCCTCTGCATTTACTGTAAGCTGCACATTTATTTAAAGAAATTTGGCCTGTATGAGCCTGCTAACACACTGCTGCTGTGTGCATATATACTGATCTCAAGTCAGCTTTGGGGCATCCCATTCTGTAACATACCATTAGCCTCTGCATTTACTGTAAGCTGCACATTTATTTAAAGAAATTTGGCCTGTATGAGCCTGCTAACACACTGCTGCTGTGTGCATATATACTGATCTCAAGTCTGCTTGGGGCATCCCATTCTGTAACATACCATTAGCCTCTGCATTTACTGTAAGCTGCACATTTATTTAAAGAAATTTGGCCTGTATGAGCCTGCTAACACACTGCTGCTGTGTGCATATATACTGATCTCAAGTCTGCTTGGGGCATCCCATTCTGTAACATAACATAACCTACCTACCATACTAAGCAGCTCTCTTATTTAAACTAAGCAGGCCTCTTGGAGGCTGAGTGTCCACTTTTGGGTGTGCATTTATATTCGGTTTCATATACAGTGGGGTATCCCAATTTGTAAGATAACCTACCCCAACCATGTAAACTAAATAGGCCTGTTGCAGCCTGAGTTTCTCTGCTTGCGTATGGCCTGCATTACAATCTGTCTCTTTCAATGACACTGCTGCCTGGGGTATCCCAATTTGTAAGATAACCTACCCCAACCATGTAAACTAAAGGTTACGTCCTTCCAGAAGGAAAACTTATGCCGAACACTATTTTTGTTAGGGGCATTGACCTTTGGATTGATCGGCATGAAATTAATTTTTTTTTTTCAAAGTATGGCGCTGTGAAGAAGGTCAAAATGATGTCTCATACTTGGATTATTGTTACTTTTTGTTCAGCTTGAAATATAACAGGCCACACGGGCATCCCAAGGCACATGCTATTTTAAACCTATCTGTTATACAACATAAGCGTTGATCAGGCTACTTCAGTTTGCACTTGTTTTTGACTGATTTTAATAAACCAGGCCGCAGGGCACCCCAAAGCTGCACCTTGCACCCTATCTGGTATACAACATAAGCGTTGATCAGCATCAGCTTCATTAAGCTACTTCAGTTTGCACTTCCTTTTTGACTGCTTTCATTTAACCAGGCCGCAGGGCACCCCAAAGCTGCACCTTGCACCCTACCTGTTTATACTAAATAAGCATCTACAGCCTCAGCTTTATTAAGTTATTGCATTTTGAATTGGTTTTGGTCTGCTTTAAATACACCAGGCCGCAGGGCATCCCAAACCTGCATGTTGCACCCCATCTGTTATACTAAATAAGCGTTGATCAGCATCAGCTTTATTAAGCTATTGCATTTTGCATTGGTTTTTGTACTGCTGCCAAAACACTAGCCCATATGGGCATCCCAAACCAGCACATGTCACCCTATCTGTTATACTAAATAAGCTTCTACAGGCCCTTTTTTTTTTTATTTATTTTTATTTATATAGAGCTGCAATAGCTTATATTGTGAGGTTAATTTGCCATTTTGCAGCATAATATAGAGCAGCCCCTGTGTAAATCTGAGGGGCAATAGCTTATATAGTGAGGTAAATTTGCCATTTTGCTTCGTTATATAGAGCAGCCCAGTTGCCATCTAAATCAACTACTGTCCGGCCAGTACAGCTTTTCCAGGGCAAACTCTGCTAGTTGCGGGCACAAGTCAAGTTTGGCTTCCCAGCAAATCCAGTGGATCTTGAAGGTGTGTTGGCATGGTCATGTCAAGGTATGACATGACCTGCTGTTTGAGGTCCAGCTCCAGGTCTTCCTGCTGCTCATGAGTAGACTCACTATGCGGGTGTAGAAAGCTACTCACTAGCGACTGAAGACTGAGGCTGCTGCTGATGGAGCTGCTGCTGCTGCTCCTTCCACCCCCCCAGCAGCCATGGCAGTGGAAGGTGATCGCAGACTTCCCCCCGAGTCAGACCTGCGGGAGTATGGGCCATGGCGCAGATAGACATCGCCCAACTGACTACGTGGGATGTCTCTGTAGTAGGTCAGTTTGTCCTCCCTCTCAGTGGGCGTAAAAAATGCCCCCATTTTGTGCCGGAAGCGAGGGTCCAATAAGTTGGAGAGCCAGAAGTCTTCCCGCTGACAAATGGAGACAATTCTGCGCTCACTAGTACGCATGCATGTGAGCATGCATCGTGCCATTTGTGCAAGTGACTCGGAGGGACTACCTGTCTCCATCTCCACTGTAAACTGCCATGGTGTGTCTGGGTCCTCTGTCTCGCCTTACTCACAACCCTCTAGCTCCTGTGGCTGCTCCTGCTCCTCCTCTCCTGTCAGATGACTAGATAAAATGGTCATTTTGTGAAACCTAAACTGTGGTTTGCTGTGCCCCACCCCCTCCTCCTCCTCCACTTCAGCCCCCACAGGCTTCATGTGGCTGTGAAATGTATGTGCCATGTCTCCAGTGCCCTGACCAGCCATGCTTTCCAACATGTGTTGTAGTACATGAAGCAGTGGAATCTCATCGTTCATCTCATAGTCCTGGCAACTGACTAATAATGTAGCTTCCTCAAAGGGCCTGAGCAAACGGTCGGTGTCACGTATGAGCTGCCAATGGTTTACATTGAATTTACACAGGGGTGTCCCCCTATCCGTTTGGATCATCCAGAAATCCGTGATGGCTTTTCTCTGTTCCTATAGTGCAGTGGTCCTCAACCCTGTCCTCAAGGCCCACCAACATGTCATGTTTTTTGGATCTCCAAATAGCCAGCTCTATTGCTCTGCAGCTGCACTAATTACTCCACCTGAGCATCTTTGTGGAGATCTGCAAAGCCTGGCCTGTTGGTGGGCCTTGAGGACAGGGTTGGGGACCACTGCTATAGTGGATCCTGCATATGGAGGGTGGAATTCCAACGGGTGGAAACATCGCAAATCAGACTATGGTGGGGTACACCGTTGTGACGCTGAGGCTCAATAAGGTTGTGCTTGGTGGTGTAGGAGTGCCAGAAGTGCATGCTAACTTTCTTTCCTGTTGTTCGGATGTCTTTCAGATGGGGGCAAGACTTCAAAACTAGACTGAACACGTGTGCCATGTCAGGACGCATGACTCTGGCTTCCTTGTCGCAGCGCAAACAAGATGTTCTTCCAAGTGTCAGTCACCATGAGTCCAAATTTGCAGTTTTCGTGGATTAAGCAATGCTTTCATGGATTGAGTTCTCATTTTTAGTAGTTCCTCCCATGTGTGACTCTGATGGTCAAGGAAAACCATGTGAAGAACAGCGTGAAACCACAATCACCAAGGGGGCCTAAAAGGATATATATTGTCCACCATGAGTCTATAGTTACAGCTCCAGGCGTAGACAACACTGTGCACTTTGGTACACACTGACAGGCTAAAGGACTGGCCCACCTTCTGTTCAACAACCATGCCATGTGACTCTCCACCTCGGCTCGGCACAAGCCATCAGTTCTCTGAAAGGTCCACCACTGGGTAATGCAGCAGGCTGGACTTATGGTGACGCTGTCTGAGAGGAGAAATCCCTCAGACATCAAGATTAAAAATTCCAAGAATTTTTGAGGGCTAATTATTCAGAGGCAAATGATAGCTAGTTGTTTCTGATTTAATTGCAAGGTGGAAACACACCCTCAAACAAAACTTCACTTTCGCAATACTATTGCATTTGTCTATTCATAATTTTATGTATATACACTAACTAACCTACTTTTTCTCCACAGGATGCTGCATGGAACACTGCCACATCGCTGAGTAGCTGATTTTTCCTACCAACAGTCCGCAATAATTCGCTGCTGCTGCCGCCGCCACCGCCGCAGACTCCAGGGACCCTCTTCCACTACCTCGGCTTGCAACACCTCCTCCCACGACACTCTCCTCATCACTAATTGCCGGATAGTGGAAGAAGAGGCGAGTGTCTCCTCCACTTCTTGGCTGGGCAGTAGCTGCTGAATTTTATGATTATCAGATCTTGGATATCAGATCAATGGATAGTGGAGCTGAACCCAAAGCATAACAGACAGACAGTTGACTGGGGGTGTCAGATGCCACTTGTGATGCAGTGGACTGCTTTTGCAGCACTTCGAGACAAAGTTGCTTCATTGGCTGACACAATGACTGGTAAAGCTGTGGAACATATGGTTGAAAAGCAAGAATAACCATTTGTTTTTATATGAAAAAGACCCTGGTTTATACAGACTTTTTTTTTCCAGAGACTGCCCTGCGTGGAAATGAATGGCGCATGGATCAGCCAAGCTTTCCTCCCAACAATGCCTGATGTATTCCAGTAGATTGATGACGGGGCCAGACCAAGAAAGATGGATCGTGCAAAACAGATTTAAGGCGCTGCTCTCCAGTTACAGACATTCCTCCGCATCGGACCACAAGTAAGTATTGATAAAAAATCCTTTACGTTACTCTTACTTTTTATTAATATTCTTCGGATAAGACGGATCAGACATGATTCCAGATTAAAAATTCCAAGAATTTTTGAGGGCTAATTAGTCAGAGGCAATGATACCTTCTTGTTTCTGATTTAATTAAAAGGTGGAAACACACCCTCAAACAAAACTTCACTTTGGCAAACTTTTGCATTTGTTTATTCATAATTTTATGTAGATATTACTAACTAAGCTACTTTTTCTCCACATGACTCTCCACAGGGTGTGATTCATCCAATTTTTGGGCTCCTGAGGCCAACCCCAGGGTCTGTTTAAAGTAATGTTTGGGCTCCTGCTGCTGCTGCTGCCAACTCCAGGGTGTGATTCATCCAATTTTTGGGCTCCTGAGGCCAACCCCAGGGTCTGTTTAAAGTAATGTTTGGGCTCCTGCTGCTGCTGCTGCCAACTCCAGGGTGTGATTCATCCAATTTTTGGGCTACTGAAGCCAACTCCAGTGTCTCTTTAAAGTAATATTTGGGCTCCTGCTGCTGCTGCTGCCAACTCCAGGGTGTGATTCATCCAATTTTTGGGCTCCTGAAGCCAACCCCAGTGTCTCTTTAAAGTAATATTTGGGCTCCTGCTGCTGCTGCTGCCAACTCCAGGGTGTGATTCATCCAATTTTTGGGCTCCTGAAGCCAACCCCAGTGTCTCTTTAAAGTAATATTTGGGCTCCTGCTGCTGCTGCTGCCAACTCCAGGGTGTGATTCATCCAATTTTTGGGCTCCTGAGGCCAACCCCAGGGTCTGTTTAAAGTAATGTTTGGGCTCCTGCTGCTGCTGCTGCCAACTCCAGGGTGTGATTCATCCAATTTTTGGGCTACTGAAGCCAACTCCAGTGTCTCTTTAAAGTAATATTTGGGCTCCTGCTGCTGCTGCTGCCAACTCCAGGGTGTGATTCATCCAATTTTTGGGCTCCTGAAGCCAACCCCAGTGTCTCTTTAAAGTAATATTTGGGCTCCTGCTGCTGCTGCTGCCAACTCCAGGGTGTGATTCATCCAATTTTTGGGCTCCTGAGGCCAACCCCAGGGTCTGTTTAAAGTAATGTTTGGGCTCCTGCTGCTGCTGCTGCCAACTCCAGGGTGTGATTCATCCAATTTTTGGGCTACTGAAGCCAACTCCAGTGTCTCTTTAAAATAATATTTGGGCTCCTGCTGCTGCTGCTGCCAACTCCAGGGTGTGATTCATCCAATTTTTGGGCTCCTGAAGCCAACCCCAGTGTCTCTTTAAAGTAATATTTGGGCTCCTGCTGCTGCTGCTGCCAACTCCAGGGTGTGATTCATCCAATTTTTGGGCTCCTGAAGCCAACCCCAGTGTCTCTTTAAAGTAATATTTGGGCTCCTGCTGCTGCTGCTGCCAACTCCAGGGTGTGATTCATCCAATTTTTGGGCTCCTGAGGCCAACCCCAGGGTCTGTTTAAAGTAATGTTTGGGCTCCTGCTGCTGCTGCTGCCAACTCCAGGGTGTGATTCATCCAATTTTTGGGCTCCTGAAGCCAACCCCAGGGTCTGTTTAAAGTAATGTTTGGGCTCCTGCTGCTGCTGCTGCCAACTCCAGGGTGTGATTCATCCAATTTTTGGGCTCCTGAGGCCAACCCCAGGGTCTGTTTAAAGTAATGTTTGGGCTCCTGCTGCTGCTGCTGCCAACTCCAGAGTGTGATTCATCCAATTTTTGGGCTACTGAAGCCAACTCCAGTGTCTCTTTAAAGTAATATTTGGGCTCCTGCTGCTGCTGCTGCCAACTCCAGGGTGTGATTCATCCAATTTTTGGGCTCCTGAAGCCAACCCCAGGGTCTGTTTAAAATAATGTTTGGGCTCCTGCTGCTGCTGCTGCCAACTCCAGGGTGTGATTCATCCAATTTTTGGGCTACTGAAGCCAACTCCAGTGTCTCTTTAAAGTAATATTTGGGCTCCTGCTGCTGCTGCTGCCAACTCCAGGGTGTGATTCATCCAATTTTTGGGCTCCTGAAGCCAACTCCAGTGTCTCTTTAAAGTAATATTTGGGCTCCTGCTGCTGCTGCTGCCAACTCCAGGGTGTGATTCATCCAATTTTTGGGCTCCTGAGGCCAACCCCAGGGTCTGTTTAAAGTAATGTTTGGGCTCCTGCTGCTGCTGCTGCCAACTCCAGGGTGTGATTCATCCAATTTTTGGGCTCCTGAGGCCAACCCCAGGGTCTGTTTAAAGTAATGTTTGGGCTCCTGCTGCTGCTGCTGCCAACTCCAGGGTGTGATTCATCCAATTTTTGGGCTACTGAAGCCAACTCCAGTGTCTCTTTAAAGTAATATTTGGGCTCCTGCTGCTGCTGCTGCCAACTCCAGGGTGTGATTCATCCAATTTTTGGGCTCCTGAAGCCAACCCCAGTGTCTCTTTAAAGTAATATTTGGGCTCCTGCTGCTGCTGCTGCCAACTCCAGGGTGTGATTCATCCAATTTTTGGGCTCCTGAAGCCAACCCCAGTGTCTCTTTAAAGTAATATTTGGGCTCCTGCTGCTGCTGCTGCCAACTCCAGGGTGTGATTCATCCAATTTTTGGGCTCCTGAGGCCAACCCCAGGGTCTGTTTAAAGTAATGTTTGGGCTCCTGCTGCTGCTGCTGCCAACTCCAGGGTGTGATTCATCCAATTTTTGGGCTACTGAAGCCAACTCCAGTGTCTCTTTAAAGTAATATTTGGGCTCCTGCTGCTGCTGCTGCCAACTCCAGGGTGTGATTCATCCAATTTTTGGGCTCCTGAGGCCAACCCCAGGGTCTGTTTAAAGTAATGTTTGGGCTCCTGCTGCTGCTGCTGCCAACTCCAGGGTGTGATTCATCCAATTTTTGGGCTACTGAAGCCAACTCCAGTGTCTCTTTAAAGTAATATTTGGGCTCCTGCTGCTGCTGCTGCCAACTCCAGGGTGTGATTCATCCAATTTTTGGGCTCCTGAAGCCAACCCCAGTGTCTCTTTAAAGTAATATTTGGGCTCCTGCTGCTGCTGCTGCCAACTCCAGGGTGTGATTCATCCAATTTTTGGGCTCCTGAAGCCAACCCCAGTGTCTCTTTAAAGTAATATTTGGGCTCCTGCTGCTGCTGCTGCCAACTCCAGGGTGTGATTCATCCAATTTTTGGGCTCCTGAAGCCAACCCCAGTGTCTCTTTAAAGTAATATTTGGGCTCCTGCTGCTGCCAACTCCAGGGTGTGATTCATCCAATTTTTGGGCTCCTGAGGCCAACCCCAGGGTCTGTTTAAAGTAATGTTTGGGCTCCTGCTGCTGCTGCTGCCAACTCCAGGGTGTGATTCATCCAATTTTTGGGCTACTGAAGCCAACTCCAGTGTCTCTTTAAAGTAATATTTGGGCTCCTGCTGCTGCTGCTGCCAACTCCAGGGTGTGATTCATCCAATTTTTGGGCTCCTGAAGCCAACCCCAGTGTCTCTTTAAAGTAATATTTGGGCTCCTGCTGCTGCTGCTGCCAACTCCAGGGTGTGAGTCATCCAATTTTTGGGCTCCTGAAGCCAACCCCAGTGTCTCTTTAAAGTAATATTTGGGCTCCTGCTGCTGCTGCTGCCAACTCCAGGGTGTGATTCATCCAATTTTTGGGCTCCTGCTGCTGCTGCTGCTGCCAACTCCAGGGTGTGATTCATCCAATTTTTGGGCTCCTGAAGCCAACTCCAGTGTCTCTTTAAAGCAATGTTTGGGCTCCTGCCCCTCATAGTGATGCCACTTCAACTCTCTTGAATTCAATTGTGCCGCTCTGCGATTCTATTAGCGATGCCTCTGATCTGCATGTGATATTTCTTCAAAGTATTATTTAACTAACCCAACACGCATCCTGTGCGTGTTACAGCAAGGCAGAATGGTTTACAACCCTATTGAGGCTCTAGGAGGCTCAGAAATAGCCGTTTTTAATAGCGATTCGTCGCGAATTTATTCGGGTCGAAACGATTTTTGTCGGAAAATTCGTCGAATCAGTCGAATCGAATTTTTCAAAAGTTCGCTCATCTCTAAATAGTACCTATGCATGTTGGGTATTGTTCTGCTCGGGGGACCTTGCGCTTTCAGATTTAGCTTGTTTTTTCTTATTTGCATATTGATATTTTAGGAAAAGGTGTTTTTTATTCGGCTTTTTTATACATTTTCTTGTGAAACCCTGTGCAACCTAAGAATTCTTCAAGGGATTACTTCCAGAAAGATGAGCCCACGACAACAAGCTGGGTACGCTTAGAAAGCTTAAAATGTGTACTTTCCGGGAATATATGGTTTATGGGGGATATTCCAAATGTAAAGGCTTGTTTTGGTAGAAAAAGCACAAGGTGCGCACATTGTCTGCAGAGCTGAAATTTTGAAGTAAAATTGCTGTTACGCACATGCTTTACTTTGGTGTGTTTGGCAACTCTTCCCTTGACAGGACCTATGCATGCTGGGTATTGTTCTGTTCGGGGCATGTTGCTTTTTCAGATTTTCAGTTTTTTTCTTGTTTCCATATAGTTTTTTTTAGGAAAATGTGGTTTTGATTCTGCATTTTTATTCTTTTTTAGGGAAACCCTGTGCAACCAAAGAATATATTGAGGGGTTAACTCCAGAAAACTGCACCCATGTCAACAAACCTGGTATGTCTAGAAAGCTTGAGGTGTGTACTTCCAGAGAATATATAGTTTGTCGGGGGTATTTCAAATGTAAAGGGTTGTTTTTCTTGAAAAACTGCAAGGTACGCTTAGCGCGTAGCATAGTTGTATTTTATCTGAAAATCTCCTAAAGCGTTGTTTCAGTTTGGGGGAGTCGCCTGGGCAGGAAAGGGTGTCTACCAATACATATGTGGTACCGCTGTAACCGGGATAAATTGGTGTTTCACGCGCAATAAGATTTTAGTGAGAAACTTACATTTTTTATTACAAAAAAACACTACAAATTGTAAAAAATAGTTTTTTGGGGTTTTTTTTGCACATATTTCATCCAAAAATATTGAGAATACACCTAAAAAATGACAAACAAGACATTTCATGTTAAAGCCCAGACTCTGCGGAAAAAAAACAATATATCACTTTCCTGGGAAATCCCTGGAAATCCCTTCAAAAACCACAGTTGAACATGGGGAGCGCAAAAAAGTGCAAAATGGTCTGGCAACAAAGGGTGACAAAATCTCAAGGTAGGCTGGCACTTAAAGGGTTAAATAAGTGTGCAGCTTAGAGTAAATACAGAGGCTAATATGATGTTACAGAATGGGATGCCCCACAGCAGACTTGAGATCAGTATATATGCACAGCAACAGTGTCTAAGCAGGCTCAAACAGGCCAAATTACTTTAAATAAGTTTGCTGCTTAGAGTAAATACAGAGGCTAATGGGATGTTACAGAATGGGATGCCCCACAGCAGACTTGAGATCAGTATATATGCACAGCAACAGTGTCTAAGCAGGCTCAAACAGGCCAAATTACTTTAAATAACTGTGCAGCTTACAGTAAATACAGAGGCTAATGTGATGTTACAGAATGGGATGCCCCACAGCAGACTTGAGATCAGTATATATGCACAGCAACAGTGTCTAAGCAGGCTCAAACAGGCCAAATTACTATAAATAACTGTGCAGCTTACAGTAAATACAGAGGCTAAAGAGATTTTACAAAATGGTAATGGTAATGTTCCCACAGCAGACTTGAGATCAGTTCAGTATATATGCACAACATCAAAAGTGTATAAGCAGCCTGAAACCGCTAAAAAAGCCAGTCAGCCAGTCAGTAACACTCAGGCTGGATGAAAAAAAAAAAATCTCCCTGTAACTGCCTCCGATTTTTCCTAACTTTCCCTGCTTCTCGCTGACTTCCTGCCTGTCTCCTGCCTGTCCCTGTCTGTCCCTGACTCTCTAACTGTCTCTCCCTGACTACAGCAGCGTCCTGTCTCTCACGAATGCAATAGAGAAATGAGAAAAAGCAAGATGGCCGCCGCCTTAAATAGCGCTGTGACGTCACCGGGCTTGCTGGCTGCTGGGGGTAGTAAGAGGTCATTGTGGGTTGGCATCGAGGAGGCCTACTGTTTCTGATCTCTATCTCGAACCTATTATGGTTGCCTCAGTCGGCCTATAGGGGAATTGGAAACCCTTTATTAAATCATTCCCTTAGAATTTGAAGGGTGAACAAAGTGCAAGGGAATCTCTCCTCTCCCCAAAGCCCATTGGTGTCTGTGTTAGGTAACCCAGAGTTCCCTCTGGGTTTCCTGAAGCCAGCAGCATTTTTTTGGTGGAAGACTCAAAATGTAACTAGGATTAAAGATTTAACTACGTTTCTGAGATCCGCTAGGAATATTCCCAATAGTGAGTTCCTCTGCTTTCTACAAATCTCCCACTATGTGGGATGCAAATTTAAGGTAGGAGCTGCCCCACTAGAACAGTTGGCATTTGAAAGGGTATGCAGGGAACACCCTCTGGGAAAAGGTGTGATCACACTGCTCTATAGGTTGCTGGGTGAAGTGGAGGGGGGCATCCTCTGAAATATGTAATGAAATGGAAGGCTGATCTTAACCTGACCTTGGAGGGCAGCGATTGGAAGGTGGCCTAGAGACACTCATTCTCAGGGTTCCTGAATGTGGGTGCCCAGGTAGTGAATACCAAAGTAATGCTTAGGTGGTATCTAGTACCGCATACCTCATAGATTTTGCCGATCCTACCCCTCGGAGTGCTTTAGGGGCTGTCATCTACCGGGAATGTATATACACACCTTGTGGGAGTGCAGGGTGGCTAGACAATTCTGGGCCAAAGTATTTTATGTAGTAAGGAAGGCAACCGGCTGCAATTGCCCCCCTTGCCACAATTGGTCCTGCTCAACCTGAAACCTCAAGACTGCTTAAGGGCCCAGTTTGAGCTCATCAGACATATTGTTATGGCAGCTAAGTTAATCATTGCAAATTCTTGGAAAAAGACAAACATCCACTGGGAGCCTGGTAGCTCGTGTCAATGAAATTATGTTTTTCAAAAAGATGGTGGCCTCTATGCAAGGAGATTTTGCTCCCTTCCTAGCTACTTAGGAGGGATGGATAGCCCACTTTCTGCTGGGTAATTATGAAGAATTCTTCTCTTCTTCATCTCTTTTTTCCTTTTTCTTTCTCTTTTTCCTCTTTTTTCTCTCTTCTGTCTCTATTCTTTCTTCTTTGAGATATCTCTCATCTTGCTCTTTGCGCTGTAGACACACAACCTTTCCTCTCAGTATTAGGGGATTGTTGGGGAGGGGGTGATCGGGGTGGATTATTACCTGCTTGTGTATTATGTTTTTTGTTTGGAGGACTTATGCTTTTGTAAGCCTTGTACACCTCGGTGACTGTGTTTTTCTTTTTGAGCAAAACATTGAATGTTGTTTTTTTTTGGCATATGTTCTTTAGTCTTTCAATAAAAATGTGATGGTCCTGCAACCAGGAGAGAACCTATCGTACATGCCCTCAGTGTTCGTGAAGGGTGGAAGAATAGATCACGATATCGTCCAGGTAAACCACTACAAACCCATCCAGCAAGTCTCAGAAGATGTCATGTTGGAATGTGGCAGGAGCATTACACAGACCGAAGGGCATCACAGTGTACTCAAACTGGCCATACCTGGTACTGGATGCTGTCTTCCATTCGTCCCCTTCCCGGATACGGATCAAGTTATAGGCACCCCTCAGATCTAATTTGGTGAAGATCTGAGTGTTGCCCAGGGGCTGCATTACGTTGAGTTCTGGATGAACCCCTTGGCCAAGTTAGTATCAATGTATTCCTTCAGAGTGACTAGTTCTGGCTCAGACAGTGGTTAGATACGCCCATACGGAATCAAGGCCCCAGGTAACAAGTCGATGGGGCAGTCATTGGGGTAATGAGGTGGTAAAGTATCTGCCCCCTGTTTGCTAAAAACATCCTCAAAGTCCCAGTAAGCCTGGGGAATCTTTTCAAGATTTTCTTGTGACAGGGGTGGGTAGGCAGTCTGACATTAGCTGGGACAAGGTGCATTGCATCTCCCAGTCAATTTTGGGATGTGCCACTGCAACGAAGGGAGCCCGAGGAAGACTGGGAATTGGGGGGGAAACAGAACGTCAAAGCTCACAATGTTGGTCCTTGGAAGCAACAAAGAGGGGAGATCTAAGACTGGTAATTGGGCCACCTTTTACAAAAGTACCATCAGCCAGTGAGAAGACAAAAGAAATGCATGAAGGGCTAACGGTACTTGGTGGAGGTGAGCAAAACTCCATGAAGCAACTGCATGCCCTGAAATCGACGATAGCCAAGATTTCATGTGGACCTTGAGAGAGCTGTAATGAAAAAGGAACATAGATGTAAGAGGCCTGTGATGCCATGGAGACTGTAGTGAAAACTGGACGAGGAACATGCTTACCCTGGGGGTGCACCGGACAGGATGCCCAGAAGTGATCTGAGGCTCTGCAGTAGAGACATAAGTGCTGCATGCAACTTTGAGTTCTCTCCTCGAAGATAGAAGAGACAGAAAGGCAAGACTATTCCCAACTGCATGGGCTCAGATTGCTCCTCCATAAAAGCTTGAGTTGAAAACATCTCAGCGGAAGCAGAACCGGAGCTAGCAGATCCCCTCTCCTGACTTCTTTCCTTAGGCGTCTATCAGTTTGGATGAGAAGATGCATAAGGTTTTGGGTGTCTCACCTCGGGCCAGCTCATCTTTGAAACTATCGGACAGCCCCTTCTGAAACTGTTGACACAGAGCCGAGTCATTCCAATTAGTGTCAAGAGCACAGCAGCAAAATTCTGCTACATATGCTTCTACTGTCCTTCAATCCTGTTTGAGGTTACAAAGAGTTACCTTGTGGACCATATCATCATACAAGACCTCAAGGGCTTTGAAAAAAACATTAAAGGAGTTCAGGAGGGGATCCTGAGTCTCTGGTAACCTATAAGCCTAGGCGTTGTGATTTCCCTGAAGGAAAGATGGACCTTCAAGGCATCTGTATGGAAAGTCCTTAACTGCAACTTAAAGAAGAGTTTGCAACTGTTCTGGAAGGCCCGAAACTGATGACATTCACCCGAAATACGACCTGCAAAGGAATGTGTGGTTCAGGCAGATTCATGGATGCAACAAATGCTGGAGGAGAAGGTGAAGCATCCTCTGGCAGGGAAACAGAGGTGCTCTCTAAGGTGCTAACCTGTACGTGCACGCGTTCCACTGCTTGGACTAGAGCGGATACTTGCTTGGTTATCTGGTCCAGGAGCTCAGATGACTCCCTATCACTGCTCATTTCTGAGTCAGAAAATTCTGCCGGGGACCAGTTGGTGAGCACTATGGACAGGGAGTCCTGGCTACCACTGCTGGGGCTGGCACTCGAAGACAAACCCCAAGCTCGATCCTTCAGGACCAGAATCTAAGGATCACCCTGGTCTTCCCTAAAACCCCCCACAAGGGTGGATAGATTTGCTACTTGGGTGGGTCCTGGGGGAACAGCAGTGGTTGCCGGGTGAGAGGAAGAGGCAGACGATATGAGAGAGCTGGGTCACACAAGTGGAGGCAGCTGAAGGGTTAACCCAAAGTAAAGTCCAAGAGGCAAGCCAGGTCATACACATGGAAGAAGCTCCAAAGCCAGCAGTGGTTGCCGGGTGAGAGGAAGAGGCAGACGATATGAGAGAGCTGGGTCACACAAGTGGAGGCAGCTGAAGGGTTAATCCAAAGCAAAGTCCAAGAGGCAATCCAGGTCATACACATAGAAGAAGCTCCAAAGCAAAGTCCAAGATGCAAGCCAAGTCATAAAAGTGGAGGCAGCTGAAGGGTTAATCCAAAGCAAAGTCCAAGAAACAAGCTGGGTCATACACGTGGAAGCAGCTCCAAAGCAAAGTCCAAGAGGCAAGCCAAGTCATACACGTGGAGGCCTCTCAAGGGTTAACCTAGAGCAAAGTCCAAGAGGCAAGCTAGGTCATACACATGGAGGTAACTCAAGCGTTAATCCAATCCAAGAATCAGGAGTCCAAAAGGCAAAGGCGGGTCATACACGATAATTCAAGGTACTCATGAGCTCACAGACAAAGGGTGGTACAGCCTAGGAATCTTCTGCCACCATATTGCAGCCAGAATCTCCTTTAAATAGGGCCTCTAAGAGATCCTATTGGTTCCCCCAAAGACAGCTGATCAGAGCACCTGAAAACAATTGCCAAGATTGCGGGCATGCATGCGCACTACGGATGACTGCTGCTTGTTCATGTCCATTCCCTGCCGTGCCCGCGCCAAGGATCATGCATGTGCCGTGCACACCGCCAACTGTGGCTGCACAAACAAGGACACGGTTCATGCTGACACAGAAGTGACTGAGCAGGCCAGGACACATGTTGCCGCCACCACCTGGAGAGGACCCTGGGGACCCAGAGACGCCACAGTTGCTGCCGGTATGTGACAAAATCTTAATTCTTCAGTAATTTTTACAAGAGGGCGAGGCGTGGGTGTCCTCAACATGCTCACTCATCCTTCACCAACCTGATCTTTGGTTAGATCAGTTCAAGGAAGACTACAATAGAGGATTTTTTCCTCTCCTTACAGGCAATAGATTTATTAGCCTGTAAAGCTAATATTGTTTTCAAGTGCATTTCTTAAGTTTTGTTTAAAGAATAACTTAAGTTTTCAAATTACAATCGATACAACCCCATGGACCACTTACCTTCTTCCCCTTATCGAACAACTGATAAACACATCTAGCCATAACCATGAGCAAACCAATAAAGGTTTTGTTCTCTAAATGTACAAGGATTAAATGCCCCACACATGAGAGCTAAAGCATTTAGACAGTTTAGATTGATGTATACAGACATCACGTTCACAAGAGACGCACACTTTAGAAAATCACAGACTCCTAAATTTCTAAATAGAAACTTCACTGTGTTTTTTACTGCCTCAAATAAACTAAATAGAGAGGGGTCTTAGTTGCCTTCAAAAGAACTCACAAGAAAAAGTCATTAAAGACCCAGAAGATTGTTACATTATCATAATAGAAAATATAAAAGATAACCCTGTTACCATTGCAAATTATTACCAAACACTGGACAAACAGCATATTTTGAGACACTATTAACACTAATGTCCAATATCTAATATCCAATAATACACAGGGCACACTAATAGTTTTTAATAATACACCCTCATATTGACAGGCACTCTATAACTAATCCCTTGGAAAGTCATCACAAGAAACGCCTACAAACATTTTTCGAGTGCTCCTTGACAAATAGTGCTTATTAGACACATAGAGAGGTATGCACCCATCTAGAAAAGAATATACACTCTACTCTGCTCCACATCAAGTCTAGATCATATATTCATACCTCAACACTCAACCCCACTAGTCATGGATGTTTCAATATACCCAATTTCGGGGTCCGATCATTCTTTACTATTAATCCACATTCCATTCTAAGAAGACTTACAGTACATATCTAGAAACTGAATGAATCCTTGCTAACTGATCCAAATATCAAACAAAACATATCTCAAGCATTAGAAGAACACATTAACTTAAACAAGGGATCTGTAAGCTCACCGGTAATTCTTTGGGAAGCAGCTCCAAAGTAAAGTAACTAGAGGTAAGTATATTCAGCTTGTATCCCAAAAGAAAAAAATGAGGAATAAATTTGAAGACAACCTTACTAAATATTCAATATAGCATCCAATTCCCAACAACCAAAACAGAAATAAATTAGATCGGGTCAAACAAGAATTGGAATTATGCTTAACAAATAGAGCTGCATATCATTTACGCTACCTGAGACATAAATGGTACAGATCAAACAAAAAGTAGTCTCTCCTTTAGCTAAAGAACTCAAAGTGGACCAAAACCCAGGATTTTGACTATCCTGGGTTTTGGTCATTGCCCCCGGGACACCCTGATCAGGGGTGGCCCGTTGTGTGAAGCCCCCAGGTTGCCCGAACAAACTCTTCCCGGTCCTACGACGCATGCGTGACCGCTCATCCAATCAGTGCGCTCGGATTTGCTCAAGCTCTTTCGTCCAGGAGGTCATCTAATACTAGCAGAACCGAGCACACTGGCAGCTGCATCCGCCGCTACCCTGTGACAGGAAGCTTGCCCGCGCTGGCCATTCACAAATACCTGGTGTGGGCACGCACCGTGCTAGAGGGATAGCAGGCATGCGGCTCGTGCATGTGCCATTGGACCAGAAAAGAAGGTGAGTTTATGGGTGACCTGGGGGTTTTCACACAGCTGGGCTTCCTGATTTTCTTATAGATTCCAGGGTTGATCTTTATTGGTTTTGGTCCACTTTAAAGGTCCTCTTACTAATCAAGAAACCATCAAACTTAAAACAATGGATGGTCTTGTTTCAGGAAATCTTAAAAACATTGTCCACACATTGAGCAAATACACTCATCATCTGACGTTTTTAGTCATGAAGAAGCATCTAAACTATTTCATTCACTTGAATTCCAGACCTTAACTCCCTATATCAAAGAGCGTCTGGAACAAGAGATTCCAATAGATGAAGTTAAATTACCTATTAAATCGCTAAAGCCTAATAAACAACCAGGCCCAGATAGACTATAAACCATTTACTACAGAAAGAACTAGCTCATTACCTTGGTCCAATGCTAACTAATGCTTTTAATGTTATATTAACTGGAACAAAATGGGGTGGTGATACTCTTACTGCTTCCATAAGTTTGATCCCTAAGCCAAACACAGATCACACATCATGGTAAAACTATAGACAAATATATCTATTCAATTTGGATGTTAAATTGTTATCTAAAATAATAGCCACTAGACGCAATAATCAGTAAAGATCAGGTTGGTTTTATTCCATAAAGGCAAGCTGTGACAATATTACACATATTTCTCAATTCATACATTTAGCAAAAAATAAAGAAACAAAAGGAGCCAGTTACTATTAATGGAAAAAATAACATTTGATACAGTTTCCTGGGATGTTTTAAGATTAGAATGAAACTTTGGGGATTAGGTAATAATTTAATATCTTGGACAAACTATCTAAGTTCAACCCCAGGAGCAAATGTAAAATATTGTGGTCACCATTTATCCAGATTCAAAATGATTAGAGGGACAAGAGAGGGATGCCCATTGTCAACCCTGCTTTTAGCTCTCATTATTGACCCTTTATCTCAACTTATACAGCAGAATCCTTCCATTTCAGTCTTAAAAATAGGAAAAATGCATCATAAAGTATGTCCCTTTACAGATGACATACTCTAGTTCTTGACTAGACCGATCACCTCCATACCCAATCTCCACTGTGACACCAGAATCGTACCTTTCTACACATATGGATAGGCATAGTCAACAGCAATAAAGACATTCATCATTACAAGTAAAAGAGCTTTACAAAAATGTCTACACATCTGGGATTTGTGGTTAGATCTCAGCTAATGACTCCACAAACTAAAGGGTGTGTATTTATAAGTATGTGTGAGGGGAAGCGGGTGGTTGTATGTGTGTTAGAGAGAGAGATTGAGAGTGATGTCCATTCCACACTGGGTGGAAGAGATAAGATAATGTTATGGTGGGTGGGGTTGACTTCCTATAGATTTGAATATGCTGGCGCAATATGGGATGTTTTACAGCATTTTCTCAGTAGTTAGTTTAAGGTAATCACTGAGTGTGCATTTAGTTATCTCAGAAACACAGTATTAACATTTCAACACATTTTACATTAATCAATAGTCCAGTGTGTTTACACGAGGACCAGTCCTATTTCTGGCCATTGTATTATTTATCTGGAATTTCTAGCAGTTTTCCACTGTGCTTGCTGAACATTTAGTTGCAGTTCTCTCAGACATGGTGGGTGGAGACTAGTTACCATCTACTTTATAGAAAAAGGAGAGTCTGCTTCCTACTGTTCTCTTTTGCTCTCAGAAAAGCCCCATGATCATGGGGCACATTATAGTAGCTGAGGAGTCAGAGTCAGGACTTTGACCTCACTATTCCATTATTTTTCTTACATGTATAAGAATTATATTTAAGCTACAACACTGTATAAGATTAAGGACACTGGTGGTCAAAATGCATCAGCTTGCCTCTTCCTTGATTACTGTGAGTGCTGAAAAGCTCTTTTTATATGGAAAACACTTTTACCATTTTTGAATAAAAGTTTTTATGGATAATATTGCTGGCCTTCTATAGACTATATGCTTCTGAGAAATAAACATTCCAAGCCATTCAAAATTTTTTTACACAGACTAAGAAGAAGCTGCCTACATACGTTTTCACTGCTCTAGTGGACAGTATAGATGAGCTAGCAAGAGATCTGTGGTCTGTGGCTTTTTCATTTTTATGTTTACTAAGTAGTACAATATTGATATCTTAGGTATAGCTTTTTTTCTCCTATAAAAAGACATCTGTCCCAGATGGGTTTCCAGCTTTCCATCTGGTACCAGAAAAGTGCTGAAGAGTTCTAGCAATGACTGCATGTCTAAAATTGTCTAAAACTTTCTCTTAATATACTATAGCTAACAACCTACATCTTCTAAATCTCTGCTGATTGTCTCTGGTGGTTAGAAATGCATCAGGTTGCCTGTTAATTGATTATTGTTCTGGAAATCATTGTGGTTGTTTTTTTTTTTATATAGACTATATGGACTGCTCTTCATTTTATCTCATAATGCTAGATGATTATGTAAATTACAATTAACCCATATTCATCTTTCTTATTGCAGAAGGATGTGGGGGTACTGGTCGATCACAGGCTAAATAACAGCATGCAATGTCAAGCAGCTGCTTCCAAAGCCACCAAGATATTATCATCTCCGGAGGCGACAATCATTTTTTACCATAAGAACTATAAATCTGTGGAATAGCCTCCCACAGAAGCTTGTTACAGCATCAACCATTGACAGCTTCAAAAAAAGTTTAGATGCTTATTTAGAAGAAAATAACATTAGCAGTTATTGTTAGATGTCTCCGGAGGCAACAATAATTTTTTACCATAAGAACTATAAATCTGGGGAATAGCCTCCCACAGAAGCTTGTTAAAGCATCAACTTCTGAGAGCTTAAAAAAAGATTAGGTGCTTATTTAGAAGAAAATAACATAATAACATTGACAGTTACTATTAGCTGTTATCAGTAAGAAAAAATAAATAAAAAACTTCTCCTACCCCAACACCATTGGTTGAACTTGATGGACATATGTCTTTTTTGAACCGTATTAACTATGTAACTATGTAATGTGCTTGTAGGTAAGTGCTTTAGAAGCCCCATCCTAACCACAGAACAGGGTTCATTAGACCCTATTAATATATAGGGTTTCTCATGTGGCAGTTAATGATGTGTCATTACTATTACTACAAAAACAGATTAAGGTCTGCTAACTGTGTCCACAGAAGCCAGAATGACAACTTAAGAAAACCCAAAACATTCCATTACTACATTTATATTGCACTTTAAAATACCATATTAAGAGATGTCATTATTTTTTCAGTTCAGTAACAAGCCACTTTTTATTAGAACTAAACTACTCTGTATTATGAGGTTCTCCCCACTACTTTCAGATTTCTTCTTCCTGCCTCGCAAAATGTGAATTACATTTATCATGACTGACCAAAGAAAGCAGACAGAAAAGAAAAAGAAGTTAGGACAATATGCTTGTAATAAAGTATTCTCTTAACTGACAATGCCACAGATGCATGGACTCTCATTAGATATAGCTGTGGGCATTCTGCCATGTCTGAATGCTGACTTCATCCAGTTACAGCTAAAGGCCAAATAATCTTAATAATTTTGAGTTCATTGCACAAAATATGTCCCGAAGGAATGCTATTCAAATTGAATCAGTCAAAGTAACAATGATTTTATGATTACATAATAAAAGGAATACTCAATTTGGAAGAGACATAATTACGGCAAGCTGCCCTCTGCAAGCATGTTTGTTTGGTCAGAACAATAAGTACATGAGTCATATATTAGTAAAAGAGCAGGCGTTTCTTAATTGGCTTTAGCTCTAGAGATATGTCTGTCAAGTAAATCATTTATGATGCTCTGAATACATTGAGGCCACTCGTTAAATGCCAAGCATTTATGCAAATGCAATTATGCAGTTTAAATAAGTTTGCTCTATGTGATATTTATTTGCCCATCTTTCTCTGTCTACTTATTATGTTCACTGCCTCATCCATATGGGTCTAGCTACGGCATATCATCATTTTTAGGCTAATTTAATGATAATTTGAGCCAAGCAAAGTATAACTATTGTACATAACCAACTGTTGAAAAAATTTGAATGTTTTTAAACAAAAATAAATTTCATTAAAAAAGTAGTCTTTAATCAGAAGTAAATTAGGGAATTAAGTAAATTTACTTCATACTTTTTTACACTTAAAATGGACCAAAACCCATTGAACTTGTGAAATTAATTTGGTTAAATCCCCTGCCGATTCTCTCTTCTTAGGGTGAAGAACTAGAAATGGATATTTTCACTTTTTAAATTGTCCTGGAACACTGTTTTTTTGCTGTTCCTCTCTGTAAGATTGCAGGAGATTAGTCATTTCATTGGTGTGACAATGAAACCGGAATATTGCAAGAGGACATCTCCTACCCCGAGTTCAGAAGTGTCCACCTCAACAAAGAATGGGCTTACATGGGTTTACATCTGGGTGGGTTAGTATTGGAGCTGAGATGAAGGTCTCCTTTAAGGTCTGGAAAGCCTTCACTGCTGGTGGAGACAAACTTGAACGAAGGCACCTTTCCAGGTTAGGTCTGTTAGGGGAGCCACAAAAGAACAGAATCCCTTGATGCAATACCTGTAAATATCGGTGAAACCTAGGAACTCCTGTAAGACTTTCAGGGTTTTAGGTTGTTCTCACTCCAAGACTGCAGACACTTTGGAGGGATCCATAATCAGACCCTGTTTGGAGACCAGATACACCAGGAAAGGGACACACCAAACTGTCCTCACACACACAAATGTGGACAGTTTGGTGTACAGACTGTTCTCCCTCAGTTTTTGCAACACCGCCTTAATATTCTGTCGTGGTGTTCAACCACTGAGTGGGAGAAAATGAGCATGTCATCTAAATGATTACCATGAATTGACCCAGAAATTCATGAAAACATAATTTACAAAATCTTTAAAGAACACTGGGGCATTACAAAAGCCAAAGGGCATAATTAAATATTCATAGTGCCCGTCTTTTACGTTAAAGACCGTCTTCCATTCTACCCTTGGTGTATATAAGTTAATACAAAAGTCTTAAAGGGGCCACAGCGCTGTGGCCCCTTTAAGACTTTTGTATTCTAATTGCCCTGCTAATGTGCACCTCCCTGGTTAGTTATAAAATGGTCTGAGCGGCTGCCACCCCTCCTTTGTTTCTTTTGAATTTGTGCAAGCACATGGAGTGTGGGGTCTAGGCTGTATTGCAAGATCTTTGACCCTTCCACCCCATGGCTTGCACTTGAGGTTTAGGGCAACCTCAGGTAAGCCTGCTCCCAATTTATCTATTGCATTGTATGTCCCAAATGGGGCTCTTAGAGACTAGAATTAGTACTAGAGTTAGGACTGCACCTCACAGGGGCACCTTGGCGCTGGTGGTGCAGCTTAAGCATACTTCTGCAGATGTGTGTGACCGAGCCCCCTGTTTTTAACCTAGTTTAGAGACAGATTGTAGGTTGGTCAGCAAGCTAACTGGTTTGAGTGCTGTGGCCCCTTTAAGACTTTTGTATTCTAATTGCCCTGCTAATGTGCACCTCCCTGGTTAGTTATAAAATGGTCTGAGCGGCTGCCACCCCTCCTTTGTATATAAGTTAATGACATTATAATCCCCCTCAGGTCTAACTTTGTTAATATCTGAGCACCAATAATCTGGTTGATAACTTGATAAGGTATATAAGTTAATGACATTATTAGCCCCCTCAGGTCTAACTTTGTTAATATCTGAGCACCAATAATGTGGCTGAAGAGATCTTCAATAAGGTGTAAGGGGTATCTGTTTTTTACCGTGATTTTGTTTAGACCTCGGTCATCTAAACAAGGCTGTAACCCCCATCCTTCTTTAAGAGAAAGAAGGAAGCCCACTCTGGCTGTCATGGTGGAGGGATGGATGAAGCCCTTTTTTTAAGTTATTTGAAATATATTCTTATTCTTTCATCACTAACTCCTTGGGCCGGGTCAAATTGTAGACCCGTTGGGCATGGCACCCAGCAATAGCTCAGTTGAACAATCATCCCACAGGCCCTGTGAGGAGGAAGCAAATCAGCTGACTTTTTAGAGTACCCGTCCATCCAACTGGCATATGGCAGAGGTGAGACATAGGATGTCCTGTGGGTGGTACAAAAAACAACAATCAATACAAAATGGGCTCAACATTGTCAAATCCCCAGTCTCCCAGTTAATAACGGGATTGTGGGTCTTCAACCAAGGGAACCCCAGGACTACTGAGATCTTGGAGGAGACCGACCCTCCCAAGAGGGTCATTATTAACCGCCAGGATGTGAAGGGGATTATCCAAGGGGATCAATGGAATACCTAGAGTGTCTACAAGAGACCTATCCAAAAAGTTGGTAGCTGCCCCATTATCGAAAAAGACAGTGACAGACTTCATGGAGAGTTCCTATATAATCAAAACAGGTAACAAAAATATAATAATGTGAGGGAAGGATACCTGACCACCTAGACGAGTTCCCTCAACCACTTCTAGGCGCTTAAGTTTCCCACCAGTGGGCGGGCCCTAGCAAGGTGACCTGGGTTATCGCAATACAAACACAGGCCCTGCGTATGATGTCATCTTTTCAGCCTGAGAGAGCTGAGATGTGCCAAGCTGCATGGACTCCTCTAGAGTTGTTGGGGCAAGGATATGGAGACATAGGAGGAGGCACTTGGTGCTGGGAACTCCAGTGTTGATCTTTTGACCTCTTCACACGTCGTTCCCTGAGACTCCTGTCTTTCTTAATGGCTATGCATGTAATTGTCTCAGACAATTTTATAACTAACCTGGGAGGTGCACGTTAGCAGGGCAATTAGGATACAAAAGTCTTAAAGGAGCCACAGCAACTTGGTTAAAAACAGAGGACTCGGTCACACACATCTGCAGAAGTATGCTTAAGCTGCACTGTGACAGACTCTCTGCCCCTTTGGACTTTACACAGGTTCATTACTTTCCTTTTCTTAAGCATGTTACAGACTGCCAGTGTATTGATTGATTACGTTATTCATTGTTCTGACTGCCATTGTATTGATTGATTACATCACAGACAATGGCATTGTTCTGATTGAGTGTATTAATTCCAGCAGCACCTCTTACGATTGGGAAAAGGACGTCTCGGGCGGTGAAGCCCTCCGGCGATAAGGGTTATCGCTACAATTGGTGGCAGCGGTGGGATGGTCCTTTGTACCCAGAGAGAGTGCTACCCTGATGGAGAGTCAGTAGGACAAGTTGAAAAGGCTGACCCTGAAGGATCTACTCGAGAGCCGGGGAAGGTCGGCTAGCAACCGCCCACGTCAGGAACTGATAGCCGAGCTGATCGAAATGGATCGTGCAGCAGTGAGGACCGAAACCAATATAGAGACTGATGAAGACGCTGCTCTCGTTCAAGCGGTTCGGAACAGATTGTCGGTCTATGGTCGAATCCATTACAAGAACTAATCGACCAAGTCTTCGGCGACTCGCAATCCAGCAGCCTCTCAGCACCCTGTGAGTACATGTGTGTGTACAAGACCAGCACCCTGTGAGTACATGTGTGTGTACAAGACCAGCACCCTGTGAGTACATGTGTGTGTACAAGACCAGCACCCTGTGAGTACAACTGTATGTGTGTACAAGACCAGCACCCTGTGAGTGCATGTGTGTGTACAAGACCAGCACCCTGTGAGTACAACTGTATGTATGTGTGTGTATCATCTTCACCCTCAATACTGAGTTCTGTCTCTTATTGGGGGGAAAAAGACAAGACCAGCACCCTGTGAGTACAACTGTATGTGTGTGTGTGTATACAGGCCCGGTAGACAAAACGGTAATGCAGATGGATTATCCCGGCAAACAGAACTCTGCCCCTAACAAGAGTCCGGACAGCCCCACGTTAACCCGAACAGGGTCAATCCGGGTCTGCCGGGTGTTCCACAAAAAGGGGGCATTGTGACAGACTCTCTGCCCCTTTGGACTTTACACAGGTTCATTACCTTCCTTTTCTTAAGCATGTTACAGACTGCCAGTTTATTGATTGATTAGGTTATTCATTGTTCTGACTGCCATTGTATTGATTGATTATGTCACAGACAATGGCATTGTTCTGATTGAGTGTATTACAGACGTCTATTGTGTTGCTGATTGCGTCACCGGCAGAGTTGAGGGATTGTGTGCCCTGCTGTTATTGGTCGGTGTGTGTGTCATGCAATGGAGACTTGTGTATATAAGGCCTAGAGTGGCACTAATAAAAACACTTCACCTTCACCCTCAATACTGAAGTTCTGTCTCTTATTGGGGGAAACGCTATATTACAATTCACTAGCCTTTGTAAGGGCTGTTCCTGTTTCCTCACGGACGACTCTGGAATTCCAGCAGCACCTCTTACGATTGGGAAAAGGACGTCTCGGGCGGTGAAGCCCTCCGGCGATAAGGGTTATCGCTACATGCACCACTACGCCAACGTGCACTTTGGCGTAGTGGTGCAGCTTAAGCATACTTCTGCAGATGTGTGTGACCGAGTCCTCTGTTTTTAATTGCCCTGCTAACATGCACCTCCCAGGTTAGTTATAAAATGGTCTGAGCGGCTGCCACCCCCCCTTTGTTTCTTTTAAATTTTTAACTCTGGGGGGAATGGAGCGTTTTCCCTGCTATGATTGTGTTAGTGGGTTCAAACTCCTTAGATAGTTGTACTGGAGGGCCCTTTAAGAAAGGTGTAGTGTTGGTGACTGCGTTTAAAAATTGTTACATTGAAGGGAAAAAAAATCTCTGTATTTATAAAAGGTTACCTTAATGTTACCGTTTAATATTTGTCTAGTCACTGTGCTTTGTGGTCACTGCAGGGTTAACAGGACCAGCTGCAGTCGTCTAATCAGGATTAGGCAGTGCTGCTTCTAAAAATAATATAGAATGAATTATTAATGAAGGACCTTCCTTTTCTATATTGAGGGCAGTGCCGATTAAAATAGATATGTCCAGTACCTGTGGTTCGTTTCTGCTGTGGTTTCCGCAATGGTGCCCTTGCTTCACCGGCTGTCCCATCAATGTGCAGCTTATCAGAGGACTAACCCATTTGGGCGAACCGGACAGGATTAGATAACTGTAGTTGGTGCGCATGTGAACGCATTGGCACCCAGCACGCGTCCTTTCGGCCGCTAGACCGGAAGTGACATCACGCGCGCCGTCCTCTCACTATGTGTCCACATTGTACCGCCATTTTGGTGTAGATCGGCAATATTTGCTCCAGTATTCTCATTTAGGGGGTAAAAGTTATTATTAAAAATCCACTGCTGGTTAGAGTTTTAGAAGTTCTGTAGTTGCATTTAATGGCTGTATTCTAAAAAATATCAGTCAAAGGTAATGTGAGAGGTAATTGTGGAATTGCAAGTCACAGCAGCCTATTATAACTATCAGGAAATTTATTGATGGAAAATGGTAAAAGTGTAGCAGATCTATGTGTTTAAGGGGGCCCACCCCATATATCACTCCCAGAGTTATATAGGCCAACCTGTGTATACACTCCAAATGAGAACAAGAGTACATGTTTACACAAATATGTTTACACAAATATTCTCATCTTTTTCTATATGAAATACAATATATCATTAAACTATTAGTGATCATGGAAAGTTCCTGGCATCACTTGTAATTAATTATGTTATATGGTGTACACAGTTAGTTTGCTATATGTATTCACAGGAGTTGCATTATGTGCATGTGTCACGGGATATCCATACCACATTGGTGAACTATCCTTCAACTATTCTATACTATCCTGTTGATCCCCATCTTTGTATGTCTCATGGGTAATATATGCCGGACTCTTTTCGGCTTAAAGTCTATAGGTCCATACTGGACTCTCACTTTTGATTATGTCATCTAACTTTTAGCTATGATGTCCTCTAGCAAACAATGGTCTTGGTTCTAATTAAGGAATCTGCCTTTCTTTTTCCTGCGTATCCTATGCTTTTGTAGGTATATGGTAATAGTTAGTACCTCTGTCCTGAATCTCCACGCACTCCTGGTCACAGGTACAGAGCAAAACTTATAGCTTCGTTCAGACCTGGGAACTTGTGTGTCCGGAGATGGAAGATCCAACGCGTTTCTAATTTCAAGGTTGTTTTTTCAAGGTTACCCCCCCCAACCGATGGATGTATTCTATCCAGGGCTTGGACTTTCAGGGTGGCCGGGTTGCTAATATGGTATTTTAAAAAGTGACGTCCTATCAGTGTTTTGCTATTTGCTGTCTTGATGCTGTAATGGTGCTCGTAGACCCGCTTTCTCAGTGGGCGGTTGGTCTTGCCAACATAAAATCTGCTGCATCCACATGTCAGAAGGTATATGACATGGCATGTTTTACAGTTTATAAAGTGCCTGGTTTTGTATTTGTCTTTTTGATTCAGCGTAATTTCTGTCCCTGACACCATATATTTGCAAATACTGCAATTCCCACAGCTGAAGGTACCCCAGACTTTGCACCATTTTTCCTTCTGCTGTTCCGAGAAGTGACTATGCACTAGTCGGTCTTTGATATTATTAGGGCGTCTGTAAACTATCCTCGGTTGTGAAGGCAGGAATGTTTTTAGATAAGGGTCATTCCGTAGGATATGCCAATTAGATTAAAGAATGTGCCTTATGGATGCGTGTGCATCGGTATATGTTAGTACCAGCACGGGCCCTTGTCTTTCTTTGCCAGTCTTGGTTTATATAAAAGTTTTTGTCTGTTTAGACCTCTGGGTTTCTTATAAGCTGCTTTGAGGATTGGTCTGCTGTAGCCTCTTGCATGCAGTCGTGCCCATATGTTAGTGGCTTCAGACTTGAAGCTTTCTATTGTGGAGCAGTTTCCACATGCACGTATAAATTCCCCATAGGGGATACTGCGCAGGAGGTGGGTGGGGTGGGTGCTGGTTGCCCTTAACATGGTGTTTGCCGACGTTTCCTTACGATATAGGATAGTGCAAATTTGTCCCTGCTGGTCTTTCTGTATTTCAAGGTATAAAAAGGTGACTCTTTCTTGATGAAAATGACATGTGAATTTAAGATTCAATTCGTTGTTGTTGAGGGTCTGAACAAAATCCTCCAGGTCCTCCCTCGGCCCCTCCAAGATGACCAGGATGTCATCAATGTATCTGTGCCATGCCGAGACATGGCACAGGTACCTGGCCATTTCGTCCTCAGCCTACAAACTCCTCTCCCACCAGCCCAGGAAAAGGTTGGCAAACGATGGGGCACAGGTTGGCAAACGATGGGGCACAGGTTGGCAAACGATGGGGCACATATGCCGAAAAGAGTCCGGCATATATTACCCATGAGACATACAAAGATGGGGATCAACAGGATAGTATAGAATAGTTGAAGGATAGTTCGCCAATGTGGTATGGATATCCCGTGACACATAATGCAACTCCTGTGAATACATATAGCAAACTAACTGTGTACACCATATAACATAATTAATTACAAGTGATGCCAGGAACTTTCCATGATCACTAATAGTTTAATGATATCTTGTATTTCATATAGAAAAAGATGAGAATATTTGTGTAAACATATTTGTGTAAACATGAATATTTGTGTAAACATGTACTCTTGTTCTCATTTGGAGTGTATACACAGGTTGGCCTATATAACTCTGGGAGTGATAAATGGGGTGGGCCCCCTTAAACACATAGATCTGCTACACTTTTACCATTTTCCATCAATTAATTTCCTGGTGGTTATAATAAGCTGCTGTGACTTGCAATTCTGCAATTACCTCTCACATTACTTTATGACTGATATTTTTTAGAATACAGCCATTAAATGCAACTACAGAACTTCTAAAACTCTAACCAGCAGTAGATTTTTAATAATAACTTTTACCCCCTAAATGAGAATACTGGAGCAAATATTGCCGATCTACACCAAAATGGCGGTACAATGCGGACACATAGTGAGAGGACGGCGTGCGTGACGTCACGTCCGGTCTAGTGGCCGAAAGGACGATATCAGCGCTCCATGGCTTGGAGCTCTGACAGACGCACGCTGGGTGCCAGTGCGTTCACATGCGCACCAACAGTTATCTAATCCAGTCTGGTCGCCCAAATGGGGTAGTCCTCTGATAAGCTGCACATTGATGGGACAGCCGGTGAAGCAAGGGCACCATTGTGGAAACCACAGCAGGAACGAACCACAGGTACTGGACATATCTATTTTAATTGGCACTGCCCTCAATATAGAAAAGGAAGGTCCTTCATTAATAATTCATTCTATATTATTTTTAGAAGCAGCACTGCCTAATCCTGATTAGATGACTGCAGCTGGTCCTGTTAACCCTGCAGTGACCACAAAGCACAGATATATATATATTTCTTTAATATTTAAATCAGGGCGCTGAAGAAGCCAATCCGGCGAAACATGTCTGCCCTGATACTGATCGCTACCCCAGTAAGATGAAAGTATTGGCCATATAAATGTTGTCTAAAGAATGTTTTGTATTGTTTATGAATGTATAATGGAAAACATATCCTATTGATCCATAAGGGTCGTTTTTTTTATGATTACATTTTCAGTAAAGCTCTAAAACAATTTTAACAGAGATAGAGTTGTGGTGGGAGTTCTGGGTCCTTGTTGGGTGTTGGGACTGGGCCTAGTCCTAAAATAACTTTATTTCATACAGTAGAGTATGCCAATTCAGGAGTCCCCGTAAAGAGGTAGACCAAATCCCCAGGAGTCTTATAAACTCAAAGGGGGTGTTGCTCCTCCTTAAATTATATTTCAACAACAGATTATGCAGCACTGTATAAGGGAAATGTAATTATCCCTTGAGGAACTTCTGTGTACCGGGGTGCTCAATGAATTCAATGGGAGCAGTCTTTTGTGAGGCCACACCCACCTGCCCCTCCAGTTTTGCCTATGTCCCTGGGGGTGATAGATGTGGGGCACGGGTGACAGGTAAGTTGGGAATTGTGTTCCCTTTGGCACATCTGATTTGAGGTTTAACAGGAAAATCCACAAAAGCAGATATTTGTTCTATAACGGTTATATGTACATGCTGAATTGGCTGACCGACATCTTTCAGTAGAGAATGTGGCTATTATGGGAAGAAAGGTTGAGGACTCCTGCCTTAGACACTCTTAGATGCACAATAGCAACAGTTGTGATACAGATTCTGAATGATTAATGTGAGTATTTAGGAATTATATGGTTTAATTCAGAACTATTTTGTTATATTAGAATGCTACAAATGATTAATGACATTGGATAACAAGATATTGTAGGACTTCACCACATCTTCAACCCCAATGGGAGCTGCACCAGGTATTGCCAAGATACCCTGCTTATGGAAATTAATTCTCCTGCATCCATGTTTTACAAAATCTGTTAATATAGAAACATATTGAAAAATAACTCACATTTAAAGATAAATAGAATTCTTTTCATACAAAGAAATTCAGAGATCTTGCTTTGTTCACAAAAAAAGCAATTTACATGCTGAAGCCCTTGGTGCCGTAAATGCTTTAAGAATCCTTTTCATTAAAATGTTGGCAGCCTTTGGTAGTTTGGATAGTTTTCTGAAACCATAAAGGTGTTTTGTTCCAACTTAAAAAAATGGGCTGCATAATTGACACTGTAATACCAAATTTAAACCTGAATAAAACATTTGTGAAAGCAACTTAGGCAAACACAAAAGTTCCACCTGCAAAAATCATTTAATGTTAGATTAGAAATCAGAAATAGTTATATTGTCATACATATATACAAAGGAATTTATCTAGGTGGCGCTGTGCATAACAAGTAAACAAAGGGGTTTATTCATCAAGGGATAGCGGCAGGCAGCATCTCGTGAACGCTGGATGAAGTACGCAATACCACATTTATGAAGGCGAGTGACAGCGCCATGTAGCGTACAATTTATCATTGCAGGCAACTCAACATATAGCGCCGGCGCTCTAGCTTTCAGACCACCAGGTATTACCTGTTGCTACCTGTAGCTCTCCCATACATTTCAATGGATGTTCCTTTACTTCTGATTAGACAAGGTGTTTGTGTTTAATTTTTTTATTCTCTCAAATAATTGTGTCAGCTCTCCTGGCCTAGAAAGAGTCATTTTTGAAAACTTTTTAGATTTTTTTATATTTTTATGCAGAATTGTCAATACAGGTCTGACATTAAAATATTAATGTCACAATGTTACAACAATGATTTTCCATGTATTTTCACTTTATTACTGGTTGATATGTGTTCAAAAACAGACTTTAATCACACAGCGTCTGGCGCTCTATGCTATAGCAACCAGATCCAGAGCACCGATGCTCTGTGAGTCTGTTTTTTTGTTGAATATGGTGTGAGTTGCTGAGAGTCGGTCGCAACGAGCTGGCGCTACCTTTCGCTCCCTGCAACGCTGTACTGGTGTTAGAGCACCCAACATACATCTCATTCATCAATGCCGGCCAGGTTACTACAGCAAATGAGATGCTCTGTTACAGCGCCCAATAGCCGATCACAGCGTATACTAGCGGTCGCTTTTAGTGCTCTGTACAAACGCTCATCTGCGGATACCTGGGGCTAGTAATGAATCAGCCTGCCAATGTAACTCAGAATAATATATATATATATATATATATATATTGTATTTTTTATAACTATAGTTGTAAAAGTACTGTATATACAGTAAAGTCATGTGTCTATCATGAAGGTTTTAATGCCATGTTGAGCTGTTTTGGTTTTGATGACCCACAGTTTTTTTCCAGAAGTCATCTGCTGCTCAGGGGGACAAAAGTAATGCCAGCTTCCAGGCAGGGAAGATTCTATACTACTGAGGTAGGGGTTCTGAGGAATCCCTTCATGTGACTTTCTATACATGGAGGGGGATTACCTGGAGAATCCCACTCTATGCCCCCCCCCCTTCCTGTGACATAAAAGTCACATTTGGAAGATTCCACAGAGGCCCTTCCTCTGTGCTATAAAAGTTTCCCTTCCTGATGACCAGCATTAACCTTGGCAGGATTCAAAAAAAGAGGGACTGGTAACCCCTTAAAGAAGAGAAGGAGGGACTGGAAACCCCCTAAACAAAATATGCTGGTGGGGTGGCTGCTAAATCAGCTGCCACCAGCATTAAAGGATTAGCCCAACCAGGGTGGTGAGATTCTGGAACCAACTGTTCTGCGTTGTGAGTAAGGTTACTGTTGAATTAGTAACAAAATCACCATAATAGGCCATAAGAGGCCCTGCTAAACAAAACTGAAGGGTTCCAAATCTAAGAGCAAATTATTTTTTATGCATGCATGGCAGTTAAATTGACCATAGCAATCTGTTTTTCTTCAATGTCTTCTTCTTTTCTCACTTTCTTCTTTTCTTAATTAACACTGAAGGTTTTACTTGCTATCTTGGATTTAATGGACATTTTTAAGTGTTCTCTAGTGACATGTGTTTGTGTTTTTGTACCATATGCATACTTTATGTACCGGACGCTAAGACAATAATTGTGAAATGTCTTCTTGTGACAAATTTAAAAAAAACTATTGGAATATAAAGATTAGCACACAGTGCATAAAGAAAGGCTCCTGCCCAGCAGAGGACAGAGAACAGGAAGTTGGTGAGTACAATTAAATTTAAAGTAAGAGTTTTGGACCTCTGCTGAAGGTGATAAGGACTACTAGCGGCAGGCGCCAGCATTTTGGCCATTGAGTCCTGGCTTACCAGTGGCTTGATGGAATTGTGAGCTTTGGGAGAGGGCACAATAAATTGTTTGGAGAGGGGCATCCCCCAAAAAAGGGCCACTGGAAGGGAGAGACATGGCACCCTCTTGGCAGTCAGCATTTCCTCTGATTGGATGCCAGTTTAGAAAAAGTGGGACCTTTGTCTCCCTAAACATCAGATGAAGGTGGAGTGGTTGCTAAAACCTCCGCTGCCAGCATCAGGATATCAAACCACTGGACTAGGAGAGAGCCACCAATGTGGTGAGCTTGAGAAGAGGGTGCGGTCCTAGGACAGATGGAAGAGGCAGTATGGGTTGATTTTGATTATTTCAGATACTTTTTTTATTGCATCTTATTTATTTTTACTGTTTGAGTACTGGCAAGGGACCCAAAAGAACCCCTTTTCCAGTTTCCAGGGTAGGGGGGGCAGCATGCTTCCTGACGGCACTGGCAAGTGGCATGCCAGATGATTTGACCCGGATCTTGGCAGGATCTTATATATATGGGTTGATTCAAAGAAACATGTAACAGCTTGGATTTGGCTCACGATCATCCTATTTTTCACGTCCGCTCGTGCGTTCGTATGAACTTGCGAGTGATTCAATAAGCAAATACGTTTCTATCCTAAAAGATACGTCCGTTCGTATGATATCTCCCGAACTTGCCTCAGTCAGTTGCCAATCGTAAAAATCACGTTCATGTGCTCACCTGTTGCGGCGGCAGCCTGTTTTTTCGGCTGCTTCCATCGTCAACCTCTTCCAATTACTTGCGTTTGCCTCTGGTTTTCATTGGTTTTTGGCCTCTTAGATTCGTGCGTTCGTATGTTTATAAGATCTTGCGCATGCGCACCCTCAACCAGAAACTTACCTAAACCCCTTAGCGCTTGCATCCAACTTCATTTCTCGGTCCCTCAAACTTACCTAAACCCCTTAGCGCTTGCATCCAACTTCATTTCTCGGTCCCTCAAACTTACCTAAACCCCTTAGCGCTTGCATCCAACTTCATTTCTCGGTCCCTCAAACTTACCTAAACCCTTTAGCGGCTGCATCCAACTTCATTTCTCGGTCCCTCAAACTTACCTAAACCCTTTAGCGGCTGCATCCAACTTCATTTCTCGGTCCCTCAAACTTACCTAAACCCTTTAGCGGCTGCATCCAACTTCATTTCTCGGTCCCTCAAACTTACCTAAACCCCGTAGCGCTTGCATCCAACTTCATTTCTCGGTCCCTCAAACTTACCTAAACCCTTTAGCGGCTGCATCCAACTTCATTTCTCGGTCCCTCAAACTTACCTAAACCCCGTAGCGGCTGCATCCAACTTCATTTCTCGGTCCCTCAAACTTACCTAAACCCTTTAGCGGCTGCATCCAACTTCATTTCTCGGTCCCTCAAACTTACCTAAACCCCTTAGCGCTTGCATCCAACTTCATTTCTCGGTCCCTCAAACTTACCTAAACCCTTTAGCGGCTGCATCCAACTTCATTTCTCGGTCCCTCAAACTTACCTAAACCCCTTAGCGCTTGCATCCAACTTCATTTCTCGGTCCCTCAAACTTACCTAAACCCCTTAGCGCTTGCATCCAACTTCATTTCTCGGTCCCTCAAACTTACCTAAACCCCTTAGCGCTTGCATCCAACTTCATTTCTCGGTCCCTCAAACTTACCTAAACCCTTTAGCGGCTGCATCCAACTTCATTTCTCGGTCCCTCAAACTTACCTAAACCCCTTAGCGCTTGCATCCAACTTCATTTCTCGGTCCCTCAAACTTACCTAAACCCCTTAGCGCTTGCATCCAACTTCATTTCTCGGTCCCTCAAACTTACCTAAACCCTTTAGCGGCTGCATCCAACTTCATTTCTCGGCCCCTCAAACTTACCTAAACCCTTTAGCGGCTGCATCCAACTTCATTTCTCGGTCCCTCAAACTTACCTAAACCCTTTAGCGGCTGCATCCAACTTCATTTCTCGGTCCCTCAAACTTACCTAAACCCCGTAGCGGCTGCATCCAACTTCATTTCTCGGTCCCTCAAACTTACCTAAACCCTTTAGCGGCTGCATCCAACTTCATTTCTCGGTCCCTCAAACTTACCTAAACCCTTTAGCGGCTGCATCCAACTTCATTTCTCGGTCCCTCAAACTTACCTAAACCCCTTAGCGCTTGCATCCAACTTCATTTCTCGGTCCCTCAAACTTACCTAAACCCCTTAGCGCTTGCATCCAACTTCATTTCTCGGTCCCTCAAACTTACCTAAACCCCGTAGCGCTTGCATCCAACTTCATTTCTCGGTCCCTCAAACTTACCTAAACCCTTTAGCGGCTGCATCCAACTTCATTTCTCGGTCCCTCAAACTTACCTAAACCCTTTAGCGGCTGCATCCAACTTCATTTCTCGGTCCCTCAAACTTACCTAAACCCCGTAGCGGCTGCATCCAACTTCATTTCTCGGTCCCTCAAACTTACCTAAACCCTTTAGCGGCTGCATCCAACTTCATTTCTCGGTCCCTCAAACTTACCTAAACCCCTTAGCGCTTGCATCCAACTTCATTTCTCGGTCCCTCAAACTTACCTAAACCCCTTAGCGCTTGCATCCAACTTCATTTCTCGGTCCCTCAAACTTACCTAAACCCCGTAGCGGCTGCATCCAACTTCATTTCCCGTTCCCTCAAACCTACCTAAACCCCGTAGCGGCTGCATCCAACTTCCTTTCTCGGTCCCTAAAACGTAAGAAAATCACATAATTTACATATGTCTATATGTTTCTAAGCGTGTTGTTTCTGGTTTGTGTAATTTTTTGGGTGTGTGCATATTAGAAAAGACACATTTAGGAAGGCTTAAAATCTAATTTATTTTCATTATTAGCTTGGTTTGGTTTTAAATAATTGTTAAAACCTCTATTTTTTTTTTGGGTTGTTTTTTTTTTTTTTTTTTTTTGGTAATTTGGTCTCGGTAAAACACATCTAATTTTTTTTTTTTTTAAAACAGTAAAACACATAGAATTTTTTTTTTTTTTTCAACAGTAAAAAACATTTTTTGTTTTGTTTTAACCAAACATAATTTTTGTTTTTTTTACAAATCCATAAAAGGCTTATAAAAATTTTTACATATTTAAAAACAAGTAAAACAAAGGAGCCAGGACCAAGGGCACTAATCCTCCTCGTCTTCTTCATCTGTTGGCCCCAACGTCGCCTGTATGGCCAGCAGCTCGGCCACCAACTCCTTCATTCTTTTTTTTTTTCCCGCCAAGGTTTGGGGGATCATCCCTGTAACCAATAGAGAAAGAAACATAAATAGGAGTCCCAGACCGGTTTGTATGCTGGAAATAGATTTAGGGTTAATCAAATACATGTAAATGCATGACATATGTCATTCTTCCAAGGGATACAGTTAATGCATTTCCCACAGGTAAGTGTTTAAACTCCTTAAACCGGACCTTCCACATTATTTAATGAAAACCAATAACTATTCACAAATGATTCGGCACCACCTCAAAGTTATTTAGGGTTTTTTGGGGATTACAGCGCCGCCATCTGGACTATGAAGCATAACACTTAATGAGGAGTGGAGAGTTGGATAAAGTACAGGGGAGTAGGTTACAGTGGTGCGTTGGGAATCCCGAGCATAGCTGGGTTGAGGGAAAGGTCATCACTCACACAATGCATGGCAGCACCTTCCTTTTTTCAATCTGTATCCCATGCTGCCTGTAAATATTGCGCATTCCATATTCCCCCATATTGGTTTTGTTCAGTCTAATAACATGCATTAGATGGGTGAAGGGTGTTTTTCCATGGTTCTAATCTGTAGGTACAGTGTGATGGCTAATTCTTTGGTTCTTAATACTAGTTAGGGTCCTCTTTAAGCTAACGAAGTGCCCACATGAAAGTGTGAACTACACATTGGCTACGCCTTTAGTTATGTGTGTGTTATTAGCTAACCAAACATTAATATGAATAATGGCATGGAGACTTACGGAGTTGGTGGCCGACAGATGGCTGGTTGGGGCCAACAGGCTGCCCTTGGTCCTGGCTCTGCTGTGAAGAAGTCCCTGGAGAAACATGTGACATTTGGTTAGTACTTGTAGAGAGTCACTATTCCCAACATATCTGGCTCCCAGTCTGGCTGACATCACTCACCTTCGCCAGGATCGACTTCAAGCATCTCTGCTGCCTCCTCCTCCACTATCTCACCCGCTCCAGAAGCTTCTACAAATACATAATAAAGGATAACTTAGTTTTTGGCCTGCCATTTATATCTTTGTGCCTATACATGAAGAGTGACATACCAGAGCCTTCCCCATGCGTGGCCAGGTATGACTCCACGCCCACGCGGCTTGGCCCCTCCTCTGTGGTAAGGTCCAGGGGCTGGTCTGAGGAGGCCACAGAGGAGGGGTAGGTCCGTCGCCCGGGAGATCCACCACCTTCACTCACAGATGCAGAGTCATGCAGCACTGGTCGGCCTGTACGTCTCCGGGTGCGGCGAATTCTGAAATCCATTTCCAACACTACCAAAGAAAAGTCATTATAAATAAAGGCATAACTTATACATTTTGAACATATACCATGCAATTGCTTTGTACTTACTTGGGAAATGGATTCCAAAAAACCTCCGCACCCGGGGCATGTGCAGACGTTTCAGGTCCGACCAATGCTGCATTATCTGGGTGTGAGTGAAGGTGGTGCTGGTCACACGGTGGATTTCCGCGATGATCTCCCGGGCGATGTCCCTTTTCTCGCACACATTGGGCGCGAAGTCATACCGGCGCTGAAGCATGATCTGAAAAACATAATGGACACAGAGCTTTTACTTTTACACACCGACCCATATGTGTTGCATCACAAGTTGAGAATTTAATGTCATTAACACACACATTTCGAGTGGCAGCCATTTTTGGGGAGTGCCTTAAAGAGGACGTTGACTGTGAATGACAGTCTGGTCTTATGTTATATGTATCACACACCATGTACATACAGATAATAGCCAACATCAAGAATCAGGCCACCTGCATCTATGGCATGTTAGGATGGTTTAAACATCCAAGATGTAGCCTAATGCTTAGGCTTTTGGACCACGTGTGTGGCTTCCCGTTGTGTTTTTAGGGCTTAGGAAAACAGTGTTCCTCAAACATCCGCATCAAGGTCCGAGACAGGCCAGGTTTGCCAGCTCGCCCCGCTACTCCACAGGTTAATTAACTGTTGCTAAGCCGGACCTATTGGCCGAATTAGGACATCAGCATAGACAGTTGAAAACGTGGCCAGGCTCGGCCCTTGAGGATGAAGTGTGAGGAGCCAGTGATTAAACATTAAGAGACCCCAAACTAGTTCCAAACGCATCATTTACATTTAGGCCATCATTGACTATTAGATTAAAATGCACAGGCAGCCACTTACCAGCATGAGGATCTCTTCCTGTTGACGGGTGAAGATAGTGGGCGCCATCTTTATGCTTCTTCAAGGCAGCAGATAAGTGAAACCCCAGCGGTTTCCTGGTTCCGCTCGAACGTACGTTCGTACGAGCGCGTAGTCGTGCGCATAGGCGTCACACGCTGGGCTCATTATTTAAAGGTCCCTGCACCCAAAGCTCATTCTCTTTGAGCATTTGTGTACGATGGCACCGAAAAAGGCTATGAGCAAGCGACCCCAGCCAAGCAAGACCGCGGAGGGCCCAACAACAAGGTCCCAGCAAGGTCGGCGAAAACTGAGAGGCAAGACTCCCACCTCGGCCCCACCAAGGGACCCTGGACCCTCAGGTACCAAAAAAAGGGGCCCCAAGCCCCGTGCCCCTGCAGCCAAAAAGCTGGCAACTGCAGCACCCACCACCTCTGCCCCCAGAAGAGGCAGCACAAGTGAGCCCACACAGGCCATGCCTTCAAGTAGGGCAGTTCGGCAACCCATGCCCCGCAGCAGGGCCCGAAGCCCATCCAGGGCCCGAACCCAATCCAGGGCACGAAGCCCAGGCAGAGGCCGAAGAACCCCATCCAGGGCCCGAACCCCATCCAGGGCCCGAACCCCATCCAGGGCACGAAGCCCAGCCAGAGGCCGCAGAACCCAATCCAGGGCACGAAGCCCAGCCAGAGGCCGAAGAACCCCATCCAGGGCCCGAACCCCATCCAGGGCCCGAACCCCATCCAGGGCACGAAGCCCAGCCAGAGGCCGCAGAACCCAATCCAGGGCACGAAGCCCAGCCAGAGGCCGAAGAACCCCATCCAGGGCCAGAACCCCATCCAGGGCCCGAACCCCATCCAGGGCACGAAGCCCAGCCAGAGGCCGCAGAACCCAATCCAGGGCACGAAGCCCAGCCAGAGGCCGAAGAAACCAATCCAGGGCCAGAAGCCCCTACAGGGCCCGAACCCCATCCAGGGCACGAAGCCCAGCCAGAGGCCGCAGAACCCAATCCAGGGCACGAAGCCCAGCCAGAGGCCGCAGAAACCAATCCAGGGCCAGAAGCCCCTACAGGGCCCGCCGAACCCCATCCAGGGCCAGAAGCCCCTACAGGGCCCGCCGAACCCCATCCAGGGCCAGAAGCCCCTACAGGGCCCGCCGAACCCCATCCAGGGCCAGAAGCCCCTACAGGGCCCGCCGAACCCAATCCAGGGCCAGAAGCCCCTACAGGGCCCGAAGAACCCCATCCAGGGCCAGAAGCCCCTACAGGGCCCGAAGAACCCCATCCAGGGCCAGAAGCCCCCGACCTGGCACCAGCCGGGAACAGAGCCCCCGACCTGGCACCAGCCGGGAACCTAGCCCCCCAAGAGGGCCCCGAATTGCAACCATGACCACATCTACACCTGGAAGTTCGGTGGCCAGCCACGCAAGAACACCCAGTCCCTTGGCCAGTCCAGTCCAGTCATTGGGAAGCCACCAATCCGGCCATTCCCCTACCCAGCCCCAGGCCATAATGTCACCACATGTGTCTGCACACATGGAGGAGCAGCCAAGCCAACCATCTGGCCGCACATTGCGCCGCGGCCAGTTGAGTGGGAGATTCTCCCATGACCAAAATATGGCATTGGCTAGTGGCCTTACATTATACTATGACGAGCTATATGGGAGCAAATCCAAACACACCACCAAGCAGCGCAAGATGGAATTGTTTGAAACCATCCTCCGACAAGTAAATGCAGCGGGGGAAGAGAGGAAAGATGTGTCCCAAATTCAGAAGAAAATCTCTGATCTGAAGTATGCTGTACGGCAAAAAGAAATTAAAAGGCATAATTACAGGTAAATAAATGTTTTCGCTAAATATAATGTTTGGGATGTACTGTATGCACCTTTTCTGAGTACCAAACGATTTTCTCTTTTCAGCATGAAAACTGGAGGTGGCTTTCCATCTAAATTGGAGTTTACCCCTGCTGAGGAGATTGTGCTTGGACTTCTCCATCCGGTCGCGGTCGGTGGACATGCTGGTCTAAGGGACACAGACTCACCGACCCGTACCCACGGTGAGTACTCTTAAATCTGCATGTTTGCCTGTTTGCTAAATAATCTACAGTTCACTAGTAACAAGATAACGGGATGCCCCTATGGTTTGCCTTGCTTGGCCTCGCACTACTGTGGCTGTTTGTGTCCTCTTTGGGTCCCTGGGAATCACACATTTAGGCCCACAGCCATTATGGCAAAGATCAAATGTCCAATTGGATTGTTAAAGTCATGAAGTTTCGCAAGATAAGTGATATATTTGGAATCAATCACAAAACACACATCATTATGTATGGGTTGCCTTTTGGTTGTGTGAGTTGTGTTTGAGTTAACAATTTAATTAGCCACCCACAAACATATCTGACCTAGAGCAGCGAGACTCAACGGGCGGCCCGGGGTCCCAATGCGGACCTTGGCACCACATTCAAGGACCCCTGCCCAGACAGCCCTGCACTCAGTTACTTCTGTGTTGACGTGCTCAGAGCTGCCCCCTTGATCGGCGATGTAGTGGTTGGTCTCCTGCCCAATGTCATGGCTCCCTGAAACATAGCATTGCAATATGAAGTACTGCACAGGAAGTGGCATTGCAAGGTACACAGTAACTTGGTAAAACTTTCTCTTGGCACTATTGTGTCCCGCTGCCCCTGCTCTGGCCCATCTGCCACAGTCCCCCCATGCCCCCCCCCCCCCCCCACATAAGCCCCATACATTTGTAACAGATTGGCTCCATCCATCCCATCACCATCAATACGTTAACTCCCCCCTTTAGCCATCCAATCCCTGTCCCCTCAGCTCTGGCCCATCCAGCCCAGCAAGGGCAAGCAGCCTTTATTAGTTGGCACTTTGAACTCTCCAGCCCCTCCACCAGTGTATTTATTTTTAACTAGACACCCCCTGCGTCAGCACCATGGCCAGACATTCACCTCTCACCACATACCTTGAAATGGGCCTTTACAACAATTGTTTGAGTACCACGGACCTAGCGAATGGTAGGCTAAATCCCAAAATGTGCGTTGAAAGTTGTATGCTGACTGGGTACACTTCCTGACTTAGAACTGAGGTCAGTTAGCAGTTTTTGAGAGCCATTGCACCTATGTAAAGTTGCGTGTGTTTGAACAAAGGTCACCATTGCTCTAGAGTTGAATAATATTACAAATAGAGCTATATTTGATTACCTATCCAAAAAAAGGTTATGTGTGTGTTTACGTGGTTTGTTTTTCTCTTCTTCAGCCCAGCATGATCCCTCAGCAAGGGTAAACTCACCCCCCAGTTTGGTTATGCCTACCAGGTCCGTACAGCATAGGAGCCCAGATCAGAGATTTCCGGTAAGTTAATTTAGTAGCATAAATACTACCAAGTGCTTAAGAATGTGTTAAACTGTTGAAATCCAAAATTTGGACGCCAACTTACACTTTTTTTTTTATATGTCCCTACAGACCCGCACACTCATGGAAGAGATCCAGGACATGGAGGAAGATGATGATGTCTCCGTGCAGGGCACGTCGGATGAACTCCCCCTGGGTCCCAATTTGGAACTGCTCCATAATGTTTCTCTGGCCAATCCTCAGCAGCAGAGTGAATCTCCATCCATTGTGCTTGCACATGGGGAGACTGACACTACAGTCCCCAGTGTTCACTCTGCTGCTGAGGATTTGCAAAGCAGGCCGGTTGCTGTTGAGGGTACGACACCACGCGGCAGGGCACGCCCAAGAGCCAGGGTAATTGTGCGGCGGACGCCATTACGCCGCCCCACAATTTCCCAGGGGAGGCAGAGTGCCCTGCTTCAATTATGGACCCAACAAAGGGACTCTTATGACGCCCAGCTCGTTACAGAGCGTGAGCAAAGGCATGCCGACATGGTCAACATCCATACCAGTCTACAGGGCATCCTCGCGGAGTTGCGTACCCTCAACAGCAACGTGGCCAATGCAAGTAATGGCATCCAGTCAGCCATGGCTGAGATGACCAATATGCAGAGAAACATTGTGGAGCAGTTTCAAATTCACAATGCTGCCATGGCCCAGGCTAGGTCCCATTCACATGGACCTCCACCTGGACCTCCACCTGGGTATTATGGGCAGCCACCCTATTAAGCCATGGGTGTGTGGGACATCTTTTCTCTTAACCCCCACTGTATTTACTTGTCCTTTGAGGTTTCAAACAATCCATTTTGTGTTGCTCAGGCAGGTTGTGTTTTGTATTTGCTCCCATATAGCTCCTTAGAGTAATGCTTAAGGCCACTAGCCAATGCCATAGGTCTATGTGGAGTGTATCTGGCCACTTATGGCTTAACATATGTATTTGGTTGGTGCTCCTCCTGTTTGCAGACATGTTTGTGTGACATTATGGCCATGCCCAAATATCCCTGGGCACAGGCAATATTAATGACTGGACTAGGCTGGCCTTTGGACTGGGTGTCCTTGTTTGGTTGTGCCACTCACTTCCAGGTGTAGATGTGCTCGATGTTTTTTTGTAATGTTATCCATTTGTAACCACAGATGTATGTGGACTGATTTCTGTGAAGCACTATAATTTTTCCTTTTCAAAGTAAAAAAAAAACTGCACTTACAATACTTGTGGCGTTTTTAGTGGGAAGACATTTTAAACAGCTTGGGCTAAACCAGATAATTTGGGTTTGAAGAGGTGTAACAATGCAAAGCTAAAGCTAAGGAAACTACATGAAATACATTAGGCAACAATTAAGGTCTAAATGTTTTACTTAGAGGTAATGCCACATTACGGCCAAACAACATATGTAACAAAAAGGATAACACAGACACACAGAATGGTGAGACAGGGAAAAAAGTTAAGTAAAATGCTGGCTGATCAGGTTGGCTCGAACAGATTGGCCAGACTCACTGGGGGGCCCCACAAAATTCTCGACTTCATCCTCGACGGCTGAAGAGGGCAGGCTGTCCACATAACGTGGGACACGTTCCATGATGGCAAAATTGTGCAAAACAGCACATGCCATTATAATGTCGATCACTTTCTTGGGATCATATTGCAGGGCCCCCCCAGTATGGTCAAGGCAACGAAAACGTGTCTTCAGCAGACCAAAGGCCCTCTCCACAACAGCCCGGGTCTTGCGATGCGCACGGTTATACGCTTCCTGAGAGGCATCCTGGGGCCGCAGCACAGGCGTCATGAGCCAGGGTAGAAGTGGGTACCCGGAATCACCTTAAACAGAGAATTAAATGTAATCAAAATTAAAAAGGCAACACAACCAACACCAAAAATTTCACAGATATCATAATGATGTAAGGTAAAGTGTTCCCAAAAAAAAACAGGGCACATTAGGGCCCCAAAAAATTCCACTAAGGTATAACCTAAATAAAAATGGCACTTCTATATCCCAATTAATTAACAAACATCTGCACGGCCAAGGGTATTTGGATTTTACATATATTTGTAGTTTTCAGACATGTTACAATTAGGATGCTGCTGAGGGCCTATCCACATTTATCTGGAAACTACAATGTATGCAGTTTAAGTCCACTTTGACATTTAAAGACCAATAGTACAAAAGGAGCCAAAGGTCAAAGATCCTTGGGTATAAACTCCAAACCAATATATTTAGGCACAAGGAACTTACAGACATCCTAACTAAAGGGAAAACATTCTGAAGGCCAAAGCGAGGCAAGCATTTTTTTGGGAAGTTCCTAATATATGAGCCAAGAAAAAGGCAGTTGGACGCTTATGTAAAGAATTCCAAAACAAACATATCAACAAATACAAGATTAATGCCACATTTAATAACACACAAATAGGACACACTTACCAAGCAGCCATGCCCCCGAAAATTCACCTGCCTCAAATCTCCGAAACAACCCAGATCGCCGGAGGATATAGGAGTCGTGGGACGATCCGGGGTAGCCGGCAAGGACACTCATAAACCGCATATCCGGACCAACCACGGCCTGGACATTAAGGGAGTGTCCCATTTTACGATTCCTTAAGGCAAAAACATACAAAAAGGGTAATTGATATTTGACCCAAAATAATAAATTAACCACAAAACATGTCTGCACTCTATTGGGAAAGACTAATGAAAAGCCGAGATAAAGCAGCTACACAAATGAGGGATAAACAAATATGCTGCCGCAAAGGAAAACAGGTTACATGACACGTTGGGCAACATAATAACCAATCTCAATACCTATATATATACTCGTCGGCTGCCCTAGGTACGAGTGCCACATGTGTGCAGTCAATTGCACCAATAACGTTGGGCATGTCGGCCACATTATAAAACCCAAGCTTAATGGCGTTTCTGGCTGCCATATCATCAGGAAAATAAATATATGTTTGAGTTATGGCAGCCATGCCTTCCAAAAATTTAGACAGTGCGCGGCTCAGCGTAGGCTGTGACATCCCCACAGAGAGGGCACCCAGCCTCTGGAACGAGCCGTTCGCCAAAAATTGCAGGCAGCCAAGCATCTTGGTCATACCTGAAATTGCATGCCCCTTCCTTGTGGTGCGGGCTAACCATGGCCGCAGCTCACTATATAATTTATGGAGGGAAGCGCGATTAAGCCTGGTCAGCTCGAACAGCTCAACATCATTCATGCTATCGATGTTCATGCGACGACGCAGGGGCAATCTGCTCTCAGACATCTCGATCAACTCAATGCCAAAAAGCATAAGCCCTTGATGTGCCACAAACTCGCTCCGCTCCATCCTACTCCCGAGGCCAAATAGCTGCCGGCAAACATTTCGTAAAGCAGCTCTTTAATGGGCTTCAAAACAATTAGCAATCACCTCTCTGAATTGGGCGCAAGCCCATGTGAAGGACGTAAAAAATAGGATCGGACGCAAATAATACGATTTGGACGGGAAAAACACACGAACTAACGCAAATTATACGATTCTCGTACGAAATGCGTATGTTCATATACGTCTATGCGCGAACGATCGTGCGAATACGAAATGGCCAAAAAAACAAGAAAAAATGACAAACACCCACCCAAACTTACGATTCTCGATACGAAATCAATTAACTTTGGCTCTTTGAATCGAGGGGATAGTGAATCTGTCCAAAACAGCAAGATCTGAGTCAAAACTAGCCTCATCACTAAAGCACATCACTATTTACATTTTTTGCTCATTTTTGAATCGTATAGATATTTGTAAAAGGCCACATAACAGACAGTAATGGAACAGCTTAAAATAGATTCAATGATGGAAGAATAGAAGTTCATCATCATTGCCTGTGGCAGGTTGAATCTTTTTAGCTTCCATAGGAAGTGCATTCTCTAATGGGCCGTGGGTTCAATCTAGGACAGCAGCCAGTATGGAGGGTGCGGATGATCCAAATGTTGAAATAGGCATGGTCAGACGTGACATGGCTGGCAACAAGGCTTGGCCGAAGGTTTGGTCAGATTAGGCAGGGTCAGTGACGGGGCTTGGCAGCAGACATCATCAGACATGGCAGGGTCAGCAACAGTGCTTGGCAGCAAGACAAGGTCAGATAAGGCAAGACAATGTAACCCTCTTGTGTCACAATAAGAAAAAGTGTTGGAGGAGAGGCAAGGCCATGTGACTTCTAGTGAAAATCTGTTGCAGTGTGAAAACCACCAGCCTTCTGTTAGTCTGTCTGTCAGGAAAACTGACCAACAGGAGTGAATTTGGGAACTAGATTTTTAGGGAGTGCATGATAATTTTAAGATGTGCTTTTTTATGGTAGCATTCTTTTAAGGAAATACAGAAAACAAAAACACTGATGTGAGATTTGTTGTACTGGACTGTGTCTAAAAATTTAGGAAAATAAATCATTTATGTTCAATCCCTTGCTGTTGTGCTTGGTTTGTGCCCAAAAAGATCTGGGTACGTGTAATTGGTCGGTGCTCTCTAACCCTGAAAGTGTATAAATTCAAGTTGAAGTTAAATCTTAAAGCTCTTTAGAAGCAATTGCTTGGATTTATTTGGCGGGCATGCTGCTAAAAGAATCCTGACTCAACTTTTAACTTTTATCTCTTTGAAGAGGTGATTGGTCTTAAAAATAAGTAAAAGGGCAACAAAGGAGGTGAACTGTGGTCAAGATTACCCAGTTAGCAATGTCAATCTGGCTTTTTTTTGTTTAGGTATTAAAGTCATTGTCTATGCCAAAAAACAATCAACATCTGTACCCTCCTTTTGCCCCCCACAAATGATCGCTGCTTGTCCGTCACTCTGGATCTTACCTGATTGTGAGATCAAGTCCCACTATATGGCAAGGCCTGGCATGCCCCCTCCATTGCAGTGAATGTTGATTAGGCCCAAACTGTGTGGCACACAATCTGACCATCATGTAAATTCCAGAGCACTGGACTAGCAGTGCACATCTGCTGGTCGGCCGAAAAGTTTAGTATATAGTTTGCTTGAATTAGGCAGGGCAATAACTTTAAAGGTGTCTTTAAATAATTTCCCTGCAAACCCTGCATATTTTGAGTATAATGAGAGCACGCTTTACAAATCTGACATCAACTTTTTGCCTTTACTCTTCAGAAGTCTATCTTGGAGCCATTTCTATTATCAAACATATTTTAGAGTAAAACTCTCACTTTCAGGAATGCTTGTGGTTAAACAATTGACAATGAACAATGTCTTAGTCTCAAACAACACATGATTTACCTCCTATATTGCTACTGGTTTTCCTGATAAGAATGTGTAAAGAACTCTGCCTTTTGCAATTTATAAACTGCATTCTGAACTGTCATGTGCTCTGTATTTGATAAACGATGTGCTGATTACTCTTTATTAAATTCCGAGAGATGCACCCAACTCCCTTTTTCTATTGCCTGGTTTTGTACCCTTGTCCTTTTTCATTTCGTTTTCATAGCACATGTCATGTACAGTTATATATGAGCTTCATAAAATGAAGTATTAGTAGTAATAATTTATAGAATATTATAAAATGGCAGCCCTGTACAAGCTCTGTTAAAAAGTAATCATGACCTAAGCCTTTTGTTGGCTTTTGCCTAAGGCCAAGCTAGTTTTCCCTTATTTTATGGAAAAAAAATCTTCTTGACTCACAATAAAACCTTTCACTTCCACCTGTCTAGTGCCAATAATTGGAAATCATGTTGCCCTTAATGTGATTCTATAACCAGGAAGTAAGTGTATGTCATCACCTTCTGCCCAGTGTCCTAAAACATTGTGTGTCTTTTTTTACTAAAGCCTTTGCCCACTATTCATAAAGTAGTGCCAGCAGTGCCCCCTGGTGCTTGATACATTAATTTAAACACAGCCTTATATGCTCTAATAACTGCAATAAATCTGAAAGCACTACAAACTAAACTGTCATTATGTGGCAGTTTGGCTCGTGACTGGATTAATTAGCATATGGCCCCATTCATATATCAGACTGCTTCCTGTTAGTGTTTTTTATGAATATTGTGCAAAGGCTTTAGTAAAACAAAAAAACGCAGGCTGTGTTTGGGGCACTGGGCTGGGGGTAGAAGGTGACTACATGAACTTCTCTTCTGGGTATAGGATCACTTTAAGAAAGGCAACAGGGCCCTTTTCAACTATTTTAATATATTACTTATGAAACTCTGGTTCAGTGCTGAGGGACCAAAATGTTGTTTTTGTATGCCCATGTATGTATGTAGACAAACACTTGTGGCCCTAATTAGTCTATCTTGGAAGAGGTGCTAAGATGAAATGAGAATTTGTTTTACTATTGACCTAAAAGAGACCAAAAGAGATGTATGTATGTATGTCTTCTAAAGTTTTGGGCTCTTTCCAATAACCCCCCACCTGACACCTTCTTGTCGTTGGCTTACCATCAAAAATGTTCTGTGTGTGTGAGAGTGTTTCTGCCAGCTTCCCAAATTATTCTCCACAAGGAAGCATTGACTGTGGATGTTTTCTGATGGATACGTTCCTGCATCTGGTCAATTTGTGAAGCGGAGGCACAGCCCAAGAAAGACACCATACAAGGGGGTCTTCCTTGTATCCAAGGAACTGAAAATACAATAAGAAGCAAACAGGAGAAGAACAGATATCTGGTAAGACAGATTTGTAGATAAGCAAAAAGACAGATAGACCGTTAGAACCTTTGTGGAAAACACAGTGTACTGTATAACACATCCAAAGGGTTGGAGGGGTTAACATTGCTTAGGTGTTTTAAATTACCTATAGTATTTGTGGCACCCATCATATTATCTTAAACATGTTTAAAAATTAAGGTTATATTCTTTGGGTAATAAACTCACAATGACAGACTGGCTAATTCCACAGCTTGCTTTGAAGAGAGCTGTGTTAAGAGTCGGAGTCTGAGCTAGTTTTGGCTGGAGTCCTAACCAGGAAAAATGTACCAGAAGCATAAAAAGAAAATCTTTTTCTAATGTTATAAAAAGTAATGTAACTTTCATAGGAACTTTAGAGATGTTGTTCAAAATATATATATATGTTCTATCAGGCTTAGGCACTTGTTTATATAAGTCAGAGATAAGCAGCAGCAGGGTGATCTAGTGGTGATAGATGAGCTTTCCAATCTCCCCTGTGTCTATAAGTATCTTCATGCTGCCCCAAGGCCGTTAGCTACAATGCCTTAAACTTACAGAAATGTAAATGGATTGTCCAGACAGAAATTAAAATGTGTACACTCACCTCTTTTCCCTTGCAGATCTTCCATGCAAGTCTGGTGTTCCCCCGCAGCTCACCTGTACATAGTCCGGTGTTTCCTCGCAGCTTATCCATGGAGTGTTGGCATCTTCATACAGAAATTCCATCTTCCAGCACCAGCGGCCTCTCATGGTGACATCCGTGGAGCCTTGATTATAACCCCACTACCTACTTCATTCAATGCAATAGAGGATGCATTCCAAATCAAGTTCAGCATGCCTTACCTTGACATTAAATTAGCTTGTTTTCTGCTCTCTCCATGCTGAATGTCAGGGGCTTTATTCAGCCTTTCTTTTTATTTCTTAATTTGACGAGTTAACTCCCTCTCTTGATCCATGAATGTTTCAGTGTGCCATTCCTATATAGAAACATAGAAGGTTGACGGCAGAAGGAGACCATATGGTCCATCTAGTCTGCCCTTATGTGTATACTGTATGTTCTCTTTATCTTAGGATAAATGTGTGCTTATCCCAGGCATGTTAAAATCAGTGACTGTTGATTTTTCAACTACCTCTGCTGGAAGTTTGTTCCAAGCATCTACTACTCTTTCTGTAAAATGTATAATATTTTCTAACATTGCTCCTGATCTTCCCCACGGTTGTGCCCCCTTGTTCTATCATTAAGTTTCTTCTTACACATATTTAAAGGTCTCAATCATGTGGGGACATGATTGAGACCTTTAAATATGTGAAAGGAGTGAATAAGGTTCAGGAGGGAAGTGTTTTTAAGAAGAAACTTAATGATAGAACTCTCCCTTCTTTCCTCCAGACTGTACAAATTAAGTTCTTTAAGTCTCTCCTGGTAAGTTTAAGTCCTTCCACCATTTTTTTTGCCGCCTTTGGACCCGTTCTATTTGAATAATGTATTTTTGCAGGTAAGGACTCCAGAACTGCACACAGTATTCTAGCTGTGGCCTTACCAGGGCTCTATACAGCGGCATCACAACCTCCCTCTTCCTACTGGTGATGCCTCGAGCTATGCAGCCAAGCATCCTGCTTGCTTTTCCCACTGCCTGGCTACACTGTCCACTCATCTTGCAGCTATCAGTAATCAGTACCCCTAAATCTCTCTCCTCCGAGGTCCTGGCTAACACAGTGCTGCCCATATGGTACTCAGAGCAGGGATTCCTTCTACCCAAGTGCATGATTTTACATTTAGAGACATTAAACTCTAGTTTTCACAGTTTTGACCATCTATCCAGTAAAGCTAAATCATGTTCTATGTTGCAGACACCTCCAGGAATATCCACCCTATTACTAACCTTTGTATCATCAGCAAACAGACAAACTTTTCCTACCAAGCCTTCTCCTATGTCACAAATATTATTTCCATTAATTTGACCACTATAGATGTTAAACTAACTGGCCTGTAACTACTGGCTTCTTCTCTACTCCCCTTCTTATGGATTGGTACAACATTGGCCATTCTCCAATAATCTGGAACCTCACCAGTTGAAAGGGAATGGTTAAGTAAATCAGAGGGGCTGCAATCACAAATCTAAGTTCCCTTAGAATTCTTGGGTGGATTCCATCTGGACCCATCGCCGTACTTACCTTTAGATGTGCCAGCTCGGCTAAGACATCAGCCTCCAGAAACTCCGGAGCTGGACCCTCCCAGCTGGATGCTGTGCTATGGCCTTGTCTGCTACTATCTGAAAATATTCAGATGGTCAGCCACAGCCTTATCTCCGTCAATATAATTATTTTCCCCATTTCTAATTTTTGAGACTGCACTGTTTTTCTTCTTTCTGTCATCAATATATCAGGAAAAGGTTTTATCTCCCCTATTCGTAGATTTGGCCATTTCTTCCTCCTTTTGCCCTTTAGCAGTCCTTATAATCAGTTTTGCTTCCCTCTGTTTAATTTTATACGCCTTTCTGTCAGCTACACTTCCACTTAATTTATACTTCTTATAGGCAGACTTTCTTTTATGGCCGTGCTGACTTCTCTAGTAAACCATAGTGGTTTCTTCCTTTTATTCTTGCTAGTTTGTTTCACATATTGCTTAGTTGCCTTTAAGATGGCCATTTTTTATAGTGACCACTGGGCACTCGCTTCTGCTACTCTGTTCCACTCACCTAATTCTCTTTCTACATAGTCCGCCATTTCCTTGAAGTTTGTTATATGAAGTTAATATGAAGTGAATTAATTTTGGGGGATGAGAAAAAGGAGTCAACAAAGCAAGTTCAGCAGGATTTATCAGGGAATGCAAAGTGCTGGTGCCACCCCTGACAGCCAGCATGGGGCAAGCAAAAACTGCTAATTTAATCCTTTGCCTGGAGTGTCCGTTTAAATAATTGTGTTATATGTTCTATATAAGCAGCCCTATTGCTTATATAATGGTAAGAAAAAGCCCCATGTTACCATTTTACAACAGTAAATTCATTACTACCATATTTTTACCCAATAAGATGCACCTAGGATTTGGAGGAGGAAAATAAGATAAAAAATATTCTAAACCTCATCACACTACTTCCTCTTACCCTCAGAATCCTAGGCTCACAGTATCCCCCTGCTCCTGGTAAGTCCCTATATTTCTCCCCCACTCTGCTCTCAACCTCCTACCTCTGCTCACAAATTCCTTTCTTTGGCAAAATTAATCACCATCTCTACATCCAAGCACAAGACACATTACTCCACTCTCAAAAGCCACAACCACCTCTTCTCTCTCCTTTTACTCTTACTTGCCCCTGGGGACATCAACCCTAATCCAGGCCCACTCTCTCCACCCCTCTCCTCCAGAAGGATTCCCTTTTCATCAAAGCCAAAAATCTGCAACCGTGTTAAACCTGGATACACACGCAACCTATCTAATCTGATACAGTTTACTCCGTCTCTATCCCTTCCCGCCACTGTCACCTGCGCATTGTGGAATACACGCTCAGTGCGCAATAAACTGGCCTATATTCATGACCTTTTTCTCTCTAACTCTTTTACCTTCATGGGATTCACAGAAACATGACTTACCCCATCAGACACAGCTTCACCCGCTGCCCTTTCACATGGGGCCTACATCTCAGCCACACCCCCAGATCCAACAACAAACAGGGTGGGGGTGCGGGCATCCTTCTATCTGAACTCTGCTCCTTTAACCCACTCCCTGCCCAGCCATCTCTATACTTCTCATCTTTTGAAGTTCACTGCATCCGTTTATATTCTCCCTGTAACCTGAGAATCGCAGTCATCTACCGCCCTCCTGGAGCTACTACTCTTTTATTCGACCACTTTCCTACCTGGCTCCTTCAGTTTCTGTCCACAGACATCCCTGCAATCATCATGGGTGACGTCAACATACCTGTTGACACTAGCAACCCTGCTGCCACCAGACTACTGTCACTAACCTTATCTTTCAGACTAAAGCAATGGTCTACTGCACCCACCCACAAATACAGCCACACAATTGACCTCCTCTTCACTAGCCTCTGCTCTGTATCAAACCTCTCATCCTCTTTGCTCCCCCTCTCTGAACATAATCTGCTGACTATGACCCTCTCTCCAATTCCTGCTAACCCCCCCTCCACACAAACCTACAATTCAATGCAGGGACTTAAGAAACCTAGATCTTCAGTCCCTCTTTGCCTCACTTCAACCTCTTCAGTCCTTGACCTCATTCACGGACATAGACTCTGCATCATCGCACTACCATAATGCACTCTCCTCAGCTCTAGACTCTGCCGCCCCCCTCACCCATAGCTGTCCCCTCCCCAAAAATCGCCAACCCTGGCTAAATGCAAGCACAACCAGATTGAAACAGCTGTCTCGAGCTGCTGAACGGCAATGGAGGAAAACCAAATCCATTTGTGACTTTCAATTCTATAAACAAGCCCTTCAGGAACTCAGGACTGCCCTTTAATCTGCTAAGCAAGCATATTTCTCTTCACTGATCTCTGCACAAGCCCGGAATCCCTAACAACTCTTCAACACTTTTAGTTCCCTACTCCACCCCCTCCTCCAACCTTCCAAATAACAACAGAAGAATTTTCTGAATTCTTCAAAGAAAAAATTTACAACATTCGACTTGGCTTTGCCCCTCAGAGTCACTCACCACTTCAAACAATCCCCTGCTTTACTCTCTTACCTTCTTCACTCCAGTACGTGAGCTTGGACTAACTTCTCTCGTTTCTAGGGCCCACCTGACTACCTGCTTCCTCGATCCTATTCCATCCCACCTTATTCCTCAACTGTCTCCATCCCTCACTCCATCCTTAACCTCTATATTCAACCTTTCCCTCTCCACTGGTACCTTTCCTTCCTCCTACAAACATGCAGTTATTACTCAAATAATCAAGAAACCCTCTCTTGACCCCTCTGCCCTCTCCAGCTACCGCCCTATCTCACTACTCCCTTTCTCCTCCAAACTTCTTGAACAACATGTCCACTCAGAATTGGCACAATACTTATCTACTAACAACTTACTTGACCCCTTACAATCAGGATTCTGCCGTAACCACTCCACTGAAACTGCCCTCACCAAAGTCATCAATGATCTGCTCACTGCCAAAAGCAAAGGTCACTACTCCATCCTCATCCTTCTTGACCTCTCCTCAGCCTTTGACACTGTCGACCACTCTCTGTTTCTTGATATTCTCTCCTCTCTTTGGGTTCAAGGGCTTGCAATCTCTTGGCTCACCTCTTACCTCTCTGACAGATCATTCAGTGTATCCTATTCTAACACAGTCTCATCCTCACACTCCCTTTCTGTTGGTGTGCCGCAAGGTTCTGTCCTAGGCCCCCTACTTTTCTCAGTCTACACCTATGGCCTTGGCAAACTTATAACTTCACTAGGCTTTCAATACCACTTCTATGCGGATGACACTTAGATATATCTCTCAGGCCCCAATCTCTCCTATCTCGCCTCCCCAACTGTCTTGCAGCTATTTCTTCATTCATGTCATCTCGCTACCTCAAGCTAAACATGGACAAGACAGAACTGGTCATTTTCCCACCATCTAACTCCCCTCCCCTCTCTAACACGTCAATTTCTGTCAACAATTACACAATAACAGCAACTCCCCAAGCTCGGTGCCTGGGAGTCATTCTGGACTCTGCCCTCTCTTTCAAACCACATATTCACCTCCTGTCGCCTCCAACTTAAAAACATCTCATGCATCCGTCCCTTCCTCTCACCTGACACCACTAAAATGTTAGTACACGCCCTGGTCATATCCCCACTGGATTACTGCAACATTCTTCTTTGTGGCTTACCAACTAACAGACTGGCACCACTCCAATCTATCCTGAACTCTGCTGCTAGCCTCATCCATCTCCCTCTCGCTCCTCCAGTTCTGCGCCTCTCTGCCAATCTCTGCACTGGCTGCCAGTCCATCAGCGAATCCTGTTCAAAACTCTAACTCTCGCATACAAAGCTCTCTCCAACCAGGCCCCTCCCTACATCTCATCTCTAATCCAACAATATTAACCTAGATGCAGGCTTTGCTCTGCTGCTGACCTTCTACTGTCCTCCACCCTGATCACCTCCTCTCATGCCCGCCTCCAGGACTTCTCACCTGCAACTCCAATCTTCTGGAATGCCCTCCCCCACTCAATCCGCCATTCCACAACTCTCAAAACCTTCAAAGGTGCCCTTAAAACTCACTTATACAGACAAGCATATAATCTGGTTTAACCAGTTTTCAAAAGGGCACATGCCCAATAATGCCCAATGCCACAAAGCTCAATAGTGACTGTTTGTGATCTTTCCACCTCGTCTTCACCCCTCATCCTTTAGACTGTAAGCTCGCAAGGGCAGGGCTCTCTTTCCTATTGTATCTTTTACTCAGAATATCCATTGTCAACTCTGTAAAACTGCACTTGATATATTATATGTACCGTATGTTTCTACCCTGTCTGTAACTACTATTTTGTAAAGCGCTACGGAAGATGATGGCGCTATATAAATAAACAATAATAAATAAATAAATAAAACCAAACGTGCTAAAACACCTCATTACAGGCAGTGTGGCATCCCCATATCCCATTCCCCATAGGCAGTGTGGCTCTTCCCCCATCCCATTCCCCATAGGCAGTGCAGTATGGCATTCCCCCCTCCCATTCCCTAGATAGGCAGTGTGGCATTCCCCCCCATTCCCCATATAAGCAATGTGGCATTCCCCCCCCCCCCATTTCCCCATAGGCAGTGTGGCATTCCCCCCTCCCATTACCTAGATAGGCAGAGTGGCATTCCCCCCTCCCATTCCCTAGATAGGCAGTGTGGCATTCCCTCCCATTCCCCAGATAGGCAGTGTGGCATTCCCCCCTCCCATTCCCTAGATAGGCAGTGTGGCATTGCGCTGACACAAACACTCATCTGTCAGTGCGCACCTGCCCAAGAGGCAGTGACAGCACAGGAAGCCTAAACGGGGATGCTGTCTGTCCACTATCTGGCTTCCAACACCACCACTGCCTACACCGGTGGCCGCTGACAGGCGAGTGTTTGTGTCAGCGCGCGGTGATTATTAGTCATTTATGGAGTGGTAGCAGGAGTCAGGGCCTGATAAAATTGAGGAGTCGGTCTTTGGGTTATACTCTTCACAATCGCACTCAAAGTGACAGCAATGTCATCATTTGATGCTCCTATAAATTTTTGACTCTGCTTGTTCTAAATTTAAATGATATTTATAATAAATATCCTCATGTGAACCGAGAAGTAAAACCTTATGTTAGTCAAGAAATTGTGTATTTGGTCTGGAAAAAATATAATGTTAAATAATAAGTCAAACAAAATACCTTCAGAAATACCAAATAGATATATAGTGATGCTCAGTGTAACTGAATTGTACTATATAATATTGAAATATTGGGAAGAGGTATGGGTATCTTCTTTGTTCATCTCTGTGCTACAGGTAAGTTTGTATTCTCCATCGTTGAGTAGACATTATTTTAATCACATAAATGAATGCATGTATACATGGCAGAGTATGTTGGGAACTGTAATTTTAGAGTATATGCAGTGAGCTGTCCCCTCATCCCATTGTTCAGATGTACTGTGTAGTCCAGCTGCTGGTTGTTATTTGGCCAGCACTCCGTAAGTCCCAATACAACTTTAATTTTAAATCAGCGATTTCAAACTCTTCCAACCACTTCATGGTTCAGTGGGATTACAGATGAGCGGACCTGAGCCAAGTTTGCCCAAACTTGCCGCCAAAGTTCGGTTTGGTTCCCTGGACTTTACCCAAACATTACGTATCTTTACGTACTTTAATAAAAAAAAAACAAGATCCCTCTATAACCCTAAAACAGGCAGTGTGACAGAATCCCATAACCCCATCACTGTGACACAGCCCCCCATCTTCACCTAAACCAGACTGTGTTGAAGAACAACCCCCATCATTTTATAGCAGACTGTGTTGCAGAACAACCTCCGTCATCCCGTAGCAGTCTGTGTTGCAGAACAACCCCCATCAATCCATAGTAGACTGTGACAGAACCCTCCATCATCTTCCATAGCAGATTGGGTTTCAGAACAACATCCATCATCCCATAGTAGACTGTGATAGAGCCCCCCATCATCTTTCACAGCAGACTGTGCTGCAGAACAGCCCCATCATCCCATAGTAGACTGTGACAGAGCTCCCCATCATCTTTCATAGCAGACTGTGTTGCAGAACAACCCTCATCATCTCATAGCAGAATAACCCCTGACATCCAAAAGCAGACCAGGACAGAACCCCCCCATCATTTTCTATAGCAGACTGTGTTGCAGAACAACCCCCCATCACCCCATAGTAGAATGTGACAGAGCATAGCATAGCACACTGTGTTGCAGAACAACCCCCATCGTCCCATAGCAGACTGTGTTGCAGAACAACCCCCATCATCCCATAGTATACTGTGACAGATCCATCATCGTCCATAGCAAACTGTGTTGCAGAACAACCCCCATCATCGCATAGCAGACTGAGTTGCAGCACACCCCCATCATCCCATAGTAGATTGTGACAGAGCCCCCCATCATCTTCCATAGCAGACTGTGTTGCAGAACAACCCCATCATCCCATAGTGGACTGTGACAGAGCACCCCATCATCTTCCATAGCAGACTGTGTTGCAGAACAACCCCATCATCCCATAGTAGACTGTAACAGAGCTTTCCATCATCTGCCATAGCAGACTGTGTTGCAGAACAACCTCCATTATCCCATAGCAGACTGTGTTTCAGAACAACCCTCATCATCCCAAAGCAGACTGTGTCACAGACCAACCCCCATCATCCCATGTGCTGCAGAACAACCTCCATCATCCCATAGTAGACTGTGTTGCAGAACAACCCCCATCATCCCATAGCACACTGTGACTCTGTAGCAGGCAGAGCACTGTGTGCACCTGCCTGCTTGCTGGCTGAGAGCTCTTCTGTGTAGTGTATGGGCATCCCCGTCATGAGCCAGCCACGCCTACTCCCCTTCCTGATTGGTTTGGGGGCGAAGCGTGGGTGGGGCAGTGAAATGCTGAGCCTGCTGGCTGACCTGAGGAGGACTAGATGCTAATTGATGGGCTGCTCAGGAAGCCATCAATCAGCTTCAGTGTTCGGGCCAAATGTCAAACCCTGGCATGGACTTCTGACTGAAGTTTGTGTTTGGAGTCTGGAACTGGATGCATGGATCCAAACATTTTTGTTCACATGGGGGTCCTAAAAACACAGATGATGCTGGTCCTTACTAGTCCTATTATCAAACCCAAAGCGCTTATATAGTTGCCTGGAGAAAATGAGGGCAGAACCAATTACTGTGTTTACAGTTTGTTTACAAATGGATGGTGATTGTAAAATTTGAATCCCATTCAATATAACATTAAAGGCAATATCGCAAAATTGTTTAGTATTAAAAATCTATATAACGTATTTATCGTCATATACGACGCGCTTGCCCATAGGACGCACCTAGGATTTCGAGGAGTAAAATAAGAAGATAGATATTCTAAACCAAATGCTTTTCTAAAACACCATTAGCCCACGAACCAAATAATAGGCAAGGTGCAGAAACCCCTCATTCCCCTCTCACATTCCAATAGGCAGTGTGGCATTATCCTCTCTGATTCTTATAGGCAGTCTTGCATTTCTCCCTCTCATTCCCCATAGGCATTCCCTCGAGCATCGCCTATGCCCACCCACTGTACGGAGCCGAGTGTTCGCTCTGTGTTTGAAGGTGCCTGACAGAAGAAGCAGCGGCAGCAGACCAAGCAGGGATCAGTTGCCCTCCTCCATCTTCTGGCCTCCCCTGGCGGGAACGATGGAAAGGTGAGTTTCCATTTTTCAGTTTTTTTTTTTTTTACATTCGCCTGATAAGAAGCCCCGACAATTCCCCCCACCCCCCCCACCCTCACTTTTGGGGAAAATAGGTGCGTCTTATTGGTCGAATAATACAGTAAACATGTCGACTAACACTCAACACTCTAACACTCAAGCTGAATAAAACTCCCGCCAAGCTTGTGATTTTCATGATAGTGTTCCTTTAATAACCCCTTGAGGCCACACAATATATTAAATCTTTATTGAAACCTGATGCAAATAAGCATTTGAAGCCATTGTTCACTTATATAAAGTTTTGTTACCTGAAATAAGCCTCTGCTGCATTATCATATTACTCAGATCAAAGTATCCTTATTTTAAACCTGGTGTTGCTTGACTTACTAACGAGAACCTGGTCTTTCATCATTTGTTAGTGATCTGGGCTTAACAGAAGGACAGGCTCTCTTCAGCAAGTATCCTTTCTGCTCCGTAACTTTTGAGACTTCAGCTTCTATAGTGACCTCCTAAATGACTTCAGTTTCTCCAGCCACTCCAAAGACTTGTTATTGGACAGGGCAGTAGTAGCAGAGGTATTGAAGATAATAGTGATTTATGTTATGTATAATTAAGCTGGGTCTTACCATGTTATATAAAACATTTTTTTGACAACCTATCACTAGTAATGGGCCCTAACCAGGAGTAGATTTGACCTGAATCTGGCCCAATGGGTCCAGGTTTGGCAGGAATATCCGTGACCTTTCCCACAATACAGATGTGCTTCCCCTGTGTATTCTGCATCAAATCAGAAGCTGCAACATCATGCCCACAAGTCAACAGATTCTCCCGTGTTGTATTTGGGAAAGCAACTAATTGGGGTTTGGAATTGGATATTTTTTGGGCCAAACCCCCAACATAATCTAGGCTGCAAAGGCATTTAGTCATATTGCTGAATTACATTGCAAGGAGACAGAGCCTGTAACTGCCAGCAAGCCATGACTTTCCTGCTACAAGTTTTCACTAATATGTTCTCACCAAAGGAACTTACACTCACTTGCTATCAGGGACACACTCAAAGTGGAAGACCTTAGGTCTGGAACCCCCAGGTAAGCTTGGGACTCAGAGAAGTCCCCAAAGAACCCAGAGGGCCCTGCAGACTGATCAGGTAGAATGGTGTGTGTGTATGTGGTAGGAAGGGGGCATTATTTGAAGGCCGTGAAGCTTTTACTGTAAATGATCATGATAATGCTCCTTTCAGCTGTTACCCACACTCTGCCCCTGCCCCCACGTGTTATGTGTTCACTTTTCAGGAAGTAGTAAGTGGAAACAGCTGAGAGCAGCATAATTGTGATTTTGCAGAGATGGTGTACAGAGTGGAAACAGAGAAAAAATGGGGGTGTAGTGGGGACCAGAACAGAGATGAGATACAGGAAGGGAACCAGAGTGAAGATTAGGGTGTAGCACAGAGGGGCAGAGATGGGCCTAAACTGAATCTACTAACTCTGCCAGGAAGGGATATGATCCACAGTTTTAGGGGGGGAAAATGGAGTTAAACAACTCTACTAAGGATGGATCCTGGATTCCAGTGGGTGTTTAAGTGTCCCTACTCCTTATTCGAATTAAAGCGGTTTGGGGGGGGAGCGGTTAGAGCCCTAGGGAGTCTATAGGGCTTTCTAACCCTGTGTGGAGTAGTTTCTGGGACTCTTTTCTTAAAAGTAACGGTATAGAAAATCCTTTCTCAATAACGGTATATAAACATACATTTATTGTTAACAGTTCATCTGTTTTTCTGTACATTGGTATCAATACACATATTTTACCATCACATATTTTTACCAAGTCACACCAAGTGTTTAATATTTACAGTGTCTATTTAGTGTTTTAACATATTTGAGATAGTACAGCGCAACAGTTTCAGTTTGTAGCATATGTGCTTTGCACAGGTTTGTAGCAAGGCCTGTTGCGCTGTCCAGTTGTAACTAGTCAGGTTTGGTGCATCTGTTTTTATCAAGGATATATGCAAACGTTTCGCTGGTTATGCAGCTTCTTCAGTGCACTATTTTATCCTGGTTTAGACATGTGAGATAATAGTGAAAAGTTATGCATGATATGTGTGTAATACAATGAACTTGTTACATAGTCATTGATTTAATTTAGACTTAGTGCACTTACTTCCCAGATGCCCTTGTCATGAGGCTATTCTGCCTCATTCTAGTGTGGCCCCTATAAAAGAAATGTATTTGTTTAAAGTAAGTTTAGAATATCCCCGGTATGCTGTGTATCTAATATATATATAATATATAATGTGTATTAGTACCTTAGTTGTGGTCCGGCGAGGATTTATTCCTCTTTATGGTTCCGTTCTGCCTCTGTCTATAAATATATTAATTGGGAGGCTGTAAGTACCAGGTTTATTCTTATGCTCTATGTCTGTCATAGCTTTCTTATGGCGCTTACCTGGGGCGTGCTGCTGTATGCTGAGTTAACCCCACAGTGTTTGCTGTTTAGGGTCCGTGGTGCGCCGGGCGTCAGTGGCGCGCTGTATCCATGTGCGTGCGCCCTTGTATCTGTGTCAGCTCCTGTCCGGATACGTATGATGCCGGCTGCAATTACCAGGCCGCCTATGGCAGGTTTATAGGCGGAAGTCCCGCCCTCCGCCCGCCCTCTGCCAATGACCGGCAGATCGGGAGATGCGCCTGCGCACTCAGTGCGATCCACAGATCCACAGGGACAGTAATTCACTTCCCCTAGGTCCACATGAGCCACATATGAAGTAGATTCCTTCCTTTTCCCTGCAGAGCTTTGCCCAATATAAACAGGGATCAAAACACTGCAGCACAAATGACCGAGGTGCCAGCACAGATAGCAGGCTCAGATAGCAGACTGATTGTAGCATAGCTGGTCCCGTGAGTCCCCTATCGGAAAAAAGATATTACCTCTACGCTTGACTCTGATGTTGTATGTATTTTATATTATATATATATTATATATAAAAATATAAAATACATACAACATCAGAGTCAAGCGTAGAGGTAATATCTTTTTTCCGATAGGGGACTCACGGGACCAGCCGTGGTGACCTTACCAGGAAAACCCCCCCCCCTTATCTCATGTACTATTGTGGCCTAATCTAGGCCCAATAAATACCTCACCACTCTGATTAGGACATTCAACCAGTACAGTTACCAGTTACAGGAACCCCGATTCCTCCCCCTAACCCTCGTGATTGTAGCATAGATAGCCAGCTTAGACAACAATATAGCACAGCTAGGCAGATATAATGGCAGTTTTCAATCTCCCAGCCCCCAAATGCCTAAAAACTTTATTTTTTTGTTTTTTATACATACAAAAAATTTCTGCAGCCACAGAATATACAGCATATAATCCAAGAGCCTCCTCCTTAATGTTAATTTGTGCAAATTCACAACATACTGTTCAATTATTTTCTGCCTGTTGACTCTACACTGTATACTGTATACTTGATTCTATATTGGTATCGTAGGTTGCAGTTGTTCTTTGTATTTTTTTTATGTAATTAAAAGTTGTCACAGGTGAATTAAAAAACAGGAGTGTTTTGGTCAGTGCCTTCTGACTCATCACTTGTTTTCTGATTCCAAACTGGTCTCATTCAGGGCTGTTGTTAAAAAAATGTATTTAAATTTTGTTGTACGCCAATTCAACAGCAAATGTAAATCAGCCAGTGCTTTCATCCTCTAATGTAAAATGTATAAAAACCATGTTAGGAACTGCACAGACTGCTGTGGCCCTCTGCCTTTATCTGGCTGAGGTGGGCTAATTACTGGAGCGGGGTTGCCCATTTATCCACAAACATAAACTATATATGATAAAACTCTTTGTGGGCAATTTGCTGGATGCTGTGGCCCTCTGTATTTTTAATTTATCTTTATTTATTTATCTTTTTTATTTATTTTTGGACCGGGGAGACCTACCAAGGCCTCTGAACGTTCATCCTCTAATGTAAAACGTATGAAACCCTTTGTGGGCACTGTGCTGGCTTCTTTTTATTAGCCTTCAGCTTTCCTCGCCACTCAAAGGTCTGAATGGAACTTGAGCTGCTGAGCAACCTGTTCATCTGCCAAGGAAGTTAAGGAAAGGTGCATTTATGGCATTTCTGGGCTACAAACAGCCGGGCATCCCATATCGGAAGGCCCCAGACAGGAGGAACAAGACTCAGATTAGTGAAAATTCTGGGTTTTCTTTCTCTATAAAGGATCACATATACCAAATACTGCCCATAACCCTATTTTACAACCATTTGGTTTACCAATACAACCTGTAAAAGATTCCAGGGCTGGCCAATTCCCTACCCCCGGGGTATTCTGATATGCAGATCTCCTGTAAGTCCCACAAAGAGAGTCACATTTCTGGCATGCAGATTCAAACAGTGCTGTATGCCGTTTGAGCATGAGTTTTTCTGGTAATCCCGTGGGGTTCACAGAGCTGGACAAGTGCTTTAAAGTTAATGAACTAACTTTTGTTTATTCATATAGTCATATAACAAAAGACTTGCAGAGATTTTGAGATATGCTATGAAATTACTTATTTTACACTGTTCCCAGTGGGAATAAGGTGGTTTGGTTTAAAATCTTAGTTACGCCACCTGCTGAAAAGAGCCTGGATAACAGAAAGACTGAGGCCTAAATCACAGCATATGCCTGTATCACAACATATCACTATTTATGAAGTACATATGGAGCTGTTCCTTGTGCCTGTTTCTTTGTTACTGTCATGTTTCTTTGTTACAGTACATATATTCTATCAGACATTTTTTCCAATTCAAGTGCTGTACATATGTATCTCCTGTATATATAAACAAGTATATATATATATATATATATATATATATATATATATATATATATATATACTCACAGACACAGACATTTGCATCTATTACAAAAATGTCCACTGGGATCATAAATACCACTTTCAACATCTGTATTCTATCAAACAGCTAAAAATTGAAAATAGCCATACAATATTATTTACCATAATTTCTGCTACAAAAGGTATGTCACTGAATGATTTAACATATGTTTTATTTAAAGACAGGCATGGAGAGTCTGTAGGAGTAATTGCCAGTTTGTCGGCTGAATCACTTTAGCCTCTGGTGGAGGTTCTTGTAATTATAGTAGATGATTGCTGATGTCAGATCAGAATGATTTACTGAATATATGTATAACAGTGCTTCTGCATCTCGTTATTAGATATTAACATGCTCAGGCATTTAGGACAAGATGCCATTCAGAGCAACACAATTCTTGACACCACTATTTTCTTGTCTGTAAAATATATTATATACAGTATATATATGGTGTTTACATAAAACACAAGATTATAAATGTGGTAATTTAAAAGATGCCATTCAATAATCTTAGTTAGGGTAAGTCATTGAAGATTTTTGTCTTTTAATTTACAAGGCATATTCTTTTTATGAACTTTAGATTTTATTATCCCTCTAGTGTCTAGTATGCACTGTTTCTCCTTCTTTTATACTGCACATTAAACGCTAGATAGATCAAACACCTTGAACAAGGGGTGTCAAACTCATATACACAGTGGGCCAAAATTAAAAACTTGAACAGATTCACAGATATTTATATAGCATTTATAGCAGCATGTGCATGCAGCCAATCTGTACTCTTGGCTCGATTCGGCCTTTCGGGGAGGCCAATTCATTAATAGCGGCAGGTAGGGACAGTTGAGTGACTGTAGCGGCATTTTCAGAGCGCCCGCTAGTAGTCGCTGTGCTTGGTCGTTGTTCGGTAGTTGATAGCGAATATTGGGTGAGGAGTCGCTATTTGACAGGTTCCGCGCTGTATGGGAGCGCATGATAATGACTGGTCAGAGCGACCGGCTCCCACCATATTCATTAAAAAATCACGCTCAAAAAATTCTCGCGCTGTAAAATGCATGTTTAAACCCCAGAGCGCTGGCGGCGATGGGTTAAAAGTAGTTTTTTAACCCCCAAACAACCATATTTTTGGAAACCAAAAAAAACAAGTTTTTTAAATAATTTTGTAATATGAATACATTAATATCAGACCTGTAATATCAATTCTGTACAATTTTTTTTTTTTTTTACCTTAAAAAAATTATCTAAAATGGCAGAAGTGGTCACAGAATTTTTCACATTTAAAAAAAAAAAAAAAAAAATCATAACAATTAATTATTAATATTTAACCCTTCTAGTGCCAGCTACGTGACTCTCACGTAGCTGCCTCTCCAACCGTTAAGTGCCAGCTACGTGAGAGTCACGTAGCTGACTTTAGAGCCCCATAAAACAAAAAGTGCAAAACATACAGACTTACCTTACCCCTCATTTGAAAGGGACGGCGATTCTGTACAAGAATCCGCTGTTAGATTTCCGCCCCCAGGCCACCTTTTGTAAATTCTGATGATAGAAATGTGTACAGAGGGAGGAGGTGCATAGAGCCAAAGAAAGAGATGCAGGGAGAGGCTCACGTCAAAACAGTTACAGAGAGGATACATTCTAGAGTTTTTATAGAAAAGACAAATATGAAGCAAGAAGAGAAGAACAGGAGACTAACCTATTCAAGTTTACAGCAGCTTGAACCACTGTCTCCTGGCACAATAAATACATGGCTGTCAATTTGGCTGTGCATTGCCATCTTAGTTCTGCCCTTACCAAATCTTTCTTGTGCCAACCTGTCTCTCCAACATCAGACAGGATGTCTTTGAAGCAGACCAATAGTCAAAAATGACTTAAACCAGAGCAACACAACACACCATGCTCATATGCATCCCTCCCCAGGGCAATTTAGATTGCTGCATATAAAAATTCATTTACCTTTTTCTAAGTCCTGCTGCAGTGAATTTTAAACAAAAAAAATGGCGGCTCATGCATTTGCAGGCCACCTGAAAACAGGAAGTGCTACTGGGCACTTGGAATCCAGGCAGCAGCATGGTTGAGATGCTGGGAAACGAAGCGCTAAAATGTCCGCTGCTTTTCTTTTCCAACTGTGTCAGGTTGTTGGTCAGGTTTAAGAAGGAAAATAAATAGTAAAATCATATGAGAACAATATTATGGTGCTTGGGGAAGGCAAGGAGAGAGGAAGAGGAAGGGGGTAAAAGTAAAAAAAAAAGAAAATAGTGCAACTACTATTGCTGCTTGGAAGTTAGGGAGACTAAGTTAACAAAATAACTTGTGAGCGCAAGATGAGCATCTTTTTCAAGACGCTCTCTGTGCCCGTACCGCAACGCTGGCTGAAGACAGCCGGCGCTCTGTGCTCGGGCACTCCTGGCCTCTGGACGCTGCTCAGGGCTTCTATAAGCTTATGCGCTAGCGCCCTCTAGTGCTATTTGGGAGGGTCGAAATTGCAGTAGGTTCTATTCTGCACACACAGTGCCCACATACGTGCTGTACAAAGGGGAAAACAGGCATACAGCTCCTATTGCAATCCCTGATTTTTGTTTATTTGGGTGATGGCTGCACATTTCCGCTGCAGAAACACCAGGAATTTCATTGGGACACTTGAATGACATGACACACTTTTTGCATGGCCCAATTTGCAAGTTTGCATCGAAACCCAAAAGTGCAAAAAATGCATACAAATACAATTCCAAACAGCCCATGTATCACATGACACATGCACCAGCTCCAAAAAATGGCAAAACATGATTATCAACCAAGCCTATTGAAATCTATGGGATAAGGCCGCACAGTGCATGGTGAGTGCCTGGTCTTATGTGGCACTAAAAGGGAACACAGCGCCTGCACTTATATACTTGCTGACACTGATGGTAGATGAGACACTACCTGCCACTCAGAGGCGCTATGGTTTTTGACATTCATACATACACCTTTTGCACTGGGACCTGACATTTACCTGACATACATCTAGCACTACCTGGCACTAGTGCTTCTTAAATAGCCTCCAGACATGCTGTACATGTAATGTGTATCCGGGGAGGCCGATTCATTAATAGCAGCAGGTAGCAACAGTTGAGCGACTGTAGCAGTATTTTCACAGCGCCCGCTAGTAGTCGCTGTGCTTGGCCATTGTTCGGTTGTTGATCGGTGTGCAGTAATGTTGAATATGGGGTGACAAGTCGCTATTTGACAGGTTCCGCGATGTATGGGTGCGCATGATAGCGACTGTCAGAGCGACCGGCTCCCATCCACATTCATCAAAAAATCACGCTCCAAAAATTCTCGCGCTGTGAAATGCATGTTTAAACCCCAGAGCGCTGGCGGCGCTTAAAAAAATTAACTAACATGGCAGAAGTGGTCACAGAATTTTGCACATTTAAAAAAACAAAAAAAAAAACAAAACATTAATAACAATTAATTATGAATATTTAAAGATTGTTCCATTGAAATGCATTGGAGAGCGCCAGGTAGCGAGAGGTCATACCTGTCGCTGTTCAAGGTCGGACGCTGGCGCTGTGGGCTGAGGCTGGAATAATGATGAATGAGTGGCTATCTGGCGCTATCTCAGTCGCTAAGCAGGATCGGCTTGATAAATGTGTGATTGTGATGGGGAGCCGGCATTCTCGTGGCGGTGCCCGTCATTACCAGTCGCTCACCAGTCGCTACCTGTCGCTATTCCTTCATAAATAAGGGCCTAAGTATTACTTAGTAATCCTTAATTATCTCTCTAGACTTATCCTCTACTCCACATTCTGGCCTCACTGCTCATTCAAGACTAGCACTTTCATGGCTTTCCTCTTACCTCTCTGATTGTACATTTAAGGGTTGATTCAGCACCAAGAGCATTTTTACTCACTTTTTGTGTAAAGTAACACTTTTCCTATTGAGTTTTTCTTGGTGCTATTTAGCATCACATTTAAAAAAATGCACAGCTTGAATATGGTGTTGCATTGCACCGAGGAAAGAAAATCATGAGAAAAAAGTGAGTCAAATAATAATCATAATCATGGTTCTGAATCAACCCTTCAGCGTATCACACTCCAACTTGGTTTCATCTCCCCACCAGTTGACCCCTACTCCTCTAGTTTTGGATAACTCACAAATTTACAGTACGACTCAGGTACAGTTCTTTCTTTCCTTCTATCCTGTGTTCTGTCTGACAGCTATCTTTTCATTCATGTCATCTCGCTCTCTTAAACTAAACATGGACAAGACTAATTTTTATTGTTTTTCCCCACCATCCAACTCTGCCACTGCCTCCACACTAACTATGGGCCTAATTTATTAAGCACTTTGGCCAGACAATGCCATTTCATTGCAAATTAGATTAGTACAAAATATGTTTTATACATTTTTCCAAACGTCGATGCACCGCTAATGTTTTTGTCAAATGTGTTTCTTGCAGTGCAGTAATACGCGCAAGTGTGAAAAGAAAATGATATATTATATTTTTCACTACTCTAATTTGCACCAATGTGTCACTGTCAGGCATAAGTGCTGGATAAATCAGGCCTACAATCTGTCAAATATCTCATTATCACTGAAACTCTCCAAGCACAATTTATTGATGTTATACTGGATTCCTCCCTGTCCTTCACATCCATTTATTGCATACTATATTACTGCCAATGAGAATGAGAATTTGTTTTAAAATCTGGACCTTAACTTACAAAGCTGTCTGCACAAAATATAGGAAATTTTATTTCAGCTGTATTATATGCATTGTGCATGTGGTTCTATTTCCTATTTCCAAAACCTTACAAATGTTAAATCTGGTAAGAATTTTTACTACCATTTTTTCAGCCTTGGAGGGTCAAATCAGGTCCAGGAAATGAATACAAATTCACCTTTACTGTCAGTCTGGGCAGGGGTAGGTTGTGGTCAAGTAAAACTGCTTTGTCCAAGGGAACACATACAAAGGTCAGAGCCTGGAGTCCACAAAAACACATCCAGAGGAGGGGATAGACTTGTGCGGTGGAGGAACTCAGGTTATGCAACTGGGAATATGAGACCCTATAGGCATAAAAAATGCAGACAGAATTGTAATTAGTAACCAGAAGTCTAGGGCTTGCAGTATTCTTTGTTGGGGGTATCCAGGCCAGGTATAGGGAAAGTGGCCAAGAGTCAGAGCAATAATTGTAGCTTATAACCAGCAGGCATTGTAGCTGGTATCCAGAAAGGGGTCAAAATCCAAGAAACAGAGAACATTGACAGGAACAATGCAGGAGAAACCATATGAAAACTATAGGTGTCATTTTAGCACCTATACTTCCTATCAAGGGGGTTATTTATTAAATGATTTGCAGGGCATTCGCCAGCCTTTCTTATGTTTTCTGTATGTATGTACGTATGTTTTTACAATGTGCACCATGGTGTGTTCGCCCGGCAATGCTCGTGTTTGCTGGATTTAGTAATTTAGCACAGCACAAGTTGGCAAATTTCTTTTTAGCGTGAACCCCATGTTATTTTCAGCTACATATTGTGATTAAGGGGGTTATTTAAGAAAGGATAGCGCCAGGTAGTGGCACGTAGCGGCAGGTAGAGTCTGGTGAACGCTGGGCTACGGGGAAACCACATTTAAGAAAGAGATCTGGTGAGCGCCTCTAACAGTGCCATGTAACGTCACATGAATTTCCAGAGGTAGCTCAGCGTATAGCACATATTGCCTTTCGCTTAGTGCCTCTCTCCCATACATTTCAATGGGCTTCATTTGTTTGTATTTAAATAGCGTGTTTGGCAATTTTTTATTTTTTTTTGCTCAAATCATTGTGTTACCTCTCCTGGCTGCAAACAAACACTTTTATTCTTTTTTATTTATTATTTTCTATTTTTATACAGAATTGTATTTACAGGTCTGGCACTGAAGTGTTATTGTCCCAGTGTTAAAACAATGTCATTCCATGTTACTGGTGTATTTGTGTTCAAAAACAGACTTTGATCATGCAGAGTCTGGCACTCTATGCTACAGCACCAAGCTTTAGCGCGCTGATGCTGTGTGTAGTTTTTTTTAAATATGGTGTGGAGCACTGAGTGCCGGACGCACTGAGCTGGCGCTTCCTCTCGCTCGCTGCAGCATTATACTGTTGGTAGAGCACGCTGTTACTACAGCGACCGCAATGCTAGGTTACAGTCCCCGATACCTGCTTACAGCGTCTACTAGCGGTCGCTCTAGGTGCCACTATACAGAAGCTTATCTGGCAATACCTAGCGCTAGTAGTGAATCAGCCTCCATGTCTTTTTAGCATTAGTTATTTTTCAAGCCTGAACATAAGAAAGTCAACAAGTATGTGATATTTTTAAATCACCTTTTTTCAAAGCTTTTCAAACAACCCAGACTCTCCAAAGACACCCCACATATATTCATATATTCTGAAACCCTTCCAATGGTGACATATGCTGTAAAAGCGTGTTTTCAGCAAGATTCACCAAACCAAAATATTACTATTTTTCTTCAGCGATTAGTGGTGCAAACACAGCAAAATGGCAGCCAAAAGTCAGTTGTCATTGGTGTTTGCCGCTTCAAGTTTAGCTCCATCCAGCGCAGTCTTCCCCTCTCCCTGCGCACACAGCGGACACAGGGAAGGCGGGAGATGAGCAAAGCCGTGAATGTTGTGAATCATTTTGTGCAAAAACTTGTGTGTGTGTGGAGTGCACACCCTTCCGCTTGTGCAAGCAAAGCAGATCCACTATTTTCAGAGATGTTAACTTCCTTGGCCTTGCACATTTTTAGATTCTTAGCAATTTTTTGACATTTGGATTTTAGAAACACTAGACACAGAAACAAGTCATATTTTGTTCCTGTTATTTGTTTCCTTACGAATTCTCTTTTTTTGGCTAGAGCAGCACAGTGTACTGCTTTAGCAGTAAAATTAAATATACAGCCACTTGAGCAAACAACTACTGCAGAATCTTCTAGAGCCAAAAAATGTGTAAAAGTACGCATTGGCGGTGATGGCTTCTTGGCAGCTCATAACAATAAATACTCTATTCTTTTAATTGTACATCTCAATGTACCCTTAGTATAATGCAGCACAATTTATCGCAGTAGCATCAGTAAAAGGATGCATTTGTCTTACAGCCTTTCAGCATGGCTGCCCTCAACACACGCTTTTAGGGTCAAGATTCTCATAAGTCTAAAACAAGACAATAGCTAGAATGAGTTTAACAGGTTACTCGTGTGTGGAAAATGCTTTGCTAAGCTTATAAATATTCATAAGTCTGCCTTACAATTAATTTGCGGCAACATAAACAAACAAGAGCTGAATTCTTGCTTCGCTGATAATTAGGAATGAGTAAGCCGGTCCAGGCAAGCTTAGAACACAGTCCGATGTGGCCCTTGCACAAAACAAGACACCTCTGTCCCACTCATCTCCACTGATAATTATAAATCTGATGTGACATTGAACTGGATAACCTTTCAAGTACATACAGTGAAAATTAAAAAGTATTCATTCTCTTGGATGTTTTTTAGTTTAATTATCATAGAACACACAGTGGATTTAATTTGCTGTTTTTTTAAACCCTATTTGCTGGCAAATTCTTTGCCAAAATTGCATAAAGCAGTATATAAAGATAATCTGAGTGTAGAACATTTACCAGGCATGCTTGAGGCTATGAATTCATTTGAGCAATAGAGTAAACTCATTTTGGTGGTGGCGGTGAAAGCATCATACCACGCAAGTCGCACAACATCATATCTTGGCACCCCCCCAACTCAAGCAATACATACATAGTACCCCCTGTCCCAGCATTAAATGAATGGTACCCCTACCCCAGCATTAAATTAATGGCATCCCCATTTTGGCAATAAAGTAATGCCACCCACCCCAGCAATAAATGTAATGGACAATAATCATCTTCTTACCATTACCATCATTGCCAGTGCCAGTGCCAAAAGTTATAGCGCCAGACACCTGTTTGCAGCGTACTCTTGCGGAGGCTCTAAGCACCGCTACATAGACGCAGAAATGGCAATACGTGGCGCTAGTCTTAAATCAGCCTCCACAACATTTTTAGTATTCCTTGTGGATCAATTTGCATGTCCATCTGCATTTTGGAGCAGGGCTCAAGCAGTGTAGTAATCTCCATATGCTTGAGTATATACCGAATATATTGCTGTAAATATAATGGACCAGTCATTGCAATAGCATCATATGTATAAGTATTCACTGTACATATTTTTGAACTTTATAAAATTATTTATTTTGTTCTAATATGATATGTATATATTTATATTTACATTTTCAGCGTATAATAACTGTTTATCTGATGCAATAATCTTCGTATATATTGCATTGTGTATATTGTTCCTCTTATGCTGCAGTGTTTCCTGCTGAATCAATGGCCGGGTGGGCAGGCTTATGATCTCCCAGTGAGGTTCGCTTTGCATGCAGCCTATCTCTCACAGCGGCACACTAACACTCGCTACTGCAATAGGAGCTAGTTCAGTGATGTGGCAGGGTTTTGGCTGGCATGTGTGAAGCACAACTAGTGCGTTCTAGGACGACTGACCGACAGCGCGCTGACGCAGTGATGTGTTGCCCTCATGTGATCCTACATGGAGAGCGAGCGGGGGCGTATGGCCATATCTTTTTTTTTTTTTAAATGATTTTAGCATTGCTAGCATTGATAATATTATGTTGTCATTGGCACAAGCATTGGCACTTTTTTTTAGCTTTTTTAGCTGTTTGAGCACTTTAGGAAACCCAGGGCTATTGCAATAATTTTAAAATCTGTATTAAACATATTAGTAGAGCTATTTTTTGGTCTAACTGCCAGCTGCCTTTGTGTATTTTTAATTGTGTGCTTCCTGGCTTGGTTTTTACTTATATGGAGCAATAAAGACTTTTTTAACCTTTAATACTGTATACAGCAAAAGTTGTGGAGCATTTCTTTGGGCCAATCTGGGGGCCTGGTTGTGTATATTGTTGCATTTGGCTTATGCTCCACGTGCTAGCACTGGTTATATTACATTCTTGGCTGTGCAGGCATTTTTTATAATTTTATTCTATTATTCCAAAATGGATATGAGGTTACTGGAGCATCATTTCCCATTCAAAATCAGCTCCAATCAATAATTATCTTGACTCACAGACCTCTAGGGATCTTTCTAAATCATTGGGAAGCATTATACATCATAATTTGGAAGGATAAATATCCCAAAGATACATATTATTTATGATTCCTACAGTATATATCTTTCAAACTGTTCCTATTGATCCTCCCTTATGAGAAATCTATTTGAAATAATACAATACAATAGAGACAAATAATTATCTAGGCCTAAACAATGCGGGAGGAGAAAGAGTGTCAGATCAATTATTATATCATAGAGCTGCCAGTACATTTAGGTAATTGGTTTATTCACAAAAAATGATAAGCAATGGTATAAAATACAAAATATCTCTCATATTCCAAGAAATTTCTGGACCATTAGCTCCTATATTCTGTTATCTAACATTTCAGTTTCAAATGTTCTTATATTCCTAGCAGGTCAAATCTTACAGGATGGTCACATTTCACCTATCCTAATGAAAACTTGCTTACGGGTTCCTCTCTTCTATTCTACTGTATCTCAGATGAATATTGAAAATGTCCGAAAGAGAGGGGTTCTATTTTACACATTTGGGCGTATCTAATTGGTTTTTCAACAAGTGTTCTCTATATGCATAGAGATGGGGGCGATATTATTAGCTCTCCGGGTGCTGCCCTGCATTCCTGGCAGTGTGAATTCTTAAAAAAGGGGCATCATGACCTGAGCCATAAACATCACCACAATTTGTCATAATGAGTTAGGTAATTGAATTCAACACAGACAGAAGAGTTAACGACAGATATTACGCACAAAATTACAGACAGACAAAATTCTAAATGTAATTCAGGTTTGCTCTTATACTGAGGCTTTTATAATGTGGCAGGGAGCCGAGAGATATCACTGAAAGTCGGAGAGATCGATGGGTGCTGACCTGCCACTTGCTGTCACTGACAGCTGGTAGAGAACGGCGGACGCCTCTCCGGCAGTCAGGGACAGCTCTCAGATAACCGCCACAGGGAGGGTCTTTTATACTAGAAGTGACTTGTGGCATCACAGGTCACTCCTAGTGTAAAAGCTCTTCCCTGTGGAGGAGTCAAGATGCCGAGAGCCCAGCCAGGGCAATGGCCAGTGAGGGATAGCGGAGAGTGACACGAGACAGACTGGAGGAAAGTGAGAGACCAGATGAGTTAAACCGGACCTTCAGTATGATTTAATGAAAAGCCCAAACCCTTAAAAAACTATTTCCCAGCATCTAACATGAATATATTTTATGTTTTTAGTCATTTACTTACTATTCTTTCCCCCACCGGACTGCAACTCTGTTCTAGGACTCTAGGATACCGGCACCGCCATCTTGACACAGAAGCATCACACATACTGAGGAGAGGAGAGCAGGATAAAGTGCGGGGCGGGTCAGGGAAAGGACAGCAATCCCAGAATGCAGAGCGACACAGTCAGAAGGCACTTCCTGTTTGCAGGCTGCCTGTTGCTCCATGAGCTGCCTTGGGTGTTTAAATGTGAGCAATCTGTATGTACAGGGTGTGGGAAACATATAATATATGCTCTTATTCAGGGTGAAGGTCGGCTTTAAGGATTTCACGAAAAAGTTTGGTCGGCTCGAACCACAAAAAATTAGGGTTCGTGCCAAATCGAATTTACCCTGAAGTTCAGAGCAATCTCTGGTTCATTAAATCTGGTTCACTCATCTCTATTAAAAACAATCACAGACACACTAAAGGTCAATTTACAGCACCACAGTTTGGGGTTTAGGCTGCTGCTTAGTTTAAAGCCTAAAAGAATTATGAATCTTGCAAAATTACTCAGCTGGTCCTTAGTATTGCACTGCTCACACATCTCATGTGAATGTTGGCGGCTAATAGGGTTCCCTTGGCAGGTCAATAGAATGTAGAAGGGTAAGTATGTTGCCACTTTACATTTTTTCTTTTAGCATTTAACTGAGAGGCATACCCATGGGTTGGGGCTGTAGGTAAATTTTAGTCATTCTGAGCTGGTCCACTTTTATCAACTTTGCTACCGTTTAATTCCTCTGAAGACTCACCTATGAGTGCAGTTCATGTAAAAAATTCTCCTCCCCTTTTCATTTTATTTTCATGTATTGTCTGATCTAAACCCCTTCTATTTTTCTGTATTGTTCTAATAAGACAGTTCATTGAAACTATAAGCAAGTTGTGATACAGAACAATGAAACTACTTAACAGGATGACTGCGCATACTATTACTCTTTATTATTATCTCTTTTATAAGAGGAAACGATGAACAAGACGTGTCAGTGTTTGTATTTCTGTTTAATGTAAACTCATGAAAAGTGAATAAAAACTAAAGGAAGTTTGAAGCAGTTGCTAAGAGCAAATAACCAATCTGTTGTAGTGGAGAAATAAACATGGGACAATACTGTCATTCCCCTTGAGAAACTATGACTGATCTAAATGCTTCTACTATATGTACACTATAAAGCCGGCCTTTTCCAGGTAATAAATAGCATAAATCTACCTTAAAGTGGAAAAAAAACCCAGGGCGGACGGCTGCTCTCGACCCTCATTGAAGTGAATCAGAGATTTAAGATGGCCTGGACCAAAAACTATAAGAACTAGATTAAAACAGTGTTGATATTTAATTAGTGAATAGAAAAAGATACCACAAATTGTAATCTCATATTGGGGAACACATACAAGTTTTACCAGTAATAAGCAGATGTATAAATAATGTACCTGATGTATTAAAATAATTAAATATTCAACTGATACTTCATATTGGGGAACATATTAAAGTAAAAAAATGATACATAGCTTCAGCTATAATATTGCAAATATGCAGGGGTGTCCGGTGGAGATTTTGGTTGATTCCAGTGTGAAGATCAGCTTTTTCCTACAAGCTTCGCCCTATTCAAAGGGGGAGGTTAATCTAGGTGGTGAATTCATTGTAAAAATATATGGCAAATTTATAAATATGGTAAAAGACACATGACGACAGTGAACATGCAAGGGTACCTGCATACCTCCCATATCAGTAGCAGTATCCATATAGCAGCTGAGACCAGGATAAGCGGGTATAAACATAATGATATATGTTTGAGGGCTAAAAAATGGTGAGTCCAGTAGGGCTAGGTAGGGTTAGAAAAGTAAGGGTAGTGGGAAGGGGGGTAACATTACGTTGTTTACCACAGGGGTGTTGTAAATTTGTCCCAAATGGCAATTCGGCTGAGATATACCTATATAGGTAAGATTTTCCTGGCATGCAGCACTGAATTTTCGATAGTTTTACCATTACTAGACTGCTTAGTACCTTTAAACTAAACTGTTCCAATTATACATAATTAATAACCTTTTCCCCTTTACTTTACAACCCTATTTAGGCTGCTTGCTTGCTACAATAATATCTGCCTGATTTGGTATTTGGGCCAATTTAGCAACACCCCTGTGGTAAACAAGGTAACTACCCTTACTCACCAAGCCCTAAATAGCCCTTTTTTAGCCCTCAAACATATATCATTATCTTTATATCCACTTATCCTGGTCTTGGCTGCTATATAGATACTGCTACTGATATGGGAGAAACCAGGTACCCTTGCATGTTTACTGTTGCCATGTGTCTATTACCATGGAATGGGGCGAAGCTTGTAAGAAAAAGCTGATCTGCATCCTGGAATCAACCAAGATCTCCACCGGACACCCCTGCATTTTGCAATATTACAGCAGAAACTGTGTATTATGTTTTTACTTTAATATGTTCCCCAGTATGAGTTGAGTTGAATATTTGGGGTACCTCTTTGTGTACATTAACAATGAACAATGCTTCTTTAACTGTATACATTTTTTGATTTAGCCATCTGCCTGCCGATATGATGCTTTGATTCCGCCTGGCTTCAGCAGACGGCGTACAATTTCGCCGTGTTCTCCCTGTTGGCAGTTAACCCCGCCCCTTTTCTCAGACGGCGGCTAATCCCGCCTTGCCCTTCGCAGTCGGCGGCCAACCCCGCCTTCTCTCTTTGACGCACAGGGAGTTCCCCGCCTCCCAACCTGTGCAGTAATGGATTCAATGAGCTATGACGCTTTTTAGCTGGCTGTTCAGGATTGGCTGACAGACGCTGAATCTCTATCAGCGTACCCAGGTGAGCGGCGGGAGAAGACGGAAGTTGAGGACGGAAGTCGACCATCGCACATGTGAGTATATATTGAATCATTTTATCCATATCCCCAGCCTTCGTTAAAGTTGCAGGAGCAACGAAAGATGCGCTGGAGACTGAAAGAAGCAAATCTTCTGTGCAGCCTGCATTTTGGAGCTTTTATACGCTGTTTATTGTCATCCGGATTGTGAGTGCAATTCTTTTTATTAAAGTTTATAATGCTTTTATAACAGAGTTGCACTAGGTTTTTCTTCTGTGTTTCTTCCCCTCTATGGTTATTCATTCTCTGAGGGATAAGACATCCTTGTCATCTATACAGTATATTAAAAACAAAGAGGGATTGTGACCATCAAAATAACGGGAATGCTGGAGGATATCAATTGCCTTATTTGCCTGTTTTCTTAGATATATCTGGTAAGCACCCATTTTGGAAGGTGGAGGATTTGAGTCACGATTTTTCATGTCTGATTCATGCACTGTGGGATTCCTTTTTTATTTGTTACATTCTTAAGGACTATTTTGTGAAAGAACAATTCTTTTGCTCTGTGTTATATATTTACCATTTTTATGTGTTTGCTGGTGGAGTGGACAGTATTTTTTGCACGTTTAGAGCATCATTAAGATTATTGGTTTAAGTTTTTTTTGACTTAGCGCTGTGTTTTTTCCATTTTTTATCATAACTGTACTATTGTTTGTATTCTCCAATATGAGATTAATATTTGGGCTATCTCTTTCTGTTCACTAATGGAATATCATCTAACACTGATTTAATCTAGTACTTCTGGTTTTTGGTCCAGGCCATCTTTTATCTCTTAGTGTATAACTATTAATATATCAGTGGGACCTTAACCTGTTTACCCTAAAAAAAACTTGGTTTTAATAATTTGCCAATTGACATAGTCACGGCAAACGGCTCTAATTGGACGCAAGCCCACGAATGTGCTGATGGACCGGAAAAAGGTGAGTTGCACTGGGCGTTCTGGGGGATTTACCACAGCAGGGAATGGAAATTTGGAATGCATCCTTGGCATGGAACAAAGCAAAATCCCGTTTTTTTTTCTGCTTTAAAAGTTAAGCACTTCACCATTATGAGGCTTGTGGCTCTCAGAGCCCTTCCTGAGAACCTAGTTGCCAGCAGGTTATATAAAAATACAGTACATTCAAGGATTGAATAAACGCTAGCTAGTGCTTGCTACCTGGAACTAAAGTAAGGGTGGGATTGCCATCTTGGTAGGCATAAGAAGAATGCACATTTTATTGTTAGTCAAATAGGGCCAGTTTCTATTATACCCCTAACAAAATGCCTAGACCCTCTGCAATCACCAGAATAAGAATCTAGGGTGCCAGTGGGATATGGTTTAACTCTGTAGTGTTTTGAACATAGAATGATGAGTCAGCTGTGGACTAAGTAATGACAAAGACTAAAGGGCTGAATCAGACCCCCTTTCTCGCCCTTTTTCCTTTTGAAAACTCCCATTTTTGGACATTTTTCATTCTTGTTTGATTCAGCCAAGCTTTTTTTGGTGATCGAATTTTGGTGTGTAATTCTTTTGTTTTGCTGGATTTTTCATTTGGAATCAAAAATTTCAAATGAAAAATCCCACAATAAGTTCAACTTCATGTGATTCAGGGCCTTTTTTTTTACAGGAAAAACGGGGCGAGGACAATTTTTTTTGCCCATCCATTCTCGACAGCAAAAAAGCTGATGAGAACATCTGAAGGAATTTAATTCAGGAAACAGGGTAGTGGCTATGGGTAGAGATGAGCAACTTTTGAAAAATTCGATTTGGCTGATTCGCCGAATTTTCCGGAACAATTTGTTTCGTTCCGGATTTATTTGCGACAAATTGCTATTAAAAACGGCTATTTCTGGGCTTCCGAGAGCCTCCATAGGGTTGCAGAATATTTTGCCTGGCTGTAACATGCATAGGATGCGTGCTGGGTTAGTGAAATAATATTGTAAAGAAGTATGACATGCAGATCAGAGGCGTCGCTATTAGATTCGCTGTCGCAGAGCGGCACAATTAGAGAGCCTTGAGGTGGCATCAGCATGATGAGCCCATATATTGCCTGAAAGACACACTCTGGACTTGGCAGCAGCATAGGGAGCCCATATATTGCCTGAAAAACACACCCTGAATTTGGCAGCAGCTTAGGGAGCCCATATATTGTCTGAAAAACACACCTTGGAGTTGGCAGCAGGATTAGGAGCCCATATATTGCCTGAAAGAGACACTGGAGTTGGCAGCAGCATAAGAACCCATATATCACCTGAAAACACACCCAGGAGTTGGCAGCAGCATTAGGAGCCCATATATTGCCTGAAAAAAACACACCCAGGAGTTGGCAGCAGCATTAGGAGCCCATATATTGCCTGAAAGAGACACTGGAGTTGGAAGCAACATAAGGAACCCATATATTGCCTGAAAAACACACCCAGGAGTTGGCAGCAACATTAGGAGCTCATATATTGCCTGAAAAACACACCCTGGAGTTGGCAGCAGCATAGGAAGCCCATATATTGCTTGAAAAACACACCCTGGAGTTGGCAGCAGCATAGGGAGCCCATATATTGCCTGAAAGACACACCCTGGAGTTGGCAGCAGCATAGGGAGCCCATATATTGCCTGAAAAGCACATTGGAGTTGGCAGCATCATTAGGAGACCATATATTGCCTGAAAAACACACCCTGGAGTTGGCAGCAGTATAAGGAGCCCATATATTGCCTGAAAGAGACTCTGGAATTGGCAGCAGCATAAGGAACCCATATATTGCCCGAAAGACACACTGGAGTTGGCAGCAGCATTAGGAGCCCATATATTGCCTGAAAAAACACACCCTGGAGTTGGCAGCAGCATTAGGAGCCCATATATTGCCTGAAAGAGACACGGGAGTTGGCAGCAGCATTAGGAGCCCATATATTGCCTGAAAGACACACCCAGGAGTTGGCAGCAGCATTAGGAGCTCATATATTGCCTGAAAGACACACCCTGGAGTTGGCAGCAGCATGAAGAGAACATATACAGATTTTGGGCACATATATCTTATACTAAGAATATTAATAAAAATTAAGATTAACGTAAAGCATTTCCTCAATAATTACTTGTGGTCTGATGCGGAGGAATGTCTGTAACTGGAGAGCAGCGCCTTAAATCTGTTTTGCACTATCCATATTTCTTTAGTGTTGGTCTGGCACCATGATCAATCTACTCTGATGCATCAGGCATTGGTGGGTGGAAATCTTGGCTGATCCATGCCCGATTCATTTTCACGCAGGCCAGTCTCTCAAAAAAAATTTTCAAGCGTACTGGAGCACATTGAATTGCCCTCATCAGAGCATCACATATGCACATCTAAGAGTTTTATCACTTTGTTCCTGTTAAAGTCTTCAGGACCTAGTTACTACTTAGTGAAAGGCCATAGATAGTTACACACCTGCTGCTGCTATTGACAAATTCTGTTTTAAGTGTAGTGTAGCGTTTTGTCCTCCCCTCATATACGCACTAAGTATGTCAGGCAGAGAAGTGCCAGGATGGGCACAGAGAAGTTGCAGAGGCCTAAATTCATCAAGCAGAAGTCGCAGCAGACTAGGGGTGAGTGGCAGCAGGAGTCTCAGTGAGAGGCCTGATCTCCCGGTGTCAGCTAGCGGTCGTGTCTCGAACAGCAATCCATCTGCCATCATCGATTGGTTAACACGATCATCAACTTCATCACAAGTGACATCTGACACCCCCCAGTCAACTGTCGGTTATATCTTATGCTTTGGGTTCAGCTCCACTATTCAGTGAGGACGATCTGATAATCTGAAAAAATAGCAGCTACTGCCCAGCCAAGAAGTGGAGGAGACACTCGCCGCTTCTTCCACTAGGCGGGCAAGTAGTGATGAGGAGAGTGGCGTGGGAGGTGGTGTTGCAAGCGTTTTGGCTTCTTAAGCAGACACTGTTGAGGAACCTAAGGAGGACATCAGTGAGTTTTGAGGGCACTTTTAAAGGCTTGGAGTGATGGAGAGTGACAGATTTAGCGGTCAGCATGGTGGCAGAAGGGGAAAGTATGGAGGCAAATGTGCTCGGGGTAGACCACTTGCTGCGCGGCAGGCTACCTTCCCAGGAGGTAGTGGAAGAGGGTCCCCGGAGTCAGCGGCGGCGGCAGCAGCAGTGAATTAGTGCGAACTGTTGGTAGGAAAATCAGCTACTCTGCGATGTGGCAGTATTTCATCAAGCATCCGCAGGAGGTTAACAGGGCTATATGAAAGATGTGTAAGCAGAAGGCAAAGTGTGGCCAGGGTCCCAATGTTGGCCCCACAGCCCTGCGTCAACATTTGCAGCGTCACCATAAAGTGGCCTGGGAGAGTTGGCTCCAAAGTGGTGGTGCAGCCTGCTGCATTACCCAGTGGCATGCCGCTCCCTGTTCCAGCCAGCCAAGGCTCCACCCCCTCCTGTGTTTCATACCCATCCTCTGTCGCTCCAGATGCTCCTCCTCCTCTTAATCCGAGTTAGTCATTCCGCCAGCAATCCATTGGCCAAGCCATGTCCAAAAGACAACAGTATGTGCCCACTCATCCAACGTGCAGAAGCTAAATGTGCTCCTGTATAAGTTGCTGGTGCTGCAGTTCCTCCCTTTTCAGGTGGTGGACCTTTCAACTGATGCCTTGTTGCGAGCCGAGGTGGAGAGTCCCACGATGTAATTTCTTTGCGAAGAAGGCTGTACCAGGCTTGTACAATTTTGTTGAACAGAAGGTGGGCCAGTCACTTTTTTCTGTGACACCATTGCTAATTGTCAATTACATATAAATTCTTAACATTTATCTTATTTGAACACATTTATAATAATAACATATCATAGCAACATAGTAACATATTAGTAACATAGTAACATATTAGTAACATAGTACCATAGAAAATGTATCAAAGGTTTTTTTTTGTCAATTTTGTAAATTTTTTTACATTTTTTTTAAATTCTTTATTTTTTTTAATATTTTATTTTTATTTTTTTTTGGGGGGGGTTTACAGTGCCCTTCCAGCGTACCATGTGTGCAGGACATGGCGGTTTCACACTGTTCTTCACATGGTTGACCTTGGCGCATGTAGTAACACATGGGAGCAACTGCTAAAAATCATTAATCAATAAATGAAATCATGGCTTACTCCATGAAAACTGCAAATGGGAAACATGGTGACTGACAATGGGAAGAACATCTTGTCTGCACTGCGACAAGGAAGCCTGAGCCATGTGTCCTGCCATGGCACACGTGTTCAATCTAGTTGTCAAGCGTTTTCTGAAGTCTTCCCCCCATCTGCAAGACATCCTAACAACGGGAAGGAAACTTTGCATGCGCTCACCTTCCACTGCCATGGCTGCTGGTGGGGGGGGGGTGGCAGGAGCAGCAGCTCCATCAGCAGCAGCCTGAGTCTTCAGTCGCTAATGAGTAGCTTTCTTCACCCGCATAGTGAGGCTAATCATGAGCAGCAGAAAGACCTGGAGCAGGCCCTCAACCAGCAGGTAGTGTCATTTCTTGACATGACCATGCCAACGTACCTTGAGGACCCGCTGGACTTCTGGGCAGCCAAACTTGACTTGTGGCCGCAACTGGTAGAGTTTGCCTTGGGAAAGCTGTCCTGCCTGGCCAGTAGTGTGCCATCTGTGCGGGTGTTTAGTGCGGCGGGGGCCATAGTCATGCCAAGCAGAACTCGTCTGTCCACGAAAAATGTGGAGAGACTCACCTTTGTGAAGATGAATCAGGCATGGATCAGCCAGGATTTCCACCCACCAGTGGCTGATCCATGGTAGTAGCTGATGCATGGTAGCTCCTTATGCTGCTGCCAATTCCAGGGTGTGTCTTTCAGGCAATATATGGGCTCCCTATGCTGCTGCTGCCAACTCCAATGTGTGTCTTTCAGGCAATATATGGGCTCCTAATGCTGCTGCTGCCAACTCCAATGTGTGTATGGCTACTGGCAATTTGACAACGTGACTTTCTTTACAAAATGCAACCAGTTAGCAGACAGGTATTCTTCAAATATTTATGCTAGTATTTGGGATGCCCCCTCTTCAAATACATAGGCTGCCTGCTTTAACAGTGAAAAAGTGACTTTCTTTACAAAATGCAACCGGTTAGCAGACAGGTAATCTTCAAATATTGATGCTAGTATTTGTAATGCCCCCTGTTCAAATACATAGGCTGGTTGCTTTAACAGTGAAAAAGTGACTTTCTTTACAAAATGCAACCAGTTAGCAGACAGGTATTCTTCAAATATTTATGCTAGTATTTGGGATGCCCCCTCTTCAAATACATAGACTGGCTGCTTTAACTGTGAAAATTTTTTACAAAATGCAACCAGTTAGCAGACAGGTAAAATTCAAATATTTATGCTAGTATTTGGGATGCCCCCCCCCCCCCCCCCCGGTGAAAGGCAAAGTTTGCTTAAAAGTGACTTTCTTTACAAAATGCAACCAGTTAGCAGACAGGTAATCTTCAAATATTTATGCTAGTATTTGGGATGCCCCCCCCCCCCCCGGCGAAAGGCAAAGTTTGCTTAAAAAGTGACTTTCTTTACAAAATGCAACCAGGTAGCAGACAGATAGTCTTCAAATATTTATGCTAGTATTTGGGATGCCCCCTCCCCTTTAAATACATAGGTTGGCTGCTTTAACAGTGAAAAAGTGACTTTCTTTACAAAATGCAACCAGTTAGGAGACAGGTATACTTCAAATATTTATGCTTGTATTTGGGATGCCCCCCTCCCCCCCCGGCGAAAGGCAAAGTTTGCTTAAAAAGTGACTTTCTTTACAAAATGCAACCAGCTAGCAGACAGGTACTCTTCAAATATTTATGCTAGTATTTGGGATGCCCCCCCCCTTCCCCCGGCGAAAGGCAAAGTTTGCTTAAAAAGTGACTTTTTTTACAAATGCAACCAGGTAGCAGACAGGTACTCTTCAAATATTTATGCTAGTATTTGGGATGCCCGCTCTTCAAATACATAGGCTGGTTGCTTTAACAGTGAAAAAGTGACTTTGTTTACAAAATGCAACCAGGTAGCAGACAGGTACTCTTCAAATATTGATGCTAGCATTTGGGATGCCCCCCCCCCCGGCTAAAAGAAAAGTTTGCTTAAAAAGTGATTTTGTTTACAAAATGCAACCAGGTAGCAGACAGGTACTCTTCAAATATTTATGCTAGTATTTGGGATGCCCCCCTCCGGCGAAAAGCAAAGTTTGCTTAAAAAGTGACTTTCTTTACAAAATGCAACCAGGTAGCAGACAGGTACTCTTCAAATATTTATGCTAGTATTTGGGATGCCCCCCTCCCCCGCAAAAGGCAAAGTTTGCTTAAAAAGTGGCTTTCTTTACAAAATGCAACCAATTAGCAGACAGGTACTCTTCAAATATTTATGCTAGTATTTGGGATGCCCCCCCCCCTCCGGCGAAAGGCAAAGATTGCTTAAAAAGTGACTTTCTTTACAAAATGCAACCAGTTAGCAGACATGTACTCTTCAAATATTTATGCTACTATTTGGGATGCCCCCCCCCCCCCCCGGCGAAAGGCAAAGATTGCTTAAAAAGTGACTTTCTTTACAAAATGCAACCAGGTAGCAGACAGGTACTCTTCAAATATTTATGCTAGTATTTGGGATGCCCCCTCTTCAAGTACATAGGATGGCTGCTTTAACAGTGAAAAAGTGACTTTCTTTACAAAATGCAACCAGTTAGCAGACAGGTACTCTTCAAATATTTATGCTAGTATTTGGAATGCCCCCTCTTCAAATACATAGGCTAGTTGCTTTAACAATGAAAAAGCAACCAGTTTCTTTACAAAATGCAACCAGTTAGCAGACAGATACTCTTCAAATATTTATGCTAGTATTTGGGATGCCCCCCCCCCCCCCCCCCCGGCGAAAGGCAAAGTTTGCTTAAAAAGTGACTTTGTTTACAAAATGCAACCAGGTAGCAGACAGGTACTCTTCAAATATTTATGCTAGTATTTGGGATGCCCCCTCTTCAAGTACATAGGCTGGCTGCTTTAACAGTGAAAAAGTCACTTTCTTTACAAAATGCAACCAGTTAGCAGACAGGTACTCTTCAAACCTAATGCAAACACTTAAAACTTTCCCTGTCTTTCTCTGTCACAGCCTCTCTCCTTCTCTATCTGTCCCTCGCTTTTTCTGTTCTTTGTTCTATCTATCTCTCCCTTGCTGTATCTATCTATCTGTCTGTCTGTATGTCTATCTGTCCCTCGCTCTCTCTGCGTGATCTGCTCTGGCCGCAATACAGTGGCGAAATGAGTTTCCGCAAAATGGCCGCTGCTTATATAGGGCTGTGACATCATCGGTAAGCCTGTCTGCTGATAGGTAGCATGTGACGCCTACCCAGGATTCCTTGCCCCATGGGACATGTCCTGACATGTGGATCCACCATTTTAGATGGGCTGGATAGTAGTAAATGGAGTTTTAAGGAAGCGGTTCGAGCGATCGAATCGGGCGATATTCATAATCGTTACGAATCAAATTTTTCCTGAAATTCGTAACGAATTCGGGTTCGGCAGATTCGATTCGCTCATCTCTAGCTATGGGACAGGCATCAGGTAAGCTTCTTGCAGCCTTATTGTTGCTGTTGAATTTACAGTCTTTTGAAGTCCATCTTCTGAAGCTATAATACAGTAAATCAGTCATAAAATGTGACTCATATAAACCTCATAGTTAATATTTCAGTTTCTATTTTTTAAGACCCCAGCCCCAGGAAACTGCATTAATGCTATAAATGCATACCATTTCAGACAAGCACATTTGATTGCAGTAAGGTCTTACCAACTTCCACAGGCTCCCATTCTGTGCTTTTCTGGTGATAGATTCACTGGAAATGTAAAATGTTAAAAAGCACATCTAGAACTCCGATCTCATCATAACATGGAATTGATAACAATTACTAGAAGCTTGAAGAAGTTTACCTTAAGAGTTACAAAAGGTGGATTATTGCGAATATGATAAAAATCCAAACAAATATGCTGAATGGCAGAAGGAGAGGCCACATATACGCTTGGCATCAAGAAATATCCAGTCAGACTTGTTTTTTATTATTTTAATGGAAGATGAAATTAGGGGTGACAGGTTCTGTCACCCCTGATACACTAAACCTGGATTTTATTCCTACCAGCAGAAGAAAACCACAAGCTTGGAGGGTTTTTTTTTTCATTTCGGGTGTTTAAGTGACCCCCTCCTCTTATTAGTTGGCGTTTTTGTATGGATTTTTAATATTACACTATTTCCCATAGTGCTCCTGTAAACAAATTGAAATGCCCCCCGCTCCCATAACCTGCAGGGCTAACCAGGGCTTTGTTGATTTCAAAGTGTTAAGTGCCCTTGGAGCTACAGATAGCCTGTTGCTATGTTTGACTCTGGGAAAATACAGTTGTGCTGGACTATGCTACTGGAGACCAGGAAACAGCTGGTTAAGTCTACTCAAGGCTGAAAGACAAAGCCCAGGATGTTGTCTGTACTTGTCTGGTCACTGCAAGGCTTTGGGGATACTGTGTGGAGCCGTGTATCATTGTGAGCAGTGCCAACTGTGGTATGCCTGGTTGTGTAGCATGGATTGGCCCAGTTGTCACTTTGACCGTGTAGGATGGTCTGCTGAAAATCCCATGGCACTCGTGGGCCTTTTCTACATTGGACTGTGCTCAGGAACTGGAGGGTGCAGATGCAGGCAAGAATGCCTGTGCAACAAAGGTACTGTTTGCCCCATCCTTCCCATAATCTCAACCCAAAGGTAAGATACCCTGTATGTGGAGCTTGGAATGTTGAAAGTCCCCTAATTTTTGGGGGGTGTTACATCAAAGATGTGATTAAAATTCCCTGCTTAAATTTGCTATGTATTTCCAAGCAGTAAATTGTGATGCCCAGCTGATGATCAGCCTTTGTTCAGATGCCAACACCCAATCTAAAACTGTCGTCTTCACCTGTAGACAAGCCCCCTTTTTTGGGAGACATTACTCACCTGAGCATGGTAGGTGTCTCTATCAGAGACTACATTCTCAGATTCCATGAAACCTGAACAAGTGTTCAACAAATAACTGAGCTAGCACTTTAGCCATTGGGAGTTTGTTGAGTGGGACAAAATGGGCCATCTTACTAAACCTATCAACCACTACCCAGATAAAAGTGCGACTTGATCAAATCTATGACAACGTGGCTATGTGTGATCAGGGTTTCTCAGAGACTGAGAGTGGTGAGAAGGTACCAACTGGAGAGGTATGTGGAGACTTATAGCGGGCACAGATGGGGCATGCTTAGGCTTTGGCATCATTGAACATAGAGGGCCACCAGACAAGAATAGGCAGTAGGGACAGAGTCTTTTTCTCACCTGTATGGCCTGCGTTTTTTGAGGCATGGAACTGTTGTAGCATCTGCAACTGGAGAGAAAACGGAACAAACAAGCAATCTTGTGGTTTACTCAGCAGGGTCTGTGACTGATGATGTGACAACAGAACTGAGAGGTCAAGAGAGAGCAGGCCTGGGGGAAGGGAAGCTATGGTACAATGGGAAGTGAAAATGTGTTCACTAGCCAGTTCTGGGAGAGGCAGTGAATCCTCAAAACTTCTCGATAACGCCTCAGCCTTAATCTTTTTTGACCCGGACATATAGGTAATGGTGAAGTTGAACTGACTGAAAAAGAGGGCCTACCTTGCCTGTCTTGAATTAAAGCATATGGTCCCTTCAATACATTATTAAGTATTATCTTAAGTTCTTATGGTCTGTAATTGGATGCCCTGCACCCTCCAGCCAGTGCCTCCACTCCTTGAATGAGAGTTCTAATACTTCTAATATGTTCTCTCAGCCGGAGTAAATTTCCTAGAAAAGAAGGCACATGGGTGTAAAAGCTTAGGAACACCAAAATACTGGGGGAGAACCACTCCCACACTAAGCTAAGAGGCACCCACCTCAATGAAAAAAGAGTGCTGTACATTGGGATGCACAGAAGATTTCCTTAAAATGGTGGAAGGCCTGAATAGATTAAGGAGGCCAATGTGATGGATCTGTCCCTTTTTGGGTCAAATCAGTAAGTGGAAACACCACTGGAAATTTTCTATAAAAATTTGCAAAGCCAAGGAAGTGCTGTAAGCCTTTCAGATTAGAGGGTTCGGGCCAATTCAGAACAGCCTCAGCCTTAGCTGGGTCCAAATTTAGTCCCTGATCAGACACGATATAGCCACGGAAAGGGACACTCTGGACTTCAAACTGGCACTTTTCACATGTTTATGATGCTGAGGCAAGGACATGGAGAAAATCAAAATATCATCAAGGCAAACCACCATGAATTTCCCTAGGAACTCTGTGTGATCACTTTTTATTTTGTGGAAGCCAACCCAGAAACTGGGAAGTTGCGAACGCTCGTATTATTCTCAGCTGCGTTCCAAGGTTTTCTCAGCCAGGCGTACAAAATCGTAAGTGCTTCACATAAGCTTTCGGCTTAGCTGAGCAATTACAGCTAAGCAAATACAGTTTTGGCTTGCAAACTAGCCTCAGAAACCGAGTTTGTTCCTGTTTCCAGCCGTGTGCCTCCCTGTAGTGTGACTTATCTTCTCCCTGTTGGTTCCTTTAAGGGCATCCCATGTAGTGTGGATCCCCACAGTGTTACTCACCTTCTTCTTCCTTGTTCATACCTGTTTCTCCATAGTGGTTGTTGCTACCTTGCACCCTGCATTAAGCCTGTTGTACAAACCACACCACACTGCATATTTTTTTGGGGGAATGTGAGTATTTTATTTAGAAACTTTTTTTGTCCTTTCAGACAGCTGTCTTGTATGTTCCCCTGCCAGCTTGCACACCACCCCTTTGAGGCCTGAGAGTGGCCACAGTGGCTCCGCATCCTCCCGCCAGCCCAGTCCACAGGGAGCAACTGCTGCCCCATGGAGCATGTGGGAGATGACCCGGGGGAAGCTGAGCACTTGGTTCACTGGCTTGGAGGCCTTTTTTGAATGAAATAATTTTGACCGTCTGGCTGAGCAATGGTCCAGCACTATAGCAAAAGTGGTGCATGATGAAATCTGGCAAGTCTGGAAGAAAATAAACTGGAAACAGACTGAGGGGTAAGTGCAGAGGGCCAAGAGGGGTGCTTCTGGTTTACACATTTGACTACTCAGAAGCTCATTTATTTGTTTTTGGTTTCAGGTTGCAAACTGGTGAAGAGTTACCGAAACCCCTTGAATTCACACATGAGGTAAACTTGGGCCCGCAATGTGCTAATGGAAATGGACATGGTGATGTGTATGCACAGTTTAATGAAATGAAGTCAAGTATGTATTTGCTGTGTGGGACCATGCAGGCACCAAAACAAACACTAATGTTTACCTTTATCCACAGAAACCCCACCTCTCCTGGAAGCAATCCAGGACCTGGAGGAGTCCCAGGGACAATTGAATGAGTATCCAATCCCAAATGAGTACCCACATACACCAGCAACCACTCCGCCACCCCAGAAACCCAGGCTGCCTCCCAGCCCCAACCCCTTGGACTGTGGCCAGTATTTAAACAGCTCCCAGTCCACTGAGCGCCCCGGAGGCAGCCAGCCACGCCCTACAGCCAGACTCCACCTCTCATCGGCATGTCATTGCCAAATAATAGGCAGACTGGCAGACAATAACTTCACATTGCTCTGGAATTAAAGTATTTTAAAGCAGTGCGGAGGACTGCCGATCTGCTCTAGGTGCCAGAATAAAGATGACCAAGCACCTCCGGAGCTGTGGCATGGATAGGCTGCTCCAGATATGCCGGCGCATTCTCCAACAAGGCATAATTGTGGAGGGCAATGCAGTTGAAGTTATCTTCACCACCTTCTCTGGCATTGACTGAAGTGCCCTGCCAGGATGGTCCAAGCAGCAAAACCTGCTCTTTAATAGACTGAAAGCATGCTGCACCGTTCCACGGGTCCGGCTGTGGGCCCGGTTATATGCCTCCTGGCCTTGTGTCTGTGAACACAAAAAAAGGGTCAGCAACCAGGGCACTAAGGGGGGAACCCAAATCACCTAAAAGGAAAATTACTATCACAATAAAAGGCTAGCCCACATAGAGAGAGAGTGAACCACAAGGGCAAATAGGCCCAAAAAATACAAAGGATCTAACTAAAGTAAAGCTGATGAGAAAGGGGGCCACAGTTGCAAGTAGGTCAAGAGTTTCATTGGCATTATACAGACATTTTTCAGGACAAACTAAAAGAAAGGCGCACTACAAGGACAAAGGATTTAATCTAGAAAAAGGGGGCATGGGGACTGAAACTAGTGACATGAGCACACAATTACCGAGGGAGGGCAGGAAGACAAATAGGCAACACTAAAGAAGACCAAAAAATAAATACTATGGGGCCAAGCTGATAACAACATACAGCAGGGTTGTATTTGGTGTTCATGCTGCCCTAGGCACTTCAAAAGCTGGTGCCCCCTTTTGCTAAATAACATTAAGCAGTCAATAGTATCAGTGGGCCTCTTGCGGCGTGGTATGACTCCATACATGGTGATAAAGTTGCATGTATGGTAAATACTGCTAAAGAATATAAAGAAAATTAAACAATAGAAGGAATGACATAGTATAGAAGGAATGAGAGAAAGGGAGAAATAAGGAACATAAGAAATGACAGAAAAAATGTAAGCAGAACATAAAGAAGGAAGCACAAAAAAATAGATGGAACGGAAGAAAAAATAAATGCAAAGAAACAAAGAATGAAAATACAAAATGAATGACAGAAACAAAGAAAGAATATCCAATTTGCCCCTGGATGGCAGTCCTTAGTCTTGGTTTCTGCACAGCCCTGCATAGGGGCTGCTCAAAGAAGATGGAATGAGGTGTGCCCTCCCAATGTGCAGCGGGCAATATAAAAATGTGTGTAGAGAGGAGAGGTTTCGAGGGGCAAAATTCAGAGAAGCATGCACTTTTATTATACTGTAGATTACAGACGCACAGGAGTCACATGGCCACTGCAGTAAAGGGGAGAGGATGAGGCTGCAGACTGCCTTTAACCAATTGCACCCTCTCCCCATTCTACACACACACAGTGGGGAAGCATTTGTAAGAAGGCATTAACATGACAACTTTTTCTCCCCCCCCTTGCAGATGGCCACCCTAGGCACAGGCCTAGGTTTGCCTAATGGTAAATACAGCCCTGCTGTTACCCACCTAAGTGCTGAAGTCTTCCTAATGACTACTGGGGGCAGCATTTCACCAGATGATGAGCCTTGTCATAATACAAGCAAAGAATCTGGGCTAGTCTCTTCAGGCTCTCTGCTTCAGACAACCCAACTTCACAGACTTTAGCCGGAAAGGGGGGCATTGCCAGAAAGGGGGGCATTTCTGAGGTGGTTGAACTACAAAGGCCTGTGCCAACTTCTCCTGCTTGCGTTCCCAGATATGCCGGTCTATACAGATGCCAGGTGCATTGTCTCATCCAAGGACCTTGGAGAAGGAAAATTACCAAAATATCCTGAAAGACTGAGCCTGAACTGACTTCACAGGGCTGGGTTGTTCCATTTACAGCACACAACCCACCAACGGAATTCTGCTGAGTAGTCAGCTGACCTGTGACCTGATGCAGGGATCTCAGATTAGCATTGGCATTGGAGGTGAGATCTGGGTCTGTATAAGGGATTCCCATGACCTAGAAGAAGCTGTCCACTGACAGTGTAATGCTGCATCTTCTGAGAAAAGACCAAATGCCCAGATCTAGGAGCAAGGAGATGACTGTGCTCTGAGATCCTCTGCCATGCTACATAAAAGGAGACACCATTCAAAGAGACAGCACCCCTGGAGAAGCCGTAGCGGAGCGGCGGAACGCGTGGGGTCTCCTGCCTTCAATCCACTGCCTGATGATTAGTCACGTTTGACCACAAGGACAGTATGATCTTTATTTTTTCTTTCCAGTGATTGCTTACTACCTCAGCTCCCTTAAACAGCCCTGCACTAACAGCACTTTTGTGTATTGGGTTTACATTGGGGGTCTCAACCCCTGCTTTACTTAGTGAATATAGCCTCCTTATCTAGCATTTGCAATTTAGATTTGATTTATTGCACAGGTTTATAGTTGGAAATGATTTTGCTGAATTATTTGTAGTAATTACCTTGTTATATTGGTGTTTTTTGCACAAAGTGGAGTAATTGCACACTCACTTGAGTAATTAGAAATATATAAAAAATAAAAATATATATATTTTTTTTATTTTTATTTTTTTCTGGGCTATTTGTGGAGCTATTTAATACTGATTTCTATTTGTACTTTTTGATACCTTGTGATCTTCTATAATATGGATTGCTAAGTATTTTAGCATCACAGGAATAGTGGATGAATTGAATTTAACAGTGTCTTTGTGTTGCATATGTGTTTTTATTTTTGCTATAGTGTAACACTTAATAAAATATTTTATGGTATTTGTGGAGTTGTGCCCCTTTCTTATGACCCTTGTCAATTTGGTTTGGCCCATGTTCTAGTAGCTTGACGGGTCGGGCAGCACGCTCAGCTATCAATATTAAAAGCTGTGCCCACTATTTTGTATAAGTATCTCTAAAATACGGCTTTGACCTTTGGCTTTCCCTGGACTTCAACTTTGTTTACTCATTCTGTTAAGACACAAGTAGGACTGATTATCTGTTGCAGACCCAGCTATCTCTGACTTCCCCTGTATATCTGTTACTACCTTTGCGGCCTTAGGTGCCATCCTTACAACTCATTTAGTGGATTGTTGCTCAAGAGAACCAAAACTTACTACAAATTAGGAATTACCTGTTGAGACGAAAGTACCCCTGCCTGAAAAAAATTCTTTCAATTTTTAAAACGTATGTAAACTATATTTTCATTTCCATCCCCACTCTAACGGATCTGAGTTCCCCCTCAGTGCGAGGTGTAACTCCCGCCCCCCGACGCAGTGTGTCCGACTGGAAAAGGACGCACCGTCAGCTGTATTGATGAGCGGCGGTTTAGCACCATGTGTGTAGCCGAGCCCCCTCTCAGCAAGATCAAGTCAATCAATCCTGGCCAGCCGCCAGCTGGCAGAGCCCGCCCCCCACATGATGACCCAGCTGTTGTCATCAGCTAAAGGGGAGGGGCTGGGCTCAACCAGCATAACAGCCCGGACTAAGGAGAGGAAGCCTGCGTGTAGGGGGGGGGGGGGGGAGGAGGCAGACATCTCCACTCGGCCATGCTACCAAAGTCAACAACTATAAACAAAGTGTAACTCAACTATTTATATGGTATACAGCTATTCAAGGCACTCACTACCTAATTAAATTGTACTGGCTACCACACCTGTGTACTGTAATTCCATAAACTGGGGGTTTCACTTATCATAGAGGTCAGAATTTATCAAGATTTGTGAAATGCGGCATGATACCGGGGTAACCAGCTAGGACACTCAGAACCACCATGTTAGGGACGACCACAAATTTAAGCACTCCAAGCAGGCTTGGAGTGGCCCACAGGGTTACTATGAAATCTCCTGGTGGGCCTTAGGACTCTTATTACCAAGGTCTGAACCATGTATAGCTTAATTGTGGCATCCAAGATGCACACACACACACAGACAATACATAATGTCTGGCATAATGTTTCTGTGCTTGGGCCCTTACTTGCATCTATGTGTGGGGTGGGTCTCCAGAGTCAGTTCTATGGGTGGGCCCCAGACACCCCAATCCAACACTGTACTCCAAGTCATGGGGGGGGGGGGCAGGGCTATATGGTTACAATCTATGGCATCTATTATGTTTGGGATGCCAGACATTTTGTATAATTGTAATTTCATTGAATTTCAGTTCTCATCAGAGGATAATGTGAAGAGGGCTGCAGCTGTAAGCTTACTGAGCTTCAAAACTGCCAGACAAACTCTGATCATCAATGAAATACCCCCCCCCCCCCAAAAAAAAACCCTCAGCCAGGTTCAGTTTCAGAAAAAGTGTGGAAAAACTAAAAGGGGGTTCTCCAAATCAAAGAGACAAGGTAAGTAAAGCCAAATTTGAGGCTGTAATTGGCAGCAGAGGGTGTTATTTATACATATCTGGTCTCCAGAAGACAGGCCCAGAGAGCACAGAACATGTGGCAACAGGCACTCCTTTAAATAGCAGTCACTAGCTACTGTGCTGCAGCTTCCCTTCCCCATTTAATGTAGAGACCAGGTAAGTATAACCATGTTGGGCCATGGGTGTCCAGAAGAGGTGTTTTACAGAGGTGCAGATCCAGCGCCAACTGTCCTGGGGTCTTTGTGTTAATTGGGTGCTCAGTGCATTTGCCTACAATACCCCTTGCTAATGCTGACCCTGCCCACAGCATTAAATAACTATCCCCCCACACACACATAGCCCAGCCCAGCATTATGTAGTTTACCCCTTAGCATGCAGTGGCCATTTAAGGAAAAAAATACTTGTTTGTAGCCTGTAGCTTCCAGGACCCCATCATCGCTGATGGCAACAGTGCTCCTCTGCTCTGGGCCTACCAGTGGATCCTCTGATCCTCTAGTATTGTCACTGATGCTTCAAGGTGAGGGGAAGCAGAGTGCACTGGGACCCCTTCTACCATGGGCCCAGTAGCAGCTGCCTCCCCTTCCTCTATTGTATTTATGCCTTTGCTACATAGTTTACATTATTTTCTGTACTTGCTTTGTATGTGTCATGTAAACATGTTTTTTAGGTAAGCACTTTTTACTTAGGCCCTTATTTAACAAGGGATAGCGCCAGGTAGCGAATGGTGAGCGAACGGTAATGACGCTCACCGCCACGAGAACGCCGGCTCCCCTCCGCAATCACACATTTATCAAGCTGATCCTGCTTAGCGACTGACAGAGCGCCAGCGAATCATTCATCATTATTCCAGCCCCACCCCACAGCGCCAGCGAGCGTCCTTGAACAGCGACAGGTATGACCTCTCGCTACCTGGCGCTCTCCAATGCATTTCAATGGAGCAATCTTTAAATATTCATAATTAATTGCTATTAATGTTTTGTTTTTTTTAAATGGCAAAAATTCTGTGACCACTTCTGCAATGTTAGATATATTTTTTAAGGTAAAAAAAAAAAAAAAAAATTTGTGCAGAATTGATATTACAGGTCTGATATTAAGGTATTCATATTACAAAATGTTTGTAAAAACATGTTTTTTTTTTCAAAAAATATGGTTGTTTGGGGGTTAAAAAACTACTTTTAACCCATCGCCGCCAGCGCTCTGGGGTTTAAACAAGCATTTTACAGCGCGAGAATTTTTTGAGCGTGATTTGTTAATGAATATGCTGGGAGCCGTTCGCTATGGCCATTCGCTGTCATGCACTCCCATACAGCGCGGAACCTGTCAAACAGCGACTCCTAATCCCGTATTCAACATTACCGCACACCGACTGAGTCGCTGTCAACAGCCGATCAACGGCCAAGCACAGCGAATGCTAGCGTGCGCTGTGAAAATAACGCTACTGGCGCTCATCTGTCGCTACCTGGCGCTATTAATGAATCGGCCTCCCCGTATCCTTAAATAGAACCTTTGGTTCTATTTTAGTCAACTATTTACTGTCCTTTGTACTTTGAACTATTTTGTATCTTGAATAGGGGCCTATTTTAGTTTATTATTTACTCTGTACCCTTGAATAGGGTCGTATTTTAGTTCATTAATTACGTTGCACCATTAAATAGGGGCCTTTGGTTTTATTTAAGTTCACTAAAAAGCCCAACATGGGTCTCTCCTTAAAGTCCCTTGCTCCTTGATTAAAAAATGTTTACACTAAAAGTTCTTCTCTCTATAAAAGCACTCATTTGTTATAGCATTCTTCTTGGATGGTCCAGACAATGGCAATAATAAAGCAGCAATGTAATGGAAAGGAGGTGCAAACTTCAGAGACCTGATACAGCATCTACAGTGCTCTGGAGGAAATGGATGAGACGGACATTACTGCCATTGCCTGGACTGTCCTTTTAATGTAGCATTTTCTACTCTTTTACTGGTTTGACTACTAAACATCAGTGCTATACATTTTATTTAGATTTCCACTTTAGGTTAAGATTGTTAGGTCAATGAAGCAACACCAAATATAGATTAGTGTGAACAACGTAATCTATTCTTTATTCCAATGTTAGTGTTTTACTGAGCAATTGACATTTATGTCATTTTCCTTTGCATGACACTGCACTTTATAGATTAGGACAATGTTTTATTATTTAGTTTGCTTTCATTATTGATTAGAGATTACTGTTGGAGATAAAATGAGGCAATAAATTGTTTCGAGCAGCAAGGGAATGGGATTTCATTTTGATTCAAATACTTTCTAAAACATATACCTGCATTTGGAAGATGTTCTGAGATTATTTCAGGTAAGCTTGCTGTTCTCTATGTAAATACCAAACAAGTCAGTGCAATTTAATGTAACTTTGCATTTGCTTAACTTTTAGCCCATGCCTTGACAACGGTGCACTGAACCATGACATTCGCCTGCACAGAGTTGGATTTACAGTTTCTTGCCTTGAATGCATATGAGTTATCAAGAACAGTTGTCTGCTGCACCAAGGCGATACGCAGGCAGTTTCAATACCCTGAATCCTCTTGCTTGACTTGATATTGTTAGAAGTTTTGCTGCTCTGGTAGCTCAATTAAAATTCCTCTTTCTCTGGAAAGGTTATAGCAGATGCTGACTCTATGTGTTACATTAAAATGGCTTCAATGGCTCAATTATGATAACGAAGCAGAGAAAAGATAAGTGAAAAGTTGCTCAGTGTTTGTAGTCAGTTCTCCAGATTGCATGCACCTGTAGTGAAGACACAGATAAGACTTTGAATATATACATAGTTGCACTTTTCAAAGCGCAAAATGTTCATGATGTAGGGAAACTCTCTAAAATTGAAATCTGAGGTTTGTTGGTAACAGCTACTGTTCAGATCTGCATTTAGAATGGCTTTCATATTTAGCAGGGTTTCACAAAGAGGGTAATTAATACAAAATGGTGCGGGTGGCACTGGGGTGCCTTGTCCGAGAAGCTTGGCACGGGCCCCACTGCAGCCCTGGCTTCAGCCTGCTGGCGCTATCAGCTGTAATGTTTGCCGCTAGGCAGTGTTGTCAGCACAAGGATTGTATATGCGGTGGGACATTGAAGAGCACAGCTAAGGCAGTGCTTGCCAGTTAGTGATGGCTAAGCGGGTGGCGGGGTGAGGAACGGGCCCTAAAGCAGCCGGATGTCCCTCTTTAACCCTTTAATTGCCAAGCCCGTAGGTACTACGGGGTTGCTTCTTTGACTGTTAAGTGCCAAGCCCGTAGTACCTACGGGCTGGCTTTCCCCCTGCTAGTTAAAATAGTAGAGTAATTTAACACTCACCTGACCCCTCGTTCGAACCCGCCTGGTCTTCTTTTCACCCTCGGGGTATCCGATTACCCTCAGGAACTCTTCTGGCTTCAGGAGGGGGCAAAAATAGCCCCCCCCCCCCCGCTCCGGCAGCTGCTGCTGCTAAGAATAAAAAAGTAAAAAAATAATGACATTTACTCACCTCTGTGCCCGATCCCTCGGGCCGGATCTCCTCTTCACACAGGGGGGCCTCCGTTCCCCCCCCCCCGGGGCTTTTCCACGGTGAGGAGGGGGCAAAACATGCCCCCTTCGGCGTTCGCGCAGCTAGCCCCGCCCCCTTGTGGCGCCATCCCGCTGCGGGCTCCGGACTTTGAGATGTCAGGGCTGATTACCGGAGGCGGTTGGAGGGTAGGGGATGTGGTTCCCAGCCCCCTCCGGTGATCAGCCCTGACAGCTGTCAGCTGGAGAGAATCGTCGCGGAACACAGGATCGGAGGTGAGTGTTAAAAAGTAAACAAAAAAATAAAAAATGTTTTTCTCTGTGTCAGTGTATTTTTCTTACACTTAACCCTTTGTGAACTGGTTAGGGGTCCATGAGACCCCTATACCAGTTCACAAGGCTGGGGGATGCAGCTAGCGGGTGACTAGCCATTAGTCCCCAGTCTCCCCAAAGCCTGTGGGGGCAGAAGAGCCCGTGGCCATAGGCTATGCCGGCTTGTAGCCTGCAGGGCCAAGGGCAACCAAAGCTGGCCCCTGCGCCCTGTTCCTACAAGCCCTGCATAGCTGGTCCTGGGCAGGTTATTTCGGGTAAGGGGGACCCCATGTTATTTTTTTTGGATTTTTAAGGGTTTTTAATGCTTAAAATTCCCCCAAAAAATGGGGTTCCCCCCGGGGGTACCCTATGTCGTTTTTTTTTAGTTAACCCCTTATGGTCTGTCACCCAGCAGCTATAAAAGGCTTCTAACAGGTGAGCAGAAGCCAGTGATTGGCAATGGACACAGTGCTCCAGGATGTATGGGAGGTAAGTATTAAAAAAAAACTAATAAAATATTTTTATTTATGTGTGTGTGTTTTTTTTTTTTTTATTTAAGAGCCCATGGCCATAGGCTATGCCGGCTTGTAGCCTGCAGGGCCAGGGGCCACCAAAGCAGGCCCCTGCACCCTGTTCCTACAAGCCCTGCATAGCTGGTCCCGGGCTGGTTATTTCGGGTAGGGGGGACCCCATGTAATTTTTGGTGGATTTTTGTTATGTTTTTATTAACCCTTAAAATGCCCCCCAAAAATTGGATGCCCCACCCCCTGGAAAGGGGGACCATACGCCAATTTTTTTCTCTATTTAACCCTTTATAGTGTGGAAAGTAGTTGTATTTTATTTGTAAATGTTATAAAGTGCTATTTTTAGTTTGGGGGTCTCCTGGGCAAGAATGGGGGGGCTACCTATACATATGTGGTACCGTTGTAATTGGGAGAAATGGGGCTTTCACATGCAATATGGTTTTCTTTAATAAAATAAATGTTTTATTTAAATAAAGGAGACAATTTTCTAAAAAATAATTTTTTTGTTTTTGTTTTTTTTTTACTTAATATTTAAAAAAACAGTAGAAAAATTACAAACAAGACATTTCATGTTAAAGCCTAAACTCTGTCGCAAAATATTTATATATAATTTTCCTGGAAATTCCTGCAAAAATGGTGCAAAACATGGCGCAACATGGTGAAAGATTACCTGTCAAAAGAGGGTGACAAAATCTCAAGTAGGCGGGCAGTTAAAAGGGTTAAAAGTAGCTATGCATGTTGGGTATTGTTCTGCTCGGGGGACCTTGTGCTTTCAGATTTAGCTTGTTTTTTCTTGTTTGCTTTATTGATATTTTTATAAAAAAATTTTTAGGGAAACCCTGTGCAACCAAAGAATTCGTTGAGGGATCACTTACAGAAAGATGAGCCCACTACAACAAGCTAGGTACTCTTAGAATGCTTAACATGTGTACTTTCAGGGAATATATAGTTTATGGGGGATATTCCAAATGTAAGGGGTTGTTTTGGTAGAAAAACACAAGGTGCGCATTGTCTGCAGAGCTGAAATTTTCAAGGAAAATTACTGTTACGCACATGCTTTACTTTGGGGTGTTTGGCAACTCTTCCCTTGACAGTAACTATGCATGTTGGGTATTGCTCTGTTCGGGGGATGTTGCTTCAGATTTAACTTGTTTTTTCTTGTTTGTATATAGTTTTTTTTAGGAAAATGTGGCTTTCATTCTGCTTTTTTATCCTTTTTTGGGGAAACTCTTTGCAACCAAAGATTACATTGAGAGATTACTTCCAGAAAACTGTGGCCACATCAACAAGCCTGGTACACCTAGAAATCTTGAAGTGTGTACTTCCAGATAATATATAGTTTGTTGGGGGTATTTCAAATGTAACGGGTTGTTTTTATTGAAAAACTAGGTGTGCCTAGCGCATAGCATAGTTGTATTTTATCTGAAAATCCCCTAAAGCGCTGTTTCAGTTTGGGGGCGTGTTCTGGGCAGGAAAGGTTGTCTAACAATACATATGTGGTACCGCTGTAACCGGGAGAAATTGGGATTTCACACGCAATAAGATTTTATAGAAGAACTTACATTTTGTATTACAAAAAAAAAACTACAAATTGTAAAAAATAGATTTTTTAAAGTTTTTTGGAGAATACACCTAAAAATGACAAACAAGACATTTCACGTTAAGGCCCAGGCTCAAAAATTTATAAATTTGGGAAATTCCTGGAAATCCTTCTTCAAAAATCACATTTGAACATGCGAAGCGCAAAATAGTGTAAAATGGTCTGGCAACAAAGGGGACCAACACCCACGGGTGATCGGCCCGGGAATCTATAAGATTCCCGGGCTGATCACCTCCCTCCCCGCGGGACATCCGAGATCGGGATGTCCCGCGGGGTGAAACCCCCCCCAAACACTCCAAACGCCTTACCAAACACCGTCTGTGAATGGCCGGCGCGGGCACTCGCGCGTCAAGAGGGACACGCGGGAGGCGGCGGCGGAGGAGACGCTTGTCCGCGGCTTGTCCGTCGGCGCGGGGAGAGGTGGGTTCGGGGGGGTTTCACACAGCGGGCCACCCCGATCGGGGGTGCCCCACCGAAGTGGACCAAGACCCAGGATAGTCAAAATCCTGGGTGTTGGTCCACTTTAAAGAGTTAAAGAAATGCAGAGAAATACATGGTTTAATCCCTTCCCACAACCTGTGTGTTTTTAGTTTATTGGCCTACCTGACTGCTCATGAACTGCTCATGAACTGTGGGCAACCCCAACACATCTTCCTCTTCTGTGTGTTCCAGGGCTGTTGGTGGGGAGCCTGGAGAGGAGGATGAGGATATTGGCAGTGGTCAGGGCTGCCATCTTATACCCACACCCCATCTTCTTTGCCACACTGGTTGGACCCCTCTCCTCTTGGTAACCTGTATGCCCAGCCAGAACTCCCCAGCTACAACACAAAAAGAAGAGTCACTTACAAAGTTCGGCCTGATTGCTCACCTTCTCTCTTGCCCATGCGCTTATTTGGGAAGTGGCTGTAGAACCGGCGCACCTGGGGCCACATTTTGTTGTTTGAGGTCTGACCAATGCTGCATAATTTGTGTGTGGGTGTACAGGACATCCCCTGCCGGCTCTGATGGGCTGCCACGTCCTTTGCCAATGCCCTCTTTGCTGGAGATACAATACTTTGCAACAGCTTTTGTTTTACCATAAGAAGAGACCAAACACACCAGAAAACACAGCACTGCCCAAAATGATTGTGCAAATTATCCTATTTTATTATTAAACAAGGATCACATATTACAAAGACATTTAAAACATCCTAAAAAGTCAAACCAATGACCACCAGGGGGCACTGTAGGCAAGCTCCTCTCTTATATCTATACCAACTCATATATTATCCATATAAGAAACACAATTAATTACCGTGCATTTATCCTATAAATCGAGCGGGGCGTACAAGTGTACTACCCGTCGGCACCTGTCAGTGTAACCGGCCGCGGGGCGTACAAGTGTACTACCCGTCGGCACCTGTCAGTGGCGTGGAGCGAGGCAGGTAAGCATGCAGGTCACCTAAGCCCAGGACCCAAACAGATAATAATAACTACCCACTCTAAACATAAATACAAAGCATGATCCTACTACATATTTCCTCTAATCAAACAAGTTCTTAAAAAACAGCAACAGCTTTTGCTCGTCTTTAAATGAGATTAGTGACTTTTGCTAGATTTACTGCAGTTTACAGCTATGGCAAGTTATGACACTAGATGGCACTGTGACCAATGATTAACTGTGGTTTCTATGCATTTTACTGCTGTGTTGTATTTCTTGTGTTCACTTGCTTTATGGTACTTCCATCTTTTTCCTGTCTGCATTAGCCATCATGTAAGGTAACACTCTGTTACTGCATTTATGTTCCAGTAAAGACAGTTCTTGTTATACCACTAATGTTTATCTGGATTACAACTCCGCTGCACTCAGGATTCACATTCTGCAACACACTTATCATGGGTGTTGTGCTTGAAATCATACCGGTCTGTTATGAAAGTCTGCAAAGACAAAAGTCAGTACCAATGTTAGCTTCATGACGTGCCTTGGCCTAGTTTAGGTCCACATGAATACACCTTCCCCTTAAAAATCAGGTCTCTTACAGTGCAACCAAATGCATGTCCGCGCAAGTAGGTGCATATGCACCACTGAGGCTCATAAGCAGCATGTGCCTAGGTATCTCAAAAGTGATCACAGCTCTCCATGCCTACAGTAGTGGCAGATAGAAGTAGTGCATGCACTTAGATCAAGTGGCGCACCTAGCTCTCCCCTCTGCAAGTACTGTCGACTGACACCACTCTGCAACATAGTGGACCCAGCTATCCAAGCCCACAGCACGGGCGGATAGGAACCACTGGCCAAGCGGCGCACCTAGATCTCTCTCTGCTAGTACCGGACGATAGTGCTCACTGACAGTGCTCTGCAATACGGTGGGCCCCGCTATCCAAGCCTAGAGTACAGGTGGATAGGAGTCGAGGAAGCAATTAGGTCAAGTGGCGCACTTAGCTCTCCCCTCTGCCATTACTGACGGATTGTAAGGTCTGAGGTCTTGTGTGACCCTGAAACTGTTTTATGATTCCCTCTATCTACACACAACACCCAGTGTCCCCTACAAATAGGCAAGACTGGGACATATGGCAGTGGTCGTAGTTTATGCCAAATGGCATGTTCACTTTGGCACATGTGGGGTGGCACATTTATGTTTTTGGCCTGTTCCACGTCTGGCCATTCATCAGACAGGCAACGTTTTGGTATGGCCTATTTTGAGATTGCCATTCGACCCAAACCCCTTTTGTCTTTGAATACCAGGCCTCTGCCATTACTGTGCATCCTACCATGTGCCTTCACTCGCGTGTCGCCACTCCCACACCCAATCTGTCATCTGTCCGCACCTTTGCCTGCTATTAAAGCTATTAAAGTGGCACACATGCGTAGGCGAATGGCATAGCATGTGTATTTACTATCATGATATAGTTTTGCTGTTCATGGGTGTAGACAGTTGGTGCCATGTTGGTGAATACGCCCATGATGTTGTAGCCTACAGGCTGCACCCACCTGTGCTGGGCTGTTAAATAAACGCTATTGTTGTCCAATTAACCCACCACTTATGTATAAAAGAACACACCAGGCCCCAGGACTTTGATGTCAGTGCTTACTTGGCTAAAGAAGATGCCAAAACACAGGTGCCACTGCAGCACCCAGAGCAGGGAAGACAGCAAACTGTAGTTTGGCCCAGGGGGAGGGAGGGTGTCCACAAACAGTTGGCACAAACGTCAGTAACGCCATGCATGCCTAGTCTGCATGTGCTTCTCTGGGACACACATGGTGGTCAACATAACACACAAATGGGGTGGACAACTATTGCAATTGGCCCATTGAAGGAGGAACAAGGGTGTATTTGCCACACATAGCTGTGAGGAACAGTGTGCAACCCATGTTACTGCTTGTAAGGAGGACAGCTAAGGAATGTTTTGAACTTACATTGCTTTTCACTTGCCTTGCCAGCCAGGACTCAACTATCTGCCAGAAGTATTCCTGCGGCAACCACTGCACTTTCAGCTGCACCGTCTGCCATGACTTCCCCAGAACCCCCGTCCAGATCTGGTCCAGCCACCAGCCACCCAACCAGTCATGGAAGGCCAGACACAGATTAGGTAAATGTGTGCACAATGAACAAATACATTTCTTTGCTGTATGTGACTGCTCCACAAAGTAAACACTAATATTTATTTTTCTCCACACAGACCACAACATTACTGGATGAAATCTAGAAGCTGGAGGAACCCATGCAGGAGAGTGTTGAGACAACACAACAATCGCTGCCTCTCCCGCCACTGTGCCAAACACCACATCCCCCAACCTAGAGCATGGTCAGCAGTCTGTCAGCAGTGCCACTACCTCCCCCGAGCCAGTTTGATCCATGATGAGGTCCTGGCTGTGGAAGTGGTGCAGAACCTTGGAGGCGCTGCTGGAGCAAATGGTGGCAGCCAACCAACAGAACACTGGAATGCTGGCACTGCTGGGGCTGCAAGTCAGCAAGCAGCAATGATGTACCAGGCCAACTCCCCCTAACCATGGCTTGGGGACTTTCATGAGGAAAAACTAAGGGCAATCATTTTTTTAACACACTTTAGCCCTGTGTTGGGCTGCATCCAAGTTGTGGGACAGCGTATATATGTGCCAAAAATACATTTCAACAAACAGAACTTGTTTTGGATGTTCTTTAATCACACCCAAAAAATGTAAAGGGGGTACAGAATAAAAATTAGGAAAAAATAGGAAAAAGCGGGGTCAACCCAAATAAAAAAAAATAATGGGTATGCTAGCAAAATTTGGCAAAACAGCACGGTGAGGCGCACTTTATAAATCAGGCTCCCAATCACAATTCATCCAAATCTCACTTTGAGATTCGTTTTGGGATCAAATCAATAGCGACAGACTGACGGGCAGGCTGATTCATTACTAACGCCAGGTAACGACAGATGAGCGTCTGTAGAGCGGATTTCAGAGCGACCGCTAGTAGACGCTGTGCTCGGCCATGGATCATTGTTCATTTCAGAGAGCCTCAGTCGCTGTCCGGCATTGATGAATATATTGTGTGAGTCGCAGTACTATGCTGTACGGGACCGAATGGTAGCGCCAGCTCAGTGCGGCTGACTCACACCACATTCATCAAAAAAACATTGCTGGCGCTCAAAATCATGTAGTTGTAGCCCATAGTGCCAGAAGCTGTGTGATTAAAGTCCACTAGTCCACTATCCACTAGTAACAAAGCGAAAACATATGGAATTACATTGTAACATTAACACTTTAATACCAGACATGTAAGGACAATTCTGCATAAAAATATTATTAATCCAAAAAGTTTTAAAAAATGTCATTTTCTTGCCCAGGATACATGTCAGAAGTTTTGAGATTTTTTTAAGGAAAAAAAAAATTGGAATCAGGAAAGGGATTTAAGCATCATCCATAGAAATGTATTGAAGAGTGCCAGGTAGCGACAGCGTTGTACGCTGAGGCTGGGATAATGATGAATCGTACGCTACATGGCGTCGCTCACCAGATTCGGCTTCATAAATGTGTAATTGCGTGCCGTCTCCGGCGTTCACCTGCCGCTACCTGCGCTGCCTGCCGCTGTACAGGCACTACCTGGCGCTATCCCTTCATGAATAAGGCCCTAAGTTTAAAGAAAAGTGTCTCCTTTGTTAGAAACAAATTACTAAAGCTCCAGATTCCTTTCAGACCCTAGATAAGACCTGTTGTACATATTTTTTCATTCTGCAGTTTTGAGATTTTCCTTAAAGAGGACCAACACCCAGGGGTGATCGGCCCGGAAATCTATAAGATTCCCGGGCCGATCACCTCCCACCCCGCGGGACATCCGAGATCGGGATGTCCCGCGGGGTGAAACCCCCCAGAAACCCCAAAAACACCTTACCTGATCCGCCGCCGCTTCCGCCGCCGCCGCCTCCCGCGCACCCCTCCAGACGTGCGCGCGCCCGCGCCGGCCCTCTGTGAATGGCCGGCGGGGGCGCGCGCGCGCCGAGAGTGACGCGCGGGAGGCGGCGGCGGCGGAAGCGGCCTGGACGTTCCTGATCCCCGCCTGGACGTTGGCGGGGATTGGCTGCGGCGCTCACGTGGGAGCGTTGAGAGGTGAGTTTTTTGGGGTTTCTGGGGGGTTTCACACAGCGGGGCACCCCCGATCGGGGTGCCCCGCCGAAGTGGACCAAAACCCAGGATAGTCAAAATCCTGGGTGTTGGTCCACTTTAAATAATCTGATGAATACTGTGCCTATTTTATGCTTTATTCCAAAAGTTGAATTAAAGTAAGGCTTATAAAACAAAGAACATGACAGGAGATAATTAATACGGGGAGGCCGATTCAGTAATAGCGCCAGGTAGCGACAGATGAGCGCCTGAAGTATGGCGCTATGAGCGCCGCTAGCGCACTCCGCGGGCGGCAGCGATTCGCTATAGCAGGCCTCCTCAGTCCCTACCTGGCGTTGTTGGGAACAATGCCTACATTGGTGAATATCCGTTTCAGATCAGCTTTTGAGGCACTGTCATTTGGACACACGCTATTCAACACAGCGCCTGCGCTTTGCTTTGCTGTTGGCTTGAAATCAATGTTAGTACCTTCAGAAGTAAACACATTGCAACATGTTTTTTTGGTGAATTAGCATTTATTTTTTTTATGTTTTGGTGGGAAAAGATAAAATCTGAATCCACTGGATTTTTATCTTGGTGCCTGAAAAAGAATAAAAAGTGCAGTTAGTATTTAGATATAATTTTGCTTGGGTAACAGTTTGGCCAAACTTGCACAACAACCCCCCCCCCTTATAGTGGGTTTGGGTCATCTTACACCCCCTTATAGTGGTTTGGGTTCCTCTTACACCCCCCTTATAGTGGGTTTGGGTCATCTTACACCCCCTTATAGTGGTTTTGGGTCATCTTACACCCCCCTTATAGTGGGTTTGGGTCATCTTACACCCCCCTTATAGTGGGTTTGGGTCATCTTAAACCCCCTTATAGTGGTTTTGGGTCATCTTACACCCCCCTTATAGTGGGTTTGGGTCATCTTACACCCCCTTATAGTGGGTTTGGGTCATCTTACACCCCCTTATAGTGGGTTTGGGTCATCTTACACCCCCTTATAGTGGGTTTGGGTCATCTTACACCCCCTTATAGGGGTTTTGGGTCATCTTACACCCCCTTATAGTGGTTTTGGGTCATCTTACACCCCCCTTATAGTGGGTTTGGGTCATCTTACACCCCCCTTATACTGGGTTTGGGTCATGTTACACACCCCTCATAGTAGTTTGTGACAAATTTGGACTGGAGACAACAAATAGTTCCCCTGTAGTGCAGTACTTGGATTAGAGTGAAGGGTAGTTAGCTTACCGCAAAAAACGAAGAGATCATGCTTTCCCTTAGCTCAAAGCCAGTCTGGGTGTCCTAACTCGTTTCTGCGGGCAAGTTGGGGATTTCGGGCACCAGTGCTGTTTCTTCAGGGGCTTGGATTCTGTGGCATATGCAGAGATTGTGGAGCACACAGCATGCGAGGATTATCTTGGAGACCTTTTGTGGACTGTACAGCATCTCTCCTCCTGGCCGTGCCAAACACAGAAAGCGCGCTTTCAGCAGGCCGATGGTTCGTTCCACAATGCTTCGGCTTTGCGATGTGCTGCATTGTAGCGTTCTTGGGCAGAGGTCTGTGGGTTTCTGACCGGAGTCATCACCCACGTTCTCTGCCCATATCCCTTATCCGCTGTAGAAAAAACACAATGAGAGAGACAGCAATTAGTACTAGGAAATGTTTTGGGTTTCATTTGTAAACAAATAGCTTACTAGGCCACATATTTTAGGCTAAATACTTTGACATGGTTAATTATTTACCCAGTAGCCAGCCAGCTGGCATTTCGTTGTTTTCAAACTTCCTGCACAGGACTGACCGCTGCAGGACGTAAGAATCATGGCATGAGCCGGGGAAGCCAGATCTCACGGCCCGCAGCTTCATGTCATGGTCACAGACAACCATGACATTCATCGTGTGGAACTGCTTACGGTTCCGATAATGCAGCTCCTGTGCACGGAGAGGGCGGTAAGGGATATGTGTACCATCAACGCACCCTAGCACATTCGGGATCCCTCCCATGTGATAGAATGCATGTTTTATTTTGGCAACCTCATCCTCATCCTCAGGAAACTGGATGTAAATAGGGATCAGGTCACAAATAGCCAGTACTACCTGTATAAATATGCAGCTCATTGTAGCCTGGCTGATCCCGCTGAGGAGGGCAGAGGTTGCCTGGAAGGTCCCTCGTGCCAAAATATTGAGACTAGCACATAGGCGTACTATGCCTGGAATGGATCTGGTGCGTTTGGTCGATGGCTCAATTTTGTGCTTAATCTGATCATATAGGGACTGTAGTGCAGCACGATTCAGACGGAAGCGGCTCCTGATCTGCTCGTCACTTAAATCCCACACTGAAAGGCGGATTCCAAAGGATCGGGGTGCCCTAAGCCTCACAGCCCCCTCCTCCCTGGCCTCCTGCTCTTCCAGCATTCTCACACATCCCTGCACCCATAACCCATACATCACCCTCTTATCCATCTCACACTCAACAGATATACAAAAGAAGCAAAACAAAAACCAAAACCACAAACACACCACACACACAAGCAAGCACACTACTCACACACTCACTACAATGCAGCTCACCACAAAACCAGAAGTATAGTGGTCTGACCCACCAGACTGCTGAAAGTCAGCTTTCTAAGTTAGGCACAACCAAGAGGGGAGTTGCTGCACAGCCCACAAAAGGCCCCAAAATCAAGCCTCACTTGCTGTATGCTCCACAATATTTGCATATGCCAACAAAAAAAGAAACAGCACTGATGTCAGAAATCACCCAACAAGCCACAGAGAGTGAGGACAAAACCCAGCCAGACACTCAAATGAGCTAAGGGACCAAAGCACCACACCACCACACCACAGCCTTTGCCACAGTGTAACAATACCAGAAGGTTGCCAAATCCAGCCATTTATACTTCATTGAGAAAAAGGACAGGTCCTCTTTGCTGCCTTTTGCGTTGCTCTGCTATTTCCTGTCTCCAATTAGCTGACCCAGGTGTGCATGAAACAGAGTGCGCACGCTAGTAGCGCTACTAGCGTGCGTGAGCCGAAACTTGCGTGCATTAACGGACATGGCTGAAAATTCTGTGGTGGACCAATGAAAGGTAAGCTGCTCTTTATTTAAATAGCCGTTTGTATAGCCACATGTCATAAGTGTTTAATATACATGAGTACATTGTTGTCTTTGGTTGTGTGTTGTTTGGTTAATGAGCTCTGTAGTTAGTTAATTAACTATCACACATGCTTCAATCACTGCAGTGGAGCTTTGGCTACAAGCACCTGGCCAGTATGTGTCAATCAATTAAGTGGACCTGTTTGTGATTGGCTGTTAGAGCACATAAAACCTGCCCAAACCCAAAAAGACGGTGATACCATTCTGTAGTCTGCATGCGTGCTTGTTGGTTGTGTATTGGTGTGTGTGTGCAGCTACAGGATGGAGCCAAATTCTGGGCATCTGCCGGCCACAGCTGGCTCAAGTAGGAGTGTGGTGGGTGCTGTGCGCAGACCTCCCTTAAGGAAAAGGGCCCAGCCTGAAGGTGATGCAGCACCCCAGGCTAAACGCCCAGTTGCCAAGAGGGAGCCAGAATTTAATTTGGCGGAGAATAATACTCTTGTGCGCCTTACACTTGCAAAATGGGAGCTGATATTTGGCTCCCAAAGCAAGTCTATAGGCAAACAAGAAAGGAGCAAATTGTGGGATGCCATTGGTGTTGAGCTTACTAGCATTGCTCAACACCCACGTAGTGGCCCATCCTGCAGGAAACGCTTCTACACTTTGAAAAGGGCCCTTATGCAAAAGATAATTCATGATCTTGAGGTCGAGAGTGGGACCATCCAGGGTCCAAAGAGTACCTACATGCCATATGAGGAGATGCTGAAGGCCAAAATTCCACTTGCTCGGCTGCAGGGTGTGGATGCTGGGGATGACACCACAGGTTGGAGTGAAGGTACATATTTTCTGATTATGTTTTTCTGCTAATGTTAATTTATGTGATTTGCTTTTTCTCTTTCTGCCCAACTAACAGTAGGACATGTGAAGTAGTACATTATACCTCATAAATGTTTTACTTTGCTGTCTGTTGCTTTCTGCATAGGTGCACATGGTGATGTCCATGAGTCGGGGGAGGTGGACACCCCAACTCCTGCCCTTCAAACAACCTCCAGCCTAACCCAGTCTGCCATTGAAGGTATTTTTCACTAATTTAGGGGCTGGTTATTTTGGGCCAAAATGGGTGTGTGAGCACCTCAAACAATAGATTTGACCACTGTTGATGATTAATAATATGTGCCTGCGGACTATTTACACGTCCACTCTACCCCTCTCTGCAACTAACTAACAAGGCCCTAACATGTGTAGCTATGTTGGAAGCCAGATATGTGTGGCCATATATCTGCATATACATGTGGAAGCCACACTGGCCGTGATTAGGGAATATTAGTGATTGACCTGCTCACAGACACCTTAATGCATGGTTTATTTAGTGCCGCACATTACCAATGGCTAAATGTTTTCTTTGCTTTTGCCTAGCTGCACCGCCATTGGCACCAGCATCTCCTCAGGAGCCAAGCTACTCTTTGGATGCTGGTAAGTGCATGTGTCAACCTTGCTTTAGACGCTTTAACACAAGTGCATGTCTTTCATTCCTCTTTTTTCTTTGTAGGCCAAGTGACTGGTTCATCTTTGGACCCCCACTTCCGATGTTGCAGGTCAACAGGACCCTGTTGGTTTGTATTGCCTAAAAAAAATTATCCTTTATGCTGTTTATGTTACACTGGTTCTATTTGGTTAGTCTAATAATCTACATGTTTGCTATGTCAACTTGAAGATGCCTATTTGGAGTGGATTTGCCATCCCCAGGGTCATTAGTATAATTTTTTGAGTGACTGCAATGCATTTGTTGGGTATATTGAAAGACAAACATTCACCCGAGTAGTGTTAGGAATATTTAGAGACATTAATTGTGTATTTTAGTTGGCCGGAATCTCGGAAGTGGCTGTCCGGAAAGGGCCCTTCACGTTGAGGCTGCCAGAGATGAGGGTAAGTTTGTTTGGCTTGATCATCTAGTATGGATTTTTGAACAAGTTTTTGTAAAATTTAGGATGCCAACTTGTGTTTAAACATGTGTTTTCAAGGGCAAAGCTCGAGTGAGGGCCCAACTCCAGACATCTGGGAGATTGCGGGTATGTGTAATTTGAGCAATGTCTTTTTTTTTAAACCCCAATTATTGGCTCATCTTCCTCTTACATACATGTTAGCAATCTGAGTTGACCAGATCCCTTTTGGCTAGTGTGTAATCTTCCAGTTTGTGGAGGTATGGCCTCTATAGTCTATCCATCTTACATTTGATTTTTGTAGAACTGACCTACTAACCTGACTTTCCTGTTTAGCATATGCCAACTTGCCCGATCTCTCAGATGTGGATTTGCCCCTCTCTGGCAGCCAGACCCCGGACCTACTTCGGCCGGACGACACGGAGGTAACATGGCTGATTTAGAGGAACAATAACCACATTGACATGTTGGTGGGTAGTCCATGAACCAACATGTCACATTTTATGTATTTGTTGTTTTTGCAGGAGGCGGGACCAGAACCCCAACCTGGGACCTCTTCTCAAGTGCCATGTGGCCAAGCTACAGAGGCTCAAGCAAGGGTAAGTTGGATTGTTACACTTTGGGGAAATGATTGGGGCCTAGCTGCATTGTTTCAGCTTAACTAAAATCTTTTTTTTTTGTTTTTTTTAGCCTGAACCCAGAGCAAGAGGAGGTGTGGCACCGACAAGTGCGGACTTTTATGAGCTAGGGGTCCGGATGCTGGAGGACTACAGTCGCCAACAGCCGCGTGATGGAAATACTGAGCGCATTGCGGCGTTGGAAAATCAGGTGCTGATGTGTCGGCAACAAATTGAGGGCCTGCAGCGCGAGCTCCAGGACATGAAACAAGGCCACCAGCAGCAAACCAACCGGGAACTGGAGCGGCTTTCCAATCTGATGGAGTGATCTTTACAGCGCCAGGAACAAAGTTTGTTGTTGACGCAACAGCTCATACAACAGCAGTCTATTTTTTTTACTGCACTGTTGGCCCCCAACACCACCCCTAGCAATGACTCACAGCCTCCCAGGCCCCCAAGCCAAGAATATTAATTTGATTGTTGATTTTGTTTCAAATACATTTGAGGACACCACCTATAATTTGTGTTTTTCCTAAGACATAGGTAAGAACACAGTCAGGGATAAGTCTCTAGATCTAGATATGTACCTGTAGCCAAAAATGTATGCCACACATTGGTGACCATATCTTCCTATGGTTTAGACATTAAATGGCTACAAAGGTACACCAACATTTTACAAATAATGGGTTTGAAGACACTTAAACTATGCTAGACAAGGCACAACACAGTGTAAGTACAAAAATACAAAAATTGTAATGTTAAAGGCGGGCAACAGGCCCAACATTTGGCCGCACAGCGGCTCTAAACATCCCCCCCCCCACCCTAACGACGCCTCTTCAAGGCCAGCAGCATAAGGCGAAGACACCGGATCGACCGCCACAGTCTGCAATGCTAGTTTGCACAAGCTGTAGAGAGTAGAAAAAAACCATATTAAAAATATAGAATGTGACCTCTACAGACACAGATGTAGCAATGTAATGTAAGTGGCTAAAATTATCTGAGCCACACAATCACATTGTTGGCCACTGTGCCCTTAGGTGTTACCATTATATGAGTACTAGTGGCTGGCTTAAATGTGGCCACCACATCCCAAGCATACATTTACTCTTAACTCTTGGGACTAAAATAAGGTCTAAGTCCCAGTGTGGACATTTATTGGTTTAATTACAGCCAAACATCAGGGCCTAAGTCCTAACGAGTAAACTTGTTTGGCCAAGAATCTTAGAGGTCACCACCTTAGCAGGCCAATTTTGTTGGGTAGAATCCACAATTTGCCACTATGTTGCAAAAACAAGAATGTGAGCCAACAATCAAGCATGCAGACATGCATGTAGGATTGTTAAACAAACACATGTAACCTAGATGTGTGTTGATTAAACACATAGGTACATTGTAAATGTCTCCAGAATTTACTATAAGACATAGGGGTCCAAAGTCTTTAGGCATATGAAGTGGGATGTACTCACCATCGCAGCTGTGGCTGGGGCCCATGCTGCTGGCCGTCCCAGGAGGTGTGGTGGTGATGTACACCGGCTCCGTCTGCGTGGCCACATCTGTCAGGAGAAAGCAAAAGAGAAAAGCAAAATTAGTGTGACAATGACACCTGACTATTTGACAGCCATCTGGTTAGGGAATCTGCCAAAACAAATGCTTGCATGGTTACACACATGTTGTCCGACATTAGCATATTTCCTGGTCCATGAGTTCATGTAAATTATTTATGGTTGCAACATGGACACATAAAGATAATGTGCCAATAACCTTGACAGCGCAATGGTAAGGACTAATTTGCATTTGATTGTAGAATCTTACTAGTGTGCAACATGTGTTAGCCGGAACAACTTACAAAAATAACACATTTGCTAGCACCCATCATGGTGTGGGCTGAAACATAGGGGTGGTTGCCAGTTGGATTGCACTGTAGTGGGGTTTGTGATGTTAATGTACATTAACAAACCAGCTTGTACTATGGAGCAGGAAACATGTGTATGTTAAAAGTGGGCCAAGACCCAGGATTTATACTATCCTGGGTTTTGGTCCACTTGGGCAGGGCACAACAATTTGAGCGAGAGACCGTCCGCCGCCGCTGCCTTCTGCGCGCCACTCCTCCAGTGCGTGCGCACGCACAGGCCATTCTGAAACGGAGAGCGCAGGCGCACACACATCTAGAGGGGCACGCAGGAGGCTGCGGCGGTGGCTTCTGCCACCCCCAGTGAGGTAAGGAGTTTGTGGGCTTTTGGGGGGGGGCCTGGGTGAGGGAGGTGATTGGGCAGGGAAGCTTATAGATTCCAAGCCCAATCAACAATGGGTGTGGGTCCACTTTAAGGAATGTCAGAACATAGGGAATGTGAGGGATAACAACACTTACCATGACTATGCCCGTGGAGAAGGCGTTGCCAAAAGCTCCTGGAGGTGCCGCCTATATGATGCGCTGCAAATTAGAGAGGAATGGCAAGGGCTAAGTACAAATGGCCATATGTAACCTGTCACAGACTAACACTGACTAAATGTGCACTCACCAGGGGATGAACTGCCACTTGAAGCCCAGGGAGGGCTCTGAGGAGGAGGCGTGGAGCCTCGGCTCCTCACACTCTGATCCAAAGATCCCCCAGGCAAAGGGCCACCCTCCTCCCTCTCACTCCCTGCTCCTTCAGGGAGTGTGGGAGAGTCCATTACTTCCACCCCACTTGACTCCCCACTTGAGAGTGGCCCCTTGTCTGGTGAGACTCCTCAGAGTCAGAGTGTGAGGAGCTGAGGCTCGAGCCTGACAGCCCCCCAGCAGCACACTCCTCTGGGGCGTCATCCCCTTCCTCCCTTGGGTCCTCTAAATGGGACCCGTGAGAGGGACCCTCCCCCGATGACTCCCCCGAGTCCGCCTGTCTCATTCGGGGGAGGAATCCCTTCCCACGTTTCCCCAGGGGAGGACGCTTATCTGTGTTGAGGGGGTGAATGAAAAAAATTACAATTACTACCAAAAAGGGACACAGCTTACAATATTATTTCCCTAAAAAATTAAACATAGCATAAACTTCCACTTACCTGAAGCGTACGCATCATATAGGCGGTACACGCCTTCAGGGTCCCGGCGCTTAAAGTCTGACCATTTTTGCATGATGGAACGCACACTCAGGCTGGTTTTGAAGCGCCGGGACACTGTGGCCTTCACCTCGAGGGCTATCCGCTTCTTGCCCCCACGGGCATAATCATATTGGTGGATGCAGACATCCTATGACAAATGAAAAAAAAAAGGCTATCAATACATGACATCAATGGGCTAAACATTTATACTGAGAACAGATTAAACATATCATCCGAGGGAAATATACTCACTTTCACCACCTGGCCGTTTACGCGGCTATCCACCCTCTTCCTTTTTTTTTTTGTGGCCAAGGGGGGGGAGGGGGTGGAGGGGGGTTAGGTGGGGGAGGTGAGGTAGGTGGGGGAGGTGGGGGAGGGGTGGGGGGGCCAGAGTCAGAGGAGGAGCTGGGGAGGCACAGCACACGTCGTCTGTGCATGATGGTGGAAACGCAAAAGAGGAAACCGGAAGTGGATATGACGAAAGCGACAGCAAAAAAAAAACGCTCCGCGCACTAGGAAGAAGCTAATATCCACTACGTGCAAGCTAAGTGGCGGAAATAGGATTTTTACGCCTTACAACAAGCTATTGTCCAAGACGCCATTAATTATTAGCTAGATTTAGCTGGGAAACGCAAAGGAGCAAACCGGAACTGGATATGATGAAAGCGGAAAAAATCCACGCTCCGCGCACTAGGAACCAGCTAATGTCCGCTACGTGCAAGCTAAGTGGCGGGAATAGGATATTTACGCATTACAACAAGCTATTGGCCAAGACGCCATTAATTATTAGCTTGATTTAGCTGGGTGTTCAATATCCTGTAATGCATAGGTCAGAGCAAAAACAGAGCTGTTTGCTTAAAAATAACAATGTTATTCCTTAATAAAATATTAACACAATAAAACTATCCAACTACATGATAATGTTGCACACAGGAGAATGCATAACGGGTTGTTCTGAGCTTGTACGCCTGAACAAATCCAGCAGAATGTGGACATGCACGCTCAGAACTACAGTGTATTCATTAAGAACGACTGGGGTCGCTGCAAGTGAATTCAGGGAAAATGGCAGAAAGGCACATGTATGAACAGCACAGCGCAGCACAGCGACGCTAGCGCCGCCACATAGCGAATCACAACAGCGACTGCACAAACTCTGACCACCACAGATTCAACAAGGACAGGGCTGCCGAATAGCTTGGGCGCTGACAATTTCAATGAGCGAACGTGAGCGCCAAACATGAGTGACTAAAAAGTAGCTTTACAAGCCATGTGTGTTGTGAAAGCAAGCTAATTTGAGGCTAATGTGTTTTGTGCGAGGAGATGCATTTTATATTTCACTCACAACATTCCAGTGTAAAAATTACATCTTTCATCCAAAAATCATTAAAAACAAGACAGATTAATCAAACATATCCTAAACAACCCATGTTTAATTTTTGGCCAAAGACAAGAACACAAAAACCACTAAAAAAAAACATTGCAGTGTCTGCCATTGAAATGTATTGGAGAGCGCCAGGTAGCGCCAGGTAGCGAGAGGTCATACCTGGTGCTGTGATGGGATTAGCAGCGGTGCTGTTCGCTGAAGTCTGCAACATGATGAATCCCGCGCTAGCCGACGCTCTCGCCGGCGCTAGCCTCATTTAGCGTGATAAATGCGTGATTGTGTTCGCAGCCTGGCGTTCTGGAGTTGGTAGCCGCCGATAGCTGGCGCTACCTGGCGCAAGTGAGACACTACCTGGCGCTATCCCTTGATAAATAAGGCCCTAATGTTCGTTTTTGTGATTATTAACACTTTTGTAGGTAAAAAAATCTAAACGTGGTTACAATGCGTTAAAAGATGTTGATTTATGTTATCTTGCTGACATTACCACCTTGGTGCTGTTATCTTTCTGTAAGAGTGTATTGAATGCTGCTGCAGGTCAAAACTTATGCTCTACTAGTTTCATCCCTAATGGCCTGTGTCAGTACCAGTTTGTGTGCATATTGGTGCATGTGCTGGTGTGGCTTGTACAACATTGCCACATCGGACTGTGTAGTAGGCAAAGTAAGTGAAGTAGTACAATCAACAGTATAAGACATTGGCTGTCTGCCGGATCAACACCCATTTAAGAAATAACGGGTGTTGGTCCAGTTTAAATTCACTAACTGTTGAGTTTCCAGGCCCCATCTGCTAGAGGTTTGTTCCAAGGATGTACTCTTTATTGAATAAAATAATGTTTTCTGACCCTGACCTTTCCTAACTATCATTACGTTGTACTCCCTTGTTCTATCAAGTTTCTTCTTAAAAACGTCCCTACTAAAGCACATACAGTGTTACGGAAGAAGAGCTATAATAAAAAAAAAAACTCTAGATCTGCCTTGTATACTGTTCTTAGAAAACACACTTTATACCATATGTGAAATGTTAATATTAATGATGGAAACATTTACACAGCAGCTCACAAATTTCTACAATGAAAGTTCGCCCTAATTGAAATATTTTGCCTTTTCTCCATTCTAATGCTAAATGTAGTTTAGAGGTGAAAATGAACTATACACTATATTAAGAGTGTGTGTTTAAAGGTTTATATGATGGCTTCGTCATTCCCAGCAGACTTCAGTAATTTTGCTGAATCTACGTAGCTTTGTATTGTTTTCAAGCTGCTTTTTACATATGGGGATACCCTAAAAATAAATTCCAGAATTGCCCAGCCAGTCAATTATTAATCAGAATGTACAGCTCTCTTGAGAAAGCCTACCGAGTTAAGCCACTTGGAAAGCTTTTCAAGTGGATTATTCAAGATATGGAGGTACTTTAATTTACAGCAGTTTTTGCTGAAGTTACAGTAGCTTAATAACAATTACATAGGAACTCTGCTGGGACCTGAGTATTCTCGGTTGTATGCGTACTATTGCAAATTGAACCTATATTTTAATGAAGGCATAATGGTTTAACCCATAGACTTTCTCTCTATAATAAGCAAATAACAATTTAAATGGCAAATGTAAAAATGCTAATTAAAGCTTTTTTTTGTATCACAAAATAAGTTCCATTTTGTGAATAGACGGGCAGGCTGATTCATCACTAACGCCAGGTAGCGACAGATGAGCATCTGTAGCAGGCAGTTTCAGAGCATCCGCTAGTAGTCACTGTGCTCAGCCGTGGGTCGCTACTTCATAGTTGCTGTTCAGTAATGTTGAATACATTGTGAGGAGTCACTATTTGACCAGTACAGCGCTGTATGGGAGTGCATGTTAGAGACTGCTCATAGCGACCGACTCACAGCATATTCAGCAGAAAAAAAGGCTTACAAAACTCAGGCACTGAAAAATGCGACCTGTAATGTCATTTCTGAAGAAATATATAAATTGTGAAAAAACTGCTTTTTCAATGCCAGAAGAGGTCACAGAATTTTGATTGTGATTAAAAAAAAAAAAAAAAACAAACAAATACCCCGTTTAAAGAGAAGAAAAGGTTCGTCCATTAAAATGTATGGGAGAGCGACAGGTAGCTAGAGGTCATACCTGGCGCTGTGCAAGGCTGAACGCCGGCGCTGTTCGCTGAGGCTGGGAAAATTATGAATCGGATGCTACATGGCACTATCCCAGTTGCTAACAGATTCTTCTTGATAAATGTGTAATTGCGTGCCGTGTCCGGCATTCACCAGTCGCTACCTGTAGCTACCTCGCATTAACCAGCCACTACTTGACGCTATCCCTTCTTAAAGGAGCAGTATCGCGAAATTTGCATTAAAAGAGATAAATAATTAAATAGCCACACAATAGCTTCTAACATGTGTATAAATAATGTGGCGATAGAAAAAGGAAAAAATATCTGTCTTTCTTTTAAATTTTATAATGACAATGGCTCAGTGCATTTGCTGAATAGGGGGGTCTGCTGGGTTGTATTTAGTGAGCTGCTTCATTTAGCCCACTGGTCTCCTAGCAACACTTTACCTCAGAGGCTGACACTGTAATCAGTGGTAACGGCTGTGTGTGTGTGCTGCTTTTGTTATGAGACCAGGTGACTCAAATGTAAAATCTATACAAAATAAACTAAACTGACTGAAAATAACTGAAATTCTTCTTTGAATAACTGTGCAGGAAAATCTAAAGGTATTAAAGTGGAACAAAACACTAAGTGGCCGACCCTGAAGTCTATAAGATCCGGCCATTGACCTTCCCCCTTGGGCATCCTAAATCGGGATGCCCCACTGTGTGAAACGACCCCTGGATAACCACAGATCCCCCCCATTTTTCTGGCGCGCTCACGCAGATAGTCATTTAGACAGGCTGGGCGGCCAGGAAGGTTACTGCTCAGGCTCCCCATCTGCATGCAAACAGCGCTGATTGGATGAGAGCCCGCGCATGCACTGTGTGACAGGGAAATGTACGTTTTCACAGGCGAACTTGGGGATTTCACATATCAGGGCATCCCAAGTCGGGATGCCCCTAGGGGCACAAAACAAAACTCCAGATAGTGAAATTCCTGTGTTGGGCTTTGCTCAAAACACACAAAGCTGAAAGAAAGATCATATGGAAAAATGAAAATAAATGGTAAACTGAAAGATTCTGCAGCAGAGCCAACATGAAGGGAAAACTGTCAAAATAAAAAATGTTTAGAGCAAAAAAACAGGATGTAAACATAAAAATCCAATTCTGAAATAAAATAACCCCCCCCCCCAAAAAAAAAAATGACTCTCTGGTTCAAACTGACATTGAATTTACCAATGAGCTAAATGACTTCTAGAGCTTTTCTTTCTGTTTTAGATATATGAGTTCTGGCCAAGCAATGTTGCAATATTATCTTATGCTGGATGGCTGCCAGCACTGAACAGCTGATTACTTTGTTACATTGTTTCCCCCTCTCCTCAGCATGGAACAGGCCAGAGTGTCGGGCCCCGACATAAACATGAGCTATTAGTCTCCAGCTGCACAACACAGACATCATTTTTTTTCTAAATTTGTAATTCTTGCTCCAACACTTACCTACTTTCAAAGTACCATTTAAATATAAGTCACCAAGAAAAATTTGTGATACTGCTCCTTTAAATAAGGGCCTTAGCTTCATGGCTTCGTTTTTTTTTAATTACTGCACACTTGCTAAGCAAAGAAAATAATACTTAAACAAAAACTTGTGGATGTGTTCAGGTGATTAAAACCATTGCACATTTCTCAAAATTTATTTTATACCAACAGCTTATTACATCAAATCTATGATAATATATCATAGTATGAATATATAAAATGTGAGCTATGGATTAACATAAAATGTAAGTTGTTTTTACATGGCAGAAATAAAATAGCCAAGGAAAAGAATAAAGATTTTCTGGCACCACAAAGATTGTTTATACACATCGGTGTGCCCTATAGCACCAGACTCCAACTACAATGTATTTAGTAAGTTAGAATGAGTAGAACTAATAAACAGCAGGTGCTCAAATGGGGCATTGCCAAATAATAACCTCAAACACTCAAGTTATAAACACCTAAAGGGATTGACCAGTCAAACTTTAAAATGATTTTTCTGGCAGAAAGCCCAGTGCAGTGTCAGTCCCATGCTGTCTCTTTGCCTTGGTTACAGAAAATAAATAAAATTTCTTCCTATTCCTCTGCCTCCAGCACCTCCCTTCTGAGCCAAACCACCAATACAACCCTGAGGCTCAAGTCAGGTTGAAACCCCCTCCGTAAGTGATAGAATAGAATCAATATCAGCTTACTTCAATGCAATGTACAAAGTGTGCTTGCATTACTCAGACCTGCCACTCCCACCACAGGAGGTGAAACTTCAATTTATAATTACTCTGGCCATATAGATTCATTAAAAATAGTTAAACAAGGGATAGCGCCAGGTAGCGAATGGTGAGCGAACGGTAATGACGGTCACCGCCACGAGAACGCCGGCTCCCCTCCGCAATCACACATTTATCAAGCCGATCCTGCTTAGCGACTGACAGAGCGCCAGATAGCGAATCATTCATCATTATTCCAGCCTCACCCCACAGCGCCAGCGAGCGACCTTGAACAGCGACAGGTATGACCTCTCGCTACCTGACGCTCTCCAATGCATTTCAATGGAGCAATCTTTAAATATTCTTAATTAATTGCTATTAATGTTTTTTTTTTTTTTTTTTTTTTTAAATGTCAAAAATTCTGTGACCGCTTCTGCAATGTTAGATATTTTTTTTAAGGTAAAAAAAAAAAACAAAATTGTGCAGAATTGATATTACAGGTCTGATATTAATGTATTCCTATTACAAAATGTTTGGAAAAACTTTTTTTTTAATCCAAAAATATGGTTGTTTGGGGGTTAAAAAACTACTTTTAACCCATCGCCGCCAGCGCTCTGGGGTTTAAACAAGCATTTCACTGCGCGAGAATTTTTGGAGCGTGATTTGTTAATGAATATGCTGGGAGCCGTTCGCTATGGCCATTCGCTGTCATGCGCTCCCATACAGCGCGGAACCTGTCAAATAGCGACTCCTCACCCAATATTCAACATTACGGCAAACCGACTGAGTCGCTATCAACTACAGAACAACGGCCAAGCACAGCGACTACTAGCGGGCGCTCTGAAAATGCCGCTCCTGTCGCTCATCTGACGCTACCTGGCGCTATTAATGAATCGGCCTCCCCATCTGTAGTGTATGTAGTGTATGTAGTTACTGTGACACTGTTATCTACAAAATAAATATAAAATAATTAGTAGTGGTGCCATATATTTTAGGGTTTTTTGGAAGGAGTGGGACCTTCCTTTGTTTTCTTTTTATACTGTAGTGTCACGCTTTTCTGTGCACACTACATATAGAGTTAATTTTTCAGGTGTGGTGCAGTCTCATATTGGTTTCTAGTATTAGTGTTTAAAAAAAGTGTTGCCAAAGTGAACTTTACAATTTTTGGCCTTTCCTGCCCTGCAAAAAAACACTTATATTGTTTTTTTTATCTTTTTATGCAGAATTGTATGTGCAGGTCTGGCATTGCAGTGTCATTGTCACAGTATTAAAGCAATGTAATTCCATATGTTTTCGTTCTGATGCTGCATCTGGTGCTCTATGCTTCTTTAAATGTGTTAGCATTTCCGGATTTTCATAGCGTTTATCAGTGATTTTTCTTAAGTTTAGCGTTTTTGCTGCTTAGTGCAAATGTAATGTCAATTCTGCTTGCATTTTTTTGGGTGTTTTGACAATGTAAATTGTAGAATATTTAGTAGTGTCATTAAAGCGGATCCCAACCCATGGAGCAGATCTTAGTAATGTATTAGATTACTGGGTTGATAATTACTAATTCCGTTCCAAAACCAGGAATGGCCGCTGTGTTGAAATCCCCTGGTTGCCCGTAAACTTATCTTCTTTCCTGGTAAAACAGTGCATGCGTGAGCAGTGGCGGCATTCCCGCTAGCCCTGTATCTGGACGTTTGTGTGTGCCACCCATTTCTGATTTTCTTGGGAAGGCATGCTCCTTCTTGGATGTTAGTGTGGTATGCATCCCCCTGCGCACTCAGATCCACATTCCTTACATGAAGGCTTCGATGAATGGGTGGGAGGGGATCTGAGCACGGTGACTGGAGGAGAAGTCGCTCATGCGTTGTTGGACCTGGAAGCAGTTTTTTTTTGGTCAATCTGGGGTATTTCATATAGCAGCCCATCCACAATCCGGTTTGGGCAAGGTCAAGGTCCCAAACCCAGGATATATACATTTTTTTGGGTTACAATTTAAGTAAATGTTAACTAATATGTATTTATATTTAATTTTTTGGGGCTTAATTTTTTTTTTATATTTTCTATCTGTGCATCTAGGATTTTTGTGTAATGGAGTATGATTACGCCTTGACCCGGGAGAGCAACATTGTGGAGGTGGTGAAGGCCATGGTCTTGTCCGAAATTGTCTATAGGCTGTATAATGCCTGTGCTTCTGGTAAGTTCACTACACATACACACACCCAACTCTTAGATATGGCCACTTTAACCTGCTGTATTTGATAATGTATTTTTTGTTTTGTTTTTTTTTCTCCACAGATAAGCATCCCCCCCTGGGAAAGCACGGGAAGGGTGCTGTTGATTCGAATCAGAGTCGAATCGAGTCAGTGGGGGAGGGACCCTCTGGACGTGCCCAAGTCGAGGACCCAGGGGAGGAAGGGGATGAGGAGGTTGATGCCCCAGTGGAGTGTGCTGCTGATGTAGGGGCAGTGTGGAGCTTCAGCTCCTCTGATGCAGACTCGGCAGAGTCTTGCTACCACTGGGTCCACTCTCAAGTGGGGGGGTCCCAGTGTGGAGGAGGAAAGGGACTCCACCACACTTTCTAAGGGTTCGGGGAGTGAGAGGGAGGAGGATGGCCCCTCGGAGTTGGGCTCTGCTGGGCCCAGTAGGAGGAGCAGAGCTGCTCAGAGCCCTTCCTGGCAAAACTCCAGTTTGTTGGCCATGTTGGCTATTTTTTTATATTTATATATCTAGTAAATATTTGATACCTACATTTGTGTTTTAAGTTTTTAAGTAGCATAGTATGTGCATGTATGTTTTTAAGTAGCATGTATGTGTCCACACACAAAGGATTATGTATGTTTTCTTGCACCTGGATAAAAACCTTAAAATCCACACAACCACCTTTGTTACCTCCCTGACCTGTTACACCAGGCCCAAGTTTCCCCCTGCTGCCCCCCATAGCTACACCCCTGTCCAAACATGTATTTATGTTTAAGTGTAAAAACACAACATACATGTTAATGACATGAAACCTGTTTTTTTGTTCTAAAAAAAATTTATTGGCCAAACTAGTAATTGAAACATAATATAAAAATCATAATATGTAACTCCTCTTAACCCATGCTCTCATCTTGGTCTGGTTGAGATGGGTCCATGGGCTGGGTAGGCACATCATCAGAACTGGTGGTAAGTTGCTGGGTCTCAGTGTGTGCCACAGTTGTTATTGGGATTCTTGTAGGTGCTAACAGTGCCAGGAAACCACATGGAGCTGTTGGACATGTTGATTGGGGAGCTGCAGCAACTCATGTGCCCATGTACCGTCAATTGTTGGTTAATGTCGCTAGAATCTCTGTTTGTTGCTCCTGGATGCCTACAGCCTCCTCTGGCCATTTGTTGCTGAAGCACCTGAATTTGTGCTTCCATGGCTGCCATTCTCTGTTCCATTCTGGTGTGGGGTACTGTACACCTGCTTTACGCCTCCAACATCTGTGTCCCCAGCTCAAACAGCTGTGCACTACTGGGTCCCTCACGATTAGGCCCAACAAGCAATGGGGTCTATAAATTAAAAACAACAACACAAATTAAAAAAATCATGGCTTGATTATTATTTGTGTACACTAACCCAACAAACAGCAACAATTTTTTAAAAATGTATTACTGTTTGTGGTAGCTATGGTGTGTCAGTATGAGTGATTTCACTCAGTGTTGAAATATGCGTCATGGCAATTCTCACAATATAAATTTTTTGGGTCCACATTGTTTGTGTATGTGGGCCTAGTGCTAGTCTATCCACAAACCTACACATTTAGAGGCCGTGTCCTGGCCGTGTCCTGGTATTGACCATACTGTGGCATTAAGCAATGCTGAATCCTAACACAAAACAAGGGTGAATGTATGAAATGTGGACTTACCTGTGTTTTAGCCTCCCCTGAATTCTGGGACATCATTCAGTGGATTAGCCATCTCATCATCACTTAATGGTGGTAGATCGGCATAAGCTGGCAAAACATTTGGGACAAAATGGGTTGCAAAACATATTTTACAATTAACCTAGGTTAGACTATCATGTAAATGTAATAATAATTTACATTTACATTTGCATTAAGCAACAACACATCACATACTGACTAAAATACATTGCTAAAATATAATAAGAGTTTGACTTTTGACCTAGCCAACTTGACCCACGGTTGAGTATATACACATGCCGGCCATCTCCAACATGGCTTGAAGATCTGAGAGAAGGCCAACAAACACAATGAACACACATGAGTGAACCATTAGTTTACAAACATGAGTCAGACAGAAATTCAAAAATCATCAAATTTAAGCAAAAAAACATTGGTACAAAAGTAGCCACCAATAACAAGACTAACAATTCTAATGACACAAAATTTAGAGTTGTGTGGCAAATTTAGGCATTGATGAAGTCTATGATTTTGCTGCCTCTCCTGCCAACAATATGTCACATATACAATGCACATTAGCAACAATGTCAATGTAAACAAGATTTGGTTTATGGGTACATATTGGAAAAGAAAAAGGTAATACACTACATACTTACCAACAGGCTCCTGTTGGAAGGACAAAGGCCAAATGGTGGACAAAGATACCAGCCTAATGTGGGCTACAAAACAGGGGCTACAAAACAGAAAAAAAATTATACAAACACGTTATACATAACCAATGCTTCCTTAGAATCAAGGTTTACTACACAAGGCCAATTAAAAAAATTCCTGCCACTTACACTGATCATCAGTTGAGGTAGAAGGGTGAGAGGATGTTGATCATGTGGCCTGAAAAATACAATACAAAAATATATTAAGAGAGCTCTATATTTGAAAAACAAACAAGCCCAACAACTATTGCTACCTAATACACAACACAGGAGTCAATGCACACTTACCAAGGACATCTGGCTGGCTTGAAGAAGTGGTGGATGGGGGAATGCCTACTGCACTAGTGCTGGGTACTTGTGAGAGGGGAAGTTCTGGGTTTTCTGTTGCCCCTTTCTCAGAACCTTTAGATGCACATGGTGTCTTTGCAGGTGGACAAATCAAGTACTCAAGTACTAGATTTCAACAAATGCACAATAAACAAGACATCAACTAAATGTGCAGATCTGGGTATCCCCCAAGAATGTTGGGGGGGTTGTCACTCGACCTGGGACATTCTTGGGGGATACCCAGATCTGCACATTTAGTTGATGTTTTTGTTTATTGTGTATTTGTTGTAATCTAGTACTTGAGTCTTTTCTTCTCTTGCCACATTTAGTATCAATTGAATTATGGTTTGCACAAATGTTAGCACTAATGCACTTTATGAATTGTTTACAGTACGGGCACTTTATTGAAATCTAATGTTTGTGGGATTGGGATTATGGGTTTAATTGGGATGCCCCTGGGAATGTGCGGTCCAGTGTTATATGTCTTTTAATTGTCTGTTATGTGATTTTTATGGGTACTTGCCAATAAATAATTTATGAATTCATGATATATATTTGGTTGATGTATTGATTACCGTGGAGGGGGTGCAGTGATTTGGAACAATTTTGGGTGAATTGCTGGATTCACCACTATAACACTAGGTAAGCTACAGTCAGCACGGTGGGAGTGGGGGGAGGCCGGCTTCACTGTCAGCTGTGAAAGCCAGCTTCCGCCCCCCCCCGCTGACAGTGCAGCCAGCCTCCTCCGCTCCCACCATGCTGGCATGTAGGTAAGCTACAGTCAGCACGGTGGGAGTGGGGGAAGTCGGCTGCACTGTCAGCTGTGCGGCTGGCCTCCACAGCTCCCACCATGCTGTGTGTTTTCCCCTTAGAGGTGAGTTATTCTCAAAGGTTCGATTTAGATGAACCCGAATTTCTTGAAGAAATTCTGTGAATCGCCCAAATCGAATTTTTAGCAAGTTGGCTCATCTCTATCTGTAACCATAGATTTGAATGGTTGTGTTTGCATTTTGTTTTGTTTTAGTGTAACTGGCCCTCTGAAGGCTGATGTGGCCCTCAATGAAAATTAGTTTGACACTGTTCTATAAAAACAGAAGAAGTAAAACCACAACGTTTCTATTATTATTATACTGTATTTTGTAAAAATAGTATTTTTTCTTTTTTTTTTATAAATTCTTTTTTTTATTAATTTTCAAAGTGAAACAGTGGAAATACAGTCATGACAGGAAACAATGGCAGACGTTTCAAAGATTATCTATCAACATACATTTGTTTCATTCTCAAGCTCAGAGCAAGCCTATTGGCTCGAATTTAAGTCTACCAAGAGTATAAGAAAAAAAAAAAAAAAAAAAAAAAAAAAAAAGAACCTACGGGGTAAACAGAACAGAACAAGAGGGCAGGGCAGGGTACATGGGCGGAGGGGCAGTTCGGGCTCATAGCCGCACGTGTCGGGGGGGGGGGCGGAAGCGGGGCTGGGGGGGGGATACAAGACCTCATGTATGGGCTGTAGTACTATTCATGGTACGGGAGCTTACATTCCTAAGAGGACTCCAGGATTGCCTTGCATTCATCGGAGTCTAAAAACAGCATCCAATTATACCAGGTGGTGGTGAATTTTTCAGACCCTCCATCTCTCGTCAAAATAAGGCTCTCGAAGCGCATGATATCATTCACCTTTAACACCCAGGTTGCCAGCGAGGGGGGACTATTCTGCCTCCACATTAGCGGTATGCAGGCCTTCGCTGCATTCAATAGCTGGCACTGGAGAGATTTCTTATAACCCTTAAAGGGAGCCTTGGTTAGGTGGAGCAGACACGCGCCCGGGTCGTCAGGTAGATGATACTCCGAGATATCGTTTATTATCTTCCTGACGGCATCCCAAAAGGGACGAATCGTAGGGCAAGACCAGAAAATATGTAAAAGGTCACCCCTCTCCGCACCACACCTCCAGCAGCTAGTCGACGAGCCGGGCTTCCACTTACCGACAACGGTGGGAACTGCATACCAGCGGGTGAGTAGCTTGTAATTGCACTCCTGGAATTTAGTGCAAATGGAGGTTTTGTGCGGCGCGGAGAGAAGCCTCCCAATCCGGTCTGGTGACAAGGTGACGCCTAGGTCTCGCTCCCACTTTCCAATGTAAGGCGGCACCTTATCGGCCATGGGGGAGACAAGTAGCTTATACATGCGGGAGAGAACATGTGTCTCAGGATTATTACTTGTGCAAATTTCCTCAAAAGCTGTGAGAGGCCTGAGCCGCGTGGGGATAGCCCCAAGGGACCCTAGAAAGTGCCGTAGCTGAATGCACTGCCAGCCTGACCATTCTGAGAGCCCCCTGGCCCGAGCTAGTGAAGATAAATCCGACCACCCGCCCTCCGACCAGAAATGTTGTACTCTATAGACTCCCGCCTCTCTCCATTCTTTTGATCTCGGACCCTCACATCCCGGGGGGAAGCAGGGGTTCCCCAGAACGGGAATCAGGGGGGAGGGTCCAGGGGAGATATCCTGAAGGCCCGCTGCTAACTTGCCTATCCTTAAGGTGACTCCTATGGTGGGATGTTTTAGAGCCCGGGGCACGTCCTTCCCCTCCAGCCACATAATGTTTGGTAACGGTGCCTCAGCGGCCCCCTGTTCCAAGCCGACCCACTGCTTATTGCACCCATGCAAACACCAGTCCACCACTCTCCCCAGGTGTACTGCAGAGTGGTATCTCACCGGATCTGGGAACCCTATTCCCCCGTTCTCTTTTGCCCTGGTGAGCGTGTCTCTATTAATCCTGTGCCGTTTCCCTCCCCAAACAAATTTGGCAAAGAGGGATCTGACCTCCCGTAGGAAGGCTGGAGGGATAGCTATCGGGAGGGCCTGCAGAAGATACAGCAGCCTAGGGAGAAGGTTCATCTTCAGGGCGTTGCACCGCCCGAACCAAGATAGTTTTCCCAGAGACCATTTTGAGACATCCTCCTGAAACTTCCTGAGGAGGGGGGGGAAATTTAAGCCAAATATTTTGGAGAGATCACTTCCAATTTTAGTCCCCAGATAGGTAAAACATTCTTTGGCCCATTTGAAGGGGAACGAGCTCTGCAGGAGGGAGAACCTCTCTGTCGGGATGTTAATATTATGCATTTCAGATTTGGAGTAGCTAATTTTATAACCTGAAAGTTCCCCGTATTGCTTGAGCTCCTCCATTAAATTAGTTAGTGAAATTTCTGGGCCCGATAAGCAGAAGATCAGATCGTCTGCGTATGCAGCTACTTTATATTCTGCCTCCGAACTTCTCAGACCTCTGATGTCCGGATGTCTGCGAATCTTGCAAAGCAGTGGTTCAAGGGTCAAAATAAAAATCAGTGGAGACAGCGGGCAGCCCTGCCTCGTCCCATTTGAGATATCAAAAGACTCTGAGAACACGCCATTCACTCGCACCGACGCCGAGGGACCCTCGTAGAGGCTGAGGATCCAGCTTAATGCGGTAGGGCCAAGGCCCAAGTGACGTAGGGTGGCCCTCATAAAGAGCCAACTAACCCTATCGAATGCTTTCTCGGCGTCGGTCGCGAGGAGAAGGGCGTGCACGTTTTTCTGCTGCGCCGTATGTATTAGGTTCAGCACCTTAATGGTGTTGTCCCTGGCTTCCCTGTGTGGCATGAACCCCACCTGGTCCAGCCCAATTACGTGGTGGAGGTGTGGGGCTATTCTTGCGGCCAGGACTTTAGCAAATATCTTAATATCTGAATTTAAAAGGGAAATAGGTCTGTAGCTGCTACATTGTGAGGGATCTTTCCCTTCCTTTGGCAGTACAGAAATGAATGCCCTTAGGGAGTCTGTCGGAAAGGAGCCTCCGCCCCTGACCGAGTTGAAGACCGACAGCATTCTGGGGGCCAGGATCGGCATGAGTCTCTTGTAGTAAAGCGCCGGGAGCCCATCCGGGCCCGGGGCTTTCCCGCCCGCCGTCCCGCTGACCGCCTTCTGCAGCTCCAACAAAGAAATAGGTTCCTCCAATCCCTCGACCACCTCAGGCGGCAGGCTGGGCATCCCCGACTCACTGATGTACTTCTCTATCACGTTCGACTGGTCCGGTCTCCGGTCTTTCGGGAGGTTGTACAAAGATTGGTAAAACCTCCCGAAAGACTCTGCAATTTCACTTGTTAGATGTCTGACCCGACCATCCGAGCCTGTGATCTTCGGGACATAGGTCTTAGCCCTCTCTGAGCGGAGGGCCCTGGCCAAGAGCTTGCCACATTTGTCCCCCGACTCATAGAAGGCTCTCCGACATTTCATCAGTTGAGCCTTCAGCCTATCACAGCTCAGTGTTTTAAGCTGTTCCCTCAAAGACGCCAGCGTTGCAAGATGGGCGGCTGCCAGGGATTGTTTATGGAGCATCTCAAATTTCCTGATCTCCGCCAGGAGTTCCAGCGTGCGTTTTGTTTTTTCTTTTTTTATTCGGGAACCGATCTTGATGAAAATCCCCCTAATGACACATTTATGGGATTCCCACAAGACTCCAGGGCTTATCTCAGGGGAGGCGTTTAAGGCGAAGAACTCTTGGAGTTCTTTTTGAATTTCCTCCATGGCTACCTGGTCCTCTAGCAAGGAGGTATTGAGCCTCCATGACCAGCCCTTCATGATTGGGCTCGGTAGAATCGCCGTGAGCGTGACTGGGGCATGGTCGGAGATGGTGATACTGCCGATTTCAGCAGCAGAAACCTTGGGTAACGAGGCATGCGGGATCAGGAAAAAATCTATTCTGGAGTAAGAGTTGTGGGGAGTGGAGAAGAACGTATAGTCCTTATCTGTCGGGTGGAGGATTCTCCAAGGGTCTATTAGCTGGTATAGGGCAATTATTTTTTTGAGCCTATTAATTTTAGTGTAGGACAGCTGCGGGGCGCCCCTGGAGGTATCAATAAGTGGGTCCAATGCTAAATTAAAGTCCCCTCCAATAATCAATTCCCCCTCTCTGAAAGCTGAGAGGTCTTCCATTGCTTTTTCAAGGAAGGCGGTCTGACCCGTGTTTGGCATGTAGAAATTGGCAAAGGTGTAAAGATGGGACGCCACTTTCCCTTTCAGGAAGATCCAGCGCCCCACCGCATCTGTTCTATAGTCAACAAGCTCCCACGGGAGGCTGGCATCAATTAAAATGCAGACCCCCCGGGACCTAGAGTCCGGGGAGTAGCTGTGGTAGCTCTTTTGAAAGGTTCTGTTACCCAAAGAGGGTGGACCACCAACCTTGAAGTGCGTTTCCTGCAGGAAGGCTATTTGGGCTTTAAGCCCCTTAAGGTTCCTCAAAGCGAGGGACCGTTTTTCTGGGCTGTTAAGCCCTTTGACGTTCAGGGAAACTATGTTAAATTCTGATATGTGTGAGGTCAAAGTTGCTTGTTTGGCCCCCCTAGCCATGGCACCCACGTGTGCCAGCCCGACACCCAATGGAAAGGAGGAGGGGAGGAAGGGGAAGGAGGGGGTACAGAGGGTAGCTAGTCTACCCCTGTGGTTGAGGGTACGCTATAACCAAAAATTAGAACACAGAACAAAACAAATCAAAATTAACAGTGCTAATCCAAGTATGGAAAATCGGGGTCTCGATCGCACGAGCGTCCGAGAAGCCCCACCTATTGGGGGGTAAAGCGTCTAGCAGGGAAGGCGGGACTCAAGGGAAGGCACCCTACCGTCCCCCGACCCCTGATACACGCTCTCCCGCCAGTCAGCCACTTAAATTATCAGTTACATTACTAGAGAAAGGCGGACCAAGGGGAAACAACCACCTAAAACTTAAGAAACATAACAGCGGGGGCTCGGACTAGAGGGATCGTCCCCGGAAGGCAGGCCAATTAGCTCTGCCGCCCCAGGGTAGTGTTAGTCCATCATTCTAGTCCAACGCAGTCGCTGAGAAGGGATTAAGAGAAGAGAAGCGGCCTCAGGATGAGATGAGTCAACGCCAGTTCCAGTCCCCCCCCCCGGGGCTCGCCAAGGCTCTCACCACAGCCCCAGAAGGAGGAACCAGGGGGCGGGGAGGAGACCCCGGCCCCTTGGGACGGCCATCTAGACGGGCCGTGCGTAGCCGTTGCACGGAGGGGTCACCCCTCTTAGACCGAGACGACCCGCCACCATACGGAGCAGAGGGTCTCTTGAGGCGCTGCAGATCGCGGTAACTCCTCGGCCCCCTCCGTGGGCCACTCGTGGATTCTTGCAAAGCGCCGGGAAACTCCGGAGACAGCCAGTCCGGGATCTGGATGGGCTTGCAGCCGAGGAACTCAAACAACTTCTCCAAGTCCGCGTGAGACCTCAGAATGAAATTGCGCTGCTCCCTCCTCACAATCAGATGGAAAGGAAATCCCCATCTGTAGGTGGCCCCATTTGTTAAAATAACTTCAAGAAGGGGTTTAAGGGCCCTCCGCATCTGCAAAGTCCGTTTGGAGAGGTCCTGGAGAATTTTAACAGCCACGCCATTGTATTCAACTGTGCCCTTGTCCCAGGCTTTCCGAAGTATCTCTTCCTTAAGGGAGAACAAATGGACTTTGCACACCACATCTCGTGGGAAGGCTGGATCCGTACTTTTGGGGCCAAGGGCCCGGTGAACTCTGTCAAGCACAATCGCAGTAGCTGGATCCCGATCGAGGACCGTGTTAAAGATATGTGATACGATGCGCTGTAGGTTTTCTCCCCCTGCCGCCTCTGGGATGCCCCTCAGGCGGAGGTTGTTCCGTCTACTCCTGTTTTCCAGGTCATCTATATGGAGAAGGCACGTTTGCAGCATCGCTTCTTGACGAGCGCTTCTGGATTCTAACGCCTGTACGCGGTCAGCTGTTGTTGCGCTCCCTGTCTCTAGTACAGTAACTCTCTGCTCCACTACTGAGACCTGATGTTTAACAGTTGTCAATTCCCGCTTAAATGTTGCTTCATATTTTGCGATGAGACTTTCTATGTCTGATCGTGACGGGATCCCCTTAAGAAGCGAGATGGTTTCTAAGTGTATTTCGTTGGCCTGGGATTGAGACACTTCAGGAGACCTTCCATCGGGAGAGAAGAGCGGCCCAGGTGGGGACACGGGGCGGGCGCCAGGCGGAGATGAAAAGGACCCCGGGGACATGGGCGAGAGCCCCGGTCCTACATTATCACTGGCACTTCCTGGGGACGGTAACAGCGGAGATGGCGGGGAGCCCAGTAACGGGGGTGCCCCAAGCTCGGCCGGGCGCACTCCCTGTATGGCTTCACTGCAGCCAGGGGACAATCGGGGAAGCTCCCCGGACAGGGCAGTCACGTCAATAGGGGTGAGAGTTCCTAGGACAGGCAGAGCCATATTTTTGCTTCTCCTGGGCTCAAAAGCAAATTTTGTTAGGTTGAGGTGCAAGGGGGCCCCGCTCTGCTCTGCGCCCTGCACCACTGCCTCCATTATGGGGTTTGTTTGGGGGACTTCAGTACAGCTTATCTCCTGCTGCCTGACCTGTATGCTTGAAGGGGACAGGGACGGGGAATGTGGCGGAGTGCTTTCACTATGTCCCATGGGCCAGCTAATGGGAGCTGTATAAGATGCAGAGGCCACCATCTCTGCTCCCCGCTGCGGAGCTCCATTGTGTGTCTGTGCGGTGCCTGCTGTGACCGCCGAGCCTGTGTCTGCAGGCTGAGTCACTTCTCCCGCTCCTCCTCCCCTCTGTGCAGAGCCCTCTGCAGATCGAGATGCGGGCCATGACGCGGCCCGTGATGCGGGTGGTGATGCGGCCGCCTCTGGCTCCGTGGCCGCCATCTTGCTGCACCCACCTCTGCAATCCGGCTCCTCGGTCCTCAATGCTGCCTGCTTCTCATCCCCGCGGGCGGGCGGCGGGCCCCGGGACGCCACGCTCTCCTGGTCGGATGCCTCGCTTTGTGAAAAGGTAGGGCAGGCTGTGTCAGTCGCGTGTTCCTCGCCGCATCCCGCCGCCATGCCGCTCCTCGCGCCTCTCCCGCCGGTGAGCCATTTGCCAGCTGTCGCCCACTTCGGAGGGGTCTTCCTATCCCCTCTGTCCCCACTCCTCCTCGCCTTCTTTTTGGTCATTCTTGGTGGCCGATTTGGCGGTGCCCAAGCTAATTAAGGGGTCTGGGGTCCGGGAGCAGGGTTACACACGTCCACACTCCACCATTGCCAGGACACGCCCCCAAAATAGTATTTTTTCTGAAGTGAAATGGCTTTGCTAGAGACCTTGGTTGATACAAAAATGCCTGTGGGAATGATTAATCTTCTAAATAAGTCCACATTGCTTAACCACAGAACTGCAAAGACTTAGGTCATGTTCTTCCAACAGCAATGCAAAAAATACAATAGACTTCATTTATGTTTATTTTCTTTATTACCTTCATTGTTGTGTTTACACAAAGCTTTTTTAAACAACATAAGTCAAAAAAATAATAGATTCGGCAAAATTATGTATTTCTTGATATATTTTTATAGTGTTTTAGCCTTGACACAATTTTATATTACATATAGCATTCCACTAAATAAAATAATGACAAAACACCCTTATGTGTAACAAACAGATATTGTTTATCCACTGCTCACTGTATTGTGTATTAGATGAAAACATGCATTTCTTTATGACAATGGAGAGCATTTTTTAACCCTTTGAGTGCCGGCCTACCGAGATTTTTTGTCACAATCTGTTGCCAGACGACTTTTCACGTTTTTGCGCTACACGTGTGCAACCTTGATTTTTGAAGGGATTTCCAGGGATTTCGATGAAAATTATATATTGTTTTTTTCAGCAGAGTCTGGGCTTCAACATGAACTGTCTTGTTTGGCCTTTTTTTAGTGTATTCTCAATACTTTTGGGTGAAATATGTGCAAAAAAATGAAAAAAACCTATTTTTTACAATTTGTAGTGTTTTTTTTGTAATAAAAAATGTAAGTTTGTTAATAAAATATTATTGCGTGTGAAAGCCCTATTTCTCCCGGTTACAATGGTACCACATATGTATAGGTATACCCCCTTTCCTGAAACAGCAGTTTAGATTCCAGATAGGATACAACTATGCAATATGATTGCATAGTTGTAAGGGGTTAATAAAAAAAAAAAATGACATAGGGTTCCCCCTCCCAGGGGGGGGGGGGGGGGGGACCTCATTTCTTTTTTGGAATTCTAAGGGTTAAAAACCCTTAAAATCCCCCCCAAAAAATGACATAGGGTCCCCCTTACCCAGCATTACTGACCCGGACCAGCTATGGGGGCTTGTAGAACAGGGCGCAGGGGCCAGCGTTGGTGACCCTTGGCCCTGCAGGCTACTAGCCCACATAGCCACGTGGCCCGGGCCCTTCTGCCCCCCCCTGGCCGTTGGGGAGGCAGGTAATGGGGGGCTGGGGGTTATGGCAAGTCACCCGCTTGCCGCAGGTGACCTGCCATACCCAGAGCCTTGTGAACTGGTATAAGGGGTCTCATGGACCCCTTACCAGTTCACAAAGGGTTAAGTTAAAAAAAAGACACCAGACAAGTTCTTTATTATTCTATTTTCACTTATACTTACCTCCCATCCAGTGTCCCACGCTGCTGCAGATGACAGTTGTCGGTAGTGATCAGAGCAGGGAGGTAGTGATCAGAGCCACCCTGCCTGCCACCCTCCCTGCTCCGATCGCTGCTGACAACTGACAGATCGGAGCCCGGGTGCCAGTAACCCGAGGAGCGGGATGACGTCATCAAGTGGGCGGAGTTAGGGGCGGGGCTAGGGGTGGGGCCAGCGTCGGCCGAAGAGGATGGTGATGGCCGTTTCTGGGCCCTCACAAGCAGCGTGGAAAGCCCAGGGGGGGGATCGGAGCCCCCCTGGTGAAGAGAAGACCCGGGGAGAGCCATCGCGCTGCCAGGTGAGTAAATGTCATTTACTGTTTTTTTTTTTTTCAGATGTCGGCGCCGGTGGGGGGGGGGCCTATTTCGGGCCCCCTCCTGAAGATCAGAGGCCTGGGGGCAGAAATCTAACAGCGGAATCGCTGGCCCTTTCAAATGAGGGGTAAGGTAAGTCTGTATGTTTTGTACTTTTTGTTTTATGGGGCTCTAAAGTCAGCTACGTGACTCTCACGTAGCTGGCACTTAACGGTTGGAGAGGCAGCTACGTGAGAGTCACGTAGCTGGCACTAGAAGGGTTAAGAAGAGTCAGCACCACACAGCTCCACTTTTTTGGTCTCAGCCACACTCAGCATGGGATTCAAGAGAGAAAAAACAGCAGCGCTGATGTGGCCACCAGCTAGCGTCTGATTTAACACTAGTTCTGAAAATAATGCAGTGCTGTGGGCTCTGGGAGCGAAGCAGCCTAGATGAAAGCTGGCACTGTAGCATAAGATGCCATAGAGCACAATGGGCAGAACTGGATTGAAGTGTTTAATGCTTATTATTAAACACATTTATTTGTACAGATCTTGCATTGGGACTTGTCAGTAAATGTTTTTGGAGCATTTATTAAAATTGATTTTAACCATTGAAGTACCAGCCTGCCTAGAGATTTTGTCACCCTCTGTTGTCAGACTATTTTTACATTTTTTGCACTACACATGTTCAACTGTTGTTTTTGAAGAGATTCCCAGGGATTTCCCAGGAAAAATTATATAAGTCTGGGCTTCAACATGAATTGTTTTGTCATTGTTTTATATTCTCAATATTTTTGGGTGAAATATGCGCATATAAAAAAAATCATTTTTTTACAATTTGTAGTGTTTTTTGTAATACAAAATGTTAGTTTTTTCAATAAAAATTTTTCAATAAAATCATATTGCATGTCAAAGCCCCAGAACCAAGAGTACATTGTTGTAATCTATTGGTAGTCACCCTTTCCTGCCCAGGAGACTCCCCCAAATTAAAACAGCGCAGGTATTAAGATAAAATACAACAAAGGTGCTATGCACACCTTGCAGTTTTTGAAGAAAAGCAACCCATTATATTTGAAAAGCTTTCTAGGCATACCAGGCTCTTTGATGTGAGCACAGTTGTCTGAAAGTAATCGCTTAAAAAATTCTTTGGTTGCACGGGGTTTCCCTAAATAAGAATAAAAAAGCAGAATCAAAGTCACATTTTCCTTAAAAAAACATGCAAACAAGAAAAAATAAGTTAAATCTGAAAAAGTAAGGTCCCCTAAACACAACAGCACTCAACATGCATAGGTACTGACAAGGGAAGAGTTGCCAAACACAGCTAGGGAAAGCATGCACGTAAGGGTAATTTTACTTGAAAATTTCAGCTCTGCAGACAAAGTGCACACCTTGCGCTTTTTCTACCAAAACAACCCTTTACATTCAAAATACCCCCACAAACCATATATTCCCTGAAAGTACACACATTGAGCAAGTGTACCCAGCTTGTAGTGGGCACATTTTCCTGGAAGTAATCCCTCAAATAATTCTTTTTTTGTACAAGGTTTCCTTAAAAATGTATAAAATAGCAGTTTTCCAAAAATATCAATATGCAAACAAGAAAAAACAAGCTAAATCTGAAGAGAACAATACCCAACATGCGTAGCTTCTTTTAACCCTTTTAACTGCCAGCCTACTTGAGATTTTGTCACCCTCTGTTGACAGGTCATTGTTCACCATTTAGGTTTAACTGTGATTCTTGCAGGAATTTCCAGGATATTTCTGGCAGAGTTTAGGCCTTAACATGAAATGTCTTGTTTGTAATTTTCCAGTGTTTTTTATTTAAATATATTTGAGTTAAAAAAGGAAAACAACAAATATAAAAACATTTTTTTCTAAATTGTCCAATTTATTTTAAATAAATCATTTATTTTATATAAGAACACCATATTGCACATGAAAGCCCCATTTCTCATGATTGCAATGGTACCATATCATATCAGGAGAACTTCAAACTGAAAAGAGCCCTTTAGAACATTTACAAATAAGATAAAAGTACTATCCACATTATAAAGGGTTGCATAAAAAAAAAATGGCATGGAGTTCTCCTCCCCAGGACAACTCTTAAAAACCACTTAAAAATAATAAAATGGCGTGGTGTTCCCACTATCCAGCATAACCAGCCCGGGGAACAGCTACGCAGGGCTTGTAGAACAGGGTGCAGGGGCAGGCTGCAAGCATGCAGGGTGTGTGTCCCCGGGCTCTTCTGCCCCCCCCCAGGCTTTGGGGAGGCAGGTAATGTAGGGCTGTGGGTTAATGGCAAGTCACCCGCAGGTTTTTTTTACTCCTGTGTCTTGTGTCAGTTTTTCAAGAAAATGATATTGAACCCAAAAGCTCCATTCCTCCTAGTTAGAGCGATACCACATAAGTATCAGTAGACACCGTTTTCTTCTCCTGACATACCCCAAACAGAACTTTAGGATATTTTCAAATAAAATACAACTTCTATACACTCAAGAAGAGCAATCCTTTCTGATTCCCCTCCACAAACTATATATTCTCTTGAAGTACACACCTCAAGCTTTCTAGTCTTACAAGGCTTATTGTCATTGCCACAGTTTTCTGGATGCAAAACCTCGAGGAATTCACTGGTTGCACAGCGCTTCCCTAAAAAGTTCTAAAAGTAAGTCATTTTCAACAAAAATATTGTACCCAAAAATAATAAAAATTCTAGCTAAATCTGAAAGCGCAAGGTCCCTCGAACAGAACACCGAAATACCCAATATGCATAGGTACTTTTAACCCTTTAATTGTCACCCTCTACTGACAGATGGGGTCATCCTCTTTTGACAGGGTGGAGGTTTTTGGCATGTCACCTGCTTTCTGCTTCCTTTATGTACCTCCTATCCTCTGTCCCGCGTTAATCCTCATTCCCGTGCCTATCCTTACTATCACTGACAGCCGGAGAAGATTGATGGAAGCTGGATGCGAATGCAAGGGATCCCAGCATAGCTGGGATGCTGGTAAAGGAAACTTTAAAATGGCCGCTACCAGGAGAAAATCTGCAAGGCAGCATTTAAGCTTTAGTGAGTGCAGGAGCAAATGTCAGTGCTGACAATGATTAGTATTAGTATAATGCCTTCAGATTAGGCATGTGAGTTTTCAACTGTGGAAGGCTGTTTAAAGGGGTGCATGCATATGCTTATATGCATTTACAGATGGGCAGCCATGGTTGATAATTTGTAGAAGCATATGATCTAATTTATTTTGCATGGTTGCTAGCTTTACCCAATTGCAGTTGCGGATTTTCAATGGGTTACACCACGTAATGCTACCAACCCAGAACACAAAGCATACAGGCTGTTATTCCCAAGGCTTTGGCACCATCCAGTAATGCAGATACATACCTTTATGCCATTTAGCACTGGGGTCTCCCCCATAAACGAGGGGTCAATCAGGGTTGACTGGCCATAAGTAGACCCAGGAATATTCCTGGTGGGTGATACAGCTTTGGGTGCACATGGGCTGCTGTTCTTACAGCCCCATCCAATTATTGTCTCCCTATTCCCTAGAAAATATGGCCCCCAATGCTTTAGTCACAGCATGTGTGTACCCCAACTGTAAAAATGATGCAGGTACAGTTGATTTTGTAAGACAAAAATAGATTTTTTAAGCTGGGTAGTTGAACAGTACAATACCATGCTTATTTAAACTTCCCTTTAATGTGTAATTCCGTAACACAGGTTGCACACCCTAAAGGTTGGCCCTAGTTGCAGGCCTGGGGCACATGGAAGACAGATGGTGAAAAATTGCAAATAATGCAGACACTGCAGCACTACAGACAAGACTAAGAAAAAAACAGCAGCAAACACTAAATCTAAAAAGCAGAGACATCAGGAAGAAATAAGAAAGTGTCTAAGTGACTAAAAACTGGAGAATAACACATAAGACTAACATAAGACTAGGGAAAGCTGCAAAAACAGATGGCAGGGAGACCAGTATGGAGGCCGGGATGGCAGAGACCTTATAACGCTCACTAGAGCAGCAAATAAGGAATATCAGGGCAAAGACAGTGACTGACAGGGCAGAGGCAGACATCATTAAAAGTCAAGACACATCTACAGAAACAGCTCTTTATGATGGGCAATGATAAGACACACACACACAATACGTTTATATTTCAACTATCCTAACTATTTAACCGTTTTACTCCTTTTGCATTAGTGCTGCTTGTCATAAAGGGTTAACGACTCATTTACGCTGCAAAAGGCAAATGTGTCATGAAAATGAATATTGGAATTCCTGGACTATGGCGGCTTTTTATGCTCAGTGCAGCATGGCACATCTGAATGTCTTGCTGTGAGTTAAGTATTGTTTTTGAGCCTCCAGTTAATCTCTTTGGGGCATAATTCTCTGCTGTCTGACGACTGTGAAGCCAAGTGTGGAAAGAGAGATTGCCGCAGTAGCTGTGATCTATGCCACGCATCTTTTTAGAAAAGAATTTACTTCTTTGGTTTCTTCAGTCTATGAATATCCTCCTCACAGTCTGTCTTCTAAACCACTAACTCATGGTGCTTTACTGTCTAAAAAAATCAGTTTTGATTATTATTTGGTTATTTGGTTCAAATCATTCCACATCTTTTTATAATAATGAGGGTTTATTTTTTTCTTGTGCCATAGACACAGTGTTTTCTTAAAGTGATCTGTACCATGTCCAGTGCCACGACCAATGGCAAGCTGTAAAAATTGCATGTCTGACCATCCCATTTCAGCACTGTTCATCGTTCCAAACTGACCCCACCAGGCTTGTCACCTGCTGTCATCTAGTCACTTAGACTACAGTATGTGGTGGTCAAGGGATCCTAATACACACACTGCTCTGACTTCCACCTCAAGAACTGCCATTTTAGTGGACTTAGAGTATTCCAAGAAATGTCGCTTATAGACTGTATAACTATTGACTATAGATACAGGGCACCTGTTTTAAAGCTTTAGAGTGTCTACTGCATCCCAAATGCCTGGTCTTTCTGACTTGGGAAGCCCAACTGCAAGATATCCCACAGTAAGCTCACTACTCTTCTTGGCCTTTTTGGCAAACCCCTACATGTCCACCAGTGGGTAATGTGGTGTGCACATCCAATGGACAAACTTAGTTGGTCATGGGCGGTGCAGTGAATGTGCGGATGCAATGTTGTTTAACCCTTTAACTGCCAGCCTACCTGGAGACTTTGTCACCCTTTGTTGCCAGACCATTTTTCACTATTTTGAGCTACACATATCCAACTGTGATTTTTGAAGAGATTTCCAGGGATTTCCCAGAAAAAATATATATTGTTTTTTATTTCAGCAGAGTCTGGGCTTTAACATGGAATGTCTTGTTTGTCATTTTGTAAGTGTATCCTCAATATTTTGGGGGTGAAATATGTTTAAAAAAAATCTATTTTTTTACAATTTGTAGTGTTCTTTTGTAATAAAAAAATCCCAATTTCTTCTGGTTACAACGGTACCACATATGTATAGGTAGACACCCTTTCCTGCCCAGGAGATTCCCACTGAAACAGAAACAGAGCTTTAGGAGATTTTCAGATAAAATACAACTATGTTATGTGCTATGAGCACCTTGCAGTTTTTCAAGAAAAACAACTCTTTACATTTAAAATACCCCCAACAAACTATATATTCTCTGGAAGTACACAACTCAAGCTGTCTAGGCATAACAAGCTTGTTGACATGGGTGCATTTTTCTGGAAGTAATTCCTCAATAAATTCTTTGGTTGCACAGAGTTTCACTAAAATATAATAAAAAAGCAAAATAAAACTCACATTTTCCTAAAAAAACAATATGCAAACAAGAAAAAAACGTTAAAAGTAAAATTTGCAAAAGCAACAATACCCAACATGCATAGCTACTGTCAAGAGAAGAGTTGTCAAACACTCTAAAGTAAAAGCATGCGCGGAACGGTAATTTTACTTGAAAATTTCAGCTCTGCAGACAAAGTGCACACCTTGCGATTTTTCTACCAAAACAACCCTTTACATTTAGAATACCCCCACAAACCATATATTCCCTGAAAGAACACATATTAAGCTTTCTAAGTGTACCAAGCTTGTTGTAGCAGGTTCACAGTTTTAGAAGTAATTTCTCGAAGAATTCTTAGGTTGCACAGGGTTTCCTTAAAAACAATTATAAAAAGGCAGAATAAAAACACACCTTTTCTTAAAAAAAACAAAAAGCAAGCTAAATCTGAAAGCACAAGGTCACCTTCTGTTGACAGGTCATTTTTCACCAATTTGTTCACCATGTTTAACTGTCATTTTTGCAGGAATTTCCAGGAAAAACATATATTATTATTTGCAGCAGAGGGTAGGCTTTAGCATGAAATGTCTTATTTGTAATTTTTCTACAGTTTTTTAAAATATTTTTGAATAAAAATAATAATAAATAAAAAATATTTTTTAGAAAATTGTTTCCTTTATTTTAAATAAAACATTTATTTTATTAAAGATGTGAAAGCCCCATTGCTCCTGACTACAATGGTACCACATATGTATCGGTAGCCCTTGCCATTCTTGCCTAGGAGACCCACAAACTGAGAAAGAGCACTTTATAACATTTACATATAAAATACATATACTATCTAGAGATGAGCGAGTAGTGAAATATTCGAAATTTCGAATTTCGATTCGAATAGACCGCGTTACTCGACTACTGGACCGAATATCGAATCCCATTATAGTCTATGGGAAAAAAATGCTCGACACTTGGAAATCTCAATTCGACCACTTGGAGGTCACCAAGTCCACCCTGAAACATCAGAAAATGATGCCAACACTGCTGGAATGCAACTGGGACAGCAGGGGAAGCATGTCTGGGTGCATATAACGCGCCCAAGTCGCACTATTACGCCACTATCACAGCCTCTCAACAATACACTCCAAACACAATATTACTTCTACGTAAAGTGAGACAAGACAAGGAAACCTTTTTTCCTCTACATTGCCATGGACCCCAAGCCAAACTGTACAAAAAAGAAGAACAAAATTCTGCACCCCTTAAAATCACGTTGCCTAATGACAACCACAGATGGCATAGGCAAGGGGGAAAATACATAGACCCCACCCCTAATTGTCATTGTGTGTGTGTGTGTGTGTGTGTGTGTGTGAGATGTGGTCAGACATGTCCTCTTGTGTCATTGTGTCACCCCAGCAGTAAGGGAAGCTTAAAGGAGGAGGTTTGTTACAGTGTGTCACCCCAGCAGTAAGGGAAGCTTACAGGAGGAGGTTTGTTACAGTGTGTCACCCCAGCAGTCAGGGAAGCTTACAGGAGGAGGTTTGTTACAGTGTGTCACCCCAGCAGTAAGGGAAGCTTAGAGCTTAGACCTCTTAAAAATTGTGTGGAGGCCCAAGATCTGAGACCTCTTAAAAATTGTGTGGAGGCCCAAGAGCTGAGACCTCTCAAACATTGTGTGGAGTCCCACGAGCTGAGACCTTTTAAAAATTGTGTGGAGGCCCAAGAGCTGAGACCTCTCAAACATTGTGTGGAGTCCCAAGAGCTGAGACCTTTTAAAAATTGTGTGGAGGCCCAAGATCTGAGACCTCTTAAAAATTGTGTGGAGGCCCAAGAGCTGAGACCTTTTAAAAATTGTGTGGAGGCCCAAGAGCTGAGACCTTTTAAAAATTGTGTGGAGGCCCAAGAGCTGAGACCTCTCAAACATTGTGTGGAGGCCCAAGAGCTGAGACCTCTTAAAAATTGTGTGGAGGCCCAAGAGCTGAGACCTTTTAAAAATTGTGTGGAGGCCCAAGAGCTGAGACCTCTCAAACATTGTGTGGAGGCCCAAGAGCTGAGACCTTTTAAAAATTGTGTGGAGGCCCAAGAGCTGAGACCTTTTAAAAATTGTGTGGAGGCCCAAGAGCTGAGACCTCTTAAACATTGTGTGGAGTCCCACGAGCTGAGACCTCTTAAAAATTGTGTGGAGGCCCAAGAGCTGAGACCTTTTAAAAATTGTGTGGAGGCCCAAGAGCTGAGACCTTTTAAAAATTGTGAGGAGGCCCAAGAGCTGAGACCTCTCAAACATTGTGTGGAGTCCCACGAGCTGAGACCTCTTAAAAATTGTGTGGAGGCCCAAGAGCTGAGACCTTTTAAAAATTGTGTGGAGGCCCAAGAGCTGAGACCTCTCAAACATTGTGTGGAGGCCCAAGAGCTGAGACCTTTTAAAAATTGTGTGGAGGCCCAAGAGCTGAGACCTTTTAAAAATTGTGTGGAGGCCCAAGAGCTGAGACCTTTTAAAAATTGTGTGGAGGCCCAAGAGCTGAGACCTCTCAAACATTGTGTGGAGTCCCACGAGCTGAGACCTCTTAAAAATTGTGTGGAGGCCCAAGAGCTGAGACCTTTTAAAAATTGTGTGGAGGCCCAAGAGCTGAGACCTCTCAAACATTGTGTGGAGGCCCAAGAGCTGAGACCTTTTAAAAATTGTGTGGAGGCCCAAGAGCTGAGACCTTTTAAAAATTGTGTGGAGGCCCAAGAGCTGAGACCTTTTAAAAATTGTGTGGAGGCCCAAGAGCTGAGACCTCTTAAAAATTGTGTGGAGGCCCAAGAGCTGAGACCTTTTAAAAATTGTGTGGAGGCCCAAGAGCTGAGACCTCTCAAACATTGTGTGGAGGCCCAAGAGCTGAGACCTTTTAAAAATTGTGTGGAGGCCCAAGAGCTGAGACCTTTTAAAAATTGTGTGGAGGCCCAAGAGCTGAGACCTTTTAAAAATTGTGTGGAGGCCCAAGAGCTGAGACCTCTCAAACATTGTGTGGAGGCCCAAGAGCTGAGACCTTTTAAAAATTGTGTGGAGGCCCAAGAGCTGAGACCTTTTAAAAATTGTGTGGAGGCCCAAGAGCTGAGACCTTTTAAAAATTGTGTGGAGGCCCAAGAGCTGAGACCTCTTAAAAATTGTGTGGAGGCCCAAGAGCTGAGACCTTTTAAAAATTGTGTGGAGGCCCAAGAGCTGAGACCTCTCAAACATTGTGTGGAGGCCCAAGAGCTGAGACCTTTTAAAAATTGTGTGGAGGCCCAAGAGCTGAGACCTTTTAAAAATTGTGTGGAGGCCCAGGAGCTGAGACCTCTCAAACATTGTGTGGAGGCCCAAGAGCTGAGACCTTTTAAAAATTGTGTGGAGGCCCAAGAGCTGAGACCTCTCAAACATTGTGTGGAGGCCCAAGAGCTGAGACCTTTTAAAAATTGTGGGGAGGCCCAAGAGCTGAGACCTCTTAAAAATTGTGTGGAGGCCCAAGAGCTGAGACCTTTTAAAAATTGTGTGGAGGCCCAAGAGCTGAGACCTCTCAAACATTGTGTGGAGGCCCAAGAGCTGAGACCTTTTAAAAATTGTGTGGAGGCCCAAGAGCTGAGACCTTTTAAAAATTGTGTGGAGGCCCAAGAGCTGAGACCTCTCAAACATTGTGTGGAGTCCCAAGAGCTGAGACCTTTTAAAAATTGTGTGGAGGCCCAAGAGCTGAGACCTTTTAAAAATTGTGTGGAGGCCCAAGAGCTGAGACCTCTTAAAAATTGTGTGGAGGCCCAAGAGCTGAGACCTCTTAAAAATTGTGTGGAGGCCCAAGAGCTGAGACCTTTTAAAAATTGTGTGGAGGCCCAAGAGCTGAGACCTTTTAAAAATTGTGTGGAGGCCCAAGAGCTGAGACCTCTCAAACATTGTGTGGAGTCCCACGAGCTGAGACCTTTTAAAAATTGTGTGGAGGCCCAAGAGCTGAGACCTTTTAAAAATTGTGTGGAGGCCCAAGAGCTGAGACCTTTTAAAAATTGTGTGGAGGCCCAAGAGCTGAGACCTTTTAAAAATTGTGTGGAGGCCCAAGAGCTGAGACCTTTTAAAAATTGTGTGGAGGCCCAAGAGCTGAGACCTCTTAAAAATTGTGTGGAGGCCCAAGAGCTGAGACCTCTTAAAAATTGTATGGAGGCCCAAGAGCTGAGACCTTTTAAAAATTGTGTGGAGGCCCAAGAGCTGAGACCTTTTAAAAATTGTGTGGAGGCCCAAGAGCTGAGACCTCTCAAACATTGTGTGGAGTCCCACGAGCTGAGACCTTTTAAAAATTGTGTGGAGGCCCAAGAGCTGAGACCTCTCAAACATTGTGTGGAGGCCCAAGAGCTGAGACCTCTCAAACATTGTGTGGAGGCCCAAGAGCTGAGACCTCTTAAAAATTGTGTGGAGGCCCAAGAGCTGAGACCTCTCAAACATTGTGTGGAGGCCCAAGAGCTGAGACCTCTTAAAAATTGTGTGGAGGCCCAAGAGCTGAGACCTCTCAAACATTGTGTGGAGGCCCAAGAGCTGAGACCTCTCAAACATTGTGTGGAGGCCCAAGAGCTGAGACCTCTTAAAAATTGTGTGGAGGCCCAAGAGCTGAGACCTTTTAAAAATTGTGTGGAGGCCCAAGAGCTGAGACCTCTCAAACATTGTGTGGAGGCCCAAGAGCTGAGACCTTTTAAAAATTGTGTGGAGGCCCAAGAGCTGAGACCTTTTAAAAATTGTGTGGAGGCCCAAGAGCTGAGACCTCTCAAACATTGTGTGGAGGCCCAAGAGCTGAGCACTTATTAGTGCTGCAGCTACGGCTGCTTTAGTGAGGGGTAGCTGCTGCTGCTGGAATAGGGACAGAAAGACTTCAGTGGTGTATTACCACCTATATACAAAACTATATACACTCTGCTCAAAACGGCTGCTTTAGTGAGGGGTAGCTGCTGATGCTGGAATAGGGACAGAAAGACTTCAGTGGTGTATTAGCACCTATATACAAAACTATATTTTGCACTACTGTTTTGTGTCCTCTGTGCCAACAAAACACTGTTTTATACACGGTGCGTATAGGCACCATTTCACCTTCTGGCAGTATACGGCTGTATAGCCAGGTGTTTTTCTTAAAAATATTTTTTATATTTGGCACTACTGTTTTGTGTCCTCTTTACCAACAAAACCTTGTTATATACCCGGTGCGTATAGGCACCATTTCACCTTCTGGCAGTATACGGCTGTATAGCCAGGTGTTCTTCTTAAAAATATTTTTATATTTGGCATAACGCGTGGCCAAAAAAGTAAAACGTCTGAAATGCGGAGGGCTAGCGCAAAGGGACGTGGACGAGGACGGGGGCGCGGAAATGCTGGTGGGGGCACAAACCGCGTTGAAGCCAGTGGGGATACAATGCGTGCTGGTGAGGGGCAGCCAGCATTACGCTCATCCAGCTTCCCTGCCTTTATGGGACAGTTATGCGGGGGGCGGGGTACACCTCTGTTAAAGCCTGAGCAGCGTGAACAGGTGGTGCAATGGATGGCCGATAACGCTTCCAGTCACTTGTCTACCACCCAGTCATCCACACAGTCTCACTCTGACCCTCCTTCCTCCCAACCTGGTCAACAGAGTCAGCCCACCCTTGACCCCTCCCAGGACCTCTTTTCGGGTCCTTTTCCAAATGTGCTGCAGGAATCCCAGGAGCTAGCAGAGGAATTTGTTTGTAGTGATGCCCAAACACTTGAGTATCCGCCATCTGCTAGTGATGTGGACCCGGAACCAGCATCTGCTATCATGAGCGATGATGATGATGAGACGCAGTTGCCATCAAGGGAGGCTGTTGGAATGTCCAGTGGGCAGGAGGAGGAGCAGAGAGAGGAAGTGGAAGAGGAGGTGGTGGACGACGAAATGACCGACCCCACTTGGACAGGGGTGATGTCCAGCGGGGAAAGCAGTGGAGATGCGGTCTGCGCATCACCGAATAAGGCAGCAAGAGGCAGAGGACAGTCCAGAGGCAGAGGACAGTCCAGACAGAGAAGGCAGGCCACAGCCAGCAGGGCCGAAGCTCTTCCCGGCAGCAGGCAGTCGCGCGAAGCTCCCCCATCGAGGCCTCGTACTTCTGTGGTGTGGAGATTTTTTAATGTTTGCGCGGATGACAAACTGAGCGCGGTTTGCGCAATCTGCCACTCAAAACTGAGTAGGGGCTCTGAGAAGAGCAATCTGACCACCTCAGGCATGCGCCGTCACTTGGAATTCAAGCACTGGGCTGAGTGGGAGAGAGCAAACGCAATACAACCTGCGCCCCGTCTTGCTGCCACTGCCTCTTCCCCTTTGTTGTGTGCTGCCACTGCGGTCCAGACCTCCAGCCAGGACACCTCCACATCTGCCTCTGCCTCGGCTACTTTGGGGCCTTCTCCTTCAGCCCCCCCTTCCCCCGCATCTTCGTCTGCACCTTCCATCTCCTCGTGCCATCAACTGTCCATCTCGCAGGCGTTCAACCGCAGGCGGAAGTACGCCTCCAGTCACCCCCAAGCCCAAGCCTTAACCTGCCTCATCTCCAAACTGCTGGCCCTGGAGATGTTGCCGTTTTGGCTTGTGGAGACGCAGGCCTTCCGCGACCAGCACGTGTCGCGTAACATCAGGCGGACCCTGAGGTACGCGGTCAGCGCAAAGGTCCACTTGACCACCGACTCGTGGACAAGCGCTTGCGGCCAAGGACGCTACATCTCTTTGACGGCACACTGGGTGAATGTTGTGGAAGCGGGGACGGGGTCGCAAACAGGGACGGCCTACATACCACCCCCGCCCAAGATTGCCAGCACAGGTTCTGATAGACCCCCCTCCTCTTCCTCCTCCTCCTCCTCCTCATCCTCCTCATCCTCCTCCTCATCCTCCTCCTCATCCTCCTCATCCTCCTCCTCATCCTCCTCCTCCTCCTCCTCCTCCTCTGCCTTAACATCGCCCTCAGCCCCTAGCTGGAAGCGTTGCAGCACTGGCACGGGGAGACGTCAGCAGGCGGTGCTTAAGCTCATCAGCTTGGGCGACAGGAAGCACAGCGCTGCAGAGGTGAGGCACGCCATATTGCAGCAGACAGAGATGTGGCTGTCGCCGCTGCAGCTAGGACCAGGCATGGTCGTGTGCGATAACGGCCGTAACCTGGTGGCGGCTCTGGAGCTTGCAGAACTCAATCACGTACCATGCCTGGCCCACGTTTTTAATTTGGTAGTACAAAAGTTTCTAAAGACTTACCCCAACCTGGCAGAGCTACTGGTCAAAGTGCGGTGCTTGTGCGCTCACTTTCGGAAGTCAACTGTAGCTGCTGCTAGCTTAAAAAAAAATCCAGCAACGCCTCCATTTGCCTCAACATCGGCTGTTGTGCGACCTGCCCACTCGCTGGAATTCCACCTATTGCATGTTGGCCAGGGTGTGTGAGCAGCAGAAAGCATTGATGGAGTACCAGATGATGCATCCACGCGTGCCTCCAACTCAGCTCCCTCAGTTTGCCAACCACGAGTGGCCATGGATGGCAGACATATGCGATGTATTGCGTATCTTTGAGGAGTCCACTAAGAAGGTCAGCAGCGAGGACGCTATAGTGAGCGTAACCATCCCGCTCCTAGGCGTCCTTAAAGAATCGCTCATCGCAATAAGGGAGAACGCATTGCACACAGAGGAGATGGGGGTAGGAGGAGACGCAACGCAGGTAGACAGTCAGACCACACTTTTGTCTGCTGCTCGGTGGCAGTTGCAGGAGGAGGATGAGGACAACGTGGAGGTGGCTGTGGAAGAGGATGCTGGCGGCGAGGGTAGCAGTCAGGCTGTGTGCGTCCCATTGGTTCAGCGCGGATGGGGCGGAGAGGAGGAGGAAGAGGAGGAAATGGAAAATGATCCTTCTGGTGGGGGCAGTGAGGTCATGCCTACTCAGAGTCTGGCACACATGGCTGACTTCATGCTGGGCTGCTTTTCCCGGGACATACGTGTTGTCCGGATATTGGAGAACAAACTATGCTGGGTCTTCGCACTCCTGGACCCCCGGTATAAAGATAACTTCTCCTCTTTTATTCCGGTAGAGGAGAGGACGAATCGATTACTGGAATACCAGAGGGAACTCTTGCAGAACATGATGCAGATTTTCCCACCCAGCATCGCTGGCGGCAGAGAGGAGAGTGTCTCCCAGAGTCTGACAACATCGATCAGGCCCACAGCCACCAGGGGAACACTCTCCAAGGTGTGGGACACGTTCATGTCACCCCCTCGTGCAACTTCCATCACTGCGGGGCCCGCTATCAGCAGGAGGGACAAGTATCGGCGGATGTTGCGGGACTACCTGGCAGACCACACCCCTGTCCTCCCCGATCCCTCGGCGACCTACACTTACTGGGTCTCCAAGTTGGACACGTGGCTGGAACTGTCCCTGTACGCCTTGGAGGTGCTTGCCTGCCCTGCCGCCAGCGTGCTATCAGAAAGGGTGTGTTCAGCGCAGCCGGGGGCATTATAACCGATAAGCGCAGCCGCCTGTCAACCGACAGTGCCGACAGGCTGACGCTAATCAAAATGAACAGCAAGTGGATTGACCCGGACTTTGCTTGTACAACAGTGGAAAGCAGCCAAGAGTGAAGTGCCATCTGTATGAAGTGCCATTTCCTCCTCCTCCTCCTCCTCCTCCTCCTCCTTAACCGCCGTAGAATTGCTGTATTAATGAAAAAAATTATGGCTCACCTCTTAGGCTTAATACAATCAATTTTTAAGAGGTCTCAACTCTTGGGCCTCCACACAATTTTTAAAAGGTCTCAGCTCTTGGGCCTCCACACAATTTTTAAGAGGTCTCAGCTCTTGGGCCTCCACACAATGTTTGAGAGGTCTCAGCTCTTGGGCCTCCACACAATTTTTAAAAGGTCTCAGCTCTTGGGCCTCCACACAATTTTTAAAAGGTCTCAGCTCTTGGGCCTCCACACAATTTTTAAAAGGTCTCAGCTCTTGGGCCTCCACACAATTTTTAAGAGGTCTCAGCTTGTGGGACTCCACACAATTTTTAAGAGGTCTCAGCTCGTGGGACTCCACACAATGTTTGAGAGGTCTCAGCTCTTGGGCCTCCACACAATTTTTAAGAGGTCTCAGCTCGTGGGACTCCACACAATGTTTGAGAGGTCTCAGCTCTTGGGCCTCCACACAATTTTTAAAAGGTCTCAGCTCTTGGGCCTCCACACAATTTTTAAAAGGTCTCAGCTCTTGGGCCTCCACACAATTTTTAAAAGGTCTCAGCTCTTGGGCCTCCACACAATTTTTAAAACATAGCAGCCCTAATAAGGGCTCTCAATGACTCTCTTGTCTTCTGGTAGCTGGTATATATGGTGGTAAATGCGATATTCTGAGCTTCTGGGGCCCTGCCTGCCTACATAAGAGCTATATACTGTTCAGCATAGTAGCCCTAATAAGGGCTCTTAATGACTCTCTTGTCTTCTGGTAGCTGGTATATATGGTGGTAAAAGGTATATTCTGAGCTTCTGGGGCCCTGCCTGCCTACATAGGATATGAGCTATATACTGTTCAGCATAGTAGCCCTAATAAGGGCTCTTAAGGACTCTCTTGTCTTCTGGTAGCTGGTATATATGGTGGTAAAAGGTATATTCTGAGCTTCTGGGGCCCTGCCTGACTACATAGAATATGAGCTATATACTGTTCAACATAGCAGCACTAATAAGGGATTAAGGACTCTCTTGTCTTCTGGTAGCTGGTATATATGGTGGTAAAAGGTATATTCTGAGCTTCTGGGGCCCTGCCTGACTACATAGAAAATGAGCTATATACTGTTCAGCATAGTAGCCCTAATAAGGGCTCTTAAGGACTCTCTTGTCTTCTGGTAGCTGGTATATATGGTGGTAAAAGGTATATTCTGAGCTTCTGGGGCCCTGCCTGACTACATAGGATATGAGCTATATACTGTTCAACATAGCAGCACTAATAAGGGATTAAGGACTCTCTTGTCTTCTGGTAGCTGGTATATATGGTGGTAAAAGGTATATTCTGAGCTTCTGGGGCCCTGCCTGACTACATAGGATATGAGCTATATACTGTTCAACATAGCAGCACTAATAAGGGATTAAGGACTCTCTTGTCTTCTGGTAGCTGGTATATATGGTGGTAAAAGGTATATTCTGAGCTTCTGGGGCCCTGCCTGACTACATAGGATATGAGCTATACACTGTTCAACATAGCAGCACTAATAAGGGATTAAGGACTCTCTTGTCTTCTGGTAGCTGGTATATATGGTGGTAAAAGGTATATTCTGAGCTTCTGGGGCCCTGCCTGACTACATAGAAAATGGGCTATATACTGTTCAACATAGCAGCACTAATAAGGGATTAAGGACTCTCTTGTCTTCTGGTAGCTGGTATATATGGTGGTAAAAGGTATATTCTGAGCTTCTGGGGCCCTGCCTGACTACATAGGATATGAGCTATATACTGTTCAACATAGCAGCACTAATAAGGGATTAAGGACTCTCTTGTCTTCTGGTAGCTGGTATATATGGTGGTAAAAGGTATATTCTGAGCTTCTGGGGCCCTGCCTGACTACATAGAAAATGAGCTATATACTGTTCAACATAGCAGCACTAATAAGGGATTAAGGACTCTCTTGTCTTCTGGTAGCTGGTATATATGGTGGTAAAAGGTATATTCTGAGCTTCTGGGGCCCTGCCTGACTACATAGGATATGAGCTATATACTGTTCAACATAGCAGCACTAATAAGGGATTAAGGACTCTCTTGTCTTCTGGTAGCTGGTATATATGGTGGTAAAAGGTATATTCTGAGCTTCTGGGGCCCTGCCTGACTACATAGAAAATGAGCTATATACTGTTCAACATAGTAGCCCTAATAAGGGCTCTTAAGGACTCTCTTGTCTTCTGGTAGCTGGTATATATGGTGGTAAAAGGTATATTCTGAGCTTCTGGGGCCCTGCCTGACTACATAGAAAATGAGCTATATACTGTTCAACATAGCAGCACTAATAAGGGATTAAGGACTCTCTTGTCTTCTGGTAGCTGGTATATATGGTGGTAAAAGGTATATTCTGAGCTTCTGGGGCCCTGCCTGACTACATAGGATATGAGCTATATACTGTTCAACATAGCAGCACTAATAAGGGATTAAGAACTCTCTTGTCTTCTGGTAGCTGGTATATATGGTGGTAAAAGGTATATTCTGAGCTTCTGGGGCCCTGCCTGACTACATAGAAAATGAGCTATATACTGTTCAGCATAGTAGCCCTAATAAGGGCTCTTAAGGACTCTCTTGTCTTCTGGTAGCTGGTATATATGGTGGTAAAAGGTATATTCTGAGCTTCTGGGGCCCTGCCTGACTACATAGGATATGAGCTATATACTGTTCAACATAGTAGCCCTAATAAGGGCTCTTAAGGACTCTCTTGTCTTCTGGTAGCTGGTATATATGGTGGTAAAAGGTATATTCTGAGCTTCTGGGGCCCTGCCTGACTACATAGAAAATGAGCTATATACTGTTCAACATAGCAGCACTAATAAGGGATTAAGGACTCTCTTGTCTTCTGGTAGCTGGTATATATGGTGGTAAAAGGTATATTCTGAGCTTCTGGGGCCCTGCCTGTCTACATAGGATATGAGCTATATACTGTTCAACATAGCAGCACTAATAAGGGATTAAGGACTCTCTTGTCTTCTGGTAGCTGGTATATATGGTGGTAAAAGGTATATTCTGAGCTTCTGGGGCCCTGCCTGACTACATAGGATATGAGCTATATACTGTTCAACATAGCAGCACTAATAAGGGATTAAGGACTCTCTTGTCTTCTGTTAGCTGGTATATATGGTGGTAAAAGGTATATTCTGAGCTTCTGGGGCCCTGCCTGTCTACATAGGATATGAGCTATATACTGTTCAACATAGCAGCACTAATAAGGGATTAAGGACTCTCTTGTCTTCTGGTAGCTGGTATATATGGTGGTAAAAGGTATATTCTGAGCTTCTGGGGCCCAGCCTGACTACATAGAAAATGAGCTATATACTGTTCAACATAGCAGCACTAATAAGGGATTAAGGACTCTCTTGTCTTCTGGTAGCTGGTATATATGGTGGTAAAAGGTATATTCTGAGCTTCTGGGGCCCTGCCTGACTACATAGGATATGAGCTATATACTGTTCAACATAGCAGCACTAATAAGGGATTAAGGACTCTCTTGTCTTCTGGTAGCTGGTATATATGGTGGTAAAAGGTATATTCTGAGCTTCTGGGGCCCTGCCTGACTACATAGAAAATGAGCTATATACTGTTCAACATAGCAGCACTAATAAGGGATTAAGGACTCTCTTGTCTTCTGGTAGCTGGTATATATGGTGGTAAAAGGTATATTCTGAGCTTCTGGGGCCCTGCCTGACTACATAGGATATGAGCTATATACTGTTCAACATAGCAGCACTAATAAGGGATTAAGGACTCTCTTGTCTTCTGGTAGCTGGTATATATGGTGGTAAAAGGTATATTCTGAGCTTCTGGGGCCCTGCCTGACTACATAGAAAATGAGCTATATACTGTTCAACATAGCAGCACTAATAAGGGATTAAGGACTCTCTTGTCTTCTGGTAGCTGGTATATATGGTGGTAAAAGGTATATTCTGAGCTTCTGGGGCCCTGCCTGACTACATAGGATATGAGCTATATACTGTTCAACATAGCAGCACTAATAAGGGATTAAGGACTCTCTTGTCTTCTGGTAGCTGGTATATATGGTGGTAAAAGGTATATTCTGAGCTTCTGGGGCCCTGCCTGACTACATAGAAAATGAGCTATATACTGTTCAGCATAGTAGCCCTAATAAGGGATTAAGGACTCTCTTGTCTTCTGGTAGCTGGTATATATGGTGGTAAAAGGTATATTCTGAGCTTCTGGGGCCCTGCCTGACTACATAGAAAATGAGCTATATACTGTTCAACATAGCAGCACTAATAAGGGATTAAGGACTCTCTTGTCTTCTGGTAGCTGGTATATATGGTGGTAAAAGGTATATTCTGAGCTTCTGGGGCCCTGCCTGACTACATAGGATATGAGCTATATACTGTTCAACATAGCAGCACTAATAAGGGATTAAGGACTCTCTTGTCTTCTGGTAGCTGGTATATATGGTGGTAAAAGGTATATTCTGAGCTTCTGGGGCCCTGCCTGACTACATAGAAAATGAGCTATATACTGTTCAACATAGCAGCACTAATAAGGGATTAAGGACTCTCTTGTCTTCTGGTAGCTGGTATATATGGTGGTAAAAGGTATATTCTGAGCTTCTGGGGCCCTTCCTGACTACATAGGATATGAGCTATATACTGTTCAACATAGCAGCACTAATAAGGGATTAAGGACTCTCTTGTCTTCTGGTAGCTGGTATATATGGTGGTAAAAGGTATATTCTGAGCTTCTGGGGCCCTGCCTGACTACATAGAAAATGAGCTATATACTGTTCAGCATAGTAGCCCTAATAAGGGCTCTTAAGGACTCTCTTGTCTTCTGGTAGCTGGTATATATGGTGGTAAAAGGTATATTCTGAGCTTCTGGGGCCCTGCCTGACTACATAGGATATGAGCTATATACTGTTCAACATAGCAGCACTAATAAGGGATTAAGGACTCTCTTGTCTTCTGGTAGCTGGTATATATGGTGGTAAAAGGTATATTCTGAGCTTCTGGGGCCCTGCCTGACTACATAGGATATGAGCTATATACTGTTCAACATAGCAGCACTAATAAGGGATTAAGGACTCTCTTGTCTTCTGGTAGCTGGTATATATGGTGGTAAAAGGTATATTCTGAGCTTCTGGGGCCCTGCCTGACTACATAGAAAATGAGCTATATACTGTTCAACATAGCAGCACTAATAAGGGATTAAGGACTCTCTTGTCTTCTGGTAGCTGGTATATATGGTGGTAAAAGGTATATTCTGAGCTTCTGGGGCCCTGCCTGACTACATAGGATATGAGCTATATACTGTTCAACATAGCAGCACTAATAAGGGATTAAGGACTCTCTTGTCTTCTGGTAGCTGGTATATATGGTGGTAAAAGGTATATTCTGAGCTTCTGGGGCCCTGCCTGACTACATAGAAAATGAGCTATATACTGTTCAACATAGCAGCACTAATAAGGGATTAAGGACTCTCTTGTCTTCTGGTAGCTGGTATATATGGTGGTAAAAGGTATATTCTGAGCTTCTGGGGCCCTGCCTGACTACATAGAAAATGAGCTATATACTGTTCAACATAGCAGCACTAATAAGGGATTAAGGACTCTCTTGTCTTCTGGTAGCTGGTATATATGGTGGTAAAAGGTATATTCTGAGCTTCTGGGGCCCTGCCTGACTACATAGGATATGAGCTATATACTGTTCAACATAGTAGCCCTAATAAGGGCTCTTAAGGACTCTCTTGTCTTCTGGTAGCTGGTATATATGGTGGTAAAAGGTATATTCTGAGCTTCTGGGGCCCTGCCTGACTACATAGAAAATGAGCTATATACTGTTCAACATAGCAGCACTAATAAGGGATTAAGGACTCTCTTGTTTTCTGGTAGCTGGTATATATGGTGGTAAAAGGTATATTCTGAGCTTCTGGGGCCCTGCCTGACTACATAGGATATGAGCTATATACTGTTCAACATAGCAGCACTAATAAGGGATTAAGGACTCTCTTGTCTTCTGGTAGCTGGTATATATGGTGGTAAAAGGTATATTCTGAGCTTCTGGGGCCCTGCCTGACTACATAGAAAATGAGCTATATACTGTTCAACATAGCAGCACTAATAAGGGATTAAGGACTCTCTTGTCTTCTGGTAGCTGGTATATATGGTGGTAAAAGGTATATTCTGAGCTTCTGGGGCCCTGCCTGACTACATAGGATATGAGCTATATACTGTTCAACATAGCAGCACTAATAAGGGATTAAGGACTCTCTTGTCTTCTGGTAGCTGGTATATATGGTGGTAAAAGGTATATTCTGAGCTTCTGGGGCCCTGCCTGACTACATAGAAAATGAGCTATATACTGTTCAACATAGCAGCACTAATAAGGGATTAAGGACTCTCTTGTCTTCTGGTAGCTGGTATATATGGTGGTAAAAGGTATATTCTGAGCTTCTGGGGCCCTGCCTGACTACATAGGATATGAGCTATATACTGTTCAACATAGCAGCACTAATAAGGGATTAAGGACTCTCTTGTCTTCTGGTAGCTGGTATATATGGTGGTAAAAGGTATATTCTGAGCTTCTGGGGCCCTGCCTGACTACATAGAAAATGAGCTATATACTGTTCAGCATAGTAGCCCTAATAAGGGCTCTTAAGGACTCTCTTGTCTTCTGGTAGCTGGTATATATGGTGGTAAAAGGTATATTCTGAGCTTCTGGGGCCCTGCCTGACTACATAGGATATGAGCTATATACTGTTCAACATAGCAGCACTAATAAGGGATTAAGGACTCTCTTGTCTTCTGGTAGCTGGTATATATGGTGGTAAAAGGTATATTCTGAGCTTCTGGGGCCCTGCCTGACTACATAGGATATGAGCTATATACTGTTCAACATAGCAGCACTAATAAGGGATTAAGGACTCTCTTGTCTTCTGGTAGCTGGTATATATGGTGGTAAAAGGTATATTCTGAGCTTCTGGGGCCCTGCCTGACTACATAGAAAATGAGCTATATACTGTTCAACATAGCAGCACTAATAAGGGATTAAGGACTCTCTTGTCTTCTGGTAGCTGGTATATATGGTGGTAAAAGGTATATTCTGAGCTTCTGGGGCCCTGCCTGACTACATAGGATATGAGCTATATACTGTTCAACATAGCAGCACTAATAAGGGATTAAGGACTCTCTTGTCTTCTGGTAGCTGGTATATATGGTGGTAAAAGGTATATTCTGAGCTTCTGGGGCCCTGCCTGACTACATAGAAAATGAGCTATATACTGTTCAACATAGCAGCACTAATAAGGGATTAAGGACTCTCTTGTCTTCTGGTAGCTGGTATATATGGTGGTAAAAGGTATATTCTGAGCTTCTGGGGCCCTGCCTGACTACATAGAAAATGAGCTATATACTGTTCAACATAGCAGCACTAATAAGGGATTAAGGACTCTCTTGTCTTCTGGTAGCTGGTATATATGGTGGTAAAAGGTATATTCTGAGCTTCTGGGGCCCTGCCTGACTACATAGGATATGAGCTATATACTGTTCAACATAGTAGCCCTAATAAGGGCTCTTAAGGACTCTCTTGTCTTCTGGTAGCTGGTATATATGGTGGTAAAAGGTATATTCTGAGCTTCTGGGGCCCTGCCTGACTACATAGAAAATGAGCTATATACTGTTCAACATAGCAGCACTAATAAGGGATTAAGGACTCTCTTGTTTTCTGGTAGCTGGTATATATGGTGGTAAAAGGTATATTCTGAGCTTCTGGGGCCCTGCCTGACTACATAGGATATGAGCTATATACTGTTCAACATAGCAGCACTAATAAGGGATTAAGGACTCTCTTGTCTTCTGGTAGCTGGTATATATGGTGGTAAAAGGTATATTCTGAGCTTCTGGGGCCCTGCCTGACTACATAGGATATGAGCTATATACTGTTCAACATAGCAGCACTAATAAGGGATTAAGGACTCTCTTGTCTTCTGGTAGCTGGTATATATGGTGGTAAAAGGTATATTCTGAGCTTCTGGGGCCCTGCCTGACTACATAGAAAATGAGCTATATACTGTTCAACATAGCAGCACTAATAAGGGATTAAGGACTCTCTTGTCTTCTGGTAGCTGGTATATATGGTGGTAAAAGGTATATTCTGAGCTTCTGGGGCCCTGCCTGACTACATAGGATATGAGCTATATACTGTTCAACATAGCAGCACTAATAAGGGATTAAGAACTCTCTTGTCTTCTGGTAGCTGGTATATATGGTGGTAAAAGGTATATTCTGAGCTTCTGGGGCCCTGCCTGACTACATAGAAAATGAGCTATATACTGTTCAGCATAGTAGCCCTAATAAGGGCTCTTAAGGACTCTCTTGTCTTCTGGTAGCTGGTATATATGGTGGTAAAAGGTATATTCTGAGCTTCTGGGGCCCTGCCTGACTACATAGAAAATGAGCTATATACTGTTCAACATAGCAGCACTAATAAGGGATTAAGGACTCTCTTGTCTTCTGGTAGCTGGTATATATGGTGGTAAAAGGTATATTCTGAGCTTCTGGGGCCCTGCCTGACTACATAGAAAATGAGCTATATACTGTTCAACATAGCAGCACTAATAAGGGATTAAGGACTCTCTTGTCTTCTGGTAGCTGGTATATATGGTGGTAAAAGGTATATTCTGAGCTTCTGGGGCCCTGCCTGGCTACATAGGATATGAGCTATATACTGTTCAACATAGTAGCCCTAATAAGGGCTCTTAAGGACTCTCTTGTCTTCTGGTAGCTGGTATATATGGTGGTAAAAGGTATATTCTGAGCTTCTGGGGCCCTGCCTGACTACATAGAAAATGAGCTATATACTGTTCAACATAGCAGCACTAATAAGGGATTAAGGACTCTCTTGTCTTCTGGTAGCTGGTATATATGGTGGTAAAAGGTATATTCTGAGCTTCTGGGGCCCTGCCTGACTACATAGGATATGAGCTATATACTGTTCAACATAGCAGCACTAATAAGGGATTAAGGACTCTCTTGTCTTCTGGTAGCTGGTATATATGGTGGTAAAAGGTATATTCTGAGCTTCTGGGGCCCTGCCTGACTACATAGGATATGAGCTATATACTGTTCAACATAGCAGCACTAATAAGGGATTAAGGACTCTCTTGTCTTCTGTTAGCTGGTATATATGGTGGTAAAAGGTATATTCTGAGCTTCTGGGGCCCTGCCTGACTACATAGGATATGAGCTATATACTGTTCAACATAGCAGCACTAATAAGGGATTAAGGACTCTCTTGTCTTCTGGTAGCTGGTATATATGGTGGTAAAAGGTATATTCTGAGCTTCTGGGGCCCTGCCTGACTACATAGAAAATGAGCTATATACTGTTCAACATAGCAGCACTAATAAGGGATTAAGGACTCTCTTGTCTTCTGGTAGCTGGTATATATGGTGGTAAAAGGTATATTCTGAGCTTCTGGGGCCCTGCCTGACTACATAGGATATGAGCTATATACTGTTCAACATAGCAGCACTAATAAGGGATTAAGGACTCTCTTGTCTTCTGGTAGCTGGTATATATGGTGGTAAAAGGTATATTCTGAGCTTCTGGGGCCCTGCCTGACTACATAGAAAATGAGCTATATACTGTTCAACATAGCAGCACTAATAAGGGATTAAGGACTCTCTTGTCTTCTGGTAGCTGGTATATATGGTGGTAAAAGGTATATTCTGAGCTTCTGGGGCCCTGCCTGACTACATAGGATATGAGCTATATACTGTTCAACATAGCAGCACTAATAAGGGATTAAGGACTCTCTTGTCTTCTGGTAGCTGGTATATATGGTGGTAAAAGGTATATTCTGAGCTTCTGGGGCCCTGCCTGACTACATAGAAAATGAGCTATATACTGTTCAACATAGCAGCACTAATAAGGGATTAAGGACTCTCTTGTCTTCTGGTAGCTGGTATATATGGTGGTAAAAGGTATATTCTGAGCTTCTGGGGCCCTGCCTGACTACATAGGATATGAGCTATATACTGTTCAACATAGCAGCACTAATAAGGGATTAAGGACTCTCTTGTCTTCTGGTAGCTGGTATATATGGTGGTAAAAGGTATATTCTGAGCTTCTGGGGCCCTGCCTGACTACATAGAAAATGAGCTATATACTGTTCAACATAGCAGCACTAATAAGGGATTAAGGACTCTCTTGTCTTCTGGTAGCTGGTATATATGGTGGTAAAAGGTATATTCTGAGCTTCTGGGGCCCTGCCTGACTACATAGGATATGAGCTATATACTGTTCAACATAGCAGCACTAATAAGGGATTAAGGACTCTCTTGTCTTCTGGTAGCTGGTATATATGGTGGTAAAAGGTATATTCTGAGCTTCTGGGGCCCTGCCTGACTACATAGAAAATGAGCTATATACTGTTCAACATAGCAGCACTAATAAGGGATTAAGGACTCTCTTGTCTTCTGGTAGCTGGTATATATGGTGGTAAAAGGTATATTCTGAGCTTCTGGGGCCCTGCCTGACTACATAGAAAATGAGCTATATACTGTTCAACATAGCAGCACTAATAAGGGATTAAGGACTCTCTTGTCTTCTGGTAGCTGGTATATATGGTGGTAAAAGGTATATTCTGAGCTTCTGGGGCCCTGCCTGACTACATAGAAAATGAGCTATATACTGTTCAACATAGCAGCACTAATAAGGGATTAAGGACTCTCTTGTCTTCTGGTAGCTGGTATATATGGTGGTAAAAGGTATATTCTGAGCTTCTGGGGCCCTGCCTGACTACATAGAAAATGAGCTATATACTGTTCAACATAGCAGCACTAATAAGGGATTAAGGACTCTCTTGTCTTCTGGTAGCTGGTATATATGGTGGTAAAAGGTATATTCTGAGCTTCTGGGGCCCTGCCTGACTACATAGGATATGAGCTATATACTGTTCAACATAGCAGCACTAATAAGGGATTAAGGACTCTCTTGTCTTCTGGTAGCTGGTATATATGGTGGTAAAAGGTATATTCTGAGCTTCTGGGGCCCTGCCTGACTACATAGGATATGAGCTATATACTGTTCAACATAGCAGCACTAATAAGGGATTAAGGACTCTCTTGTCTTCTGGTAGCTGGTATATATGGTGGTAAAAGGTATATTCTGAGCTTCTGGGGCCCTGCCTGACTACATAGAAAATGAGCTATATACTGTTCAACATAGCAGCACTAATAAGGGATTAAGGACTCTCTTGTCTTCTGGTAGCTGGTATATATGGTGGTAAAAGGTATATTCTGAGCTTCTGGGGCCCTGCCTGACTACATAGGATATGAGCTATATACTGTTCAACATAGCAGCACTAATAAGGGATTAAGGACTCTCTTGTCTTCTGGTAGCTGGTATATATGGTGGTAAAAGGTATATTCTGAGCTTCTGGGGCCCTGCCTGACTACATAGGATATGAGCTATATACTGTTCAACATAGCAGCACTAATAAGGGATTAAGGACTCTCTTGTCTTCTGGTAGCTGGTATATATGGTGGTAAAAGGTATATTCTGAGCTTCTGGGGCCCTGCCTGACTACATAGAAAATGAGCTATATACTGTTCAGCATAGTAGCCCTAATAAGGGCTCTTAAGGACTCTCTTGTCTTCTGGTAGCTGGTATATATGGTGGTAAAAGGTATATTCTGAGCTTCTGGGGCCCTGCCTGACTACATAGAAAATGAGCTATATACTGTTCAGCATAGTAGCCCTAATAAGGGCTCTTAAGGACTCTCTTGTCTTCTGGTAGCTGGTATATATGGTGGTAAAAGGTATATTCTGAGCTTCTGGGGCCCTGCCTGACTACATAGGATATGAGCTATATACTGTTAAACATAGCAGCACTAATAAGGGATTAAGGACTCTCTTGTCTTCTGGTAGCTGGTATATATGGTGGTAAAAGGTATATTCTGAGCTTCTGGGGCCCTGCCTGACTACATAGGATATGAGCTATATACTGTTCAACATAGCAGCACTAATAAGGGATTAAGGACTCTCTTGTCTTCTGGTAGCTGGTATATATGGTGGTAAAAGGTATATTCTGAGCTTCTGGGGCCCTGCCTGACTACATAGAAAATGAGCTATATACTGTTCAGCATAGTAGCCCTAATAAGGGCTCTTAAGGACTCTCTTGTCTTCTGGTAGCTGGTATATATGGTGGTAAAAGGTATATTCTGAGCTTCTGGGGCCCTGCCTGACTACATAGAAAATGAGCTATATACTGTTCAACATAGCAGCACTAATAAGGGATTAAGGACTCTCTTGTCTTCTGGTAACTGGTATATATGGTGGTAAAAGGTATATTCTGAGCTTCTGGGGCCCTGCCTGCCTACATAGGATATGAGCTATATACTGTTCAGCGTAGTAGCCCTAATAAGGGCTCTTAAGGACTCTCTTGTCTTCTGGTAGCTGGTATATATGGTGGTAAAAGGTATATTCTGAGCTTCTGGGGCCCTGCCTGCCTACATAGGATATGAGCTATATACTGTTCAACATAGCAGCACTAATAAGGGATTAAGGACTCTCTTGTCTTCTGGTAGCTGGTATATATGGTGGTAAAAGGTATATTCTGAGCTTCTGGGGCCCTGCCTGACTACATAGAAAATGAGCTATATACTGTTCAGCATAGTAGCCCTAATAAGGGCTCTTAAGGACTCTCTTGTCCTCTGGTAGCTGGTATATATGGTGGTAAAAGGTATATTCTGAGCTTCTGGGGCCCTGCCTGACTACATAGAAAATGAGCTATATACTGTTCAACATAGCAGCACTAATAAGGGATTAAGGACTCTCTTGTCTTCTGGTAGCTGGTATATATGGTGGTAAAAGGTATATTCTGAGCTTCTGGGGCCCTGCCTGACTACATAGAAAATGAGCTATATACTGTTCAGCATAGTAGCCCTAATAAGGGCTCTTAAGGACTCTCTTGTCTTCTGGTAGCTGGTATATATGGTGGTAAAAGGTATATTCTGAGCTTCTGGGGCCCTGCCTGACTACATAGAAAATGAGCTATATACTGTTCAACATAGCAGCACTAATAAGGGATTAAGGACTCTCTTGTCTTCTGGTAGCTGGTATATATGGTGGTAAAAGGTATATTCTGAGCTTCTGGGGCCCTGCCTGACTACATAGAAAATGAGCTATATACTGTTCAACATAGCAGCACTAATAAGGGATTAAGGACTCTCTTGTCTTCTGGTAACTGGTATATATGGTGGTAAAAGGTATATTCTGAGCTTCTGGGGCCCTGCCTGCCTACATAGGATATGAGCTATATACTGTTCAGCGTAGTAGCCCTAATAAGGGCTCTTAAGGACTCTCTTGTCTTCTGGTAGCTGGTATATATGGTGGTAAAAGGTATATTCTGAGCTTCTGGGGCCCTGCCTGCCTACATAGGATATGAGCTATATACTGTTCAACATAGCAGCACTAATAAGGGATTAAGGACTCTCTTGTCTTCTGGTAGCTGGTATATATGGTGGTAAAAGGTATATTCTGAGCTTCTGGGGCCCTGCCTGACTACATAGAAAATGAGCTATATACTGTTCAGCATAGTAGCCCTAATAAGGGCTCTTAAGGACTCTCTTGTCCTCTGGTAGCTGGTATATATGGTGGTAAAAGGTATATTCTGAGCTTCTGGGGCCCTGCCTGACTACATAGAAAATGAGCTATATACTGTTCAACATAGCAGCACTAATAAGGGATTAAGGACTCTCTTGTCTTCTGGTAGCTGGTATATATGGTGGTAAAAGGTATATTCTGAGCTTCTGGGGCCCTGCCTGACTACATAGAAAATGAGCTATATACTGTTCAGCATAGTAGCCCTAATAAGGGCTCTTAAGGACTCTCTTGTCTTCTGGTAGCTGGTATATATGGTGGTAAAAGGTATATTCTGAGCTTCTGGGGCCCTGCCTGACTACATAGAAAATGAGCTATATACTGTTCAGCGTAGTAGCCCTAATAAGGGCTCTTAAGGACTCTCTTGTCTTCTGGTAGCTGGTATATATGGTGGTAAAAGGTATATTCTGAGCTTCTGGGGCCCTGCCTGACTACATAGAAAATGAGCTATATACTGTTCAGCGTAGTAGCCCTAATAAGGGCTCTTAAGGACTGTCTTGTCTTCTGGTAGCTGGTATATATGGTGCTAAAAGCTATATTCTGAGCTTCTGGGGCCCTGCCTGCCTACATATGAGCCATATACCGTTCAGCGTAGTAGCCCTAATAAGGGCTCTTAATGACTCTCTTGTCTTCTGGTAGCTGGTATAGATGGTGGTAAAAGCGATATTCCGAGCTTCTGGGGCCCTGCCAGCGACAGCCTGTCTTTCCCTGCTGTGAGCGTCTGTCCCTCACTAAGTTCAAGCTGCTAATGCTGACGAAGAGGAAGTGCTGAGTTTTGTATATTCGAGGTCACATGGTTTTTCCAGCCAATGCGTGTAGACGCCGTTTTCGCGATGCCAGCGTCCTCCCAGGACCTGTCCCACCCCCCCTGCATGGTGATTGGTGTAAAAAACGCGCCAGGGAAGGTGGGAGGGGAAACGAATTGTGAGTGCGCCATCACCGCTGTACTCGATCGAATATGGGGATTGACGAACAGCGTAGTATTCGATCGAATACCGGCTCGGTCGAATACTACTCGCTCATCACTAATACTATCCACACTATAAAGGGTTAAACCAAAATAAAAATGGCATAGTGCCCCTCTTCCTGGGGAGGGACCCCATTTTGCGGGGAATTTTAAGGCTTAGAAATCACATCAAGAGGGAATGTAATAAGAACCTCCCAATGGCTTTTATGGATTTTTTTTCTTAGAATATTTTTTTCTTGGTAGATAATGACTTGAAGATGAAATACAGGTGTAATGATTATTTACAATGTTAAATTATAAACATAATTGTATTTGTATACAAATTATACCCATGCACATTTTGTTTCTATGTATTTAAGTGACAGCGGTGCTGAGGAAGCCATGAAGGGTGAAACTAGTATGCCCAACACCTGTCATTCTGAAGAATTTTTATAATGAAATTGTAATGTAAATTGTAATAGTGTTGATAGTAGCGAGGTCAGCTACAAGGACAATGATAGAGATGGGGGTCTTACCCTCTACCCAGAATAACCAGCCCAGGACCAACTATGCAGGGCTTGTAGGAACAAGGTGCAGGGGCCAGCTTTGGTGGGCCCCCCACCCTGCCGGCTACAAGCTCGCATAGCCAAATGGCCTAGACCCTTCTGCAGGGACACAGAAAAAAGTATTTTATTATTTATTTTTTTTTTAATACTTACCTCCCATCCATCCCAGAGCACTGTGTCCCACACTGATTACTTTGGTTTCTGCTCTCCTGCTGCTGCTGGAAGCCTTTTATAGCTAGACATGTACACAGAGAATAAAAGACTTTTATTTTTATTTTTTTAACACGCACCTCCTATCCTGTCTCCTGCGAAGATTCTCTGCTCTACCTATCCGCTGACAGCTAACAGCTACCGGGGCGGATCACTGGAGGGGGGCTGGAGAGGCAGGGGACCAAAGTCCCCTAGCTCTCCATCCTGCCTCCAGTGATCAGCCCCGACTTCTGCCACCCCGGAACCCGGAGCAGGATGATGTCATGGGTGACGGGGATGTTTTGAGCCCCCTCCCCACCATGGAAGAGCCCAGGAGGTCGATCTGACGCCCCTTGGTGAAGCGGAGACCTGGCCCGAGGAATCGAGCACAGAGGTGAGTAAATGTTTATTTTTGTTACACTTAGCAGCGGCTGCCAAAGTGGGGGGGGGGGGGGTGTCTATTTTTTTCCCCATTCTAAAGCCAGGAGAGCCCTGGGGGTAATCGGATACGCCCAGGGTGAAGAGAAGACCTGGCTAGTTTGAACGAGGGGTCAGGGGGGAAAGCCAGGCCCGTAGGTACTACAGGCTTGGTACTTAACCACAGGAGAAGCAAACCCTTAGTACCTACGGGCTTGGCACTTCAAGGGTTCTAAATTTGGGAATCCCAATTATATAGGCCTGGGGATTGGGGGATAAAATAACCCCATGGTTCATTTTGATTTAGGTGCCTTTTAAAGTTAAAAGTTCCTTTTAAAGTAAACAGTCCAGGCAATGGCAGTAATAAGGCAACAGGAAACTTAACTGATGCCTGCCCCGTGTGCCTCCCCTCCATTTTCATGCAGTACAGGGTAGAAGCCATAGCAGGTCTCCAATGTTTGTCCTCCTTTCAATATCATTCCTCCTGAACCACACAAAAAGTGGTCTAACTACTCTTATTCAGCCATGCCAGGAAATGAAAGCCAAGCCAACACTTTTGTTTACAATACATAAGGTATTTACCAAAGATGAGCGAATCGTTCATTACAACCGGAGTTCACTCCGAATTTCAGGGAAAAATCAGATTCCGCGAATCAGAATTTTCTGGGGTTTGTGTTTACAGAATTTTCTCTGACATTCATTGTCACTTACCTGCATGTAGACTCTCCCATCACTCGGGTCCAGTGTAGGACAGATCGAATTTTTAAAAGATTCGCTCATCTCTAGAATTTTCATATAATAAGAGATTTTATGATGCTTTAGAATGACTTTTACACAGCCCATACTGGGGATAAGGTAGGAATCCTGTAAATAAATTAGCAAATATTCAGTTAATATATGCATGTGCTTTCTTCTATTATAGTGAGTGTCGTATAAGATAGTAAATATAGTAAATTAGATTATTTTAATCATTTTTTCCATGTGTGGCTATATGAAAAAATATATATATATTGAATTAGATTCTTAATAGATTCATCATCATATGTTTGGTTAATGGATTAGTATTATTAGTTTGTTTATGATTTATTGTATATTCTTACAACTATTTATTATAAGTAAATACACATAGGATTGTAATTCTAAAATCAAATAATAATTGTGTTTGTAATCAGTTCATTTCTAATATTAGATAAATTAGAAAATGAGAAGTGCTGAAGAGGCTGCTTATGGTGTTTCTCAGACATGGACCAGGTGGTAGATTTATAGCCCTTTTTGTGAAGCCTGTATTTATCTAAGTGGCTTGACATCTGCTGCCAAGTAAGGATGGGAGAACCTCCCCAAAGTTTGGGTTCAGCGAGTTCGACTGAACGTAATATTTTTAATAAATATTAAGGTTCGAGGACCTCAACCGGGTCCCCATTGAAATCAATGGGGACCCAAACTTTGGGGGTGGCTGTGGTGGGGGGTGCAGAGTGTGCAGCAGAAGCCTGCTGATGTGACTCACTGCTGGCTCCCATGAGTGAGGACACTTTTAGTGCCAGCACTAGGAGTATCTTCATTCATGGGAGCCGTGGCCCTCTTTTTGTAGATTTATATGCTGCTGCCACTGCCGCTTCAGACCAGCTTTTCCATGTTCAGGACGGATGCCGACTTCTGGCTGAAGTCCGTGTTTGGGTTTGGGAACCCGAACTTGCAAAGTTTGATATGAACCCAAACTTTGTGCCCATCTCTACTGCCAAGGCCTGCCTACTGGGCTCTAGTGATAAGCTTTGGATTTGGGGCCAAAGCTAGATTTGACACAGATCCTGCTATTTCAGTCTGGGGTGCCCTATCCTGGATAGTGGAAAGATCCGGATCAAATGAACTGAGTTAGTTTAATTACTGAGCATCATGCATAGGGGCTGACAGTCCTAGTTTTAGAGGTCAAACGGCTGGCCTTGTCTTGTGGCATTCCTGGAAGAACATTGGACCAATACCATTTGGCACTGGGCTCTTCAGTACCCCACTACCAAGAAGAGTCTGTGGATAACTCTAGCCCACCTTTTCCCTAGGGCCCTCTATCAGTTCACAAAAAGTGATCACCGTTACCTGCATTTGGTTGCACAGGGGAAACAGTGACCTTATTAGTCACATGGAGCGTTTTACAGGGGCTTTTTCCAGGGACATAGATATAGATGGTGCAGCGGGGGTGTGACTGCATTGGGGCCTATTGCGGCTCCTCCACCTTACTTATCATATTTGTGCTTGCTTGGCATCCTTTAAAGAAAGGAAGCACTACTTGTCTCTGCTGTTTTAGTCTGTAGTTGTCTAGCTGCATCTGATTTGATTAAAAAAACAGCAAAATGTTCACTGTTTCAGCCTTGAAAATGGCCCATTTTATGTTAGCACCAGGACCCTGTCACATTTATTTACACCACTGGATCCTTTTCTGTAGTATCTAAGCTTCCATTCTCATCAGGACAGGTATCATAAGAAGCAGAGGGGTAAGTACTTTAAAATTTTGAATAAAACAATTTTTGTGTTGTGTAGTTTTTTGGGCCTTTTGTGAACTTGTGAGGGGTCAACTTAAGTCTTACCAATTTAAAGGGCAGGTCAAGCCACCTGCCCAACATGCCGGCAGTTGGCTTACTCATAACCCTGACAGATTATCTCCCACCAACCACGGAGATGTGTAATTGGTCTCAGCATGGACCCAGTGTTCCTCCAGACAGTAAGAGCAATGGACCTATGCTGAAGGGAATATTGGCTAGTAACTACTATGGCCATGAGCTGGCATTTCCGTATGCTTTAGGGGCCCACTGTGGTCACTGGAGGGGAGTGGCATGGGGATGATACCCCATAATAGTCAGTGACTATTACTATCGAGCAGCCTGGGAGAATAGACTTTCTGGGACTTTCCTGACAGACCTTAGACCAGGGGGTCTTTACCTGGTCCTGCAGCCCTTGGTGCTAATTGTTGTCCCATGGCCATCTTTATCTGAAGCCAGGTGCTGCACTTCCAGGCCTCTGCTAGTCAGACCAGTAAAGCCACGGTATTCATAATGGTATTCATACACAAGCCCCACCACCTCTAGCCTGGATGGAAGTGTGTAGGGGAACCTTGTGCCCAAATGAAACTCCTGATCTGAGGTCTATTCTTCAGTCAATGATATCTTTCTGCTCTGCACATGAGGTATAGTTGGGAGAAGAGGAAGGAGTACTGGGCAACTGTACTGGGGGAGGGAGAGGGGAAAGAGGGAGTGGGGGGACGTGGGTAGTCCGAGAAGAGTAAGTGGGTATTAGTGTGTTGAAGGTTCAGAAAAGTTTAAAGGGGGATTGGTGTTGGTCCTTCTTCAGGTTTCTCAGGGGCCCTATAGTTCTGCTCGCTCTGGGATCTTCCTCAGTGCATTTGGATTGTGCATATAGGTATGCACTGTTGCCTGCTAGCCTTTCAGGGTATTTCTACGTGTTAGCCAATCTCAAGGTAATTATGGATTCCTGCTGTACCAGTGCGGCCGGTCCCCCGGAGGGAAGGAGAGGATCCCTGGGGTGTTATCCGGGTGATGGCGTTGGGGTGTCACGTCACAAATAGCGTCTGTGGAGGTTTTCCGCTTGTGGAGTGTGGCTGTGAAAATGCACTGAGGAAGCTCCCAGAGCGAAACGCGTTTGCAACTTACTGCACTTGCTACAAATGAGAAACACAGAACCTTAAATTGGACATCTTGCTACAAACAGGGGTACCAAGAAAAGGACTTTACGAAAAGCAGTGGTGCCCAGGTGGCCACCTTTTTCCCACCCAGACCACCAGTGTGTCCTGAAAAGAAGGCAACATGGTGCTCAGTGATATTTGAGTTGATCACTATTGTATAAATCTTTCTCTACTGTTTTTTAGTCTCATGATTATTTTCAATCTAAGCTTTATGATTTTGTACATATATTATACCATTAAGAAATAAACTTATTGTAAACATACTGATACTAAATACTAAATTGTATGGTAAGGAATTAGGCGCACCAGCCACCCTTCAAAAGCTGTCCCGGATGGCAGAACTATAGGGCCCTGGGCCCTGAGACACCTGAAGAAGGACCAACCCCAATCCTGGGGAACTGACTTGCACAGTGAGGTCAAGTGGGTGGGCAGTACACTGACATCAATAATATAAGGGTCAGTGGCCATTACTAAAAGGAATCCTGTAGAGAAAGTGTATTTTAGTGAAAAGAAAATCAATCATTTTTGTTGCATGGCAAATTGTGATTATTGCTAATTTTTTGAACAGTTTTGTTTAAATAGAAAAGGACTGCTGAGTACATATGTCTCTTACTGTTTATACTTGGAAACAGTACTGCAGAATGTGAGTACTGGCTCTAAACTGGGAAATAATCAACATTAAGCTCTGCCTTTTCTTATGTATATAACAGTTAAAATTCACAGTAGGGAACTGGAGGAAATATGATAAGCAAATAATTAAAAATCTACTCTGCCAACAATCTTTTTCATTGCAGAAAAAATGTTGCAAATTACAAATGTTGGCTACTTGTGTGGCTGACACGCTGCTTATTGCCACTATTTCTACAAGACTCCCTAAGGTCTTTATACTTTGCCATGACTAGGGCGAGAATGGCTGCAACATATGTCTGCAAGTAGCAAAACTAACAGATCAAAAAAGTCAGCTAAGCAATCTGTGGGAAGCTCATAAGCCTTAGGAGGGCCAGCCTTAGGAGGGAAGGCAACCTGTATGAGACTACAGGAGGGCTCCACCCCCCAACACACATCTGGTCTTCCCCAAGCTCAAGTTGAAGCTGAATAAAGACCATTGTTCATTTTTTAGACCCTTCATCCAAAGTCTAAAGTTTGGAGGGTGGGGGACAGTCTCCACGGGCTTTAGCTTCTTTAACCTTCTTAAGATGGTTTTAAGAAGGCACTCATTAGCTTTTAGTGGTGTGCTTTTTGTCTCTATTTTTAACCCTTCTCTAAGATGGCACCTTTTGCCATTTCTAATTTAAGACAACCTCCATTCAAGAGATAATTATCTAAACCAATTCAGCATTCACTTTCTGTGATTTAATTGAGGAAATACAGCCCCCAGCCTTTTTCATCCAGTGACAAAACAGAACGTTAATTCTGGACCAAGAGGTCTCCTTGGCAAAGAATTTCCAGAATTTAATCCAGTTCCTAAGATCAGCCTGAAACCCAGAGATATTAGGCCTGATTTATCAAGCACTTTGCCAGACAGTGCCACATCGGTGCAACAGTTACTAAAATATTAGTGGTGTCGCAACCTGCTTAGAATTTTGGAAATCATATTTTGCACTACTCTAATTTGCACTGAAATCATATTGACTGACAGAAGTGCTTGTTAAATCAGGCCCATTATCTTTTTTTCATCCTGTTCCTAGAAACCAAACAGTAATGGAGGCTACATTCATATAAAGAATATGTATATATTATGTAGACGGCTCAGCGTATAGCGCCGGTGCTCTAGGTTCAAGATTACTGTATTACTGTATTATTTCATTTGTTTGTGTTTAAATATCATGTTTGGCAATTGAAATGATTTTTTTTTGCTCAAATCATTGTGTGACCTCTCCTGGCTGCAAACAAACACTGTTATACATTTTTAACTTTTTATATTTTTATGCAGAATTGTATTTACATGTCTGGCACTAAAGTGTTATTGTCCCAGTGTTAAAATAATGTAATTCCATGTGTTTTTGCTTTGTTACTGGTGTATATGTGTTCAAAACAGACTTTAATCACACAGCGTCTGGCGCTCTATGCTACAGTGCCCAGCTTTAGAGCACCAACGCTGTGTGTGTGTGTGTAGTGCCGGACGCACTGTGCTGCCGCTGCCTCTCACTCGCTGCAGTATTGTGCGGCCAACACACATCACATTCATCAATGCCGGCCAGGTTACTACAGCCACCGCAACGCTAGGTTTCAGCGCCCAATACCCACTTACAGCGTCTACTAGCAGTCGCTCTAAGCCTCTCAATACAGACACTCATCTGGCAGTGCGTGGCGCTAGTAGTGAATCAGCCTCCATGTTTAAGTTTGAAAGTATGTTTCGACTTTTTTTTTCCTTGCCTAAAGATTGCATTTATCCCCTTTCCACTGATTCACAGTATTGAAATAGTAAGCACACATAAGCTGCATGAACATGTAAACATTTGGATATATATATATATATATATGCAGCTAGTTTTAGAAATGTCCAACAGATTTGCATTATTTCTAATTTGCTGGTTACTCTTAATAAAAAAAAGCTGCCAAAATCACAAAATAAATCATTATTTCAACATAGAATTAGATGCTATAAATAGAGATAAAACTCAGTATTTTTAACATAAAATTACAAGCAGAGCTTTTAAAAAAGACGCAAAGGCAGTTATATTTTAATAGGATATGCTTGTCTTTTTAACACAAAGGGATAGCAAAAAATAGGTATGTAAAATAGATCTTTAAACAATGTGTTATCACATATAACAAGGTTCATCCCATCTAATTAAATATTACAAGAGTTTGCTCTAGTAATTAGCAAGCAAGATTACACTTTTAAATGGGAGTTGCCCTACCACTATTTAAATATAGAATGTGATCCAAGTGTAGGCCAAAGCAGGGAAGATAGTAAATGTATAACCATATATTTTTGACTTGTACCTCACAAATGATTTGGAACTTCCATCCCAAATCAGGACAAGGATCACATCATAGGGTCATTTAAAAGGAAACAAAAAAGCAGTTGATAATTACATTAATTCTTCCACAGCAGCTATTGCGGAGTTCGAGGGTCTGGCTTGTGGAGTGCACAAACATGCCAATGTCATCATGCTAAATAGAGCTTGCTGCTCTAATCACTTTAACAAAGTTAGCACTGACTCAGCCTATTAGAAGGGGATATGCCACCACATTGATGGACCTTTTCTCAACCGCTAGTGATTTTTCAACAACCAGGCACCTTCCTGATGACTAAAGGGTTTTTTCTACATTTTTGGCTTGTAACGCATTTTGAATATGAAGCATCTTCAGTACAGGTCTGTGTCAGTCATCTGCACAAAGCTGTTGGCAAGGTGGATAGAGATAGGTAGAGGTGAGGGGAGCGGAGGTAAGATGGGACAAGGTGGAAAGAGGAAAGTAGAGGTAGGCAAAGGTAAAATAAACACAGATGAGTAGGAATGAGGTGGGCAAAGGTGAGGTGGGCAGAGGTGAGCAGGGATGAATCTACTTGGGCAACTCTAGACACAGCCAGCACAAAGAACACTCCAGTAGCATATATGCGTCAACCACCTCTACAGAGAAATTTATCTATGACCCACTTTCTGCTTGAAATCAAGCACACTGGACCATACTACCCAGATTTTTATATCTTGCTAGGACTCTCCCAATCAAAATACCAAAACTATTTCTAAAGGTACTACAGAATAAAATATTTGAATTTATCTGGGCAAATTGGAAGCCTAGAGTTACTAAATTGATAATTCTACTGCCGAAATCTAAGGGGGGTTTAGGGGTACCCAATTTGACGAAATATTATCAGGCGGCTCAAGTGTCACAATTGGTCTCGTATTATGTAACAAATTATATCCCTACGTGGGTCCAAATTGAGGCGGCTATATGTCATCCAATAGAGGTGCAAAATCTGTTGTGGCTCCCTCCGAAATACAAAAAATCTGTCTGTAATCCAATTATGTCCTTCTCCCTCCATCTATGGGATGATCTTAAATTCCCGGGAGGTCTGGCCTCTCCACACTTCCGGGAAGATATGCTAAATGCAGGGAAGCCGGCATTCGATATATGTCAGACTGCATGCAGGGTTCGAACGTAGTCCCTTTTTCTCAGCTCTCAGAGAAATATGGTCTTTCTGGGAAGGAGTTTTTTAGTTATTTACAAGTATCTCATTTCATTAAGTCATTAATTCGAAATATGGGGGATTTGGACCACTCTCAACCATTTGAAGTAAGGTGTAAACAGCTTCCCAGAGCACGGGGCTCTATAACAGATGTGTATGATCAGCTTTGCAAGACCCTTTGGGATTCTAGGTCTGTACTTAAGCATAGATGGGAAAGGGATCTAGGAATACAACATTCTGAAGATGAGTGGCTGAAGGGTTGGTTGGCTTCCTTTGGCCTGGCAGCATCAGTAAATTCGATTGAGATTAATGTCAAAGTGTTTTTGAGATGGCACTTGGTCCCAGATCGGCTATGTCATGTTGGTGGGGGTACGAGTAAATCTTGTTTTAGAGGTTGTGCTATGGTTGGAATGCAGTCTCACATCTGGTGGGATTGTTATTTAGTTAAGATCTTTTGGAATAAGGTATTCGCCGTCCTAAGTAAGGAAATGGGTATTCCCTTACTAGCTGATCCCTGGGTTGCATTGCTGAATGGGCCGGCGGCTGCAGCCACTAAAAACAGTAAACGCCTTATCTACCACATTCTTACAGGCGCCAAATTGGTCATTGCAAGATCATGGAGAACCCCTAGGCTAAGTTTTAGAGAGTTCAAGAGTTCGGTTTCTAATATAATGGCTATGGAGAAAATCCCCTCGATTCAAAGAGCAAAGGTTAATTGATTTCGTATCGAGAATCGTAAGTTTGGGTGGGTGTTTGTCATTTTTTCTTGTGTTTTTGCCCATTTCGTATTCGCACGATCGTTCGCGCATAGACGTATATGAACATACGCATTTCGTACGGAAATCGTATATTTTGCGTTAGTTCGTGTCTTTTTCCCGTCCAAATCGTATTATTTGCGTCAGATCCTATTTTTTACGTCCTTCACATGGGCTTGCGACCAATTCAGAGAGCTGATTGCTAATTGTTTTGAAGCCCATTAAAGAGCTGCTTTACGAAATGTTTGCCGGCAGCTATTTGGCCTCGGGAGTAGGATGGAGAGGAGCGAGTTTGTGGCACATCAAGGGCTTATGCTTTTTGGCATTGAGTTGATCCAGATGTCTGAGAGCAGATTGCCCCTGCGTCGTCGCATGAACATCGATAGCATGAATGATGTTGAGCTGTTCGAGCTGACCAGGCTTAATCGCGCTTCCCTCCATAAATTATATAGTGAGCTGCGGCCATGGTTAGCCCGCACTACAAGGAAGGGGCATGCAATTTCAGGTATGACCAAGATGCTTGGCTGCCTGCAATTTTTGGCGAACGGCTCGTTCCAGAGGCTGGGTGCCCTCTCCGTGGGGATCTCACAGCCTACGCTGAGCCGCGCACTATCTAAATTTTTGGAAGGCATGGCTGCCATAACTCCAAAATATATTTATTTTCCGGATGATATGGCAGCCAGAAACGCCATTAAGCTTGGTTTTTATAATGTGGCCGACATGCCCAACGTTATTGGTGCTGTTGACTGCACACATGTGGCACTCGTACCTAGGGCAGCCGACGAGTATATATATAGGTATTTATATTTTGTTTTAGGTTATTATGTTGCCCAACGTGTAATGTAACCTGTTTTCCTTTGCGGCAGCATATTTTTTCTGGGCTCATTTGTGTACATGCCTTATTTAGGCTTTTCATTAGTAGTTTCCAATAGAGTGCAGACATGTTTAAAATTTTTGATCCTTTTTTCAATTATCAATTACCCTTTTTGTATGCTTTTGCCTTAAGGAATCGAAAAATGGGACACTCCCTTAATGTCCAGGCCGTGGTTGGGCCGGACATGCGTTTTCTGAGTGTCCTTGCCGGCTACCCAGGATCGTCGCACGACTCATATATACTCAGACGATCTGGGTTGTTTCGGAGATTTGAGTCAGGTGAATTTTCGGGTGCATGGCTGCTTGGTAAGTGTGTCCTATTTATTTGGTATTAAATTTCTGAATAATCTGTTATTTGTGGATATTTGTGTTTTTGTATTCTTTACATAAGCCTGAAACTGCATTTTAGTTGGGTCTTATTTTCGGAACTCAAAACCAAAATGCTTGCCTCACTTTGTCCTTCAGAATGTTTTCCCTTTAGTTAGGATGTCTGTAAGTTCCATGTCCCAAAATATATTGGTTGGGAGTTTATACCCAAGTATCTGTTAGTTTATGGTCCTTTTGTAGTATTGGTTTTTAAATGGCAAAGTGGACTTAAACTGCATACATTGTATTCTTTATATAAATGTTGAGTGCCCCTAGTTCCATGTCCCAAAATATATTGGTTGGGAGTTTATACCCAAGTATCTGTTAGTTTATGGTCCTTTTGTAGTATTGGTCTTTAAATGGCAAAGTGGACTTAAACTGCATACATTGTATTCTTTATATATATGTGGAGTGCCCCTAGTTCCATGTCCCAAAATATATTGGTTGGGAGTTTATACCCAAGTATCTGTTAGTTTATGGTCCTTTTGTAGTATTGGTCTTTAAATGGCAAAGTGGACTTAAACTGCATACATTGTATTCTTTATATAAATGTTGAGTGCCCCTCAGCAGCATCCTAATTGTAACATGTCAGAAAACCCAAAATATATTAAAATTCGAACTACCCTTGCCCGTGCAGATGTTTTATCATTCTTTTGTATATTTAAGCGGCATTTTTATTTATGTACTACATTAGTGGCAATAGTTATTTTGCTAATGTGCCCTGGGTGTATTTTTACGCCCTTTACCTTACATCATTTGGATATATGTCAAATTCTTTGTGTTTGTTGTCTTGCCTTTTTAATGTTTATGAAATTTAATTGTCTTGTTAAGGTGATTCCGGGTACCCACTTCTCCCCTGGCTCATGACGCCTGTGCTGCGGCCCCAGGATGCCTCTCAGGAAGCGTACAACCGTGCGCACCGCAAGACCAGGGCTGTTGTGGAGAGGGCCTTTGGGCTGTTGAAGACCCGTTTTCGTTGTTTGGACCATACTGGGGGCGCCCTGCAATATGATCCCAAAAAAGTGATCGACATCATCATGGCATGTGCTGTTTTGCACAATTTTGCTATACTAGAACGTGTACCACGTTATGTGGATAGTCTGCCCTCTACAGCCCTAAAGGATGATGGAGAAAATTATGTTGGGCCACCCAGTGAGTCTGGACAATCAGTTCGAGCAAACTTGATATTGCAGCATTTTAGTTAATTTAATTTCGTTTATCAACATTCTGTGTGTCTGTCTTAGCCTTTTGGTTCAATATGTTGTTTAGCCGTAATGTGGCATTACCTTAAATTAAAACATTTTTCCCTTAATTGTTGCCTAATGTATTTCATGTTGTTTACTTAGCTTGATATTTGCATTGTTACACCTCTTAAACCAAAAAGTATCTGGTTTAGCCCAAGCTGATTTAAAATGTGTTTCCACTAAAAACGCCACAAGTATTGTAATTGTGAAATTTGTTTTACTTTGTAGAAATAGAATTATTGTGCTTAACATAAAACATTCCACATACAACTGTGGTTAAAAAGGCATGATATAACAAAAAACAAATCGACCACATCTACACCTGGAAGTGAGTGGCACAACCAAACAAGGACACCCAGTCCAAAGGCCAGCCTAGTCCAGTCATTAATATTGCCTGTGCCCAGGGATATTTGGGCATGGCCATAATGTCACACAAACATGTCTGCAAACAGGAGGAGCACAAACCAAATACATATTTAAAGCCATAAGTGGCCAGATACACTCCACATAGACCTATGGCATTGGCTAGTGGCCTTAATCATTACTCTAAGGAGCTATATGGGAGCAAATACAAAACACAACCTGCATGAGCAACACAAAATGGATTGTTTGAAACCTAAAAGGACAAGTAAATACAGTGGGGGGTAAGAGAAAAGATGTCCCACACAATCATGGCTTAATAGGGTGGCTGCCCATAATACCCAGGTGGAGGTCCGTGGGGATGGGACCTAGCCTGGGCCATGGCTGCATTGTGAATTTGAAACTGCTCCATAATGTTTCTCTGCATATTGGTCATCTCAGCCATGGCTGACTGGATGCCATTACTTGCAGTTACCATGTTGCTGTTGAGGGTACGCAACTCCGCGAGGATGCCCTGTAAGCTGTTATTGATGTTGACCATGTCGGCATGCCTTTCCTCACGCTCATTAACGAGCTGTGCCTCATACGAGTCCCTCTCTTGGGTCCATAATTGAAGCAGGGCACTCTGTCTCCCCTGGGAAATTGTGGGGCGGCGTAATGGAGTCCGCCGCACAATTACCCTGGCTCTTGGGCGTGCCCTGCCGCGTTGTGTCGTCCCCTCAACAGCAACAGGCATGCTTGGCAAATCCTCAGCAGCAGAGTGAACACTGGGGACTGTTGTGTCAGTCTCCCCATGTGCATGCGCAATGGATGGAGATTCACTCTGCTGCTGAGGATTGGCCAGAGAAACATTAGGGAGCAGTTCCAGATTGGGACCCAGGGGGAGGTCATCGGACGTGCCCTGCAGGGAGACATCAGCTTCCTCCATTTCCATGATCTCTTCCATGATTGTGCGGGTCTGTAGGGACATATAAAAAAAAAAGGGTAAGTTGGCGTCCAAATTTGGGATTCCATCAGTTTAACACATGCTTAAGCACTTGGTAGTATTTATGGTACTAAATTAACTTACCGGAAATCTCGGATCTGGGCTCCTATGCTGTACGGACCTGGTAGGCATAAGCAACCTGGGGGGTGAGTTTACCCTTGCTGAGGGGTCATGCTGGGCTGAAGAAGAGAAAAAAAACAAGGTAAACACACACATAAGCATTGTTTTTTTAGTTACTAAAAAAAGCCACTATTTGTAATATTAAGCAACTCTACAGCAATGGGGACAATTGTTAAAATACACGCAATTTTAGATAGGTGCAATGGCTCGAGAAAACTGCTAACTGACCTCAGTTCAAAGTCAGGAAGTGTACCCAGTCAGCATACTACTTGCACAGCAACTATTTGGATTTTGACTACCATTCTCTAGGTCAGGGGTACTCAAACACTTCTTGTAAAGGTCCATTTAAAGGTATGTGGTGAGAGGTGAATGTCTGGGCATGGGGCTGTCGCAGGGGGTGTCTAGTTAGAAATAAACACACTGGGGGAGGGGCTGGAGATTGCCAAGTGCAAACTAATAAAGGCTGCTTGCCCTTGCTGGGCTGGATGGGGCAGAGCTGAGGGGACAGGGATTGGATGGCTAAAGGTGGGAGGTCAGGAATTGATGGTGATGGGATGGATGGAGCAAATATGTTAGAAATGTATGGGGCTTATGTGGGGGGGGGGGCAGATGGTGGGACTGTGGCAGATGGGGCAGAGCTGGGGCAGCGGGACAGGATTGGACCAAGAGAAAGATGCACCAAGTTACTGTGTACCTTGCAATGCCACTTCCTGTGCAGTACTTCATATTGCAATGCTATGTTTCAGGGAGCCATGACATTGGGCAGGAGACCAACCACTACATCGCCGATCAAGGGGGCAGCTCTGAGCACGTCAACACAGAAGTAACTGAGTGCAGTGCTGTCTGGGCAGGGGTCCGGGAATCTGGTGCCAAGGTCCGCATTGGGACCCCGGGCCGCCAGTTGAGTCTCGCTGCTCTAGGTCAGATATGTTTGGGGGTGTGTCATTAAATTGTTACCTCAAACACAACTCACACAACAAATAGCCAACACATCCCTAATGATGTGTGTTTTGTGATTGAGTCCAAATATATCACTTTTCAGGATAAACTTCGTTACTTGACAAATATTTTTGGTTAATTGGTCTTTTACATAATGTATGTGGTCCTAAATGTGTGATTCACAGGGACCAAAACAGGACACAAACAGGCACAGTAGTGCGAGCCCAAGCAAGCCACACCATAGGGCCATACCGTCATCTTGGTACTAGTGACCTTTATATTTTTTACCAAACAGGCAAACATGCAGATTAAGAGTACTCACCGTGGGTACGGGTCGGTGAGTCTGTGTCCCTTAGACCCGCATGGCCACCGACCGCGACCGGATGGAGAAGGCCCAGCACAATCTCCTCAGCAGGGGTAAACTCCAGTTTTGTAGGGAAGCCACCTCCAGTTTGCATGCTGAAAAGAGAAAATCGTTTGGTACTCAGAAAAGGTGCATACAGTACATCCTAATCCTTATATTTGGAGACATCATTTATTTACCTGTAATTATGCCTTTTAATTTCTTTTTGACGTACAGCATATTTGAGATCCGAGATTTTCTTTTGAATTTGTGGCACATCTTTCCTCTCTTCCCCCGCTGCATTTACTTGTCGTAGGATGGTTTCAAACAATTCCATCTTGCGCTGCTTCGTGGTGTGTTTTGATTTGCTCCCATAGAGCTCGTCATAGTATAATGTAAGGCCACTAGCCAATGCCATATTTTGGTCATGGGAGAATCTCCCACTCAACTGGCCGCGGCGCAATGTGCGGCCAGATGGTTGGCTTGGGTGCTCCTCCATGTGTGCAGACACATGTGGTGACATTATGGCCTGGGGCTGGGTAGGGGAATGGACGGATTGCTGGCTTCCCAATGACTGGACTGGACTGGCCAAGGGACTGGATGTTCTTGCGTGGCTGGCCACCGAACTTCCAGGTGTAGATGTGGTCAGGGTGGCCATTCTTTGGCCTCTTGGGGGGCTATGTTCCCGGCTGGTGCCAGGTCGGGGGCTATGTTCCCGGCTGGTGCCAGGTCGGGGGCTATGTTCCCGGCTGGTGCCAGGTCGGGGGCTATGTTCCCGGCTGGTGCCAGGTCGGGGGCTTCTGGCCCTGCTGCGTGGCCTGTATTGGCTTCTGGCCCTGCTTCTTGGCCTGGACGGGCTTCTGGCCCTGCTTCTTGGCCTGGACGGGCTTCTGGCCCTGCTTCTGGGCCTGGATGGGGTTGTTGCCCTGCTGCGCGGCCTTGCTGGGGTTCTGGGCCTCCTGTCTCGGCTTTCTGGGGTTCTGGCCCTGCTGCGGGGCCTGTATGGGCTTCTGGCCCTGCTTCTGGGCCTTTCTGGGGTTCTGGCCCTGCTGCGGGGCCTGTATGGGCTTCTGGCCCTGCTTCTGGGCCTTTCTGGGGTTCTGGCCCTGCTTCTGGGCCTGGATGGGGTTGGTGCCCTGCTGCGCGGCCTTGCTGGTGTTCTGGCCCTGCTTCTGGGCCTGGATGGGGTTGTTGCCCTGCTGCGCGGCCTTGCTGGTGTTCTGGCCCTGCTTCTGGGCCTGGATGGGGTTGTTGCCCTGCTGCGCGGCCTTGCTGGGGTTCTGGGCCTCCTGTGACTGCTTTCTGGGCTTCTGGCCCTGCTTCTGGGCCTGGACGGGCTTCTGGCCCTGGATGGGCTTCTGGCCCAGCTGCGTGGCCTAGATTGGCTTCTGGCCCTGCTGCGGGGCCTGGGTTGGCGAAGTGCCCTGCTGGAAACCATGGGCGGTGTGGGCTCCCTTGGGCGGCCTCTTCTGGGGGCAGAGGTGGTGGGTGCTGCCGTGGCCTGTTTTTTGGCCGCAGGGGCACGTGCCTTGGGGGCCCTTTTTTGGGTAAGGGAGGGTCCAGTGTCCCTTGGTGGGGCCGAGGTGGTACTCGCCTTCTTGGAGCGTAATTTCTTGCTTCCTTGCTGGGACCTGGTGGTTGGGCCCTCCGAGGTCTGGCTTGGCTGGGCGCGTTTGGCTGCAGGCTTTTTGGGTGCCATTTTCCACAAATGCTCAAAGAGAATGAGCTTTGGTTGCAGGGACCTTTAAATAATGAGCCCAGCGTGTGACGCCTATGCGCACGACTACGCGCTCGTACGGACGTACGTTCGAGCGGAACCAGGAAACCGCTGGGGTTTCACTTATCTGCTGCCTTGAAGAAGCATAAAGATGGCGCCCACTATCTTCACCCGTCAACAGGAAGAGATCCTCATGCTGGTAAGTGCCTGGCTCTGCGTTTTAAGCTAATACTCAATGATGGCCTAAATGTAAATGATGCGTTTGAAACTAGTTTTGGGTCTCTTAATGTTTAAGAACTGGCTCCTCACACTTCATCCTCAAGGGCCGAGCCTGGCCACGTTGTCACCTGTCTATGCTGATGTCCGAATTAGGGCAATTGCTCTGGCTTAGCACCAGTTAATAAACCTGTGGAGTAGCGGGGCTAGCTGTCAAACCTGGCCTGTCTCGGACCTTGATGCGGATGTTTGAGGAACACTGTTTGCCTAAGACCGCAAAACACAACGGCAAGCCACACACGTGGCCCAAAAGCCTAAGCATAAGCCGACATATTGGATGTTGAAACCATCCTAACATGCCATAGATGCAGGTGGTCTGATTTTTAATGTTGGCTATTATCTGTATGTACATGGTGTGTGAAACATATAACATAAGACCAGACTCTCATTCACAGTCAACGTCCGCTTTAAGGCACTCCCCAAAAATGGCTGCCACTCTAAATGTGTGTGTTAATGACATGAAATTCTCAACTTGTGATGCAACACATATGGGTCTGTGTGTAAAAGTAAAAGCTCTGTGTCCATTATGTTTTTCAGATCATGCTTCAGCGCCGGTATGACTTCGCGCCCAATGTGTGCGAAAAAAGGGACATCGCCCGGGAGATCATCGCGGAAATCCACCGTGTCACCAGCACCACCTTCACTCACACCCAGATAATGCAGCATTGGTCGGACCTGAAACGTCTGCACATGGCCCGGGTGCGGAGGTTTTTTGGGATCCATTTCCCAAGTAAGTACCAAGCGATATCATGTTATATGTTGCAAATGTATAAGCTATACCTTTACTTATAATGACTTTTCTTTGTTAGTGTTGGAAATGGATTTCAGAATTCGCCGCACCCGGAGGCGCACAGGCCGACCAGTGCTGCATGAGTCTGCATCTGTGAGTGAAGGTGGTGGATCTCCCGGGCGACGGACCTACCCCTCCTCTGTGGCCTCCTCAGACCAGCCCCTGGACCTTACCACAGAGGAGGGGCGCAACCGCGTGGGCGTGGAGTCATGCCCGGCCAGGCATGGGGAAGGCTCTGGTATGTCACTCTTCATGTATAGGCACAAAGATATACATGGCAGGCCAAAAACTAAGTTATCCTTTATTATGTATTTGTAGAAGCTTCTGGAGCGGGTGAGATAGTGGAGGAGGAGGCAGCAGAGATGCTGGAAGTCGATCCTGACGAAGGTGAGTGATGTCAGCCAGCCTGGGAGCCAGATCTGTTTGGAATAGTGACTCTATACAACTACTAACCAAATGTCACATGTTTCTCCAGGGACTTCTTCACAGCATAGCCAGGACCAAGGGCAGCCTGTTGGCCCCAACCAGCCATCTGTCGGCCACCAACTCAGTAAGTATCCATGCCATTATTCATATTAATGTGTTGTTAGCTAATAACACACACATAACTAAAGGCGTAGCCAATGTGTAGTTAACACTTTCATGTGGGCACTTCGTTAGCTTAAAGCGGACCCTAACTCGTATTAAGAACATAGCTAATATTTAGGCAACACACTGTACATACAGATTGGGAACATTGAAAAACAGCCTACAGCCATCTAATGCATGTTATGAGCCTGTAAACATCCAATATGGCGGAATATGGAATGCGCAATATTTACATGCTGCATGGGATACAGATTAGAAAAAGTAAGGTGCTGCCATGCATTGTGGGACTGATGACCTTTCCCTGAACCCAGCTATGCTCTGTATTCCCAAAGCACCACTGTAACCTACTCCCCTGTACTTGATCCCACTCTCCTCTCCTCATTAACTGTTATGCTTCGGAGTCCCGATGGCGGCGCAGTAATCATAAATCCACCAAAATCTACTTCGATCTGGTGCAGAATCATTTGGGAATAGTTATTGCTTTTCATTAAATAATGTTGAAGGTCCGGTTTAAGGAGTTTCAATACTTACCTGTGGGAAATGCATTTACTTTATCCCTTTGAAGAATGACATATGTCATGCATTTACATGTATTTAATTAACCCCAAATCTATTTCCAGCATACAAACCGGTCTGGTACTCCTATTTATGTTTATTTCTCTATTGCTTACAGGGATGATGCCACAAACCGTGGCCGAAAAAAAAAAAAGAATGAAAGAGTTGGTGGCCGAGCTGCTGGCCATACAGGCGACGTTGGGGCCAACAGATGAAGAAGAGGAGGAGGATTAGTGCCCTTGGTCCTGGCTACTTTTGTAAAATAGTTGTACATTTGGTTTTAGATAGTGGAGTTTTATAGTTTTACAAAACCAAAAAATTTTAAACATTTTTAAAATGTTTTAAAAAAAAACAAAAAAAAAAAACAACAAATATTTAAAATAAATAATATTTTAAGCCTTCATAAATGTGTCATTTCTAATATGCGCACAAAAAGACATTTACACAAACACGAAAAAAACACGCTTAGAAACATATAGACATATGTACATTATGTTGTTTGGGTAAGTTTTAGGGTCGTCAACATGAAGAAGGATGCAAGCGCTAAGGGGTTTAGGTAAGTTTAAGGGACCGAGAAATGAAGTTGGATGCAAGCGCTAAGGGGTTTAGGTAAGTTTTAGGGACCGAGAAATGAAGAAGGATGCAAGTGCTAAGGGGTTTAGGTAAGTTTTATGGACCGAGAAATGAAGAAGGATGCAAGCGCTAAGGGGTTTAGGTAAGTTTTAGGGACCGAGAAATGAAGAAGGATGCAAGCGCTAAGGGGTTTAGGTAAGTTTTATGGACCGAGAAATGAAGAAGGATGCAAGCGCTAAGGGGTTTAGGTAAGTTTTATGGACCGAGAAATGAAGAAGGATGCAAGCGCTAAGGGGTTTAGGTAAGTTTAAGGGACCGAGAAATGAAGTTGGATGCAAGCGCTAAGGGGTTTAGGTAAGTTTTAGGGACCGAGAAATGAAGAAGGATGCAAGCGCTAAGGGGTTTAGGTAAGTTTTATGGACCGAGAAATGAAGAAGGATGCAAGCGCTAAGGGGTTTAGGTAAGTTTTATGGTTCATAAAGGAAAGTGGGAGCCTGGCGCGAGGCAGTAGTGGTGAGAGTGCGCATGCGCAAGATCTTATATACATACGAACGAACGAATCTAAGAGGCCAAAAACCAATGAAAACCAGAGGCAAACGCAAGTAATTGGAAGAGGTGGACGATGGAAGCAGCACAAAAAACAGGCTGCCGCCGCAACAAGTGAGCACATGAACGTGAATTTTACGATTGTCAACTGACTGAGGCAAGTTCGGGAGATAACATACGAACGGACGTATATTTTAGGATAGAAACGTATTTGCTTATTGAATCACTCGCAAGTTCATACGAACGCACGAGCGGACGTGAAAAATAGGATGATCGGCACCCAAATCCAAGCTGTTACATGTTTCTTTGAATCGACCCTAATGTCTTCATTACATGATGGAACTTTGGAGAGATTTCGGGAAGTGTGGGAGACCTGGATTCAGGAATGTCTGCCAGCATACTTTGACATCAGCCTATTGAATTTATGATCTTGGGGTATTATTGGCCTCTCCCTGGTAGTAATTACAATCGTCCTATTTCTACTCCTCTCTCGCTCCGCTCTGATTTCCTTTCTCTTCTTCTTCGAACGTCTCTCCCATTTCTTTAGTCTCCCCTTTTTCTCCTCTCTTTAACCTCTTTCTTCCGCATCTCCTCCCTCTCCTCCCCCCTTCCGTTCCCCCCTCCCCCCCCTTTTTTTTGTTTTTGTTTTTATATATTATGTATTTTGTATGTTATTTTACTTTGATAAGCCATTTGAGAAGCAATCAAAATGTGTTTATCATAAGCTTTATTGAACCGTAATGTCGGTTAACAGATGTGAAATAATATATTATTGATAATTAGATTGACAATTTCTATGAGTGGTTGGAATATTGATGTATAAACCCTTATTATCCAATAATAAAAATTATTGAACAAGAAATCAAGCATACTGACACACTGCTCTCTAGTGGTCAACTTCTTGCACTGCAAGGAAAGCTCTGCTTGCTAACTCTTTAGGGGTGCTGGGAGCCGCAAGTGAGGGCAGTGGGGCCACCAGGACTGGATTATGAGGAGGGTGCAAGGGACACATGCCCCAGGGCCTCCACCACCTGCACTGCAAAGGGGGCTGCCTCCAAACTTTGGTTTATGGTCTGGTCCAGGAGGCTTTTCAATCTTTGGTCTGATGGCCCACCACGCACAGTCACTGGCAGCTCAATGCAGGGGAACGGCTTTCTGCGGGACCAGCTGGGTTACTACACTTCCCCCCTGCCCAGAATGGCAAAGCAGGAGTTCCCTTGTGGATGATGTATATTTAGGAACACCAGGCAGGAACTGCTGAAGATCTGTAAGACAATAGGGAGTTAAAGCTGACTGTAACTGAAAGGAGTAACTGAGTTCTACACCACCCACTGGTTTCAGTGTGGGGAGTCTTCTGACAGATCTGTTTTTTTGCCAGAGTCCTCCGTGAGGAGGAGTGAACTATGCTGCAGAAAAGTCAGGGTCCCACAACTGTTGCCAGTAACCAGTGAGTCCAAATTTGGGAAAAGTCCAGTCCGGGTTTTGGGGGAAGCTGATGCAGGGAAGCCGTAGAGTGCAGAGCCAGGGAAATCCGTAATCCAGTTCAGAGAGCCAAAACAAGCAATCATCTAAGCAGGAAATCGGGGGCCAGAGAGACATTGATGTCCCAGGTCAGGGGGGTCAGAGCTAGAGCTCATAATCCAAGATCCAGAGGGTCAGAGCTGGACCGGGTTGTAATGCAAAGCCAGAAGTCAGAGCCAGAAGTCAAACCAGGACGTCTCACAGGATCAAAGGCAAGCATCACTCCAAGAAGATCTGTAGGCAACTTTCTAGTGTGGCAGGCCCCCTTAACATGTGCAGAAGCATGAGCATTAGCACGCATGTGCACACAGGGTCAGGGGCCATTGTGGCATGTGCAGACCAGCGTACCATTCACCTACATGGCCCTGGACACACACAGCCCGAACAGAGACACCCGAGGGATGCACCGAATGTGTGCACATTCGCAAGGATGAGCACGCTCCTGCATGTGAGTAGGACCAGGTGTCAGGAACCGCTTACCTGATCCCCGTTCCAGCGACGTCTCCAGGCGGCCAGCTGCAGCTGTTACTGTGTGGCGGCCGCGCCGAGCGGCGTCGGCTCGAGCAGCGTCGGCTCGAGCGGCGCCCAGCTCAGCCACGCCCCCCGCTTCCTCCTCCAGGAGACGTGCTCGCGCGCGGCCCCGAGCACGTGTCTGTTATGCCCTCCGGCGGCGCTGTGCTGCGCGCACCCGCCGGAGGATCAATTAAAGGGTTAATGAATCCTAGGGGATTGAGGGCTTCGCCCTCTTCTGCTCTGCAGCCAATTACCCTTGGAATCCTATGTGCTCCAATCAGTACACTACTTCCCTCAGACCTGTTCCTATAAAGGCAATTCCCTCTCAGTTGTGAATTGCCTGTGATAGCGCTCAGAACCCTGTGTTACCTACTCCTGTGAAGTCTAGCCTGTTGCCGATTTGATTGTACGACCATTCTCGATCCTGAATCCTTGTTGCCGACCTCTGCCTGAATTGACGCCTCTCGATCCTGAATCCTTGTTGCCGACCTTTGCCTGAACTGACGCTTCTAGATCCTGATCCCCAGTTGCTGACCTCTGCCTGAACCCCGACTACGTCTTGCCTGACCCCTGGTGCCGTTACGATCTCTGCTTTCCCGTTATCGACCTATTGCCTGTCTCTGGACTTCCGTCACTCACGCTCTTGCTATTGGTTCTCCAGTCCTCCCACATATAAGCTTACATCCTTTGAGCCATTAAGTCCTGGGGGCAACCGATCCCGGGTAGGCGTATCTTGCGTCCCGGCAAGCAGGGGCTCCTACAGGTGAAGCTGGCTGTGGAGATTGGGGGTTGTGAGCTTATTAAGAGGGCTGGAGTTACCCCGAGCGTGACATTATCACAGGCCAAAAAATGGATGACCTGGTACAGCAGGTGCAAGCTATGGCCACAGCGATCAACCAACTCGCTCAAAGAGTGGCCACTCAGGAATCTCGTCAAGTGCCAACTTCCTCTGTACCACCTCATTTCTCCGAACCTAAGATTCCACTGCCTGAGAAATTTTTTGGAGAACGAGCAAAATTTTCCAATTTCAAGAATGCCTGCGAACTATATTTTAAGTTAAGACCTATCTCCTCTGGCACAGAGGTCCAACGAGTAGGCCTAGTCATTTCCTTGCTTCAAGGAGACCCACAGTCCTGGGCCTTTAGTTTACCGTCCCATGACATTGCTCTACAATCAGTGACTGCCTTCTTCAATGCTATGGGCGTTTTATACGCCGATCCAGATATACAGTCTACCGCAGAGAATAGGCTTCGGGCCTTAAAACAAGGACGGAATTCGGCTGAAGACTACTGTGCTGAATTCCGCCGCTGGGCTATCGAAGCTAGGTGGAATGATCCAGCTTTGTGTAGTCAGTTCAGGGTGGGACTGTCGGATAGCATCAAGGATGCCTTAGTCAATTTTCCCCCTCCAGCGGACCTAGATCAATTAATGCAGGTCTCCATTAAAATAGACCGACGTCTTAGAGAAAGGGCCAGGGAGAGAGTCGGGGCTCCCACGTCCTTTAGACCAGTCCAGAGTCATAGATCCCCGGTTCCCCGTGGAGAAAATACCTCATCATCTTCCCAGGAAGAACCTATGCAATTAGGGAGAACCCGCTTATCCCAAGAGGAGAAACAGCGTAGGCGATCCGAGGGGTTATGCCTGTATTGCGGGAATTCTGGTCATTTTGCAGGGTCCTGTCCCAACAAGGGGAAACTGGCGGAAAACTTCCGCACCCAGACCAGGTAGAGAGTACTGATCTGGGTGAGTCAGTTTGTAACTCTCGCCAGAATAAGATGCTTGTACCTATTGATTTGTTTTGGGGGTCCTCTAAGCAGACAGTTTCCGCCTTCATAGACAGTGGTGCGGCTGGAAACTTTTTGGACAGGAGCATGATCTCCACCTTAGGGATCCCTGTAGTTCCTCTTGAAAGATCCCTACAAGTTTTAGCTATCAATGGAAAGGCAATCCAGGGAGGTCCTATAAATACCAAGACCCCACCTCTCAGACTAATTGTCGGCTCTTCTCACTCTGAATACTTAGAATTCTTTATTTTTGATTGTCCGGAAACTCCGGTGGTTTTGGGATACCCCTGGTTGCAACTCCATAACCCGGTGTTAGATTGGCGGGCTGGGGAGTTGGTCAAGTGGAGTGACCACTGTAAAGGTCACTGTTTTAATACAGGCCTCAGAAGCGTTCAAGTCTTACCACAGGAATTACCTCAGCCATACGCTGATTGGATCGATGTATTCTCTGAACGCTCTGCTGATACTCTTCCTCCACATCGGTCCTATGACTGCCCCATTGACTTGCTGCCTGGCACAATTCCCCCGAGGGGAAAGATCTATAACCTTACCCTGCCCGAGGAGCAAGCAATGAGGGAGTATATTACCGAAAATCTTAGGAAAGGATTTATCCGTCCCTCTACCTCGCCTGCTGGGGCCGGGCTCTTTTTTGTAGAGAAAAAAGATGGTGGCTTGAGACCGTGCATAGATTATCGAGCCTTGAATAAGATCACTGTAAAAAAACGATACCCCTTACCCTTGATTGGGGATCTGTTCAATCAAGTCACAGGAGCTAGAATTTTCTCCAAATTGGATTTGAGAGGGGCTTACAATCTGATTCGCATCCGACAGGGGGACGAGTGGAAAACTGCATTTAATGTGAAGGATTGGCACTATGAGTACCTGGTCATGCCCTTCGGTCTTTGTAATGCGCCAGCCGTTTTCCAAGATTTTGTTAATGATATATTCAGGGAATATCTCGGTAGATTTGTAGTCATCTACTTGGATGATATTCTCATTTTTTCTAATTCTTTACCGGAGCACAGACACCATGTTAAGTTAGTGCTACAAAACTTAAGAGAGAACAACTTATTTGCTAAACTGTCTAAGTGTGTGTTTGAAGTCACTACAGTTCCCTTCCTAGGGTATGTTATTACCAACCAGGGTTTGGAGATGGACGCGGGGAAGGTTTCAGCAGTTCAGGATTGGGTCCAACCCAAAACTTTAAAGGAATTGCAACGTTTTCTAGGTTTTGCAAATTTTTATCGGCGTTTCATAAAAGGCTTTTCCCATGTTGTTGCACCCCTTACCAACCTTACCCGCAAGGGGGCTTTTACTGCTAACTGGTCCCCCTCTGCCTGTGAGGCCTTTCTAACCTTGAAACGGGCCTTTACTTCGGCACCTGTCTTAGTGCATCCAGATATTCATAAAGCTTTTATTATTGAAGTGGATGCTTCTGAGCTGGGAGTGGGTGAAGTTTTGTCACAATATTCTGGTAACCCTGAGCGTCTCCATCCATGCTCTTATTTTTCGCGTAAATTCAGTACCGCGGAACAAAATTATGATGTTGGCAATAGGGAACTATTAGCTATTAAACTGGCATTTGATGAATGGCGACACTGGTTGGAGGGTTCATTACATCCTATAACTGTGTATACCGATCATAAAAATCTCGAATACATAGGTTCTGCCAAGAGGCTGAACTCTCGTCAGGCACGTTGGGCATTATTCTTCTCGCGCTTCAATTTTATTATTACTTTCAAGCCGGGTGTAAAAAATACTAAAGCTGATGCTCTATCTCGCATGTTCGGTGAATGTAAGGATCGGGGTGATTCTGGTGAACCAATTTTACCCACAGGTTGTGTGGTGGGGGCGTTACTTCCTGATCTCTCCAATACCTTGGCGCCGTTTCAAGATGAATCTCCTAGTGATGTACCCTTGGGGTGCCGGTTTGTTCCGCCGCACCTGCGTTCGGATGTAATTCGCGAATTTCACGATGCCAAAACTGCTGGTCATTTGGGTAACCGTAAGACGTTTATGCTTGCCCGTCGTCATGTATGGTGGCCTACCATGAGACACGATATCACTGCCTTTATCGACGCTTGTGCTATTTGTGCTCGAAGTAAAGGAGTTCACAAGGCTCCTAGTGGCAGTTTGGTTCCTCTTGAAATTCCTGCTCAGCCATGGACCCATATTTCTATGGATTTTATTGTAGATTTGCCTCTCTCACATGGTAATACTGTCATTTGGGTGGTCGCAGATCGTTTCAGTAAGATGGCACATTTCGTTCCTTTGGCCAAACTTCCTTCTGCACCTGAGCTTTCGCGGCTGTTTACTTCGCATATTTTTCGTATTCATGGTATTCCGTCCAATATAGTCTCTGATCGGGGTGTTCAATTTACTTCCCGTTTTTGGAAACACTTCTGTTCGCGGTTGGGAATACAGATCTCTCTTTCTTCTGCCTACCATCCCCAGACTAATGGGCAGACGGAAAGAACTAATCAAACTTTGGAACAATACTTAAGGTGTTATGTTTCTGATGCCCAAGAACAATGGGCGGAATTTATTGATTTCGCCGAGTTTGCTTACAATAACGCGCCTAGTGAGAGTACCAAGGTATCTCCTTTTTATTGTAACTTAGGGAAAAATCCTAGAGCTTCTTCCCTTTCAGGGTCACCTTCCAATCTTCCGGCGTTGGAGGAGTGGCTTCAAGAACGGAAGAATATCTGGACACACGTTCAGGAGATTCTTAAGACCACTGGTTTGAGGTATAAGAAATTTGCCGACCACCGCAGATCACAGGAACCTACTCTTCGAGTAGGCGATCTAGTTTGGGTCTCCACTAAAAATATTGCGCTCCGTCAGCCATCTAGAAAATTAGGTCCAAAATTTATTGGTCCTTTTCCAATCGTCAAGAAGTTGAATAATGTGTCTTTTAAAGTTCAACTCCCGCCAACTATGAAAATACCTAATTCCTTTCACGTTTCACTGTTAAAACCGGCGAAGGATGCTCCTCTTGCTGGTCCTGCACCAATTCTTCTTAATAATGAGCCCGAGTATGAAGTGAATAAGATCTTGGATTCACGTAAAGTGCGTAATTCTTTACAGTATTTGGTGGATTGGGTTGGCTATGGTCCGGAGGAAAGATGCTGGGTGGCAGCGAGGAATGTTCATGCTAAGGCTCTTGTAAGAAGGTTCCATCGTGACAATCCAGGGAAACCGGGTGAGGGTCCGGAGGCCCCTCGTGAAGGGGGGGTAGTGTCAGGAACCGCTTACCTGATCCCCGTTCCAGCGACGTCTCCAGGCGGCCAGCTGCAGCTGTTACTGTGCGGCGGCCGCGCCGAGCGGCGTCGGCTCGAGCAGCGTCGGCTAAAGCGGCGCCCAGCTCAGCCACGCCCCCCGCTTCCTCCTCCAGGAGACGTGCTCGCGCGCGGCCGCGAGCACGTGTCTGTTATGCCCTCCGGCGGCGCTGTGCTGCGCGCACCCGCCGGAGGATCAATTAAAGGGTTAATGAATCCTAGGGGATTGAGGGCTTCGCCCTCTTCTGCTCTGCAGCCAATTACCCTTGGAATCCTATGTGCTCCAATCAGTACACTGCTTCCCTCAGACCTGTTCCTATAAAGGCAATTCCCTCTCAGTTGTGAATTGCCTGTGATAGCGCTCAGAACCCTGTGTTACCTACTCCTGTGAAGTCTAGCCTGTTGCCGATTTGATTGTACGACCATTCTCGATCCTGAATCCTTGTTGCCGACCTCTGCCTGAATTGACGCCTCTCGATCCTGAATCCTTGTTGCCGACCTTTGCCTGAACTGACGCTTCTAGATCCTGATCCCCAGTTGCTGACCTCTGCCTGAACCCCGACTACGTCTTGCCTGACCCCTGGTGCCGTTACGATCTGCCTTCCCGTTATCGACCTATTGCCTGTCTCTGGACTTCCGTCACTCACGCTCTTGCTATTGGTTCTCCAGTCCTCCCACATATAAGCTTACATCCTTTGAGCCATTAAGTCCTGGGGGCAACCGATCCCGGGTAGGCGTATCTTGCGTCCCGGCAAGCGGGGGCTCCTACAGGTGAAGCTGGCTGTGGAGATTGGGGGTTGTGAGCTTATTAAGAGGGCTGGAGTTACCCCGAGCGTGACACCAGGTCTCCTAAGGTGACAGAAGCTGATGAAAGGCAATGGAACCTTTACTCCAAGAAGAAAAAAGGAGTGCACTTTTGCACTTGGGGATGAATTGAGGGAGTAATTCAGCACTTTTATTATTTCATTGTCTACCTAGTAGATGAAGAGAGTAGTCAACCACTTAGTTCCAAAATACAGTAGTAAAAAAGAAAGTTCAACCAGCTCACCTGACACTTTGAGAGGCACGGAGAGGAAATCATCTAGCACAGTTCCACAATGCAATGGTCAGTGAGGTGTCCATCCTTCTCATTCAATTAAAACATAACTTTTATGTTTATTATATGTATGATTAAGGGCAACTGTATGCCTGAAATCACAGGGTCCCCGCTGTGGGGCACACATTGATAAGGGTTGGGCACATATGTTATTAGGTTTGATGTTTTGATTTTGCCCAAGGACTCTTGCACTTTATGTGGATTATGGCATTTTAAACCTTTGGATTAAAAATTAGGTTTTAATTGAATGAGAAGGCTGGACACCTCACTGACCATTCCAAAATACACCAGTCACCAGATCCAGCCCTGGGTTTTCTTTTTCAAATAAGATCCATCCAGCGTGCATGCTTGCACAAACGTTTTAAAGGATATTATTTAATAAAGTTTACAGACCTTAAATAACTTTGTTCCCTAACTTGTAGGAGTTCTCCAAATCAGTACCCAGTCAAGTGCAAATAAATTCTATAAGGAAAGCAAAGGAAGAAAAGGAGCACTAAAACGTGTTTATCCCTTCTCTACTCTATCAAAACCACCTGGCTAAAGCTTTATACTAGATTTATACTTTCACATTAAACAAAGGCATGCTACATCTATAATGGTGCAGGGTTGTAAGTCTTTTTATGCATTTTAAGCAAGGTTCTGTTTTTTATTCCAGTTTTAAAAAGGAAATACAGTGATCTGTAAATCTTCAAATGTAAAATGCACGTAAGCTTTATCTGCAGGTATTCTGGCGATTCTTTATTTTCAATGAATTTAAAGTTAAAGAAAGAAGATAAAAACATAAAATGTCTGTCAAGCTACAATATATAATAATAATAATATAAATTATACAATATTTACATGAAACATATTACTCAGAAATACAATATTGTTATTAAGCATTTATTGTCTGATAATATTTTTGAGGTCCAAAACCCACTGCACTTGAAATTCGATCCCACAACCCATGTCTAGACTTCAGACAGCTTTCCCAACACTCCCTGCACACATCCCAGCCAGCATATTTACCAATGGGAGTTGCCCTGGCAATTCTTACACAAATTATATTTTTCTCTTCTTTTTGTAAATGGTAAATGCAAATGACACTCAGTACAATTTTCAAGTCATCAACCACTGGATGATAAAGATATTTTTTCACAAACTTTTCGCAAATTAAAATACATAAAATTCACTGTTCCAGATAACAGGCAACTAATTAGCAGCATTAATAGGTTACCTTTACTGAAATAAAAGCTATTGTAATCAAAAACATCATAACAGGCCAAGTTAATATCGGACCACTTCTTTGATACAACCTTCAGTTTTTGGAGATTTTCTGTATGAATTTCTTTGCAGGATATCAGAATAGCCTCCCTGAGCTGCTGTTTTGATGTGAACTGCCTTTCACTCTCACACACCTTTTGCTTGAGCTTACTTTGAAGGTTCTCAGTAGGGTTGAGTTCAGGGAGGATGTGGCCACACCATGTGTTTCTATCCTATTTTGCCAATAGCAGCCACTGACTCAGTGGCAGTCTTTGCAGCATGAAATGGCGCATTGTCTTGCATGAAGATGATTTTGGTACGAAAGGCACGGTTCTTTTTTGTACCATGGACAAAAGGGCTCAGGCAGAAAACCGACACACTTTGCCAAGGTCCTTTTCACACCTCTAGGGACCCTAAAGGGATCTACCTGCTCTCTCCCTTATTCTGGCCCAAAACATGATTCTGCCACCTCCTTGCTGACATTGGAGCCTTGTTGGGACATGGTGGCCATCCACCAACCATCTACCACTCCATCCATCTGGACCATCCAGGGTTGCACAACACCAATCAGTAAACAGGGGGCTCCAGAGGCACCATTGCGGTGCTACAATGGGGCTTCAAATTTGTTTTGCTAAACATGTGCACCTTAGGCTCTCCAGGAATGGGTTAATAATTTTAGGATAAATGGGTGGTAATTCCATTAATGGCCACTAGTTGCCCTTAGGAGAAGTATAAAAGCTTGGATTGTCTAGACCACTGTTTCTCAACCTGCAGTACACGTACCCCAGGGGAACAAGGCAGTGTGCTGGGGGAAACCTTCAGGGGGTATTTGACCGGTCTGGTATTTTAGTATATATTAGTGAAACCTAATCCCTTCTTGCTTTAAAAGTGCCACAATGCCTTTGGCCTACTTATTTTGATACTATTTATAGTTAATATAATTAACAATTAATAATTGTTTGGGACTGCTTGTCTCTAGGTGGTACTTAGGTGAGCGTAAAATGTTTGAGAACCACGGGTCTAGACACATTGAGGAGTCTTCCTGGGCTTGGAGAGCTGTGTGGACATTCTGTGAGGCTGTAGGCGGTGAAGAAGTGTGGCAGCTGAAGGTGGGGGCTAAGCAAGCCATGCGCTTGGTGGGAGCGGACCTGGGACCTAGCGGGGGTCAAGTCCCAGAGGAGGGACAGGAGTTCCTGGAGCGTATTCTGGTGAGTCCCAGATCCCGTCCCATGCCGCAACTCCTCTTGTGATCCTGCAGCTGAGCTCCTGGGAGCCACGGTGCAGTGGAGGAGCATTTCCCCTAGACCTGGCCAGAATGGGAAGAGGTTGCCTGTGGCAGCTGGAGGCGCCTTCCTGGACCTTTGGACTCCCTAATAAAAGGGGGTCCTATGTTATTGTGCCCCATATATGCCCTGAAACTTTCTTTGTGGTTTTGCACTCTTTTTAACATTTGAGCTCCCGCCCCTTCGATGAATGGCCTTGCAGAGGCCTGTGCCTGTCCACAAGTGGAGTTAAAGTTCTTACCTCCTGGGATAGCTGGCCCCTGGGATTCTAACTGGTGACATTTTATAACTGTGGGATCTTGAATTTGTCTCATTCATCGGCTGTTTAGTTCCTGAGCTGGGGGGCCTGATAGAGGAGGTCCTATGTGTGAAGCAGTATTGTGAGTTGAAAGTCATTACAAGACTTGGCCTGAACAAGGGGGCAAGTGTGTTTGAAAAGATGATATATAGGGCACCTGTGTCTCCTGTCTAAAAGGGTACTCTGCTTCTCTTCATTTGTTTGTTCATTTTTGTAGGCAATCCCGGTGCAACCAAAGAATTAATTGAAGGTTTACTTCCTGAAAGTTGAGCCCACTAAAACAAGCTAGGTATGCCTAGAAAGATTAATGTGTGTACTTTCAGGGGCTCTATTGTTTTTCAAATATAACAGGTTGTTTTGGTTGAAAAAGCTCAAGGTGCACATTTTGTCTGCAGAGCTAAAATTTTCATGTAAAATTACCCTTACGCGCATGCTTTACTTTGGGGTGTTTGGCAACTCTTCCCTTGACGGTACCTGTGCATGTTGGGTAAGTTTGGGGGATCTTGTTTTTTCAGATTTAATTAGTTGTTTCTTGTTTGCATATTGTTTTTTAGGTAAATGTGGATTTGATTCTGCTTTTTTATTCTTTTTTTAAGGAAACCCTGTGCAACCAAAGAATTCATTGAGGCACTACTTCCAGAAAACTATGGCCACATCAACAAGTCTGGTACACTTGAAAGCTTGAGACATGTATTTCCAGAGAATATAGTTTGGGGGGGGGGGGGTTATTTTAAGTGTAAAGGGTTGCTTTTCTTGAAAAATTGCACGGTGCGCATAACAGTTGTATCTTATCAGAAAATCTCCTAAAGCACTGTTTCAGTTTGGGAGAGTCTTCTAGGCAGGAAAGGATGTCTACCAATACATTTGTGGTACCACTGTAACCGGGAGAAATGGGGCTTTTACACACAATATGATTTTATTGGAAAATTTCCCTTTTTATTACAAAAACTGTACAAATTGTAAAAACATTTTTTGCACATATTTCACATAAAAATATTGAGAATACACTAGAAAAATAATAAACAAGGCATTTTATGTTAAAGTCCAGACACGGCTGAAAAAAATCAATATATAATGTTTCTGGGAAATCCCTGAAAATCCTTTCAAAAATCACAGTTGAACATGTGCAGCGCAAAAATGCATGCAAAATGGTCTGGCAACAGAGAGTGGGGTAGCAGTGAAAGGGTTAATCCTGTTATAAAGATTATTGAGACAAACGTGTTTTTTATTCACTATCACCTGTTATATATCGAAAAAATAAAATCCACTTTTCTGCTGTTATTATTATTGGCATTTTTAAATGAAAGTAGATAGACACAATTTATATTACTTTGCTAGCTCATAGGTCAGCTATTAGTAGATAAAACAGAATTCTGAAGCTGTTTTCCTCTGAATACTGATTAGAGTTAAATTAAAAGGAGGTATACAGTTATGTAGCATTGTCAACATGCCAGTCAAACTGACAATCCTTTGACTCCCAGTAAATTTTGATTAGCCTCCAAGTCATTACTTTACTAGATATACGTCTGCTGGTTAAACAGTCACTAAAAAAAAAAACTCAGTTCTAATATAATAACGCCACTAAATGTATCTTGCCTTGCAGTTCTATTATAGATAGCATCAATTAACATAATGAAAAATAGCTATTTAGGACCCTTTTCTTTTTCATAATATCTGTGCATGTTTTCAGTAAGTCGCTAGATTTATTTGGCAATCTTAAAGTAAATGTTTCCCATACTAATCCCTTTTTGAATTTTCTGTAAAAAGAAGTCATATAAATATCATTTCATTATTACATCTTACAAAAATTAAGCACATGCTTCAACCGATTTCAACCTTTTATACAAAGATCTGGTCGCTCTAGCATAGAGCGCCAGACGCTGTGTGATTAAAGTCTGTTTTTGAACACATATCCACCAGTAACAAAGCGAAAACACATGGAATGACATTGTTGTAACTTTGTGACAATAATACTTTAATGCCAGACCTGTAATGACAATTCTGCATAAAAATATAAAAAATCAAAATAGTTTTCAAAAATGATTCTTTCTAGGCCAGGAGAGGTGACACAATTATTTGAGAGTAAAAAAAAAAAAGAAAACTCTGTTTAAACAGAAGAAAAGGAATGCCCACTGAAATGGAAATGGGAGCGCGACAGGTAGCGACAGGTAATACCTGGCGCTCTGGAAGCTAGAGCGTCAGAACTATACACTGAGCCACCTGTAATGATGAATCGTACGCTACATGGCGCTGTTAGAGTCGCTCACCAGAATCACCTTCATAAATGTGGTATTGCCTACAGCGCCCAGCGTTCGAGCAGCAGGATGCGTGGCCCTTGGCCTTGGAAAGTCTTCAGTTTACCCCTTTTTGGCCTAATCCACAAAAGGTTATTTTGCTAGTAATAGTGACTTGATTTTGTTCCTGTGTCTCCTCACTCGTTCTTTTTTTTACCTCAATGTTTTATTATATTTATATATACACATTTTTTTTTATTTTATTGTGCATTAATTATTTTGCTGTGGGTTATATCGATTTGCATATGGGGGTTGATCTCAATGGGACCAAATCATACTAAGGCCACACCCACCTGCAGAGTCTGCTTCTTATACTGGCACTGTGAGTAGGAGATATGTGGTGGAGGAGCTGGAGGAAGGTGAGTGAGGTATCTAATGCCCAAGGCCCCTCTGATCTGAGGTTTGATGAGAAAGTCAATGAAAGTGTCATTTGATGAACGGCTGTGTGGCTAGCAGAGAAAAGTAGAATAGAGCAGAGGAAGCTGAGAAAGTCACTGGCTGCATCCCTGCTTACAACACAACGCTATTCAGAAAGGCCTGGCATAATTACATGCTCCAGCTAGAAGTATGCTGGCGATGTGGCCACAGCGCTGAGAGCGTGAGGTTTCCCGGAACAGGTAAGTGGA